>OY728130.1:788143630-790643630 GCA_963277665.1 Viscum album | reverse complement strand
GTAAGAAGGATATATTTAATTAATAAAAATTATTTATATTATTTAATAATTATTCAATAAAGGTGAATTATTATTTAACTTTCTTTCAATCCATATGTCAAAACGTGAAAATAACATTCATCTGTATGTATGGCCTACCATTTCCATGAAAAGTGTAATTCATTTTTCTAAATCTGTATTTTATGAATTAATTTAAATAAATATAAAATTAATATATATGATATTTATATCATGGTTAAAATTTTATACATTATTGATCTATAACAAAAGTAAAAGGTCCAAAACTGTTAAACCAAAACATGCATGAAAAATGAAGCAGTTATTAGTTGAAACAGTGATTTTAGAAAAGAGTTATTAATAAATGGGTGATTAAAGATTATAAGTAAATAATATATAGAATAAAATATATTAATATTGTTCAATAATAGATATATAATAAATATATATTTATTATATATTAGGTTTGGACACATACAAAAGAAGTTGAACATGACATTAGGTTTTATTTGACCGTCTCATCGCTACTCAGGATTGCTTATATTTAAGCCTCCCCTGGGGGAATTATTTGATCATTCTATATTAAACCCAATATATTTTATTCTCCATTTAATGTTTCTATGTATTAAAAGTTTTAAATTCATTTTCCTCTCATTATGTACTCAAGATACATAAATAATATTAAAGGAAAACTGACCATGTTTTTCTACTCGGTCGGGAATCATTCTCTTCAATGTCCATATTGTCATTAAAATGTATAAAATAATGTTTTTAATATTCTATAATTATTTAAAAAAGGAATTTTTACTCATGTGTTATTTTTGAAAAACATTTTATAATAGTAGTATTCTTTTCATTTTCTGAGTGGGATATTGTTTGACATTTTTACAAACGTTAGAAATGAATGTTTTTTAACTTATACGGCATGAAAGAAATTTATCTCCCCTAATTACATTTAATATTATATTAAAATCTTACAAGGTTATTTTCAATGAAAACATTTCCCTTAAAATTTGGGAAAATTTTACATCTTAAATAAGTGTTTTTCTTATTAAAAATAGTTTTTCCTCATGAAATATTCCCATGATCTTTAGAATTATTTTCATCGATGTCAATATACATTTTTGAATTTCAAGATTTAACAAGGTTTTAATATTGTGATACCATCCACTATATTTATCGTGATGGTTTATAAACATCTTTCCTATTGAATTTATTGATATTCTTTATGTTAATTCTTCCAATAGTGATAGTTATTGATCTTTAAGGAATGTTGATTATGTAATGTTGTTTATATATATGATGAATGAATTGTAATTATTAAGTGATGGGTTAGGATTGAAATTAAATATCTCATAGATGAATTCACTAATATCTTATGAAAAAATAAATTAGGTATTTAGTAGATTCCTTGCCAATTTATATAGATTTCTTGGTATAATGCTTTGATGGCATTTTCAGATGTCTTGGAACAAGGCCTCGATGGTAAATTTTAGATGTCCAACATTATACATTACATCATTATGAAATTATTTATTGATGTTCAGGAGTTTATTTGAATAGTTTTTATATTCATGGATAAGTTTCAAAATTGTTTAATTATTTCTATGTTATTATTTGATCATAATTTATTCTTTCCATATTATCCATGCCTTATTTAGATTTTTCTATATGAATTCCCTTATCGGGCATATAAATTGACACATTTCTTATGTAACCCTTCCCAGGTATTACTAGAATTGTTTTACGATTGATATACAGTGATATTCTATAGGGAATAATGATGATCCCAAAAAAATAATATGTTTTATTTTATGTTTTCCAAATATAATGTGGTATTCAAGTATGTATCTAGTTCTATAAGACTACTAAACTATTCGGTACTTTGGGATATGATTTCTTATACTTAGTAACAATGTAATAAAGTGACCACCAACTATAGAATACTCAGTTTATAGTATTTTTATTCTCTAGGAATAAGATTTTAGTAACATCTATAATCATCAGTAACCCTCAAATTTGATCATTGGTTATCATAATTCCCTTACTCATTACATTTGAAACATTGTAGTGTGAGTGATTCATTTAGTTAGTATTTTTCATCATTCCTTTCATTGATCAACCTCTTACCATCACTTTAATATTACTTTTATCTATGGAATTATTTTTTGCACTTAATAAATTTATAATTCAACTTAAGATAATTCCATTTATACTTCAATACACACTCCTTGATTAAAAGAAGACTCATATTCTTACCTCTATGGTTTTTTTATTATATTTCCATTTTTATTTCATTTTTATTTTCTTATAAAAACTCTGAGATTTATGGGAGACACTAATCTTCATTTCTTCCCTAATAGCACAAATAATAGTTTCAATGATAATACTAGAATCTAACCTCAAATGTCTTCTAAAATTTCCTTCCTAGATACTAATGGATTCATCATTGTTATAATTTTCTCAAGAAATCCCTTATTCATTTTCATATGAAGAATACATGGAAAGAACTTATTAAAAAATCTTCTAAACTAATCCCACTCAATGGATTAAATTTTTTCTTATTACCTCATATTATTGATAATATTCCACCACTGATTCACTTTTCCTTTCAAATGATAATCAAATAAAATAACCTTTTGTGTCTTGAGCACTAGAGAATGAAAGATATATGTTTAATGGTACGGATCCATTACTCAGCAATTAGTGGATCAACATACCCACTAAAATAATTTATATGTTTCCTTATGAAGGAATCAATAGTACAATGTTCTCCCTTTGATCATTTGGAATCTCAGCATGGTTCATGGCATAACAATGTTGTCTTATCATAGTATCATGATTTTTCATTCCATCTTCCGTAACATTTTCTTTCTTAGGAGGATAATCATTTCATTTTCCATCACATAAGAATTAACATTGTTCCTTCTAGTTCCAAAAACTGACTAAAACCAAAGTATATAGTATAAAAAAATCATTGTGGGAAATTATATAATCATGAAAATATTTAATAGGATGTCTAAATATTTACACCATATTTTATATATATAACAACATAGGTTTAACCTAGGTTTTCTATGGCCATTATATATTCAAATTATTTATAATGACTCATTAAATAAATGTCAATTAACATATGCATGTCCACTAGAAGTATCTAGCCAGGTGTGTAGTCTTATGCCCACTCATCGTGCAGTAGTGATGATTTAGTTAACACCCAGTATTCCCCATTAAAAGATTTAACCCCTAAGTGTATCTATATCATAGTTGCATCCACATGATTGTATCTAGATAGGGATATATTTTTTAGGAAAACCGCACTACTTTCTTTACCAATACTTTGGTCATTCTTCTATATGTACTCTTATCCCAAAGGTTATCACTAAATTTTTCTCATCATAGTTTCCAAAAGTAATTAAAACTTTCTTTGATACAAACTATAGTGACCCCCACCTTACATACATAAATATTTCATCATTTTAGATGAACATTCATTACATATCATTATGATCCATGCCAGAACTGTGATGTTTTAGAGACTTTGGAAACATGGGTACATAAACAAGTAGTACATAAAAGATCTATATCATTTCCCATTAAGTTATTCACAACTAGAACCCTTCTTATACATATCATACTTAAAACCTTTCTCCATAACCTGGGGAATGGAAAGATATGAAATAGACACCTCGGGTTCTCAATAACTGTAATCATAAGTGATATTAATCAATGATCACATGTTAACATAAGAAAATCATGAGGGTGTGACAAAATGATCAAAAATTTCAATAATCCTACCTAATCAAAAAAGATAATTAATCATGAATCATGGCATAAGGCTTTTTCATAGTAATGGACAAAAATCACAAGTGTGTGGAATTGTCAATAATTAATCAGAAGTCATGATAACATATAAAAATCATAAGATATAAGTTTTTAGAATACAAGTAAGCATATAAAATCACTTCCTCAATCAAGGTTCACTCCCAAGACTATCATTATAACAAAGTCCCATTGTGGAAATGCATAACTGGTCATTTACAACATTATCTTAGAAGTAACATCCATCTTGTTAACTATGTTTTCTCTTAGGAGGTTATTTATTCCATTCACTATAGGAAAATTAACCTTTTGCAACGGCCCCAATGCCCGTCGCAAATAATAGTAAATAAACATCTATTTGCGATAGGTAAAAAAACTCGTCGTAAAAACTATTAGCACACCTTCCTACCAAAATGCGAGAATGGGTATTTACGACAGGAAGCAAGTCCCATCACAAATACCATTGGTCATGTAAAGGTAATTATGATGAGATCATTCACATGTCGCAAATACTATGTCGGAAGGTGATTATTTGTGACGGGACCCATCACAATTAGGATTTTAACCATCGCCTCAAGCCTGTTTTGCGGGAGCTATTGGTGACGGGGTTCTCGTTGCGAATAGTCTCATCACTACTAATATAACCTATATATACCCCCCCCCCCAATTTTTTCTCTCCATTCACCAATTCACCTCTCTTTTCTTCAGTTTTTTCCTCCTTTAAGTATAAGTATAAATGTTTACGGAGAAGGAAGTTTTGAAGTTTGCCTCGCATAAAAGCTTTGTTTTTGAGCTATTTATGCAATGTTTTACATTTTTATTTTATAGATTTTAATATTATTAATTAGTTGTAACTAGAGTCAATTAGAAGTAATTACTTATAATTATAAGTAATTATTTATAATTAGAAGTAATTGTTTATATTTAGCAGAAGTTATTTTAAAATAGTAATATTTAGTTTTAATTTGTAGTAATATTTATAATTAAAAAGTAAATAGTTTTAATTTTCACTAATTAGTTTTAATTAGCGGTAAATAGCTATAATTAGAAGTAATTAGTAATAATTAATGGTAATGAGAGAAAAATGGTAATTAGTATTAATTAGTGGTAATTACTAAAAATTAGGGATAAATCCAAAAAAATTTATTTAAAATTAACGTTAATTAGTAAACAGTTGTTATCATTTAATAAAATTACTAATAATAAGTGGTAATTAGTAGTAATTACTAATAATTAGCCGTAATTAGTAATATTTTCCCTAATTAGTAATAATTACCAAGAATTAGAAAAAAAATAGTGCTAATTAGTAAAAATTAATGGTAATTATTAATAGTTAGCGGTAATTAATAAATAAAGTGGTAAATAGTATTAATTAGAGGTATTAAGTAAAAAATAGTGATAAATCAATATAATTATTAAAAATTATCGGTATTTCATAAAAATTAGTAGTGATTAGTAATAAATAGCAATAATTTGTAAAAAATTGTTACAAACTGATAAAAAAATTGTAAGAATAAGTGGTAATTTGCAGTAATTAGTAAAAATTAATGGTAATTAGTAATAATTAGCAGTAGTTAGAAAGAATTAGCAGTAATTAGTTAAAATTATTGTTAATTAGTAAAAATTGGCGATTATTATTTAAAATTAGCAGTATTTGGTAAAAATTAATGGTAATTAGTAAAAATTAACGGTAATTAATATTAATTTGCGTTAATTAGTAATAATTAGTGGTAATTAGTGGTAACTAGTGGTAATTAGTGATAATTGGTGATAATTGGTGATAATTGGTGATAATTAGTGATAATTAATAATAATTACTCATAATTAGTCATAATTAGAAATAATTACTAATAATTAGTAATAATTACTAATAATTAGTGATAGTTAGTAATAATAAGTAACAATTAGTGGAAATTAGTAATAATTTGTAATAATTTGTGATAATTTGTGATAATTAGTAATAATTAGTTAAAATTTGTGATAATTAGTCATAATTAGTTAAAATTAGTCATAATTAGTGATAATTAGTCATAATTAGTTATAATTAGTCATAATTAGTTATAATTAGTCATAATTAGTTATAATTAGTCATAATTATTAATAATTAGTGATAATTAGTGATAATTGGTAATAATTATTGAGAATTAGTAATAATTAGTGATTATTAGTAATTATTAGTTATAATTAGTAATAATTAGTGATGATTACTAATAATTAGTTATAATTAGTAATCATTTGTAATAATTAGTGGTAATTAGTGGTAATTAGTAATCAGTAGTAATAATTTCGAATAATTAGTCATAATTATTATTAATTACTGATAATTAGTAATAATTTGTGATAATTAGTAATAACTAGTAATAATTAGTGACAATTAGTGATAATTAGTGATAATTAGTGATAATTGGTGAGAATTAGTAATAATTAATTAGTGATAATTAGTGGTAATTTCCGGTAATTTGTAATAATTTATAATAATTAGAAATAGTTAGTCATAATTAGTCATAATTAGTGATAATTAGGATTAATTTTCAATAATTAGTGAAAATTAGTAATAATTAATAATAATTTGGAATAATTATTACTAATTAATAATAATTAGTATTAATTAGTAATAATTTGTACTAATTAGTGATAATTAGTACTAATTAGTGATAATTAGTACTAATTAGTGATAATTAGTAATGATTAATGATAATTAGTAATAATTAGTGATAATTAGTAATAATTAGTAATAATTTGTAATAATTAGTAATACTAAGTGGTAATTAGTAATAATTAGTAATAATTTTTAATAATTAGTGATAATTTGTAATAATTCATAATAATTATTTGTAATTGGTGGTAATTAATGGTAATTAATAATAAGTAGTAATAATTATTAATAATTAGTGATAATTAGTGATAATTAGTAATAATTAGTAATAATTGTAATAATTCATAATAATAGTGATAATTAGTGATAATTAGTGATAATTAGTGATAATTAGTGATAATTAGCGGTAGTTAGCTATAATTAGTGATAATTAGTTATAATTAGTTATCGTTATTTCTAATTAGTGGTAATTAGTAATAATTAGTAATAATTAGTAATAATTAGTAATAATTAGTAATAATTGGGGATAATTAGTAATAATTAGGGATAATTTGTAATAATTAGTGATAATTCGTAATAATTAGTTATAATTAGTAATAATTAGTGATAATTAGTAATAATTAGTAATAATTAGAGGTAATTAGTAAAAATTTGTGGTAATTACAGATAATTAGTAATAATTAATGGTAATTGGTAACGATTACTAGTAATTAGTGGTAATTTGTGGTAATTAGTGTGTATTGGGAAAACCACCATCCAAAATGGTTACATCTAATATTGCATATGCGGTCAATGATTTTCAATTTCATACACGTGTATATGGAGAATCAAAAAACAATGAATAGAGGTGTTTTCTAATCAGGATGTCATCGTAGAGAAAGTGAAGTTGACTATTAGGATATTGGATGAAATAATTGAACTTTTTTATCTTCTGTATAATTAAATAATGGAGTTTAAATGTCATTCGTTGGATATGGATAGGGTCTTGTGTGTTCATCCATACCATACAATTATTAATATTAAATATAAAATCCTTATTTCAATAAATGAACCATTTTTATTGCCTTGTCAGGCATATTAAATTTATTATGCTAATTACTGTGATGCTTCAAGATAGTTGATTGATTTCTAGAACATAATAAAAATGAAATCTCGTGAAAATAAATTTATCCAAAGTGAATGTGGTTTCGCTGAAGTTCAAGGAATTGAATTTTTTTAAGAAACAACTCTAAATCCATCTTTTCCCCAAAAGAGACATGAATATCGATGATGACACCCCACAATTATGGGTCGATAGAGGTGATAATGTTGTTGATGTAACTAGTGGATTGGAAATAGCAAGAGATGATGAAGATGAAACTCCCATGGAAATTTATGATACTGAGGAGGAATATGAAGATACTAACACTGTCATATATAAAGATGAGGATGAATATAGATACAATTAAATACTTGTTATGATCATAAATAATATATATCCATATATAATAATTGTTTTTATTTTATTTTTGGTAACCTTTATTTTGTGTTCCAAATGGCTAATGAACATTTATCTGATATAATTCATGAGTTGGATTATGTTTTACTACTTAATTATGAGCATGATGGCACATCATCTAACCCTCATACTACTGGTGGTTCAACGACAACTCAGAGGGGTCATGGTCTTGCGAGATTGATGATTCCTGAACCTATCCCTGAGCGACGTCCATGTATTAAGTCTAATCCGTGAATTTGAAGGTATGTTCAATTGTATATTTTAGTTAGTTTTTATTAACTTTCACTAAATTTTTTAAATACTAATTGTTTTATTTTTTGTTCTCTTTTTTATAGCTTTTCTCATATAGCAGTAGGATAGGGAAGTGCTATATTGAGGAATTATTTTTCTTGAGCATGATTTATATGGGATCATATTCCCATTGATGTTCAACATTGCATGTTCAATAATTGGATGGTACCTAATTAAATAATAGTTATTTTAAAAATTATTTAATAAATAACTTGATATGTTTAATTATTTATACGGTTTATGATATCATGTGTTACCCTATCTGGGAGGCATGAGAGGGATGTATGTGTGAGAATTCTCATCAATTTTGGCACAATATAAGGAGGAAAACAATGCAAAAAAGAGACTCACAAATTTTAATCAGTCTTGATACACCCACGGACCAGATTAAATATCATCTAAGGTTTGGGATGGATTATGTTCATATTATATTGGAGCTACTTTTTAGAGGGGAGTATCATTAGGTCAATAGAATTGGGGGAGATGGGAGGTGATGTATCGAGATGGTAGTTGTGCATTCAGTATGCATCAAAAACATTTGGTAAGTACTTTTATTAATAATTTATATAAATTTAAATTTAAACTATTTATTTTATGCTCATATAAGCAGTCGAACTACCAGATATCATGATGTTCAATGTTTATAGGAGGTTGTACAGTGATCCTGTCACTGTAGATATTAGTGGTGATCACCGGTGTTATATTATGGTCAATATAATATTTATGAGTCTTAAAATTAAATTCAAATAATATTTTAACTATTTAAATTTTAAATTTCAATTGAAAGGGTCATATGAGGTTGCGACGTCTCAGACACGAACTGAGTGTCAGGCTGAGACCATGGATCAGACCTCCAATGCAGTTGGATTTGATGATGCGGCATGGATGAAGGTGACTTGATATTCCTTTAATAAACATCAGGTTTTTGTTATCAGCTCTTGGTTGACGTATGAGAGTTATTATGGTACCATTATGATGTAATCATGTAGCTCAAGAGGATCTCGTGGAGTGTCTTCATCATCTACTACACAGTGTGAGGAGTAGTTGTGAGCTCAGGGTGAGCATATAGAGACCATGCATATGGAGTAGGAAGAGCTCTGCCGACAGAAATAGTAGTAGGAGGAGGAGATGTGTTGACGGTAGTGACAGCAGCATGAGCAGATGATGAAGTACATGTGACATCTCACTCATGGATTAGGGTTGGAGTTATCTCCACCAGCTCCTCCAGCTCCTCTAGATGACCCTCCCTCTTAGTGATTTATATAATTTTTCTAATAAACATTTGAATGTAAAAAATTTATAATATTTTTATTAGTAAATATATTTACATTTCTATATAGTAAAATTTTTATATTGTTGTGAATATTTTATTTTTTGTTATTTTATTATTTTTATTATTTTAATATTTTATTTTTTATTATTTATTATTTATTACTTTTATTAGTATTATTTATATTTTTTGAATATTTTGTTATTTTTATTTTTTTATTTTTTTATTTTTTTATTTTTAATTATTTTAATTATATTTTAATTAATTTTATTATTTTTTTATTATTTTTTTATTTTACAATAATAATTCATATTGTTTAATTAATTTTTTTAAATATTAATTTTTTTATGTTTTTTATGGGTTGTTAATCTTGTTGCAAAGGGGTTTTTTAAAAATCCCAGATAAACTATTTGCGATTCCATTTTCTACAACCGGTCATTTGTAACGGGACCCCATCAAAAATGATTTTATTTCTAGTTGTGATTATCTATTAGGTGTTTCTAAACCCCATCATCATTACATAATTCATTGGATGGATATAATAAACCCAACATCCATCATAAGCTATATCAGGATTACCCATCACATAATAATAATCCACACATATAAGTTACACAAGATCATAAAACATTTATCAATTAATCATGGTATGAATCATGGAAAGAAAATGGTTTTCATAAATATTTCATCATAATAATAATAAACCATCCAATGAAAGAATAAAGATGGTAACATTGGATCATATCCCCATTAAAGCATAAGAAACATAAAAGGTTGATGATATAGATGAAAATACCTTTAAAAGATCACTGGAACATTTAAAGAGGACAATCACCTTTTCATTTTGAAATCACTTATCTATAAATTTATAGAATATTAGGGAAATAAATTTTTATAAAATAACCAAATACACCTATAAATGAAACATCAAATAAAATATTAGTCATTATGGGGGGAAAATTAAACCATGCGGTGTCTGTTAAAACAATGATTCCTTTTACATTTTTAATAAAAAATCAAAAGTAACTCTCTTTCATACTCATTTTATTTTGATGTATGATATATTTTTATTTTATGTAAATGAATTTCATATTTTTCTCTTATATTATATTGATGATTAATATGATGGTTTTTGTGGCTAAGGGTATAGGAATTAGTGGTTGGAGATATGAGGAAGGGCTCGACCTTGGGGTGGCTGGAAAATAAACACAATATAACTAGTGTAGTTCCAGAAGGTTTTTAGAATGCTTCACACCCTTCTGGATTTCTGATGATAATATAAGAACCCAAGTGGTTCTTTATTCTCCATCAACCAACCAATGTCTAGTCAATATCTATCTGTGGGTTCCATTGTCCAATCAGTAAGGTCCACCAACTTATCAGTGTAACAAATTTGAGGGTGAAATTAATTAAATCTATTATATTTTAATGGAACATGATTTTTTTAATGGATAAAACCTCCCTTGTCCATTACATTTTGAATACCTGGTGTTGAGGTGTTTTGGGCGGAAATAACGACTTATTTCAAGTGTTTTCCAGTTTTTCCAATTTCCCAATGGTGATTCAGGAACAGTGAGTCGCTAACAGTAGGTAGAGATGGTAGTTCATACCAATGGTGAGTCATGTCAGTTACTCACAGTGGTGACTTGCGTCGGTGACTCACTAACGGTGAGTCTCTAATGGTAGCTTGTTTGATAGTGGGTCATCCACTGATTGGTCTCAATGGTGAGTCGATGGCAGTAGGTGGTGACGGTAGTTTATCCCAACGGTGGGTCACGATGGTGACTCACATCGTTGACTCATAATGGTGACTTTATAACAGTGACTCATTGATGGTGAGTCATGATGATGACTTGTAATGGTGACTCACTGACGGTGACTCGCTAACGGTGAGTCGCGTTGGAAACTCGCAATGGTGACGTGCTTATGGTGACTCATACAATGGTGACTCACCATTAGAATCTCCTCACTAGTAGCTCACACCAGTGACTTTTTTAGTGGTGAGTCATCCACTAGAGACTCACCCAATGGTGATTCATTTTTACAGTTTTTCAAAATTTCTAGTTTTTCCCAGTTTTTTTAAATTCACCCCTTTAAGATTTCATTTGACGTAAATTGGGTTTAAAGCCATGTTTAAGTGTTTTTAAGTTTTTTGAAAGGATATAAATTATATCTTTAATTTACTAATGCTCTGGGACTATAAGTTAGTCAAATCATGTGGTTAATGTCCACTTTTAATGGGGAGTTCAAAACGGTTTCTTATCCCTTGAGTCTCAGATCAAGTCCTTCAAAGTCATAAACCCTTCCTTCATTCTTTCTTTCTATTTTCTCTTGATACCCAAGAATCCTAGAACCTTTCTTCCTTGAGAAGTCTTCAATCTATATTAAACCCTTGGATCATGTTTCCCTAGTGCCTTGTGCACCCCCTATTTGGCGCAAGGAAGAGGTTTTGGTCATCTATTTCTTGAAATATAGATCCCTTAATCTCTATTTTAGTTGCATATCATGTAGGGTGGGTGTACTCATGTCTCCTTATGAATATGGTTGAATCCAAGTTTAATAAAGATAATTGAATTGGATTTAAATCAATAAAAGGGGACTGGGAAAAAGTGATACAAGCTTCTGTTTCATTATTTATTGATGTTGTCATCTATACAGCCTATATACCTACTAAAAATCATGATCATTAGTGGTCTTTGTTTATGAACTCGGGATGACTCATGATGCCTTGTTGTTAATAAGGCATTGAATGGCTGTATATATGAAATTGATTAACTATGTATATTCATTTAAATAAATGGATTCCCCCATATTGAACATGTTCTATGATAACCCATGAATTATCAAAGTGGAATTAAAGAACAAGTGTTTGCTAAATCTAAATACACCCTACCTAGTTTGGTGTGTCTGTGTGCTATGTGTGGCTTTGTTCTGTCTCATGACTTGTGTGGTTATGTGGTGATAGGGTTTAGATCATGGATGTAAGGTGGGGTGGTATGGGTGTAATGGAATCTCATGTTTGGAGATTGACTGATTTTGGAATGGATGGGCAGTGTTTGAGCAGCGGGGTTGCATGTTCTGTTTTTGTTATGTTTATGTTACTAAGTGTGATAGGTGTGGTGTTATTGTATAGTGGGTCTATCGGGTTTGGTTGTGATGAGATTTGTTAAGAGGTTTGGTTGTTTTTTGGGGGTTTTCTTGTTGAGATGGTGGATTGGGAAAAATGAATTTTAAGAATGATGATGGAAGTGGTTCGTATGGGTGTTAAAGGGAGTGTAAATATAAGGAAATTTTATTTACTATGGTTATTTTTCCTCTAGAACGTTTATGTTTTTTATTTTGTTGCATGTTCTGGTTGGTAGTTTCCCGGTTAAGGATGTAATGAATAAATGGATTCTTTAATAAAGAATGATAATTGGTTAAATGAGTTGGTTGGGGTTATGTTTGAGTTGTGGCTTTTTATGGATGGATTTCATTTATCAACTTCTAAAGTGGCTGGTACTACTGTTAATAAATGCATTTGGAGAGAGTTGGTAGTATCATAAGGTGGTTGATTGTTTGATTGAGAACCCATAGTTTGGGCTTTAAGTGTTTAACAATATATATACATACCTGTATTTTATTTGTGTTTTCTATATGTACCCCACCCTAGTTGAGAACTATGTGAACAACACCCCCATTTTCATAGGGGAGGGTGTCTTTCCCAAACATCCTGGTGGGAGGATGGATGGTAATTCAGCCACTCTTCCCTGCTCCCTCTTCCATGTGGTGATATCCCAAGATTCTTTGGACAAGTATTTGTTTGTGAGGCCCAAGTGTGTGCGGGCGAGTTTTTTTCCTAGGAGTCTTCGAGATGAGATGTGACATGGTATGTTTCACAGGTGTCTGTGGGTAAGATGTGGTTGTGAGGCCCATGTGTGTGTGGATGAGATGTGATAATCTTTGTTTTCCCAAGTTGTCGGACTAGCTGTGAGGCTCTGGTGTGTGTGAGTGGGTTGTGACATGGTACTTTTGGAAGAGGTGGGGGCGACATAATGTTTTCCATTAGGGTGTGAGAGTGGCTAATATGTGGGAAAGTGGTGTGGGGTACCATATCATCGATTTTTTTACTATATTAATTTACTTTACTTGCATTATTTGGTGAGTGTTTCTTGATGAGGTTAGGTTGGCTTGTATTCCATTCTAGGTGATGTTGGTTTCTGTTGTTTTCTCAAAGGGGCATTAGTATGCTTCTCCCACTTATGCATGAGAGACTCCAGTTTTCTTACTGGGTATACATGTATTCTCACCCTATGTTATAAAACTTCATTTAAGTTTCTAGGTGGATTACAAATACTATGCTAGGTATTAGTATCTCAGACTTTGGGACAGTTTATGTGTCACTGCTTCGCCTTGTTTTTAGTTTTTACTTTGGTGACTCTTTTTTGTAGTAGTAATATTTTAAACATGTTTGTGCGATGGTTTTTGATTTATTATATATATATATATTGTACTTTTTTTTGTATGAACCTTCTTATCTCCTGATCTTGTTTTCTTATAAAAAAGGAAATTCCTCCTTTTTTATGTTATTTTATACCCTTGGTTTTGGCCGCCGCCCCAAGGCCTACTGGAGGTGGGACTTGGGGGGTCATTATCTCTCTTCCTTCATTGCCAGCTTGGGAGGGGAATCTTTGGAGAGAGGGGTCATGAAATAATGGTACCAAAGGTGATGGTTGAGAGAAAGGATGGAGTTCGGAGCAAGGAACAGAGAGAATTTCATGAGTTGGTAGGGCAATAATGTCAGGTTATCTTGGTTCATAACATAGTCGAAGGAGGACTGGCTAGGAGATGGAATTTTAGGGCCCCTCATGATCAGATGCAAGGACTATGAGTCTACCGAATGACCACGTGAGGACACACCACTTGTAGGGTAGGGACCCAAGGAAAGGTACATACATCATAATGACTTTTGTTCCTGTTTTAATTGGACGTTTCACAAAATTTAAATAAATAATGAGTTAAAACTGAATCTTAAATAAACTTCTATACAACTAAATCTTAAGAATTCCTTTTTTACCTTTCATATATAGGCCCTGATCATTGGACATAGGTGTCTTTGGCATTCAAGGCTCAGTAGGCTGATCCAGTTGATCAGTGAAGGGTTGATTCAGTGGAGGAGGATGACCAGTAGTAGAATACGCCATGTTCTTTCTAGCGGTAGAATCTTGGAAAGTGTGAGGGCAGTGTTTTGGACATAGATAAGGAGAGTTGGATTAAGGAGCTTTTGATCTCCTTCAGCTTGATCCAGAATTCGGATGAGTATTGTGTTTCTATGGCAATGATCTAGATGTGGGGAGTTGTGCATCAGTGGTGGATGTTGAACCTAGGATAGAGGAAACAAGCTGATGTTTTGTGGGTTGACTATGAGGAGTTACATGAAAAATTCTTTAATCCACCATGAGGGCTGAGAAGGGGTAGGATTTACTCTCCCTCCAACAGGGGATTATGTCAGTACGGAATTTGGGGATCAAGTTAAATGATCTTCTTCATTTTTTTCCAGATCTATTTCTGGATGAGTAATCTCATGTGATACTTCTAGAGGAGGCACTTCATCCTTCTCTCCAGTACGTAGTTACCCCCTTCACCTTGTCGATATACTTGGAGAACCAGAAGAAGGAAAAGGTAGGTGAGAGGGTGAAATCTTAAGGAGGTATACCATGATAGGGGAGTCATCCTAGTTGTTTTAAGGGCATGGTTATTGGAAGTAGGTCTCAGGGGCTAGGTCCTTATTGGTTTTTTCCAGTGGGGAATCAAAAACAACAGTTTCCATTTTGACCTTCTAGTCCTCATACCTATCTTGTGGGTCTGGGGAAAATGTGTTTCATATGTGGAGTCTGCAGAGATCTTGAGAATCAGTTCCAAATGGCTATTCAAGCTCATTATAGTGGATTTGGGAAGGTGTAGTACCCACCTTAGTAGTAGTTTCTAGCTAGGTTATTTCAATAGTAAGGATAGCCAGCCTCTACTCTACAACGGGGAGATGGGGCTAGTAGGGGATGACCTCAAGGTGTACTTTAGGGACCTCGACCTAGGCATGGTTGAGGTGGAAGTCATCCGCAGAAAGGCAGAGGACCTGGGTGTGGTCAGTTTCACATTGTAGAGGCAGTAGTTCTAGTAGGCTTAGAGATCATTTGGGGTATGATTAGCTTATATAGTACCCCTACTTGTGCTTTGTTTGATTTAGGATATTCACACTTTTTTTCACCTATTCTATCCCAGTATTTGGGACTAGACATATAGATTATTCCAGTACCCCTATAATATGCTAGTTAAAGTTCAAACTAGTTTTTTTGATGTATGTCAGGGATGTAGATGAATGATGGGGCCGCATCAGTTCTGAGGGGATATCTTCTTTCTATATATGCAGCCATAATTTATCATCCTTGGCATTGACTAGTTGTATTTTGTGTGTGATGTTATTGACTTCTTCCTAAGGAAAGTTTTTTTTTCAGATTTGAATGGCCAGTGTGTGGCTTTCATTGGCGAGCAGAGTTATCTGATGGATAGATGGCGTATGGAGCCTCTTCTTTCCATATTGGCCAAGATATTAGTGGAATCGGTGGATACTAAGATAGAGTAGGTTCCCATAATTTTTGAGGAGTTCTTGTATGTATTCCAAGATGATTTTGTGACTCTACCCCCTTGACATGATGTTGAGTTTGGGATAGACTTTCATCTTAATGCTTATCTGTTTTTGATGAATCCTAATTAGATGGAACCTTTAAAGATGTGGGAGTTGAGGATTCAAATTGATGACCAGATGAAGAAGAGATTTATCAGGCATAGTCTGTCTCTAGGGGTTTTTCTATTCTTGTTTGAGAATAAGGTAGTTGGTGTTCTCAGGTTGTGTATAGAATACTGGAGATTGAATCAGGTAATAGTCAAGAACTGTTACCCCCTCCTGAGGATAAATGATCTTTTTGACCAGCTAAGGGGAGTGATTTGGTTCTCTAAGATCGAAATATGGTTTGGATTAAACTAGTTGAGGGTGAATTAGAGTGATATCCATAAGAATGTTTTTAGGTGTAGGTATGGGCACTTTGACTTCATGGTCATGCCTTTCGGTGTTACGAACGCACCAGTCGGGTTCAGGGGGCTTATGAAATCTGTCTTCTGTGAGATCCTAGACCAATTAATCGTCATATTCATTGATGAAATATTTATCTACTTGAATTTAGATGAGGACCATACCAAGCATCTCAGGACTATCTTGGACGTTTTTTATTCCACCAGTTCTATAGAAAGTTATCCAAGTGAAATTTATGGACATGAGAGGTCCACTACCTTGTACATGTGGTGTCTCAGTATGGTATAGAGGTAGAATTATTGATGGTCAAGGTAGTTTTTTCTTGGGAAGCACCCAATAATGTGGCATAGGTTTTTAATTTTCCCGTTCTAGTAGGATATTAACAAAGGTATGTACCCGATTTCTCTCGAGTTGCAACCCAATTGATAGCTCTAACCAGAAAAGACTAGGCTTTTGTGTGGGGTGATCAATTTCAGGTAGCATTCGGCTGTCTAAATAGAAATTTGGTTAGTTCTTTAATTCTTCAGTTGTTAGAGGAAGGGGTGATGTTCAATGTGTTTTTTTCATGCTTCCCATCTGGGTTTGGGGTGGGTGGTGATGCAATAGTGGGCAGTGATCTCTTATGGGTCTAGCAAGTTATGTCCCTGTGAACATAACTATTCCACCCATGATCTACATCTAGAAGAATTCATGTTTGTGCTGAAATTGTAGAGGCATTACCACATTAGGGAGTGATTTGTGGTCTTCAAGGATCAAGGGAGATTGAGGAATATCTTTTCCTAGTGAGTTCTAAACTTGCAACAGTAGAGGTGGATGGATTTTATCTATGATTATGATTTCAACATCTCTAACCCCTCAGAAAATGAAAATTTCATTGTTGATTCTTTGAGTAGGAAGTTGCAGAAGGAGGTAGTTCCAGAATATGTGGATGCTTGGAAGGTGATAGAGGAGTTGGCCACCTTGAACTTAGATGCAGGTCTGGATGGCAGCAGAGGCTATCTATTTTATATGATAGTGTAGACTTCTCTAAAGCAGTAGTTGGGGGATACTCAAAGTCAAAGGTGATGCGCGATTGCGTTAACCATGGTGATTCTCTAGGAGGGTGGTCAAAGGATGGTCAGAATTTGATGATATTCTGTGGAATGCAATTTTTTTAGTGGTGATGCATGATGGAGTTCTCTATGAGTTTCACAAATCACCCTTAGTAGTACACCTAGGATTTTCTAAGATGTACCATGGATTGAGAGAGAAATTTTGGTGGACTGGGATGAAGTAGGAAGTAGAGGAGTTTATGGAGAAGTGATTAGTGTTCCAATAGATGGATGTTGATCACTGTATACCTGGTGGCTTGTTGCAGCCATTAGATTCCCCTTAGTGGAAGTATGATTACATCTCTATGGATTTCATCATAGGATTACCTAGGACATAGGGAGTCTGCGATGAAATCTAGGTAGTGGTGTGCCAGCTGATGAAATCATATCACTTCTTAGTGATCAAGGAGTCAAATGCAATGGATGCCTTGGCCAAGAGGTATGTGGATGAGGGGGTGTGCCTTCATGGAGTTCCAAGATTTATTGATTCATATTGGGAGAAATGTTCCACCTCATGATTCTGGATGGTATTGCATCATTATTTTGGAAATCAATTAGGCCTCATAACTACTTTCCACCCTCAGATGGATGGACAGATAGAGCAGACCATCCAAATGTTGGAGGAAATATTGTGGGCATACATCTGGGACTTTGGAGGATTTTGAGTAGGACACTTTCCTATGGTAGATTTTTAATACAATAATAACTATCACTATTCCATTTGCATGGCTTCTTTCAAAACGTTGTATGGAAGACTTTTTCGTTCACCCTTGTGTAGGACAAAAGTTTGGGATGCAGTTATTCTTGGTTCACACATGGTGCAGAGCACAACAGAGAATTTCTAGCTTGTCTGTGATATGATAAAAGTAGCACAAGACCAGAAGAAGTTGTATGTAGATCATAGGTGGAGTCCCTTTGAGTTAAAGGTTTCCCCTCAACATGAATAGAGGATGTTTGGTAGAGGTATAAAGCTTTCTCTGATTTTCATTGGACCTTTCGAGATGTTGGGGAGAGTTAACGAGGAGTCATACCAATTGGCATTGCCACTGCAGTTTGACAGAGTCCACGATGTCTTTCAAAACTCTCATCTTTATTGGTATCTACACGATGACTCCCAGATCATTTATTGGAGAGAGTTGGATATTAAGGATGATGTGGCATGTGTGGAACAACCAGTGGAGATCCCGAATCTCCAAGATAAGGTTCTACACTAATGTACCATTACCTTGGTTTGTGTGTTGTGGAGCCATGGTGGCCTGGAGGAGAGTACTTGGGAAAGGGAGATATAGATTTGTGTCTAGTACCCAGAGTAGTTCTGAGTTTTTACTTGTTGTGTTTCCCATTGTAATGTAATTCTTGAACCTTGTTTGTTATGAGATGATTTGTTTCCTTGTTCCATGATGTGTGATAAATTCATGACATTGTAAAGGGTAAGACCATATTACTAATTGAGATGCATTAATTGATTTGTGATTAAACCTGTAAAGGTGATTCAGTGTCGACCAGAGCAAATAGTATCTTGACATTGAGAAAGTAATTCTACGATCTATATGTCTGGAAAGTGTGGATTTTGTTACTTGTTTCTTATGTCCTATAGTCAGTTAGGATAGTAGATGCTGGATGAGGTGTTCTTGGATATTGTGGTCTCACTCCAGCTTTCAAGCAATAAAGGTTGGTTTATCATTGAACATTGATATCGTATCAGTGTTTCCAGTATAGCAAGATCCTTTAGAGGTATATTACAGGGTGGTTTTTCGGATCCCTCTTTCTTTTGGGTTGGTTTTGAATTCTCAAGGGTGAGAATAATTTAAGAGGTATCTGATGTAATGGCCTAGACCTCAGAATTCCATTACCTTTAGAAAATATGGTGTTGAGGTGTTCTTAGAGGCAATGGTGACTCATTTCAAGACTTTTTCTATTTTATAGTTTCCCAAAGGTTAGTTAGGAATGGTGAGTCGTTTACGGTAGGTGGAGACGGTAGGTTATCCCAAAGGTGAGTCGCGTCGGTGACTTACAACAGTGACTCACATCAATGACTCAAAATGGGGACTCGATTATGGTGAGTCTCTAACGGTAGCTCTTATTATGGTGGGTCATCCACTGGTAGGTTGCAACAGTGAGTCGTTGATGGTGGGTGGTGATGGTAGGTCATCCCAATGGTGAGTTATGAAGGTGACTCACATCTATGACTCACAATGGTGACTCATGAATAGTGAATCACTGAAGGTGAGTTTCTTTGGTGACTCACAATAGTGACCCTCTAATGGTGACTCGCTGATGGTGAGTTGTGTCGGTGACTTTCAACGATGACTCACTGATGGTGACTCGCAACAGTAACTCGTAACGGTGACTCACTGATTGGTGACTCACCAAATAGTGACTCACCAAATGGTGAATCTACATATATAGATTTTCCCTAGTATCTTGCACTGGTGAATCTTCCATCAGTGATTCATCCCCTGGTGACTCACCCAACAGTGAGTCATTTCGACTGTTTGTCAAAATTTACAATTTTTACCAGTTTTTCTAGATTCACCCCTTTAACATTTCCTTTAGTGTAAATTCGTTTTAAAACCATATTTAAGTGTTTCTGAATATATTTAAATGGATATAAATTATATCTTTAATTTTATAAATATCTATAGGCTTTAAGTTATTCAAAATAGATTTTCAAGATCCACTTTTAAAGGAGAGTTCAAAATGGTTTCTTATCCCTTGAGTTTCAGATCTAGTACTTCAATGGCAGACACATTTCCTTCATTACTTCTTTATCTTTTCTCTTAATACCCAAGAATCCTAGAACTTTTCTTCCCTGATGATTCATTCACCAGTATTGCACCCTTGTATTGTGTTTCCCTAGAGCCTTGCGCACACCTTGTTTGGTGAAAGGAATAGGTGTTTATTGTATGTTTCTCAAAGTAGGGATACCTTCATCTCTCTTTTAATTATGTATCATCCTCGGTGGGTGTACTTATGTCTCCTTGTGAATATGGTTGAATCCAAGTTCAATAAAGATAATTGAATCTTCTTTAAATCAATAAAAATGGATTAGAAAAAAGTGATTCTTGATTCTATTTCATTATTAATTGATATTGTGATATATATGGGCTATATGCCTCCTAAAAATCATGGTCATTGGTAGTCATTGTTTGTGCACTCTGGATGACTCATGATGGATTATTTTTTATCATTAATTGAATGACTATATATATACAATTGATTAACTATATACATTCAGTTAAATAAATAGTTCCCTCATATTTAACTTGTTTTGTGATAACCCCTAAGTTATCAAAGTGGAATTAAAGAATGAGTGTTTTCTAAATCTGAATACACCCTACCTTGTTTGGTGTGGTTATGTGATATGTCTGATTCTTTATCAATCATTCCTTATGTGGTTGTGTGGTGCTGGGGTTGAGAGCACGGTTGTAAGGTGAGGTGGTACGGGTGGTGTAATGGAATCTCAGATTGAGAGATTGACTGATTGTGGAAAGGATGGGTAGTGTTTGAGTATTGGGCCTATAGGTTTGGGTTGTGCTATGTTTATGTTACTAGTCATGATGGTTGGGGTGTTTTTATATAGCGGGGTTGTTGAGTTTTGTTCTGATGAGATGTGTTGCAGGGTTCGGATGTGTGTTGTGGGTTTGCTTATTGAGATGGTGGATTAGGTGGAATGAATTAGAAGAATGATGATGGTAGTGGTTAGTATGGGTTTTAAATAGATTGGAAATATGAGGTGAGTAGATTTATTGTGGTTCCTTTTCCTCTACATGGTTTATGTTGTGTGTCTTGTTGTGTGATGTGGTTGGTAGTTTCCTAAGTAGGGATGGAATGAATAAATGATTTCCTTATAAATAATGATAATTAAATAAATTATATGGTAGAGGGTATGTTTGAGTTATGGATTTTTTGGATGGATTTCATTTATAAACTTACTAAGTGACTATTGTTGGTGTTAATAAATGCATTTAGAGGTAGTACCAGTGTTGGAAGTATCATAAGGTGGAAGATTGTTTGATTGAGAACCCATAGGTTGGGCTTGACTATTTTATACAATATATACATACCTGTATTTTCCTTGTGTTTTCTATACGCACCTCACTAAAGTTTACAACTATGTTTCGAACACCCCCATTATCTTGGGGGAGGGTGTATTTCCAAAACATCCTAGTGGGAGGATGGATGGATGTCCACCCACTCTTCCATGCTCCCTCTTCCAGGCAGTGATAGCCCAAGATTCTTCAAGAAGGTAGTGGTTTGTGAGTACCAGGTGTGTGTGGGTGAGTTGTGTTTTCCCCTGCATCTTCAAGATGAGATGTGAAGTGGTACGTGTCCTAGGTGTCTACGAGTGGGAAGTGGTTGTGAGAATCGGGTGTGTGTGGGTGAGATGCGACGAGCTTCATTTTCCCATGTTGTAAGACTAGCTGTGTGGAATGTGTGTGTGTGGGCGGGTTGTGACGTGGTAATTTCAAAAGGGATGGGAGTGCCAGGACATTTTCTTTTTGGGTGTGAGAGTAGCTAATCAGTGGGAAAGTGGTGCAGGGTAACCTATCATCGATGTATTTACTATATTACTTTACTTGACATGTTTTATTTGCTGATCGTTCCTTGAAGAGTTTGGGATGGTTAATGTTCATTTCATGGTGTTGTTGGTTTCTTATATTTTATCATAAGGGCGTCAGTACGATTCTCACAATTGTGCACGAGATACTTTGGTTTTCCTACTAAGTATATTTGTATTCTCACCCTACATTATAAAACTGCTTTCAGTTTTATAAGACGATTACGGGGATAGTGCTCGGCATTACTATCACGGACTATGGGACAGTTGTCGTGTTAATTCTTAGACTTGTTTTTGGTATTTAAATTGGAGACTATTATTTTGTATCAATGATGCATGGCTATCTTAGGGTGTGGAAAAGTGTATTTCTATGTTTTCCTAGCATTGCATAGTGGATGACCAAGGTCATCTCACTTGAGGAACTTTCTCAGTTTGTTCACCTACATAATATAATTCACCTAAGAACTAATTCATTTTTTGTTGTTTTTATGTTTTATTAATGAAATGAAATTTAATAAACTAAATGAAATGAAAAATTAAATTCTAAATAACATGGAATGCTAAATAGAATGGAATTAGAGAAGAAAGGAAGTTCTCCTAAGATAACTTTCAAGGAGCACCTTCATTGACCATCTTCAAATATCCTTAGTGAACACACTCAATCATATGTGTGCAAACCTCAATATACCTAGGTTATGAATGAAAATTATACTTAGATATCACCAAACACACCCTCCATTCACATCCTCAGTCTAGGTAAAATGGTTGTAAATTAATAAGTAAAACATTAGACAACCACAGTGAGGATTACATCCACTATAAATTATCATTAGAATTAACTCAAATAAGATGAAAAACATCATCTTAAGTTCAAGATCCTGATCAATACCTCAGGATATTCCTCAAGTAAGTTACTCATAATCTTGATTATTATAGTTCACTATGGTAAGATTAGAATTAAAAAAGAAAATAATGAGAATATCGGAAGAAAAATAATGGTGAAGAGGACAAAAAATAAAAACAATTCATGGATTTATTAGAAATTTAAATTACAATTGAAATATAAAACAAAAATAAAGAAACAAATAAATGAAGAAGAAAAGGGGGAGATCTGTTCCTAGCCTCCTTCGGTGTATATATCCTACTTGGTGCCTCGGATGTAATGGAATTGAGTGGAATGGAATGATTTGGGAAAGAGGAGCTCTCCTCCTTTTATAGTTCAGAATCATTCATTTGAAATATTACATGTTTTTACCCAATAAATTGATGATTCATGCGTTTAATTATTTATAAAAGTTATTCATAAATGTCTTCTTCATTCACCCACCAAATTTTAGCATAATTTTCCAGGGGATGTAGGAGTTATGAATTATTTATTGACAGTTACGTTTTCTATCTGAGATTTCCTAGAAGCTTCCCTAAATGTATAAGTTCCACTTTCCACATTAATTGCTTCCAAAATCCATGAAATTTATTAATTGAATTAAACTATGTGTTTCAGTTCTATTTCAGGTGAAATCACTTCAATTGGAGGTGTGTATCTTCAATTATGCTTCTGTAACTTAGGTGGGGTCCATGTTTTCTGCTGAGATGATTTTCCAACTTAAATGACTTTCTAGGATCTCTAGATTTTATAATCATCTCTTGGTCCTAAGGATAAAGTTAAAGAAAATAAATCAATGAATTGTCCAAAAAAATTACTCAAATTGGATTAATATTTTAAATTTTATGTCCAAAATACCCTTATTATGAAAATTTTTCAAAATTCCATAATTAATCACTTTTCACATTTTACTCCAAAACAACCCATAAATCCAAAAATATTGTAAATAAGATCAAATTGATAAATTGGGAGGGTTTAAATAATTGAAATTAATATATAAAATAAGGAAATTATTATCTCTATCTATTCCCCCATACATAAACTATGCTAGTCCTCAATCATAAAATCTCAACAAGGAATTTAGAGGACACCAATGTTACCAATATACAAATTCCAAAATAATAAAATAAAAAAAATAATTGTCAAATCAAACTTTCAAAAATCCACATAAAATACCAATTTTATTTCTCATTTTTCAAAGAAAAAATAAATTTATTTATTTTACTTTTCCCCTTCGAAAAATGATGGAACTTCTCCTTTTATTAATTCATTATACTCAATTAATTATTATTAAACATGTCACCTCATGATTTAAGTATCCTTTTAATATTTACTCTCATATATCATGATAAAAATCAAGTAGAGTTATTCTCATATCATGAGAAAATGTTCCTTATTCATATTCTTGTAAATGAACTACTTTCTTCACTTTGTAATGACAAAAGGTGCATAAAATCATGAGTACTTGCAATAAAGGTTCAAATGACTCTAAGGCTTAAGGTTGGTAGGATTTAATTCTTTTAAACATTAAGGCTCAAGGAGGAGGTTTATCTCTTAAGTACTATGCATGATATCAAAAAGTGTAATGAAATTATCCCCTTCAATGTACCAACTCCCATTTCTCCTCAACTAAAAGTAAGGTCATGATCAAATTATGCATAATGAATTATTTTTGAACCCTCTTGATTTTTTCTATTTTTATATTTTTCTTTATTTTTCAATGAACCTATTTTCTGTTTTTCAAAAGTTGTGATTAGAATAAACCTCACATCCACCACCTAATCACGTATGATAAAAATCATAGGTCTAGTAATGGTGATTTTTTGTTTCCCCAAATCTCAACCCATTTTCTCATTTTTTTGGTTTTTTTTGTCATTTTCATTTTCTTATTCAAGAGGGGAAAAACAATATATTGCAATTAATGATTCCACAACCTTTTAAAATTCCCTTTATATCACCCCCACACTTTTTCTTTAAAATTTATAACAGCAATTCTACCATGATTCCCTTTACACCCACACTTTAACTTTAAAATACCATGAATATACTAAGACTAGGGTAGGAATGGATAAAAATGGCTTAAAACAAGGCTCGTCCCTAATTAGGTCATTAATGGTCTCTATGGGATAAAATAAGGACTGATGTAAAGGTGGTATTTTAAGGATAAGTGGTTTATCAAAAGATAACTCAATCATTTTAAATGTAGATTTTACAAGTTTCAATACAAGTACTAGTAGGTGATATGTCCCAAGATCACTTAAGAAATATGCTCAAGAAACAATAGTAAGTACTTGGTCTAGAAATCCTCTCAGGAATGAGACGTCTAATTTGGGAAAATCACTCAAGGCATGATTTATAAAAACAAATCAATTCACATGATTTTTAAAAATTCAAAGTAGGAAAAAAAAGTTAGGTAATTTCATTTACATAAATCAATTAATTCCTATAAACCATGATTCATTGTTTCAATATCTATGCTTCACTTTTAAAATTTAAATTCTCCATTTCAATAATTAAATCTCATTAACATTGAATTATAAAACATCGCATCACTGGATTAATAATAAACTCATCTCTCCTAGATAATTCAAGTAAATAATTAATTCAAATGTGGGTATGTAATTATTATCATTAAAGCTTAAAACATATATTGGACCAAAAATGTAAGGATTTGAAAAGTTAAAAAAATAAAAATGAATTCCATTTCCCATAATGTTTAGTCCTTCTCTTCCAATTTTTTATGATTCCTTCTCCCATCATGAGACTATAAAATAAAACATCTCAATTAAGTATAAGTATCATTCCATTATATCTCAAAAATATAGGAGGGAGGGGGCTGCATTCTTGACTAATTACTAAGACTGAATATGAAATCTAAATTGCTAATATGGAAAATAAAAGTACTAAAAATAAAGGATAAATATTAGTATGATATCTCAAGTGTTCCATGAATTTTTATTACCTATAGAAGGGAATTACTAGCTATTATCCATAATCATATGGTGGTTGGGGATTCTTTGATTTGAACCATCACATGTGGTTCATTCTAGCTTGAACTTCTTCTTCTCTATTGAGGAGGACTACATGTATAGAGTACGCTAGATCCACCCCCTTCACAATGTGGTACAACTTTCATGGTGTGCATAAGATGAAGTATAGAACCCCCTACTCCTTCATTGCTACTTGTGAAACATCTTCTTCAAAATACTGTGGTTTTCTCCAGATGTGCTGGATGAAAATAATAATCAAAGGGATATTCACAATTTAAATTTAATGCATTAATTTCAAAATATTCCCTTTTAATGTAGGAATCTTGTAGATTTGGTTCTTCAGGGAGATACACTAGGATCTCTTCTTGTACTCCCTCTGGTAAATATTCAATGTATCTAGGCATCTCTAAGTCTTCTTCAATAGGTGTAGGTGTTGTTACTTCATCTTCCTCTAAGGGAAAGGAAGGATTGACCAAATCTGAAAATTCAAAAGCATAAGGAGTGATAAAAAAATAATATTGAATGAAATAATAAAAGATATAGCTCAAGATATGACCAACTCCCTGATTTGGGTTTAGTTCAATCACTTATTCAGAGATAAGTGACTCTAAATGAGAGTATCAATGGATAGAAGTAGGTATTCAGGATCTTCCATGATTTCTTCAAATTGTATCACAACTTTGGCTTCCTTGTCTTCCATGGATAGAGTCAAATGAAATGGTATTGGATCTTTTAATTTATAGGTATCGGCTAAATCATGTTATACTACATAATCATTCTAGAATCCATCCATATCTCATTGATATCCCACATGTAGCTCAGTAGGTAAGTCTTCCTCATCATGAATCCACTCTAGCTCATCATGGTCTGCTTGAATCTGGTTCCCAAAATGGTTGGCCTGCTGATATTCCTTGAGTTTGGCCTCAAAATCTGGGGTACATTTAGTGAAATTAGGGAAAACCAGTGGCAATTACTTCTTAGCCTTGAATCTTTGTATGTTAGTTCATAGCTCATCATCCATGGCTGTCAAATCTTCAAGTGAGATCCATGTTGTTATACCTCTTTTCATCTGCTTGACCATTATCATAATATCATCAACCCTTCTTTGGAGGGACTCCTCGATGTAGTATGTTTCTTCTTCCTACACTTGTGAGCAATTGTTCTATATATTGAAAGAATGATCACTTGAAAACATTATAGAAGAAGAATGTTTTTTTGGTTTTTTAGAAAACAATGAAAAATATCTAAAATGAAAAAAAATTGAAGTAAACAACTCATTAGATCCCCGAAAATGGTGCTAATTTTGATGCATTCCTCTCGTAGGTCATGGTAAAAGCATATTTATATGTTTTCCTAGTGCAATGTAGAGGATGACTAGGGTCACCTCACTTGAGGATCTTTGCCAATTTTTTCACCTACTCAATATAATTCACCTAAGAACTAATTCATTTTTTCTGGTTTTTTTGTTTTATTAAAGAAATGGAATATAATAAAATAAATAAAACGCAAAATTAAATCCTAAATAACAAGAAATTATAAATAGAATAGAATTAGAGAAGAATGGAATTTCTCACAAGATAACTTTTAGAGAGAAACTTCATTAACCATTTTTTAAATATCATTAGTGAATAAACTCCATCGTATGTGTTCACACCTCAATCTACGCTAGTTATAGATGAAAAGTATACATAGAGATCACCAAGAACACCCTTCATTCACCACCTTAGTGAACACACTCCATTGTATATGTGCACAGCTCAGGTTAGTTACTCATGATCATGAGTACTATTGGTCTTTATGATTATATGATAAGAATAAAAGAATAATAAGAAGAATAATAATGGAATAAAAATAATAGTGAAGAATATGGACACAAAAATAAAATAAATGCATGGATTTATTAGAATTAAAATTACAATGGAAAACTAAAACATAAATAAAGAAAACAAATAAATGAAAAAGAAAAGGGGGATATTTTTGGAAGGCCACTCTTGGTGGAGATCTCCTCCTTGGTGCCTCAGATGGAATGTAATGGAATGGAATTGAATGATTTGGGAAGGCAGAGCTCTTCTCCTTTTATAGGCCAGAATCCTTCCTCCAAAATTTTATATGTTTTTACCCAATAAAGGGATGATTCACACATTCAATCATTCATAAATTTGTTTAAAAATATATTTTTAATTCACCCTCCAAATTCTATCTTAATTTTAAATGGTATGTAGGAGTTTTTATTTTTTTCATTGATTATTACTTTTTCTATCCATGATTTCTGTAACACTCCAAGATTTTATGAAAAATATTCTTCTTAATTTCATTAATGTCTTGTGTTGTACGCTACACCAAAAGTATCTTCCACAACATGCATCCTTGACTTACCTTTCATTACAAGCAATCGCGACGTTCCTCGATAGTGTGTGTAGTACGCAATACCGAGTTTCACTAAACAACAATATGCTATTAGAATATTATTAAAACTAGCCGTTATGAATAGTAATAACCACTTTTTAAAATTTTTTAAATTTTATTTTTCAAAATGGACTTAATTTTTGGATTCAGAATATCGAAATTAGCTTAGGGTGAAATTTTGGTACTTTTCGGATAACTTTCATATTCTGATGAATAGTGAAAATTACTAAATTTTAATTAAAAACAACTTTTTTAATCGAAATAATTAATAGTGATAAATTATTAATTTTAGTGGTTTTAAATTATATTTAGAATATATTTTTACAATTTAATACAATGTTTTTCATTGGATGTAATTTCACATTTAAACCAGACATAAACAAGTGTCAATCTTTTGATGGTTATTATCTCTTAAAAACACGCTATTTGTTTTGACGACGAGAATTAATTTTTAAATTAGTTAATGTAACTGATATATTTTTATTTTGGTAAAATAAACATAATTTTTGAATTCATAATATCAAATATATCTTAGGCCTAATTTATGGTATTTTTCTGGAAACTTTCATTTTTTGATGAATAGTGAAACCACTAAGTGGTAGTTAAAAAACTAAATTTTTTCATAAAACTTAATTTTACCGCTTCGGTGAGTGGAATTTCAAAAATCCGAGAGATATGGTTGATGTCAGTAAGTAAAATGTTGTTCAATGAGATGAAAATATTTTTTGGTGAATAGTAACTCTTTACTTTTATTTACCACGGTTAAAAGTAAATAAGGTAATTAAGGGTAAAAATGATATTATTATTACCCTAACACATGTCCTAATTCTATTAGATAAGTGTAATTCGACCATAAAAAACCTTAGGAATAAAATATGACCATTTAGGCCCACTTGTATTAGATTAGGACATTTATTATTAATTTATTTAAAGAAGGGTTAAAATAGTTAAAATCAAAGTTTAATAAGTATATCATTATTAATATAGGGTTATACATATGATAAATTCGACTATAAATATTTATTAGAAAGCTAAAAAGATTTCCGAAATAATGATATTTTATTTATAATTTTTATACTTTAAATAAGTTAATTTATTTATGACACAATGATGATGCAGTAATTATCTTATTAATAACATATTGACATAATTGATGTTATAAATACCCAAATAAATATAATTTGAGACTTTTTATGAATTACAATAATTTTATAGCTTAATATGACATGTTATTATCGATGTAATTAACGTTTTTCAAATTAATCATTCTCTTATGAGTTTCCCAAAAATCAATTACTAAATAGTGTCAAAATTGACATAAAATAGTTTTTAAAAAAAATATTATATTATTAATTGTTATTTTATTCCTAAAAATATATGGTTCAGTCAAATAACTTAGATATGATTATATATATTAATAATAAACAACTTGGGGTTCGTTTGGCTTCTTATAATAAGTTTATTAACCTTATAGTGTAAGAACACAAAAAGACATGGTAAAAGTAAAATTATCTAACTTAAAGTTAAATATAAATGATAAGGATAAAATAGGAACCTAAACTTGTCTAAATTATATTGGATGAGAGTATTTCGACCCATCCCCACCTTAGATTCAAAATAAATCAATTTGGAGCTATTTAAAACCGAATTTGGCTTTATAATAAAATAATATTTTTAGTTATTCCTAAGGTGCCCCTCTCCTCCCTTATAAAAGGGCACCTCCTCCCTCTCTTCCTCACACCACTTTGAGCCTTCAAGCTTGTCCAAACCCTTCCAAATTATCTTATCCTCTTCTCTAGAAACATCCTAGAGGTTCTGGTCTTCCTCAAAGACCAATTTTAGTGCCCTAAAAGGAGATCTCAAAGAGGCGCTTCAAAGAAGAGGTAATGTCTGTTACCGATTCTTTCAACTTTTTTTCTTATTCCACTTATGCTTCTTAGGTTGTTTCATTATGAAGTAATAACATCATTATCCCTCATATACTGATATTTTATTATAAGTATGAAACAACCCTATTTCACCATCTATCCATCCTACGGAAAACGAAATCACCGCGCGTGCGTACGTACGAAATACCGTCTCCACGCCGTGGTGTAATCTATTTTCCATCACCACCTTACTTGGATGGGTATAATGGTGTACATAATAACTATATATGATTATTTTAAAGTGATATAGATTCTTAAATTGTATACATACACTCCAATACAATTCCACGATCATGAGAACGATATCATCGCTCGTGCGTACGTATGAACTACCGTATCCACGACGCGATGAGATTCATTCTCCACGTTAACCATTCATGAATGATTATAAAGTATATATAATAAGTAATCATGAAATATATGACATAATAATGATACTGTATTTATGTGTATATATATGTATGTCATCTACTTAATTCCATTCAACTCAATAAGGAAACGAAAATAGCATTCATGCGTACGTACGGCCTACCGTCTCCATGAACGGTGCATTTCTTTCCATTTACTGATCTATTATATATATGTATATTCTGAATATATATTATATATAAATCATGTTTTATATTCTGGAATTAATTAATCATGATCTAAGTAATCATATAAATAATTACAATTCAAAACACGGACGACAAATGAAACGATTTTACCCAAAACGCTCTTTAACATGGAATTTACAAAAGAACGGGTAAAATAAAGTCATAAGTGAACCATATATGATATCATAACAATGAGTATGATTATAGAATAAGTCAATGACATTATTTAAATCATTATACAGGAGGTTCGGACACTTACGAAGCAAATCGGACCTAAGGTAAAGGAAATATCACAATCTCATTTTTATCCGAGATTGTTTATACTTTGAAATTTACTGGGGTATATTTTATCATCCAAATCTATGTTTCCTCAATATGTAATTTTATTTCCATCCACCTAAAATTGTCTAAATCCAATTTTACCCTTCGGTGAGTTTTTAGTAAAAGATATGAAAGGAATCTTTTGTCGTTTTTTGTACGAGGTACTTTTTGACTTTTCCGACAAAAGTACGAGAAGAATGTTTTTTTAACTTATACGGCACGAATGGATTTTTAAAACAATATTTACAAGAATATTCCTTTACAAGTTTTAAAGTTTATTTTTAATCATCTTATTTTAGTTTTGAATTGTATGACATGTTAAGAAATGAAAAGTTTTTTTGAAGAAGAATGGATATTTTCCTCAAGAATGGAGTTCAAGTGTTTTATCAAAATTATTTTCCATCTAAGATAATAAAGGGTTCTGTTTATATCCCTATTATTACATTGATTTGATTGTGTTGTGATGGAATTATTTTTATGAATTCCTTTATCTTATATGAATTTTTTTATGATGTCACGATGTTTAAGATTCCCATTTTTATTTCATGGGTTATGCTATGATGTATGGTTTATTATTTTGTGGCACACCTAAGAATGGTATCATTATGAGATGGGTGGGACCTATATCTCCCTACAATTCATTGGGTAAAGATTTTATATCTCATGAGATAGACATGGCTGGAATGAAAGGTTAAACCGGTTCAGTTAAACAGGACTGAAACGAGGAGTGAACTCGGTTCAGAAATGGACTTTGTCCACTAAGATAGTCTTGGAAATGAGTCTTGACTAATAAGAAATGATTTTCTAGGATTATATGTGTATTCCACAAAGATTCATGTTTAAGTTATGATTATTGGGATTACATTTCACTACTATGATTTATCCCATGTTATGAAATTATGATTTCTTTTGCAGGTTAATATTTCCAAAATTTATGTTCTTATGTATATGATGTGATTGATATTTCTTTTTTTTACCCTTACTGAGCATTTTAGCTCACCCTTTTATGTTTTCTTTTCCCCAGGATATAAAGAATGGTTTTAGGTATAAAAAAAAGAAGATATTTATGGGAGATTTTGAAGATCTTTCACCACGATTAGAAGATTATATTCTGAGTTTCCAAAGACACTAAACTATTACGGTCCTTGTGTGTGTGTGTTTTTGTTACGTACTAAGTATTCCACAAAAGTAATGTAATGTCCATGTACGTTAAGCTTCGGGTCTCTACAGTTGGTATCAGAGGAAAGGTTTAGTCAACCTTTGGAAACTAGGATTCGAGAACTTTAGTGAGATCCCTAGAGATATTTCTAAGGTATGTCTTGGGATGTCCCTAAGGTTAAGTATAACTATAGGTTATAGTCCTAGAATTACGGTAACGATATTAGAATTAAACCTAGGATGTTAGATGTTGAAGGTACTCCCCCTTGATTATGTTATTTTTGTATGATTTTTGCCTCTCACAGAATTCTTTTTGTGTTTTAGTCAATGGAGGGAACCAGAAAGAATTCGGTTAGCATTGAATCTAATGGACAAATTGGTGACTATGAGCAAAAAAATTGCGTAATGCCTAGAGAGAAAGATATTGTGATTATGCCAAATTAGTCATCACGATATATGATTAACAAGGTGAAATTTAGTGGTATGCCTAATTCATCAAATAAGAGGAAGATAGACTTTTATTCATGTTCGCATGTTGAGGATCATAAAGAAAGGAAGATTGAGATTTCTAAACAAGGGAAGAAGAACCTTGAGGAATATCTCAAATGGAGGGACAGATGTTATCTTTGTGGAGAAAAGGGACATAGAGTGATAGACTGTTATGGAGTTCAATGACTTATTTGTGTAGAACATGGTCATTACCCAACTCAATGCCCTGACCTAAAAAGTTACTTCTAAATTAAGTAAGTAATTATTCCGGGACAATCATTGAAGATGATGGTTTGAAGTTTTTATGTATTGGTATTCAAGAATAATGTTATTGAGGTACTTTTATGGTATATTGGAATATCTATGTATTGGTCCATTGTGGTTTTCTATAAGAATATGGCATCGGTAACCATGAAAAGTGATTGAAATATTTTTGGAAAGCAGATGATATGCACATAATGAAGGGATAAAGATAATCTAATATGATTGATAGTATTCATGAGCTCATGATTGATATAAGGACTAAGTGGTATCATGGTTTGAGTATATAGAATTTTTGGGATTTTGGTATGTGGAAAAGAGTTAACTTTTGACAGCATTCATGTTTTCACTAAGGTTAAATGGGTATTCATTTTTCAATAGAATACATGATTAAGGTATTCACATGTTTGTAATTTGACCAAAAAGATATATCTTATGATATATGGAGGATAAATGATGGAATTCATGTGATTTTTATGTGACATTTCAAGTAATAATTTTCTTTATACTATGAGCTTGGACCGAAGTATTTTAGATAAGCCTAAAGACTGGAATGGATTATGTTGAACATAAGTTAGTATTGTTTAAGGACAGAACTTTTTTTTGATATTATTGATGGGATGTTATAGTAATGTAGTTTTTGAAAAAGGACAACCTGTCGGACGGGCGATAGCCCATCGCGTCGGACAAGGCCGTGGGAATCGAACCCACAACCGAAGTGCGACTGGCCTTTATCACCTACCACTGGCCTATAGGATGTCCCTGTTTAGTAGAAACTAGTTTTATTATATTAAGCAGTATAATATAAGAAATATAAGTCTATTTTAGGAACTATATATGATTAATCTCAACATAGATGGACTTATGTATATTTGATAATTTTTGCTAACCTTTTATTTGAAACAGATGGAATGACCCATCATTCTATCACATGATCTGCTAACACATCACGAATGAGAAATTCAACTTCACTTCTTTAAGAGATGAAGTGGAAATTGTCCAAAGAACGACCAACGGTGAGACTATACCAAAATCACGAAAGTATTTCTTCTAATTCCAATTTCATCAACTTTAGGGAAATGATCTTGAAAACCAAAAATGTTGTCCTAGTGCTCTTATATCTGATGAATCAGATGGTACCTTAGATCGTCACAAATTTATGGCTTTCTGATTGCTAGATTTTCCATAGCCATGTTCTCTACCACTCTCCATCAGAACATGATGGTTAGATTTCTCTCCCATATCCATATTTTCACCTATGTGGAAACCCAGTGATTAGTTTATTTGGGTAACCGTTACGTTTCATGCTTTTGTTTTTAAAGGTTCGTTTTGGTATTCCTTTTTATGATGTGGGTTTCTATTAAAGAAACTTTTTAGTAGTAAACCATTTATAACCCCGACGAATTTCGAGGGAGAAATTCATTTTAAGGGGGGTAGAATGTAAAACCCCGAGATTTTATGAAAAATATTCTTTTTAATTTCATTAATGTCTTGTGTTGTACATTACACCAAAAGGATCTTGCACAACACGCATCCTTGACTTGCCTTGCATTACACGTAATTGCGACGTTCCTCGATAGCATGTGTAGTACACAATACCGAGTTTCACTAAACAACAATATGCTATTAGAATATTATTAAAACTAGCCGTTAGGAATAGTAATAACCAATTTTTGAAATTTTGTAAATTTTATTTTTCAAAATGGACTTCATTTTTGGATTCGGAATATTGAAATTAGCTTAGGGTGAAATTTTGGTACTTTTCGGATAACTTTCATACTCTGATGAATAGTGAAAATTACTAAATTTTAATTAAAAACAACTTTTTTAATCAAAATAATTAATAGTGATAAATTATTAATTTTAGTGGTTTTAAATTATATTTAGAATATATTTTTACAATTTAATACAATGTTGTTCATTTGATGTAATTTCACATTTAAACCAGACATAAACAAGTGTCAATCTTTTGATAGTTATTATCTCTTAAAAACACGCTATTTGTTTTGACGACGGGAATTAATTTTTAAATTAGTTAATGTAACTGATATATTTTGAATTTGGTAAAATAAACATCATTTTTGAATTCATAATATCAAATATAGCTTAGGCCTAATTTTTGGTATTTTTCTGGAAACTTTCATTTTTTGATGAATAGTGAAACCACTAAGTGGTAGTTAAAAAACTATATTTTTTCATTAAACATAATTTTACCGCTTCTGTGAGTGAAATTTCAAAAATCCGAGAGACATGGTTGATGTCAGTAAGTAAAATTTGGTTCAATGAGATGAAAATAATTTTTTGTGAATAGTAACTTTGTACTTTTATTTACCACGGTTAAAAGTAAATAGGGTAATTAAGGGTACAAATGATATTATTATTAACCTAACACATGTCCTAATTCTATTGGATAAGTTTAATTCTACCAAAAACAACCTTAAGTATAAAATATGACCATTTAGGCCCACTTGGATTAGATTAGGACATTTATTATTAATTTATTTAAAGAAGGGATAAAATAGTTAAAATCAAAGTTGAATAAGTATATCATTTTTAATATAGGGTTATACATAAGATAAATTAGACTATAAATATTCATTAGAAATCTAAAAATATTTCCTACATAATGATATTTTATTTATAATTTTTAGACTTTAAATAAGTTAATTTATTTATGACACAAGGATGATGTAGAAATTATCTTATTAATAAAATATTGACATAATTGATATTATAAATACCCAAATAATTATAATTTTAGACTTTTTATGAATTACACTAATTTTATAGGTTAATAGGACATGTTATTATTGATTTAATTAACTTTTTTAGAACTAATCATTCTATTATGAGTTTCACAAAAATCAATTACTAAATAGTGTCAAAATTGACATAAAATAGTTTTTAAAAAAAATATTATATTATTAATTGTTATTTTATTCATAAAAATCTAAGGTTTGGCCAAATGACTTAGATAAGTTTATATATACTAATAATAAACAACTTGGGGTTCGTTTGGCTTCTTATAGTAAGTTTATTAACCTTATAGTGTAAGAACACAAAAAGACACGGTAAAAGTAAAATTATCTAACTTAAAGTTAAATATAAATGATAAGGTTTAAATAGGAACCTAAACTTGTCTAAATTCTATTGGATGAGAGGATTTATACCCATCCCCACCTTAGATTCTAAAGAAATCAATTTGGAGCTATTTAAAACCGAATTTTTCTTTATAATAAAATAATATTTTTTGTTATTCCAAAGGTGCCCCTCTCCTCCCTTATAAAAGGGAACCTCCTCCCTCTCTTCCTCACACCACATTGAGACTTCAAGCTCGTCCAACCCCTGCCAAATTCTATTCTCCACTTCCCTAGAAACATCCTAGAGGTTCTGTTCTTCCTCAAAGACAAATTTTAGTGCCCTAAAAGGAGATCTCAAAGAGGCACTTCAAAGAAGAGGTAATGTCCGTTACCGATTCTTTCAACTTTATTTCTTCTTCCACTTCTTCTTCTTAGGTTGTTCCATTATGAAGTAAGAACATCAGTATCCCTCATATACTGATATGTTATTATAAGTATGAAACAACCCTATTTCACCATCTATCCATCCTACGAAAAATGAAATCATCGCGCGTGCGTACGTACGGAATACCGTCTCCACGCCGTGGTGTAATCTATTTTCCATCACCACCTTACTTGGATGGGTATAATGGTATACATAATAACTATATATGATTATATTAAAGTGATATAGATTCTGAAATAGTATACATACACTCCAATACAATTCCACTATCATGAGAACGATATCATCGCTCGTGCGTACGTACGGACTACCGTCTCCACGTCGCGATGAGATTCATTCTCCACGTTAACCATTCATGAATGATTATAAAGTATATATAAAAAGTAATCATGAAATATATGAAATAATAATGATACTATATTTATGTGTATATATATGTATGTCATCTACTTAATTCCATTCAACTCAATAAGGAAACGAAAACAGCGTTCATGCGTACGTACGGCCTACCGTCTCCAGGAACGGTGTATTTCTTTCCATTTACTGATCTATTATATATATGTATGTTCTGAATATATATATAAATCATGTTCTATATTCTGTAATTAAGTAATCATGATCTAAGTAATCATATGAATAATTACAAGTCAAAACACGGACGACAAATGAAAAGATTTTACCCAAAACGCTCTTTAACATGGAATTTACAGAAGAACGGGTAAAATAAAGTCGTAAGTGAACCATATATGATATCATAACAATGAGTATGATTCTATAATAAGTCAATGACATTATTTAAATCATTATACAGGAGGTTCGGACACTTATGAAGCAAATCGGACCTAAGGTAAGGGAAATATCACAATCTCATTTTTATCCGAGATTGTTTATACTTTGAAATTTACTGGGGTGTTATTATATCATTCACATCTATGTTTACTCAATATATAATATTATTTCCATCCACCTACAATTGTTTAAATCCAATTTTACCCTTCAGTGAGTTTTTAGTAAAATATATGCAAGGAATCTTTTGTCGTTTTTCGTACGAGGTACTTTTTGACTTTTCCGACAAAAGAACGAGAAGAATGTTTTTTTTAAATTATATGGCATGAATGGATTTTTAAAACAATATTTCCAAGAATATTCCTTTACAAGTTTTCATGTTTATTTTTAATCATCTTATTTTAGTTTAGAATTGTATGACATGTTAAGAAAGGAAAAGTGTTTTTGAAGTAGAAAGGATATTTTCCTCTAGAATGGAGTTCAAGTGTTTTATCAAAATTATTTTCCATCTAAGATAATAAAGGGTTCCGTTTCTATCCCTATTATTACATTGATTTGATTATGTTGTGATGGAATTATTTTTATGAATTCCTTTATCTTATATTAATTGTTTTATGATGTCACGATGTTTAAGATTCCCATTTTTATTTCATGGGTTATGATATGATGTATGGTTTATGATTTTGTGGCACACGTAAGAATGGTATCATTATGAGATGGGTGTGGCCTATATCTCCCTCCAATGCATTTGGTAAAGATTTTATATCTCATGAGATAGACATGGCTGGAACGAAAGGTTAAACCGGTTCAGTGAAACAAGACTGAAATGAGGAGTGAACTCGGTTCAGAAATGGACTTTGTCCACTAAGATAGTCTTGGCAATGAGTCTTGACTAATAAGAAATGATTCTCTAGAATTATGTGTGTATGCCACAAAGTTTCATGTTTTAATTTATGATTATTGGGATTACATTTCACTACTATGATTTATCCCATGTTATGAAATTATGATTTCTTTTGCAGGTTAAGATTTCCAAAGGTTATGTTCTTATGTATATGATGTGATTGATATTTCTTTTGTTTACCCTTACTGAGCATTTGAGCTCACCCTTTTATGTTTTCTTTTCCCCAATATATAAAGAAAGGTTTTAGGTAAAAAAAAGATCTTTATGGGAGATGTTAAAGATCTTTCACCACGATTAGAATATTATATTCTGAGTTTCCAAAGACACTAAACTATTACGGTCCTTGTGTGTGTGTGTTTTGTTATGTACTAAGTATTCCACAAAAGTAATGTAATTTCCATGTACGTTAAGCTTCAGGTATCTACAGTTGGTATCAAAGGAAAGGTTTAGTCAACCTTTGGAAACTAGGATGCGAGAACTTTAGTGAGATCCCTAGAGATATTTCTAAGGTATGTCTAGGGATGTCTTTAAGGTTAAGTATAAGTATAGGTTATAGTCCTAGAATTAAGATAAGGATATTAGAATTAAACCTAGGATGTTAGATGTTGAAGGTACTCCCCCTTGATTATGTTATTTTTGTATGATTTTTGCCTCTCAGAGAATTCTTTTTGTGTTTTAGTCAATGGAGGGAACCAGAAAGAATTCAGTTAGCATTGAATCCAATGGACAAATTAATGACTATGAGCAAAAGAATTTCGTAATTCCCAGAGAGAAAGATATTGTGATTATGCCAAACATCGCAATATATGATTAACAAGGTGAAATTTAGTGGTATGCCTAATTCATCAAATAAGAGGAAGATAGACTTTTATGCATGTTCGCATGTTGAGGAGCATAAACAAAGGAAGATTGAGATTTCTAAAGAAGGGAAGAAGAACCTTGAGGAATACCTCAAATGGAGGGACAAATTTTATCTATGTGGAGAAAAGAGACATAGAGTGATAGACTGTTATGGAGTTCAAGGTCTTATTTGTAGAGAACATGAGCATTACTCAACTCAATACCCTGACCTAAAAAGTTACTTCTAAATTAAGGAAGGACTTATTCCAGGACAATCATTGAAGATGATGGTTTGAAGTGTTTATGTATTGGTATTCAAGAATAATGTTATTGAGGTACTTTTATGGTATATTGGAATATCTATGTATTGGTCCATTGTGGTTTTCTATAAGAATATGGTATCGGTAACCATGAAAAGTGATTGAAATATTTTTGGAAAGTAGATGATATGCACATAATGAAGGGATAAAGAGAATCTAAAATGTTTGATTGTATTCATGAGCTCATGATTGATAAAAGGACTAAGTGTTATCATGGTTTGAGTATATACAATTTTTGGGATTTTGGTATGTGGAAAAGAGTTAACTTTTGACAGCATTCATGTTTTCACTAAGGTTAAATGGGTATTCATTTTTCAAGAGAATACATGATTAAGGTATTCACATGTTTGTAATTTGACCAACAAGATATATCTTATGATATATGGGGGATAAATGATGGCATTCATGTGATTGTTATGTGAAATTTCAAGTAATAATTTTCTTTATACTATGAGCTTGGAATGAAGTATTTTAGATAAGCCTAAATATTGGAATGGATTATGTTGGACATAAGTTAGTATTGTTTAAGGATAGAACATTTTTTCGATATTATTGATGGGATGTTATATTAATGTAGTTTTAGAAAAAGGACAACCTGCCGGACAGGCGATAGCCCATCGCGTCGGACAAGGCTGTGGGAATCAAACCCACAACCGAAGTGCGACTGGCCTTTGTCTCCTACCATTGGCCTATAGGAAGTCCCTGTTTAGTAGAAACTAGTTTTATTATACTAAGCAGTATAATATAAGAAGTATAAGTCCATTTTAGGAACTATATATGATTAATCTCACCATAGATGTACTTATTTATATTTGATAATTTTTTCTAACCATTTGTTTGAAAAAGATGGAATGACCCATCATTCTATCACATGATCTGCTAACACATCACGAATGAAAAATTCAACTTCATTTATTTAAGATATGAAGTGGAAATTGTCCAAAGAATGACCAACAGTAAAGACTATACCAAAATCACGAAAGTATTTCTTCTAATTCCAATTTCATCAACTTTAGGGAAATGATCTTGAAAACCAAAAATGTTGTCCTAGTGCTCTTATATCTGATGAATCAGATGGTACCTTAGATCGTCACAAATTTATGGCTTTCTGATTGCTGGCTTTTCCATAGCCATGTTCTCTACCACTCTCCATCAGAACATGATGGTTAGATTTCTCTCCCATATCCATATTTTCACCTATGTGGAAACCCAGTGATTAGTTTATTTGGGGAACTGTTACGTTTCATGCTTTTTTTTAAAGATTGGTTTTGGTATTCCTTTTTACGATGTGGGTTTCTATTAAAGAAACTTTCGAGTAGTAAACCATTTCTATCCCTGACGAATTTCGAGGGCGAAATTCATTTTAAGGGGGGTAGAATGTAACACCCTGAGATTTTATGAAAAATATTCTTTTTAATTTCATTAATGTCTTGTGTTGTACGCTACACCAAAAGGAGCTTTCACAACATGCATCCTTGACTTTCCTTACATTACACGCAATCACGACATTCCTCGATAGCGTGTGTAGTACACAATACCGAGTTTCACTAAACAACAATATGCTATTAGAATATTATTAAAACTAGCCGTTATGAATAGTAATAACCACTTTTTAAAATTTTGTAAATTTTATTTTTCAAAGTGGGCTTCATTTTTGGATTCGAAATATCGAAATTAGCTTAGGGTGAAATTTTGGTACTTTTCAGATAACTTTCATATTCTGATGAATAGTGAAAATTACTAAATTTTAATTAAAAACAACTTTTTTAATCGAAATAATTAATAGTGATAAATTATTAATTTGAGTGGTTTTAAATTATATTTATAATATATTTTTAAAATTTAATATAATTTTGTTCATTGGAAGTAATTTCACATTTAAACCAGACATAAACAAGTGTCAATCTTTTGATAGTTATTATCTCTTAAAAACACGCTATTTGTTTTGATGACGGGAATTAATTTTTAAATTAGTTAATGTAACTGATATATTTTGAATTTGGTAAAATAAAAATAATTTTTGAATTCATAATATCAAATATAGCTTAGGCCTAATTTTTGGTATTTTTCTGGAAACTTTCATTTTTTGATGAATAGTGAAACCACTAAGTGGTAGTTAAAAAACTGAATTTTTTCATAAAACTTAATTTTACTGCTTCTGTGAGTGGAATTTCAAAAATCCGAGAGGCATGGTTGATGTCAGTAAGTAAAATGTGATTCAATGAGATGTAAATAATTTTTGGTGAATAGTAACTTTTTACTTTTATTTACCACGGTTAAAAGTAAATAGGGTAATTATGGGTAAAAATGATATTATTATTACCCTAACACATGTCCTAATTCTATTGGATAAGTGTAATTCGACCAAAAACAACCTTAGGAATAAAATATGACCATTTAGGCCCACTTGGATTAGATTAGGACATTTATTATTAATTTATTTAAAGAAGGGTTAAAATAGTTAAAATCAAAGTTTGATAAGTATATAATTTTTAATATATGGTTATACATAAGATAAATTCGACTATAAATATTCATTAAAAATATAAAAAGATTTCCTACATAATGATATTTTATTTATAACGTTTAGACTTTAAATAAGTTAATTTATTTATGACACAAAGATGATGCAGTAATTATCTTATTAATAAAATATTGACATAATTGATGTTATAAATACCCAAATAAATATAATTTGACACTTTTTATGAATTCCACTAATTTTATAGGTTAATATGACATGTTATTATTTATTTATGTAACTTTTGTAGAACTAATCATTCTGTTATGAGTTTCACAAAAATCAATTACTAAATAGTGTCAAAAATTACATAAAATAGTTTTTTAAAAAAATATTATATTATTAATTGTTATTTTATTCCTAAAGATCTAAGGTTTGGAAAAATTAATTATATAAGGTTATATATATTAATAATAAACAACTTGGGGTTCTTTTGGCTTCTTATAGTAAGTTTATTAACCTTATAGTGTAAGAACACAAAAAGACACGATAAAAGTAAAATTATCTAACTTAAAGTTAAATATAAATTATAAGGTTAAAATACGAACCTAAACCTGTATAAATTCTATTGGATGCGAGGATTGCAACCCATACTCACCTTAGCTTCGAAATAAATCAATTTGGAGCTATTTAAAACCGAATTTGGCTTTATAGTAAAATAATATTTTTAGTTATTCCAATGGTGCCCCTCTCCTCCCTTATAAAAGGGCACCTCCTCCCTCTCTTCCTCACACCACTTTGAGCCTTCAATCTCGGCCAACCCCTGCCAAATTCTATTCTCCACTTTACTAGAAACATCCTAGAGCTTCTGGTCTTCCTCAAAGACCAATTTTAGTGCCCTAAAAGGAGATCTCAAAGAGGCGCTTCAAAGAAGAGGTAATGTCCCTTACCGATTCTTTCAACTTTATTTCTTCTTCCACTTCTTCTTCTTAGGTTGTTTCATTATGAAGTAACAACATCAGTATCCCTAATATAATGATATTTTATTATAAGTATGAAACAACCCTATTTCACCATCTATCCATCCTACGGAAAACGAAATCACCGCGCGTGCGTACGTACGGAATACCGTCTCCATGCCGTGGTGTAATCTATTTTCCATCACCGCCTTACTTGGATGGGTATAATGGTGTACATAATAACTATATATGATTATTTTAAAGTGATATAGATTCTGAAATAGTATACATACACTCCAATACAATTCCACGATCATGAGAACGATATCATCGCTCGTGCGTGCGTACGGACTACCGTCTCCACGACGCGATGAGATTCATTCTCCATGTTAACCATTCATGAATGATTATAAAGTATATATAATAAGTAATCATGAAATATATGACATAATAATCATACTGTATTTATGTGTATATATATGTATGTCATCTACTTAATTCCATTCAACTCAATAAGGAAACGAAAACAGCGTTCATGCGTACGTACGGCCTACCGTCTCCATGAACGGTGTATTTCTTTCCATTTACGGATCTATTATATATATGTATATTATGAATATATATTATATATAAATCATGTTTTATATTCTGGAATTAAGTAATCATGATCTAATTAATCATATGAATAATTACAAGTCAAAACACGGACGACAAATGAAACGATTTTACCCCAAACGCTCTTTAACATGGAATTTACAAAAGAACGGGTAAAATAAAGTCATAAGTGAACCATATATGATATCATAACAATGAGGATGAATCTGGAATAAGTCAATGAAATTATTTAAATCATTATACAGGAGGTTCGGAGACTTACGAAGCAAATTGGAGCTAAGGTAAGGGAAATATCACAATCTCATTTTTTTCCGAGATTGTTTATACTTTGAAATTTACTCGGGTGTATTTTATCATCCACATCTATGTTTACTCAATATCTAATGTTATTTCCATCCACCTAAAATTGTTTAAATCCAATGTTACCCTTCGGTGAGTTTTTAGTAAAAGATATGAAAGGAATATTTTGTCGTTTTTCATACGAGGTACTTTTTGACTTTTCTGAAAAAAGTACGAGAAGAATGTTTTTTTAACTTATACGGCATGAATGGATTTTTAAAAAAATATTTCCAAGAATCTTCCTTTACAAGTTTTCAAGTTTATTTTTAATCATCTTCTTTTAGTTTAGAATTGTATGACATGTTAAGAAATGAAAAGTGTTTTTGAATTAGAAAGGATATTTTCCTCAAGAATGGAGTTCAAGTGTTTTATCAAAATTATTTTCCATCTAAGATAATAAAGGGTTCTATTTCATTCCCTATTATTACATTGATTTGATTATGTTGTGATGGAATTATTTTTATGAATTCCTTTATCTTATATGAATTGTTTTATGATGTCACGATGTTTAAGATTCCCATTTTTATTTCATGGGTTATGCTATGATGTATGGTTTATGATTTTGTGGCACACATAAGAATGGTATCATTATGAGATGGGTGGGACCTATATCTCCCTCATATGCATTGGGTAATGATTTTATATCTCATGATATAGACATGGATAGAATGAAAGGTTAAACCGGTTCAGTGAAACAGGACTGAAACGAGGAGTGAACTCGGTTCAGAAATGGACTTTGTCCACTAAGATAGTCTTGGCAATGAGTCTTGACTAATAAGAAATGATTCTCTTTGATTATGTGTGTATGCCACAAAGTTTCATGTTTTAAGTTATGATTATTGGGATTACATTTCACTACTATGATTTATCCCATGTTATGAAATTATGATTTCTTTTGCAGGTTAAGATTTCCAAAAGTTATGTTCTTATGTATATGATGTGATTGATATTTCTTTTGTTTACCCTTACTGAGCATTTGAGCTCACCCTTTTATGTTTTCTTTTCCCCATGATATAAAGAAAGATTTTAGGTAAAAAAAAGATCTTTATGGGAGATGTTGAAGATCTTTCACCACAATTAGAAGATTATATTCCGAGTTTCCAAAGACACTAAACTATTACGGTCCTTGTGTGTGTTTTTTTTGTTATGTACTAAGTATTCCGAAAAGTAATGTAATGTCCATGTACGTTAAGCTTCGGGTCTCTACAATTTCCATGAAGCTTCCTTCAATTTATAACATCATCTTTCTACATTAATGGTTCCAAAACTCCATGAAATTTATTAATGGAATGAGACTATGTGTAATCGTTCCATTACAAGTGGAATAAACACAATTGGTGGTGTGTATCCAGAATTATGCTTCTGTTATAGAGGTGGGGTCCACGTTGTCCACCAGGATGATTTTCCAACTTAAATGGTTTGTTTGGCCCTCAAGATGTTCGAATCAGCTCTTGGTTATGAAGACAAAGTTGAATATAATAAATCAATTAATAATCCGAAAAATAATCACTCAAATTGCATTAATATTTTAAATTTTATGCCCAAAATACCGTTGTCATGAAAATATGTCAAAATTCTAGAATTAAGTACTTTTCACATTTTATTCCAAAATAACCCATAAATCCAAAATTATTGTAAATAATATCAAATTGATAAATTGGGAGGGTTTATATAATTGAAATGAATATATAAAATGAGTAAAATATTAGCTCTATCAAATAGTTATATTTTAAACAGGCATGTGGGATGGGTTTGGATTTCTTTTATATATGTGTGTGTGTGTCTTGGAGTTGTTTTGGGATGAACCATCTTATCTCCAGATATTGTTTTCATATAAAAAGCGTAATACCTACCATTTTCTTAGATTTTATACCCTTGGTGATTGTCTCTACCGTGGGGCCTACTGGAGGCGGGACTCGGGGGGGTCATTATCTCTCTTCCTTCATTACCAACTCGGGAGGGGCATCTTTGGAGGAATGGGTCGTGACAATTTTAAACAACTTTAACACCAAATTACCAATATAATGGAACTATATTTGATTTTAAATTAATCATATTTACTATTGTCTACTCTCATTTATTTAACCATGATCCATCATCATTGGAATGATCTAGTGATGCTAGAATGGTTCGTTATTCTTAGATTTACTCTAAATTCATTATCCTTATTAAAATATAATCATAGATATATGATGGATATATGTTTTATATAAAGATTAATTGATGAATTATCCCTTAATTTATAGATTAGTTATGAATATAGTGTGTTGATAATGTTTCTTGATTGAATTGAGATATTCCATCGACAGTGAACATTCGATAGGTAAGTGTTCAAGAATCATCTTCATAACCCCATTATTGATGAAGAATTAATGATAAATCATTAATAATTTAATGATTCCTTGGTATATTGGGGAATGATTCAACGTGTTTACAACAACATATTTTGATAGTAGTTAAAACTATCAATAATGGGGGACATTTCCAAAGTAAGTCTTCTATAATCAATATTTTTAAACTCCCTTCTTATTGAATTTATTTTTCATTGATGTATTATAGAATAATCGATGTTTTTTTCTTATATATAAGGTTATATTATATAATTATTAGTGAATTCACATTACTTTTGTTAAAAAATAGATGGGGTTAATTGTCATTCTCTCCATAAACATAGCAAGTAATTGATCCCATTGATGGACTATGTAAGGTATATTATTCTTGATTCCCCTTCATGAAATAGAATTATCTTGAGTCTCTACACCTCTTTCTTGAAAAACTAGAACTCGTGTTAGGAATACCTGACATGTGGGCTTATTTTCCATGGGTGTAAAATGTGATTTTGTTTCTTTATACATGACAAACTTTGGAGTTCTTAATCAAAAACCTTGAGGTAGGAAGTTCCTTCAATTTTTTGGATCACATATACACTTGTTTCCTTGGTATAATTCTTGATAAAATTCCAATTAACCATTCTTGATAGAGATCACATGTGGGTGTTTATTTATCCCATTATACCAATATATTTTTATTAATTCCATGAGTAATTCTATAGTAGCTTGTTACCATATTTGTTGATGATCACATGTTTCTATATATTACTATTATTTTACTCATGGTGATGTGTTATGATTTACATGTATGGTATACCCTATTATGTGTGCCACCATGACTTTGGTGGTTTTTCTTGGTACTCAGAAAAGTTTTAAAATCATTATATAATCATCCCTTAGATATGGAGTTCATATAGCTTGCAAAAATAGTAATGATGGGCCTGAGTATATGGCAGGGTTGTAATGGCATAAAGGCCTGACCTGTGGCAGTGGTACTAACGGTATGACCTCCAGGAAGTATGACATGAGGAATAGATAGGGTATGATAGTCTAGAGGCCAAACATGTAATAGAGCAGAGGTATGATGTTCTGGAGGAATAACCTGACTCGATGCCTTGAGTTTGCGAATAGACATGATTACAAGACTTGTTGTAAAATATTGACCTTATATAATAGGTATGTTCTCAAATTCATGATGTTTACCCATATTCTCCTTATTTTTACTGAGTTGAGACATGTGTGTGTAAGGTATTAAGGGATCCAAAAAATAATGTGGAATCTTTAATTTATTTTTTTGGAAACTCTGTTCCAAAATAGGTGGAACCACAATGCAACACTCCAAACCATGACTTAGAGGATTCAGTTGTCCTATGGATATTGTGGATGTTCCATAATGGACATGTAGGGGTTAATGAAACATTATAGAGTGTATGGATATGACTTAGTGACCCCTACCTCTGGAGTCTATGTCATAACCCTCACTTGGGAAGAATTTTCAACATTTTTTGAATCATGGTGTCTTAGACAATATTGCAGGACCTCAAGAAAATTCAACCACTATAGAGACTTGAGGGGTTATGTATTTTATAATTCAATTTCAAAGTTAATATGAAGATCCTCTATTTTGGTTTTTGGGGAAATTTTATGACGATTATTCTAATGTGCATCAACCCATGATAAATACCAATCTCCCTATTTACTTGGGGTTGTTCAAGAGATCCAAAGGTTTGTTGTAGAGTTGAATCCATTCCATAGTGCCCATTCTAGGTTGTAGATGTTATATTTCTATATGGTTTCATTTCATTTTCAATTATCTACACTATAGGGGTCTTATTATAGTGCTTCATATTCCATAGCACTCCCTTTTACACTGTAGAGGTACTACACATGCCATAGTTGTATATACTATGTCGTTGTTATCTCCTCTAGTGTACCACAATGTTGTGGTGTTCCACCCTATTTCATGGTGGTTAATTATATATCACATCACCTTTATTTCACCATACACCCTCCCATATTTCCATAAGCTTCACATGTTCTTCCTTATGATTCCTCATCAGAGTCTAGCGATATTTTCTTCATGTTCTGTGTTTTTCAAATACATTCATATTATTTAAAACTCATAATTCTTTTAAATTTTAAATTTGGTTTCAAGTATGTTTATAATGCTTGAGTTAGGATTTTGATAAATGGGCTTTGAAATGGTATGGTGTGTTATAAAAATTATTGAATTGAAATTATGAATATTGTGAGGATGTGTTGAAAATAAAAGTCGGGTGATATATAGGGTCTAATATGTGAATATTCAATGGATTTTGGTAAAAACCATTTCATATTGGTTTTCGAAAAAATGGAATGAATTTTGATAAAAACTCATTTGATTTCAGTTTTTTAAAACAATGGTAATAATTTTGATAAAAAACTATTTGATGTTGTTTTTTGAAAGAATGACATGAGTTTTTGATAAAAACCATTTGAGGTCAGTTTTTCAAAATGAAAGGTTTGTTTCAAAATTGGTGATAAATGAAATAATTTTTGAAAGGGTTTTTGAACCAATCATAGCCCCTTGTAAAAAAAAATTTACCTTAAAGTACATGGGATACTAGGTAGTTAAGAGGTAATAACACACACTATTAATTTAATAGATCTACCAAGAAATGGATTAACAATGATAACGTACTATAAACTACTTGAGTGTTAAAAGATTAGTCCTTAGGGATATTTTCTTCTTCATCCATATGGATGTTCCTTGAATAGATTATAATTTTTACTTCACTAAAGATGTGTGAGAATCCATGGATATCATACCCTTGGGTCTCTAGACCATGTTTCTATAATTAAAAATGAATTTTAATGAATTGTGATATATATGTTTTACATATTTCATTTTTATATAAATTTTTATTCATTACTTTTTTTGATAAATGTTTTATTAATTTATATTTGAAAAAAATTCTTTATTGTGGTGTCTTCGATGAAAAATATATTGTACTCTAATGGTCATTGAAAATATTAATTCCAATGCATTTATATATAAAATATAAATGTTCATCCATTTGATTTTTTATTTACATCATGATTAGATGGCTTATCTAATATGGAATTATTATTAAATGTTTGGTGAAGTGTTACTAGGATTGTAGATCACACCCTACCTTTTCCATCAGAAATTTTTTGATTTCCTTATGCCAAGCCCTGGTAAATTAAAGAAACCACATTAAGGTAGTTGGTGTACTAGACTTGTGTGACCTTTGGAAATTTGAATCACTTGATAGAGTTTGTGATCCGCCTATTTTTTCTGGTTTTCTACCATCTTGATAATTGTATCTAGGTTTTCTGAACCATTTTAATTATAAGAATAGTTTTTTATACCAACCATTTATATCTTTTACATTTATTTAAAATTGTAACATTTTTGGAGAAATTGTTCCCCTATTATCTATATTGTTTCCATTTTTCTTTCACCATCCAGTGGGGATCAGGAGCACCCTTTGGGTCATATCATGATTTTATTAGGTACCATTTAGGTGAGTTTTCTAGATTGGTTCATGAAATTTTTTACTAGAGGTAGTTGAGCCTCCTCTTTGATATTGGTATGACCATTTTGGATATAATTGTGGGGATATAAGGTGTATATTACAAGCAAGTTTCTCAAATGATCTCATCATAATGAACTATATGTTACAATGAAGTTGTTGGGAAAAAGTATTTTGAAAAAAAATTGAAGTTTGATTCAAGAATTTTTCCATACATTGAATTGAGTTTTATATAACCATTTTGATTCCATCTTGATTTAGTTGAAGACCTTGTGTCTCCTTACTGATTTGTTCATTGGTTTTTTGTAGTACCATGACTCCAATAATATGTTTGTACAGGCCTCTAGAGGGTGCTTCTGAGAAACCACAAAAATCAAACCCTCCATTGGATCAGAACCTTAAAGTGGTTGTTGTGTGTGAGGTACAAGCACTGTTTTAGGTAGAGTAACCTATTCATATATAGGATACAATGGTTTTATTGTGTAGGAATGATATCATAGATCATGCCAAGGAGTTTCTTCTTCTCAAACCACCATGTTTTCAAGGTTTCAATGATCCATAATAGGTAGAGGATTGGTTATAGAAAGTTTAGTAGCTATTCAAGTTCTTGTAGACACCTGATTATGTTATGGTGAAGTATTCCACTTTTAATCTTTAAGGACCTAGAGGATGGTAGTGGGACTCAATATTTGAGATAATGAAAAATATGAGCTTTTAGTAGAAACATTCCATGGATCTTTTCATGGATTAGTATTATATTGAGTAAATGGTTTTGGATAAATATATTAGGTTACTTAAACTTGATAAAGGTAATGAAAACATCACTCAATATACAAACATCTTTTTTAAGCTTATTCACTTCTCCCCAAAGGTGGTATCGAACAAGAAGTCTAAATCCCAAATATTTAAGATGAGTCTTTGACCAGATATTTGATCTCATGTTTATATGATGAAACTCACGTCATATACAATTTTTTTGGATAGATATTAGATTGTGGAACTTGAAATGGAATGGAATTCAGTGCTAGTGAGATTTTATCCCACTCTTAGTAGTGGTTTCATTGCTTACTTTAAAAATAAATGATAGAGGGATTGGTATAATTGTGTAAAATGTTGTGTTAGTTCTGAGTATCATACCATCAATAAATTATCTATAATTTCCAATAAATTCCTTCTCACCTACCATTAGTATGGTAATTTGGGGAACAGGAAGCATTCTTGATTAGAAGAACCAAATAATTGAAACACTTGTGGATTCTTAAAACATTTATAGAGGTTCAATCATGTTTTTACAACTCTTTATAGTGGTACATGATCTTTAGTTTCAAGAGGATATGTGGTGTAGTTAAATTCTTCATGGAAAATGAGGTTCCAACCATAGGCTTCAGGAAAAATGTATTCTTCACTCAATTTAAAAATCACTAACGGAAGATGATGCAGGTCCTAAAATAGTGATAGGTTTTCTTACCATTGCCTAGTTTTTAGTGTCTACTTTATTTGATACTAATGTATATCATTACTTTTTATCTATCTATATCATGGAATTGTTAAATATTACGATAGAGATCATGCCTTATGTTATGGATATCAATACATCTCTTAGAATGAATAAAGAGAAGGATTTTTTATTCCCTTATTATATTTTCACTTTATCATAAGTCAATATTTCTTGGGAATGTTTTGTTCTAGATATGAAAACTATGGATTTCAATCTTGGGATGAATTGGTTGATCTCACATAAGTCTCTTATCAACTATTATCATCAACATGATTTCTTTATTAGTACTGATGGAGTATGTTGTGTCTTTCAGAGATAATAGGACCTAAGGTATAGTCAATATGGACCTCCTTTTCCAAATTTGTGTAAGTTGATATCTATGTTTTCCTTTGAACTAGATATTTAATCTTTAGGTGTTGAACTTCCTCTAGTAGTCGTTGAGTTTCTCAACATTTTTCCATCTTAATTTCCATTTTCCAATAGTGAGTTAGGTTGACTTTTCTATCTATTTTTTACCAAGTACCAAGATTATATTTATTTCCTATAACCATATAGAACCAAGATAACTAAAGGAGCTATAAATTCAGTGGGATGAACTATTATCCAAAGGATTTATCCAATCCATTGTTTCCCCTTAGGAAGTACCAATGATTTTTTTCTAAGAAATTTGATGGGACACTTCATCTTTATACTGACTAACAAGTTCTCAATCAGGTCACAGTCAAGAATAAGTATCCACTATATCATATTGATTGTTTTTTTAACCAACTGAAAGGGGAAAGGTGATTCTCAAAGACTGGTCTTTTGTCTGGTTATCACCATATTAGGATTAAGTGGTATGAAATTCCCAATACATTCATTAGAAGTAGGTATAGATATTATTAGTACCTCATTATGCCTTTTGGTATAAACAATTCTTTTATAGTTTTCAGGACATTAATGAACAACATTTTCCATGAGTACCTTGATTCCTTTGTTATTTTTTTATAATACATCTTGGTTTACTCTAAGACTAATGAAGACCATATATGACAATTGAGAGAAGTACTAGATATATTGAGAAACTAGAAACGTTTTTCTTAGAAAACAAAATGAAACTTCTAGATGTAAGAAGTAAAATTCATAGGAGATTTAATTTTTGAACACGGTTTATTAGTTGATCAAAAAATGGAAAAATATTTAAAAACCTATGAGAAAAGAATAAATTTATTTGAGATTTATGGATTCATAGTATTGGTAGGATATTATATCCTTTTTTATAAGGATTTCTCAAATTTTTATTCTCTAATGGGATCTCTTCCAAGAAATGAAGTAAACATAATTTGGTATTTATAATGCCAGGTTTTATTTGATGAGTTGGACTATAATTTGACTACAACTCCTTATTTCACTCTTCCAGAATCTGTTTAGGGCTATGTGGCTTTCTATGATGTATCAAGTTCAAGTTTTCCCTACGTTCTTAGAAAGGGAAATCATGCGGCGTAATATGGTTCTCATCATCTTTGTCCTCGTGAAATTTATTATCACACACATGATCTTGAGATCATAGCCATGATGCATGCTCTAAAAAGTTTATATATTTACCTCCTTGGGGAAAGTTTTTTAATATAAAATAATCATAAAATATTTAGTTATATCTTCTCTCAAAAGGATTTTAAACATTGGAAGAAATGGCGGGTGGAGTACCTATATGATTTTGATTTCAACATTGCCTACACTCATAGTAATGGGAATGTTGTTTCCAATGATTTGAGTAGAAAAATTACCTCCTAGTCCATGAAATAATATTTTTAGAAGTGTAATTTGATGTATCTAATAGCTCATATTCATTTTGGAGTACAGGAGGATGAGACAGGGATTACTTTCACCATTTTTTAGTTGACTTCCTCTTTAATCAAGATGATTCATCCTGAACAGTAACTCAATGATGAGTTCTAGGGAATTAGAGATTTTATATATGATGTGGAGAAGATTGTTGATTGATCTCTATCTTTATAGGGTATCCAATTATTTCATAACTGGTTTTTCACTCCAATGACTTTGAGGAAGGATGTGATGGGATATTTTCCTGACTACTTGAGGGCAGTACACTATGGCACCACAAAGTAGTTTTATAATATGTGGATATGTTTCTAGAGTTCATGTATAATATAGAATATTACTCATTTTTCCCACTATTATACCTATCAATAGGTTAAGTCTATACATCAGAAGCCTCCACGTGTTCTTCAACCCCATCCAGTACCTGTATAGGAATGGGATGAGATATCTATGGTGTTTTTTGTCAGATTGCTACATAAACCTCAAAGAATGAATGCAATATGGATGGTGATTTAATGATTAACTAAATTGGTTCACTTCATTATTATTTTTCATACAACTAAGTTTTATCACTTGAAAAAAAATTATATCCATGAAATCATTAGATTTCATGGAGTTCCAAGTTCTTTTATTTCCAATCAGGATCCTCGGTTCAATTCTACCTTCTAGAAGGGACTCCAAGAGGTAATTGGATCCCAGGTAAAGTTAAACACATCATACCTTCCACAAAAAGATATCCAGATAGAATGGGAAATCCATATCATGAGGAAATTCTATACTCTTGAGTAATTGACTTTAGAGGATCTTAGGATATCCACTTGGTGGTTGTTATGTTTTATTATAATAACTTCTACAAGTCATCCATCAATATGGAACCCTTTAACACTTTGTATGACTGTCTGTGAAAATATCCACCTATTTGGTCTTATGTTAATGGAGATTACATATTTGTACCTAGTTTGGTAAAGGAAATAATGGATAATATTCAGTTAATGCATCAGAGAACAGTAATGGTATAGAATTATTATAAATCCTATGATGATTTTTATGACACCCTTTGGATTTTTTTCATTGGTGATCTGGTATTTATGATATTTTCACCATGGTTAATTCACTAATAGCTAGAGAAATACAAAAATATGACACCATGATATATGGGACCATTTAAGGTTATTTAATGGATTGGTAAGGTGTCTTATAATTTGGTACTTTCACCACAGCTGATATCTATCAACAAAAATATCCATGTGTCTTAGTTTAGAAATTATTTATTATATCAATCTCATGTCTCCAGCTGGGAATATATAAATATGGAACCATATTTATCCATGAATAAAAAAATAGTTCATATTATTGATTATCATATAAAGGTTATTTGTGTAAAATCCATACCACTGACTCGGGTATTTGGGAAGAATGGCTCTAGTTTTCCTAAGACATGGGAGCATGAGGCACTACTAAAATAATAATGGATTCATCTCTTTGATGTGGTTTCTTATTGATAATATTTATAGTGGAAGAAATATTTTATAGTGGGGAAAATTATAACATACTGACCTTTTATTTCAATCTCTTTCTCAAATTCATGATATTTCTCCATCTTATACTAATTTTTTTTTTTGAGTTAAGACATGTTCATTTCAGGGATTAAGGGATTCTAAAATATTTGGGATGCTTAAATGTATGTTTTTTGAAAAATTCTACCAAAACAGGTGGTACCATGCAGAAAAAGTTGAAACCATTCCATAAAGGAGTTAGTTATGATTTATAGATAGTGGATGTTCCATAGTGGTACTGCAATGGATAAGGACACACCATAGAGAGGATGGTTACACAATAGAAACCCCAACCTCTAGAAACCACATCATAGCCTTATCCATGGAGGAATTTCTGGAAAGGTTTATATCATGGTGTATTGGACCACATTGTAGGACCACATGGAATTTAGAACACTCACTATGCTTTGGGGGTTATGAATTTTATTACTCCATTTCAAAGTTAATATGGGGATCCTCCATTGTGGTATTTTGTTGGATTTTATGAGGAATTTTAAAATATTCATCAAACACTTATAAATTATGATCTCTATCAGCACTTGGGCTTGTTTCCTAGCTCCAAAGGACTGCTTCTGTGCTGAATCCATGTTGTAAAGCATGTTCTACACTATAGAGGTCTAAGTTCCATGTGGTTTCATATCATAGTCCCACTAACTACACCATAGGGATTGTATTCCAGTTATTCTTATTTCATAGGATTTCCTTCTACCATGTGGAGTTATTGTTCTCATTACAGCCATAACTCCTACACCATAGTGATATCCTCTAGTCTACTATTGCATAGTAGTGTTCCACCCTACACCATGGTGATTGAATCTATATCGCAATTTTTACTTTCATCATGGAACCTCCCATATTTCTATATGATTCACCAATTCCTAAATATGATTCCCTCGTTGGGGTCTTGTGATATTTTTAATGAGGTAGATTTGTTAATCTATTATGTTATTTAAACCCCTTTATACTTTTATATTTTAAATTACTTTTCAAATCAATTTCTAAGGATTTATTTTGGTTTTTGATAAATGGACATTGAAATGGAATGGTGTGTGATGAAATTTTCTTGAATTGAAATTATGACAATGGAAGGGATTTTCTTGAAAATTAAAGGCAAGTGATATTTTTGGTTTGAAATGTGATGATTTGATGGAATTTGATAAAAATAATTTGATATTGGTTTTTGAGAAAAAAGGAATGAATTTTCAAAAAAATTGATGTTGATTTTTGAAAATAATGGCATGAATTTTGATAAAACCAATTTGAGGTCGGTTTTTGAAAGAATGAAAATATTTTTTGATAAAATCCCTTTTTGGTTAGTTTTTGAAATGATAGTAATGTTTTTAAATTGGGTTCAAATGAAATGTTGTTCCCCTTGTAAATTGGTCATTTTCACCCTAAAGCACATGGGTGACTAGGTAGTTTAGTGGGAATTACACATGTTAGGCATGCATTATCTCTACTTGGTAATGGATTAATGGAGATAAAAATACTCTAAACAACTTGAGGGAAGTATATTTTTTATAAGGCCATGGATTTAAACATTATATAATCTTTAGTTTTAGTCTGGAATTTACATTCTTTCAATTTGAGGATCTTTTTAGGTTTATATTTTTAGGGAATTAGGCCATAATTCATAAATTAAAAAACCATATAATATAAATTGGACACCTCTTATTAATATCTTTTTTTCTTATAGTATTAAAATTTTAAAAAAATGATTTCTTTCATGGAAAATATTCACCACATTCAACATAAATCCTTCAATTCTCTTACCCAACCTTAGGTAATGTGAAAAACGTCTAGAAACATGGGATGATCAAAAAAAGATCAGTAAGGGTTGCACAAATAAGGAAACCCATTATTCCTATGAAAAATTGAAAACACTTATAAATTTTACCTTTATCTTAAATTTTTTTGAGAATATGAAATAAAACATTTTTCTATGAAAAAAACTCACACCATTTTTCTCGAAGAAAATCATTAAAACCCATATAAATAAATTAAAACCCATTTTTGGTGGATTATATAGTTATATACAAAAAATCATTTCAAACCCATTTTAATTGGAATAACCATACAAAAAACTTCCAACATTATCATAACCCATTTAGTTGGAGTGTTATCTAGGTGAACCCAAAATTTAAGCTATTATGGGATTACATGGAACCATCTATTCCACCGCAAGTAAATTTGTAATTGGCTTACCCAATGCTATCTATGCCACCCTAGATTAAGTTGTAATGGGATTACCTGGTGCTATCTGGGACACCCCATGTTAAGATGTGACAGAATTTCCCGACCCTATCTAGGAACACCCATTTATCATGTATAATTATCAAATAAAATATAATGAATAAATCATTTTAATGCTTGTAATGTAACATGATTAATCATTTCAAAAAATCTATTAAACTTGTAATCAACTCACTTTTGGAAATCAAAATACACTTTTCTTTTCAAAACCCATTCTCAATACCATAATACCCTTTCCTCTTGAAAATACATTTTCAATACATAAAAACAAGATAAAGGTAAAGTTTTTTCTTTTGAGAAAACATGAAATATTATAATAGAATATAGAAATAAAATAATTGTCAAGGTGGAAGAAAATTCATTACTTTCCTGTATGTTATGAATAGAACATCTCTTTTATCATTTTTCAAAATGTTCCATATAAAACATGTCAAAAAGTTACCATTTTGAAAACCATTGAAATAAATTAAAGAGATATAAAGTGTAATTTTTAAATATTTTTTATACATATAAAATCATTAATACATTATTTTTTAAATATGGTCCTGGAAGAGAAAGAGATTTTGAAGGAAAACATTAAAAGATGAATTTTTTAAAGTAAAAGTCCCTTATCACTTGGGAGACTCTTGAATGATAACCCCATGAAATATTAGAATTAAAAAACATTAAATATCGTGATAATTTGGAAATTCATAATGTAACATGTAAAAGGGGATATATATACACCTTCTAAAAGATTAAATTTTTATATAATCAAGAAATGCCTCAATGAAATGAAATTGAGATGAAGTCCCTTTCCTTGAGTCTCACTTATCTTGTGTGTCTTTATGTTCTTAAATAATAAACATATCTTAATTATTTAATTTCTTGATAACCTTTTCCTAGTTTACTATTACTTTTATTTCCCTTATTAAAAAGTTATATACAACTACTTAATCAATTAATTTTAATTCAGATGTTTTGACCATATTTGGATTATATGTCAACGCTATCATTGGTAGGTCATCTAAGGTCAAGGAGGTCATTATTTAAACATATCTAGAATAATAATCATGAAATTATTATCATACTTATACATAAATTATACTCTAAAAATAAATCAAGAATTTTTTTATGAAAAATGAACCAATTCTACGATCATGGAGATGGTGGGTCGTACATATTCATGATTAATGTTCTCATTTTTCAATGATCATTATTGAAAGAAGGTAAATATAAAGTATCATTACAAAATGATCATTAAATCATTAATTAAATATTAGTTAATTATATATATACTTATATATAATTCTTGTGACATGGTGATGAAAAAAATAATTGCATCGCTTTGAGGAGGCGGTAGTATACACATCCACTAACAACGTTATCAGTTTTCAGTGTGTAAAATCGTAAGAATAAAATTATATATTATATTTACAGAAAAATATTTATATAATTAATATCATATTTATTTAATTTATATCATATATATTCATTATAGTTACCCCCATTACCTTTCAAGTTACATCTTATTGAAAAACATTTCACATCGCTTCACGAGGTGGTAGTCCGTCATACACACCAGCGATGTTATTATATCTCCTACAATATGAAATGTCAAAATTGTGTATATGATATAATAACAACATATGTATAATTATGTAATAAATATCATAAAAATAATATATAAATAGTATGTATATCATTATTTCCAACCGTGATTGGTGGTAATGGATGAAATAATATCATCATTTTATGAGGCGGTAGTCCTTCATACATATGAATGAAAATTCAATAACCCATTTAATGGAAGTTTATGTGGGTTTTGGTAATACCCTTAACATAAAAAATATAATTATATTTAGGAAACTAATTTTATTATAAAATAATTTTATAAGGATAATTTAAGGGTGTGGAGAAAGAAATAAAATAAAAATGCATGTTGATGAACGTTACCTCTTCTTCGGGTAACTCCTTTAAGTTTTTAGAAAAAGAATTCCTTGGTCAGGTTTATTCCAAAATTAATTCTCTATGATGATAAGAGGGAATATGAGAAGTTATTTGGTAAGGTATTATTCAAGAGAAAATAATTCAGATTTACGAAGGTATGGGAAGAATGGAAGGCATTTTATAAGGGAGGTAAGTGGAAAACTTATAAATTTTTAAAGAGGGAACTACACATATGTTATTTCCATGTAACATGGATCAAATAATGATAAAAACTATATAATATAAGGTATAATCTCTAAATATTTCCACAAAATGGTTGATTTAAAATTTTATAGGTCATTTTTTCCCTTAATTATAAATTTTAGTCACTTGGTAATCCTCATGTTTACCTTAATCACTACAATTAATTTTAATCATTCTCACTAATAATTTTGGTTGAAAATTGAGTTGAACTTATTGAAAAAATATAAATTATTATAATTACAATTATTTAATCCATTTTTACAAGTTATATACACATATTTTTTTAAAAATAATTTTAGTATTAATCTCGTAGTCATTGTGAGCCAACTGGTTTTTAAGAAGAGTATTGTTTTTAGAAAAAGATGATTCTATATTGACTCCATAAATAAATAAAATCATTTTTTGAAACTAAAATAATATTTAATAATATATATTATATTAATTTCATTTAAAAAATTCCCCATTAGGGATTATTTTAATTAATTAAAAAGGTGAAACATTATGGATTTTAAAATACTTTTTATAAAAACTCATCTTTAAAAAAACTTATATTAAAAATATATATAAATTTAATTCAAAATTAATTAAGTGGACTATATATAACTAAATAATACTTATGTTACTTAAAAAATATTAAAAGCATATTTATACTTTTAAATTTCTTAGTTTACAAAGAAGAATTTATTTTTTACAAAAATCGATATTTTTCACTACTCAATGAAAAATCAATATTTTCCAAAAAACCCAAAATTTCACCCAAAGTAAATTTTTATGTAATAATTTTAAAAATGAAATTAATTTTATCAAATTAAAATTAAAAAATTTATAAATTAATCTTTTAAATAAAACCTTTAAAAATTTAATTAAAAAAATTTACTTTTTGATAAGAATTTATTTAATATTTTTATAAGGAATATTACTATCTATTTCAAATTAAAAAACATGAAAATTATTTATTCTATAATTACCTAGGTTATTAAATCTTTCCCCACTTTAATAATTTGCATCCTTGAAATTTAATTCACTTATTAAAAAAGTGGGTATATCCTTCCCTCATCGCATTTTTAGATTCCCATGTTACCTCTTCATCCATATTGTTTTTCTATAAAACCTTAACCTAGAGAATCACCATATTTTGAAAACATTTCTCTCTATGGTCAATAAACTCAATTTTTTGTTCTCTATATGAAGGATTCTCTTCCAAATGATATAAATATGGAACATATTTCCTTAACATTAAAACATGGAATACGTTGTGTACTTGAGATAAACTAATAGGTAAGGCCACTCAATAGGAAACTAATCAAAACTTATCTAGGATTTCATTTTGTCCAAAAAATCAGGGACTCAACTTCCCCTTATTACCAAAATGAATCATAATTTTTAATAGAGAAACTTTTATAAATACATGATCACATACCCTGAATGAAAAATATTTCCACCGGTTATCCACATATTCTTTCTACCTGCTCTGAGCTCTCCTCGTGTGTCACTGAATCAACAAATATTTCTATGTCATTTCCTCTACCAAATCAGGTCCCATCAACCTCCTTTCTCCTATGTCATAAAAAATTATGGTTTTAGGCACCACATTTCATATAATGAATCAAATGGTGACATATTTATACTAGAATAAATAATTTTATTATAAGAAAACTCAACCAAATAAAGATGTCAATCCCAACATACCCAGTAATCCATGGAGAAATAATGAAGCATATCTTACAAGGTCTAAATCCTCTACTCATACATTCCATCATATTTAGGATGAAATGTTTTAGTAAAATTTAATTGATCACCCAATTACTTATAAAGTACTTCACAAAAATTTGATATGAACCTAGGATCATAGTTGGATACAATGGAGATAAGAACTCCATGTAACCTAAAAATCTTCTTTAGATACAGTAAAAAAATTTATCTAAAGAAATTTTATATCAAATTAAAAGTAAATTTATAGTTTTAGTTAATCAATCAACAATAACCCAAATCTCATTATTACCTAGAGAAGTCTATCAATTCTATCATTAAATCCATTTATATATTTCCCCATTTCCACTCTAATATCAGAAAAGGTTTAAGAATCCCCTTTTGAAACTATTATACTAATTTAACATGATGACAATTCCAACACTTCATGGTGAATTCATTAATATATTCATTCATTCCATCCCACCACTAATACTCTTGATGGTCTCTTATACATCTTAGTTTTTCTCGAATGAATAGAAAATGGAGAACTATGAGATTTGGTCAATAACTCATTCCTCAACTAGGAATCACAAGGCACATATAATCTTTTTCCAAATCATAAAACACCTTTATAATCAATATTAAAATTTGGTAAATTATAATTTTTAATGGATTATGTCTTTTCTTTGAAATATTGATCCTCCTTCTAAGATCACTTCAATCTTTCTAACAAAGTCAATTACACTAAATCATGAAACAAAACCGAGGATGCCCCTGTATCCACAACATATAGGCTAAAATTCATCAAATAATTAACTAAATCATCATTTTAGAAACATAAAATTGTTAATATATCATTAATTTTTTAACTCAAAGCATTATCCCCTTTGTTTTATTTTCCAAGATGGTAATAAATTATGAATTCATAATCCTTGATTAGTTACATCCATCTTATTTGTATCATGTTTAATTCTTTAAAAGTTAATACATACTTCAATTTTTTTTGTTTAGTATATATTTCACACTTTAATCCATACAAATGTTGAATCCAAATTCTTAAATTTGAGACAATACCAGCTAAGTCAAAATCATGTGTAGGGTAATTTAAATCATGATATTTCAACTGACGTGAAGCATAAGCAATTACATGATCATTGTTCATTGGGAAAGTACTAATTCCTTTCAATGAAGAAATGTAGTTGATGAAAAATTCCCCATTTCTAGAATGTAGGGACAAAAATAGAGAATTCACATATCTTATTTTTAGTTCCTAAAAACAATCATCATAATATTTCTAGATAAACTTAAATCCTTTTCAAGTTAACTTAGTCAGTGGGATAAACAGTTGAGCACAGTATTCAAAAAACTAATAATAGTATCCCACAAATAAAATAAAACTATGAATATATGTGGCATTTTTGGGTCTTTTATATTCTTCAACAAATTTTTTTTTATCAAGGTCAACATTTATTCCATCTTTAGAAGAAATATGTCCAAGGAAAGAAATTCGTTTCAACAAAAATTCACATTTTTTGAATTTCTCATACTATTTCTTTTCTTTTATGGATTTCAAAAAACCCTTAGGTTCATTACATATTCTTATTGAATTTTAAAATAAACCATAATATCATCAAAAAAACAACCAAAAACTTATACAGGAACTCATAAAAATTCTATTCAAAATATCCATAAATGTATTAGGTACATTAGATAGCTGAAACACCATAACTATAAAATCATCATTACCATATCTATTCCCAAAACCAGTCTTAGGTATGTCTACTTCCTTCACTTTCAACTAATGGTACCCCAACCTCAGGTCAACCTTCTAAAAATAATTTTCTTCCTAGATCTGATAAAACAAGTCATTGATATGAGGAAAATGATACTTTTTCTTAATAGTGAAGTTATTAGAAGTTCTATAATTAACGAAAAGTCTCACTGAACTATATTTATTTTTAATAAACAATATAAGATCACCCCATAGTGAAGGTATTAGTTGAATGAAAACTTTAATTAATAACTCTTTAAAATGATTTTTCAATTCTAAAAGTTACACTTGATCTATTCAATTAGGGGGTTTAGAATTAGTTATAGCATTATATACTAAGTTAATAGTAAACTCAACCTATTGATCAAGAATAACACCAGGAAAATAATCCTAAAAAATATCCACATATTCATTTATTACTAGCACATCATTAATTTAAATATATTATTTATTTTCAATAACAAGAGCTAGGTAACATTCACTACCATCTCAAATCAATTTCTTAGCTTCTTGGTAAGTTATCAAAGGCATGAAATCATTGAACACAACTTTATTGGAACTAAAGACTATCTTAGCATGATAAACTAAAATCTAATCCATACTAAGAATGATATCAAACTCTACTATGGTTAGTTCAAAAAGATTCACAAGAAAGACCATCCCACTGATAACAATAGGATGATTCCTATAAATCTTGGTTGCTTTTATAATTCCTCCCAAAGTTGTCACCCAAAGTTCTATCTTACTTTTATTAGGTTATATTCTCAATTTACATTAAAATTTCTCAAAAATGAAATAATGTGAATATTTATAGTCAAGTAGGGTATTGGTATAATTTGAATATACAACTAACACAATTATAACCACTTCATTTGGAAACCCAACAACAATTACAGTAGTAGAAATTTACTTTTCCACACATTTCTATTTCTGGTCATAATGATTTCTATCCTATGAAACTATCTTCAGACATGAATTAGCATAATGACCCAACTCATTGCAACAAAAACACCTCACTATTAGATGGCTATCAGTTACCCCATTATTTAGTTATTTATGGATATTTTCTTTATAGTCACGAATCTTGTAACCAAATTGACCATAATCTTGTCAAACATTTTATGAAATTTTTTTTCCACACTTGGAATATTTTGGGGGCTAACCTCTAGTCATCTTATCTATTTTTTTCTATTTTTTCCAACCTTGACCTTTTCTTACTATTTTCATCTCAAGGAACATGCATGTTAGTAAACTCCATCTCAACTTACTCTGAAAAATGATCAACTTTATCATAACTTTAAAATTCTCATGTGTCCAATGATCTTTTTAAACTTGGTTTTAACCCTGAAAAAATCCTGTTAATCTTGATATCAGTGTCCTAAATAAAATCCTGCAAATACATGTCCAATATTTTAATGTTTTCCTCTTATGCCTCTATTGAATATTCATCTTTCTACCTCAATTCTAAGAATTATTTTTCCATCAATATTACAAGGAATTTAGGGAAATATTTATCAAGGAAAATAACCTTGAATCATTCCTATTCCATGGAATCAAGATCATATTTCTCTCTGGTATTCTTAACCAAATACCACAATCGATCATCTTCACCTTTAAAATGATAAATGGAAAGGGTTACCTTTTGACATTCCAAACATCCCATGAAATCACATATATTCTCCAGATAATTGATCTATCCTTCATCTATCATAGGGTAATTTTATATACTGAAGAATGGGGGATGTTTCCTCATGAAATGGTCCCTAATAGACATGTTCCTTCATGTCATATCAGGTTCCTCTCTAGCATAGATACCACCACCATTTATCACCTGAGTCAAATGATCCATCACTGCAACCAACTATTATGTTCTGATTCCAATAATCTCACGATACTTATTTAGAAGGATATATTCCTCTCAATGCCTTCCCACTAGATCTTATGTGTTTCCAATGTGGCAAAAAAATTGAAAAGACATAGTTTAGATGAAGCAACATGGTAACCTTAAAATGTTATAACATTCTAACTTAACCATAAGGAAAAATATTACAAGGTCACACTATTAATATTACCCTATCTAATAATGTTATATAAACCATCCTTTAATACCAATTACAAGGACCCTACCTTAAGCATTATATAATCTTGAGTTTTAGCTATGAATTTACATTCTTTCACTTTGAGTATCTTTTGAGGTTTAGAGTTTTAGAGAATTATTCCATAACTCATACATTAAAAAATCATCTAATATGAAGTGGACACTTACAATGAGTATCCATTTTTCTATAATATAAATTTTTTAATATAAATAATGATTTATTTCATGGAAAATCATCATGAAATTAAACATGACTTCTTTCATTACCTTACCCATCCTTAAATCCTATTAAAACATTTAAAAATGTGGGATGAATAAAGAAATACCAGTAAGGTTTACACAAATAAATAAAAAATTTAGTCATGTGAAAAAATAAATAATCATATAACATTTACCTTTATCTCAAAGTTCTTTGAGAATATGAAATAAAACATTTTTACAGGAAAAACACACATAAAATCTTTCTCTTAGAAAATGATTAAAACCTATACTAATAAATTTAATCACCATTTTGGTGACTTAGAGAAATATATATATATATATATATATATATATATATATATATATAACCCTTTCAAAACCCTTTAAATTTGAACAACCATATGGCTAACATTCAACATTATCATTACCCAATGCATTGGAGAGATATCTGGGTACCCCCATAATTTAAGATATTACGGGCTTACTCGAAGCTATTCGGGCCACCCCAGGTTAAGCTGTGACAAGAATAATTAGTTATATTTGGTCCACCCCATGTTAATTTATATTGGTCTTACCCAGCATTATTTAGTCCACCCCATGTTAAGCTATAATGGGATTACATGGCACTATCTAAGACCAAACATTTCTCATGTATAATTATCAATTACCATAAACTAAAAAAAAAAATCATTATTATGCCTACTATTTTTCATCATAAATCATTTAAAAAACTCTTTTAAACTCATTATCAAAACAATTTTGGATATCAAAATACCATTTTCTTTTAAAAACACATTTTCAATACCATAATACCCTTTTCTTTTGAAAAACTATTTTCAATACCAAAATTCACAAAAAGGAAAGGGTTTTCCTTTTTATAAAACAAGGAATATTTCAAAGGAATATATAAATTAAATAATGGTCATGGTTATGTAAAAAACATCATTTTTTTACCTTAATAATATAACATCTCTTTTATATTTTTTCAAAATGATCCATATAAAACACATAAAAATATTCCTTTTTGAAAAAACATTAAGAGAAAGTAATGATACATAAAATGTATTTTATAGATATTTTATATCCATATAAATTAATTAATAAAATAATTTTTAATATATGGTGATGTAATAGAAATATAGTTTTAAGGAAAAACATTAAAAGATGGATTTTTTAAAGAAAATTCCCTTATCACATGGAAAACACTTGAATAATAACCCCATGAATGATTAAAATTAAACAAAACATTAAATATAATTAGAATAGATAAATACATGATATAATATGTAAAAGGGGATATATATTCATATTATAAAATAATAAAGTTTCATATCACCAAGAAATTCCTCAATGAAAGGAAATTAAGATGAAATCCCTTGCCTTGAGTCTGACTTGTCACATGTGTATTTATCTTCCTTAATAATAAACATATGTTATAAATTTACTTTATTGAGAACATTTTCCATGGTTATTATTCATTTTATTTACCTTATCAACATTTTATATAAAACTACTTAGTCAATTAATTTTAATTCGTATGTTTTGACCATATTCGGCTTTTCTGTCAAAACTAACTTTGGTGGGTCGACTAAGGTCTATGAGGTCATTATTTAAACATATCCAAAATAATAATCCTGAAATAATTATCATATTCATACATAAATTATACTCTTAAAATAATTCATGAATTATTATTATGATAAATGAACCAATGTTATGATCATGAGGATGGTAGGTTATATGTATGCAAGAGTAACGTTTCCATTTTTCAATGATCATTTGGAACGAAGTTAAATAACAATTATATTTCTAGAATTATCATTATATAAAAAATAAAATATTATTTATTTATATACATATATACTTATATATATCATTATTTTTATGTGATGATGAAAAAATAAGAATCACATCACTTTTAGGAGGTGGTAGTCCACACATCAACGAATGATGTTATCACTTTTTCAGTGCCTGAAAAGATAAAAAGAAAATTATATATTATATTTACAGAAATTTAATTATTTTATTAATATATTAAAGATGTCATTAATATGATAAATATTCATTATGTTTACCCTTATTACCTTTCATGTTACTTGTATTGAAAAATTATTCACTTTGCTTTGTGAGGTGGTAGTTTTTTGTACACACAAGCGAGGTTATCGCATCCCCTACGGTATGAAATGTAAAAAATGGTGTATATTATATAATTATTAAAGAGGAATAATTATGTTATAAATATCATAAATATAATATATAAATATCATGATCATCATTATTCCCAACCATGAGAGGTGGTAATGGAAAAATGAACGACATCGTTTCACGAGGCAGTAGTTTGTCATAAACACCGATGAATGATTTCATAACTCATTTGTTGGATGTTTTTGTGGGTATAGTTCATACCCATAAAATAGAAATATATTAGTATTTTTAGGATACTGAGGTTATTATATAATCCTATAATAAGTATAATTAATGAGGTTGGGTAAAGAAACAATACAAAAACTCATGTTGATGAATGTTACCTCTTCTACGAGTAACTCCTTTTGGTTTGCACCATAGGACTTCATTGGTTGGATTTATAAAAAAAGTAAGGATTCTAGTATTATATAATGGAAGTGAAAAATTGATTTGGGTAGGTATTTTCTAATCCAAATGTATTGAGTGGTGTGAAGGGAGGAGGAGAGTGGGAAGTCTCTTATAAGGGAGGTGAGTGAAAAACTTGAAAATTTTTGAATGAGGGAATTCCACCCACATATTTCCCATTTAAAGTGGATAAAATAAATCAAAAAACTATATAATATAATGTATAATGTTGAAACATGTCCATAAAATGGGTTCCTAACATTTTTATAGTTCATTTTTCCATGAAGATTAAAATTTATTTACATGGTAATTCTCATATTTACCTTAATCATTGTGATTAATTTTAATCGTTTTCACTAATTACTTTGCAAAAAAATAAGTTAAAATTATTATAAAAAATAAATTATTTAGATTAAAAATATATAATCTATTTTTAAAAAGTCAATACACATACGTGTAAGTTTTTATTTTAATATTAATCTCACAGCCACTGCAAGACAGTGGGTTTTTATAAAGATTATTTTTTAGAAAAATGTGATTCTATATTAACTCCCTGACTAAATATAATCATTGTATGAAAATAAAATAATATTTAATGATATATTTAATATACATTTCATATAAAAAATTCCCTATTCTATTTTATTTTAATTAACTAAAAAGGTGAAACATTATTCATTTTAAAACAGTTTTTAGAAAAACTCATCTTTTAACCCCAAAATAAACTTATATTAAAAAACGAAATAAAGTTGATTAACAAGTAATTAGGTAGAATAAATATAGATAAATAATACATAGGTTAATTAAAAACACATTAAAAACTTATTTATACATCTAAATAACTTAATTTATTAAAAATAAATTACTTTTTTTACAAAAAATCAATATTTTCACTATTCAATGAAAAATCAACATTTTCTGAAAAATTAAAAAATTTCACCCAAAGTAAATTTTGATATGATAATTTAAATAATGATATTAATTTTATCAAATTTAAATTCTAAAATTTATAAATTAATCTTTTAAATAAAACCTTATAAGAAAGGTGTTTAATCAAAAAAAATCATTTTGATTAAAAACTACCTAAAATTTTTATATATAATATTACTATCTAATTCATACTAATAAATATGAAAATTATTTACTCTATGATTACCTGGGTTGTTACGTTTTTCCCTTGGGATCTCCTCCTTTTTATCCTTAGGTATGTTCCTTATTCACAATGGATGTTATACTTAACCAAAGACGTGTGAGAATCATGGGATATCCTACACATAGGTCTCTTACACATGGTGATATGATTGAAAATAACCTTGAAACACTTATAATATAAATATTTTACTCATAATAGTGTTGATAAAAAATCTTATTCATGCTCTATTTTGATAAATTATTATTCATGGATATTTGAAAAAGATTCTTTATTATGTCTACTTTGATGGAAAATATGTTGTACCTATTTTCTAATAATCATTGAAAATATTATTTCAATAATTTTTTGATACGAAGTGTGAAAATTTTCAAATTAAATTTATTATTTATATAAATCTTAAATGGTTTATCTAATATGTAATTCTAATAAATTTATTGGTGAAATACTAGTAGGATTATAGATTATACCCAACCTTTTCCTTCAGGAATTTGTATATTTACTTATGTTAGGCCTAGGTAATAGAGAGGAACCATTAGAAGGTAAAGGGTGTACCTAGTTTTTGAAGCATTTAGAAGTTTACAACACTTGGTGGAGTTTTTTATCCACTAATTTTGGTAGGTTCTCTTTCTATCTTGATACTTTTACTAAGGTGTTATGGAACCTTTTTATCCTATAGAGAGCTTGTCATACTGACTATTTATATCTACTTATTTTCTTTGTAATTGTAACTCTTATGTAGAAATAATTCCCTCTATATCTATATTGATTCCATGGTGATTTTCTCAAACCCATGGGGATTGGGAATACCCTTTGGTTCAAATTAGGATCTTCTCAAGTACCATTTAGGTGGGTTATATATATTGGTTCATGAAACTAGCAACATGTTCCTAATAATTTGATACATCCTATGATTATCATTTTATTATGGAGAGTAAGTTGGTTTAATAATGATTTTTGGTGGATTGGTGTGCACATGAGTGCCCAATTTATGATTTTTTATGTGTATTTTTCATTTCTTATTACCTTATCATACACCTGTTATACCCATGCATGTTGTTTAAGGATGCATTAGTGGTGTCCTAATAGGTTTTATTACTCACACCCTGCACGGGAATCTTGATGCACATTAAAACTTACTATATATGGATTTATGTAAGGGAAAGGGTCCCATGGAATATGATTTATTCAAGGACCATAAAAATTGGATTAGTATGAAGATATACTCTATAGGATTATACAGTGTTTTTATTTATCAAACTTCTGGAATTCTATACTTTGGTTTGGATCACTACTTTCAGAGCCTAGTTATCTATTTGTATAGAAGTTTTATATCCATCATAGTTTCCACATGATTTCACTGATTATTATATGTTATTATATTATGTTATATTGATTTTGAATGGTAATGACATGTTACTTAGGTTATAGTCTCCCCACTATTGGAATTTGGACCCTCACCACTTGTCGGTAGCCTCTTGTATATGTGGAGGAATGCATGTTGTCTTATTTCTCTCCAGTATAGACCTAGTGGTTCAATTCAAGGTGTTACAAAATGATATCATAACGTAATTTTCTTCTTTTATTTTTTACTAACCTAGGACATTATTAAAAATTGATAGGTTGTATGGGACTTAGGTAGTGAATTTTACATGTTCATGGATATCTCATGTGTAATGAACATCTAAGATACCATTAACATGATTTTTGATACAGTTTTATGTATTTTTGGGTGTTCTCATGCATTATTAGTATTCATGTATGACAACATTCCATATATATACATGTTTTTATGATGAATATTATTTATTCAATTTAATTCATTATATTATTATATCAATCTAGTATGTTTTTTATTCTTGTTGTATGATATATCTAATTATCTTTCTATTGTGATATATCTATGATGGAATTAGTAAGTTAAACCAAATCAAGATATTATATTTGTATATATATGACTGTGACTATGTGTAGGGATAGATATATTGGGTTAGTGTAATGATGGATATACCATGAATTATGTTTAGACTCATAGGAGAACATTTTTATGATCCTATATACTGATTAGGATATTTATTAAATGTTATAAATGTTTCCCTTTATGTTATACAAGATTATGACTCATTGATGACTTATTGAAAAACTAGTTAACTTGGTTTGAGGTTCTCCCACTAGAGAGAATTACCATGTTCCACAACATGTTGTATAGTAGGGTAGAACAGATCACTCTCCTACAACATCATGGAAGCACAGGATGTTGGACCACATCATCTAGGAGTCTTTTTTTGTTATTTCCCATGATGAAGTTAAATCTAGGTCCACGGTCCACTATAGGTGTTACTTTCTTCTCCTACATCCTTTATCCTTTTAGGGAACATAAAAACCATAGGATGCAGAGGAATTAGTATACATTTATATGGAGTCTTCAATATCATAGAGGCTTATGAGGATAGAAAGGTGAGGTTGGTAGTGTTCATGATATAGGGACCACCTTGAAGTGGGGGGTGTAATGGGACAAGATGGAAAGTTCACAGGTCTCCCTAGTAAGGCTTTCAAGACCTTTTTTGGGGAATTTTTCCTTGACATGGGGCCTAGACACCCTGAAAGGGGGTGAATCAAGGTATGGATATAATTTTTCTAAATTATTCTTACCTCGTTAGTTCTTCACTACTTTATTATATGGGTCACTTTATTTTCCCTTTAGTGTTTGTATTTTTCTTATCCTTTCCAACTTTATCAGATGATGATGTATAGAAAGTAAAGAAGGAAAGAAAACACAATCACACAGAGATTTTTATTGGTTCACCCTCATTGGGATATATCTATTGGGAATAAAATAGAAATGCTCTCATGTACAAAATCTAAAAATCCCCATTACAAAAATGTTGTTTGGAATAGATCAATTTTTTACCCAATCTCACAGACTTTAAAAGGTTTAGAGTTAGCTCAATGTTTTCCCAAGGGTCACTTCCTAACTCTCTTTCTCTGTATTTCAATTGATGGAAAGGATCACCTTCTTCTTATTCCTTTTCTCACTACTCTAGAAAGAATCCACCCAAAGTTTATGGAAATTTAGTTCCCTTCATTTTCATAAATGAACACATCCTTATTTGTAGATAGATTCTTTGTTGAAGTCCTATTTTTACCCATAGATGAAATCCACTTTTCCATATATTATTAGTTTGTAGAAATTGATTTCTCAAACTGTTTTAGTCCTTCTATGAAATTACTTACTCCCTCCATGAACTACCTTGAATCTTCCATTAACTATGTTATACCATGTGCTGTTTGTGCTTCATGGTCGCCTCTTTCTTCATGGATCACCCCGACTTTGCAGACGATTGATGCCTTGTGGACCACCTCTTCTACATGGTACCTTTTCCTTTGCGGGCTATGGAGCCCCAAAATCCCCTTCCACAAACTATCTTTACCAAATTTCTCTTTCACTGAATTGATCACCCACGAAACTCTTCTTTTTCATATAATTCTTCCCCATGAACCTCTTCTCCTTCATTTAATTCTCCCTCATGAATTACTTCTGACTTCACCAAATTCTTCCAGGAGTAATGATCCTATATAATGAAATTTTCACTAAAAAATAATCTGACTCTGGGTATTTATATAGGAAAATAGATTCAAAAAACCCACTAATCTGAATTACCCAAAATTTAAATCTGTTAAATCCTTCACTACGAACTGCAATGTGGCCTGCATAGCACCTTAATCCTTTGTAGAGGCATATGTATTCTACAAAAGGAAACCCTATGCATCACTCAAAATCACCACCTCTTAACCAAAAACAATGAGACTTCCATGATTAATGATCCTCCTATGAACTATAAGTATCCCATGAAATTCGAGCCAATTGTGAACTATTTTTCTCTACATGGTCCGCAAAGCATTTTTTTAGTCCAGATTTCACTGCTATACAGAAATCATTCCTTTTCTCATTTTCTTCCACCATTCCACAAACCTCCTTTGTAGTCTGTGAATTTTTTTTCAAAGTCTATGAACTATGCTTTGTGGTTATTAAACTAATCTTTCTGAACTCATTTTCAAAAAACATTCATTTTCCATAAAATAAACTCCCAATTTTTTGGCCCAAAAATTTTGAAAACACTAGGAAACTACACCACCTTAAATATCTACTTCAGCAAGACCAACCATACTAATCCACAGTTATCTAGATTTTTCAAAAACCACAATCACTCAAAAACATATAGACTACACCTTGAGAGATTTTTACCCAACAATCTCCCCCTTTGGGCTTCTTGAAAACTCTTCACAATTTGATAGATCATTAAAGCTTCTTCCAGCTTCTTCCAAAATTTTCTTCTTGCGATTCAGATAGTGATCATAGATTTACTCAACACACACTCTAAGCCCGCATAAACAATTCTCAGCATGAGAAATAAGAGTAAAATGAAAATTTCATAAATGAATAGCTTCATTCCAAAACCTCTCAACTTCTTTCATCATAAACCTCATCTGTCATGATATATAATATTTGACTGATCACCTTTAGAATCATCAGATTTAAAACTCCCCTACATTGATTCTCCTACTATTAGCTTCTTCCCTAGTATTGATCAAGACATTTTCTCCCATTTTATATCTACAATTTCTCCTCCTTTGTCAACAATCCTGAAGGCCACTCCTTTGAGTTCTACAATAGGGTAAAGAATACAGATCATCACATTAGGGAAAAAACACACCATACCTTGGGGAGAGGGGGTCCAATGTCTACACTTTTTCAAGTGCAGGGATTTGATTGAACTCCCATATCAAGTTGATGTCATTTTAATGCTTCTTTGGTAAATTCCTTTGTCATAATCTTTGCTACCTGTAGTTTTTTAGGCATATACCCCAACTTAACATTCCCTTTCTCCACCTTTTCTTTGATGAAATGAAACTTGATTTTAGTGTAATTTATCCTTTAGTGATGGGTTGAATTTTTTCAAATATTTATAGCACTTGAATTATCATAATGGATTCTAATCAAAGACTTCACTTCAACTCCCATATCATCATGTTGCCGCTTCATCCACAATAACTTCATGCATGCTTGAGTAGTGGTAACATGTTCATATTCTTTGGTGCTTAATGAAATGAAATCTTGTTTCTTAATTGTTCAAGAAATAAAAAATATACCAAGATAGAATGCACCATATAATGTGGATTTTCAATCATCTACTGATCCAGTACAATCTATATATGGAGCCCAATAAATCTTTCTAATATTTTTTATTGAATAGAAAACTGAAATCCATTGTTCCCTTGATATAAAAAATAGTTATTTTCACTGCAAGAAAGTGGGTATCCTTGGGATATCTTTCATACCATAATTATTGGAATGTGGAAAAAAATATCTGGTCTTTTTTTATCAAGAACAAAAGACTAACAATTATTTTTCTGGTATTCTATGACATTAACTGCATTGCCTTCATCATCTCGTGAACATTTCATTCGAGTAGCCTTTAGAGTCGCCATATCTTTGTAATTATTCATTCCAAATCTTCTCAAAACCTACTTGGAATATTTATATTGATAAATTAATTTTTAATTCTTTCCTTGTGTCACCTGTAAACTACGTAAAAACGTTAGTTCACCAATCATTGAAATTTCGAATTCACATTTCATGAATTCTGTGAACTTTATACATTGTTCTTTATCTGATCCACAATATATTATGTCATTGACAAATATAATCACCATCATCCTTTTATTCCTAAAATTATTGACATAGATATTGTAATAAACTCCACCACGTTAAAAATTGAGCTTATTCAAAAACTGGTCGAGCCTCGAATACCATGCTATTAGTGCTTGTTTCAGCCAATATAGTGCCTTCCTTAATCGAAAAACTCAATTCTCATATTTATGAATGAGAAAAGCATATGGATGATCAATATAAACTTCTTCTTCTAGAACCCCATTTATAAATTAAAACTTGACATCCATCTGGAAAACATTGATCCTTTATTGCACTATTATTGACAAAAATAATCAGATTGTCTCTAGACTTGCAACATGTGAAAATATTTCATCAACATTGATACCCTCTATCTTGGAGTACCCTTTATATAACAGTAAATCTTTTTTTCTAATCACCAAACCATATTCATTCATATTTTTGTGAAAGATCAATTTATTCCTAATGAAATCTTTACCTATTGGCCTCAAAACAATCTCCTATGTCTGATTCTTGTCAATTTGGTCAAGCTCTTCATTCATAGCCTGGACCTAGTTTTCATCCCCAGTTACTTCCTCAAAAAATTTAGGCTCTACCTATGATATAAATGATTCTTTCTATAGTGTATTTATTTTACTTGTCTACACTGGCGATGTTTGATCTCCAATTATGTTCTGTCTATCAATATTAGATCTTTTCTTTGATATTTGAGTAGATATTCATTTATGCTCATCGTTTTCATTATCAAAATCTTCTTTTGAATCAACCTATGGAACTGTAACAAACTCTAACCCAATTATCTCTTCGTCACTATCCTCCTAAGACTTATCATGTACTTTCTAAAGATTCTACTCATTTTATACTATAATTACATCATTGCTTTTGACTGCTTTTCTTAGCTTCTTTTTGAAACATTTTTTATATTCTCTCACAAATTCTTAGTATCCTAAAAATATCTGATAACATATTTATAGGAAAAAATAAGTAATCATGAAATACATGAATGTTGTATCTTCTCCCAAAATTTGTCTTCTCTCGATGGACAAGTAACACCAGAACTGGGGCATGATACCAATGGTTATATATTCAATGTAACATGGAACCATTTGACCATCCATGTCTAGCTTTGATAGCTCTTTAGTTTCAAACCAAACTCTTTATCATATCATCTCATTTTTTCATAGAACATAATATTCATAAACATATTTAAAAAATAGAACTGTTTTGTAACTTCACTTGTTGAATCTGATATCATATGTGAATTATAATTGTTCAGATTATTCTCTTCACATGTATCTCCATACAATATATGCGCTCATTCCCTTTCAACACACATACCCCATGGATTTTATCTCCCCCTTTGTCCTGCACAACATTCAATAAGAATTATAAACATTTAATGCATAGGGAGAGGGGTACCTCTTGAATTCTTAAGAATAGGATAGTGGTCGATCTTGATGGATCAACCCTTTGGTACTTTCTTGCAAAGCAATGTACTATTCTTGTGCATGTTCCAACTTCTCATTCAACATCAACTTCTATGGCCAAATAACTAGATATTATTTACCCACAATCTCATTCTTCTTATGATAGGAAGATTCTAAAGGCTTGGTATTTTTTACAATTTGGGGTTCAAACCCATTAGTAGAAATTTCCTTCTTTGATGATCCACTAGTTTTCCATTTTCCATGACTCTTACTTTGAGTAGGAATCTTTCCACTTGTCATCTGCTCTTGCTTCTTCCTCCGTTGGAGGTATCTTTCTCTTTCCTTTAATTCTCTCCATGTGGAACAACTTGTGAATTTTCAAGAAATTATTTATTCATTTTTCCTTTATCGTTTATTCAATACATGTCACCCTTTCTTGTTGGGGTTCAGTCTTCCATTGAATTTACATTATTCTTAATCACAACTAGAGAATCTCCTCCCATTTTCTTCCATGATTTTTCACATTCATTCCAAGAAGGAAATTGTGTGTGTAACATATGAGGTCATTGATATTACTTTCATTGGGATCTATGTTATTACCCTGAATCTATAAGCCTATTTTTCAACTTAACATATTGTCTTACAATATAGAATTTTTTTTATGTACTACTAGAGTTAAGGATCTCCTTATGGGTTACTTTTTCATCCCATATTTCTTCCTATTGTAATGTCTTTACAAGATCCCATGATTAGGACATATAAAATATTTTCCATTAAATTAATACCTCATTTCATCATTTCTGTACTAAGATATTGATGCATCCAAAGTTCTTCTTTTGTCATTGATCCCTCGAGCTTCTTGACACATACTCATGGTGTGTCCCTATCTTCCAAAATAATAGAATTGGATGAATACTTTATTCTCAGATAATTTTCTTTTGTACTCTTATGAATGTTCTATATATTCTCTGGTGTAGAAGTATTTCTATCTTTACATTATAAAATATATTCCAATGTTTCAAAAAAACCTGATGTGTGGCCATGAATCCCACAGAAATAGAACATGTTGCCATTACTTCCTATAAAAGTCTTTTTAGGTCTGTATTTAGTGCCAACAAGATTTTTCCTATTTCTATAATTATTCATATATATCTTCTTATCATGCATGGGAAAGGGTTTATCATGTCCAATAATGATTTTCCCAAAATAGGTAACCTTTAGGATGAGACAACCATTTCATGTTTTTCCTCTAAAATTTCATATTTTCTTTTAATTTTATTATTACATTCCAAAGGATAGTCAAATAATAAATTAAAAACATCCTTTAATTTGGGATTTTCTTTAGTATTATATTGATTTACTTCTTTATTGACTAAATCTATCACTTTTACCAATTTTTTAATCTTATTATCCCTTGATTCAAGTTGAGCATTAAGTTCTCTCTTGAGATTCTTCCCTATATTCACCTCATCATCAAATTCTCAGGAGAGATTATCCATTATATCATATTTATTGTTTATTTTAGAATTCATCTAAGAAAAATAATCATTACATCATGAATTATCTTGTTATAGACTTTTCATCTCCTGAACTAATTTAGATAGTTGTGTAGCAAGATCATCATTTATGGATTTTAGATTCTGAATTTCACATGAGTTCAGATTATTTACCTTATCATTAGCTTTGAGTTTTTCTATATTTATAGATATCCTTTGCAGTTCTTCAGATTGAAAATTATTCTTCTCCCTTAGATCAGTAGCCACATCAATAAGCCTCTTATTTAAACCTTTTATCTTTTTTTCCTCAATTTCCAATACTTGGATCTAAATATTTTTTTATTTATTTTCTTCAGTAAATTTATGATCTGATTCTTTTTTTGGTGGAAAAAATCAACTTTTGGCCTTCTTTCAATTTATTCATCATTAGTAGTTCCAGAATTATATATAATATCAGGTTATCCTCTCATTACTTCAGCATCATTGAATGACTAAATATTTTCTCTATATGATTCAACCAAATCATTATTCAGTACATTGTTTGTTTCCTTCAACTAAATCACACTCTTTCCATAGACACTTACACATTGAGAAATAAAAATAGAATTTTAATTATTCTTTGAAGTTTAATCCTTTTCCATGGAATTCTGAGATAAGAGAAAATTGAAACTTTTATTTCAATAATCAACTAAACCAAGTCAGAGTAAAGAAATATGATAAAATAAACCAATGCTCTGATACAAATTATTATACCCAAAAGGTTTCAAGATACCTTAATAGGGGGAGAATCAAGGTATGGATATTTCTTTTCTAAATTATTCCCGCCCCACTGGATCTTGACCTCTTTATTATAAGGGTAACTTTATTTCTCTTTAGTGTTTATGTATTTCTTATCCTTTCCAACTTTATCTGATGATGATGTATAGAAAGTAAATCAGGAAACAAAACACAAGCACAAATAGATTCTTACTTGGTTCTCCTTAACTAGGATACATCCAAAGAGTATAAAATGGAAATGTGTCAATGTACCAAATTCACTAAGTCTCACTTCCAAAAAAAAATTGGGATAAATCACTATTATTCCTAGGCTCACTACCTTTACAAGGTTTGGGATCAGCTAACTGCTTTCCAAAGGGTCACTCCCTAACTCTATTTCTCTAACTCACTATCAACGGAAAGGATAACCTTATTCCTCTTCCTTTTCTCACTGAACTAGAAAGGATCCTCATACAGTTTATGGATATGTATGTCCCTTTATCTTCATGAACAAACACATCCTCAGTTGTAGATATATGCTCTTTTGAAGTCTCATTTTCACCCATATATAAAATTTCCTTTTCTACATGATGTTAATTTGTAGAAATTTATTTCGTAAACTATTTTATTCCTTCAACAAAATTACTTTATCCCTCCATAAACTACCTTGAATATTTCACAAACTATGTTGCACTGCATGGTGTATATTCTTTGTAGTCACCTCTTTTTTCAAGGATCACCCCCTTCTTCACGGATGGTTGATTCCCTGCAGTCTACCTCTACTATGTAGTCCATTTTCCTTTATGGGATATGGAGTTCTACAATCCCCTCGTATGAACTATCTTCATGGAATTTATCTTTCACAAAACTTCTCCCCTTCAAAAATATTCTCCTTCATAGAATTATTCATCACAAACCACTTCTTCTTTGCCGAATTATCCCTCCGAAACTACATTATACATCACTAAATTATTCCCAAATCGATGATCCTTTCTAATGAAATTTGATCTGAAAAATGATCTAATTAGGGGTCTTTATATAGAAAACTAGTTCTTCAAAACCCGCTAATACAAATTATATGAAATTTTGATGCAGTAAAGACTTCACCACGAACTTCTATATGGTCTTCATAGTACCTTAATTCTTTGCAGAGACCGATGTATTCTAAAAATAGAAACCCTATATGGCACCCAAAATCACCTCCTCTTAACAAAAAATTACAATCCTTATGTGAATGATAATCCTCTTATTAACTATAAGTCTCCCGTGAATTGTGATCCTCCCACGAATTGTTTTTACCTACAGGTTATGCGCAGCGCACTTCACGGTCCACATAGAATTGCTATATCAAAATCCTTCATTTTCTCATTTTCCTTCATCATTCCACATACCTCCTTTGTGGTCTACGAACTATATTTCATAGTTTGAGGACTTCACTTTGTGGTTTGTGAACTACTCTTAGTGAACTCCTTTATAGAAAACATTACTTTTCTATAAAACAAACTTTCAATTTTGTGGCCCACAAATTTAGTAAACACTAGGAAATTGTGCCACCTTAAATATATTCTTTAGAAACACTAACCATACATATTTTTTATTATCTGGATTTTTCAACGACCACAATCACCCAAAAACACCAAGAATACACCATGAATAATTTTTACTCAAAAATAACCAATCAAAGAATTTCAGGGAGATACAGTAGTGGTCTAGGATAATATATGTGTACTCTTATCATTTTACTTATCTTATTCACTTTTCTCATATTCTATCTAGAAATTAGGAACATAGAAAAATGATGTTTGTGATCATATTTCATCTTGATTTTAAATTAAAGGTTTATAATTTTTATTTAGAGTTGTACATAGAGGTTTTTCACAAGTCCTGGACATCGAGAAGGTCCTAGAAGAGGATTGAGTGGTTGGTCTTATTTTACCCCTTAGTTCTTATGAAGGTATACCTCATAATACTATGATGAGTATCTCTACCATTAGTATGAATATGAGGACTATAGACATGAATTAGAGTAGTGGTATACAGGTGAAGAAAAGTATGGCTTCTTTATTCCCATCAAGAGGAGATCAAAAGTGATTCAACTATAAAATATTCAGGTATCACTGCATGATCTTCACAAAACCTCAAAAAAATTTCTGATAATGTGTAAAGATGGGAAACCTCCATCAATTATTACATAGGTATTTTTGGTTAGGTTCTCATAAGGGATCGAAACTGATTTCATCATGGAATCAACGGTCTGGTTGGGATCCTCAGTAGCTTAGATGATTATGACATAAGCATGTCATGTACCTTAGGGATAGGCTCACAGATCTAAGGAAATATGAGTATATGTAGTGGATCTAACTCCAATGGATAGTGGAGAGGTACCATCTACTGTATGAGTTATGGTATTGACACCTTTACTTTTTCTAATTCACTATTTGATATTGGTTCTTCTCATTCCTTCATATCTACAAAATTTGTTTCTGGACTAGACTTATCAATAAACATGCCTTTTGAGTTAATTTCCCTTGATATACCATTGTTAATGAAAGTGGGTAGTCATTAGATATTCCCAGAGTTTCATATAGTCATTTTTAGTTATAGACATCATTAGGATTTCATGGTTTTGGAGATGATGAGTTATGATGTGATTCTTCACATGGTCTGGTTGAAATATTTTTGAGATGAGATTCACTTTTATTGGAGATGGGTATATTTTTAATCACTAAATGGAGAGATATTCTTTATGATTGGTGAATGATAGTTTGGATAAGGTTGATTTGGTCTTGACTTGAGTCATATTTGGATGATCATGACATAGATTCTGTGTTTGTATCTTTCAGAAGAATAATTGGTGGCCCCATTATCTTTTCATATATTTGTGGATCTATATTAGTACATCTTTCCAGATGAATTTTCAAGTATTACCCCTAATAGATAAGTTGAATTTAAGATAGAAATAATGTGAGTTGTGCAGCCTGTTTTGATACCCCCTTATCATATAGAACTATTTGAGTTAAAGGAACTCAAGGTACATCTCAAGGACTTGGAACAAAAGGGATTTATCAGTCCAAGTACTTCACTATAGGGTACACCTTTCTTATTATCCAAGAAGTAAAATGATATTCTTTGACTCTATGATATTTACCTAGAGATTAAATAGGTGACATATAAGAATATATATCCTTTACCAAGTATCAATGATATCATTAATCATTTATGGGAATCCCAGTGGCTCTCTATGATTGACCTCTGATCAAGCTATCAATAATTGTGGGTTAAATAGGAGGAAATTATAAATATGGTGTTTTAGAGTATATATGAATACTTTTTTATATTGTTTAGACTAATGAATGAATCAGTAGTGTTCATGAATATCATGGAAAAGTTCTTTAACCTATAACTTGACTCCTTTAATGGTTTTTTAATAAATCCTTTTATACTCCTCGACCATGGAGTAGTATTACATACATCTCAAGATTGTCTTGAGTATACATTGAGCACATCAGCTTTATGCCAAGCTATAAAAGTGTAACAAATGGATTTAGGAGGTTTAGTTATTAGGGAATATCATTTCTGAGATAGGTATATTTTTATAATTAGAGAAATAGGATGCATTGATGTCCTCGACACATCCCCCAAAAGTATTCAATATAAAGTGATTTTTTGTTTAACTGGATACTACTGACATTTTATCCTAGAATTAATCCATTTATCATCCCATATGAATACACTGATGAAGAAGGGAGAAATGTTCTGGTGGTCAAACTAGTGTGAATAGGTGTTTCTTGAGCTGAAGAAGAGGTTGAATATAGATCTTATATTGATTTTTCCAAGACAAGGATTGGTTACACTATTTACTGTGGTGCATCAAGTATTCGTTTGGGGTTGTACTAATGTAGAGGGAGAAGTTACTATCTTAGAGGTCACATCATCTATGATCCAATGAGTGTAGTAATTCTACCCTTGAATTGGTGTTGGTAGTCGTGGTCTATGTTTTGAAGTATTGACACACTATTGCTTCAGTGAGAGGCTTTTTATTTAGACTTTTCAGACTAACCACTGTAATATATTTACACCAAAAAACCTCGTTCTGAGCTAGAGGCACTAGGTATAGAACCTATATACATTTGAATTCAAGATATCTTATGCACCAGGTAAAGGTAATATCATTATATATGATCTTATTTGTATGTTGTAGATAGATCATGAGCTCAGTGAATGACCGTATGAGTAATAGTGACTCATGATGACCTTCTTATCTAATTAGTGGATGAATCACTCTTAGGACCAATTATCTATGGATCATTCCAAATTGGTGATCACATCTACTCGTGTAGACCACATGAAGTCTTTTTAAGAATTTGACCTTGATTTTTTATATGATGGAACGAATAGATGGTGGTGACCCGATACCTAGGTGGTCATTGGATGGTGATGATATGATCTTTTTATAAGGTATATTTATTATAGATACTTACATTAGGGAAGATATAATGATATACTTACATACCTCTAAGTGGGTAGTTCATCCTAGAGTGAAAAAATGTGTACAATGATTTTAGGAGACATTTCTGGTGGCTGAGGATGAAGAGAGATATTTTTCGATTATTTTCCGGATGCCTTACCTTCTAGAGGATAACTACCAAACACCATTGTACTATTTTCTTAATCCATACATTTTTATTACCCTCATGGAAGTGGTAGTCTGTCATAATATATTTTTTCACAGGGTTCCCTAGGACCTCATGGAGTCATGATATTGTCTGTTTGATTGTTTATTTTCTAAATAAAGTTTCTCATTTCATAGAACTAAATGAGACTCACTTAGTTGATGATCTGTTAAACATATATGTCTATAAGATATTACACTTTCATTGAGTTACCTTAAGAATTATATATGATAGAGATTCAAATTTTAAGTTATGGTATTATCATGTCATAAACCAGACCGGGTACCCTGGTAACCTAATAACTGATTCGGCCCTAACATAACTTCAAGGAAATTCCTGATCCCCACAGGTCAGCAACCAGTACTTGACATCATGAAAATTGAATGTGGGAATTTTTTTTCCAATAAAAATGCATAAGTAAAATAAATAGGATAGTTTTCATAACAAAATAAACTCCACTCTGAGTATTGTACCCGAAGTCAATAATGCATTAAAGCCCAAATTACTACAACCCAAGTACTAAAACAGGGGAAAACAACCCCAGTCCCTATGGACACAACTCACCATGTCCAAGGTTTAACAGCTAGATCCACATTCAAGATATCATTTCCCCTTACTCGAACCTATAATGATATAATCTAAAAACACCTGAAGGCACAAGTATGGTGTGAGCTTGAAACCTAGTAGGTTCCCACCAAGGATTCCATATTATATTTGAAAAATATATTAACTAAATTAATTATTTCAATTTTAGAATACATAGGTTTTCAATTTTAAAGTATATTTAAAAAAATCATGTTGTACAATTCAAATAAAGAAAATACTTTGAACAACAGATTTATAAGTGGTGGTTATTTATAAAACAATGGATTAAGTAAAACAGTTACATAAAATATTTCTTATAAATTCAAAGGGAATGTAATATAGTTTTACAACAGTGGCATAAATTTATATCTCAAATATAAATAACAAGTGAGCAACATGGTCATCTACCAAATAGGTATCAAAGTTCCATGCTATAGGACATTACACTCACTAAGTTATAACGGTAATATGTGTCTACACATGTACCTATGAAACTGAACAAAGGTAACTTCTCGCCATCCCGTCGTGGATGTGACCTACTACATTTATGTTTTAGAACATTTTCTCAGTATAGAGTGTATCCAAATATCTCAAAAACTAAGGCTTGCATGTTCTCTTACACAATCAATGGCGGGAAATTTAATTTAAGACTACTTAAAATACAATTTAATCTCATTCCACCCCACTTCAAATTCCAATTTTCCATTTAAAAACAAAAACAAGTCTTTAATCAAAAACCACCTCTTTAACAAGATAAAACCATTGGGTTTCTATAAAAACATTTTCAGTCATTTTCATATGTTTGAAATAAATTCAAACCCAATTCCATAAATTTCACAAATTCATTTCCATAATTAAATTCAAAATTTTAATTGAAATAGATTCCATCAAATATAATATTTAAATTAGACAATTTAAATCAACCAATTTCCAAAAATTCTCCCCAATTCAATGTAATTGGGGGTTTTCCCAATTTTCTTTCCAAAACTATTTAAAATCTATAAATTCACTGGAATTGGTTTTTATCAAATCAATTAAAAGAAAGTTTGAGCAATTTAATTTAAACCAATAATTTAAATAAATCAATTAATTTAAGGTTAATCAATTTGGAAAAATGGGACAATATCACCTACCATTTTATGAAAAACCAACACTTTCAATGGAACTCATCAATGAGAATGAAGGTGTCGAAGACCTTAAAACAAAAACTTGGAATCACACCACAAGAATAATGATTATTGAATGCCAAATGAGAGGGTCCATAAGAGTTGGAGAGCTTCAAGATTTCCTCTAGAAGGCATTGGTTCGAGAGGAGTGAAATTGGTAAAGATCTAAAAGGAATAGATCATCCGTGTTGGCTGTTTAAAAACTACAGTTGGGGTATTATATGACATGTAACACCATTACATTTCATGAAATGGTTAGTACCTAAAACCACTAAAAACACATTGCCTAGAATTAAAAACTAACACTAAAAATTAAAAATTGATCTTTAATTCACTCATGATATGTAAAGACTCATCACATCGTATACCCTTCATTACATGAAGCCTTTTACGAATTTCATCCAATAACTCTTACACATCATATAACCTAGTTACATGGCATGTGAACCTCCTAAAACCTACATAAATATCTGATTAAAGTTAAGAGTCCAAAAAATCTCTAACTTCACCATTATAGGTATCCTCCCAATTCATTCTCAACCCTACCCAGTCAAAGAAATGGAAAAATCATGACAAGGTTAAAGTTGTACATATCATATTAGTAATGGAATGTTACAACCTCCCCACCATAAAAACTTTGTTTCCCCTAAAATCCTATGAAAAATATTCCATTCCAAAATTTGAGGCCACTACTCTCTCATCAATACCTCGTATTCCCACGTCTCATGATTATCAGAACCATGCTTCCATAGAACACAAACCAAAGGTATCATACTCCCACAAAGAACCTTGGTCTCAGAATCAACGATCCTGATTGGATTCTTATTCAAAGGTAAATTAGGTTCAATCTCCATATCACTCCACCTCAAAATGTGAGATTGATTAGATAGATACTTCCTCATCTGTCATACATGGAATATGTTATTTATCAACATCAATTATGGTAAATTTGATAAACGGTATGAAAATTTCCCCACCTATTCAACAACCTCAAAAGGTCCCACAAAATGAGGGGAAAGTGTCCCTTGCTTCCCAAGTCATTGATGAACCAACTAGGGTAAAACTTGTAAGAACGCCTGGTCAAAAACTGAGAATTACAAAAGTATATAGAGACGATCATCATAAGACTTATATTGAATTTGATCCACCAACATTCTCTAAGGAATTAACTGAATCTTTGTTCTTGTCTCTTGTAACAAACTTGGTCTAACCAAGGAACATTCACCAATCTAGGACCAACACAATGGATATTTATAAGGATGTTTAAAAAGGCCTTAAAAGGATCTATTCTGATCATGCACCGGTAACAATTGTTATAAGAAAAGTCAACCATCCCCAAATGATCATCCCAAGCCCCATCGAAGTCGAGAACATAGGCCTAAAGCATATCCTCAAAAATCTATATAGCCTTATATATCTATCCATCCAACTATGGATGGTAGATCATTCTCAAATGGACTTGAGATCCTAGAGCCTCCTTAAGGACTCTCCAAAAACTGAGGATTCCTATCAGAGACTATAGTAGATGTAACTCCATGAAAATAAACAATCTATTTCACGTAGAGATTTACCAACTCTTCAAATTTTTATGTATCATGATTGGGTATGAAGTGAGCCGACTTGGTTAGCCTATTGATCACAACCCATACCATATTCTTTTTTCTTTAGGTATGTGGAAACACAACCAAAAATTCCATAGAGATCTCATCCCACTTCAAAGTAGGGACTGGAAGCGTCTAAAGTAAACATGAAGGCTTCTGATGCTCAACCTTCACCTACTGGATTGTATAACAACGAAAAATAATCTCAGTAATTCCTTGTTTCATACCTAGCCACCAGAACATCCACCACATGTCATAGAACATCATAGTGGTTCCTAGGTGCATAGACCATTGGGAATTATTACAATCCCCCATCATATCCCTCTTTGTTTCTAATGGCACAACAAAGCGATTTTAATAACATAAAACACCATCTTTAAAGAACGACCACTGGGCAACTGTATCCCCACCATAAAGAGAGTCAATAATTCCAAGTAATTCATCATTAATATTTTGATCCTTAAGAATCATCTTGAGAATATTGGTAGTTAACTAAATGTTGGATAAAGAAACTTCATCCCCTTTCTCTTGAACTCCAATAAGAAACTGTGTAAAGAGAACCATCAAATTATACTCTTATGAATATTCTTTCACTACCTAGATTGTAAGTTACCTTCTCAATGCATATGAAACAATATTACCTTTACCTGGGGTATAGGTGATTTCAAAGTTATAATATTTCATGTACTTCATATAATGCATTTGGAAAAGATTCAAATATTTTTGAGAGAATATATAACTCAAGATTTTGTGGTCTAAATACATAGTGAACCTTTCTTTGAAAATGTATTGCCACCAACTCTTTTGCACAAGCATCATAACTGAAAGTTCAAGTTCATGGGTAGGATAGTTCTTCTCATGTGTCCTAAGATGACAAGATCCATAAGCAACTATATGATCCCCTTGCATAAGAACATTTCCCAAGACTAAACCTGATGCATCATAAAAGACCACATAGACTTGCCCGGCCTCTGGAAGAGTCAACATTGGCGTAGATGTCAAAAGACATTTCAACTCAACAAAAGAAATCTGATAGTTATCATTCCAATAAAACCTCACCCCCTTCTAAGTTAGAGTAGTCATCAGAGAATCCAACTTTAGGAAGTCCTTCAAGAACTAGTGATAATATCAAACTAAATCCAAGAAGCTCTGAATCTCGAAGGCATTTCATGGTTTCTCCCAATTCATAATAGCCTTCACCTTATCAGGATAAACTAATATTTCTTTTTCTAACGCCATATGTCCAAATAATTTCACTTCCCAAATCCATAAATCACACTTCAAAATCTTAGCAAAAAGTTTGTGATTTCTCGGTAGACTCAAAACTATTATCAGAAGATGCGCATGATCCTACTTAGACTTGAAGTAAATGAGGATGTCATCCATAAAGACTGCTATAAAGGTATACAGATACTCATTGAAAATCTTGTTCATCAAATCCATGAAAACTGTAGGAGAATTTGTTATACCAAAGGGCATAACAAGGTACTCATAATGGTCATACCTTCTCTGAAAGGTAGTTTTATGAATATCAGATTATATTATCCTTAACTTATGGTAACCATATCGAAGGTCAATATTTGAAAACGACTTCGCCCCTTTCAATTGATCAAACATATCATCAATCTGTGGTCACAGATACTTATTATTTACAGTAACATGATTGATCTTTCTATAATCAACACATAAGTGAAGAGAACCATCATCTTTCCTGGAAAAGAGAACTGGTGCCACCTAAGGTGACACCCTTGGGAATATAAAGCCTTTCTAAATAAGATCATTCAACTGGGAATTTAGCTATTTCATTTCTACTGGAGACATGTAGAAAGAGGGAATAAAAACCGATTGTTTACCATTCATTAGGTCAAAGGAAAAAATTTCCACCCTTATTGGAGAAAAAAATAGAGAAATTAGAAGGAAACATGTCGGTAAAATCGATAAAAACTGACGGGATATCACCGCTCAAAGATTCCCACTCCAACTCAAAAGAAAACTCTGATATTACATTCCATAGTTCTGGATAAGAAGGTATAGATATACTCAACATTGGGTCCCATTCTCCTTGGAAAAAATAGACATGACACTAGGTGTATTAAGGTAGACCCATCACAGATAAAAATCAATCTGGGCTTTATTTGAAACCAGTTAATCCATTCCAAGAATGATGTCAAGATATTTCATGTCAAGGACCAAAAACTTTCAAGCCATCTTGACATATGACAGAGAGAAGACACAAGCAAGACTATGGAGACCTTGTTCTCTCTTTATTCCAAGGGGTGTAGTATATCCATTTCACATGATAAAAGCTCCATAGAAAGATTAATAATATTAACAAGATTGGTTGAAATAAATAAATGAGATGCACTAGTATCAAATAGAGCAGTCACTAATGATGAAGCTATAGTAATGGTACCTCTCACAGTTTCTAGTGTTAGGTCCAAAAGCCTGAATACTCTGAGAGGGGGGGTGAATCAGGGTATGTCTAATTTAAAATTAAAGCTCGTTCTGATCTTGTTTCGCTGTTAATCAAAACACTTTTTTCTCTCTTTCCCGTTGCACAATATAAACAAAAATTAAGTAATACACAGGACACAACAATTTTTACTTGGTTCACCCTCACTGGGCTATGTCCAAGGAGCATACACCGGTAGTGTGCTGATGTACCAAATCCACTAAAAGCACACTACTGTTTACAAGGTTTGGGATATATCACTTCTATTCCCAGGCTCACTACCTTTACAATGTTTAGGGTCATCTCACTGCTTTCCCAAGGGTCACTCCCTGTGTCTCTCTCTCTGGCTCACTATCGGTGGAGAGTATCACCTTTTTCCTCTTCCTTTGATCACTGCTCTGTAAAGGATCCACTCATAGTTTATAGACCTGTAGGTCTCTTCATTATCACTAATTAATGCATCCTCTATTGTATGTAGATGCTCTGTTGAAGTCCAACTTTTACCTGTAGATGAATCTCACTTTGCACCGAAGGTATCGGGAAATCTTCTAGCTTCCACGAAGCCCTAAATCACTACCGGGAATCAACCTTACTTGGTTTCCTTCTCTAAGCTAGTGCGTAAGTCTCAGCGCGCAAGTCAAAACTAGAATGTAATTCCTCCTCAACAACTTGCGCGACACAAGCTTCTGCAACTCCAAACTTTCGCAACGCACACCCTTTTATGCCCAATCCAATTTTGGCGTGCAACCAAAAACTTTCGCGCTTTTTTAAAATCCGGCACGCAAGTGTCACCAAACCACTTGCACAACACTTCCTTCTTCAACTCAGAACCTATACGACTCTCTTCATTCCTCGCCCAGACCACCTTGGACATGCAATTATCACCTGGCACACAACCTCTACCTGCACGACCACACACCACTTGCGCGACCACCACACCTGCGTGACGGGAGCTCTGATTTTTCTAAGTATTAAACTCTACACCAAATGAGGAGGGTTCTACCTGTATTTAAAGGCATTTGGACACACTGTGCAATGGAACAAAATTCTACCCTTGGCGCACAAGTTTCGGCGCGCAAGTCTTGGCGCGCAGGTCTCGGTGCGCAAACCACTTGTGCGACCAAACATAAAACCTGGGCGCCCTTCTCCGTTTGACATATTTTGATGTTCTGATCTTGAAAAACATAGGGAGTGCAAGTTTCATCCCCTTAAAGACCACAGCGTGCAAGTCCCTTTTCCCAAAACAATTTTTCTCCATTTTCTGATTTTCAGGCCCAAAAATTTGGAAAACACTAGAAAACAGTGTCATCTTGTATCTTCCCTTTGTATACCACCTCTAGATCATCCATTACTTTTTCAACTTTCTTGAATCAAACATGGATCTTTAACCACATCCCTTGAACTTGAAATGCCAACATGAAATCCCCTTTGTCAACAAATTTGTATGTCATGGTTTACTTTGTCAACAATCACAACACAGATGTCCACTTTGTCAACAAACATAATCACCTCAAAAATGCTTCAATGATGCTTTGAGGGATTTTTTCCCAACAATATCCCCCTTTGGGTTTGTTGACAACTCTTCCATAAAAAGATACATCATTAATTCTTCATCCACCATTCTCCTATTGTGATTCCAATAGCGATCAAGGATTTACTCAACACATACTCTAAGCCCACATGAGCTATGCTCAGCGTGAGAAACAAGAGTAAATGAAAATTTCATCAATGAATCACTTCATCTCTGACACCCACTGTTGACACCAAACTGATACCAATTTTTGGAAATATTATTACCATATCCCAACACCACTCTTCTGCTTTCATCACTATCCTCAGCTATCGTGATATCTATTCTTTGATCGATCACTTCCAGCATCGTCAGATTTAATACGCTCCCCCTTTCTCATTGCTCCTTCTATCTCGTTGCTCCTCCTGTTAGCTTCTCCCCATATCAATCATGATGTATCAAATAGCCACATTGTCTCTCCCTTGAACAATCACTATTTTCTCCCCCTTTATCAACAAACCCAAAGGTCACTCCTTTGCAGTCTGTAACAGAGTAGAGAACACATATCAGCACATTAGGAAAAAACATACATCATAACTATTTGCATGCCTGAGTGGCCGCAATATACTCAGCTTCCGCAGTGCTCAATGAAATGCAATCTTGCTTCTTGCTTAGACAAGAAATACACAATCCACCAAGATATAATGCACCTCCTGATGTTGATTTTCTGTCATCTACTGATCCGGACCAATCTGTATTTGTATAACCCAATAACACTGATTTTGATTTTTCATTATACATCAGACTGAAATCCATAGTGCCTTTGATATACCGAAGTATTATTTTCACTACAATCATGTGTCTTTCCTTGGGATTACTCTAATATCTCGTTGCTTGGCATGTGATGAAAACAACGTCAGGACTTATTGCGGTCAAGTACAGCAAACTTCCAATAATTTGCCTATATTCTGTGATATTAACTACCTTGACATCTTCATATTTTGATAATTTCATCCGAGTAGCAACCAGAGTCTTCATCTTCTTGGAATTATCTATTCTAAACCTTCTAAAAACCTCCTTGGAATATTTGTATTGAGAAATTAATGTTCCATTCCTTCCTTATGTCACCTATAGACCAATGGAAAATGTTATCTCTCCAATCATTGACATTTCAAACTCATTATTCATGAATTCAAAAAATTGTCTGCACTGAGCTTCATCTAATCCTCTAAATATTATGTCATCGACATAAACCAACACAATAATACTTTCATTACTATTGTTTCTGAAAAATAGATTGTAATCAACTCCCCCATGTTGGAAACCAAGCTTCTTCAAGTACTGATCAAGCCTAGTGTACCATGCTCTTGGTGCTTGTCTTAGCCCATACAACGACTTCTTCATCCTGAAAACATTGTTCTCATCCTAATAAATGAGGAAACCATCTGGCTACTCAATGTACACCTCTTCTTCTAGAACTCCATTTAGAAATGCAGATTTGACGTCCATCTGGAACACTTTGAACTTTCTTTGCACTGCTATGGCTAAAAATAATCTGATTGTCTCCAGTCTTGCAACTGGTGCACATGTCTCATCAACATCAATACCCTCTATTTGGGAGTATCCTTTGCACACCAGTCATGCTTTGTTTCGATTCACTATGCCATTTTCATTCATATTGTTGAAAAAGACCCATTTAGTCCCGATGGAGTTCTTATCTTCTGGCCTCAAAACAATCTCACATGTATGATTCTTCTCAATTTGGTCTAACTCTTCATTCATAGCTTGAACCCATTACTCATCTTCAGCTGCATTAGAAAAACATTTCAGCTCCACCTGAGATAAAAATGATGTTTATTGTGATAATTTCATTCTTTGAGTCTGAACTGGAGCTATCTGATCACCAATGATATTTTTCCTATAAATTTCAGCTCGACTCTTTGGTGTATTAGCATATTCAGATTTTGTTTCATAATTTTCATCATCAGTATCTTCTTATGAGTCAGCCTCTACCACTTCTACTCCCCCTGTGTTACTTACCTCCTTGTCAGTTTCATCCAGAAACTTTTCACTGGGTCATTGATTATTCTGTTCATTATCAACTATAGTGACATCATTGCTCTTAATAATTTTTCCCATCCTTTTATTAAAGCATTTATATGCTTTGATTTTCCCTAAGTATCCAAGGAATATCCCCTCATCTCCTCATGAATCAAACTTCCTGTGATTTTCTTTGTTGATAATTAAGAACTTACTTCCAAAGATTCGAAAATATTTCAACGTTGGCTTCTTTCCGTACCACATTTCATATGGAGTCTTCCCTTATTTTGGACACAATAGAGCCCTGTTCGAAATATAGACCGATATCAAAACTGCCTCCTTCCAAAATTTATCTGGAAGGTCCTTTTCAATAAGAATTGTTCTGGCCATGTTGTTGATGATCTGATTTCTCCTTTCGACTACTCCATTATGTTGGGGAGTTCTCAATAATGAAACTTGATTCCTTATCTCGTGTTTCTCGAGATATTCTTCTACTTTACTGTTTGTGAATTCTGTACAGTTATGAGTACAAAACTTTATAATTTTCTGCCCAAGCATCCTTTCTGATTCCCTCCTATACTTCTTAATACAACTGAACAGTTATATATTATGGGTAATGAAAAATACCCAAGACATTCTGTTATAATCATCAATGAAAACAACATAGTACCTTTTCCCATTTATGGATCATGGTGAGATCGGTCCACAAACATCATCATGAACCAATTCGAGCAATCTAGTTGATTTTTATTCCTTTGGCTTGTATGTATTTCTGATGATCTTCCCTTGTTGGAAAGCATCACACATATGAGTGTGATCACATGATAATTTGGGAAGGTCTCTAGCAGCATCGCACTTTACAAGATCTTCCATAGATGGTTGGAATAGATGACCAAGTCGCTTATGCCACAGCTTATTTTCTTCCTCTCTCTATAAAAGACACATATCTTCTTCCCCACTCTCAAGGTAAAGATTTCCCTTTGTTATTTTTCCCTATAGAATGACTGCTCCATCTTTTCCTTTCACAACACACATCTTCTTGGTAAATCTGATAGAGTGCCCAAAGTCACATAGTTGACTGACACTGAGCAAGTTATGACTAAACCCTCTACTACCAAGACATCAGCATGTCTTATCTCTTTGCCCCCAAACTTGGCCTTTCCAGAGCCAACAATCTCCAGGCCTTCATCATTTCCAAATTTGACAACTCATTCTTTTTCATATTTTAGGCCTGTAACAAGATCCTTATTGCATATCATATGAGATGTGCAACCACTATCAAGGATCCACACACCAGAGCGATCTGATGCCTTAAGGGAAATTTCTTCCACCACAGCCATCACATTCTTCTTCTTCTTGGTCCATATTTTTGGCATTACACTGGGCATGGATTGAGACTTCTATTCTTTCTCAGAGTATGATAGACCAGCTTCATCTTGAAAATCAGCAAATCTATTCTGCATTTTTAACTAACCTGTTGGTTTATTGGTCTGCTGCTTGTGAACGTTTTGATTCTGCTTTGGCACATTTCTCTGTATGGATGAAGTGCAGTACCTAGCCATGTGCCCAAATCCTCTGCACCAAAAATAGTTTCCATCAAAATATGTTCTGGAAAACCATTCTCTGTTTGGATTCCACCTCTGTTCTTATTATCTTTGATATCTATTGGATATGGAACACACATACTGTGAATGTCCCATCTTTCCACAACAATAACACCTGATATAAGGTGCATTCCTTTGTGTTACTTCTGCACTATGAGTTTCCCTTTGGGATCTTTGAATATTCTGATTCTATTTTCTACCCATTTCAACCTTCAATCTCGAAGTGGATTCTTACGGTATGACATCCATATTTATAGATTTTTGTTTTCGATCAAGCCCCAATTCGGCCTTGAAATCTGAGCATAATTGCTGCTTTATTCCTGCTGAACTACTAGCTTCCTATTTCATATTTTCTATCTTCTGAATGGCCTGCTTTTCAGATATCACATTGGCGGTCAAGATTTTTTCTTGATCCTTTATTTTTCATCACATACTGACATCTTCTTCTTCAAGTTCTTCGAAACACTTGACTTTATCTTTCACTTTTCTATTCAAGCCATCGATCTCCCTTTTCTGTTCTTCAATTTTAAGCTTATACTCACGAACAGATTCTGAGTTCTCTAGTGTTGACAACTTGAGTTTCTCAATTTCTTCCATCAACTTAGACTTCTCTTCTTCCTGCTTATGCATATATAGTTTGGCATTATGAACAAATTTGTTAGATTTCTTTGTTTTGTCTCTCCAAACATCTATCTCTTTAAGAGCAGCCTCTAACTCAACTTGCAGGTCAACTCTTCCCTCAACTTCTTCTTCTTCATCATCACCTTCTGTTTCGCTCTTCTCTTGAGAACTACAGACAACTGCCACCATAGCATTTTCTCCACGATATTTTCAATTTTCAATCTCCTCTGCCTCTTCAACATCAGACTCATCTGAACTATCTATTTCTTGTGAAAGTAGATTCTTCTTCTTGAAGAAATTTCTATTGAACTACTTCTTCCCTTTCACATAGGATGAATATCTATTCATGGGAATTTAAACTTCATCTTCATCATTTTATTATTGAAACTTTTTAGGGCACCTTGCCGTAAGATGTCCAACCTTTCCATGTCGAAAACAAGTAAGTGGGATCTACCCTTTAAACTTTCATTTTCCTCTTTGAAGGTTTGAGGATAGGAATGACATCACATCATCTGTCTCTTCTTCTTCCTGAGAGTCTTAAATGGTGAGTTTATTCATGGCCTTAAATGCCACCTCCTTGGATTTCCCCTTTTCCATAGAATCATTTTCATCATTTCTCATTTTATGTGCAACAAGGGTACTGTGTAGGTTATCCAACGTCAGCTCTTTTGGGTCTTTATCTTCCAAGACTGAGACTTTTGGATTAAACTGAGGTGGAAGTTTCCTCAAGATACACTTCACAATCTTTATATCTTCGATGACTTCTCCAAGACCCTGCATGTCTTCCACAACAGCATTTACCCTGTCGAAAAATGCATCAATAGATTCATTCGGGCTCATTCTCAGAACTTCATATTTGTTCCATAGAACTTGCAGCTTTGCCTCTCTGACTTTTTTATCCCCTTCATATATGCCTAAAATATTTTTCCACATAGCATGTGACTTTTTTCATGACATCACCTTCATATAGATAGAATTTTAAAGGGCTCCAACTAAAGCATTAATACCATTTGTGTCAGCATTTATCTCCCTTATTTCAGCTTCTGATAATTCTTCACTATTGATGTCAGTTGAGATACCATGCATAGCTACTGAAAACACATCCATTCCCAAAGATCGGAAATATTGTTGAAGTCGATTATTCCATATCTAAAAATTACTTCCATCGAATATCGAAATCCCTTTATGATTAGTGACCTCCATTGAGAGAAGAACTAATATCAACATTTTCCTCTAATACCAATTGTTAGGTCCACAAGGCTGAATACCCTGAGAGGGGGGGGGGTGAATCAGGGTATGACTAATTTAAAATTAAAGCTAGTTCTGATAATATTTAGTTGTTAAGAAAAACACTATTTTCTCTCTTTCCTATTTCACAATATAAACAGAAAGTAAAGCATGCACAAGACACAACAAATTTTACATGGTTCACCCTAACTGGGCTACATCTAAGGAGCATACACCGGCAGTCTTCTGATGTACCAAATCCACTAAAAGCGCACTACTATTTACAAGGTTCGGGATAGATCACTTCTATTCCTAGGCTCACTGCCTTTACAATGTTTAGGGTCATCTCACAGCTATTCCAGAGGTCACTCCCTGTCTCTCTCTCTCTCTCTCTGGCTCACTGTAGGTGGAGAGGATTACCTTTTACCTCTTCCTTTTCTCACTAGTCTATAAAGGATCCACTCACAGTTTATAGACCTCTAGGTCTCTTCATTATCACTAATTAATGCTTCCTATGTTTTATGTAGATGCTCTGTTGAAGTCTAACTTTCACCCATAGATGAATCTCACTTTGTACCGAAGGTATCGGGAAATATTCCAGCTTCCACGCAGCCCTGAATCACTCCCGGGAATCAACCTTACTTGGTTCCCTTCTCTAAGTTGGCACGCAAGTCTCGGTGCGCAAGTCAAAAATGGCGCACAAGTCTTCCTCAACCACTTGCGTGACACAAGCTTCTGCAACTCTAAACTTGCGCGATGCACACCCTTTTACACCCAATCCAATTGTGGCGTGCAACCAACAACTTCTGTTCTTCTTAAAAATCTGGCACTCAAGTGTCACCAAACCACTTGTGCGACACTTCCTTCTTCAACTCAGAACCTGAGCGAATCTCTTCCTTCCTCACACAGACCACCTTGGATGCGCAACTATCACCTGGCGTAGAAACTCTACTTGCGCAACCACACACCACTTGCATGACCACCACACCTACACGACGGGAGATCTAATTTCTCTAAGTGTTGAACTCTACACTGAATGAGGAGGGTTTGACCTATATTTATAGGCATTTGGACACCCTGTGTGACGGCATTCAAGTCTCCCCTCAGCGTTCAAGTCTCGACGTGTAGGTCTCGGTGCGCAAACCACTTGTGCGACCAACCATAAAACTTGGGTGCCCTTCTCCCTTTGACATATTTTGATATTATGATCTTGAAAAACATAGGGCGTGCAAGTTTCACCACCTACAAGACCACGGAACGCAAGTCCCTTTTGCCAAAACCACTTTTCTCCATTTCTCAATTTTCAGGCCCAAAAATTTGGCAAGAACTGGAAAACAGCGTCATCTTGTATCTGCTCTTTTTTGACCACCTCCAGATCATCCATTCCTTTGTCGACATTCTTGAATCTATCATGGATCGTTAACCACATCCCTTGAACTCGACATGCCACCATGAAATCCCCTTTGTCAACAAATTTTTATGTCATGGTTTGCTTTGTCAATAATCACAACACAGATGTCCACTTTGTCAACAAACACAATCACCTCAAAAATTCTTCAATGATGCATTAAGGGATTTTTTCCCAACATATAGACTTATATCTTCTTCCTCTGGAGACTCTTCCACTGCGTGAAGTAGCTTCATTCTGGAGGCCTATGGTTAGAACCCTTCTATACGTGAACCATATAATTTACCCACAGTTTTAGGAGGAGCTAATGATTCTATTCCACTATGCTGTGTGGAAAAGATATATAAAAATCTCTATAAGGGTCCTAAATGTCCCCATGAGCTACAGTTCTTGGGTGCCTTAGTGAAAACCATCTTAGAATGTATTGTCTTACCATACTAACAGAAAATAAAATAACTTCCTCCTGGAACTATAGGAGTTCTATAATGAACATGTCGTCAATAAATACTAAGAGAATCATCATGTTTCCACTTTCCCTTGAAGAAAATGACACTACCACTATGAGAAAAAGGAACTCCCGTCAACCTTGACTTTCTAGCTAGGTCCATCTCAAACATCATTTCCCTATACATCACATCAACATAAGTTAGATGCTTCATCAAGAAAACCTAATAATGGAAATCAAATCAAAGTACCAACTCGAACCTTTGAGCCTTCATCCTCACATTAGATACAATCCCAGGTACAAACAGTACCAGATCATCAAAGTGATTTGAATACTTAGTCATGGTTCTATTGGCCTGCTCAAGCTTAAAAAAATTCATACCCTTGGTCAACACCATTGAATCTAGATTAAACTGGTCATTGAAAATAACATTGATGTATTTCCACACTTTTCCCTCATGTCTCATTTTTTCACATCCATGTCTCACCATATCATGCTTGATCCTTATAGCATGAAGGTGTCACACTTCACCTTGATTTTGTCCAGTGTCTCCAATAACTCAAAGAAAAATTTTGTCATGCCCAACCATTCCTCAACATGTTGGGGATCAGTGGATCCTTTAAAAACTGGGGGATTCTGGAGAAGGAACTCTTGAGAATGATTCCAAATAACATCTCCCTGAGGATCCACTACTAGAGCCTGAATAGGAACTTGAGGTGGTGCATGTCCAATAGCTTGGACAGTGCCCACAATCACCTCAACTAGATTCGGGTTCACTGGAGGATTCGATCACTACGGTTCAGAAGAAACTTCATCCTGGATACTTTTTTCACATATTCTAGGTGGAATAATACTACACAAAATCAACAGACAATAAGGAATAGATCAAACTAACACTCAAACTGAGAAACAAGGGAAATTAATCCCAACATATAGAACCGACAAGATTTGAATTTCAATCTATCCAAATCAAAATTGGGAAAAGACTATAACTAATACATAGGAATTCTTTCCCTAACAACCCTTGGAGAATTAAGCTTCATTACAGTGAGATATGTCTAAGCACTCAATTGAAACTTCCACCTATGTCCGAAAAAGATTTCAAAATTCATACTAACTTCGGGACAAGAAGCTCAACAAACTCTCCTTTGATACCACTTTTTCACATACCCGTCCAGGTATCCTAGTAACCAGATTACTGATTTTTCCCTAATATAGCTGGAAAGACATTCTCAATCTCCACAGGTCTGCGACTATCATGTGGCACAACACAAACTGAAAGTGGGAATGATTTTTCCACTAAATATGCGTAAGTAAAAGAAACAGGATAGTATTCAAAAGAAAATAAACTCCATTGTGAGTAATGTACTAGAATTCAACAAGGAATTAAAAACCACAGCACTACAACCCAAGTACTAAAATAGGGGAAAATCCAAGTCCTTAAAGACACAACTCACTAAGTCCAAGGTTCAATAGTTGGATCCATATCCAAGAGGTCATTTCCCCTTGCGCAAACTTGGAATGAGATAATCTACAAACACCCAAAGGAATAAATAGTGTGTGAGCTAAAAAGACCAAAATGGTCCCACAAAGGATTCCATATCGGATTTCCAAAAATATATTAATCAAAAGAATTCTTTTAGTTTTATAATAAATAGGTTTATCATTTTAAATCATATTTGAACAAATTATGCTATACAATTCAAATGTTGGAAAATACTTTAATAAATGGCTATACAAGTGATGTAATATTTCTAAAATAATAGATTAAATAAAACGTTTATATAAAATAGTTTTTGTAAATTAATAAGGCATTTAAAACAATTTTACAACATTGGCATAAATTTACATCTCAAATATAAATTACAAGAGAGCAACATGGTCATCTTCCAAATAGGTATGCAAGTTCTATGCTATAGGACTCTACACTCTCTAAGTGATCATGGAAATATGTTTATACACACGTCCCTATGACACTGGCCAAAGGAAACTCATCACTATACCATTGGGGATGTGATCAACTACATTTTTGTTTTAGAACATTGTATAAGATTATAGTGTATCCAAATAACTCAAAAACTTCCTAAGTCTTTCATGTATTCTTACACAATCAATGATTGGAAATTGATTTTAATACATCTTAAAATACAATTAAATCACATTCCTCCCATTTCAAATGCCAATTTTCCATTTGAAAACCGAAATGAGTTTTTAATCAAATACATGCCTCTTTAAAAAGATAAAACCATTGGGTTTCTATCAAAACATTTTAATCCATTTTCATAAGTTTGAAATCTATTAAAAACGAATGCCATCAATTTCACAAATTCATTTCCATAATTAAATTCAAAAATTTAATTGAAATACCTTCCATCAAATTTACAATTTAAATTAAACAATTTAAATAAATAAAGTTCTATAAACTCTCCCCAATTCAATGGAATTGGGGGTTTTCCCAATTTTCATGCCAAATCCATTTCAAATCTCCCAATTCACTAGAATTGGTTTTTATAAAATCAATTGAAATAAATTTTTAGTAATTGAATTTAAATCTATAATTGAAATAAATCAAGAAATTCACGGTTAATCAATTTGGCTATATGGGCTGAAATCACCAACCTTTTTCCAAAAAACTAACATTCATAACCGAAACCATCAACAAGAATGAAGGTATAAAAGACCTTGAAATACAACCTAGGAATCACACCACAAGTGGAAGGATGATTGAATACCAAATGAGAGGATCTGGAAGGGTTAGAGAGCTTCATGATTTCCTGTGGAAGGCATTAGGTTGAGAGGAGTTAAATTAGAGAGGATCCGAAAGAGTAGATCAGTTGTAGTGGCTGTTTGAAAATCGCAGTTAGGGTATTACAAAACATGTAACACCATTACACGTCATGAAATGGTTAATATCCAAAACTATCAAATAATGTGTTGCCTTGAATTAAAAACAGACACACCAAATTAAAAACTGATCTTTAATTCACTCACAATATGTAAAAACACATTACGTTGTGTACCCTTCACAGTGTGAAGCCTTTCTTGACTAGTATCTAGAAACTTTTACACATCATGTAATCTATTTACATAGAGTATAACCCTCCAACAACCTGTAGAAAGAGTTGGTTAAATTTATGAGTCCAAAAAAATCATTGACTTAGCTATTATAGCTGTCTTCCCAATTAATTCTCAACCCTACCCAGCCAAATAAAATAAAAACCCATGATAAGTTTAAATGCATACCTGTCATATCAGTGACATGATTTTATATATCAGGTCTTATAGAATTCCTTAGATACTCCACTGAGATTGAGAACAATGTACTATCCCTAGAAATATGGATAATCGGAGTGGATGATTCGTATATTGAAGGATATGATTTGAGTTTTCATTTTTGAATTTGGTGGATAGTCAGATGACCATCAATACTTGGATGAGTTTTTATTTAGAAATAGTTACCATGATTCAATTTAAATTCCACCTTTTTAGGATCTCTATGGTAGTCCATGTCTTTCAACTCTTTCTTGGAATGAGGCTAGTGTGGGAGTAGTTGTGGGAACCATTATGGTTTTGGAGACCTTTGAAAGTTTTCATGTGATTCATAAGACATTGATTAAAGCTCAGAGTAGGAAGCAATATTTTTTTAACCATAGGATGATACCTCTAGAGTTTTCTATAGGCAGTCAGGTTTTCTTGAGAGTGACTCCTCGGTTAGGAATGTGATGTATAATAAAGCAAGGTAATCTATCCCCATGTTTTTTCCATCCCTTTGAGATCATCAATTGGGTTGGGATAGTGGTGTATTTTCTAGATCTTCAAACATGTTACTGAGGTATGCATAATGTGTCTCATGTGACTCATCTCTAGAGGTATATACTTGATTCCATAGAAACCATCGATAGTGAGACATCTCTGGAGTTATATACCTGATTACATGGAAATCATTGATAGTGATAATGTTGAGGTGGAACCCAACACATCATATGTGGGGAACCCAATATAGATAGTAGATTGGAGTGATAAAGTTCTTTGAGAGAAGACCATACCACTAGTCCAAATCTAAGGTGTCATGGAAGAATCCAGGAGGAGACTTGGGAAATAGTGGTTGATTTTCATGATCAATGGCCTAAGTTATTTGAGAATAACCTTTGAATGTACTTCTTAAGAATAAGAATCATTATAGGGGGAATTTTAACATTTCCATTTTATTTCAATATATGTGGTATTTATTGTTTATAAAAATTACATTATTATTTTTTATTCTCTGATATGGGTGATTAAGAGGTCCATTTTTGGTGGATAAGGATCTAAGAATTGCTGGTTGGAGTTATAAGGAAGGGATCAACATTGTTATGGTTGGAAAACTACCATCCACTTGTAGGTGGAGTTATAATAAGACTGTTGAATTCTTAATACCCCACTAGCTAGTTTATGGTGTTGGTAGAACATAGGTGGTTCTTCTAAGCTCACCCCCACTTGGTGGACAGTCACTGGCTAGCTGGTGTGGACACTGGCCGGCCATTGAATCCCATCAGCTTTCCTGTGTGCCCCCTCCAAGGGAGAAATCAATACTGCCCATGGGATTCTAATATAACACGGTTTTAAACTCTTTTAAACCCAATTATATAGTCAATGTACCTATATTAGATTTTAGAGTTATTCTACTTAATCTTTTCCACTCCCATTCATCTCATCTTACACCTTCTTCATTGGAATAATCTGTTGATGGTAGTACTTTGACTTTATCCTAGATCTACTCCAAATTCATCATCCTTATTATGATATAAGCATAGATATATGATTTTTTTTTGTTTTATATCATTATATGATGACGAATTATTCATTTCTTCGTATATCGGTAATGGATCTAGTATATTGATGATGATTCTTAATTGAATCGATATCTACCAACAATAATAATCATTTTAGGGGAAACTATTAATGAACAATCTTTCTAACATCTTTTTGATATAAAATTGATGATAAAAGATTAATTTTTTGATCATTTATTAGTATGCTGGTGAAGTATTTGATGTGGAAATGTCAACCCCTCTTGAAAAAAGTTATAACACTCTATATTGGTGGAATTTTCCAATTAATTCATATTTAATAGATATTTTTGAGACTTTATTCTTCTTGAATCTCTTTTTTGTTGACTAGTTATTGATTGATCGTTGTTCATTTTCTAAACCTTAGTATCTTTTCTAGAATTATTGATGAATTCGTGATTTTTTCATTAAATTTCAATAGATCTAATGAATTGGGGTTATATCCATTGACATACGTTGGAATTAATCTCACTGATAGACTCTATAAGGTATGTGATTCTAGAATATCCATCATGACATGTAATTCTCTTCGAGTCTCCATTCTAAAACTCTTTCTTGATAGACTAGAATCTGATTTAGGCATCCTTGATGTGTGAGATAATTTTCTATGGGTGTGAAACATGGTTAGGTCTTGGATCCTTGAAAAATAATGGATTTTTTTTTGTCAAAAACCTTATAGTAGGAAGTTTCTTTCCCTTTGGGGATCTCTTATAAACTTGTTTCCTTGGTATAATTCTCATTATCATTGTTGTTTAACTGATTGAAAAATATATCATATGGTTGTGTGCATATCCCATGATACCCATATATGATTCTTGACTCCATCAGTATTTATAAATTATATTTTTACCATGTTTTATGATGATCCAATTTTGTAATATGTTACTAAAATTTTACTCATGATGATATTTTATTATTTCATTGTATGGACAACCATGTTTTATGTGTTACCATGTATCGGTAGGTTGTTCTTGGTAATCATAATAGGTAGACCATCATTCTATGATTCTCCCTTGGAGTGAGAGTGTGCATGTCTTGTGATGATGGAGACAATAGACCTGAGTAGAGGGTAGGGGCATGATGGCTTAGGGACCTAACATGAGGCTTTGATATTAGAGGTATGGTGACCTAGATGCCTAACCCAAGGCATATATAGGGAATGATAGTTTGGAGGAATAACTATAATGGAGAAGAGGTTAGATAGCCTAAAGTCCTGACCTAACTCGATGCCTTCAGAAAATAGATATACACAATTATGAGCCTTGTGGCTTGTTTGTAGTACCTTGATACATCTTATTATTATCCAATTAGCATGGAGTCGAAGCAGGTACGGTTAGGGGTTGTGGTGGCTTGGTCACCACATGAGTGCTTAGTGTATGATTTTTTTCTTATTAAAAATTTATTATAATCTTAGAATACACTAGTTATACACATGAAATTTTTTAAGGAAGCATTGGTGGTGTTCGACTGGGTTTTATTACTCACACCCTATACAGGCATCTTGATGCACGTGAATAATTCTTGTATAGGGAACCATATAAAAGAAAGGGGCTCATGGAAGATACTTGATCTAAATATCATGAGGCTGGGAGTGGCTCTAGTAATTACTATAGAGGATTCAATAGTTTTTTTTATTTATTTACCTTCATTTATTATATACTAATCTTTGGATCGCCCCTTTGGGATCCGGATTATTTATTTTTATAGATGACGCACAATCTTCATAACTTCTACATTATTACATTGATTGTTATATTTTATTATATTATATTGTGTTTATTGTGTATCGTGGTGAAATTATATGGAAATTATATTCTCCCCACTTATGGAATTCATACCCCCACTACTTGTTTAAAGAATATTGTATATGGGGAAGCATGCATGAGGTCTTCTCAATCTCTAGTACAGACCCGATGGTTTGGGTCAAGGTGTTACAACCACATATGGAAAATAATAAGAAGATTCATTTTAAAAATATATATATAAATTAAACCATGGGTAAAAATGACTTGAATAATCTTTAGAGAATAGAAAAAAAATCTTGAAAATATTTTAAAGAAAATATGGATGTGGAAGATAGAGATTCTTGAGTGAAGGGAGAAATAATGTCTATTTTATTTAATAGAATTTTTTTCAGTTCTCTAGTTCCTAAAGAGCGGAGAATGAAAGAAACGATTTCAATCTTCAAAAATAACTAGAGGAGAAGATAATGAATAATATTTGGTAGATCTACATAAAATAATTTTTTCATTCAAAATTTAATAATAAACAATCTATATAAAAATTATATTTTAATGTAAAACCATTACAGGTATAGTAAATTTTGATTCATGACCCCCGTGAAGGAAATAAATAAAAATGAAACATTAAATATCATTAGCATAATGATATTAATTATATAACATATAAAAGGAATTTTAGATACACATCATACAAAATTTATCTATATAACATAGCATATGACCCAAAGAATATGATTTGAGATGATAAACCCTTACCACTTTGGTAACTTTCCAATTAAAACCCCTTGTGTGAAAAAATTTGAATTATGCCTTTAAAAATAATTAATTAAGAATTATTCATGACATAAAATATAAAATTAATTTTATATGCACCCCATAAATATAAATAGGATTATAACATCAAAAATTTCTCTGTAAAACAAATTTGAGGTGAAGAGCCCTTACATCAAATATTTCTTCCTTCGAAAGTTCCCTAGAATTCAGTATAATAATTTAAAATTTATTATAATTTTATAAAATAACAATATTTATAAATATAACACCATACATGGTTTAATTATAACATCTTATCACACATTTATTAACATCTGTTCATATGTAGGGATGAGTGATGATTCATTTTTTCATGGATGGAACAAAATAAAGGTAAATAATAAATCATATTTATAGAATCATTATGATATGATAAATATCATATATAAAAATTAAATTTATCATAAAACTAACCTTGAAATATGGTGATGAAAAATGAATTATATCGCTACATGGATACAATAATCCACATGTATGCATGAGCAATACTTTCAACTCCCAATTAATGGAGAAGTAGTGGGAAAAGGTTGTTAAATAATACTAATAACATATAATTATATTATTAAACTAGATTTTTTATGTTATTATGGATAAAATAGGTTTATAGGAAGAAAAATAATAAATAAATTTGAAAGAGCTTAGTTAATATTTATACCTCTCCTATGAGAGACCTCCTTTGGATTACAACTTAATCCCTGAAAGAATGGTCCTAGGAAAAACCATAAACACTAGGATTAAGGGAATGAATCTAGGAAGTTTTTGGAGTATGTATTTTCTAATATAGAAGGATCAAATTGTGTGAATAAGGGTGGATAAAATGTTCCCTTTTATAAGTGAGGGGATGGATACATGTGGAAATTCTTAAATAATTTCAATGATATAAGGTCATGTTATAAAAACTCATGTTATAATAAATAGTTTTTTAGAATGAAACTAAATTTACTTCCCTTCCGCGCCTTGTAAAAACAATCAAATTAATGTTAAAATATTTTATTAAATATATAATAAATAAATTTTATTAAAACTATTAATTAATAGATATTAATTTAATTCGTTAAGATAAAAAAATTTGTGATTAAAAATATTTTTTAGGAAAATGTCTTTTTAATCCCAAAAATGAACTCATACCAAAATCAAGTATAATTATTATTCATACTTAAATAATTATATTATTTTAAATTAAAGTATTATTCTATTACTTAAAGATAAAATTAAAAACATAATGGGAGTTTTACTTTAAAATAAATGGTAGTTTTTACAAAAATTGGTATTTTTCACTATTCAATAAATAATATATCATTTTAGAAGATTCCTAAAAATTAACACTAAGATAATTTTGAAATAATGGTTTAAAAAATCATAATCATTTTATTAGATAAAATTTCAACAAATGGTGTAAATTATTTATAATTTATGTACATAAAATATAATAAAAATTGTTTCTAAAGAAAATATGTTTTTTAAGCGTAAAATGACTTTACTAAAAATTGAGCACTTGTTTATTATGAATTAGTCAATAAATTTTTATTATTTAAAAAATTTAGACATATTTTTTTATAATTTAGTTATTATTAAACATACCTTTCAATTTAACTACTAGGTTATAAAATATTACTATATCATGGTTCATTTAGAATAGGGGTTGCATGTATGGAAATCTATTGAATAACTCAAGTTTATTTAAAAGGAAATACATATAAAATCATGGGGTGTTATAAGTTATAAATATCCATGTTGTATATGTTTTTTTATTGATGTATGTTCTTCTTGATAATTGGTGTTTGTGATTCTCAACTTTCTATTATAGTTGTCCTATACTCTATGAGTGCATCATTTATACAATATTTCAGGTAGATTTATAGAAAACCTAGATTATAGGAAGTTAAATGAATATATAATGAAATCATGGAATTTTGTGTATTTTATTGGTATGATCATATTTTAAATAAGCTCCATAGGATGGTTTGGTTAAATCTCTTAGATAAATTAATGGATTATTGGAATTAAAATATTAATTATAAAAGCATGATGGATTGTGGTGAAATGGAATGATTGAACTCGAATATTAAATGGGGTTAATGAATGATTAGTAATTTTTTAAATTATTAAATAAATTTGGTTAATGTGGGATTTTTATTCTTGTGGGCTTATATAAAATCTAATCTCAAAGAGTTTAGTTATTGAATCTGTGAGTCGTGTGGGAAAATAACAATTTTTTTAGGGTAAGGAGAGATAATTGTTAATAGTTTGGTTATGTGATATACTATTCATTATGTTTTATTATTTCATACACTCCATTATGGGAGTCAGGTGAGAAGAAAATTCAAAATTATTTTTGGGTTTTTTATCAAAGTGGTAATGGATTAAGGTATAGGGTATATACCAACACATTATATGATTGCTCTCGGTTTTACCATACATGTACATACAGGTCATAATTTCTTGAGGTTATTTCATGTATATGTATTCTGGTTAAGTAACTATAGTTACTATGGTTGTAAATTCATGGTATATAGTGGATTGTGGTATAATACATGATACATGGGTTATAATGGATTTAGGACCTACTATTGGTTATGGATGTGGTTGAGATAAGTGTGCATAGGGTATAGGATGGGATGATAGTATAGAGGTGATAGGGTTTTCAAGGGGAAATATGACTTATATTAGGGATTCAAGAACATGGTGTTTGGTGTTGGGTCATGAGATAAAGAAACTAAGGAAAGTGGATATGGGATACATGTATTATGTATATGATTCCAATATATAATGATGTACTTTAATGCATTACTTTGTAAGGAAGCCTTAGTGATGATGGGATGTATTTTTATCTGCTTATGTAAAGAGTTGGATTCCTCAATTTATTCATAGGGATTGTTTATGCTTCATTCACATATTCATGAGAGGTTTTGTGGAGAATCCTAAAAAATATACATATATCATCATCCTATATATATAAACCGTTTTTCATGTCTACATATGTTAGTTGGTGATCATGTTGGAAAGTACTAGTTTTTGTAGTTTTACATGAACTATTGTAGTTAATGGTAAATACCAAGGCTTGTTTGTAGTATTTTCAATTTTGTAAACTTTGTATGATGTTATAATCATGTGTTGGGATGGTTTATTTATTTATGTGATGGATTTAGCTGGTGGATCTTATCTATCATCATAAATTTTATTTGTTAAGGGTGATGCCTCTCATTTGTATGTCTTTTATACCCTCAGTGCTAGTCATTAACCCATGGACTATTAAAGGTGGAATTTGGGGTCTAGCCTCATATTCTCTACTAACATAGGATGGGTACTATTGTAAAGGGTTTGTGACAGTAGGGGTAATAATAAAACTCATCCAATATCATAATAAGTTAATTAAATACAAAATATTATAAAAATGGTTAAATAATACCTTTTCGAATTGGTTTGAAATATTTAGATCAATATTGATTTATCAAATAAAAGCATCAATATATATCCATTAATAATGCCCATCACCAACACCTTGGTTTCATTCACTTATAATTAAATTGATGATAATCAATCCTATAAGCTAGTGGATAGATGAAGGAAATAGAAGGACAATAGAGAACCACATGGATGAGGAATACTAAATAATTATCTCATATAAGGAAAATTATAGAACACTACACACCACATTTGGGTTTTCTAAAATTAAATTAATAATACACCCATATTACTTTCTATTTATATCAAGATGAGAATTGAATAGTCTCGAAGAATCATAAACTCATATCAATCCAATGGAGGTGTATTAAATAGCCTCAATTGGTCATTTATATCATTAAAAGCTTCAAAAGGAGGCTTAGGTCCCAAACCAGCTTGGGGTTTATTAATGAGCTTCCAAATTAGGTAAATATAGAAAAGGTGGTTCTTAAATGGTATGTCTATGTAGTCTTATGAATTTTAAAAATGTAATTCACCTTATAAGACTAATAATTCATGCCAAAGAAAAAATCTCAGTTAGGCTTGATCATTTCCTCAAGTTTATATTTTAATAATATAAATAACCCATCATTTAAGTTATAATAAAATATTAGTTATTTTATTAAATAAATATTATGTAATTAAATATGCACTAAACACAAGTCTTATTTTTTCGTATAATAGAAACATATTTATACATGAACTATTTACATCAATCCAAAAATCCCAATTATAATTATCTAATATGTGACCCCATGAGACCATTGTAATGTGGGAAATTATTATCAATTCCATTCATAATTACAAACATAAATTTTTATATAGTAACATGGAATAGCTACACATCATGTTCATTTAAAAATTTCTTTTATCCTTGAAAATTAGATTAAGAAAAAGACATGGATAATATCAATCTCAATAAACATATCTATTTATTCTAATTTTACGGTTTAATAGATATTATATAATTAAATCATAGGTAATTTTATAAGAATTATAATGATCTTAGTCAAAAATTAATTTAGTCCTCGATGTCATAACGTATCATCTCGATGGACACATCCTATATTGCTTAATCAAATCCCTCTTCTTGATTAGTGTCATACCCAATTACCTTATATTAAGTTTAATTATCAAATTATTTTTAATAGGTATCAAATTATGAATCCTCAAAGATAGGGAACCTAATTAACGTACTCATGTTTATATATCCACAATCAGAATTCAATTATTTATACACCAATGACACATATTTGAGAATACATGTGGTGCTCCTAGAGTGCGTTAATCTGAAGACATGTTCACCCAATTTTATCCTATGGGTGATCAGTTTTATCTCATTTATTATTATCTTATATATATTGATCTAATCATATATTTACAACTCAATATGATGATCATTAATTAGTTATAACCTTGTAATACATATATTATGAGGGTTGTTATTATATTTAATTTAATACTCTATGAAACATGACTAAAAATGATAAAGTATTTCAATTGATATACATTATATAATTCAACATTTACCTAAAAAAATATCACTCGCCTAAATTTAGGTAATAAAAACTAACCAATTTTTTATTATATATAAAAAACCACTTTACTAGTTTATAAAATCCTTGAAAATATAATAAAAAAATTCAAAATGATATTTTGACTATTTTTAAAAGATTTGAAATCATATTCTTCAATGAACACAACCCAAAAATTCTCACATTTATTTTTTCTAACAACCACCTAAAAATTATAACTCATCTATTGGTGAAATGAATTCACATGATCCTGGTTAAAGGAGGTGTGCCACTATGATAATTGTGGCTTCTCTTATTTTTCATGATCCATATAGTTCAACAAGGGATATTTTTTCAAGTTTTATTCCTATGAATATATCTCCCTTGAAGTCTCTTTCCCTTCTAGAACCCTACTATACTCACCCATATCAAAAATTAGATACGGAAGCTCTAGTAGGTGGTTTATAATATAGTATGCATGGTTCACCCATTCTATGTGAAATTGATATGGAAATAATAATGTCCCTCCCCAATTATATTTGATAGATGTTTGTTAAGGATTGGTTTGGTAAAAAGATAAATCTTGATTCCAGGATTTTTTTAACTCTATATTTGATCTTATAGGTTATTAGTTTGTTACATATTCATATCATGTGAGAGGTGGTCGATCTCACATTGATGATAATGTGATCCATTTTTATAGTTACTTAGAATCTCTCTCAATTGTAAAATCAATGACATTGATAAATACCTTATTTATCTATGATAGTTATGATATGATTAGGTTAAGGTTGAACTAAATTCATAAATAGCCATTTCTATAGGTCCTATCCAAATTTTAAAGATGGATGATACTTCAAGAAAAGAGGCTTATAGTTTGTGAAATGTTCCCTTTTTTCCAATTATGCTCCACCTTTTCCCCCTAAATCCATATCTACATAGTGTAACATGGTGGATGGTCTCTACCATAATAGAAATAAAACCTTTATTGGTCATAAGATAATCCTACATTAAATATGAATGATCATCCCCCTCCACTAAAATATCCTAAAATTATTCATATTCTAAAGGAATTTGGGGACCCCGGTTGTAGCATGGTGGATACAAGTTACACTCCCTAACTAGGTGTCTCCTCACATCAGATCTTTTAGTGGGGATCACAATTATGATTTAATGGTTCAATTTATATATATGGTTAAAGAATAGGTGTAGCATTCTAGTATTAAATATGATAAGACTGTTGGGTTTTCCCATAATTAATTGAAGACAGTGAAATACATTAAATATAATTTTGAGATAAACCTCACCACATGAGATTTCTTTTGGGGTGAGAATTTTCAACATAACCTAATAGTGTTTTTAGAGTACAGTTTAATAATTACTACATCAATAAATTTACTCAGTAGTAACCTATATAGGGATTGATTTGTGAGGAGTAGAATATAGGGTTATCCCTTATCCAAATTTTCAAGTGGAAAGGTCATAAAGGTAAGTATAAGGTACAACCTCAGATCAAGAGCAACATTTTAGGGTGAAAAGTCCCAATAACACATAATAGTTATATCAGATCCTATTTAAAAAAAACTTCACCTAGAAATATTCTCAATAAGAACCCAACATATAGTGCAATGTGTGAGGGGAGGAATATTTGTTTATCCCATATAGAAATGTGTATAGTGAAATGTATTAAATATAAGTGTTAGTTAATCCCACAAAACTTGAGCTATATTTTTAAGTTGTAATCTCTAATAGAATCTAAATATGGTATCAAATCCCTAATTATTAAAAACTCCTTCCAAAAATCTACTATATAGTAGTGCAATGACGGGATCAATGTGTGAGGGGGAGAATGTTGGGTTATCCCATGTAAAAATGTTGAAGGATAAAAGAGTTAAATAAAATTATGAGGGAAACACTCACCTAATGGGATATCATTTGAGGTGATAAGTCCCAATAACAGTTAATATTTTTATTAGAGACCATTTATAATAACACCACCCAGAAATTCACTAGGAAGGGTCCTAATTTATGGTTTGATGTGTGTGGAGTAGAATCATTACTACAACTATGGAATTTATCAGTGCTAGAAAAGTTGATTAACAGCACTAGAAAAGTGTTGTTAATTGAGGTGAGGATAAAGGGGGGTCCATTTTATCAGTGCTTCAAAAAGCGCTGATAAAGGTCCATTTTATTAGCGCAGATAAAATACCCCTTTATCAGTGCTTTGTTTAGCACTGATAAAAGTAAAAAAATAAAAAAAATAAAAAAAAATTATATAATGCGGGGGGGTAGATTTTAACATCATCCCCCCCCTTTATCAGCTCTAGGAAGACCCCCCACCCCCCCCCCCCCACCCCACACACACACACTCTCTCTCTCTCACGAACCCCTATGTTTCCATGTGAACTGGAACCCGTAACCTCCCCCCTTCCGTGGCTGCACCTTTACCACTAATCCATTACATTTTTTTCTCTTTTTAATGATATATCTATTTATTTATATATATATAAATATAGTTATATTTATTCATATATTAATATAAATATATTTATACATATATTAGTATATATAGTCATTCGTATATTAATATATATTAATATTTATTTATATATATATATTTAGTTATAATTTTTTATCTGTATATTACTTTTTATATTAATATATACTTATAAGGTTAGTTTTAAATACATTTATGAAATATGGGTTGTGTGTGTGTTTATAAATAAATAAATACATACATACATATATATATACAACACACACACACACACAGACGCATATATATTTACGAATAAATACATATATATGTGTATTTGAAAAGCCATAGAATGTTAAAACAACCATAACTTATAATCCAAAAGCCCATTTCAACTACACCACTAGTCAAATCGAATAAAATGAAACAATATTCAATATGATATGTGGTACAGGCCTAACGGTCATCTGGATCAGAATTTATACTTGTTTGAATGTTAACAAATCAGGGTATCCTGACTAAAAACTCAATTTTGTAGGGCTTTTGGACCATTTTGGCCTCGAAAAAATGATACTAGGATCAAAATTTATTTTCGTTTGAAGTTTGAGTTACATTTTCAACTTATTTTAGATCTTTTATTAATTTTTTTGATTTGTTGTGTCTTCAAATTGTTATTATATGATTTTTAATCAACAATAATTAGCAAATTATTAATTAATAATATTTTTTAAAATATTTTAAAGATATTTTCACCAAATTTATTATATATAAAATGTAATAGTCTATTTATAATTATCTACAACATATTTAAAAAAATATATTATATTTATATCAATATAAATATACTTATATAACAATATTTTATTTTTGATCATTTTTTTGAAACATAAAATTTATCAGCGATAGGAAAAAGCCCTGATAAATCTCCCATTTATCAGCGCTACTAAAAGAAGCACTCATAAAGGGTTCCCCTTTATCAGCGCTTTTTTTAGTGCTGATAAAAGGGTAGTGCTTCCCTTGAACATTTTTTTAGTAGTGAATATTTGGTTATCCCATATAGAAATGTTGAACATCTAGGGTAATAAATATATTCATTAAGTAAAACATCACTAATTATTCTTTCTTTTTGTGTTAGAAATCCCAAAAACAACTAATAGTGGTTTTAGAGCCTTATTATAACAATTCCATTCTGAAATTCACTTGATAGTGACTCAACACAGGGCACGATGTGGGAGGGAGATAATGTTGGGTTATCCGACATTGAAATGTATAATGAGAAATGTATTCAATATAAGTATGAGGGAGACCATCACCACTTGATCTATCTCCTTGTGTGAGAGGGACCAATAGCACCTAACGGTGGAATCATAACCTTGGATAATAATAATTAATACATGAATTACATATTATGGTGTCCCAACACAAATAATGATGTGTGATGGGGAGAATTTTGAGTTATCCCACATTGAAATATAGAGGGAGTGTTAAATATATGTGTGGGTAATACCCTCACCTAATTTTCTATCAATTAGAATGAGAAGGATTGTATCACTTAAAATTTTTATTAGATCCTAGTTAAAAAAAACTCCAACCCATAAATGAACTTAGTAGTGACCCAACATTGGGCCTAATGTGTGAGGGGGAGAATATTGGGAATAAAAAATCAAAATCTTGAAGGGTTTATTTGAAATGAACTAAAATAAATACATCATATTTTATAGCCTATTTCATAGTCTATAATATGGAATGAAAATAGTTCTATCATTTTATTCAATAATTATCTATAATTATGTATGATAGATAAGAAATATGGGTTATCAAGTTCATGGATTCTACCAAATTTTCTACAATGGTTTTCTTTGATTATGAATTAGTGGGTTGATTCAGTTATGGTGAAAGAAAAAGATTAAATTGTTTGAAACATTAAAATAATTATATTATCAATAGACATAAATTATCATAAAATATTTCAGTTGATAAATGTAAGGGCCCACACCCTTATGGGTTATTAAATTTAGTAATAATTATATATTTTGGTGCTGGATCTGGGGGTGTTTTGAAAATTTTGATTTAGATTAAAATTATGAGATACTTTTCATCGTGATAAGATTATTATTTTTATTTGTATCATAGATTGAGAGGTGTTTCAACTGATCGGGTGAATATCATGAGTTTCAAGTTGAAGTTTTGATTTTTATAGAGGGTTTTAATCTATCACATGGTTACTACATAGTTATAGAAAACCATGTGTGGAATCATGGGAGACTATATAGAGTATTTTTCATAGAGGTTTTAGGTTCATGAATTTCCCATGGTTATAGAAAACCATGGGGGAAAATCAAGAACAGTGTTGAGACTTATCAATGGTTTTCATTCATTTCGCATACGGTTTGGTAAACCAAGAATGGGGGTCATGCTGATGATTTTTTGAGATATAGGTTAGTTAATGATTTGAATAAATATATGGAAACCATGAGTCTTACTATGATTAATTAAAAATGGTAAATTTACCTTCTATCCACATTGATTTTGGGTCCCTTTCACCTCTTTTACTTCTCTATCACATGATAGAACTAGGGTAACTACCCTACTCTATTCATCCCCTATAATTACCATTGATACGGGGATAATTGTGTCATTTTTTCATAGAATTCAAAGGTATGGCCTTCCCTAAAACCTTCACCTTATTCTTTCCATTCTATTTATCACTGATTTCAATTCTCTTGGGTAGGGACATGGTGATGATTTCCACTAGATCATAATGTAAATCATATGATATGATGAGTATTTTTACCACTATAGTTATATCACATCTTAGGATATAGAAAACATGTTTTTTCTCACTATTCATTGGAGGTATGATAACCTACCTTTTTTCCTATATTTTTGGATTAAATTGAACAAAAATATCTATTGAAAGGGTACCAAATGTTAGGGATTCCACTCTAGATGAAATAAAGGGTACACCATTGACCTTCTAGGTGAAATTGGAAATAGTTTTGATATAATAATATTTTTGAGGGATTTTGTAATAAATTAAAACCATTTTTAACAAAATTGTGAAATTAATTATAAATTTTTAAAATTAATTAAATGTTTTGTTATGTCATTTGATGGAATACCATGTGATTAGATAGCTTGGAATAAACGTAGAAGAGATTAATAGAGACTGTATAAGATTCAATTAAAGGGAATAACTTCATATGATGTAGGTTTTCCTTTTACATCTCTCTATGTTTATGAATATTTTTATATATCATGTAATATGTATCATTTCAACTTTTGTGTGATTTTACTTTTTAATGAAATGTTATCTTTAACTTCAATGATATAAACCAAGTGTCAAGTGATATTATTGACCCTTGTACACTAGTTAGTGCCTCAACCACCATTAATTGTGGGTATGAAATAATGGTGAGATGCAGATACCCTAGAGGGGTAAAAATGAAATAATTGTTACATGTTGATATGAAATAGGTTTCATTAGACACCTCTTTGTATATTCATATTGGACTAAGAATTATTAGACTGAGTAAGACATGATAAAACTATCAGATACCCTATTTCCTATGGGAATATTTATTGTACTGTTGGGAAACTTTTCTTCCCCAAATGGTATGAGAGTACATTTGTGGGTATACCTTGAGGGGATGTATGATATGCTTTTGAGTGGACCAACCTAAGATGGCATAGGAAGTGATATGGGAATTGTTTCATCTCTCTATGGTGATGCAATTTTGGTATTTCTTATGTGTAATTTAATAACACAATACGATCATGATAATGATGAGTGATGTTATTCCCTCCATGTGATGCACTTATCTTTAGAGATGAGAAATGAAGAGAGAGAAGATAGTGTTCGGTGTTCAAGTTGTGATGTGTCCTAAGTAACCACAATGGGTACCTAGTATTATATTGACCACTAAGATGGGTACTACAGTGGGGCTAGCCTAGTTTTAGCATGGTATGAATTTAGTGGTGACGATATGTAATGTGGATGAGAGGCTAACCATAGTTATGTTTGAAAGGTTTTATAGGATGAGAAACCAATATTATTAATGATATGATATGTTGTGTGAATGAATTTGTCCCTCTAACTTGTGTTTTGAGACATTTCAGTATAGGTTATTTCTTCCCCTTGATGTTTATATAAGATATTCCATGGTGGACTAATTCTTCCCCCATATGTTTATATGAGAAATTCTTGGGTTTCCATATTTTTCCTCTAATTTTATATGAGATTATTGGGTAGGAAACACTTCCCCCAAGTATGTCATTCATGAGATCGAAATATGGGCATGTAATTTCATTGATATTCCAAAGGTATGGATTGTTAATTATTGGTTTAAAATTCTTTTAAAAGATACTAAATATGGTTCTTAATCAAGTTAAGGAAGTCTTTGGTGAATCTAGGGCTCATTCAGAGCCTAGATCCCAAAACTGGGAAGACGATTTTGGGTTTCACGGTTAGTAGAAACCGTGTATCCTAGCCCTCATGGTTTCCCTAAACTATGCGGTTAAAGACAGTTGGAATTTTCGGTCTGCATGATTTTTCTATAACTATGCAACCCAAGGCACATGGATATGTGAGATTTCTTTAATTCTTAACAAATAAGTTTTTCATAGTTTTCACATGTTTAGACAAACTATGTGGAAAACCATGTGAGGTGCCCCCTTATATCAGTGACTGGTGCATGGTTGGTGAACGGTTTGTCCAACTATGCAGCCAAACCATGAGAAGCTATAAATTTGAAAGAAATTAGTTTTTCCCCCACTTAAATTATTTTTTTAATCACCTTTTATTTCCTCTTCATCTTTTCTTTAGAGTTTTTCTCACCTCCCTCATGTGGATCCCCTCATCCTTCAAGAAGATAGGGATCAACAGATCTCTTTCTTCTAATGTATGTTCCTCTCACCATAAAAATCAATGGATCCATCTTGATGAGATCATGAATCCTATATAATCTATTTCAAGTTCTTCTTCCCATCTATTTCTTTATTTGGGAGCATGCTCATTTTCCTTGTTTTTAGATAATTTGACAGTTTCTTCATTTTATTCCAATCTTGATTGAATCAAAGGTTGATACTAGACGAGGGAAGCTCTATAAGGATAATCTAGGTGTTCTAGGATATTTACCTTCATTTCGTTTCTTTTTATAAATTATTTCATGATGTTATGAGATAGAACCCTCCATATTTACCCCTAATTTTTCAATTAAATTAAAATGAGTTTCGTACTCCAACTTTGGTGAATTGATTTGGTGGCGGATCAATTTTGTGGATTGATCACCTTGAGTCATTCCATCTAATTGGATGTGCTCAACCTTAGAGTCTAAAACTCCCTTGTTCAAATTTATCTTAACACCCTTATAGTGTGTCTTTACTTAATTACTTCATTAATCCTTTTAGTTTAGTTGAATTCAAAGTTGAACCATGATTTAGACCCCTATACACCATGCCTAATGAAATGTTTTATTTTAAATTGAATTGGACAAGTGATTGTTCCTTGTGCATTATTACATAAATTCAATTTGACTAAGAAATTCCTTGACCAATATGCCTATGGTAATAAATGATTGAACAAATGAAATGGATCTTTCAAGGCATGTTGTGTGTGTGTGTTTCTTGTTTAGCTAATTTACCTCAATGTTGTGGTGATACGAGGGGTTTTGATTTAAGGACCCCTTAGGTGGAATCTCATTCCTTAGTTAGACCATGTTAGTGTTTTGAAAACATGCTAGGGTGATATTATCTATGCCTAAGATGGGATCATCATGCATTATCTATTATGACTCCAGACTAGTGATATCAATTCCCTTGGGGAGACCCCTTGGGTGGTTTTGATGGCATAAATGGTTGTACCATGCCAAGAGATATACTCGGGGCCCTATGTGAGATACTAGGTATGGTCTTGAGGTTCTATTAGACTTTGGATTTAACACACCATGCCTGGAGTGAAACTTGGGATTCATTTCTGTGTTAACTTGGAGGGACTCCTTAGGCATTAGTTTTAGATTGATCCCCTCGATTGATAATTGGAAAGTCTCCCTTGATTTCCATCGATGTTTTAGGGAGAATATCTTTAATTATTAAAAGGTATTCAATTGAATTTAAAAGTAAAATAGAATTTTTCAAATAATAATTGATCCCTCGGTATTAAAAATGTAGGGATGTATCCTCCAAACCCAATCATAAGCTTGGGGACAGTCATCCTTCTTTCAAATTTTCTCACCAAATTTACCATCATAGGTCCTTTGGTTCAGACTCACTGGCTTAGGCCTAAGTAGGTAAATTTGATGGGTGTTCAAGTGGAACCCATTAAAATTCATTTATTTACTTATATATTTCTTGCATTTAAATTAATATGACACACTACTCTTTTTATAATGCATGTTATGGATTAGCCTAGACAACGTGGGTGTTGGCCTACTTAGATTGTATCTCACTCCCTACTCAATCACCTTTGGTACCCGAGTAGAATTTTTGGTTGTAGGTATAGAAAATGGTAATATTTCATCTTCCAGTGCTTCATTTTCTTGAATTACTAGGATGTATATGAGAGCATAGAACCATGTCTATGAACGAGATTCTAGAAATGGAAGTTTTTAAAAAAATTCGTTGTTTTTTTTGTTAGCATGTTGTATATTCTTTTATCCCCTACCCCCGTACTATTCATTTTTGTACAATTACATTACCATGACATGATCATCACATTTTTCCTTATTATTACTTAGCTTCCACCATTTACTAAATAATCATGCATGATTGTGTATTTGTTTCTATTGCTATATAATTTATGCAATTACTATTTCTTCTACATCATATTGTCTACATTTATATATATATATTTATTGTTTCACTCCAATCTAATCAATGAGCACATAGTCTCCCCACAGATTTACCCAAGGCTCTCACTACTAGTCAGCAGCCTATGGCATTCAGGGAGGCTCACTTGAGGTCTTGTGGACCACCATCTCAAATTACTATTAAGTAGAATCCTTGGAGGGATGATACAATGTTTTATTAGAGTTTATTTTTTCTTTTGTGTTATAGTTTTTGTTTAGACAAGAGACTAGGACATAGGAATTTGGTCATAAGACTTTGCATGGGAGTCTCTACCCCATGTATAGGGGAAACCCAAATTTCTTGGTATGGGTAAATGTTGTTATTTCTTACTCAATTACCATCTAATGGATTTATCCATTAGGTGAATCACTTTCCTTGTGTTGTTATTAATATTGATGTGATTTACCTGGACCATTTATCCTTGGCCTAATGATATGATGGAATATTAGAATCATGCATCATAATTGGCACTATAGGATTTAAAATTATATGAATTAAGTCATGCCACATCTACTTTTAAGATTGAATTGCTTTTTTTGCTTTTGATTATTATATTTTACTTGTTAGTTATGCCTTGTAGTGTGATTTTATTATCTATGATAGCACGATCGGTTCAATAGATCCATAATGCCTCATTATTTGGTTTGATTGGTGAGTGCCAATGGAAGCTCATCCAATAAAAACACAACCCATGACCATTGACACTTTTTTTTGGTGTAAGGGTTAGGATACAGTTACTTAAAATTCCAATTTCAATTTATAAGGTGTATGGGCCCTTATAAGTTAGAATTGGTGATGAAATTAACTAGATCGTGATGCTCATAACCAAATAAATTAAAATTAATATGGTAACTAAAATGAAGTGGCTCTGTTAATGAGACCTTATCATGAACCAACCCTAGTGGTGGGTTGTAGGTTTTGTCTTCTATATTCCTTTTGTGTCTCATTCTTATCACCCAGACATGGATCCCATAGTAGGATAAGGGTTGTGGTATTCTTATAGGCAGGCCTTGTACCTATCCTTATTTATCTCTTTTCCTATCTATAATAAATTCTATCTGAGGCATGCACTTAGAATTTGTAGAGTTATGGCACCAAAATGACTTTTTATTATATCTTAGGAAAGTGTGGATGATCATACTCCAAATGTGGTGAGCTATGATCCACCTGTGATACCTCCTGTAGTGCCACATGAGGAACCTCCTCTGGATCCACTACTAGGTGTCAATTATTAGTTTCGTGATAGCTTCCTTTGGTTCATGTAATCAGTTTAGGGTGCACCTAAACCTACCCCTTCTATGGCAGATCTGACCCATGAGTTATAGAAATTTCATCCTCTAACCTTCTCTAGGGATGCCAGATATCAGACTATTAAGACTTTCTTAGAGTCAATGGTGTCAATCTTCGAGCACATCAAGATGACTCCAGAGTGAAGGGTCAATCCTGTGACCAATATGCTACATGACTTCACCAAGAGTTGGTTGGACGTTCTTACTTAGGCTTTTCGACACCAAGGTATGGTCTTGGTAGACTTCTAGAAAATCTTCTTCGACTAATTATTTCCTTAGACCTTGAGAACTGATCATGTTTAGGAATTTATGCACCTTGATCAAGGTGACATATCAGTAATGGAATATTTTTCCCTCTTCACTGAATTTCAGTGTTTCGCACCAACCCTAACTAGAGATGAGATCACTACTATGAGGTGATTTGAGGATGATAATTATTATTCCATTGGTCATAGGTGGATGTATTTTTAATGACCGCCATTTCATAGGTAGTGAACCAGGACCTTATTACAAAGTAGAATCTGAGGGAATCAAGCAACGTAAAGTAGGGAAGTTAAGCTTCCAAGTAGAGAAGTGGTTTATCCAGTGGAAAGAAGAGACACTTAGAAGGTACATGAAAGGGAAGTACCATCCAGGTGGATGTAATAATATCCTTTTGGTGTGTCACCAGTGTGTAAGGTTATGCCAAAAAGTTCCCCAATTTATGAGAAACCAGATTGAGTGTCGGGCTTGTAGAAGGATGGGTCACCTCTAATGTTTTTGCTGATCCTTTCCTATAGTTCCAAGAAAATGATGTTCTTTCACAGAACCACCCTTAGGAACATGGTTATTGATGCATTTTTATGAAAGAAGTTAGTCTTATATAGGTAGTTCGGTCTGATCGAGTGGTCATGGACAAGGCAGTCAGGCTTTAGAGTTCCATCATTAGTAGAGTGCACCTACTCGGGTTACTCAAGAAGCATCTCAGGGCTATATTTTGGGCCATATCTATGTTATTAAACATATTCTAGATGAGAATATCAAGGAAATCTACAGCTATAAGTATTATTATGGTAACCTCTACTTTATTATCTACCTTATTCAATATAGGTGCATCGAACTCTTTTCTATCTATTGTTGCTATGAGATGTTCGGGATTAGTGATAGTGCACTCCAGTGATGTTATGACCCTTGACATGACATTTGGAGTTTTAGAAGAGGGTATACACCAATGAAAGGAGTTCCCCTTGAAATATTTGGGTACCATTTTCTATAGAGTTTCTTTATCCTTGAGATGACTAGTTTTGATGTCATTCTTGGTATGGATTGGATTGTGCCTTATCAAGGCCAGGTGGATTGTTATTGTCAACAAGTTTCATTAACATCACCTGAGGGAAACACATAAATCCATAATTTCCAATGGTATATTTAGGCTAGTTGAACTAGACTCAAATGTACTGGTCTAAGTGGAGTAACAACCCATATGTTTATTCTCTTTGTGAACAATTAGGGTTTTCAAACAGTCAAATTTCCTCTAGTAGTGGATCACTTTAGGGATGTCTTCCCTGATGATTTCACTGGATTACCTCCTAAAATAGAGGTTGATTTCTCCATAGATCTAGTTCTAGGTTCAGCCCTAGTGCCCATTCCTCCATATAGGATTTCACCTATAGAACTCCAATAACTCAAGAAGTAGCTTGAAGATTTAGAGGGAAATGGTTATATATGACCCAGCACATCACCATGGGGTTCACGAGTCCTTTTCACTAAGAAGTTGGATATTACCCTTAGATTTTTTGTGGTTTATCACCAACTGAACTAGCTTATGGTGAAAAACTAGTATCCACTTCCTTGAATAGATGACCTCTTTGACGAGCTTTGAGGAGAAACTATTTTCTATCAGATTGATTTGAGGTCAGGCTACCATCAGGTTCATTTGAGGTCATCAAACATACCAGGTATAGTGTTCTAGAGTAGGTATGGTCTATATGAGTATCTAGATATACTGTTCAGCCTGAAAAATTCACTTACAGTCCTTATGGATCTAATGAATCTATTTTTTCACCTGTATATTGATTCCTTCATGGTGGTCATCATATTCGATATCTTAGTGTACTCTCACACTAAACACGACCATGACAACCATATTGATATCATACTGAGTACTCTAAGAGAGAACCATATATATTTGAATCTTAGTAAATGCCACTTTTAGATCTACAAGGTTCACTTCCTAGGTCATATCATATCTGAGGCAGGTGTATTAGTTGACCCAGAGATTGTTAGTGGCATGGTATCCTAGGAGTAGCCAAGAATTTATTCAATATATATATATTCTTAGGGATGGGTAGCTATTACAGTCAATTCATCTAGGAATTCTCATGCCTACTAATTCCTCTTATGTGCTTGAACAAGAAGGGTGTGAATTTCAACTATACTGAAGCATGTAAGATATCTTTATAGGAATTAAAAGGAGGACTCACTTTAGCTCTGATTCTAATTCTACCTGAGTCTGGAAGAAGTTATAATATTTATTATAATCCTTTATAAATCAGGATGGGTGTAATTATGATGCAAGTAGATTAGGTTATAGAATATGGGTTCTGCAAACTGAGGCCTCACGAAAGGAATTATCCTATGCAAGACCTTGAGCTTGCAGTCGTGGTTCATGATCTGCACTATTAGAGGAACTACTTGTTGGGTGAGCGACTCATTGTTTATAAGGACCATGAACGTCTCAAATATGTCTTTTATTAGTGAGACTTGAATCTGAGGTAGCGCGGGTGGGTGGAATACCTACAATCATTCAATTTTAATCTTTCTTACACACCTAGAAAAGGAAATGATATAGAAATTCCTTGAGCCAGAAAACTCAAATTCAAGTTATAAAGGAGGTTAGTAGTGAGTGGAAATTGATTGATCTATTATCTGAGATGTATCTAGAGATTCAGAAATAGAATGGGAATATAGTTCTAAAATATATAATGGTGACATCCTCCCACCTGGAGTAGTTTTGGATGAGGCAGTTATCCAATTCTAAGGGCCTCATTTTAAGGGAGTGTGTCACATGAGTGAACAGGACCCCTAGTTGGGTTTTTGATCTAATTGATACCTTTTTATTCCATGTATGTGTATGGGTGCCTTATAATATATGGGAATATATGATGAGATAATATCATGCCTCTATATGGGCATTTTATCCTAGTCTTACCATGATGTAATGAGACATCCATCATTAGTATTTGTGGCTAGGTATGAAGAGGAAAATATCAGGTTTCTACAAACTCTCTCCATTTCCTGAGTGGAAATGGAATGATGATACCATGGATTTTGTGAAAGTCTTATCAGCGTCCCCTTGAGGTAGTGATGTGGTATGGTTGATCATCGATAGGTTTACTAAAGTCATACACTTTCTACCTATCCATGAGTCTTTCTATGTAGATGATTTAGGAAAGGTGTATATCTAGGGGATAGTGTAACTTCATGGTGTATCCCATTGTATCATTTCGAATAGAGATTCTCGGTTTACTTAAAGATTCTAGAAAGGGTTGAAAAAGGAAATAGGTTTACAATTTCTCTTGAGTACTACATATCACCCTCAGACTGATGGGCAGTCCGAGTGAATGATATGGGTTCTCAAGGATATGATGCGGGCATGTATCCTTTATTTTAGAGGTCTTAGGTAAAATTATTTCCCTCTGGTTGGGTTTTCCAAAAATAGCATCTTTTAGGAAATGATTTAGATGGCACCATATAGGGATATCTATGGTGGACTATTTCGTTTAGCTCTATACTATCTAGAGGTAGGTGAGGCAGATCTACTGGGTTCTTGTCTTGTTTAAGAGACTTTAGAGCAAGTCCAACTAATTTAGAAGCATATGGATATAACTCAATCAAGGTAGAATCCTTATAATAATTATCACTATATACCTCTAGAGTTTGAGGTGGTACATAGGGTATTTCTACATGTATCACCAATATTGGGTCACAAATGAATTTGGAGATATGGAAAATATTCACCTCAGTATGTTTGGTCCTTCAAGATAGTGGAAAGATTTGGGTTGGTATCCTATCAGTTTTTATTACCTCATAGGTATCATTCTATGCATGACGTATTCCATGTATCTCGTCTTCAATAGTATCATCCCAACCCATCTCATTTTTTTGACCCTGAGGATATAGAGTTGTAAGTATATGCATCTTTCAAGGAGCATCTGATATGTATCATGGATCGAAGTACGAAGGCTATCTGAGGTAGGTCAGTTCTTATGGTTTAGGTGCTATGGAAGCACAGATGTGTACAAGAAAATACTTGTTTGTGGGAAGTTGATATATGTGCACAGTGACTGGAACACTTCTCAAATGACTTTCTACCACTCTTAGAAGGGAAACTCTAGGATGAGTTGCCTTAAGGATGGGAGGTTGTAATGTTCTGTCTTTTTTCAAAGGTATGGTCCATTAATTTTTTGTTCAAATTTTTTTAAAATACACTAAATATGAGTCCTAATCAAGTTAAGTAGGTATTGAGTGTGTCTAGGGTTCATTTAGATCCTAGAGTACCAAAATGGGAATAGAAATCTGGGTTGCATAGTTAGGAAAACCGTGCAGCCCAGCCCTTATGGTTTTCCTAAACTATGTGGTTGTAGACAGTGGGCACCTGGGGGATGCACGACTTCTCTACAACTATGTGACCCCAAGTTCATGACCATGCATGCTATCTATAATTTTTGACAGAGTGTTTTTCATGGTTTGCACATGGTCAGACAAACCATGTGGCAAATTGTGCAAGGTTATCCCCTTATAGTAGTGACTGGTGCATGGTTGGCGCACATTTTGTAAAACTTTGTGGCCAAACCAGGAATAGTTACAAATGTAGATGAAACTAATTTTTTCCCCTCATAAATGATTTTTTAAAACACCCTTTATTTCCTCATCACCTTTTCTCCAATAGTTTTCTCTCCTCCATCATGTAGAAACTCTCCTCCTTCAAGAATCTAGGGATCAATAGATCTCCTCCATCTGACTCTTGCTCCTCTCATCATTGGAAGCATTAGATCTGTCTCAGTAAGCTCATGAATCCTATCTAATCTATTTCAATTTCTCCTTACCATCTATTTTTCTACTTTGGTGCAATATAATTTTCCTACTTTTCTTTTAATTTTATATTTTCTTCATTTTATTCTAACCTAGTTCGAATCAAAGGTTGATGTTGAATGAGGGAGTCTCTATGAGGCTAAGGGAGGTGGTCTAAGCTCTTTATTTTCATTTAATTTCATTCCATAAATTCTGTCATGATGATGTGAACTAGATCCTTCCAGATTCACCCCTAATTTGTGAATTAAATTAAAATGAATACTTTACTATACCTTTGTCGACCTAATATAGTGGTAGATCATTTCCATGGATTGATCACCTTGAGTTTTTCCATACAATTGGATATTCTCAAACTTAGAGGTGAAAATTCCCTTGTTCATATTTATTTTAACACCCTTGAAGTGTGTCTTTACTTAATTAATTCATTGATCTTTTGATTTAGATGAATTAAAAGTGGAACTATGAGTTAGACCACAATACACCATGCCTAATGACATGGTTAATTTAAATTGAATTGGACATGTGATTATTCCTTGTTCCTTATGAATTAAATGAAATTTAACTAATGACAATCCTTTACCAATATGTATATAGTAATAAATTCATGAACAAATTAAATGGATATTTATAGTCATTATATATATATTTATGTGTGTGTTTCTTGTTTAGTTGTTTTACTATAGTGTTTGGGTGATATAAGGGGTTATGATTTAAGGAGCCTTTGGATAGACTCTCATGCCTCAGTTAGACCATGTTAGTGTTTTTTAAATATGTCAGGGGTGACATCGGTTATGCCTAAGGTGGGATCGCCATGTGTTATCTGTTATACCTCCAGAAAAGTGACACCAATTCCCTAGGGGAGGCACCTTAAACAAGATAAATGGCATGATTGGTTGTACCATTCCATGAGAGAGACTTGGGTCCCTATGTTTGATGCTAGGTATGGACTCATAGGTCTACTAGACTTTTTCTTTATCACACCATGTCATGAGTGACACTTGGGATTTCATTCTAGGTCACCTTAGATGGACTCCTTAGGCATTGGTTTTAGATCGAGCCCCTTGAGAGATACTTTTAAAGTCTACTTGGATTTATATGGATGGTTTCAAGGTGACTCTCTTTAATTATTAAAAGGTTTTAAATTTAATTGAAATGGAAAATGAACATTTTAAAATAAGAATTTATCCCTTGGTATTAAAAATGAAGGGAAATGTCCTCCAAACCCAATCATAAGTTTGGGGATAGGCTACCTTCCTTCAAATTGTCTCACCAAATTTACCATTGCAGGTTCTTTGGTTCAAACTCACTGGCTTAGACTGAAGTAGGTAAATTGGGTGGGTGTCCAAGTGGAACCCAATCTATTGCATTTATCTATTTTTTTTTTTGTCTTTCATTTAAATTACTATGTCACAATTCTCTTTTTATAATTCATTTTATGGATTTTTCAAGACATCGGGGGGTACTGGGATACTAAGATTGTATCTCACACCCTACCCGAGCACCTTTGGTGCCCGATTAGACATTATGGTTGCATTTATAGACAAAGGGAAGCAGCTAGCTTCCAATTTGTGTTTTTATTTCATTACTAGGATGGATATGGGAGCAGAGGAAAAGAAAATTATTGAGATACTAGACATAGTAGTTTTTTGCCTTTTTTTTGTTTATTTATTTTATTAGCATGTTGTATATGATTTCATCCCCAACCCTCATCATATTAAAGTTTGTATAGTTACATTACCAAGACATAATCATCACATTGTACCTTATAATTATTTAGCTTCTGTCGTTTACTTATTACTCTTTCATGATTATGTGTTTATTTTTTCTATTATCTTAGTGTTTTCATTACTATTTATACTATTTCATATTGTCTATATTTATACATAAATACATATATATATATATATATATATATTATTTTAATCCACTCTGATCAATGATAGAATATTCTCCCCCACAGACTTACCCATGACCTTGATACTAGTTGGTTGCCTTGGGTGTTTGGGGAGGCACACTTTAGGTCTTGTGGCCCACTATCTCATACCACCATTAAGTGGAATCCTGGGAGGGATGCAACCTCTTCCCCCATGTATGTGTAAAATATCTAAGATCTAAAGTTTGTATGATATTTCCTTGTTCGTGTTTTATATATCTAAGATCATTGTGTGGTTTATTGTTCCCATGTGAACATTTTATACAAAATTTAGGTGGGTCCAATCATTAACCCCTGATAGTTCTATATATGATATGATCTAGGAAGGAATATTTTCCCCTAGAGTGATCATATATGATTATGTATACATGTTCAAAAGATTCTTGGGATGGGCATGTATCCTCATGATGTTATATAGCATTCTGAGAGACATCTAGTACTAGATGAATTATTTATAGTAGATCATTGGTATCACCTTAGAACATGAGGATCAATAATATTTATTTTATTATGTTAGAATAATTATTTATTTCTAATTATATAACTTATGAATACATTTCAATATATTATATGTTAATTACATCATTGGTGGTGCCCTAATGAGTGGTAATCACACCCTATTTTGATATATTTATAAATTTATTACTCAAGAAAACTTTATTGTTCGTAGGTTTAGGTGGGGAGGAGGCCATTGATTGGATCGTTCAGTTGAATAGATTGGATAGAGTAAGGATATAGATGAAAAGATTTTTGTGTATGTTGATAGAGTGACTTTTTATTTTATTTATTTTATTTATATTGTACATATGGTTAACCCAATGGGAGACTAGTTGTGATGTATGATTGCATGTTTCATTGCATTTATTATATCATGTTTTTAGATTATTCTCTATGCATGATTTAATTAAATTTATGGATGATTCTTGTTTATTTTAAACTATTATATCACTCTAATATGAGAGTATAGACTCCCTGCAGTAACAGCTTAGACCCTCACTACTAGTTGGATGCCTCTATTATACATGGAGGAATTTTTGAAGTCACTTAACACCTCTAGCATAGAAACTGATGAGTGTTTTAGGGAAGGATCATTACAAAATGGTATTATGGAATATTTTGAATTTTATTATAATTTCAGGTATGGTAGATAGGAATTAGGGATGTGTTGGATCTTTTCAAAGGCCCCATACTAGTGCGTAGTGAACCCCATTCCCGTTGGAAAGTACATGTGTTCTAGTTTTATTTGATGGTAGATTATGATTTTCACTATTAGTATTGAGATATTTATTCAAATATGATGTGTTTATTTTAAATTTTTATTGGTGTTTTGTCTCTTGGTCTATTAAGAAGATTCCAATATACATGAATCAAATTTTACATATAGTATTCACATGAAATGAGGGTGCATGTGTGTGATTGATATCACTAATGAAATAGGGTTTAACTATTCAAATTATAATAAAAAACTTATATTTTTTAGATATAACATATTGGTGGAATCCTAATTTATTAAACCGTGATATATTTTCTCTGATTACTGGAAATGTGGATCTTATGGTGGGATGTTTCCTAACAATGAAAATATAATCCCTCTATATGAGAGATATATAGTAACACCAAGTGGATCAGTTCTGGCATTGGATTCCTTATTAATAAAACCCTTATGGAGGATTATGATGTTGGTTCAGTTGCTTAATGTTTCAACATTTATCTATATGGTTCCCATATAGATTCTTGGTGGAATTATACTTACCAAAAAAACTGACTATGGTTTTACTCGATATGAATCATCACAGAACAATGTTGATATATCAATAGTTTTTAGATCATGGTCCTTGATAGGGTAGTCTTGTATGTGGAATATCGATTAGGATTAGTTTCCAACAGTGGGTGGTTGACTTGGAATGTGATTCACGATAAGTATATGTATATTAGAACCCAAGAGTGGGTGTTTTGGAATGTGATATTCTATGTTATTTTTGAGGTGGTAGTAGAGATGTTTTCTAGTGAGTGATGACCTTTGTGAGATATGATTTTTGGGATACATGGGAGATCCCGGGGCCACTAAGATACAGCTCAAGATATTGGTGGTTTGGTTGATAAGATTGGGTAATAGGGCATTTTACTACTTCTATGGAGATTTTTTTTATATAAAAGGATTAACTAAGACGGGGGTTATCCCAGACCACTAATGACTAATAGATGAGAAGAATGGGTAGATGATTTGTGTTTGAGGTTGATTTATACCATGTGTTATTAGATATTTGGTAAAGTCACGGAGAAGCCTTGGGATTTTTTTATGTAAAACACATGAGTTGATTTGGTATTAATATTGGTTTTAGAGGGAAGTATCAGTTTGAATCATAAATTTTTTGATTTCGATGTGGTTTCTATTGATTTTGTATATTATAATAAGATATAATCATATTTATGATGGATCGCTAATGGGAAAATGTAACAACCCAATGTTTTTCAATGAAAATTCCCTTCTCATAAATATGTCATAAAATCCAATGAAAACACAACATAATGAACTAATAAGTGCTAAGTGACCTTTAAACATAGGTTTGTCACTTCTTTGTTTGGAATTTCAAAAATATGACATACACGGTTGTGATCACTAAGTTATTTGGAGTCTGATAAGAAAAACATAATTTTGGGTGAATAGTAACAAACCCTTATGAATAGTAACATACCCTTATGAATAGTGATATACACTAATGAATATTAACCTAACCTATGAAAATATATAAATATTATTCAAGTTAAAAGTATGATATACCAATATTTTAGAATAAGTAAATGAATGCTTTAAAACTAGTTTTTAATAATAAATTATGATTTTAATTAAATATTAAATTAATCATATTTAGAAAATTATTTTTCAAAAATGGACTTCATTTTTGGATTCTACACATTGAAAAATGGTTAGGGTGAATTTTTTAGTCTTTTATAAAATACTTGATTTTTTTATGAATAGTAAAATCTAATAATACACAGTAAATGCTAAATAATGGATTAATTGATTCATTGATGATGATCAGATTATGTAAGACCAATTGGTTCGAAGTCACATGCATTTATTACTATTCTTGGTCATGGAATATGTAACGACCCAATCTTTTTGAGTAGTATATTAACTTACTCTTAATGGTTTATTAAGATGTTAATGGTTAATGCAGAAAGAGGAGTTGATGGCTTCATCCAGTAGACTCAACCCTTACGAAGCCCACTTATCAGAGCTTGGGAAGGAGGTAGCATCTGTGGGCTTCGCTTTGGACCAAGCCCAAGACGAGCTCCAGCGTGTCAAGCTTGAACGAAAACGCTTGCAGGAGAAGTTCAAGTTAGTGGAGATTGCTACTAGGGAAATGTTATCTGAGACTCCCTCAGATTCTCTCACCATAGCACACCTTACACTTAGGTCTTATGCCAGTGTTATAAGGGGCTATGTGATGAGACCCTAGTTTCCTTGTGTAATCCTTTCGGGTGAATAAATTGAGATTTCTTCCTTTAGTGATGTTTGTGAAATTTCAAATGTCTAGATAATTTTAGAATGTATTTTATTGATGAATTTTGAAAAAGGCATATTTTGAAATATATATGTAAACCCTAAATAACTAATGATGTGTAATGATTTTCAAAAAATGGTCTTCTAAAAAAGTGTTCATTAAGAAATTTGGAGTCTAATAAGATCAACTTAATTTTTGATGAATAGTAAATTATGAATAGTGATTTTACGCTTAGGATTAGTAATATGACCAAATGGATTAGTAATTTCACTCAAAGAAAGTTTTAATATAATTTAGACACCTAGATTAAGTAATGTGATTCAATAAAATGGTTAAATAACGGTTTCATAAATTATTATTCAAGTATTAGTTTTTCCGGATGAATAGTATTTTTTAATTAAAAATTTAATTAAAAATAATTAGAAAATTATTTTTATAAAAAGGACTTTATTTTTGAACTCAGAGCATCGATATTATGTTAAGGTAATTTTTGGGGATTTTTCTGAAAAAAATGAATTTTCGATGAATAGTGTTTTTATTTAAAAATTAAATTAAAAATATTTATAAAATTATTTTTATAAAATGGATTTCATTTTTGAAATCAGAGCATTGATATTTGGTTAAGGTGAAATTTTGGGATTATTCTGAGAAAGTTGAATTTTCAGTGAATAGTGAAAGTATAGTTTTTAAGTTACGGGTGTTTAATGACATCATTAAATGATGTATTAAGTATATATTCAATATGGTCGAATTATGAATAGTAAGATAAGGTGTGAGGTGTCCCAAGTGGCCAATACCATGGGCAAATACCATGGGAAAGCCCATGGTTTTGCCAAAACCACTAGTGAGGTGTCCCTTGGCCATTAATGCTTTGTCCCCTCACTTTCCCTATAAATACCCACCCTTTCCTCCCTTAGTTTTCACTCCCAACTCTCCCCCAACGAAGTTCTGGTCTTATTACCTTCCAAGGAGTCCTCCCAAGGTGCCCCCAAGCCCTCAAGGTCCAATCCTTTGAGTTTCAAGAGTCACGTTTTAAGGTAAGGGATCCGACCCCTCTCTTTCTTTTCATGAAATCTCTTTTATGTCATTCCTATTATGCTCCATGTTTTTATGTGAGAGGATGTTCTTTTATATTCCTCTTACTGCCCTTTAATGTTTATATGATGAGAGATCCCCTCTTACTCTCATCATTTCGCTTTATGAAAGTTTAAGTGACACCGTTAGGCTGCCGAATTTTTAAGGGATTCTTTCACCCTTCTCATTTTTCAAGTTCGATTTTCATGTCAAGTCTTTCAAGTTCCTTTTTATTATGTTGGGGTATGATCTCTATATCAATCATACTGATCTCTTATGATCATATGATGAGGGACCCTTTTTGATCTTGTCAAATCATTTTCTTTTGAAGTTAAATGACGCCGTAAGGCTGCCGAATTTTCATAAGAGAAATCTAATCTTTTTCCTTCCATGTTTTTCATTTCAAATGGTATGTCCCTAAAATTTCATTACCATGTTCATATGTCCTTCTTATTCTTTCACCCTACTGTTTTATGGATCATTTATGAGTGGGTGACCCCTGTCCCCTCTCATTTCAATGTTTTCTAAAACCCCGAAACTTAGCCGTTATGCTGCAGAATTTTCCCCTCAAAATGCCTCTCTCTTTTCTCAAAAATTATTTTATGTTATAAAGTGAATACTCAAAGCTCTTATTTCTACAAGGGTATTCACATATACATCAAAATGTTCCATTTTAAATTCTGGGATTTACATACATGAGACCCGCTTTCCCTTTCCGTGGGTTTAAAGTGACGTAAAGATCATGTCTTTAAAGCAGTTTTTAAAACGTTATGATTATGAAATGAAACCCATTTATTTTATGCTATGTGGGTTATTTATGAAATGTTTGATGATGATATATGTGGCTCACATGATAATAAAGGCAAATTTAAGGGTGCGCCCTGATAGCGCTCTAATGCATTGGGTAATGATGTAACCACTAGAGATTACAATTTTCACGATACCTTGGTGAATAACCTTGGTAATTTTCAAATGACACCTTGGGGATGGACCTTGGTGATATGTTCATGATTGTCTATGTTAAATGATGTAGCCACATCTTCAAGTTATGAAAAATGTTATTTTTATTATGAAATGCCTCATGATTTCTTTCTCATGCCTTAAAGTTCTTTTCATGTCCTTATTGAAGTATCTCAAGTTCACATGTAAAATGTTCCTCTTGTTTCCCTTACTAGGCCTTCTGCTCACCCTTTCTTTTGATGTATGTCCCCAGGTTATGAGATGCAGTAATGAACCTAGAATGAACTTAAGGAGACGCCTTGCAAGTGTTTAAGAAGAATGTTTTATGTTTTTTTTATGTATTATGATCCTTGTTTCCAAGACACTAAACCTTAACGATCCTCAGATTTGTGTAATGTAATGAAAGTTTTTGTTATAAAATAGCGGGATGCTATAGTTGGTATCAAAGGATGGTTTAGTTATTTGTGGAAATTAGGATATAAAAACATTAGGAAGAACCCTATAGAAAAGTTTAAATATAGGAAAACTTCCTGGTATTTTGGTAAGTATTGAGTAAGTGGTCTATCAAACAAATACATCCCTATCTGGATACGAGCAGGTAGAGGCGGCTCTGGCACAGATGTACATAGGGGTAAAACCCGAAAACACCGCTTTGAGCTAGACTCGAACGGGAACTGGTGCACGATAACGGGCCTTGCTGCACTCTTGGTTACGACACTCCTGGGGGATATGTTTGGTTAATCACATGCTTTTTATGAATCATTATGAAGGAATTATAGAGAACTATAATTGTCTAAGCACGAAGTCTTAGTTAAAAGATTCATAAATGAAATAAGTTTCTCACTAAGGTTTTATTCTTTTAGAAAATGGCGGGCAATAGGAGAAACCGTGCCGATGGTGACCGCAATGCACCATGTGCTGACGGCCCTCCGATGGAAGCCGGAATGGAAACATTCATGCGAATGATGAACCAACTGACTCAAGTTATGAGTAATAACTTGAATCAAGCTGAGAGGCCGACCTCACCACGAAGGGAACAACTTTCTTTTGAGTCCTTCATGCGTCAACGACCGCCAACATTCAGTGGATCTACTGACCCATTGGTTGCGGAACAATGGATAAGCTCCATTGAAAAGATCTTTTCTGTACTTCATTGTTCGGAACAAGAAAAAGTCACCCTTGCTGTTTACCGCCTAGAGGGAGAAGCTGATCAGTGGTGGTCACTGATCAAAAACACGAAGCCACGAGGAGAGATGGAAGCTATGGAGTGGGAAGAATTTCGGGGGATTTTCTTTAACAAGTATTTCCCTCGTTCCATGAGAACGAAAATGGAGAAAGAGTTTCTCGAGCTGAAGCAGAAGGAGAACGAATCTGTCAGAAGCTATGAGATGAACTTCACAAGGCTTTCCCGTTATACCTCAAGCTTTGTCATGGACCCTAATGGGAAGGTTGATAGATTCTTTGGCGGACTACGACCACATCTGCGGAAGAATCTAGCCAACAGGGACTACGATAGCTATGAAGAAATAGTTCGAAGTGCTATGAAAGTTGAACTAGAGTTTGGGGAGACACAGTGGTCTCACAAATCTAATGAGAAGAAGAGAACTCTAGAACCGAGCCTGGGAAGAAGTTTTGATCAGGAAAGAGGTGGAAAGCATATGCAACATGCCACATGCAATAAATGTGGGAAGAAGCATCCGGGGAACTGCTTGATCGGAAGTGGCAAGTGCTATAGGTGTGGAAAAGAAGGCCATATTTCTCGGAATTGTTGTGGTGATGTGAAGCCTCAACTTCCCAACACTAACGACAGAGGATAGATGGTTCTGGCCCTACCCAAAGTCACATGCTTCAAGTGTGGATAGCTTGGGCACTTTTCTAATCAATGTCCAAATCCGAGGGCGGTGGAGGGGAATCACCATCAACCTCAGCAGAGGCCAAGGGAGCAAGGTCGTGCTTTCGCTATCACAACAACTGAAGTTGAAGTTCCGAACGATGTGGTAGTAGGTACTCTTGTTGTCCTCTCAAAACTAGCAAGTGCTTTATTTGATTCTGGTTCTATGCATTCCTTTATTTCTTCCAAGTTTGCAAAGAATATAGAATCAATCCCCGAATTGCTTGAGGTAGAGTTGTCAGTCAAGACTCCAAGTGGGATTATCCATGCATCAACAGTGTTTAGAGACTCTAGTGTTTACTTTGGTGAGCACAATCTTATCGCAAATCTAGTAGTCATCCCCATGATGGAATTTGACGTTATACTAGGGATGGACTGGCTCTCAAAGTATAATGCTAAGATCAAATGCAGAAGTAAGGAAATCTCAGTAGTCTTGAATGAACGACCTACAGTTATCTTCCGAGGAGAGATATCCCGAACTAATCCCTATCTAGAAGCACCTCCTATAGCTTTCTTTATGGAGTTAATCGGTGATGATGAAGAAGGGAAAGGGAGCATACAAATTGAAGATGTTCCGATTGTTCAGGAATACATGGATGTATTTCCTGAGGAGTTACCTGGACCTCCCCCAGAAAGAGAGGTAGAGTTCTCCATTGAACTCGTACCTGGGTCTCAACCGATATCAAAGACTCCGTATAGAATGGCAAATGTGGAGCTAGAAGAGCTAAAGAAACAACTCCAAGACTTGTTGGAGAAGGGGTCTATCCGACCGAGTGTGTCTCCTTGGGGAGCACCAGTTCTCTTTGTGAAGAAGAAGGATGGATCAATGCGGCTATGCATTGATTATAGAGAACTGAATGGGATTACAGTGAAGAACAGATATCCTCTTCCAAGAATTGATGATTTATTTGACCAACTTCGTGGGGCTCAATTCTTCTCTAAGATTGACCTTCGATCTGGTTATCATCAACTGAGGGTGAAGAAGGAAGATATTCCAAAGACTGCCTTCCGATCAAGATATGGGCATTATGAGTATACTTTTATGCCCTTTGGCTTGACTAATGCTCCTGCTATTTTCATGGATTTGATGAATAGAGTCTTTAAGGACTACCTTGATAACTTTGTGGTAGTTTTTATTGATGATATTTTGATATATTCAAAAAGTCGTGAGGAGCATGAAGATCATCTGAGGGTTATTTTGAAAACTCTACGGAAGGAGAGGCTCTTTGGGAAGTTCAGCAAGTGTGAGTTTTGGTTACAACAAGTGGCTTTCTTGGGGCACATCGTAACCAATGAAGGAATCTCGGTTGACCCTGCAAAGACAATGGTTGTGGAGGAGTGGCCTCAACCCACAACAGTAACTGAGATTCGTAGTTTCCTTGGTTTAGCGGGATATTATAGGAGGTTTGTGAAAAACTTTTCACGGCTTTCTAATCCACTAACCAAGTTGACTCGAAAAGGGGTTAAGTTCATCTGGACAAAGGAATGTGAAGAAAGTTTCCAAGAGCTGAAGAAGAGATTGGTTACTGCACCTGTGTTAACACTACCCTCTATCGGAGAAGGATTCGTTATTTTTAGCGATGCATCTCTGAAAGGGCTTGGGTGCGTCCTCATGCAAAATGACAAAGTAATTGCTTATGCATCTCGACAGTTGAAGATTCATGAGCAGAATTATCCTACGCATGATCTAGAGCTCGCGGCAGTTGTTTTTGCTCTAAAGATATGGAGGCACTATCTTTATGGGGAGAAATGTGATATATACACTGACCACCAAAGTCTAAAGTATATTTTCACTCAGAAAGAATTGAACATGAGACAAAGGAGATGGTTGGAGCTTATTAAAGACTATGATTGTTCAATTCATTATCACCCTGGTAGAGCAAACAAAGTCGCGGATGCGTTAGGCAGGAAAGATCCTGTTGTTCTGGCAACAATGAGGATCCTGGGAGATCCCTTGATTAAAGATCTAGTAAAACTGGACATGGGAATTATAAGGAAAGGGACATCATCAACCCTATCCCAAATGATTTCTCAACCTTCATTACTAGAGAAGATCAAGAAGGCTCAAAAAGAAGATCCTTTGCTCCAGGAGAAGTTCGAGGCTGTAAAGGATGGGAAGTTCCCTGATTTCAATATTGATCAAGAAGGTGTATTGAAATTTCGTACAAGACTATGTGTTCCATCTATTCCGGAGATAAAGAAAGAACTGATGGATGAAGCTCATAGCTCTACTTTCTCTATACATCCGGGAAGCACTAAGATGTATAGAGACCTTCGTGATCATTATTGGTGGGATAACATGAAGAGGGAGATTGCCGATTACACTACAAGGTGCCTGGTGTGTCAGCAAGTAAAGGCAGAAAGACAACTTCCTAAGGGGGTATTACAACCGCTACCCATACCAGTATGGAAGTGGGATAATATCACCATGGACTTTGTAACTGGTCTCCCGAAAACATCCAAAGGAAACAATGCGATATGGGTTATTGTGGACCGTCTCACCAAGACAGCCCATTTTATCTCTATTCGGGAAGATTTCTCTCTGGATCAGCTTGCCAAGATATACATGAAGGAAGTGGTAAGGCTGCATGGGGTACCACTATCCATCGTATCTGATCGTGACCCAAGATTCACATCAAAATTCTGGAGAAGTCTTCAGCATGCTCTGAATACTGAATTGAATTTTAGTACGGCCTATCATCCTCAAACTGATGGCCAATCTGAAAGGACTATTCAGACACTCGAAGACATGTTGAGATTATGCTCAATGGAATTTAAAGGTGGATGGGATCAACACCTCCCATTAGTGGAGTTCTCCTATAACAACAGCTTCCATGCGAGTATTCAGATGGCACCCTATGAAGCTCTGTATGGAAAGCGGTGTAGAACTCCTACTTTTTGGGATGAAACTGGTGAGAGGAAGCTTATTGGGCCTGATCTCGTGCAAGAGATGACAGAACAGGTTCATGCCATCCAACAACACATAAAGGCTGCTCAGAGTCGGCAGAAGAGCTATGCTGACAATCGTCGAAGGGACTTGGAGTTTGGTGTTGGTGACAAAGTCTTCCTTCGAATTTCTCCATGGAAGAGAGTCATGCGGTTTGGGAAGAAAGGGAAGCTCAGCCCTAGGTACATCGGCCCCTATGAAATCCTTGATCGCATAGGAGCAGTGGCCTATCGTCTAGCACTTCCACCGAACCTAGCTCAAGTTCATGATGTCTTCCATGTATCTCTCTTGAGGAAGTACATACCCGACCCTTCGCATGTACTGAACCCAGAGGTGGTACAACTTGAACATGACCTCTCTTATGAGGAGCAGCCAGTGGAGATCTTAGACCGTAGAGACAAGGTTCTACGAAACAAGACTACCCACCTTGTGAAAGTGTTGTGGAGGAATCATAAGTACGAAGAAGTGACTTGGGAGCCTGAGGAAACGATGAAGCAAAAGTACCCTCACCTTTTCGACTAGGCCTCAAGTATAAATTTTGGGGACGAAATTTCTTAAGGGGGGAAGAATGAAACGACCCAATCTTTTTGAGTAGTATATTAACTTACTCTTAATGGTTTATTAATATGTTAATGGTTAATGCAGAAAGAGGAGTTGATGGCTTCATCCAGTAGACTCAACCCTTACGAAGCCCACTTATCAGAGCTTGGGAAGGAGGTAGCATCTGTGGGCTTCGCTTTGGACCAAGCCCAAGACGAGCTCCAGCGTGTCAAGCTTGAACGAAAACGCTTGCAGGAGAAGTTCAAGTTAGTGGAGATTGCTACTAGGGCAATGTTATCTGAGACTCCCTCAGATTCTCTCACCATAGCACACCTTACACTTAGGTCTTATGCCAGTGTTATAAGGGGCTATGTGATGAGACCCTAGTTTCCTTGTGTAATCCTTTCGGGTGAATAAATTGAGATTTCTTCCTTTAGTGATGTTTGTGAAATTTCAAATGTCTAGATAATTTTAGAATGTATTTTATTGATGAATTTTGAAAAAGGCATATTTTGAAATATATATGTAAACCCTAAATAACTAATGATGTGTAATGATTTTCAAAAAATGGTCTTCTACAAAAGTGTTCATTAAGAAATTTGGAGTCTAATAAGATCAACTTAATTTTTGATGAATAGTAAATTATGAATAGTGATTTTACGCTTAGGATTAGTAATATGACCAAATGGATTAGTAATTTCACTCAAATAAAGTTTTAATATAATTTAGACACCTAGATTAAGTAATGTGATTCAATAAAATGGTTAAATAACGGTTTCATAAATTATTATTCAAGTATTCGTTTTTTCGGATGAATAGTATTTTTTAATTAAAAATTTAATTAAAAATAATTAGAAAATTATTTTTATAAAAAGGACTTTATTTTTGAACTCAGAGCATCGATATTATGTTAAGGTAATTTTTGGAGATTTTTCTGAAAAAAATGAATTTTCGATGAATAGTGTTTTTATTTAAAAATTAAATTAAAAATATTTAGAAAATTATTTTTATAAAATGGATTTCATTTTTGAAATCAGAGCATTGATATTTGGTTAAGGTGAAATTTTGGGATTATTCTGAGAAAGTTGAATTTTCGGTGAATAGTGAAAGTATAGTTTTTAAGTTACGGGTGTTTAATGACATCATTAAATGATGTATTAAGTATATATTCAATATGGTCGAATTATGAATAGTAAGATAAGGTGTGAGGTGTCCCAAGTGGCCAATACCATGGGCAAATACCATGGGAAAGCCCATGGTTTTGCCAAAACCACTAGTGAGGTGTCCCTTGGCCATTAATGCTTTGTCCCCTCACTTTCCCTATAAATACCCACCCTTTCCTCCCTTAGTTTTCACTCCCAACTCTCCCCCAACGAAGTTCTGGTCCTATTACCTTCCAAGGAGTCCTCCCAAGGTGCCCCCAAGCCCTCAAGGTCCAATCCTTTGAGTTTCAAGAGTCACGTTTTAAGGTAAGGGATCCGACCCCTCTCTTTCTTTTCATGAAATCTCTTTTATGTCATTCCTATTATGCTCCATGTTTTTATGTGAGAGGATGTTCTTTTATATTCCTCTTACTTCCCTTTCATGTTTATATGATGAGATATCCCCTCTTACTCTCATCATTTCACTTTATGAAAGTTTAAGTGACGCCGTTAGGCTGCCGAATTTTTAAGGGATTCTTTCACCCTTCTCATTTTTCAAGTTCGATTTTCATGTCAAGTCTTTCAAGTTCCTTTTTATTCTGTTGGGGTATGATCTCTATATCAATCATACTGATCTCTTATGATCATATGATGAGGGACCCTTTTTGATCTTGTCAAATCATTTTCTTTTGAAGTTAAATGACGCCGTAAGGCTGCCGAATTTTCATAAGAGAAATCTAATCTTTTTCCTTCCATGTTTTTCACTTCAAATGGTATGTCCCTAAAATTTCATTACCATGTTCATATGTCCTTATTATTCTTTCACCCTACTGTTTTATGGATCATTTATGAGTGGGTGACCCCTGTCCCCTCTCATTTCAATGTTTTCTAAAACCCCGAAACTTAGCCGTTATGCTGCAGAATTTTCCCCTCAAAATGCCTCTCTCTTTTCTCAAAAATTATTTTATGTTATAAAGTGAATACTCAAAGCTCTTATTTCTACAAGGGTATTCACATATACATCAAAATGTTCCATTTTAAATTCTGGGATTTACATACATGAGACCCGCTTTCCCTTTCCGTGGGTTTAAAGTGACGTAAAGATCATGTCTTTAAAGCAGTTTTTAAAACGTTATGATTATGAAATGAAACCCATTTATTTTATGCTATGTGGGTTATTTATGAAATGTTTTATGATGATATATGTGGCTCACATGATAATAAAGGCAAATTTAAGGGTGCGCCCTGATAGCGCTCTAATGCATTGGGTAATGATGTAACCACTAGAGATTACAATTTTCACGATACCTTGGTGAATAACCTTGGTAATTTTCAAATGAAACCTTGGGGATGGACCTTGGTGATATGTTCATTATTGTCTATGTTAAATGATGTATCCACATCTTCAAGTTATGAAAAATGTTATTTTTATTATGAAATGCCTCATGATTTCTTTCTCATGCCTTAAAGTTCTTTTCATGTCCTTATTGAAGTATCTCAAGTTCACATGTAAAATGTTCCTCTTGTTTCCCTTACTAGGCCTTATGCTCACCCTTTCTTTTGATGTATGTCCCCAGGTTATGAGATGCAGTAATGAACCTAGAATGAACTTAAGGAGACGCCTTGAAAGTGTTTAAGAAGAATGTTTTATGTTTTTTTTATGTATTATGATCCTTGTTTCCAAGACACTAAACCTTAACGATCCTCAGATTTGTGTAATGTAATGAAATTTTTTGTTATAAAATAGCGGGATGCTATAGAATACTTATTATTCCTTGTCTTGTGAAGAAATAATAAACTAATGATTAAAAAATTATGAAAACCCTCCGCCCCTCCACTATAAATACCACCCATTGTTACCTCTTCTCTTCACTCCTCTCATGCCTTGTGTCTTGCCAATATTATACCCAAATCTCTCCCCAAGCTCCTCCCTCGCATCCAAAATCCCCTATACTCTTAAAAATACTAAAAACTCTCCACTTAAGGAGTTCTCAAAGGTCGAAGTCTCAAGAGGTAAATTCCTCTTTCCAATTTCTTCTTTTCTTTTAAGTTCTTTTCTTTTTGTTTCTTTCCTCACCTCTCTTCACCCAAATAGTATGACAACTACAGTAACATACATGTATTAGAATTTTTTTATGCTAATGGTATATTTCAATATCTTATCTCCTTTCCCCACCTTTTATTTGAAAGAAATGAAAGCATCGTTTGAGATGTGCTAATTTAGCACATTCAAGGACAACGGTTTATCAATTTCTATTATCAACTTTAAATCTGGTCATGAAACCTTTTTTTATGGTTGTACCTGATTATATATATAAAAAATATCATATTTTTTCTGTAATCCTTTTGTACAGATTGTATTAAGTTATAATTCAAAACATGTTCTTTGTAATCAAACCCACCAATTAACAAAAATGGTTGTCACTTTGGTTCTATGTAATAATTCAACTTCACTCTAAGTAAAAAAATTAAATTTAAAACCATTTAATCTCTTGGATGTTCACTAATAGAATATAAATTTAATTCTATACAAACACTTTCATCTTACATGTTTATCCAAACATAAATATAAGTGAATCAGTCATTAAAACCAAGTAAACAAACAAGCCCAAACAATGAAATTGAACCTCATAACCAATCAAAATAGTTATGAATGAACTTAAAATGATTATACTAAACCAATTACATATATAAAATGTTCTTTTATTATTAATTAATAAACCTTATTTTTTTATTCAGGTATTTAATAACAACTGGAGAACACCAACATATTTAAGGTAAGGTATCCTCCCCATTTTACTTTTATTTCAAGATTGTCCTCTATATTTTTCCATTTTATGTGTGATCCCTAATGATGGGGTATTATTTCACACCTCCCCCATACATCCCTAATGATGTATAAGTAATGAGAAACCCCATTATCTATCATCAAATCCCTTTTAGGTACACTTGATACCATGCCAATAATCCGTAATGAATTCTACCCGAACCTCCTTTACTCCTTCGGGTTTCTCTATCATTCTTTTTAAAAAAAGGAAGTTGTCTTTTCTTTTACTCCTTTGGGTATATACATGTTTTTCTAGTTATTCTCACCTAGATACTTCCAGATAAACAATCTTTTTTTAAGGTAACTTCCCAAAGTTTTACCCCATTTTAAGTACACTCTATCCTTTGTTTAAAGAGACAATTGTCATTATAAAATTAGTCTTTTATTATGAAAAACTTCTTGTTTCACTTATGGTTTTATATAAAAGATTGTTCCATTTTCTATTTTAAAATATCTATAGCATTTTCCTTAAAACCTCACAAATTTTTTTTAATGCTAATGTTTCTCAAATACTTTTTTATATGTCGTCACTCCTATTTGACGTCACTTAACATTTTATATGCCTATTTTACCTTATGAACGTCCATTTATGTTGTAATCCATTTATTTCATGGAAAATTTCATGATACGCTCGTTGGTTATGATTTATGTCATGGTTGTGGTACCTAATTCATTCCATCGGTACCCTTATGTTTATGTATGGTTAATTGTGTATGATTAATTATGTGGAAAGATTATTTATGTGGCAAGAATATTCATGAAAATGTTGAGTTGGATTCTCCTAGATAGCACTCCAATGCATTAGGTAAAGTTATGTCTCATGAGATGTGATGTGAATCGGGAATGGCGGTTAGCCTTGACCCATACTAAAATGAGAAATGGGATTGGCAGTTAGCCTTGACCCATACTAAAGAAATGTTTTATGATTCTACCACATTTATATGATTCCATGTTTATATGATCCCATGTTTATATGATATGATTTCATATGTTCCATGCTTTGGATATCATTATGTCATGCCTCCTAACTCATGTGCTTAAGATGTATCCTTATGTTCATTCCCTTACTAGGATTTTTAGCTCATCCCTTTGTTCATGTATTCCCCAGGGTACCCTATGTAGATGTAAGGGCTCAAAGGAAGTTATGAGCTCTTTAAGGAGATTAAATAAAAAGGTGTTTTTTAGCCATATGTTTTATGAACTTAGTCTTCCAAGACACTAGACTTAACGATCCTTGGATTGTACTCTGATGTATAATTATTCTTAAAATCATGTAATGTTATATATAAAAGGCTTGGGTCACTATAGTTGGTATCAAAGGATGGTCTGGTTATTTTTGTAGATTAGGAATAGAGAACCTTAGTGAGAACCATAAGTATGAGACAAATTATAATAAAACATCCCTAAATTTTGGTAAGTATAGAGTAAGTGGTTTATCAAGAAAATTCATCCCTGTCTGGATATGAGCAGGTAGAGGAGGCTCTGGCACAGATGTACCTAGGAGTGAAAACTCTGAAAAGGAGTTTCGGGCTTGACCTGGGGTATCCTGGTACATGACAACTGGTCATGTTGCACTCTTGGTTACGACACTCTCGGGGGATATGATTTAGTAGATTAATGAGTTTAGTACAACCCATTATTAAGGGACAAAAGAAAAGCCCATAAGAATATAAGTCAAGAAATAGATCGAAGATAACCTAGATTTAAACCTAAGGAATTGAAAGTTAGTATGTACTTCTTCTATATAATTTCATCCTTTTATGTTCAAAGTTTCCTTTTGATGCTCAATAGCTAAGTACTCAAGACCTCTAATTATACATTCTTTTTCTTAGTTAATGGTGGGAAATAGAAGAACACATTCCAACAACCAATGTGATAGGAAATGTAAAGATTTCCCTAATGATATGTCTGATATGATGGGAGCGGGTGCTCAAAACTTCATGAAAGTACTTACTTAGCTGGCTCGAGTTATGAATAATAACTTGAATCATACGGAATACCCTCCTCCTCCAAAGAAAGAGAAAGTTGTCATAGAATCCATCATGTGGAAAAGGCCTCCCATGTTTAGTGGATCTTCTGATCCCCTCCTCATGGAACAATGGATTAATTCCATTGAAAAGATATTCTCCATCCTCCGGCACTTGGAAGAAGAGAAGGTCGTACTGGCAGTTTATCATTTTGATGGAGAAGATGATCGGTGGTGGACACTGATCAAGAATACAAAGTCCCATGAGGAAATTGATTCTATGAATTGGGAGGAATTCAACAGGACGTTTTTCAACAAATATTTTCCCCAAACCCTCCATATCAAGATGGAAAGAGAGTTCCTCATACTCAAGCAGAAGGAAGATGAGTCCATCGGGGTGTATAAAGAAAACTTTACAAGGCTTTCAAGGTATGACTTTGGCTTTTCAATGAACACCAAAAGAAAGGTGGATCGATTCTTTAGCAGACTAAAGCCAAGTCTATGAGAATCATTGGTGATTCGAGACTTAGATAGTTATGAGGATATTTTTTGTTGTGCCCTCAAGGTTGAAATGGAGAATGGAGACTCTCAGTGGTCTTGTGGGCCCAGTGAAAAGAAGTGGAAAATGGAGAACAACATGGGTATTTTATCAAACAAATCCCATGATGTAAAGAAGAATGAATTTTCCCCTTGAAAAAAATGTGGGAAGAAGCATCTTGGTAATTTTCCTAAGGGAACCAAGAATTGTTTCAAATGTGGAAAGTTTGGTCATCCGGCCTAGAACTGCCAAAGGGACATGAAAAATCCTACTAATATTGAAGAAGAAAGGAAGGTTCAGATCAACACTTAGCCTACAGTGCAGTGTTACAACTGTAAGGAGCATGGGAAATATGCGAACAATTTCCCTAAGTTGAGGGTTGTTGGAGTCAATCAACAACAACCTCCAAGGAAACAAGAAAGGTATTATGCTATCACTACTGCTAAGGTGGAGTTGGAAAAAAATGTGGTGATAGGTACGCTAGTTATTCATTCAAGAATATTGAACATACTATTTGATTCTGGTTCTACGCATTCAAACACCACCTCAAAATTTGGAGGAAATGTTATTTGTGAGAACAGATAATGGGGAAATCATTGCGTCCATAGTTTATAACTCCTCCCCAGTTAATGTTTGTGAAAATAAACCTCCCAAAAAATCTTGTCATACTTCCTTTAGTGGAGTTTGATGCAATATCGGGCATGGATTGGCTATCTTTATACAAATCCAACATTAACTGTCAGGAAAGGCAGATCACTTATCACAACCTGAAGCATCCTCTGATTCTTTACAAGTGTAAGGAGGAAAATGATTCTATATTTGAATCTTCATCTCAAGTGTGGATATTGTTGCCTTATGAACAATCATTTATAGCTTAAATGATTGAGACAAAGGAGAGAATCTTTCTTGAATACATGCCCATATTGAAATATTACACTGATTTATTCCCTGAAGAGTTTCCTGGTCTTCCTCCTGACTGAGAGGTTAAGTTCTTAATTGGACTTATTCCTGGATCTTTGCCTATATCAAATACACCTTACCGAAGGGCCACCGTATAGCTGGAAGAACTAAAAAATAAGTTACATGAGAATATGGATATGGTTTTTATATGCACGAGTGCCTCACCTTGGGGTGTGTCAGTACTCTTCATCAAGAAGAAGGATCGATCAATGCACCTTTGCATTAATTATCATGAGCTCAATAAAATCATGATAAAGAACAAGTATCCCCTACAATAGATAGATGACTTGTTCGATCAGCTTCATGGGGATACTTATTTCTCTAAGGTGGACCTTTGGTTGGGATATCATCAATTAAAGGTAAGGAAGGAAGATATTCCTAGGACTGCCTTTAGAATGAGGTATGGACGCTATGATTTCATAGTGATTCCCTTCTAACTCACTAATGATTCAGTTATTTTTTTGGATTTAATGAATAGTGTCTTTAGAGATTACCATGAAAAAATTTTGGCAGTCTTTATTGATGATATTATGATATACTCCAAGAGTAAGGAGGAATATGAGGATCATTTTAATACTATTTTAAATACTTTCCCAAGGGAGAATTTGTATGAAAAGTACAGTAAATGTGAGTTCTGGATGGTGGAAGTATCATTCTTGGGGCATATTATCACTAGCAAAGGGATATCTGTGGACCCTTCCAAGATAAAGGAAATTGAAGAGTGTCCCAGGTGAACTTCTGTACTAGAGATCCATGACTTTTTTATTCTAGCTGGTTATTATCGACGGTTCATGAAGAACTTTTCACAATTGTCAAACCCAATGACCAAGTTGACACGGAAGGGGGTAAAGTTTGTCTGGACAGAAGAATGTGAGGTAAGCTTCAAGGAGCTAAAGAGAAGGCTGATCACTGCACCTGTACTCACATTACCAAAAAGTGGAGAAATTTTTGTGATATATAGTGATGCTTCAAAGAAAGGCTTGGTTTGCGTACTCATGAAAATTGATAATGTGATAGCCTATGTCTAACAACAGTTGAAGATCCATGAGAAGAACTACCTGACACATGATCTAGAGCTGGCGACACTACCTTTATGGTGAGAAGTGTGACATATACACCGACAAAAAGAGCCTAAAGTATATATTCACACAAAAGGAGCTCAACATGCGTCAAAGGAGATGTTTAGAGATAATAAAGGATTATGATTGCTCTATTCACTATCATCCTAGAAAGGAGAATAAGGTAGATGATTCTCTAAGCATAAAAGAACCTGCTACTCTATCCATGTTACAGATTGAGAAAGACCTTATCTTATTGTCTATGCAAAGGATGGATTTTGAAATCATAAGGGTAGGGGATACATCGTAGATTTCCCAAATGATTGCACAACCATCCATTTAAGAGAAGATTAAGGAAGCACAAAGGGATGATGTGGAGTTAAAAAATTGGGTGAATGCAGTAAAGGAAGGGAAGCTGCAATAGTTCCATATCAATGATGATGGTGTGATTTGGTTTGGAACATAGCTTTTTGTGCCTTCATCACCTAGGATAAAGAACGAGATATTGGACAATGCACATAGATCAACATTCTCTATCCATCCTGGGAGTACCAAGATGTACAGTGATCTCCAAGAACACTTATGGTGGGATAACATGAAGAAAGAGATTGCAGAATATATATCAAGTTTCTTGGTATGTCAGCAAGTTAAATCCTAGAGAAGAAATTCCAAAGGGATGATGAAACCATTGCCTATACCCATGTGGAAATGGGAGAATGTTACTATGGACATTGTCACGGTGTTGGCGCCAAAATATTGCACGAAAGGAAGAGATGGAAAAGAAGGCTGGCACACTACCTCGCGAAGCACCGACACGAAGCACCCTAAGCATCACGGTCTCACGAAGCTCCGGAGGCGGTAACTCTCCGCGAACGCATTTGATGTTCGTGAGCCCACCGCGAAGCTCGGGAGGCAGTAACTCTCCTCGACCGAGTTTGACCTTCGCGAGCGCGCCGCGAAGCGCCTGAGGTGGCTGTTGGAACCAGGTTCTTCAAAGCATGATTTGGTGTATGGTTTGTGTTTGTTGTCAATCCTCAGTGGAAGTTCAGGGTGTGAACCAACAAAGCGATCCTACCGTTCAGGAAGAAAACAGTAGTGAAGGTGGCGCTGTTTCCCAGTGTTTGCCAAATTTTTGGGCCTGAAAATCCGTAAATAAAGTAAAGTGTTTTTGGCAAAGATACTTGCGCGCCGAGATCTTGGAGGATGAAAGACTTGCGCGCCATATGTTTTTGAGGATCAGAACATCAAAATTTGGCTAAGGAAGGAAGGTCGCGCAAGTGTTGGTTGGGTCGCGCAAGTAACTTGCGCGACAGAGGATCTGGAGACAGGACTTGCGCGCCGTCGAGGGACTTACGCGTCGCCGCGCAGGGGGTCCAGTTTGCCTATAAATACTGGACCACCCCTCCTCATTTCAAACGGAGTTCAAGGCCGAGAGATTGGTCGAGCTCTCGTCGCGCAGGTGGTAGAGTCGCGCAGGTGGTTGTTTTGTCGCGCAAGTAGAGTTTGCGCGCCGGTGTTTGGCTGTTCTCCCAAGGCAGCTTGGAAGAGAAAGGAAGTGGATCGCGCAAGTTTTTAGTTCAAGAAGGCAGTGTCGCGCAGGTGCTTCAGTGACACTTGCGCGCCAGTTTAGTCTTGCGCGCCTGAGACTTGCGCGCCGCCGGGAGACTTGCGCGCCGGGCTTGAAAAGGAGACCTAGACACTGTTGAAGCACGCCTGCCTTGCTGGAGCTGCACGAAAGCCGAGAAACTACTCGGTTCATTCGAGGAAAAGTGATATTCTTCTTCTGGTGAGAATCGGACTTCAATAGAGCATCTACATTCAACAAAGGATGCACTCTTATGCAAATGAAGAAGAGACCTACACGTCTATAAACTGAGTGGGACTTCACCAACGGCAGTGAGCCAGGGGGAGTCAACGGGAGTGACCCGAGGGACGCAGTGAGTTATCCCTGAACTATTGTAAAGGCAGTGAGCCTGGGACAGGGTGTCTGTACCCGAACTTTTGTATCCGCAGCTAGTGAAGTATAGTGGATTTAGGTACGACCGGCAACCTGTCGGCGTATGCTCCTTGGACGTAGCCCTTAGTGGTGAACCAAGTAAAAACGATTGTGTCTTCTCTGTGCGTGTGAATGTTTCCTTTTTGATCGTAATCATCATACAGGTTCAACAAGTTCCTACCAACGTGGGAACAAGATCCAACAAATTAAAAGAAAAAGTGGTCACCCTGATTCACCCCTCCCCTCTCAGGGTGTCCCGGGGTCCTTCAAGTGGTATCAGAGGGTAAAGGTTGCGGGCGTTGAATCTGACCTTCTTCGTCATGGAAAACGCGATCAATGTCAGGGGAGTCCCTCACTTCGATGGAAGCAATTTCCAGATCTGGAAGAAAAGAATGAGATCTCATCTAAGATCTCTTGGAATGGAAGTTCTTTTTTCTACTGTGCAAGGAATACATGTCACTGATCCAACAGGTCTGGCTATGACTGAAACAGACAGGAAACTTCTTGATGCAGATGCCAAAGCACAGAATGCTCTCACTACTGCCCTTTCTGATCAGATTTACCTGAAGGTGATGAATTGCACCTCAGCAAAATCTATGTGGGATAAACTTGAGAATATTTATGAAGGTGATAGCAAAGTGAAGGAGGCGAAACTACAAGTGCTACACAATCGGTTTGATGATCTGAAGATGCATCCAGACGAGAATGCAGACTCTTTCTTCAATCGAATTACTGAAGTGGTTGGAGCAATTCGGGGTCTAGGCGAAGAAATCAAAGATATTGATATTGTAAAGAAAATATTAAGAAGACTTCCACCTCTGTATAATGCGAAGGTGTCAGCTCTTGAGGATAGAGATCTTTCCAAACTTTCTCTTGATGACTTACTGAGCAGTTTGGTAGCATATGAAATGAGAGTCAAACCAGAAGATGCTACGACTCGGGTGAGCAAGGAAATGGCATTCAAGGCCATGGATAAATTGAAAATCTCAAAGGATAGTAGCGGTGATGATGACGAAGAGAAAGAAATTCTTTCTCTCATTGCAAAGAAGTTCCAGAAGGGGAAAGGGAAATTCAAAGGGAAGTTACCTCTCGCATGCTTCCGTTGTGGAAAAGTTGGGCATATTGCCTCTCAGTGCTTGAAGAATATCAATGATGATGACAGTGAAGATGAAAACTTCAAGAAGCCTCAAAGAAGGTTCTTCAAAAAGGGAGACTTCAAATCTGGTAAGAAAATGCAAAGAAAGAGTTTTGTCTGTGAAGAGGAAGAAGATGACAATGAATTCTGTGATGAAGAAGAACCAGAATTCAAAACTGGGAACCATGCTTCTATGATGGCCACTGTTGAAAAGTCAGAAGATACTGATGGTGAAAAACAACTGAGAACTTGTGTAGATCCTGAGGTGCAACTTAAGGATGCAGTTAGTAAGCTTAAGATTAAATGTAAGAGCTGCAATAAGTGGAAATCAATTGTAGAAGAATCAACTGAATATGTTGATCAACTTGAAGCTGAAATTGAACGACTGGAAGAATTTGTGAAGGTACAGTCTAAAATAATTGAAAGCAATGATGATGCAGTTGATCTGAAGCTGAGAATTGAAGAGCAAGCAAAGGTCATCAATGACCTCACATCCAGACTGGATGAAAAATCCAAGACTGTTTAGGGTCTTGAGGAGGAAGTAGTTACTCTGAGGAGTAAAATGGAGACAGAATCAGTTCCAAAAGAATCGAGGAAGAAAATACAGTTCGGAAGATTCTCAGATGCAGAATTACTTGCAAGAGCCAAGTGTGGTTCAGATGGGGTTGGAAAAGTCTTGAGTGATCAAAGACCTGCTTGCATGGGAAAGAGTGGAATTGGCTGTGAGGCTGAGTCATCAACTGCTGGAAGTGAAAAGATCCAAAAGACAGATAAGATGAAAGTTGAACATGTTGAAATGTTACCTAGAGTGCTGAAAAAGGAACCCTCAATCCAAACTAAAAGGAGACCTGAAAATTATCCTCAAACTTTCAAAAATGGCAGACAGTCTTACTATTCTCCCAAGGAAGAAGCTATAAGGAAAAATTCAAGTGAGAAGACATTTCTTCTCATGAAGTGTCAGTTCTGTGGCTATCTGGGCCATACCATGTCCTATTGTGAAGAGGCAAGAAGCTATCTGAATGGAGAAGATATAGATGCTCAACAAAGGAGAACAATTTCATATCCTAATTCTTATAGAAGAAATAATTTCTATGGATATTGTTTTCATTGTTCTAACTTCGGTCATAAGGCCATTAATTGCAGGCAGAGAAGGGACATTGACACCTCATACAGAAGTTCCAGACATGTCAAGTCTCGTCAGCAAGATGATGTTTCTCTTTCAAACAGGTTCTCACCTCTTAAAGAAGACTTTGACTATGAAGAACCTGGGTTTGCGGAAGAGATAGTTGAAAGGCCATCAGTTCTATATACTCAATCTAATGTCTCATGGAAGGAAAGGAGGAAGATTGAGAAATCAAACCTTGCAGAGGTAGCTCTCAAAGCTACAAAGAACAACAGTACCTGGATTCTAGATAGCGGTTGCTCATCTCATATGACAGGTAATGCCGGTCTACTAACAAATATCATAAAGAATGTTGATGGTACAGTAAGATTTGGTAATGATGGGGCTCTGAAAATCAAAGGGAGTGGAAGTACCAAATTAGCTAATGGAGAACTAAATAAGACTGAAGTCCTTTACGTAGATGGCCTACGTCATAATCTCCTCAGCGTGAGTCAACTCTGTGACTCAGGACTTGTTGTTACTTTTAATCAGAAAGGCTGCACTATCAAGGGAAAAACTGGCAATTCTCTCATGAAGGGATGCAGAACAGAAGGAAACTTGTATCAGGTTGATAGTGAAGAGAGTGTATGTTACATGACTGTTGAAGAAGAAAACAATCTGTGGCATCGGAGATTGGGACACATCAATCAACAAGACATGGAGAAAATATCAAAATTGAGAATTGTCATGGACATTCCCAACCTGAAGCGTGAGCGTGAAAAATCCTGTGATGCTTGTATTCGTGGGAAGTTGGTCTGCAGTTCATATCGGCCAAAGAAGAAAAAGGCATCCCACCTTCTTGATCTGATTCATACAGATGTTTGTGGTCCAATAAATGTTGTCGGAACTCATGGAGAAAGGTACTTTGTCCTTTTCATAGATGATTATAGTCGAATGGCATGTGTGATGGTCATTCACCGGAAACGACAGGTCCTTGACTGCATGAAAACATATCGGCGAATCGCCGAGAATGATACTGGATGAACAATCAAAGTGTTGCGATCTGACAATGGAGGAGAATACACGTCCATTGAATTTGAAAATTATCTGGAGAAGCATGGGATACAACATGAGGTAGCTGTTGTGAGAACTCCACAACAAAATGGAGTTGTTGAACGAAGGAATCGACAGGTGAACAACATGGCACGAACTATGCTGATTGAGAGTCGTATTCCACGACATTACTGGAAAGAGGCTGTTCAAGCTGCAGTGTACATTCAGAATCGAACAGGACTTTATATGGGTGAGACGAAGACACCATATGAATTGTGGCATGGACGGAAGCCTTCTCTAAAATACTTTCGTGTTTTTGGAAGTAAGTGCTTCATCAGGAACAAAGAAGGAAATCAGGGGAAATATGGTGACAACGCAGATGAAGGAATCTTCCTCGGTTACTCAATGAACAGCAAAGCCTACAAATGTTTCAACAGTCGTTTGGGAAGGATTGTGGAAAGCAATGATGTTAAGATAATTGAAGAGAAAACCACAAATGCTTCACGGACGTCATATGCTGATGTGATAGAAAGTCATGAAGAATGTGGACATGAAGAAACTACAAATGCAGAAATAGAGGAAGCTGTTCAAAACACTCATCAATCACATAATGATGTTGACTCAGAAGAAGAATCTGAAGAAGAAACTATGGCTGAAGAGAATACTACTGAACCTCGTAGGAGAAATCGGAGAGCTGAGATTGATCCATCCAACATAATTGGGGATAGGAGTGCACCCACACAAACCAGAAGGATGAGGAATACCACGCAATCTGCATTTCTATCAGTTGTAGAGCCATCCTCATTCGAAGAAGCTGCAAAGGATGAATCTTGGGTGAAAGCCATGAATGATGAATTAGATCAGATTGATAAGAATCAGACATGGGATCTTGTCCAGAGACCTGAAGGTCACAATGTGATTGGTACCAAATGGATTTTCAAAAATAAGTTTGATGAGCATGGAAGTGTTATCAGAAACAAGGCACGACTGGTATGTAAAGGATACTCCCAGATTGAAGGTATTGATGTTGAAGAAACCTTTTCTCCAGTTGCTAGACTGGAATCAATCAGGCTTTTCCTTGCCATGGCACTCCAAAGAGGATATAAAGTATATCAAATGGATGTTAAGACAGCATTCTTGAATGGTGTACTCGAAGAAGAAGTCTACATTGAACAACCGGTGGGGTTTGTCTTGGGTACCGACGAAACAAAGGTCTGCAAACTAAAGAAAGCTCTATATGGTTTGAAGCAGGCACCACGGGCATGGTACTCACGGCTAGATTCATATCTCAAGAAGTTGGAATTCAAAAGAGGAGGAGTTGATCACAATCTCTATGTGAAGAATTCTCCAAAAGATCAGTTCATGGTTCTTGTCTACGTTGATGATATCATTTTTGGTGGCAACAGGCAGAAATCAGTGGATGAATTTGCCAACCACATGAAATCAGAATTTGAAATGTCTATGATTGGGGAGCTCACATATTTCTTGGGGTTGCAAGTAATTCAAAAGAAGGAATACACTTTCATTTCTTAGGAAAAATATGCAAGAGAGTTGCTGAAGAAGTTCAATATGCAAGACTCCAAACCAATGTCAACTCCGATTCCTGTTGGAACTAAACTTGGAAAGCATGAGGATGGGAACTCTGTTGATCCCACCATGTACAGGAGGATCATTGGAAGCCTACTGTATCTGACAGCGACAAGGCCAGATATTGTCTTTGCAACATGCCTTGCGGCCCGCTTCCAGAGTAATCCAAAGGAGGAACATATGTCAGCAGTAAAAAGAATCATGAGGTATATTCAAGGCACACATAACTTCGGGTTATTTTTTGCTGCAGGCAGGGACAATGAATTATCAGCGTTTTCTGATGCTGACTGGGCTGGGGATGTAGTAGACAGAAAGTCCACTAGTGGTGGAGCTTTCTATATTGGGCATAAATGTGTTGGCTGGTTAAGCAAGAAGCAAGAAAGTACTTCTCTTAGTACTGCTGAAGCTGAATATATCTCCGCCACAAAAGCATGCACTCAACTTCTTTGGATGAAGCAGTAGCTAACAGATATTGGTGATAAGGTGCAGCAACCAATGGTGATTTATTGTGATAACAAAAGTGCAATTGATCTTACGAAGAATCCGGTTCAGCATTCTCGTACAAAACATATTGAAATACGGTATCATTTTATCAAAGAAAAGGTTGAACAAGGCGTGATTAAAATGGATCATGTTGGAACTAATGAGCAAGTGGCTGATATCCTAACCAAGCCATTGTCCGCGGCTGTGTTCGAGAAGCATCGGTTGAACCTCGGTGTTCGACCACCTCCTACTGCATAAGGAGGCTCCGGAAGTCCCCTCTCCCCGTTTGTTTTAACTGTTTTTATCTGTTTATGGCTGTGATGCAGGTTTTTGGGGGAGATACTATCCAGGGGGAGTATGGCTTGAGCTGAATGTTGAACAAACTTTTCGGTCGTTGGTTTTATTGTCAATGGGGGAGAAAGGAATAAATTCAAGGCAAGAAATTCTTCTGTGATGAGAAGTGTAAGCTTGTGATGAGAAGTTTAATAAGGATAACATCGGGATGGAGGATTTTGTGTACGATTTCAACACACTAAGACCCAATTCAAGCTTTCTCTCTTGTTTTCTACACCGAGCATTGCTCACGTAGACTTAGAGTGTTAGCTGAGTTGATGCTTGCGTTTTGGATTTGCTCATGGTTGAAGATCTATTGAATTTATTCTGATTGCCAACAAACCCAAAGGGGGAGATTGTTGGAACCAGGTTCTTCAAAGCATGATTTGGTGTATGGTTTGTGTTTGTTGTCAATCCTCAGTGGAAGTTCAGGGTGTGAACCAACAAAGCGATCCTACCGTTCAGGAAGAAAACAGTAGTGAAGGTGGCGCTGTTTCCCAGTGTTTGCCAAATTTTTGGGCCTGAAAATCCGTAAATAAAGTAAAGTGTTTTTGGCAAAGATACTTGCGCGCCGAGATCTTGGAGGATGAAAGACTTGCGCGCCATATGTTTTTGAGGATCAGAACATCAAAATTTGGCTAAGGAAGGAAGGTCGCGCAAGTGTTGGTTGGGTCGCGCAAGTAACTTGCGCGACAGAGGATCTGGAGACAGGACTTGCGCGCCGTCGAGGGACTTGCGCGTCGCCGCGCAGGGGGTCCAGTTTGCCTATAAATACTGGACCACCCCTCCTCATTTCGAACGGAGTTCAAGGCCGAGAGATTGGTCGAGCTCTCGTCGCGCAGGTGGTAGAGTCGCGCAGGTGGTTGTTTTGTCGCGCAAGTAGAGTTTGCGCGCCGGTGTTTGGCTGTTCTCCCAAGGCAGTTTGGAAGAGAAAGGAAGTGGATCGCGCAAGTTTTTAGTTCAAGAAGGCAGTGTCGCGCAGGTGCTTCAGTGACACTTGCGCGCCAGTTTAGTCTTGTGCGCCTGAGACTTGCGCGCCGCCGGGAGACTTGCGCGCCGCCGGGAGACTTGCGCGCCGGGCTTGAAAAGGAGACCTAGACACTGTTGAAGCACGCCTGCCTTGCTGGAGCTGCACGAAAGCCGAGAAACTACTCGGTTCATTCGAGGAAAAGTGATATTCTTCTTCTGGTGAGAATCGGACTTCAATAGAGCATCTACATTCAACAAAGGATGCACTCTTATGCAAATGAAGAAGAGACCTACACGTCTATAAACTGAGTGGTACTTCACCAACGGCAGTGAGCCAGGGGGAGTCAACGGGAGTGACCCGAGGGACGCAGTGAGTTATCCCTGAACTATTGTAAAGGCAGTGAGCCTGGGACAGGGTGTCTGTACCCGAACTTTTGTATCCGCAGCTAGTGAAGTATAGTGGATTTAGGTACGACCGGCAACCTGTCGGCGTATGCTCCTTGGACGTAGCCCTTAGTGGTGAACCAAGTAAAAACGATTGTGTCTTCTCTGTGCGTGTGAATGTTTCCTTTTTGATCGTAATCATCATACAGGTTCAACAAGTTCCTACCAACATGGGAACAAGATCCAACAAATTAAAAGAAAAAGTGGTCACCCTGATTCACCCCTCCCCTCTCAGGGTGTCTCGGGGTCCTTCAGTGGCACGTGAGTTCTGCTTCGCGGTGCCCCTTCCCTATAAATACTGGACTCCCCCTGAGTCCTAGTGATGGAAAATCCGACCTTTCGGCTTCTCCTCTCCCGAATCGCGAATCACTCTTTTCCCCGGGAATCATGAGCTCCGCAAGGTACTTCTACTTCGCGTGACGCCTTTGCTTTGTCTCATTTTGAGCCCCTCTTCCGAGAGGGATGCCCTTCACGAAGCTCAAGGGCATTCGCGAAGGAATGGGATTCCCAAGGGAACCCGGGCAGCCGCAGAGAGTTTATGCTTCTCAAAACACACATCCTGTACTAGTGATCCCTATGCTAAGGCAGGATCACTACACATCGTGAAGCACACTGCTTCGCAGCACCTTGCTTCGCGAGGCACCTCTTATTCGAGAGGCAGTGCTCCGCGAATACTGTTCCACTTCGCGAAGCACTCTCCACTCACACCTATGCCCCATGCTAAGTCCAAGGCACTCCGCTTCGTGAAGAACACTCCTTTGCTTGGCAGTTCATCTTCCCGTGCGACCCTCCAGGTATGCACGATGTGATTTCAAAGTCCCACGGACAATACCACTTATAGCATTGCTTCGCCTAATGCTTCTTCGCATAGGCATGCTAACGGCTATTGCTTCTTCGCATAGCCACACTAACATGGATCCCTTGATGGTTCGCTCCACAACCCCCCTTGACCATGTCCTTGCCAGTACCTTCCCTCCCCCAAGGACCAGAGGGTACCAGTTATGTAAGTCATAGGGGTGCGGAGTGAACCCACCTCATCCGAGCTGCAGGATGTTAAACTGCCAAGCACCATGTCCTCAACACATGATGTTAAACAGTGACCCGACCTCGTGCCTCTCACGAATGGTCCCCCCAGCTCGAACATTTTTTACGCCACTCGTCTCCACAGGAGTGGAATCACCCATCCACAAGGGATGATATCCTCCTTATTGGAGTGGTGTATGTTCTCAGGAGAAGGGCGACCCTAGTTCCCCAACGGATGGTTGCAGCCCTGCATCTCCGTACTTCCCCACTACCAAGATCAGTGGAGGGCGTGATAGGGAATGAGGCACCTCCCATCATTGGTCCCAAATCCCTCTTTTGCTGCGCTTTTTCGCACTTCGGGCCTCCATCCTGGAGTAAGTCCCAGCACCATGGGCCGCCTAATGCGTAAGCCCCTATTCGTTTCTCACGGACGCACCCTTCGCGGCGTGATCATCTGGTCCTTGCTGTCTCTTGTTTCTCACACCGAACATGACTATCGTGGGCTTAGAGTTGGCATTCTCCGTGACAATACCCCATCCAGCGGTAATCCGTTATGACCCATTCTAGCAGTAAGTCGTCATCAGAAGAACTACGTGGTGTTTGATTCCCTATCACGGGGATACGTAGGAAGCCTCTTCAAGGATCAATCCCAAAACTATCATCACCCTTTTCCTCGGGCCTCCATCCTAGAGTAAGTCCCAGCACCATGGGCCGCCTAACGCGTAAGCCCCTCTTCGCTTCTCACGGACGCACCCTTCACGGCGTGATCGTCAGGTCCTTGTTGTCTCTTGTTTCTCACACCGATCATGACTCACGTGGGCTTAGAGTTGGCATTGGCCATGACAATACCTCATCCAGCATAATGTTAAACTGCATACCCTCATCCAGCATGACGTTTAACCGCAAGCCCTCATCCATAATGATGTTAAACTGTATGCCCTTGTCCCGCATGACACTAAACTGGACACCCATTTGAACTACGAGGTCTTTGATCCATGTCAAGGCATGGTACGTAGGAAGCCTCCATGAGGTTCAAGCCCACCAGTCATCCAATTCACATCGAGTTCTACCTTATCCCAGCATGACGTTAAACTACATTTCAGTCCGACGACAAGCCGTTGTGACCACCCTTTGAACTACGAGGTCTTTGATCCATGTCAAGGCATGGTACGTAGGAAGCCTCCCTGAGGTTCAAGCCCAACAATAATTGGCCCAGACCGTCTCCTTGTCGGTGTTCCAAGCCCCCCCCCATTTTCACCCGAACTATGAGGACTTTGATCCATGTCAATGCATGGTACGTAGGAAGCCTCCCAGAGGTTCAATACCATCTCCATCAGACCAACGTCCCTCATTTATGTCAGTTCGTCGACACCCACCGCCTGTCGCTCGTTCATGTCAGGGTTCTCTATCGTCCTGCATGACGTTAAACTGTATTCCACCATTCTGAACTACGAGGTCTTTGATCCATGTTAAGGAATGGTACGTAGGAAACCTTCCCAAGTTTCAAGCCCACCACTAGTGGACCCACGGGTCCACTATCACGTCGGTTCACTGATGAAACCCTTTGAACTACGAGGTCTTTGATCCATGTCAAGGAATGGTACGTAGGAAGCCTCCTTGAGGTTCAAGCCCATCTCTAATCGGACTAAGGTCCACCTTCACGTCGGTTTGCTGACACATTGGACCAAGGTCCACCTTTACGTTGGTTCACTGACGACATCCATCGGGCCAAGGTCCACCTTCACGCCGGTTCGCTGACGCATCGGGCCAAGGTCCACCTTCACGTCGGTTCGCCGACGAAGCCCCTCTGAACTATGTGGTCTTTGATCCATGTCACGACATGGTACGTAGGAAGCCTCCACGAGGTCCAAGCCCACCACCACTTGGACCCTCCTGGTCCTCCCCATTCACGGCAGTTCGTTGATGATGCCCATCGGACCAAGGTCCACCCTCATGCCGGTTCACCGGCACCATCCCGAACTACGCGGACTTTGATTCCCGGCAATGGGGATACGTAGGAAGCCCCTTCAAGGATCAAGCCCAACTTCACTATTTCCCTTGCGATGGTTCCTTGCCATTCCCCCTTCCACTTAATTCATCTATCCATCATCCACCCTGATTCTCGCCCGGGCTGTCATATCCCGGTGAGACCATGTCGGTACGCTCCTCTTCACAGTCGCCCATGGGCTGGTCCCGGTATCGACACCCCTTCAAGGGAAATCCCTCAATCCGATCTATTCTAGCTAATGCTCCGATCGGGCTGATCTGTCTCCGCTAAAAATTAAACTCGCGAAGTACCCTGTGTTAAACATGGGAAGCTGAGGAAAACCTCAGATATGTGTCTATGGCATATAATTCCCCGCACTCGATGTGGGATGCATCAGGCTTCCACGCCCTCGAGAAGCCCTGTGACCAGGGATAATAGACAGACATGCCAGGTTCCCCAGCATCCAGACATGCTACTAATGCCTCAACGTGACTACTCCCCCAACTGAAGGTTGCTACCCTGACCGGACCCTTTGGAATGTCCCGACAGAAGAAGTGTAATTAACCGGCGTCCATGGAAACATGGCACTGGGAAGAGTTTCACGAACAACGTATTAAATCTATGAGGGAGACCTGGACTAGGTGACGAGTTCTGAGGAGGAATCCCCAGAAGGAAGAACTGACATCCCATCATCCCGTTTCGATCAAGGAGCAGACGTCCCTGAATAAGGAATGAATGTCGCACGCCTTTGGAAAGTGGGAATGAGGGGCAACAGCAGCGCGTCCTCCACAGACGGATGCGCGCGCCCTGGCGAAAGCGTCGGAAACAGAAATGGTGAACCCGACGTGAAATTATTCTCCTTAATGTGGAGAATAGTAGCGTTCGAGACACCAGTAGATTGACGTGTCACCGGATCCAAATATCCAGTGCCTGGTCCCACCAAGAAAATAGCGGGCATGTCGTGAAACTCACCAGAAGTCGGGGAAGTAGAACGTGGGGCACTCCGTTCTGCAGCGTGTTAGCGTGGATCCTTCTTGCAGACGTGGAGAATGGAAGGATGTTGGGGCACTGGTTTTCAATCCTTTTCCTCGCAGTGATGATGAGTTGATCCCTTCATTTCTCAGGAACCAGGTTTTTGTTACAGAGACACGATCACCGCCCGCTCGCCTACGCAGGGGCAGGGGCAACACCGCCATAGCCACCCCGCATGGCACCGCTACTGGCATGACGGCCGCCACATCGCAGAATACGGGGCTCCCACGTCCCCTTTCCACATCAGAGGTCATCCAGCGAAGGGTGATCAACAACCTTGTACGCAGGTACGAGGAGGAAGGGGTCATCCCAACTCAGGATATGGCCCGCTTGGACCTGGAGGCCTCCAGGCCCCGCCATCAACGCCGCCCTAACAGGCTGCGCCGGGAGACCCTGCTCCCCACCCCAACGTTCAACTGTTTCGGGAGCCTTTCCCCAGAACGCCTTGACGACTCCTCGCCTTACGCTGATGAGGTGGGCACCGTCCAGCTCGGCCCGCTCAGGGTCCCGACCCAAGGGCTCCAGGCAAGGGCTCCCTTCCGGCCACATCAGCGCCGTCGTCCGACTCCACGGGAAGAGCAGGCAAGCCATGCCCCTGCACCACCTGCGCCAACTCGTCTGACCCGACGTCAGCATCGGGCCCGGGCTGAGGACGCTCGCCCAGGTGCATCGACGTCAACAGCTACAATGGCCCGATCCACCGCCGACGTGCATCATGGGGCCCCTGCATACACTGAGCAGGGGCACTCCTTCACCCAACTAGGATCGAGACCCCAACCGCCCCACGGGCAGGCTGGGTTGACTCTTCGGGTTGCAGGCCTGAGTGGTGATCACCGCGAACGAACCCGCGGTGATGTCCCCCCATACAGAGGCCCTCCCCATACCACTACTCCACGGAGCGAGGTCCTTCCCCACTCTGAATCTCATCATGGAGGTATGCCTCATGCTACCCCCATCCCGAAGGAAGACCTGCCCCGCGGCAGTGACGCTCGGCGCGGAAACCTTTCCCGCGCCCACTATACAGGGTATGGAGTCCATCCTCCTTCCCCTGACCGCCGATCTGAAGGCACCGTCCATCTGGTCCTTCTCCAATGTGGGGGACCTCCCTACATCCTCTCTACAACTGGAGAAGGTCCTCCTCGCCCCAATAACTCGAGGAGTAAAGGTCAGCCTCGCTCCGCCCGCATCGACATGGAGGTCCTCCCCATGCTCCTGCCGGTTCCAACAGAGGCTCCGCCCACATGGGTGATGTCCATGGAGGTCCTCCCCATGTACCCTTCGACATTTTCCCTGGTGCCCCTCGCACTTCGGCTATCTCAAGTGGGGGCCCTCTCCACCACGGTGCCAGCACCGCCCCGAGACTACATGATGAGAATCAACGGTGTCCCAAAGAGCCACCCCGGGGCAGGAGAGCGGGTCATCGCCGCCACAAGAAGAGTCCTGTGGAGGCCCTGGTGGAGATCAAACCTGCCCGCTTCTCCGACTCTGAAGTGGAATGTGGCTCAGCGATGGAACCTTCTCCCCGCTCCTCTGTATCATGGACTGGGGCAGGAACCAGGTGTGTTAGCCTCATTCTCCCAGAATATGAGGTCCACCAGATTCCCATCTCTCTCCGCAGGTACATCCATGAGGAAGAAATCTTGGGAATTCCGCAGGTCTCGACCGCGCAATCACTGCCATTATCACCAGAAGCGCCCTCTACCTCTACCAGAGATCACGGAGATCTATTTTGGGGGCCAACAGTGGTAGAGAGACAACATGACCTATCACCAGTAGCCGCGACTCCTGTGCCGGAATCTGTGGCTATCAGCCCATCGTATCGTGACATCGTGTCTAGGTCACCTTACTCTTCAGAGGATGGCCTAGAATTCGGCGGCCAATCAGCTCGTTCGCCGTATTCTCCGCCGCCGAGTTTACTATCCCAGAGGTCCACCTCGGTACCGCTACCGGTCCCTCATCCGCCCCCAGTTGACGAGTGGGGCAGTACAGGGCCAGACCCCGAGTCCGAACCCAGGATCTTCTAGAGTATTCTCGCAGCGGATCACTTCCCGGAGAAATTCTGGCCAATGGCGGCGCTGAACTTTCGCGCACCAGAGTCACTTACCCCTGAAGAAGTGGGGTGATTTCATCGAACCCTATGGTAGACACACTTCCGCCTTTTTTACGAGCAGGTGGTGTACCCCAGAAGTCGAGAGCACTTTTAAGAAATCAGCGAGCAATGCCGCCTGATCGATTTGGCCGCACTCCTTGTGGCCCAGCACCCTGAGTCACCAGGCCGCCAGAGCGCCCTTCAATGGAAATGTGTTCAGAGTTTCAAAGTACTCCGCAGAATCGTCAGGGAAGCTATCCCCCATGTGCAAGTCCGTGGTTGGGGACACTATGCCACTCTCCTCTTCGACCCTATCCGACGGCAGCCTGATTCGTTATGCGACATTGAGGGCGTGCCCTCGAGAGGGGTCGCGGTCCACATGGCTGACGTAGTGGACAAGGAAGACGAGCTTGAATTCCTTGATGGAGACTTACCCCCTGAGGGCGTACCGCCACTAATAGACCCATCAGTAGAGGAACCTTCTAGGCCTCCCTGTACCCACCGAGTCAGTGGTACTCGGTCGAAATACCGGAAAGGGTAAAGAGCACGTCGAAATTGTCAAGCACTCCGACCTGTCTGCCTCTGTGTAGAAAACGGACGAAGATCCCGAGGAGGCCACGTTACGCCAGCAGCTTGCTGAGCAGAAGAGGCTGGTTGACGAACTCTTGGCTGAGCGCGCTGCAGAGCGGCGACCCGACTATGGTAATCCCAGGCTGGGGTAGCAGGGGAAGGAACAATTTCCCCCCAGTGAGATGCCTCCGGGCAACCCTGGTCTTTCTACTTCCGCAGACAGGTCAGAAGCCGGAACTTACGGCAAGAGGGCGTGATACGTCTCGCCAACCCCCCCCCCCCCCCCCCCCGAGCTACGGGGCAATCTGAATAATCCGGTCCGGGTTCCCCCAGTCGCCTCGCAGGTCGTTCCGCCAGTTGATCCACGAGCTGCCGAAGCCATATACCATGTTGAGGAACCTGGAAACACACTTTTGGTTAGGGATCCCCGTCAAGACAAGGACCCCCACCCGGATGATCTTATAGTGGCACTCACAGCCCGCCTCGAAGCGTTGGAAATGCGACAGGTAGCGGTCCCACCGGATCGCATGCCGTATCCCGTGTGGGTGGATGATATGCCTGCACCCCCGGGTTTTGGGAACCCCACTTTCTTTCCCTTCAACGGGATAGGGGACCATCCACAGCAATTGGATCATTTTTTTTCTAGGTGTGGTCCCATGCTAGGGACCCCGACTCAGCAAGAAGCCTCCAAGCTCCGATGTTTCGTACAGACATTGGAAGGTCCAACATCGTCTGTTATAGCCAGCTCCCTATCGGATCGGTGATCGGTTGGGAGGATCTCCGCTGGTAGTTCCTATACCAGTTCAACTCCACCACGCGGAAGACTAGCATTGTAGACCTCTTCAATTGCAAGCAATGGCCTGATGAATGAGTCGCAGATTTCATCGCCCGGTGGAAGGGGCTTACGTATTCCCTCGATATGCCATTGACTCAGGAGAAATTACTGACGATGTGTGTGGGGAACGTCAAGACGGAGCTGGTACCCTCCCTAATTACCTAGAACTACCCTGGAGGGTTCAGAGATTTCTCAGATAAGGCTCAGTGCCTTGATGAAGCTCTGCAACAGGCTAGTCAGGCACATTCGTTTCCCCCTATGATCCCAGCCAGGAGGACCGCCAGGGCTGAACCCATCGCGGTGGCCCAAATAGAATCCCCTAGGCAGCTGGAATAACTGTCAGCAGCACCATCCTCGCAACCCCGCAGAGGTCCTCCACCTCAAGCATAGGCTCCTGCCTAGCAGTGACCGCCTCAAAATCGACAAGTTCCCCTACGCAATGCGCCACCGCCACCCAGGCGAGACAATCAGGCGCCGCCGCCTCGGAAGGCCCCTCCGACCCCTCGTCAGGGCTAGGACCCCAGGGCCCCCTATCCGGAAAGAAGGCACCAAAATTATTCGTTCAACAAAATTCAGGTCCCTGGCTACTTCCGAAGTGCTCTAGAGCAAGGGATTGTGTGCCTGCCCGAGTACAGAAGGCCGGCAGAAGAGAATCTCACCGATCACCCCAACTACTATCCTTATCATCGGATTATGGGGCACACCCTCAAGCAATTCTATGTGTTTAAATACTGGCTTCAAGACCAGGTCAACAACAACATAGTCAAGTTGGGCCCGGCACCAGCACAAGTGGCGGGTGTCTTCGTAGGGTCATAGATCGGAAGCGACAGCAAAGGCGAGTAGCAGCAGGTCCCCAGCCACGGATCCCAGAAATACGACGACTAGATGGCTCGAAAAACCGTCTCCAGTTCCCATGGTATCATCTGGGTGCGCCTGAAGCAGTCGAAACCTTCAGAAGAAGTATCTGGTACCTCTGCACCGTCTTCACAGTCGACCTCTTCCCAAAAGGGCAAGCAGCGGCGACGCAAGAAGAAGCAACGCGCACTGCCGGTGCCGTCGTCATCCCGTACTCTCTGCGACTTTATGCCCCCTGAAATGGGGATTCTTCCCAGAATCCACCCGGTGGTGGATGACTCCTCGAGCGACAGCCAGGGGTATGCTTCGGTTAACACCCTGGAGCTGGTAAAGCCCTATATGACTCCCGATGAGGGGGAACGCCAGGTGAACCTCCCCAACGTTTCCAGCCGACGTCAACGTCAGCGGAATCGCAACCGCGCCGGTCATCGAGGTACATCAGCAGACACTTTCAGCCAAGCCGTGCACACTACTGAGACCAGACAGCAGGCTCAGCGCAGAGCTCAGAACACGCAACCCCATCTAACGCCCTCAGCTCCACCTCCACTGCTGTTTGTGCTACTGGATCAGGGATAGCTTCCTCGTTTGTATCACAGTTAGTCTTGCCCGGCTACAGGCTAGCCTCCACTGTCCGATCCTAGTCCGGCGACTACTCTCCAGGCTTCAACCAGTAGGCAGCAGGATGCACCCAATACTAGCCGATCGCCGGTTCAACCGGCAGGACCCTCTATGCCTCCAAATGTCGAACGACCTCCTGTAGATAGATGTTCGCGTTTGGCACGAAAGTATGATGTCCTGAAGCACCTGGCCGACATTCCGACAAGGCTTTATATCCTTGAGGCCCTTTTCCTGTCATCTAAAATGCGTGAGGCACTTTCCGAGGCCCTAAGGATCCCCCTCCAGTTTGAGACGGAGGTAGCAGCTACAGAAGCCTTCCATACTGAGACAATTGAGAACGTCGAATGTCAAGCAGTTATCTCATTCTCCGGTGAAGATGAGGACCCTCCTATACAGGGGCATATTCGCTCGTTGTACATCACTAGCCACTTCAATGGTGTGGAAGTCTGTCGCTTCCTCGTTGACACGGGTTCCAGAATCAACCTAATTCCGACTCGGACGTTGCGAAATCTGGGTTTGTCTGAAGGTGATTTAACTCCCTCTGACCTTAGAATCCAGGGGTACGACAGGACCGAGCAAACCCCAGTCGGCAAGATCCTCCTGAAGACTCAGTTCGGTGGCTAAATTTCCAGCACCGAGTTCATGGTCGTCTCTCAGGACACCACCTACAACGCGTTGATGGGTAGGCCATGGCTTCATCTGCAAGCAGTGGTCCCTTATTCGTATCACCAGTTCCTCAAATACTCACTCAACGGTCGAGTAGGCGTGCTCCAAGAAGATGCGTCCCCTTTCGCTTCTTGTGAGGCCCGCTATCTGGATGTTGTTTATTACAAAAGTAAGGATAAGAAAATCCTAGTAAGTGAGGATGAACCCGCCTCGGTCATAAGTGATCCCTGGGCAAGCATGGATGACGCCTACATCCTCCCGATCCACCGATTGGAGGCCACGACCCCCGACATGGGGCAATGTTTTGTTGTTTCGGGTACACAAGGAAGGCATGTTCCCGTGTCTAAGTGACGGTGGAAAATCACCTCGTACTCCTACATCAACCAGGATCAGGTGATCCCGGAACCTCCTACCCTTGTACGGTACCGGAATGTCAAGCTTATGACAACGGTGGTATTCCATACGTGTCTCTTCCGTCGGGCTAGAATCCACCGACTCAGGCTGACACGTCACCACTGCTCTGATATCATCAAACGTGGCCCCTTAGGTTGAAGGCCAGATGGGATAGGATCAACTGCCTTCATTAATATGGTCTCAATGGCGAGTGAGTCTCCTGATAGGATGACCACTGCTGCCCGAGCCGGCACCAGCTTCCCCTCAGGATTTGATAGCCCAGAAGTATCTCCTGTCACGGGAAATCCCCCCACGAGTGGGTAGGAAGACCTGGAGGATGTTCCCCCCACCTTTGAGGAAGGCGTCTCTACCACGGTTGATGAACTGGTACAGGTGAACCTTGGTAGCGAGGCAGATCCGAAACCCAAATTGATCAGTGTAGCCATGTACCCAGAGGAGTGGCAGTAGTACGTAGACTTCCTCAAACAACACTGTGACGTGTTCGCTTAGAGTTACAACGAGATGCCAGGACTAGATCCCTAGGTATTCGTTCACCGTCTGGGCCTCCCAGCAAAACATCATGGGTTTAAGCAGCCTCCCAGGAAGATTCACCCTTCTCATGGTACTATGGTTGAGGCCAAAGTAGACAAGATTATCAAAGCCAACTTCGTTAAGGAAGTCCATTACCCCAAGTGGCTTTCAAACATTGTGCCAGTCAGGAAGAAGAATGGGCAGATCAGAGTTTGCATCGACTTCTGTGATCTTAATCGTCACTGCCCAAAGGATGACTTCCCACTCCCGGTGATGGAGTTATTGATTGACGCCACGGCCGGGTTCCAAGATCTCTCTTTCATGGACGGGTATTCCAGGTACAACCAGATCCAGATGGCCCCCAAAGACGAGGAGTCCACTACCTTCAGGGATCCCCAAGGTACCTTTTTCTACCAGGTAATGCCATTTGGTTTGAAAAATGCAGGTGCCACTTATCAGAGGGCCATGCACTGCATATTCAAGCCGATTCTCGGAACGTTGGTGGAATGCTACGTAGATGACCTAGTGGTCAAATAATGTCAGTGCTAGGACCATATCAAATACCTCGAGAAGGTGTTCGGTTTCTTATGTTCCCATCACCTGAAGATGAACCTGTTGAAGTGTGCCTTCGGGGTCACCTCTGGGAAGTTTCTGGGATTTGTTGTTAGATACTGAGGTATTGAGATCGACCCAGAGAAGATCAAGGCCATCATCCAAATACCTCCCCCGAGCAACATTCAGGAACTTCGAGGCCTCCAAGGCCACCTAGCCTATATACGCCGATTCATCGCGAATCTGGCCGGCAAGTGTAAGCCCTTTTCCCGGCTCATGAAGAAGGGCGCCGCCTACGATTGGGATGAGGAGTGTCAGACCACCTTTGAGGAAATCAAGCAGTATCTACTCCAACCTCCGGTTTTGATGCCACCCGTCTCTGGAAAGCTTCTGGTCCTTTGCGTGACTGCCCTAGAAAGATCCCTCGGTGCACTGCTCACCCAGAAGAATAACAAGGGTACTGAGAATAGTCTCTACTATCTCATCCGCATGCTTCTCGATACGGAGGTCAGATACTCCCCTATCGAAAAGAGTTTCTTTGCGCTCGTCTTCACCATGCAGAAGTTGTGACATTACCTGCATCACCATGAGGTGCAATTGGTCTCTGGGATAGACCCACTGAAGTACATCCTAAACCGCCCCATGCTGACTGGCCGACTAGCACGGTGGGCAGTGATTCTCCAGCAGTTTGATATCAGGTTCGTACCTCAGAAGGCCATTAAGGGACAGGCGTTGGAAGACTTTTTAGCTGCCCATCCAACCTCCGCGGATCAATCCCTAGACCTGGATTTTCCTGATGAGATGATCCTCTCAGTTGATCATGCCATCCCGTGTTGGAAAATGCATTTCGACGGCGCCTCCCGGAGCCCCACTGGTAGGTGGCTCAACGATCCTAAGCTCAACAGAGTGGGAATGGGTATTGTTTTCATTACCCCGGCGCAAGCCGTCCTGCCATACTCATTCTTGTTGTCAGAAGGCTGTACGAACAATGAGGTAGAGTACCAGGCTCTCATCACCAGTCTCGAGTTGGCCCTTGATGTAACACCCCGAGATTTTATAAAAAATATTCTTTTTAATTTCATTAATGTCTTGTGTTATACGTTACACCAAAAGGAGCTTTCACAACACACATCTCTGACCTGGCTTGAATTACACGCAATCGCGACCTTCCACGATAGCGTGTGATGTACGCAACACCAAGTTTCGCTAAACAACGATATGCTATTAAGATATTATTAAAACTATCCGTTATGAATAGTAATAACCACTTTTTGAAATTTTCTAAATTCTATTTTTCAAAATGGACTTCATTTTTGGATTCGGAATATCGAAATTAGCTTAGGGTGAAATTTTGGTGATTTTCGGATAACTTTCATATTTTGATGAATAGTGAAAATTACTAAATTTTAATTAAAAACAACTTTTTCAATCGAAATAATTAATAGTGATAAATTATTAATTTGAGTGGTTTTAAAGTATATTTAGAATATATTTTTAAAATTTAATACAATGTTGGTCATTGGATGTAATTTCACATTTAAACCAGTTATAAACAAGTGTCAATCTTGTGATAGTTATTATCTCTTAAAAACATGCCTTTTGTTTTGACGACGGGTATTAATTTTTAAATTAATTAATGCAACTAATATGTTTTGAATTTGGTAAAATAGAAATCATTTTTGAGTTCATAATATCAAATATAGCTTAGGCCTAATTTTTGGTATTTTTCTGAAAACTTTCAATTTTTAATGAATAGTGAAACCACTAAGTGGTAGTTAAAAAAACTGAATTTTTCATAAAACTTAATTTTACCGCTTCTGTGAGTGGAATTTCAAAAATCAGAGAGACACGGTTGATGTCAGTAAGTAAAATGTGGTTCAATGAGATGAAAATAATTTTTGGTGAATAGTAACTTTTTACTTTTATTTACCACGGTTAAAAGTAAATAGGGTAATTAAGGGTAAAAATGATATTATTATTACCCTAACACATGTCCTAATTCTATTGGATTAGTGTAATTCGACCAAAAACAGACTTAGGAATAAAATATGACCATTTAGGCCCACTTGAATTAGATTAGGACATTTATTATTATTTAATTCAAAGAAGAGTTAAAAGAGTTAAAATCAATGTTTATTTAATAAAACATTTTTAATATAGGTTTATACAAAAGATAAATTAGACTATAAATATTCATTAGAAAGATAAAAATATTTCCTACATAATGGTATTTTATTTGTAATTTTTAGACATTAAATAATTTAATTTATTTAGGACACAACGATGATGCAGTAATTATCTTATTAATGAAATATTCACATAATTGATGTTATAAATACTCAAATAAATATAATTTCAGACTTTTTATGAATTCCACTAATTTTATAGATTAAAATGACATGTTAGTATTGATTTAATTAACTTTGTTCGAACTTATCATTCTGTTAGGATTTTCACAAAAAACAATTACTAAATAGTGTCAAAATTGACATAAAATAGTTTTTAAAACAAATATTATATTATTAATTGTTATTTTATTCCTAAAAATCTATGGTTCGGCCAAATGACTTAGATAAGGTTATATATATTAATAATAAACAACTTGGGGTTCGTTTGACTTGATATAGTAAGTTTATTAACCTTATAGTATAAGAACACAAGAAGACACGGTAAAAGTAAAATTATTTAACTTAATGTTAAATCTAAATGATATGGTTAAAATAGGAACCTAAACTTGTCTAAATTCTATTGTATGAGAGGATTTAGACCCATCCCCACCTTATCCTCTAAATAAATCAATTTGGAGCTATTTAAAGCCGAACTTGACTTTATAATAAAATAATATTTTTAGTTATTCCAAAGGTGCCCCTCTCCTCCCTTATAAAAGGGAACCTCCTCCCTCTCTTCCTCACACAACTTTGAGCATTCAATCTCGGCCAACCCCTGCCAAATTCTCTTCTCCACTTCCCTAGAAACATCCTAGATGTTCTGGTCTTCCTCAAAGACCAATTTTAGTGCCCTAAGAGGAGGTCTCAAAGAGGCGCTTCAAAGAAGAGGTAATTTCCGTTACCGATTCTTTCACCATTATTTCTTCTTCCACTCCTTCTTCTTAGGTTGTTTCATTACGAAGTAATAACTTCAGTATCACCCATATACTGATATTTTATTATAATTATGAAACAACCCTATTTCACCATCTATCCATCCTATGGAAAACGAAATCACCGCGCATGCGTACGTACGGAATACCGTCTCCACGCCGTGGTGAAATCTCTTTTCCACCACCACCTTACATGGATGGGTATAATGGTGTAAAGAATAACTATACATAGTTATTAGAACATCATATTTATTCTGATATATTGTATCATCCACTCCAATTCAATTCAATAATTATGGAAACGATATCATCGCTCGTGCGTACGTACGGACTACCGTCTCCACAACACGATGAGATTCATTCTTCATGTTAACCATTTAAGAGTGATTATAAAGTATATATAAGAAATAATAATGAAATATATGAAATTATAAAGCTACTGGATTTATGTATATATGTATGTCATCTACTTAATTTCATTCAACTCAATAAGGAAACGAAAACAATGTTCATGCGTACGCACGGCCTACCGTCTCCATGAACGGTGTATTTCTTTCCATTTACTAATTTATTATATATATGTATATTCTGAATATATATTATATATAAATCATGTTTTATATTCTGGAATTAAGTAATTATGATCTATGCAATCATATGAATAATTACAAGTCAAAACATGGACGACAAATGAAACAATTTTACCCAAAACGCTCTTTAACATGGAATTTACAAAAGAACGGGTAATATAAATTCATAAGTGAACCATATATGATATAATAACAATGAATATGATTCTGTAATAAGTCAATGACATTATTTAAATCATTATACCGGAGGTTCGGACACTTACGAAGCAAATCGGACCTAAGGTAAGGGAAATATCACAATCTCATTTTTATCCGAGATTGTTTATACTTTAGTATTTACTAGGGTGTATTTTATCATCCACATCCATGTTTCTTCAATATGTAATATTATTTCCATTCACCTACAATTGTTTAAATTCTATTTTACCCTTCGGTGAGTTTTTAGTAAAATATATGAAAGGAGTCTTTTGTCGTTTTTCGTACGAGGTACTTTTTTTACTTTTCCGACAAAAGTACGAGAAGAATGTTTTTTTAACTTATACGGCATGAATGGATTTTTAAAAAATTATTTCCAAAGAAGATTCCTTTACAAGTTTTTAAGTTTATTTTTAATCAACTTCTTTTAGTTTAAAATTGTATGACATGTTAAGAAAGTAAAAGTGTTTTTGAAGTAGAAAGGATATTTTTCTCAAGAATGGAGTTCAAGTGTTTTATCAAAAATATTTTCCATCTAAGATAATAAAGGGTTCAGTTTATATCCCTATTATTACATTTGTTGGACTATGTTGTGATGGAATTATTTTTATGGATTCCTTTATCTTATATGAATGGTTTTATGATGTCATGTTGTTTAAGAATCCCATTTTTATTACATGGGTTATGCAATGATGTATGATTTATGATTTTGTGGCACACATAAGAATGGTATCATTATGAGATGGGTGGGACCTATATATCCCTCCAATGCATTGGGTAAACGATTTAATATCTCATTAGATAGACATGGCTGGAACGGTAGGTTATACCGGTTCAGTGAAACAGGACTGAAACGAGGGTGACTCGGTTCAGAAAGGGACTTTGTCCACTAAGATAGTCTTGGCAATGAGTCTTGACTAACAAGAAATGATTCTCTATGATTATGTGTGTATGCCACAAAGTTTCATGTTTTATGTTATGATTATTGGGATTTCATTTCACTACTATGATTTATCCCATGTTATGAAATTATGCTCTCTTTTACAGGTTAATATTTCCAAAAGTTATGTTCTTATGAATATGATGTGATTGATTTTTCTTTTGTTTACCCTTACTGAGCATTTTAGCTCACCATTTTATGTTTTCTTTTCCCTAGGATATAAAGAAAGGTTTTAGGTAAAAAAAATGGAAGATCTTTATGGGAGATATTGAAGATCTTTCACCACGATTAGAATATTACGTTCCGAGTTTCCAAAGACACTAAACTATTACGATCCTTGTGTGTGTGTTTTTTTGTTATGTACTAAGTATTTCGCAAAAGTAATGTAATTTCCATGTACGTCATGATTCAGGTCTCTACAGTTGGTATCAGAGGCAAAGGAGGTAGGAATGTATCCGATCCTTGGGAACTCTCACATGTGAGCGTTGGACGAAGCATGGCTCTCCGCCCAAGGGCTTCATGAGGAAATGGCTGCCACTGGGGATGGTGGTGTGTCCCTCCCAGGGGGTGTAGCCGCCCATGGAGTGCCCTGATAGGTATCAATTATAGTCCACTAGAAGTAATTCCATACCGCTATAGTTGGTATTAGAGGAAAGGTTTAGTCAACCTTTGGAAACTAGGATGCGAGAACTTTAGTGAGATCCCTAGAGATATTTCTAAGGTATGTCTAGGGATGTCTCTAAGGTTTAGTATACGTATAGGTTATAGTCCTAGAATTGCACTAACGATCTTATAATTTAACCTAAGATGTTAGATATTGAGGGTACTCCCCCTTTATTATGTTGTTTTCCCTAGCATGATTTTTTCCTCTCACACTATTCTTTTTGGGTTTTAGAAAATGGCTGGAAACAAGATGATTCACGATAATGGAGGATATGATGGACAATGGAATGATATTCTTCATGAGAAACCAAATGAAATGGGATTTGGAAGTCCAAACATCATTATTATTCCGAATTAGCAATATCATAATATGATCAATAAAGTAAAATTTGGTAAGTTTCCTGACTCGGCTAATAAGAGAAAGATGGAGTTTCATGATGATCATAGAGGAAAGAAAGTTCAATTTCCCCTATGTAAATCATGTGGGAAGAGGCATCGAGGAGAATGTTTCAAGGGAACTGGAAGATGCTTTGGGTGTGGAAAAGAATGACACAAAGACAGTAAGTGAAAAGGAAAAGGTTCAATTAACACCATGGATTAGGATAATGGTATTGCTACGACATCAAGAATGGTTAAATGTTTTAAATGTGGAATAAATGGTCATTATGCAAACCAATGCCCTAAGGGAAAGTCTCATGAAGATAATCAGTATGGTCGTATGGGTAGTATTTATGTTGATGATGATGAAGAGACTACAAATGATATGTGAGATGAAACAATTGTTGAAGCTCGGTCAATGGTTTAAGAATGTAGTGGAATGATTACATGTTTATCATGTGTAATGTTGTATAAGTAATCTCATGGTACTATGGAATAAAGAGACATCTAAGGATTGTTACACTGTTGTCTTTCCTTGAGTTTTGAAAGTGTATGATTAATGGTACCAGTATCCATGAAAGGTTATTAAGATATTTTTGAAATGTAGATGATATGCACATAATGAAGGGATAAGAAGAAAATTAAATGTTTGATAGTATTCATGAGCTCATGACTGATATAAGGAAATAGTTATATCATGGTTTGAGTATATAGAATTTTGAGGATTTTGGTATATGGAAAGTGTTAACTTTTAACTGCATTCATGTTTTCACTAAGGTTCAATGGGTATTCAAGAGAATACCTGATTAAGGCCTTTGAATGTTTGGAATGTGACCAACAAGACATATCTTATGATATATGGGGATCAATGATGGTATTAAATCTCTGGTAATCGTTTTCATTATATTATGAGAGTGGACTGCAGTATTTTGGATAAGCCTAAAGATTGGAATGGATTATGTTGGACATAAGTTAGTATTGTTTAAGGATAGAACTTTTGATATTATTTATGTGATGTTATAGTAATGTAGTTTTAGAAAAAGGACAACCTGCAGGATGGGCGACAGCCCATCGCGTCGGACAAGGCTGTGGGAATCGAACCCACAACTGAAGTGCGACTGGCCTTTATCGCCTACCACTGGCCTACAGAAAGTCCCTGTTTAGTAGAAACTAGTTTTATTTTATTAAGCGGTATGATATATGAAGTATAAGTTTATTTTTGGAACCAAATACGATTAACCATAAGATGGACTTATAACTTTTTCTAACCTTTTGTTTGAAAGAGATGGAATGACCCATCATTCTATCACATGATCTGCTAACACATCACAAATGACAAATTCAACTTCATTTCTTTAAGAGATGAAGTGGAAATTGTCCAAAGAATGAAAAACGGTGAGACTATACCAAAATCATGAAAGTATTTCTTCTAATTACAATTTCATCAACTTTAGGGAAATGATCTTGAAAACCAAAAATGTTGTCTTAGTGCTCTTATATCTAATGAATCAGATAGTAACTTAGATCGTCACAAATTTATGGCTTTGTGATTGCTATCTTTTCCATAGCCATGTTCTCTACCACTCTCCATCAGAACATGATGGTTAGATTTCTCTTCCATATCCATATTTTCACCTATGTGGAAACCCAGTGATTAGTTTATTTGGGTAACCGTTACGTTTCATAATTTTGTTTTTAAAGATTGTTTTTGGTATTCCTTTTTACGATGTGGGTTTCTATTAAAGGATCTTTCGAGTAGTAAACCATTTATAACCCCGATGAATTTCGAGGGCGAAATTCATTTTAAGGGGGGTAGAATGTAACACCCCAAGATTTTATAAAAAATATTCTTTTTAATTTCATTAATGTCTTGTGTTATAAGTTACACCAAAAGGATCTTTCACAACACACATCTCTGACCTGGCTTGAATTACACGCAATCGCGACCTTCCATGATAGCGTGTGATGTACGCAACACCAAGTTTCGCTAAACAACGATATGCTATTAAGATATTATTAAAACTATCCGTTATGAATAGTAATAACCACTTTTTGAAATTTTCTAAATTCTATTTTTCAAAATGGACTTCATTTTTGGATTCGGAATATCGAAATTAGCTTAGGGTGAAATTTTGGTGATTTTCGGATAACTTTCATATTTTGATGAATAGTGAAAATTACTAAATTTTAATTAAAAACAACTTTTTCAATCGAAATAATTAATAGTGATAAATTAATTTGAGTGGTTTTAAAGTATATTTAGAATATATTTTTACAATTTAATACAATGTTGTTCATTGGATGTAGTTTCACATTTAAACCAGTTATAAACAAGTGTCAATCTTTTGATAGTTATTATCTCTTAAAAACACGCCTTTTGTTTTGACGACGGGAATTAATTTTTAAATTAATTAATGAAACTGATATGTTTTGAATTTGGTAAAATAGAAATCATTTTTGAGTTCATAATATCAAATATAGCTTAGGCCTAATTTTTGGTATTTTTCTGAAAACTTTCAATTTTTGATGAATAGTGAAACCACTAAGTGGTAGTTAAAAAAACTGAATTTTTCATAAAACTTAATTTTACCGCTTCTGTGAGTGGAATTTCAAAAATCCGAGAGACACGGTTGATTTCAGTAAGTAAAATGTGGTTCAATGAGATGAAAATAATTTTTGGTGAATAGTAACTTTTTACTTTTATTTACCATGGTTAAAAGTAAATAGGGTAATTAAGGGTAAAAATGATATTATTATTACCCTAACACATGTCATAATTCTATTAGATAAGTGTAATTCGACCAAAAACAGACTTAGGAATAAAATATGACCATTTAGGCCCACTTGAATTAGATTAGTACATTTATTATTATTTAATTCAAAGAAGAGTTAAAAGAGTTAAAATCAAAGTTTATTTAATAAAACGTTTTTAATATAGGGTTATACATAAGATAAATTCTACTATAAATATTCATTACAAATATAAAAAGATTTCCTACATAATGGTATTTTATTTTTAATTTTTAGACATTAAATAATTTAATTTATTTATGACACAACGATGATGCAGTAATTATCTTATTAATGAAATATTGACATAATTGATGTTATAAATACTAAAATAAATATAATTTGAGACTTTTTATGAATTCCACTAATTTTATAGATTAATATGTCATTTTAGTATTAATTTAATTAACTTTGTTCGAACTTATCATTCTGTTAGGATTTTCACAAAAATCAATTACTAAATAGTGTCAAAATTGACATAAAATAGTTTTTAAAACAAATATTATATTATTAATTGTTATTTTATTCCTAAAAATCTATGGTTCGGCCAAATGACTTAGATAAGGTTATATATATTAATAATAAACAACTTGGGGTTCGTTTGGCTTGATATAGTAAGTTTATTAACCTTATAGTATAAGAACACAAGAAGACACGGTAAAAGTAAAATTATTTAACTTAATGTTAAATCTAAATGATAAGGTTAAAATAGGAACCTAAACTTGTATAAATTCTATTGGATGAGAGTATTTTGACCCATCCCCACCTTATATTCTAAATAAATCAATTTGGAGCTATTTAAAACTGAACTTGACTTTATAATAAAAAAATATATTTAGGTATTCCAAAGGTGCCCCTCTCCTCCCTTATAAAAGGGAACCTCCTCCCTCTCTTCCTCACACAACTTTGAGCCTTCAAGCTCGGCCAACCCCTGCCAAATTCTCTTCTCCACTTCCCTAGAAACATCCTAGAGGTTCTGGTCTTCCTCAAAGACCAATTTTAGTGCCCTAAGAGGAGGTCTCAAAGAGGCGCTTCAAAGAAGAGGTAATTTCCGTTACCGATTCTTTCACCTTTATTTCTTCTTCCAATACTTATTCTTAGGTTGTTTAATTATGAAGTAATAACATCAGTATCACTCATATACTGATATGTTATTATAATTATGAAACAACCCTATTTCACCATCTATCCATCCTACGGAAAATGAAATCACCGCGCGTGCGTACGTACGGAATACCGTCTCCACGCCGTGGTGAAATCTATTTTCCACCACCACCTTACATGGATGGGTATAATGGTGTAAAGAATAACAATACATAGTTATTAGAACATCATATTTATTCTGATATATTGTATCATCCACTCCAATTCAATTCAATAATTATGGAAACGATATCATCACTCGTGCGTACGTACGGACTACCGTCTCCACAACGCGATGAGATTCATTCTCCATGTTAACTATTTAAGAGTGATTATAAAGTATATATAAGAAATAATAATGAAATATATGAAATTATAAAGCTACTGGATTTATGTATATATGTATGTCATCTACTTAATTCCATTCAACTCAATAAGGAAACGAAAACAACGTTCATGCGTACGTACGGCCTACCGTCTCCATGAACGGTGTATTTCTTTCCATTTACTAATTTATTATATATATGTATATTATGAATATATATTATATATATATCATGTTTTATATTCTGGAATTAATTAATTATGATCTATGCAATCATATGAATAATTACAAGTCAAAACACGGACGACAAATGAAACAATTTTACCCAAAACGCTCTTTAACATGGAATTTACAAAAGAACGGGTAATATAAAGTCATAAGTGAACCATATATGATATCATAACAATGAATATGATTCTGTAATAAGTCAATGACATTATTTAAATCATTATACAGGTGGTTCGGAGACTTACGAAGCAAATCGGACCTAAGGTAAGGGAAATATCACAATCTCATTTTTATCCGAGACTGTTTATACTTTAGTATTTACTGGGGTGTATTTTATCATCCACATCCATGTTTCCTCAATATGTAATATTATTTCCATTCACCTAAAATTGTTTAAATTCTATTTTACCCTTCGGTGAGTTTTTAGTAAAATATATGAAAGGAATCTTTTGTCGTTTTTCGTACGAGGTACTTTTTTGACTTTTCCGACAAAAGTACGAGAAGAATGTTTTTTTTAACTTATACGGCATGAATGGATTTTTAAAACATTATTTCCAAAGAAGATTCCTTTACAAGTTTTGAAGTTTATTTTTAATCAACTTCTTTTAGTTTAAAATTGTATGACATGTTAAGAAAGTAAAAGTGTTTTTGAAGTAGAAAGGATATTTTCCTCAAGAATGGAGTTCAAGTGTTTTATCAAAATTATTTTCCATATAAGATAATAAAGGGTTCTGTTTATATCCCTATTATTACATTTATTGGACTATGTTGTGATGGAATTATTTTTATGGATTCCTTTATCTTATATGAATGGTTTTATGATGTCATGTTGTTTAAGAATCCCATTTTTATTACATGGGTTATGCAATGATGTATGATTTATGATTTTGTGGCACACATAAGAATGGTATCATTATGAGATGGGTGGGACCTATATCTCCCTACAATGCATTGGGTAAAGATTTTATATCTCATGAGATAGATATGGCTAGAACGGTAGGTTATACCGGTTCAGTGAAACAGGACTGAAACGAGGGTGACTCGGTTCAGAAAGGGACTTTGTCCACTAAGATAGTCTTGGCAATGAGTATTGACTAACAAGAAATGATTCTCTATGATTATGTGTGTATGACACAAAGTTTCATGTTTTAAGTTATGGTTATTGGGATTTCATTTCACTACTATGATTTATCCCATGTTATGAAATTATGCTCTCTTTTGCAGGTTAAGATTTCCAAAAGTTATGTTCTTATGAATATGATGTGATTGATTTTTCTTTTGTTTACCCTTACTGAGAATTTGAGCTCACCCTTTTATGTTTTCTTTTACCCAGGATATAAAGAAATGTTTTAGGTAAAAAAAGGGAAGATCTTTATGGGAGATATTGAAGATCTTTCACCACGATTAGAAGATTACGTTCCGAGTTTCCAAAGACACTAAACTATTACGATCCTTGTGTGTGTGTTTTTTTGTTATGTACTAAGTATTCCACAAAAGTAATGTAATGTCCATGTACGTCAAGATTCGGGTCTCTACACTTGAGATCCATGTGCCCCATCTACATGTGAAAGGAGATTCCGAGCTGATAATCAAACAAGTTAATGGCGAATACGTCGTCAGGAAGTCAGAGCTTGTACCATTGCTGGAGTACACCCTTCACCTAATGGCGCAGTTCTCTTCTCGAACAGAGGTTACCCATGTCCCACGGTAACAGAACGGTCAAGCAGATGCCTTGGCTGGCTTAGCCGCGTCGCTCACAGAACCCGAGCAAGATGATTTGATCATACATGTGGTACACCGGAGATTCATCAACCCCGTCACCCAAGAGGACAATGATGGCCTGCGAGTAAGTCATTTCACTGCCGGACCCTCTACGTTAGGGGTCACAGGTTCGTTAGACACAGTAGATAAAGCCACTCCCGACTGGAGGGCACCTTTTGTCGAGTATCTCCAAAATGGTCGCCTCCCGAACGACCAGGCCGAGCGCGAGTGAATCCGACGCCGCACGCTGCAATTTACCCTCCAGAGCGGCCCCAGTCTTGAACAGATCCTTTATAAGCGGAGCTTCGATGGTGTCCTCCTCCGTTGCATTAAAGGTGTAGAGATTCTTCAAGTTATGCAAGAGGTTCACGCCGGTTCCTGTGGCGCCCATCAAGCTGGGCCGAAGCTGTCCCATCAAATCTGGAGGTTGGGGAACTTCTGGCCCTCTATGATCCATGATTGTATTGGGTATGCCAAGAGATTACACACGTGCCAAGTTCACGCCAACTTCCTGAATCGGCCGCCGGAGCCCCTCCACCCCACCAAGTACTCTTGGCCATTTGCGGTATGGGGACTTGATGTAGTGGGACCGTATCCACCGGCAACAGCCTGCCAGTGTAGGTTCATCCTGACTGCTACAGATTTCTTCTCCAAGTGGGCAGAGTCAGTTCCACTCAAAGAGTTCAAGGCCCGTTCCATCGTTGACTTTTTGAGATCCAATATTATCCACCGGTTTGGGGTCCATCACGTTGTCCTCGCCGATAAATGAACCAACTTCTGAGCGGATGAACTGAAGAAATTGTACGCCAAGTATGACATCCGTTCGAACCATACCTCCCACTACCACTCGCAGGAAAACGGACAGATCGAGGCATTCAACAAAACCCTCTCTAACATTCTGCAAAATATTGTTGGTTAGAATAAGAAAAGTTGGCCGGGAAAGCTCCCCAACGCCCTCTGGGCTTACCAGACGACGACTCACAACTCTACCCAGGTGACCCCATATTCCCTGGTGTATGGAGCTGAGGATGTCTTACCCATTGAGATCCAGCTGCCATCGTTACGCACTGCAGTGTATGATCACCAGACATCAGATGAGGTAGCCGAAATCCGTCTAGCTGAATTAGAATCACTGGACGAGAACCGGATTCATGCCCTGCACAATCCGGAAAGGCATCAGGATAAGATAGCGATGGCCTTCAACAAGAAGGTTCATCTCCGTTCTTTTCTACAGGGCGACCTAGTACTGGCCCTTTGAGCGCCAATGATTCCCGGTAGGAAACTGCCCAAGTTAGAACCCAAGTGGGAAGGGCCTTATATCATCCATAAGGTTTACCCCAATGGAGCATACTCCATGGTGACCACGGATGGAGAGCGCATAACTCCTCCCACCAACGCCAAGTTCCTCAAGTGATACTTTGCCTAGGGCAAAAGGGTCCTGCATGACCTTAAACTGCATCTTCATCCTGCAAGACGATAAACTGCAAAATGGTTCTGCATGACCTTAAACTGCACGTTATGGTCCGACAAGACCTTAAACTGTAAGGTCCTGCATGACCATAAACTGCATCTTCGTCCTGCAAGACGATAAACTGAAAAATGGTCCGAGCTCTATGACCTTAAACTAAGATCTCCCCCCATCCTTACTGCAAGACGTTAAACTGCAAGCTAGTCAGTACTTCCTGACCGAGGCTCAGCCTCAGGCCCCTCAGCCTCCTAGGGCCCACGGCCCTCGTCTTACTGCAAGAAGTTAAACTGCAAGATAGTCAGGCCTTCCTGACCGAGGCTCAGCCTCAGGCACCTTGGCCTCCTCGGGCCCACGGCCCCCGTCTTCACCGTGAGATGTTAAACCGCAAGTTGTTCAGGTCTCCCTGACCGCGGTCAGGCCTCAGGCCCCTTGGTTTTCCCCGACTTACCCTCTTGCAGGATTGTACGGTATAGTGTGGGACTACGCCCTCATTCACATCGGATTACTTTCCATACCTTACATATCCCCAAATGATATGCATCCTCGTCCCGCATGACGTTAAACTGCATCTCAAGAACTATGTGTAGCTTGATTCCCATCTTGATGGGATATGTAGGAACGCTCGGACGCCTCATCTTGAGCCCAGCCCCAAGATTTTCTCTTCCACTATCCCCCCTGGGAATAATTTCCTTGGAGGATCTTTGTGTAGTGGGGGGTAGGCTTTCTTAGCCCCGCTCATACAACCCTGCTCACACAAGGATTGTAAGGGTCACACCATGTACCCACTCCCGTTCTTCTATCCTCCCACATCCTCACCGCATGATGCTAAACTGCATGGCCTTCAAGAACTACGTATGGCTTGATTCCCATCCTAATGGGATACGTAGGAACGCCCGGGCATTTTGTCCATTGGCCCATCCTGAAAGCCAAAATCTTCCCCTCGGGTCAAGACATATGGCATGGTGCACACTTTGGCCCCAACTCACATCGAGCAAGCCTCAACCCGGCTGCACATCCCCCCGGGAGATGTTTGCCTCTTTCGTGGATGGATACAGTTATGCTTTACCCACTCCATGACTGGGATTCCATCATTTTTCACACCCAGAGGGACCCCCAAGAACGGCCTGGATACTACTCCCAAGGGCTCTCCTACCGATACGGGCCAATGCCCCTGAGGGTTTTCAAGCAACAAGCAGATACAAGTCCCGCGTTGCGAATTTGGTCAGCGGTCGATGCTCATTTGTTGCTCCCATATCAGGTCACCATAAGAATGATGTGTTTCGAACATGTTCAACAGTGTCCTGGATCTTTGGGTCCACCCTGAGATGTCCCTGACATCGAGTGCAGTGATTCATTCTACCCCATCCCGAAGTGACAAACTTCCCCCCAGGTGATGCTAGCGATCAGGCCCACTGTCCTGATGCCCCATAGGGCTGTACGGTGTGGTGTGGTACTACGTCATCATTCACGTCGAGATCATGTACCATGTCGTACGCCTTCCCTTACGAGGCCCAGCCTCAGGCCCCTTGGCCTTCTCGGGTCCCCGGCCCCCGTCCTCATGTAAGACGTTAAACTGCAGACCCGTCAGGCCTTCCTGACTGATGCCTGACCTTAGGCCCCTTGGCCTTCTCGAGCCCCTCTGCCCAACCTCTTACCCAGGGTGTACGGTGTGGTGTGGGACTATGTCCTCATTTACATAGGGATCAGGTACAATGTCGTACGCCTTCCCTTATGAGCCCCAACCTCAGGCCCCTTGGCCTCCTCGGGTCCTCGGCCCTCGTCCTTACTGCAAGACGTTAAACTGCAAGCAGGTCAGGCCTTCCTGACCAATGCCTAACCATCAGGCCCCTTGGCCTTTCCGGGCCCCAGCCCAGGTCCTCTCTTATAGAAGTGTATGGTGTGGCATGAGGTTATTTTCTCATTCACGTCAGTCTCGTAATGACCACGCCATGTACCTCTCCCTCCTGAGTTGTTTCGTAGATCCCTTTTCGGCAGTTCACCAATGTGCCTAAGAGTACTCTGGTTTATTACCTGGGGTGGCAAGCTTTACTCGGACACATCCGCACCCGCTTTCCAGGCTTTTTGTATCCCTGTATCAGGGCTTCCATCATCTTTCACACCCGGAGGGACCCCCAAGAATGTCCTGGATACTATGACCAAGGCCTCTCCTACCGTTATGGGCCAATGCCCCCGGGGGTTTCGGACAACAAATCGATAAAATCCCGCGTTGCGAATATGGTCAGCGTCTGATGCTCGTTTGTTGTTCCCACCTCAGGCTAACACGATATGGACGCTGCGTTTCCACCATGGTTAACAGTTTTCCTCTATCGCTACGCCAATCCATTAAGCCCAAAATGTCGGGTACACAATTCACACCCTTCATCACTTCATCGTGTCCAAGTAGAGTCTCGGAACTCTTGGTACTTTTCCTCCATGCACGTCTGCATGTTGGGGAAACAAGTCGCGTCAAAGGTGTCCTTCGGGGCTCTCTACCAACTCCCCTCTGATGGACACCCCAAGTATTGCGATAAATATCCCCCCCCTTGTTTCCCACACCGAGTATAACTCACGTGGGCTTAGGGATCGGGTTGACGTCTGCGCTATCTTGGGAGGTTGTTACCATTCATGGTCTGAGCTCTAATACCATAAACTAAGATCCATCTGGAACTACGTTCAGCTTGATTCCCATCCTCATGGGATACGTAGGACCGCCCGGACACCCTGTCTTCGGGTACAGCCCATTTAGGGAGCCAGTCTCTCCCCCATGTTTCACCTATTACCTCTATATAGGCCCCTCGGCCTAAGGTATCCCTCTCCGAGTGGCGTACAATGTGATGTGGGATCATGTCTCCATCAATTGTGTTTTATAACACTACGCACGTTCCCCGCCTAGAATCGTCTCTACTACGTCTGCACTGCATGATGATAAAATCCATGGTTTGTCCTATCATATGACCCTAAACTGTGACATTATCGTCCTGGCCGCACGACGAAAAACGGCACTGTATTGTGGTGACCTCGTTGTAGAGGACATCACGTTGGGTATTGGTCACGTGCCATGCCATTTTTCAATTCCTATCACGGCTTGATCCTTGTGGCGACACCACGGCCTACTACTGTAGGCCTGTCGCTTCACAAAAAAAACCACTCACCTTAAAGGACAAACAAGATTTATCAAATTCTGCTTCTTTTAGTGCAAGGGCCACGGCCGCGCTCCCCTTTTCCCCTGGCACTGGTATCTTACCATGTCACCTTTAAGAACTATGTGTGGCTTGATTATCATCCTCATGAGATACGTAGGAGCGCCCGGGCACTTCCCCGCGGGCCCAGCCTAACCTTTGTGTGCGGTCCCTCGACTTGAGCATTTCCCCAGAGAATGCATGGTAAGTAGGGCTTAGGTCCTCCTTCACGTCGGGTTTTGTTGCCATGTGTCCCCTGCTCCCTTTACCCATTTATGGTCTAAGGTCCATCAAGAACTACGTGAGGCTTGATTCTCATCCTTATGAGATACATAGGAGCACCCGGGCACTTCCCCGCAGGCCCAGCTTAACTTTCGCTTTTGGTCCCTTGACCTAAATCCTCTCCCAAGGGGGTCGTGCGGTGTGATATGGGATTACGTCCTCATTCACGTCAGGTTGTTCACCGCACCATACACACCCCCTATTCCCATTCACACCAGGTGTTTGATTTACTCCACCATGTGCCTCTTATGTCTCCTCCCATCCATGGTCCGGATTCTACGACCCTAAACTAAGATCTCCCCATGGGAGAGGAATCTGCTCCCTCTATCTAATACGTCTCATTGTCGTATTCGGATGTGTTTTGAAAAAGAGCCTGAAGTGTGGGATTTTCATACAGACATTCCCTTCGTCCCATGACCAAGCTTCGTGAGCTCGCTATTTGGATCCCCATCCTCTTCCACATCCAAAAGGACCCTCAGACGACATGGATACTAGGATTAAGGGCTCTCCAAGAATGCTGGACCTAAGGGCCCTCCAATTGTTTCGGGCCAACATCCCAACGGATATCTGACAACATTTGTGACATGGTCCCATGTTTCGAACATGGTCAACGGTTAACCCTCATTTCTTTGTCCCCATTCTAGGCTAACGCGATATGGATGCTGGGTTTCCGCCACGGTCAACAGTTATCCTCCATCATCATGCCACCATCATCGTGATATGAATCTCGAGCGCCATGATTCATACATTTCCACTTCCTCATGTTCAAGTGGAATTCCATCATACTCGGCTCTTTCTCTTCGCGCATCTAGGTGCGCTAAATGACCGTGTTAGTGTCATTGGGTCGGTATTCACCGAGCGTCCCTTTTCCCTAACCTACCCCTTTTTTTGTCGGGAAATTCCCACCACTACTTCTTGTTTCCCACACCGAGCACGAATCATGTGGGCTTAGTAGTTTTGGCGGGATGTGTACCAACACGGTCAGGCTTCTCATCATCCCGCATGACGTTAAATTGCGCTTCCATAACTACGTATGGCTTGATTCCCATCCTCATGGGGTACATAGGAACGCCCGACCACTCTACTTCGAGCCCAGCCTAATCCTCACTCTTGGTCCCTCGACCTGAAGAGTTTCCTTTGGGGGTACGTGGTGCGATTTGGACTCCAAGTCCTCATTCACATCGGTTTCATGTCTACCGCAACACATGCTCCCTGGGATCTTCCCTTTTCTTCCACGTCCTATCGTATGACGTCAAACTACAGGAGTCCATGTGTCCTCAACTCATGACATTAAACTGCGGTTCTACCCTGAGCAAGCTTAGGATGCCCCATTTTAATCATGGGATGCACCAGAGCCTCTATCAGAGAGGATTTCACTTGCCAGTGTTGGTCTTTGACTGCACTGTCCTTCCAGAACTACGTATGGCTTGATTCCCATCCTTATGGGATACGTAGGGACACCCAGGCATTTCACCTAGGGTCCAGCCCCAGGGATCGTAAAATCCTGTTCCTCCCCCTGGTCGAACCCCTCATAGGGGACCGTGTAATTATGACTCTACCCTGAACAAGTTCAGAATTCCCCAAGATTACATTGGGAAGCGATAAATCCCTTCGCTAGAGAGGCCCTGTCTGAAAGAAGGAATGATCCATGATCAAACCAATGCGCCCATATGGTGTACTCCCACCACGGTGGTGTAACTACCTAAGTGTTGGATTCTGTTCGGACAAACCATCACTCCATATTCCATGCTTTGCGTGCCCCTTATTCGGACCCTCATCCCCTTTCATGTCTCACTGGACCCCCTAACGGCCTGGTCTCATGCCGCATTGGCTCACCTACCGTCCTGGGACAACGTTCCGGAAGACTGGTCATGTTTGGAAGGACCCTCTAACAGTATGGATGTTTGAACTATGGTCCGCCAACTGTCCTGGGTCAATGTCCTGAAAGATTGACCGACAATATTTGTGACATGGTCCTGTGTTTCGAACATGGTCAACGGTCGACCCTCATTTTTTTCCCCATTACAGGATAACGCAGCAAGGATACCGCTTCTCCACCATGGTTAACAGCTTTCCTTTATTGTCACGCCATCCCCACAGTGCTCTGAATCTTGGCCATTGTAATTCATGCTTCTTGTTTCCGTCTGTTCGGACTGATTTCAGCGCCCCTGGTGTTTCACCATTCGTGCATAAGAGCACACTGAAGAAACGGTAATTCGGTTGTCCTGAAAAGTTCCTTCTCCAGTCAGGCCCCACCTGTCTTTTGGAAATCCGGACTGGTAATCCAAATCCTGGATGCCCGAAGCATGGTCTCCACTCCTATGTTAGGTAGGATGAGAAGGTAACTGTCTCCTGTTTCTCACATCGGTCTCGACCCACATGGGCTTGGGGAATTATCGCCGAACGTCCCACAAACATTGTAGGGATGTAACGAGGCAATTCAAATAGTGTAAATAGTGCGCGCTACGGCATTCAAAACAAAAAAAAATTGAAGCACAAATGTGCCAATAAAAGGTTTTTGGTTTGTTACAATACCCGGGGGTCGAATCCCCCCATGGACGGGTTGACCCCGTCAAAAGAGCGTTGCAGCTCCGCCACCCATTGGCTTGTGGCGTCCAAGGCTTACTGCCGCTGACTCAGCTCCCGCTCCTCCTCAGTAGTGGCGGGGCGCAGTTCGTCAGCCTTGGCTTTGGCCCTCTCTACGCCAGCTTGAATGGAAGTCATCTTTCCAGAGGCCTGCCTCATATGCTCTTCTGCCTCTGCCAGCTGGGCCTTCAACCGTGAGATCAGCTCAAATTGTGCATTAAGAGAGGCTAAAAGCTCATCTGCCCGGGTCTGCATCTGTTAGACCTCACTTTCAGCCTCCCGGAGCTTCTTGATGTTGGTCTCTTTCCTCCGCTGTCAGCCCACGCTGAGCCCACGATCATGCTCCCGGATCTTCTCAGCCATAATATCTCAGATGAGTGCGTGAGGACGTTGGGAATCCACTCCCCCAGCGTAGAGTTCACGCAACCACGAGCGAAGTCTGTCCATTTCGGCCATCCATTGCACTTGGGGGGTTTCCTTGATGAAGTGCATGATTAGCTTCCATGACCGGCGGCAGACTATGCTGTTGTCTTCCTCATCGGAGGCCGTTTCATCCCAGTCTGCGTGATTGGCAGGCTCGTACGTGGGATACGCCCGCAAGAAATCCTCGGCAAGATCTACATCTGGTGTTGAATCCAGTACAACATCTGGCGCCGAAGCAGGCGTGATAGGATTGGGACTGACCGGTTGATCCTCTTCCTCGGAGTCCACCTCAATGACTTCGGGCACGACCCTACTGGTGGTCCCGCCAGTGATGATGTGTGTTACTGCTTGAGGAGATGGGGGGACTATCGCCACCATCATCGGCATGCCCCTAGGAGGGACGCCACCAAACATCCCGACTAGTCTTGCCGCAGCAGCCCACGCCAGTCAGAGAACTATATGACAGAGAGGGACATAAACATTAGTTGGCATAGTCTACATGTGACGAAAAGGAAACCGGTAGAGGAAACTTATGGAGATCGACCTCCTGGCGCTGCTCTTGAGCCGGTACTGACGGGACCCCGAGGCGAGGCCCTCTGTATACTGTTGGAAGGTCTGGAGATTCCGAAGGAGACACCTCTGGTGCTCTGGTCCCACCAGACGCGGAACTGGACGCAGCCATAGGCATGGGTTCTGAAGGTCCCATCATCAACCGCCGAGGGGCGAGAACGAAGCATGCGAACAAGTTCCTCCTGCATGGATCAAACATCGGTGAGAAGTCCATAGTGGCCCGAGAATGGACCATAAGGAAAGAAGTTCGGAATTCTACCTCGAGAGCTTCTACGAAATCGTCGGAATCCGAGCCCTGATCTCCTACCTCACCCTCCTCTAATGGGATCCCTCCTCCAGCCTCATCCTCCTGAGAGGATTCCTCTTATTCGTCCGGCAGGGGGAAGCGCTCCCTCAGATCGGCAGTTGATAACTATGGGGGGACCGTTTGATTCAACAGTACCTCACCCGGTCTGTCATTGGGCGAGGGACACCACTGGAGTGGACGTAATCCTTCAGCTCGTCCAGGTATTGCTCTGCCTCCACCAGAGATGCCATGAATCCAGCCCAGACTGGGCCTATGCCCGGTAATTCCATCCCAAGGCGATTCAGGTGGGCCCATATCTTGGGTGGGCTGAGGAATTGCCGGTTGACATCCCAAATTTCCCAGGCTTCCGGGAAGACGGCATCCTCTGCCACGTCGATATGACGCATGCGCTTCCCCGGAGCCTGAGTGGATATCCTATGAAATCCTCTCAGTTGCTACCCCTCCAGATGGCCCTGCTCTTCTAGAATCACCGGATTCACCGTTGCTGCCACACCCTCGGCCGGTGCGGGTCTCGCCGCTATGGCAGCCCCGCTACCGCGAGAGGCCCTAGCTGCCCTCCGACCCCGACCTTGAGATAGAGGAGGCTCTCCGTCACCGACCCGAATAGTCGACTGCTTCAGCATATCCCCTGGGTAAGCAGCTTCCCAACTAATGGCATACTCCCTCACCAATCTGAAGGTGGCGGTAGATGGAGGCAATGTAATTCTCATCTTCCCATCTTCCCGCGTGAACATGAGCCACAGCTGCCTCATCACACACGGGTGCTCCTCGTGACGCACCTCCCAGTAGACCTGTGGGGTCAGCCGCTGGAGGCACCGGAACTGCCTCGCAAACCGATGCAGGGTGTACGGTTCACAAAGTGGCTCACGATCTACTCGTGCCACCAAAACTCCACCTCAAAAGGCTAGGAGGTAAGCCTGATGTTCTTCTGTTCCCCACCCATCGTCAGTAAGTATCCCCGTCGGCAATGGGAAGGGGTGGAAATTAAACTCATCCGCCCTCCACACCCGATTCAGCACCATCGGCACAGTTAGTTTGAACGGGAAGCTCCCAACCGCATTTAGGATAAAGGGGTGGAAATTTGATCCTGGCGGTGAAATAGGGTTTGGATACTCAAAAATCCCCCTGATGTGCACTATGATCCACCCATACAGGAGGTGGAAGGGCCCGCATATCCTTGGAGGCTTCTTTCCCTCGCTAATGTGCCGCAGAATTATGTACAATTTGGCGAGCATTGGAATTCCCAGATTGATCTGCTTCCCCATGGCCAACATGGACGCCATAATAAACGAGCTGGGCCGCACCCCCATGCTTGTATCCCTCACCAGTAGAATCCAACCGCAGATGAGAGCCGTGATGAACGCTGTCAGCCTAACTATCGGCTATTGTTCAGTGCTGACACTGAAACCCCAAGTCTTCCATTGGCTATCCTCCAAGACCCGCCAATACAAGTGCTCCTTACCCCGTTGGTCCGCCCTTGGAAAAGTTCGAGGCCTCGGAGGGAACTCTTGATTCTCTGGGAAATTTAGGAAGCACTTGAACCATCTCCTAAAGTGGACATCCCTCACTGCCTCCTTGTCCTCTCCAGGGACGAGTGCCATCAGCACTGACGCCAGTCGCGACATTTTCTCTGTATCCTCCCATGCGCTCATGACAGGGAGGAACTCATCATACATGGCCCCCAAGATCGGAACCCCAGAAATCTGGTGGACATCCCACAGGCTGATGCCCACCTCCCCGTGATGCAGGTGAAAGGTATTGGTCCTAGACGACCATCTGCTCAGCAATTCCAGAATCAGTTGTTTCAGTTGGTAAAGGTGGAATTGGGAGGCCCATGCCGCCTCATATAACCCCACTCTCCTCAGCTCGGCTCCAAACTCCTCGCATGAGGCGCCTACCCAGTAGGCCCAGGCCCAGCCATCAGTGAAGTTGCTACCTTGGCACAGGTCCTACTCATCGGACCATCCTTTCTTTGAATCCTGTAAATCTGCCTTCAGCATGGTACGGTAGAGAGGAGGGGACGTCTCCGGTTGCAGTGGATTCCCATCAATATCGTTCAAATGGTTTTAGAGACAGTCAGCGGTGACGGGTGTGAAGTCCTCCTACGCATGACGATCGACTGCCCTGAACCATTGGTGCTGACATGGTGTGCTCCTGAACCAGCAAGCTGGTTCGTCCCTACTCTCCTCAGGGATGAAGACGTCATCCCTTAACCCGAAGTCGTACAGTGGCAGCTTCTTACACTGCGGATAATCCTTCTGACCCTCTGATAGCAGATCTGTCAAAGAAGCGTGGTCCGAATGGCTTTGGACCATCTCCCCAAGGCCTGGACAGTTGGCCATCTCATCCGGACGGGCGGCATCTTCAAGCACCCCCAATACAGCTTCTTGATGGGCCATTCCAGTTTCGGCACTCAGAAAGGAATTTTTTTCAGAACGGATCGCAAAGCTGGATCACGAAGATGGTTCGCGAAGGTCGGTCGTGAGACCAAGCCGCGAATTCTGGCCTAGGCCGACAAACAAAAGTTCGCTTGGTGCGGACGCGGAGTCGGAGACCCGCGGTTCGCCACGAAGCTCGATTCGCAGAGAGCAGGCGCGGAGTACGCGGAGCTTCGTGAAATCGAGAGCACAAAAAGACAAGGAAGGTGCGTGAAGACAAAAAAGAGTCGACCCCCCTATTTATAGGCGGCGACCCCGGAGCATCACAGCGCGCCTCACCCGCGCGGAGCATCGCGGCGCGTCCGGATCCGGGGCCCCAGTCAGCACCGAGGGCCCCCTTCGCGAAGCCGCATCGCGAACCACCGACAATTTTGGAGATTCTCTCTCATAATTCGACCCTTCACCCTCTGCGGCTCCAATTCTGAGGGGGGGAATTTGTTGGCTCCAAAATATTGCACGAAAGGAATGGATGGAACAGAAGGCTGGCACGCTGCCTCACGAAGCACCGACACGAAGCACCCCAAGCATCGCGGTCTCGCGAAGCTCCGGAGGCGGTAACTCTCCGCGAATGCATTTGACGTTCGCGAGCCTGCCGCGAAGCCCCAGAGGCGGTAACTATCCGCGAACGCATTTGACGTTCGTGAGCCCGCCGCGAAGCTCGGGAGGTGGTAACTCTCCGCGAGGACATTTGACGTTCGCGAGCCCGCCGCAAAGCTTGGGAGGTGGTAACTCTCTGCAACCGAGTTTGACGTTCACGAGCGCGCCACGAAGCGCCTGAGTCGACACGCAAGTTCTGCTTCGCGGAACCCCTTCCCTATAAATACTGGACTCCCCCTGAGTCCCAGAGATGGAAAATCCGACCTTTCGGCTTCTCCTCTCCCGAATCGCGAAGCACTATTTGCCCCGGGAATCATGAGCTCCACGAGGTACTTCTACTTCGTGTGACGCCATTTCTTTGTCTCATTTTGAGCCCCTCTTCCGAGAGGGATGCCCTTCGCGAAGCTCAAGGGCATTCGTGAAGGAAGGGGATTCCCAAGGGAACTCAGGCAGCCGCGGAGTGTTTATGCTTCGCGAAACACCCAACCTATACTAGTGATCCCTATGCTAAGGTAGGATCTCTACACATCGCGAAGCACACTGCTTCACAGCACCTTGCTTCGTGAGGCACCTCTTCTTCACGAGGCAGTGCTCCGTGAATACTGTTCCACTTCACGAAGCACCCTCCACTCACACCTATGCCCCATGCTAAGGAAAAGGCACTCCGCTTCACGAAGAACACTCCTTTTCTTGGCAATTCCTCTTCCCGTGCGACCCTCCAGGTATGCGCGATGTGATTTCAAAGTCCCACGGACAATACCACTCGTAGCCTTACTTCGCCTAATGCTCCTTCGCATAGGCACGCTAACGGCTATTACTTCTTCGCATAGCCACGCTAACGTAGACCCCTTGATGGTTCGCTCCCCAACCCCCCTAGACCATGGCCTTGCCAGTACCTTACCTCCCCCAAGGACCAGAGGGTACCGGTTATGTAAGTCCTAGGGGTGCGGAGTGAACCCACCTCATCCGAGCTGCAGGACGTTAAACTGCCAAGCACCACGTCCTCAATACATGATGTTAAACTGTGACCCGACCTCGTGTCTCTCACGAAGGGTCCCCCCTGCTCGAACATTTTTTACGCCACTCGTCTCCACAAGAGTGGAATCACCCATCCACAAGGGATGATATCCTCCTTATTGGAGTGCCGTATGTTTTCAGGAGAAGGGCGACCCTAGTTCCCCAACGGATGGTTGCACCCCTGCATCTCCGTACTTCCCCACTACCAAGGTCAGTGGAGGGTGTGATAGAGAATGAGGCACCTCCCATCATTGGTCCCAAATCCCTCTTTCGCTGCGCTTTGTCGCACTTCGGGCCTCCATCCTAGAGTAAGTCCCAGCACCATGGGCCGCCTAACGCGTAAGCCCCTCTTCGTTTCTCACGGACGCACCCTACGCGGCGTGATCGTCATGTCCTTGATGTCTCTTGTTTCTCACACCGAGCATGACTCTCATGGGCTTAGAGTTGGCATTGGCCATGACAATACCCCATCCAGCGGTAAGCCGTTATGACCCATTCTAGCGGTAAGCCGTCATCAGAAGAACTACGTGGTCTTTGATTCCCTGTCACAGGGATACGTAGGAATCATCTTCAAGGCTCAAGCCCAAAACTATCATCATCCTTTTCCTCGGGGCTCCATCCTGGAGTAAGTCCCAGCACCATGGGCCGCCTAACGTGTAAGCCCCTCTTCGCTTCTCACGGACGCACCCTTCACGGCGTGATCGTCAGGTCCTTGTTGTCTCTTGTTTCTCACACCGAGCATGACTCACGTGGGCTTAGAGTTGGCATTGGCCATGACAATACCTCGTCTAGCATGACGTTAAACTGCATACCCTCATCCAGCATGACGTTAAACCGCATGCCCTCATCCAGCATGATGTTAAACTATATGCCCTTGTCCCGCATGACACTAAACTGCACACCCATTTGAACTATGAGGTCTTTGATCCATGTCAAGGCATGGTACGTAGGAAGCCTCTATGAGGTTCAAACCCACCAGTCATCCAATTCACATTGAGTTCTACCTTCGTCCAGTATGACGTTAAACTGCATTACAGTCCAACGACAAGCCGTTGTGACCACCCTTTGAACTATGAGGTCTTTCATCCATATCAAGGCATGGTACGTAGGAAGCCTCCCCGAGGTTCAAGCCCAACAATCATTGGACCAAACTGTCTCCTTGTCGGTGTGCCAAGCCCCCCCCCCCTCCCCCCATTTTCACCCAAACTATAAGGACTTTGATCCATGTCAAGGCATGGTACGTAGGAAGCCTCCCAGAGGTTCAAGCCCATCTCCATCGGACCAAGGTCCCTCATTTATGTCAGTTCGCCAACACCCACCACCCGTCGCTCGTTCACGTCAGGGTTCGCTATCGTCCCGCATGACGTTAAACTGTATTCCACCATTCTGAACTATGAGGACTTTGATCCATGTCAAGGCATGGTACGTAGGAAACCTTTCCAAGGTTCAAGACCACCACTAGTGGACCCACGGGTCCACTTTCACGTCGGTTCACCGATGAAACCCTTTGAACTACGAGGTCTTTGATCCATGTCAAGGCATGGTACGTAGGAATCCTCCCTGAGGTTCAAGCCCATCTCTCATCGGACCAAGGTCCACCTTCACGTCGGTTCGCTGACGCATCGGACCAAGGTCCACCTTTACATTGGTTCGTTGACGACATCCATCGGTCCAAGGTCCACCTTCACGTTGGTTCGCTAACGCATCGGGCCAAGGTCCACCTTCATGTAGGTTCTCCGACAAAGCCCCTCTGAACTACGTGGTCTTTGATCCATGTCACGACATGGTACGTAGGAAGCCTCCACGAGGTCCAAGTCCACCACCACTAGGACCCTCCTAGTTCTCCCCATTCACGTCAGTTCGCTGATGATGCCCATCAGACCAAGGTCCACCCTCATGTCGGTTCACCGGCACCATCCTGAACTACGCGAACTTTGATTCCCTACCACGGGGATACATAGGAAGCCCCTTCAAGGCTCAAGCCCAACTTCACCGTTGCCCTTGCGATGGTTCCTTGCTATTCCCCCTTCCACTTAATTCTTCTATCCATCATCCACCCTGATTCTCGCCCGGGCCGTCATATCCCGGTGAGACCATGTCGGTACACTCCTCTTCACAGCCGCCCATGGGCTGGTCCCGGTATCGGCACACCTTCAAGGGAAATCCCTCAATCCGATCTATTATAGCTAATTCTATGATCGGGCTGATCCGTCTCTGATGGACATTAAACTCGTGGTGTACCCTGTGTTAAACACAGGAAGCTGAGGAAAACCTCAGATATGTGTCTATGGCATATAATTCCCCACGCTCGATGTGGGATGCCTAGGGCTTCCACGCCCTTGAGAAGCCCTGTGACCAGGGATAATAGACAGACATGCCAGGTTCCCCAGCATCCAGACATGCTACTGATGCCTCAACGTGACTACTCCCCCGACTGAAGGTTACTGCCCTTACTGGACCCTTTGGAATGTCCCGACAGATGCAGTGTAATTAACCGGCGTCCATGGAAACATGGTACTGGGAAGAGTTTCATGAACAACGTATTAAATATATGTGGGAGACCCGGACTAGGTGATGAGTTCTGAGGAGGAATCCACAGAAGGAAGAACCGACATCCCATCATCCCGTTTCGATCAAGGAGCAGACGTCCTTGAATAAGGAACGAATGCTTCCCACCTTTGGAAAGCGGGAATGTGGGGCAATAGCAGCGTGTCCTCCATAGACAGATGTGTGCGCCCCGGCGAAAGCGTCGGAAACACACGGGTCTCCCGAAAACGTTGAAGGGAAATAATGTGATATGGTTTTTGGTTGACCGACTCACCAAGACTACTCATTTTATCGCTATTTTGGAAGACCTCTCGCTTGAACAACTTTCAAAGATATATGTGAAGGATGTGGTAAGACTGCATGGTTTTCCACTCTAAAGTTTCTCTGATTGTGATCCAAGGTTCACATATAAATTCTAGAGTAGTCTTAAACATGCTTTGGGTACTCAATTAAATTTTAGTATGGCCTATCACCCACAAATTGATGGCCAATCTGAAAGGACTATTCAAATTCCTGAAGATATGCTAAGAGCCTACTCTCTAGAATTCAAAGGTCGATGGGATCAGCATCTCCCATTGGTTGAGTTCTCATACAACAATAGCTTCCGCTCGAGTATTCAGATGACTCCCTATGAAGCTCTGTATGGAAAGTGATGTAGAACTCTAACATGTTAGTATAAATTTGGAGAATAAAATCTACTTGGACCCGATCTTGTACAGGTGATGACGAAGAAGGTGCAAGTCATCCAGAAAAACATCAAAGCTACTCAGAGTCGGCAAAAGAGCTACGCTGACAACCATCGAAGGGACTTGAATTTCGATGTTGGAGATAAATTATTCCTTTGAATATCACCATGGAAGAGAGTCATGCAGTTTGGAAATAAAGGGAATCTAATCTTGAGTTACATTGGCCCCTTTGAGATCCTAGATGGCATAAGAGCAGTGGCCTATCGACTTGCACTTCCATCGAATATGGCTTGAGTTCATGATGTGTTTCACGTATCACACCTAATGAAGTACATACCTGATCCCTCACATGTACTGAACTCAATTTTGGGGTATATGGAAGATGATCTCTCTTATGAGGAGTAGCCAGTGAAGATTTTGGATCGAAGAGATATGGTTCTACGCAATAAAAAAACACACCTTTTCAAAGTGTTGTATGGGAAAAAAAGTTTGAAGAAGCTACTTTGGAATTGAAGGAGGAAATCAAAAAGAAGTACCCTCACCTATTTATGGCTTAGAATGTAAAATGAAATTTCGAGGGTGAAATTTTATAATGGGGGAAGAATGTAACAACCCAATGTTTTCCAATTGAAATTCCCTTCTCATAAATAAGTTATAAAATCCAATGAAAACACAATATAATGAACTACTAAGTGCTAAGTGACCTTTAAACATAGGTTAGTCACTTCTGTGTTTGGAATTTTGAAAATATGACATACACGGTTCCAATCAGTAAGTTATTTATAGTCCGATAAGAAAAACTTATTTTTTGTTGAATAGTAACCTATCCTTATGAACAGTAATATACTCTTATGAATAGTGATATACCCTAATGAATAGTAACTTAACCTATGATAATACATAAATATTATTCAATTTAAAAGTATGATATACCTATATTTTAGAATAAGTAAACGAATGTTTTAAAACTAGTTTTTAATAATAAATTATGATTTTAATTAAATATTAAATTAATCATATTTAGAAAATTATTTTTGAAAAATGGACTTTATTTTTTTATTATACATGTCGAAAAATGGTTAGGGTGAAATTTTTAGATTTTTCTAAAATACATGAATTTTTTATGAATAGTAAAATCTGATAATTCACAATAAATTCTAAATAATGGATTAATTGGGTCATTGATGATAATATGCTCATGTAAGACTAATTAGTTATAATTCACATGTATTTATTAATTTTATTGGTCATGGAATACTTACTATTCCTTGTCTTATGAAGAAATAATAAACTAATGATTAAACAATTATGAAAACCCTCCTCCCCTCCACTATAAATACCACCCATTCTTACCTCTTCTCTTCACTCCTCTAAAGCCTTGTGCCTTGTAAATATTATTCCCAAATCTCTCCTCAAGCTCCTCCCACGCATCCAAAATCCCTTATCCCATTCAAAATAATAAAACCTCTCCCCTTAAGCGGTTCTGAAAGGAGGAAGTCTCAAGAGGTAAATTCCTCTTTCCAATTTCTTCTTTTCTTTTAAGTTCTTTTCTTTTTGTTTCTTTCCTCACCTACCATCACCCAAATAGTATGATAACTTCAGTAACATACATGTAATGAAATTTTTTTATTCTAATGGGTTATTTCATTATCATCTCTCCTTTCCCAACCTTTTATTTGAAAGAAATGAAAGCAATGTTTGAGATGTGCTAATTTAGCACATTCAAGGACAACGGTTTATCAATTTCTATTATTATATTTAAATCTGGTCGTGAAATAATTTTTGTTATGGTTGAACCAGATTATATATATGTAATATATCCTATTTCTAGTTATGTAATCATTTTGTAAAAATGGTATTATGTTATGAAGCAAAACATGTTCTTTGTAATCAAACCCACCAATTAACAAAAACAGTTGTCACTTTGGTTATATATTATAATTTGACTTCAATCTTAGTAACCAAATTAAATTTAAAACCATTTAATCTCTTGTATATTCACTAATAGAATATAACTTCAATTATGGATGACCACTTTCATCTTACATGTTTATCCAAACACAAATATAAGTCAACCGGTCATTAAAACAAAGTAAACAAACAAGCTTGAAAAATGAAATTGAAACTCATAAACAATCAAAATGGTTATGAATGAACTTAAAATGATTATAATAAACCAATTAAATATAGAATAGGTTCTATAATTATTAATTAATAAACCGAATTTGTTTATTCATTTCTTTAATAACAAGTGGATAACACCAATGGATTTAAGGTAAGGGATCCTCCCCATCTAACTTTTATTTCAAGATTGTCCTCTATGTTATACCATTTTACATGTGATCCCTAATGATGGGGTATTATTTACCACCTCCCCCGTACTTCCCTAATGATGTATAAGTAATGATAAACCCCATTATCTCTCATAAAATACCTTTTAGGTACACCTGATACCATGACAATAATCCGTAATGAATTCTACCTGAACCTCCTTTACTCCTTCAAGTTTGTCTATCTTTCTTTTTACCCAAATGAAGATTTATTTTATTTTTATTTAAAAATTATAAATACTATTTAAATTATCCAAACTCATGTTCCAAGATCCATCCCTCATTCTCTTTCAGGGATATACATGTTTTTTTTAGTGATTCCCACCTCGATACTTCCCGATAAACAATCTTTTTTTAAGGGAACTTCCCAAAGTTTTACCCCATTTCAAGTACACCCTATCCTTTGTTTTAAGACTAAATTGTATTTATAAAATTAGTATTTATATTATTAAAAACTTCTTGGTTCACTTCTAGTTTTATATAAAATGTTTTTCCTTTTTCTATTTTAAAATCTCTATAGCATTTTCCTTAAAACCGCACAAAATTGTTTTAATTCTAATGTTTCTCAAATAATTTTCTTATATGTTGTCACTTCTGTTTGAAATCACATACCATTTAATATGACTAATTTACCCTTTGAATTTTAATGTATGTTATAATCCCTTTATTTCATGGATACTTTCATGATAGGCTCATTGGTTATGATTTATGTCTTGGTTGTGGTACCTAATTCTTTCCATGGGTACCCTTATGTTTATGTATAGTTGATTATATATGATTAATTATGTGGAAATATTATTTATGTGGCATGAATATTCATGAAAATTTTGAGATGGGTGCACCCAGATAGCACTCCAATGCATTGGGTAAAGTTAAGTCTCCTGAGATGTGATGTGAAATGGGATTGGCAGTTAGCCTTGACTCGTACTAAAATGGGAAATGGGACTGGCGGTTAGCCTTGACCCATACTAAAGAAATGTGTTATGATTCTGACACATTTATATGATTCAATGTTTATATGATCCTATGTTTATATGATATGTTTTCATATGTTCCATTCTTTGGATATAATTATTCCATGCCTCCTAACTCATGTGCTTAAGATGTATCCTTACGTTCATTCTGTTATAGAGATTTTTAGCTCATCCCTTTGTTCATGTGTTCCCCAGGGTACCCTATGCAGATGTAAGGGATCAAATTAAGTTAGGAGATCTTTAATTATATTAAATAAAGAAGTGTCTTTTAGCCCCATGTTTTATTTTTTGTGTACCTAGTCTTCCAAGACACTATACTTAACGATCCTGGAACTATACTCTGATGTATAATTATATTTAATATCATGTAATGTTATATATAAAAGGCTTGGGTTGCTATAGAAAATTATTTTGGTTTAGTGAAAGTTACCAACTTCGTTATTAATCATGTAGTGGGCCTTAGAATGGGTGTAGTGTTAATCTATTTGATAACAAATCACTAATGTGATTCTAGAAAGATGGGATTGATATATTCTAATCATGTTAAATGAGTGATTTAGTAATTTGGTCCTATGATTTATGAGACATGATGTGAGTTCATTCAAGTTTGATTATATAGTGGCGTATCACTTGGGTAAATACCTACTTTTTATAAAAAAAATCAAGGGGGATATTGAGAATTGCTATAAATATTGATTTTTGTAGTGTCATGAGGTGCACATAAATGGTCTTATAAGTATATTTCACTTGAAATGGCCTATTGTAATAGTGTTTTATGATGGTTGGTGTAGGAATGGATTCCTAATGTTTTAGTGGGAATTATAAGTTTTCCCACTATGGTGAGATGAATCCTATGATATGGATTTTAGAACCATGGTATAACTAATCTAAACCTATTTTATGACGCAAATTGGAAATATGGGTGACTTTGGATCAGGAGTAGTTATATAAAACCAATGATGATACCCAGTAGGGTTGGTGATTGAGGAGTTCTATAAATGAAACAAAATGGTTAGGAGTGCACAATTGGATTATGGAGGATGAAACCATATTTGCAAGTGGAATTTCATAGGTAATTGAGTATAATGTTCCTAGTGATCTAGGAATGGATAATTATTAATGTTTCAGTGGTTATTGATTATATGTGAGATGATCATATCCAATCATTACATGAAGTATTATATTGAACACCTATACTGAAATTGGGTTCATGGTATAATTTGATATGATTTGAGGGTTATAAGGATTAGAGGATTGGTGGTTATTTCTAGTGGAGTATGATGGAGGATTTGGGTGATTAAGAAACCAACTAGGATATTATATTGAAATATGGTTTTGGAATTTGGTTTAGGTGTATATATAATCTCATGATGCCTCCAAGTATTTTTGATTCATTATTGGAATATATAATTGTGCATCGGTGGTACGATCTAGTATTTTTTAGACATGTTGGAAAAAGGAGGACTAACTATTTTTTTCATGAGATTGAGTGTGGTGTGTTGAAAACCTCCTTAAGAATATTGAAAGAACACTATAGATGTATTTTATCAGGTGATCCCCATAGTGTGGATCACTACAATATAGGATCAGCCTTACAAGAAGGGATATATAGTGGTGAGCACTATGATACTGAGAATGGTTAGTTTAATGACATAGTGTCATCCTGGGATAAAGAGGTGTGGGTTAGAGCCTCCTCGATATTGGTGATAGTGGTAAGAAATTGTATCACCTTTTTATGAATAATACACCTTCTAGTTGAAGTTTTGTAAAGAAGACTTGTTTAACATTATAGGGTAGGTCATAGTGAGTTAACGAGGATTTGAAAACCAAGGTTGGTTGGGATTGATGGTTGAATGACCACTAAGACTTATCATGGATGAGTAGAGCAATGGTGGGATGTTTTTAATGACCTGCATCATAACGGGTTATTAAATTTATCATAAATTGAATCTTCTAGTCCCAAAGCATGGGATATTTAGTGAATTGGAATTCATATTAGAATTATTATAGTTTTATAAACTTGAGAAGATGTTTTTATATATATGGATTGAGGCCTTAGTGGTTTTTAAAGTTCTTGGGTGAATATTAAGATCCTTATATTTAAGTTTTTATTTTTTGAGAGGGTTTTACTCTATCGCATGGTTACCACACGGTTAGAGAAAACTATGTGAAGCTTCAGGGAAAACTATACAGAGGTATTTTACTAAGAGTTTGAAGCACATAGAATTCCCATGGTTGTAGATAATAGCGTGAGACAAATGATTAGAATCATTGAGACTACTCAGAGTGAATCTAATAGTTGGCACATAGTTTGGTATACCATGCATCCAAACCATGTAAGGGGGTTTGGATGGAGGTATTATGATATAAAATTTTGACATTAAGTTTGATAAATTATGTGTAAAGACCATACAATAACCTAGTTATCATTATTTGTGATAAATATTTTTTTCATACCTATTGAAATTAAGTCCTCTTATAATATTTTCATTCACTTTAACAGGACCAAACCTAGGGATCTCCCACCTCCCCTCTTCCACTCAATTTCCTCTTAACATGGGGTGAATTAGCGGAATCTTATATAGGGTATAAAGCTATGTCTTCCCCTCCCTCATTTTCTCAGTTCAACCCATTGTACCTCTCCTAGGTATTGGTTCTCCATCTTAGGTATTTGATGATGATTTCAACTAGATCATGGGGAAAATCATATTATATGATGGGGATTTTTCTCGATGTTGATAGAGGACCTCCCATAATGAGGAACTTGTATAGTTTATTTCTATTTCATTGGTGTAATATTACATTATGAATTTTACTATATTTTTTTATTAAAATGGAAAAATGTCTATTAACTAGGTATTGAATGTTAGGGGTTTTACTTGGGATGGTATCAGCGGTGCATCATATTCCTTCAAAGTGAAGTTGGTCATAGTTTCAGTCGGTGAGATACACGGGTGATATTTTAATAATTTATTCAAATTTTAATTAAAATTTTAAAAATAGTTATATATTATTATAATTCATTGAATTGTAGGTTATTTCATGAGATAAGATCATGGGTGATGAAATGATCGTGTATGGTACATGGATGTTCTTGGGAGAGAGAGTTGGAGCACCATTTAAGGGGAATAACTCTATACAAGGTAAGTGGTTCCTTGGACATCTATTGAAGTTTATATATATAATTATGTATCAAGTGATATGTGGTCTCACCAATTTTATACAATTGAACTTTTCTTTAAAAAAGTAGTGTTTCCATTAACTTCTATAAAATAAACATAGTGTGAATGTCTTTAATGGACACTAATACACTAGTAATTTCCTCAGCCACCAATGATTGAGGTATCGATCATAAATTTATTATAAGAGATACAATGAACCAAAATGTTTATAAATGAAATTAGTGGAATATAGTGGCTCGGGTATGGGTTCCCATGGATACATCCTTGTAAAAGAGAGTGTTTAACTATGAATGATTGGCCTACGTAGACCATAATGGAACTATGATATGTCTTATAGCCTTTCAACTTATTGATTAAAGTGTTGGATGAGTATTTATCCCCCACTAGTATATGAGTACCCAAGTGGGTATACCTTGGCTGGATTTATGTTAGGTTGGGTTTTAGACCAACCAAGGATGTTATAGGAAGTGAGATGGGAATTATTCCATCTCTATAGAGTGATACTGGTGTGTTTTATTATGAGGTCAATGGGCTTGAATTACAATCATTGTAATGTTGAGTGGATTTCTTCCTTCTAAGTGACAGACTTTACTAGACATATTAGAAAGTAAGGGAGAGGATCCCATGAAGGGTGTTCAAACTGTGAAGTGGCCTCAGGGACTACAGTGGGTGCCTGGTATTTTGTTAACTCCTAGGAGGGGTAGTAATGTGAGGATATCCTAGTTGTAGCCAAATATGGATGTTGTTATGGATATTAGTTATTCTCTTTAGAGGTTTACCTTCATTATGTGTGATGGGTTTAGGGGGATGAACAGCCCATATTATTAATGATATGAGATATTACGTGGTGAACTTGGACCTTATGATTATTATCATAAGATATTATTGGGTGGATTATTATTCAACAAAATATCTAAATGAGATATTTCTTTTTCGGTTGATTCTTACCTTATATGCTTAAATGAGATATTCTTGGTCTAACAACAATTCCCACAAATGTAATATGATATTATTGGGTGGGTTTCACTTCATCTAGGTGTGATATCCACAATATCATTAGGAAGGTTTATCTTCCCTCATGTATGTGTCACATATTTTTTATCACCAAGTGGGTATATCTTCCCTCATTTATTTGTTACATATCTAACATCCTTAGGTCAGCTGCTCCTACCTTGTACATATTTTATTTCACATCTGGATGGGGCTGCCACACCCCTACCTCCGAGAGTTGTATATATAAATAATATAAGTGGGTCTATTTTTTCCCATGAGGGAACATATATTCTTATATATACATATTATTAGGATTACATAACTAAAACTTTATCCCCTATATCTTATGTATCATGATAAGATACATATAGAACTAGTCAAAGTTGGTATAGTTGATCCCGAGTGACGCCTTTGAAACCAAGGATCAATGGTATTTATTTTATTATATAATGTTGTTTATTAATTTCTAAGAATATCACCTATGCATACACTATATTACTTGATATTAAGAAGGTGTTTTGTGGTTCCCTATTGATTTTTACTCACACCAAGTTCATTCATTGGTGGCATTTTGGTACCTGATCAGACTATATTATTCATAGGTTTAGGTAGGTAAGAGGCCCAACATTGGATTGTTCAACTGGATAGCTTGTATAAAGATATAATGTGACTCCCCAAACCTAATTCACATGTAATAATAATATATTTGTTTTATACTATTTAATTTTCATGTTATCCGAACAAAAAATTAAAAATAAACACAAAGAATTCTTATTTAATTAAACACAGAAGTGATTACATTACAATAAGTTCAAAGGATACCATACTATCCTAGTATACCAACTAAAAGACCTATTAAAATTATAGGTAGACCACCCAATACAACAAAAACCCCAAGAAAATAGTAAGGGTCCTTCGGATCCGTCATAATGAACATTAGTATAGCCAGAATCACAACAGTCATACTGAGCATCAGTGGAATGATGAGCACCATCGCCACCAAGACATTTTGAGTATGGAACACCCTAATTCTTGATTGTATAAGGCCTAATTAAATTCGACCATTTTTTCCTTTAGGTGACCATTAAGTCTCTAATGGCCATAAGACCATATAGTCATTGGGTTTTCTAGTGGTTTAATTTAAAATACCTAAGTGGAATGAGTTTTTCCAAGTGTTTAAACTGTGCATTGAAGTTAAAACTTTAAATATGTTTTTGAGTTTGATATTGTATTTTGGGAAAATGAAAATAATAACTATGGTTGTATTCAATATTTTAGCTATGCTTAGTTAATTAGTTATTTAAATATGTGAAATTTCTTGAAAATATTTTATAAATTTTTTCATCCTTGATGAAAAAAAACAAGGTCTTAACTAAAAATACATTTTTGATTTTAAATATAATATAATATTTTCTTTATGATGTACTAAACTTAGATTTATAGCTTTATGTTTTAAAAATAAAGTGTTTTCTAAACTAAGGAAAATATTAGTTTTAGGGATTTTCTTAGTCATAACAATGATTTTTTGTTCTATATTGAAGACACCTAAATATGTATATGAAAACCTATCTTATGTTGAACAAAAATGAACTTTACTTCACAAAAAATATGTGACCACCCCACCTAGCTGAGGGCCACCTTGTAGGCATACACTCAAGGCCTTGGTAGGCCATCTCACTCACAACCCCTGGCATTGGCCCAAGGATGTGTATGTATGGTGCATGCTAAGTCGCACCCACATGGGTCATAGTAAGCCATAAGTGTGCATGGGCATGCGTGTGTAAGGAGCCAGAGTGCACCACCATGCGGGGTGTCACAACAGTAGGGGTGGTCACAGAGCGTTCCCATAGAACCCGGTACAAGGTGGTACCGAGAGGGGGGAGGGAGTATTCTGAGCTATTTTTGGGAGCCTCGGGATTATAAGGGAGTCACAGAACTTCCTTTGTTTTGATTTTGAATGAAATATTTTAGCTGGGATCGAATCTGGGTCCTTAGATCTTGTTGTGTGGAACTTGAGTCGTCCAATCAGTCCAACCATCAAACCCATATGGCCGCTGATTACCCTCCACGTTTTTATCAGTCATCTGATCCATCAGGATCTAATCATGTCCATTTAACTCTCTTTAAATAACCATGTATATCATAGTTGTTTGATAAAATATTTTCTAATCTAGACCATCCATATCTTTTTAAATCACTATGTCTCGTCGTAACCGTCCGATCGATTCTAGATTTAATCTTGACCGATCATTCATTTTAAAATCCGTAAATACACCGTAGTCGCTGGATCTTTTGTGGTTAGATCCCAACTACCCATTTCATTCCAGATTTTTTCACTCTTTCGCCTTCCTCTTCTTCCTCCCTCATGCACTGAACCAGTATCCCATGCTACTCTTTCTTTCTTTTTCTTCCACACCAGTGACCCCGGGTGTCCCTCCTTTTACTCGTTTTCCACAAGACTGATATGGTCAGCCTTATTTTAAACCAAGTATGCCTCATATTTCCATGCAATTGGCACTAAAAATATATTATATATGATATAAGTATAATATAGTTTATATAACCCTTGTTTTCACCCCTAACCTATAGATTTTTCCTTCCTCTCAAGCCTCCAGGTAGCTCTCCTCAACTCCACATTGATTTTAAGCAAGGTAAGGGTTTAATACACCCTGTATTCCTTGTAAAAAAACTATTTATATACTTGTATATTTGGTTATATATATATATATATATACATAATCATACAGTTTTAGATAAACCTCTATTATGACTGATTTTAAGTCTCCTAAATATTGAGTTTTAAAGTTTAAGTAGTGTTTTAAAATCTATGGAATTATATTTTTGTACAAAAATATTATATATATATATATACGGTTATATGTATATATACATTTGGTTTTTAATCATAAACTTATTAAGTTTTCATAAAAACCAATTTTTGTGATTTAATTATGTCTGCGAGATATACAATGTTCACAATGATTTATTAAACCTTGTGTTGGTTGAGAAAATTTCATGTATACACCTTGTGTTTATATAGTTCATATAATTTTTAACCCACATTAATACAAGAACAATAATCACCCTAGTTTATGCACTCCTAATTTTTAGAAGGATGAAATAGTCTTTTATATATATACACGGTAGTCACTTGTAGAGAAATATGTTTAAATGTATTGTTATGAATTCATGCTTCACATGAAATAATTATTTTTCTAGAGAACTTGAATCTGCCGCAGTAAATTTTTTTAGTCATTGCATTTTGTTTTATTAAATATTCCCATTTCACATCATGTGTTTCAAATATAAATAACAATTATCTTAATTTTAGAATTATGAATTTTGGAATATAAAGTGTTTACTTTCATAATAAGGATTTTAGCATTTTATGGGTTATCATTCTATGTGGAAAACCTATATTTTATGTGTTTTGGATATTGTCACATGTGTTGTAATCTGCCTACCATACTCTCCATTTATTTCCATAGCCATGCATATGTTAGTATTGTTATTAAAACTTATATTCATGACTCACTATGTATATATAAATTATAAACAATATAAACAAACTTTTATGGCCTCTTATAGAGTTAAGAACTAAATTATTCAAAGTGGTATGGCACACTTTGAATAATATGAAATGAGAAACCAAGTAATATGTAACACTTGGAATGATAAGTAATGAGTAATTTAATAAATCAAAGTAGTTTGAGGTACTTTTATTTATAGAAATGAGGAATGAATTAGACTTAGTATGTGATGGGTGGAGACCATTATATCTCCTTGATGCATCGGTAGGTCTCATGAGACAAACTAGACGTGTAATTAGCCGAGGCCTTTCCCAAATTGATTTATGGTCTTGGCACGAGGCCTTGACACTGATTTTATGGTCTTAAAATGAGTCCTTGACACAGTCTGGCATATGAACTTCCCTCATTATGACTATGAAATTTAATTAACAAATTGTATATTATACTAGTAGATATACTTGGTTAAAGAGCGTATACTTACATGAATCAGAATAAGTAAATGCTTATGGCATATTGTTTATTCAGCACCCACAGATTTATCAGCCGTTTTATGTTTTATAGTTAGTAAGGAAAGGAATTGAAGTTATTATCTTATTTGCAACTCTGATTATGTATTACTTCCATAAATAAATTATGTACTTTCACTTTCACACGTCACACTTATTATAGTCATAACTTCTATTTTATATGATGTTCAACATATATTTTGTATGAGCATGCTTATGATTAGAACATGTTACATTGTAACTCTGTAGATATTCCTTGAAATGTTTACTTGTCTTTATTAGTACAAAATGTTGTATTATGCTTCATGTACTGTAGTTTTACTTAATAAAATGTTTTATGACTTATTTTTAAAAAGGAATATCTTCAAAATGTTTTGTGGAAATATTATTTTATTTTAAAAAACCCTTTAATGGGCATTCATATGCTCACACTATGTTTTCAATATGTTTTTATAGGTTTAGTTGATATGAGTTACACTGATTGGTGGAAGCATTGTGGAGTCTTTTCTATTCAATATTTGTGGAATTGTAATTATTGTATCTGGTCTTCCAAGACCTAAACCAAAAAGATCCTCTTGAGTGGAACATGATGTGTAATAATCAGATTTTCATTTTATAAAAAAAATTACACAACATGTTTTATTGAAACCACACTAGCTCCAAGGAAGTCTGGGGATGGGGTATGACAGTTGGTATCATAGGATTGGTTTAGACAACCCTAGAAAATTAGAACAACATTAAAAAGCTTGATTGTGTCTTACTAAGTAGAAGTTTCCTTAAAATTTTTAGATAGAGGATGAATTGAGCCTTCTATCTCTCCCAATAGAAATATTAGAAACTATAGTGGCCAAGTCATGTTTAGAGGGCTACAAAACTTTTGAAAAACTTTGGTTGTCTTGTAAACTCATTTACCGTGTATCTGATTCTCTTCATGTACTCCAAATTCACCGAGGAGGAGGTTTCGACTATTTTCTTATGATGAACACTCAATTCCCATTCTATGCATGAAAAGGGAAATACTTTGAGGGTATATTTAAATGTTTTACCCTAGCTAGGAATGCTTTGTCTCTAGAGGACTTTGAAGAGGTTGCACAAGGGGGTGACCTTCGAGCAGCATACCTATGTAAAATTTTGTCCTACGGTCTCTGTGGTCAAGTTATGGACTATTAAGCCCTTGAGAATGAGACCTCCTATTTACATTGTCGACATCAAGTTCATACTGATGTCACTCAACATGATACACATCGTGCTTCTCTCACAGTAAACTTTAGATGTCCACACGTGGTTGATCATAGTTTCCCATGTTGCATATGGGCCAAGGAAATCGAAGAGCTGAATACTAACTTAGGAATCCACCTGAGGTCGTCAGCACCCTACGCTTGGGGGTGGTCCGAGTGAATGGACCTCATGAATGATGTGTGTTTGGTTTTTCTAGTGGGTTTTGTACGAATATTTTAGAATTTTGAGGACACAATTCTTTGAAGGGGGCATAATGTGACACCCCAAATCTAATTCACATGTAATAATAATATCTTTGTTTTATATAGTTTAATTTTCATGTTATCTGAACAAAACTTTAAAAATAAACATAAGGCATTCTTATTTAATTAAAAACTGAAGTAATTACATTAAAATAAGATCAAAGGAAACCATACTATCCTAGGATACCTAATAAAAGACTTATTAAAATTATAAAGAGACCACCCAATACAATAAAAAACCAAGAAAATAGTAAGGTTCTGTCAAATTTTTCACAATGAACATTAGTATATCCACAATCACAACAATCATACTGAGCATCAGTGGAATGATGAGAACCATCGTCACCAAGTCGTTTTGAGTATGGAACACCCTAATTCATGTTTTTATAAGGCCTAAGTTGTAACACCCAGATATTTTATGAAAAATATTCTTTTTAATTTTATTGATGTCTTGTGTTGTACACTACACCAAAAGGAGCTTGCACTAAACGCATCCATGACTTGGCTTGCATTACACGCAATCGCGACCTTCCACGATAGCGTGTGTTGTATGCAATACCGAGTTTCACTAAACAACGATATGTTATATAAACTAGCCGTTATGAATAGTAATACCCACTTTTTAAAATTTTATAAATTTTATCTTTCTAAATGAACATCATTTTTGGAATCGGAATATCGAAATTATCCTAGGGTGAATTTTTGGTAGTTTTCTGAAAACTTTCAATTTTTGATGAATAGTGAAAACACTAGGTTACTATTTGAAAACCGACTTTTCATTTAAACAATTATTTATTTTATTTAAATTTATTTTAGGTCAAAATTGATACATAATACCTATATAAGTTCAATTTAATTCATTGGAGTCATTTTATAATAATTTTATATATATAAAAATTTTATTGAACTTTATACCGTCTTTTACCCACCTCCTAGGAGAATTTGGAAATTCACATAAAACTTAATTTTACTGCTTCTGTGAGTGGAATTTAGAAAATCCGAGAGACACGGTTAATATCAAGGACTAAAATTTGGTTCAATGAGATGAAAATAATTTTTGGTGAATAGTAACTTTTTACTTTTATTTACCACGGTTAAAAGTAAATATGGTAATTAAGGGTAAAAATGATATTATTATTACCCTAACACATGTCATAATTTTATTGGATAAGTGTAATTAGACAAAAAAAACCTTAGAAATAAAATATTACCATTTAGGTCTACTTGTACTAGATTAGGACATTTATTATTAATTTATTTAAAGAAGGGTTAAAATAGTTAAAATCAAAGTTTAATCACTAATTCATTTTTAATATAGGGTTATGCATAAGATAAATTCGACTATAAATATTCATTATAAATATAAAAAGACATCCTACCTAATGGTATTTTATTTATAATTTTTAGACATTAAATAATTCAAGTTATTTATGACACAATGGTGATGCAGTAATTACCTAAATAATGAAATATTAAAATAATTGATTTTATAAATACCCAAATAAATTTAATATGAGACTTTTTCTGAATTACACTAATTTTATAGGTTAATATGACATGTTATTATTTATTTAATTAACTTTTTTTGAACTAATCATGCTGTTATTATTTTTACAAAAATCAATTACCAAATAGTGTCAAAATTGACATAAAATAGTTTTTTTTTAAATATTATATTATTAATTGTTATTTTATTCCTAAAAATATAATGTTCGGCCAAATGACTTATATAAGGATATATATATTAATAAAGAACCACTTGGGGTTCTTTTGGATTATTATAGTAGGTTTATTAACCATATAGTGTAAGAAAACAAGAAGACACGGTAAAAGTTAAATTATTTAACTTAGAGTTAAATCTAAATGATAAGGTTAAAATTATAACCTAAACTTGTATAAAATATATTGGTTGTGAGGATTTCGACCCATACCCACTTTAGCTTAGAAATAAATCAATTTTGAGCTATTATAAACCGAATATGACTTTACTATAAAATACTATTTTAAGTTTTTCCAAAGGTGCCCCTCTCCTCCCTTGTAAAAAGGGCACTCCTTCCCTCTTCTCTTCACACCCTTTTGAGCCTGGAAGCTCAGCCAAACCCTGACCATTTATCTTCCCCACTTTACTAGAAACATTCTGGAGGTTTTGGTCTTCTCAAAATACCAACTCTACTTCCTTAAGAGGAATCTTGAAGGAGGTGTGTCGAAGAAGAGGTAATCACTTCTTCCGATTCTTTCAAGTTTCTTTCTTCTTATACTTCTTCTTATTTAGTTGTCTCATTATAAATTAATAACATAAGTATTACTTATATACTGATATGTTATTATAAGTATGAAACAACCCTATTTCACCTTCTATCCATCCTACGGAAAACAAAATCACCGCACATGCGTACGTACGGAATACCGTCTCCACACCGTGGTGTAATCTGTTTTCGACCACCAACTTACTTAGATGGGTATAATTGTAGAGACCCGTACCTTGACGTACATGGACATTACATTACATTTTCGGAATACTTAGTACATAACAAAAAACACACACACAAGGATCGTAATAGTTTAGTGTCTTTGGAAACTTGGAATATAATCTTCTAATCGTGGTGAAAGATCTTCAAAATCTCCCATAAATATCTTCCTTTTTTTTACCTAAAACCTTTCTTTATATCCTGGGGAAAAGAAAACAAAAAAGGGTGAGCTCAAATGCTCAGTAAGGGTAAACAAAAGAAATATCAATCACATCATATACAGAAGCACATAACTTTTGGAAAATCTTAACCTGCAATAGAGATCATAATTTCATAACATGGGGTAAATCATGGCAGTGAAATGTAATCACAATAATCATAACTTAAAACATGAAACTTTGTGGCATTCACACATAATCATAGAGAATCATTTCTTTTTAGTCAAGACTCATTGCCAAGACTATCTTAGTGGACAAAGTCCCTTTCTGAATCGAGTAACCCTCGTTTCAGTCCTGTTTCACTGAACCGGTATAACCTACCGTTCCAGACCTATCTATCTCATGAGATATAAAATCTTTACCCAATGCATTGGAGGGAGATATAGGTCCCACCCATCTTATAATGAATCCTTTCTTATGTGTGCCACATAATCATAAAACATACATCATCGCATAACACATGTAACAAAAATGGGATTCTTGAAACATCATGACATCATAAATCAATTCATATAAGATAAAGGAATTCATAAAAATAATTCCCTCACAACATGAACAAATCAATTTAATAATAGGGATAAAAACAGAACCCTTTATTATCTTAGATGGAAAATAATTTTGATAAAACACTTGAACTCCATTCTTGAGGAAAATATCCTTTCTTCTTCAAAAACATTTTTCCTTTCATAACATGTAATACAACTTTAAAATAGAAGAAGTTGATTAAAAATAAACTTGAAAACTTGTAAAGGAAGCTTCTTGGAAACAATGTTTTAAAAATCCATTCATGCCGTATAAGTTAAAAAAAACATTCTTCGTACTTTTGTCGGAAAAGTCAAAAAGTACCTCGTACGAAAAATGACAAAAGATTCCTTTCATATCTTTTACAAAAACTTACCGAAGGGTAAAATTGGATATAAAATATTGTAGAAGGATGGAAATAATATTAAATATTGAGGGAACATGGATGTGGATGATAAAATACACCCCAGTAAATACTAAAGTATAACAATCTCTGATAAAAATGAGATTGTGATATTTCCCTTACCTTAAGTCCGATTTGCTTTGTTCGTGTCCGAAGCTCCTGTATAATGGTTTAAATAATGTTATTGACTTATTCCAGAATCATAAATACTGATATGATATCATATATGGTCATATTATTAGCTTCTTGTTAGTAATATTTCATTGTTACTTGTTACTCGGGTCTTTATAACTTTTTGTTCTTATGCGTGTTTTGTCGAATAAATTCTTATTCTTATCTTTAGGTTATAGATAATTAATTTACAGAATGGTATTAGTGTAGTATATACCATATTCATTCATTCAATTCATTTATATAATCATTATGAAATGAAGATCATGTTGAACGAGTCGCATCACATCGTGGAGACGGTATTCCGTACGTACGCACGAGTGATGATATCGTTCCTATGATCGTGGAATTGTATTGGAGTATATATATATATTATTTCAGTATCAATATTACTTCATAATAATCATATATAGTTACTCATTACACCATTATACCCATCCTTGTAAGGTGATGGTGGAAAATAGATTACACCACGGCGTGGAGACGGTATTCCGTACGTACGCACGCGCGGTGATTTCTTTTTCCGTAGGATAGATAGATGGTGAAATAGGGTTGTTTCATACTTATAATAACATATCAGTATATGAGTGATACTGATGTTATTACTTCATAATGAAACAACCTAAGAAGAAGAAGTGGAAGAAGAAATAAAGATGAAAGAATTGGTAACGGTAATTACCTCTTCTTTGAAGCGCCTTTTGGAGACCTCCTCTTAGGGAACTAAAATTGGTCTTTGAGGAAGACCAGAACCTCTAGGATGTTTCTAGGGAAGTGGAGAAGATATTTTGTCAGGGTTTGGACGAGCTTGAGTGCTCAAATTGGTGTGAGGAGGAGGGGGAGGAGGTGCCCTTTTATAAGGGAGGAGAGGGGCACCTTAGGAATATCTCAAAATATTATTTTATATTAAAGTAAAAATCGGTTTATAATGGTTCCAAAGGGTCTTATTTCGAAGCTAAAGTGGGAATGGGTCGAAATCCTATCAACCAATAGGATTTAGACAAGTTTAGGTTATTATTTTAACCTTATCAATTAGATTTAACTCTAAGTTAATTAATTTAACTTTTACCGTGTCTTTTTTTTTTCTTTCACTATATGGTTAATACAATTACTATAACATGCCAAACGAACCCCAAATTGTTTATTATTAATATATATATACTTATGTAAGTCATTTGGCCGAACCTTAGATTTTTAGGAATACAATAACAATTAATAATATAATATTTGATTTAAAAACTATTTTGTGTCAATTTTGACACTATTTGATATATGATTTTTGTGAAAGTCATAACAGAATTATATGTTCGAACCAAGTTGATTAAATCAACATTAATATATCATAGTAACCTAGAAAATTAGTGGAATTCATAAAAAGTTTCAAATTACATTCATTTGAGCATTTATAACATCAATTATGTTAATATTTCCTTAAAAGGGTAATTACTGCATCATCGTTGTGTCACAAATTAATTAATTTATTTAAAGTCTAAAAATTATAAATAAAATATAATTATGTAGGAAATCTTTTTAGCTTTCTAATGAATATTTATAGTCGAATTTAGCTTATGTATAACCCCATATTAAAAATGTTTTAGTTATTAAACTTTGATTTTAACTATTTTAACTATTCATTAAATAATATAATATTAAATGTCATAATCTAATCCAAGTGGACCTAAATGGTCATATTATATTCATAATGTTGTTTTTGGTCGAATTACACTTATCCAATAGAATTAGGACATGTGTTAGGGTAATAGTAATATCATATTTACCCTTAGTTACCCTATTTACTATTAACCGTGGTAAAAAAAAGTAAAAAGTTACTATTCACCAAAAATTATTTTCATCTCATTGAACCACATTTTACTTACTGACATCAACCGTGTCTCTCGGATTTTTGAAATTCCATTCACAGAAGCGGTAAAATTAAGATTTATGAAGAAATTAATTTTTTTAACTACCACTTAGTAGTTTCACTATTCATCAAAAAATGATGTTTTTCAGAACAATGCCAAAATTTCATCCTAAGCTATATTTCATATTCCGAATTCAAAAATGAAGTCTATTTTACCAAATTCATATCATAGAATTTGCATTAATTAATTTTATAATTAAATCCCGCTGTTAAAACAAATAGCGTGTTTTTAAGAAACAATATCTATCAAAAGATTGACACTTGATTATGTCTGGTTTAAATGTGAAATTACATCCAATGACCAACATTGTATTAAATTGTAAAAATATATTCTAAATAAACTTTAAAACCACTCAAATTAATAATTTGTCACTATTAATTATTTCGATTAAAAAAGTTGTTTTTAATTATAATTTAGTAATTTTCACTATTCATCAGAATATGAAAGTTATCCGAAATGTACCAAAATTTCACCTTAGGCTAAATTCGATACTCCGAACCCAAAAATGAAGTCCATCTTGAGAGCTAAAATTTCTAAAATTTTAAAAAGTGGTTATTACTATTTATAACGGCTAGTTTTAATAATATTTTAATAGTATATCGTTGTTTCGTGAAACTCAGTATTGCGTACAACACACGCTATCGAGGAAGGTTGCGATTGCGTGTAATGAAAGGCAAGTCAAGGATGCGTGTTGTGCAAGCTCCTTTTGGTGTAGCGTACAACACAAGACATTAATAAAATTAAAAAGAATATTTTTTATAAAATCTTGGGCTGTTACATTCTACCCCCCTTAAAATGAATTTCGCCCTCGAAATTCGTCGGGGTTATAAATGGTTTACTATTTGAAAGTTTATTTAATAGAAACCCACATCGTAAAAAGGAATATCAAAACCAATCTTTAAAAACCAAAGTATGAAACGTAACGGTTACCCAAATAAACTAATCATTGGGTTTCCACATAGGTGAAAATATGGATATGGAAGAGAAATCTAACCATCATGTTCTGATGGAGAGTGGTAGAGAACATGGCTATGGAAAATCCAATAATCACAAATCCATAAATTTGTGACGATCTAAGGTACCATCCGATTCATCAGGTATAAGATCACTAGGACAACATTTTTGGTTTTCAAGATCATTTCCCTAAAGTTGAAATTTTGAATTGGAATAAATACTTTCTTTATTTTGGTACAATCTCACTATTGTTTGTGCCTAGAACAATTTCCACTTCATCTCTTAAATAAATGAAGTTGAATTTGTTATTCATGAAGTGTTAGCAGATCATGTGATAGAATGACGGGTCATTCCATCTGTCTCAAACAAAAGGTTAGCAAAAATTATATGCATAAGTCGATCTATAGTGAGATTAATCATATATGGTTCCTAAAATGGACGTATACTTCATATATCATACTTCTTAATATAATAAAACTAGTTTCTACTAAACAGGGACTTCATGTAGGACAGTGGTAGGCGATAAAGGCCAGTCGCACTTCGGTTGTGGGTTCGATTCCCACAGCCTTGTCCGAAGCGATGGGCTGTCGCCCGTCCTGCAGGTTGTCCTTTTTCTAAAACTATATTACTATAACATCCCATCAATAATATCAAGAGAACTTCTATCCTTAATCAATAATAACTTATGTACAACATAATCCATTCCAATTCTTTAGGCTTATCCATAATACTGCAGTCTACTCTCATAACATAGTGAAAACGATTACCAGATATTTAATACCATCATTGATCCCCATATATCATAAGATATATCTTGTTGGACACATTCAAATGCCTTAATCTTGTACTCTCTTGAATACCCATTGAACCTTAGTGAAAACTTGAATGCAGTTAAAAGTTAACACTTTCCACATACCAAAATCCTCAAAATTCTATATACTCAAACCATGATATCACTTAGTCCTTATATCAATCATGAGCTCATGAATACTGTTAAACATTTCATTTTCTCGTTTTCCCTTCATTATGCGCATAATATCTCAATCACTTTGAATACCACATTAGACCAATACATAAATATTCCAATATTCCAAGATACAACATTATTTTGGAATCCCATTACATAAACACTTAATCATTCCACCACATCGTTTTCATATTCAACATTGCCAATAGTGATCGCATGTGACTTCCCTTTGTCCTTTGCCTTAAGCGGTTGCTCATGTCGATCATCACTAACCCTTGGATTAGGGCATTTATTATCATAATTCCCCATTTCCTTGAACTTGAAGCATTGAAGTGTTGGTTGTACGTTCTCTGCAGTGTTTGCTTTATTCACTTCATTAGAATCCCTTTTTTTTCATTACTTCGACACTCAGCTGCTCGATGACTTGCTTTTCCACACTTAAAACATTTTCTAGTCCCTTTAAGACAATCTCCACCATGCTTCCTTCCACACTTTGTGCATAAGGAAACATTCATCTTCTTTTCACCATTATTCTGAGTTTTCTCCTTGAACTCCATCTTTCGTTTCTTGTCAAACCCATGAGATAGATATGTAACACCAACTTCCATTTCTACCTTGATAGCACAACGCACAATTTCTTCATAGCTACTGAAGTCTCTTATAGCTAATGCCCTTCGAAGACTTGGTTTTAAGCCACTGAAAAATCGATCAAATTTACTTTCAGGTTGGATGATAATACCAGAAGCGTACCTTGCAAGTCTTGTAAAATTCGCTTCATAGGTACCAATAGATTCATCATCCCTTTGCTTCAGTTCAAGAAACTCTTCCTCCATCTTTGTTCGGAGAATACGAGGGAAGTACTTATTGAAAAATAAGTTCTTGAACTCGTCTCATTCCATAGACTCAATTTCATCCCTTTGCCTCGTATTCTTAATAAGATTCCACCATTGATCAGCATCTCCTTCCAAATGATACACTGCTAGGATGAATTTATCATGTTCAGAACATTGAAGAACTGAAAATATCTTTTCAGTAGTACTAATCCATTGTTCAGCAACTAATGGATCAGTAGACCAACTGAAAGAAGGTGGACGCTGCCTCATGAAGGATTCAATAGAATGTTGCTCCTTCCTTTACTCGTTTGGAAGTCCTGCATGATTCATAGCTTGAGAAAGTTGTGTGAGCATGGCTACAAGATTTTTCATTCCGGCTCCCATATCGTTTGGTTGCTCAGGGGGACAATCATTGCATTGCCCATCACATTCCGCATTAACACAGTTCCTTCGGGTTCCAGCCATTGTCTAAAACCCCAAAAGAATAGTATGAGAGGCAAAAATCATGCTAGGGAAAACAACATAATAAAGGGGTAGTACCCTCAATATCTAACATCTTAGGTTAAATTTGAAGATCGTTAGCGCAATTCTAGGACTATAACCTATACGTATACTTAACCTTAGAGACATCCCTAGACGTACCTTAGAAATATCTCTAGGGATCTCACTAACGCTTTCGCATCCTAGTTTCCAAAGGTTGACTAAACCTTTCCTCTGATACCAACTGTAGAGACCCGTACCTTGACGTACATGGACATTACATTACATTTGCGGAATACTTAGTACATAACAAAAAACACACACACAAGGATCGTAATAGTTTAGTGTCTTTGGAAACTCGGAATATAATCTTCTAATCATGGTGAAAGATCTTCAAAATCTCCCATAAATATCTTCCTTTTTTTTACCTAAAACCTTTCTTTATATCCTGGGGAAAAGAAAACAAAAAAGGGTGAGCTCAAATGCTCAGTAAGGGTAAACAAAAGAAATATCAATCACATCATATACAGAAGCACATAAATTTTGGAAAATCTTAACCTGCAATAGAGATCATAATTTCATAACATGGGGTAAATCATGGCAGTGAAATGTAATCACAATAATCATAACTTAAAACATGAAACTTTGTGGCATTCACACATAATCATAGTGAATCATTTCTTGTTAGTCAAGACTCATTGCCAAGACTATCTTAGTGGACAAAGTCCCTTTCTGAATCGAGTAACCCTCGTTTCAGTCCTGTTTCACTGAACCGGTATAACCTACCGTTCCAGACCTATCTGTCTCATGAGATATAAAATCTTTACCCAATGCATTGGAGGGAGATATAGGTCCCACCCATCTTATAATGAATCCTTTCTTATGTGTGCCACATAATCATAAAACATACATCATCGCATAACACATGTAACAAAAATGGGATTCTTGAAACATCATGACATCATAAATCAATTCATATAAGATAAAGGAATTCATAAAAATAATTCCATCACAACATGAACAAATCAATTTAATAATAGGGATAAAAACAGAACCCTTTATTATCTTAGATGGAAAATAATTTTGATAAAACACTTGAACTCCATTCTTGAGGAAAATATCCTTTCTTCTTCAAAAACATTTTTCCTTTCATAACATGTAATACAACTTTAAAATAGAAGAAGTTGATTAAAAATAAACTTGAAAACTTGTAAAGGAAGCTTCTTGGAAACAATGTTTTAAAAATCCATTCATGCCGTATAAGTTAAAAAAAACATTCTTCGTACTTTTGTCGGAAAAGTCAAAAAGTACCTCGTACGAAAAATGACAAAAGATTCCTTTCATATCTTTTACAAAAACTTACCGAAGGGTAAAATTGGATATAAAATATTGTAGAAGGATGGAAATAATATTAAATATTGAGGGAACATGGATGTGGATGATAAAATACACCCCAGTAAATACTAAAGTATAACAATCTCGGATAAAAATGAGATTGTGATATTTCCCTTACCTTAAGTCCGATTTGCTTTGTTCGTGTCCGAAGCTCCTGTATAATGGTTTAAATAATGTTATTGACTTATTACAGAATCATAAATATTGATATGATATCATATATGGTCATATTATTAGCTTCTTGTTAGTAATATTTCATTGTTACTTGTTACTCGGGTCTTTATAACTTTTTGTTCTTATGCGTGTTTTGTCGAATAAATTCTTATTCTTATCTTTAGGTTATAGATAATTCATTTACAGAATGGTATTAGTGTATTATATACCATATTCATTCATTCAATTCATTTATATAATCATTATGAAATGAAGATCATGTAGAACGAGTCGCATCACATCGTGGAGACGGTATTCCGTACGTACGCACGAGTGATGATATCGTTCCTATGATCGTGGAATTGTATTGGAGTATATATATATATTATTTCAGTATCAATATTACTTCATAATAATCATATATAGTTACTCATTACACCATTATACCCATCCTTGTAAGGTGATGGTGGAAAATAGATTACACCACGGCGTGGAGACGGTATTCCGTACGTACGCACGCGCGGTGATTTCTTTTTCCGTAGGATAGATAGATGGTGAAATAGGGTTGTTTCATACTTATAATAACATATCAGTATATGAGTGATACTGATATTATTACTTCATAATGAAACAACCTAAGAAGAAGAAGTGTAAGAAGAAATAAAGATGAAAGAATTGGTAACGGTAATTACCTCTTCTTTGAAGCGCCTTTTGGAGACCTCCTCTTAGGGAACTAAAATTGGTCTTTGAGGAAGACCAGAACCTCTAGGATGTTTCTAGGGAAGTGGAGAAGAGATTTTGGCAGGGTTTGGCCGAGCTTGAGTGCTCAAATTGGTGTGAGGAGGAGGGGGAGGAGGTGCCCTTTTATAAGGGAGGAGAGGGGCACCTTAGGAATATCTCAAAATATTATTTTATATTAAAGTCAAAATCGGTTTATAATGGTTCCAAAGGGTCTTATTTCGAAGCTAAAGTGGGGATGGGTCGAAATCCTATCAACCAATAGGATTTAGACAAGTTTAGGGTATTATTTTAACCTTATCAATTAGATTTAACTCTAAGTTAATTAATTTAACTTTTACCGTGTCTTTTTGTTTTCTTTCACTATATGGTTAATACAATTACTATAACGTGCCAAAAGAACCCCAAATTGATTATTATTAATATATATATCCTTATGTAAGTCATTTTTCCGAACCTTAGATTTTTAGGAATACAATAACAATTAATAATATAATATTTTATTTAAAAACTATTTTGTGTTAATTTTGACACTATTTGATATATGATTTTTTTGAAAGTCATAACAGAATTATATGTTCGAACCAAGTTGATTAAATCAACATTAATATATCATAGTAACCTAGAAAATTAGTGGAATTCATAAAAAGTCTCAAATTACATTCATTTGAGCATTTATAACATCAATTATGTTAATATTTCCTTAAAAGGGTAATTACTGCATCATCGTTGTGTCACAAATTAATTAATTTATTTAAAGTCTAAAAATTATAAATAAAATATCATTATGTAGGAAATCTTTTTAGCTTTCTAATGAATATTTATAGTCGAATTTAGCTTATGTATAACCCCATATTAAAAATGTTTTAGTTATTAAACTTTGATTTTAACTATTTTAACTATTCATTAAATAATATAATATTAAATGTCATAATCTAATCCAAGTGGACCTAAATGGTCATATTATATTCATAATTTTGTTTTTGGTCGAATTACACTTATCCAATAGAATTAGGACATGTGTTAGGGTAATAGTAATATCATATTTACCCTTAGTTACCCTATTTACTATTAACCGTGGTAAAAAAAAGTAAAAAGTTACTATTCACCAAAAATCATTTTCATCTCATTGAACCACATTTTACTTACTGACATCAACCGTGTCTCTCGGATTTTTGAAATTCCATTCACAGAAGCGGTAAAATTAAGATTTATGAAGAAATTAATTTTTTAACTACCACTTAGTAGTTTCACTATTCATCAAAAAATGATGTTTTTCAGAACAATGCCAAAATTTCATCCTAAGCTATATTTCATATTCCGAATTCAAAAATGAAGTCTATTTTACCAAATTCATATCATAGAATTTGCATTAATTAATTTTATAATTAAATCCCGCTGTTAAAACAAATAGCGTGTTTTTAAGAAACAATATCTATCAAAAGATTGACACTTGATTATGTCTGGTTTAAATGTGAAATTACATCCAATGACCAACATTGTATTAAATTGTAAAAATATATTCTAAATATACTTTAAAACCACTCAAATTAATAATTTATCACTATTAATTATTTCGATTAAAAAAGTTGTTTTTAATTATAATTTAGTAATTTTCACTATTCATCAGAATATGAAAGTTATCCGAAATGTACCAAAATTTCACCTTAGGCTAAATTCGATACTCCGAACCCAAAAATGAAGTCCATCTTGAGAGCTAAAATTTCTAAAATTTTAAAAAGTGGTTATTACTATTTATAACGGCTAGTTTTAATAATATTTTAATAGTATATCGTTGTTTCGTGAAACTCAGTATTGCGTACAACACACGCTATCGAGGAAGGTTGTGATTGCGTGTAATGAAAGGCAAGTCAAGGATGCGTGTTGTGCAAGCTCCTTTTGGTGTAGCGTACAACACAAGACATTAATAAAATTAAAAAGAATATTTTTTATAAAATCTTGGGCTGTTACATTCTACCCCCCTTAAAATGAATTTCGCCCTCGAAATTCGTCGGGGTTATAAATGGTTTACTATTTGAAAGTTTCTTTAATAGAAACCCACATCGTAAAAAGGAATATCAAAACCAATCTTTAAAAACCAAAGTATGAAACGTAACGGTTACCCAAATAAACTAATCATTGGGTTTCCACATAGGTGAAAATATGGATATGGAAGAGAAATCTAACCATCATGTTCTGATGGAGAGTGGTAGAGAACATGGCTATGGAAAATCCAATAATCACAAATCCATAAATTTGTGACGATCTAAGGTACCATCCGATTCATCAGGTATAAGATCACTAGGACAACATTTTTGGTTTTCAAGATCATTTCCCTAAAGTTGAAATTTTGAATTGGAATAAATACTTTCTTTATTTTGGTAAAATCTCACTATTGTTCGTGCCTAGAACAATTTCCACTTCATCTCTTAAATAAATGAAGTTGAATTTGTTATTCATGAAGTGTTAGCAGATCATGTGATAGAATGACGGGTCATTCCATCTGTCTCAAACAAAAGGTTAGCAAAAATTATATGCATAAGTCGATCTATAGTGAGATTAATCATATATGGTTCCTAAAATGGACTTATACTTCATATATCATACTTCTTAATATAATAAAACTAGTTTCTACTAAACAGGGACTTCATGTAGGACAGTGGTAGGCGATAAAGGCCAGTCGCACTTCGGTTGTGGGTTCGATTCCCACAGCCTTGTCCGAAGCGATGGGCTGTCGCCCGTCCTGCAGGTTGTCCTTTTTCTAAAACTATATTACTATAACATCCCATCAATAATATCAAGAGAACTTCTATCCTTAATCAATAATAACTTATGTAGAACATAATCCATTCCAATTCTTTAGGCTTATCCATAATACTGCAGTCTACTCTCATAACATAGTGAAAACGATTACCAGAGATTTAATACCATCGTTGATCCCCATATATCATAAGATATATCTTGTTGGACACATTCAAATGCTAAAATCTTGTACTCTCTTGAATACCCATTGAACCTTAGTGAAAACTTGAATGCAGTTAAAAGTTAACACTTTCCACATACCAAAATCCTCAAAATTCTATATACTCAAACCATGATATCACTTAGTCCTTATATCAATCATGAGCTCATGAATACTGTTAAACATTTCATTTTCTCGTTTTCCCTTCATTATGCGCATAATATCTCAATCACTTTGAATACCACATTAGACCAATACATAAATATTCCAATATTCCAAGATACAACATTATTTTGGAATCCCATTACATAAACACTTAATCATTCCACCACATCGTTGTCATATTCAACATTGCCAATAGTGATCGCATGTGACTTCCCTTTGTCCTTTGCCTTAAGCAGTTGCTCATGTCGATCATCACTAACCCTTGGATTAGGGCATTTATTATCATAATTCCCCATTTCCTTGAACTTGAAGTATTGAAGTGTTGGTTGTACGTTCTTTGCAGTGTTTGCTTTATTCACTTCATTAGAATCCCTTTTTTTTCCATTACTTCGACACTCAGCTGCTCGATGACTTGCTTTTCCACACTTAAAACATTTTCTAGTCCCTTTAAGACAATCTCCACCATGCTTCTTTCCACACTTTGTGCATAAGGAAACATTCATCTTCTTTTCACCATTATTCTGAGTTTTCTCCTTGAACTCCATCTTTCGTTTCTTGTCAAACCCATGAGATAGATATGTAACACCAACTTCCATTTCTACCTTGATAGCACAACGCACAATTTCTTCATAGCTACTGAAGTCTCTTATAGCTAATGCCCTTCGAAGACTTGGTTTTAAGCCACTGAAAAATCGATCAACTTTACTTTCAGGTTGGATGATAATACCAGAAGCGTACCTTGCAAGTCTTGTAAAATTCGCTTCATAGGTACCAATAGATTCATCATCCCTTTGCTTCAGTTCAAGAAACTCTTCCTCCATCTTTGTTCGGAGAATACGAGGGAAGTACTTATTGAAAAATAAGTTCTTGAACTCGTCCCATTCCATAGACTCAATTTCATCCCTTTGCCTCGTATTCTTAATAAGATTCCACCATTGATCAGCATCTCCTTCCAAATGATACACTGCTAGGATGAATTTATCATGTTCAGAACATTGAAGAACTGAAAATATCTTTTCAGTAGTACTAATCCATTGTTCAGCAACTAATGGATCAGTAGACCCACTGAAAGAAGGTGGACGCTGCCTCATGAAGGATTCAATAGAATGTTGCTCCTTCCTTTACTCGTTTGGAAGTCCTGCATGATTCATAGCTTGAGAAAGTTGTGTGAGCATGGCTACAAGATTTTTCATTCCGGCTCCCATATCGTTTGGTTGCTCAGGGGGACAATCATTGCATTGCCCATCACATTCCGCATTAACACGGTTCCTTCGGGTTCCAGCCATTGTCTAAAACCCCAAAAGAATAGTATGAGAGGCAAAAATCATGCTAGGGAAAACAACATAATAAAGGGGTAGTACCCTCAATATCTAACATCTTAGGTTAAATTTGAAGATCGTTAGCGCAATTCTAGGACTATAACCTATACGTATACTTAACCTTAGAGACATCCCTAGACGTACCTTAGAAATATCTCTAGGGATCTCACTAACGTTTTCGCATCCTAGTTTCCAAAGGTTGACTAAACCTTTCCTCTGATACCAACTGTAGAGACCCGTACCTTGACGTACATGGACATTACATTACATTTTCGGAATACTTAGTACATAACAAAAAACACACACACAAGGATCGTAATAGTTTAGTGTCTTTGGAAACTCGGAATATAATCTTCTAATCATGGTGAAAGATCTTCAAAATCTCCCATAAATATCTTCCTTTTTTTTACCTAAAACCTTTCTTTATATCCTGGGGAAAAGAAAACAAAAAAGGGTGATCTCAAATGCTCAGTAAGGGTAAACAAAAGAAATATCAATCACATCATATACAGAAGCACATAACTTTTGGAAAATCTTAACCTGCAATAGAGATCATAATTTCATAACATGGGGTAAATCATGGCAGTGAAATGTAATCACAATAATCATAACTTAAAACATGAAACTTTGTGGCATTCACACATAATCATAGTGAATCATTTCTTGTTAGTCAAGACTCATTGCCAAGACTATCTTAGTGGACAAAGTCCCTTTCTGAATTGAGTAACCCTCGTTTCAGTCCTGTTTCACTGAACCGGTATAACCTACCGTTCCAGACCTATCTATCTCATGAGATATAAAATCTTTACCCAATGCATTGGAGGGAGATATAGGTCCCACCCATCTTATAATGAATCCTTTCTTATGTGTGCCACATAATCATAAAACATACATCATCGCATAACACATGTAACAAAAATGGGATTCTTGAAACATCATGACATCATAAATCAATTCATATAAGATAAAGGAATTCATAAAAATAATTCCATCACAACATGAACAAATCAATTTAATAATAGGGATAAAAACAGAACCCTTTATTATCTTAGATGGAAAATAATTTTGATAAAACACTTGAACTCCATTCTTGAGGAAAATATCCTTTCTTCTTCAAAAACATTTTTCCTTTCATAACATGTAATACAACTTTAAAATAGAAGAAGTTGATTAAAAATAAACTTGAAAACTTGTAAAGGAATCTTCTTGGAAACAATGTTTTAAAAATCCATTCATGTCGTATAAGTTAAAAAAACATTCTTCGTACTTTTGTCGGAAAAGTCAAAAAGTACCTCGTACGAAAAATGACAAAAGATTCCTTTCATATCTTTTACAAAAACTTACCGAAGGGTAAAATTGGATATAAAATATTGTAGAAGGATGGAAATAATATTAAATATTGAGGGAACATGGATGTGGATGATAAAATACACCCCAGTAAATACTAAAGTATAACAATCTCGGATAAAAATGAGATTGTGATATTTCCCTTACCTTAAGTCCGATTTGCTTTGTTCGTGTCTGAAGCTCCTGTATAATGGTTTAAATAATGTTATTGACTTATTAAATAATCATACATATTGATATGATATCATATATGGTCATATTATTAGCTTCTTGTTAGTAATATTTCATTGTTACTTGTTACTCGGGTCTTTATAACTTTTTGTTCTTATGCGTGTTTTGTCGAATAAATTCTTATTCTTATCTTTAGGTTATAGATAATTCATTTACATAATGGTATTAGTGTATTATATACCATATTCATTCATTCAATTCATTTATATAATCATTATGAAATGAAGATCATGTAGAACGAGTCGCATCACATCGTGGAGACGGTATTCCGTACGTACGCACGAGTGATGATATCGTTCCTATGATCGTGGAATTGTATTGGAGTATATATATATATTATTTCAGTATCAATATTACTTCATAATAATCATATATAGTTACTCATTACACCATTATACCCATCCTTGTAAGGTGATGGTGGAAAATAGATTACACCACGGCGTGGAGACGGTATTTCGTACGTACGCACGCGCGGTGATTTCTTTTTCCGTAGGATAGATAGATGGTGAAATAGGGTTGTTTCATACTTATAATAACATATCAGTATATGAGTGATACTGATTTTATTACTTCATAATGAAACAACCTAAGAAGAAGAAGTGGAAGAAGAAATAAAGATGAAAGAATTGGTAACGGTAATTACCTCTTCTTTGAAGCGCCTTTTGGAGACCTCCTCTTAGGGAACTAAAATTGGTCTTTGAGGAAGACCAGAACCTCTAGGATGTTTCTAGGGAAGTGGAGAAGAGATTTTGGCAGGGTTTGGCCGAGCTTGAGTGCTCAAATTGGTGTGAGGAGGAGGGGGAGGAGGTGCCCTTTTATAAGGGAGGAGAGGGGCACCTTAGGAATATCTCAAAATATTATTTTATATTAAAGTCAAAATCGGTTTATAATGGTTCCAAAGGGTCTTATTTCGAATCTAAAGTGGGGATGGGTCGAAATCCTATCAACCAATAGGATTTAGACAAGTTTAGGGTATTATTTTAACCTTATCAATTAGATTTAACTCTAAGTTAATTAATTTAACTTTTACCGTGTCTTTTTGTTTTCTTTCACTATATGGTTAATACAATTACTATAACGTGCCAAACGAACCCCAAATTGTTTATTATTAATATATATATCCTTATGTAAGTCATTTGGCCGAACCTTAGATTTTTAGGAATACAATAACAATTAATAATATAATATTTGATTTAAAAACTATTTTGTGTCAATTTTGACACTATTTGATATATGATTTTTGTGAAAGTCATAACAGAATTATATGTTCGAACCAAGTTGATTAAATCAACATTAATATATCATAGTAACCTAGAAAATTAGTGTAATTCATAAAAAGTCTCAAATTACATTCATTTGAGCATTTATAACATCAATTATGTTAATATTTCCTTAAAAGGGTAATTACTGCATCATCGTTGTGTCATAAATAAATTAATTTATTTAAAGTCTAAAAATTATAAATAAAATATCATTATGTAAGAAATCTTTTTAGCTTTCTAATGAATATTTATAGTCGAATTTATCTTATGTATAACCCCATATTAAAAATGTTTTAGTTATTAAACTTTGATTTTAACTATTTTAACTATTCATTAAATAATATAATATTAAATGTCATAATCTAATCCAAGTGGACCTAAATGGTCATATTATATTCATAAGGTTGTTTTTGGTCGAATTACACTTATCCAATAGAATTAGGACATGTGTTAGGGTAATAGTAATATCATATTTACCCTTAGTTACCCTATTTACTATTAACCGTGGTAAAAAAAAGTAAAAAGTTACTATTCACCAAAAATTATTTTCATCTCATTGAACCACATTTTACTTACTGACATCAACCGTGTCTCTCGGATTTTTGAAATTCCATTCATAGAAGCGGTAAAATTAAGATTTATGAAGAAATTAATTTTTTTAACTACCACTTAGTAGTTTCACTATTCATCAAAAAATGATGTTTTTCAGAACAATGCCAAAATTTCATCCTAAGCTATATTTCATATTCCGAATTCAAAAATGAAGTCTATTTTACCAAATTCATATCATAGAATTTGCATTAATTAATTTTATAATTAAATCCCGCTGTTAAAACAAATAGCGTGTTTTTAAGAAACAATATCTATCAAAAGATTGACACTTGATTATGTCTGGTTTAAATGTGAAATTACATCCAATGACCAACATTGTATTAAATTGTAAAAATATATTCTAAATATACTTTAAAACCACTCAAATTAATAATTTATCACTATTAATTATTTCGATTAAAAAAGTTGTTTTTAATTATAATTTAGTAATTTTCACTATTCATCAGAATATGAAAGTTATCCGAAATGTACCAAAATTTCACCTTAGGCTAAATTCGATACTCCGAACCCAAAAATGAAGTCCATCTTGAGAGCTAAAATTTCTAAAATTTTAAAAAGTGGTTATTACTATTCATAACGGCTAGTTTTAATAATATTTTAATAGTATATCGTTGTTTCGTGAAACTCAGTATTGCGTACAACACACGCTATCGAGGAAGGTTGCGATTGCGTGTAATGAAAGGCAAGTCAAGGATGCGTGTTGTGCAAGCTCCTTTTGGTGTAGCGTACAACACAAGACATTAATAAAATTAAAAAGAATATTTTTTATAAAATCTTGGGCTGTTACAATAATGGTGTAAATGAATAACCATATATAATTATTGTAAAGTTATATTGATTCTGAAATATTATACATACACTTCAATACAATTCAACGATCATGGGAATGATATCATTGCTCGTGCGTTCGTACGGACTACCGTCTCCACGACGCGATGAGATTCATTCTCCATGTTAACCATTCAAGAATGATTATAAAGTATATATAATGAATAATAATTAAATATATGACATAATTAAGCTACTGTATTTATGTGTATATATATATATATATATCATCTACTTACTTCCATTCAAGTCAATAAAGAAAGGAAAACAGCGTTCATGCGTACGTACGGCCTACCGTCTCCATGAACGGTGTGTTTCATTTAACTTATATATCTATTATATATATATATATACTGAATATATATGATATATAAATCATGTTTTACATTATGGAAGTAAGTAAATCATGATATAAGTAATAATAATATCAAGAACAACAAGTCCAAACACATAAGATAAATGAAACACTTTTACCCAAAATGCTACTTTAACATGGAATTGACAAATAAACGGGTAATATAAATACCTAAGTGAACCATATAGGATATAATAACAATGAATATGATTCTGTAATAAGTCAATGACATTATTTAAATCATTATACAGGAGGTCCGGATACATACGAAGCATATCGGACATAAGGTAAGGGATGACATTTCCAATCTCATTTTTATCTGAGATTGTTTATTCGTAAGTATTTATTAGGGTTATGTTTATCATCCATGTCCATGTTTTCTAAAAATGTTTTCATAAAATGTTTAGTATTATTCCATGTATTTTTAAATTCATTTTTTCCCTTTTATGACTTTTACCACAAGGTTTGGGAAGAATCTTTCTTTTGTTTACCATACGAGGTACTTTTTGACTTTTCCGACAAAAGTACGAGGAGAACGTTTTTTTAACTTATATGGCATGAACGGATTTTTACAGTTTTATAATGCCTTATTTTCATGAAGATTACTCTACAATATTTCATGACTATTTTCAACAAAATCCTTTTCTTTTAAAATTTCATGGAATTTTGTGAAAAGAAAATGATTTTGAAGAAGAAAGGGTATTTTCCTTAAGAATTCATTTCAAGTGTTTTATCAAAACCATTTTCCATCTAAGATGACATTTTTTCATATGTGTATGTTTCAAGTATAATGTCTCTATGATTTAAATGGTTTCAATTTTCTTATTGTGAAATTATATCCATTTTTTCTATATGAATTATGTGATGATGGGATGATGTTTATGAAACCCATTTTATTCTTTGGGTTATGATGAATGTTTTAAGTTTATTTTGTGGCACAAGTAAGAATGATTTCATTATGAGATGGGTGGGACCTATATCTCCCTCCAATGCATTGGGTAATGATTTATATCTCATGAGATATACATGGATGGAATGGTAAGTTAATCTGGTTCAGTGTTACAGGAATGAAATAAGGAGTGAACTCGATTCAGAAATGGACTTTGTCCACTAAGATTGTCTTGGCAGCAATGCCTTGGATACTATGGAAATCATAACATGTACTAAATGGTTTCCAAAACTACATGTTTTATTCCTATTATATTTTATCATGGTTGATGTTCCATTATGATATATGCCTTACGTACTTCCACGATTTATGTCTTTGCTCAAGATTTTGATGTTTAAATTTCATGTTCATGTTTTTACTTTCAAATGTTTATGGACTGTTTTATGTTCTCTATGCTTACCCTTACTGATCATTTGATCTCACCCTTTATATGTTTTCTTTTCCCCAGGATTTAAAGAAAGGTTTTAGGTAAGAAAACAAAAAGTGGGAGATCTTTATGGGAGATGTTGAAGATCTTTCACCACGATTAGAAGATTAAATTCCAAGTTTCCAAAGACACTAAACTATTATGTTCCTTGTGTGTATGTGTTTGTTATGTATTAAGTATTCCGCAAAAGTAATGTAATGTCCATGTACATCAAGCATTGGGTCTCCACAGTTGGTATCAGAGGAAAGGTTTAGTTAACCTTTGGAAACTAGGATGCGAAAACTTTAGTGAGATCCCTAGAGATATTTCTACGGTATGTATAGGGATGTCCCTAAGGTTAAGTATACGTATAGGTTATAGTCCCAGAATTACGGAAACCATATTAGAATTAAACCTAAGAAGTTAGATATTGACGGTACTCCCCCTTTATTATGTTGTTTTCCTAGCATGATTTTTTCCTCTCACACTATTCTTTGTGGGTTTTAGATGATGGATGGAACCCGAAGGAACCGTATTGATCAATGTAATGGAAAATGCAATGATTGTCCTCCCGAGCAACCAAATGTGATGGGAGATGGAGTGAAAAATCTTATGGCTATACTTACACAAGCTATGAATCATTCTGGATTTCCAAATGATCAGAGAAGGGAATAATATTCTATTGAGTCCTTCATAAGGCAACGTCCACCATCTTTCAATGGGTCTTCGGATCCACTTGTTGCTAAACAATGGATCAGTACCATTGAAAAGATATTTTCCATACTTCGCTGTTCAGAACATGAAAAATTCATTTTAGTTTTTTACCATTTAGAAGGTGAAGCAGACCAGTGGCGGACTCTAATTAAGAATACAAGGCCCCAAGATGAAATTGAATCCATGGAATGGGATGAGTTCAAGAACTTGTTTTTCAGTAAGTAATTCCCTCGTATTCTTCGAAAAAAGATGGAAAAGGAGTTTCTTGAGCTTAAGTAGAAGGATGATAAATCAGTTGGTATATACGAAGCGAATTTTACAAGACTTGCAAGGTATGCATCTGGATTTATCATCCAACCTGAAAGTGAAGTTGATCGATTTTTCAGTGGCTTAAAACCAAGTCTTAGAAGGGAATTAGCTATAAGAGACTTTAGTAGCTATGAAGAAATTGGGTGTTGTGATATTAAGGTAGAACTGGAAGTTGGTGTAACATATCCATCTCATGGTTTTGACAAGAAACGAAATATGGAGTTCAAGGAGAAATCTCAGAATAATGGTGAAAAGAAGATGAATGATTCTTTATGCTCAAAGTGTGGAAAGATGCATGGTGGAGATTTTATTAATGGGACTAGAAAATGTTTTAAGTGTGGAAAAGAAGGTCATCGAGTATCTGAGTGTCGAAGTAATGGAAAAAGGGTTGATAATGATGTGAATAAAGAAAAGACTGTAGAGAACGCACCACCAACACTTCAATGCTTCAAGTGCAAGGAAATGGGGAATTATTCTAATCAATGCCCTATTCCAAGGGTTAATGATGATCAATGTGAGCAACCTATTAAGGAAAAAGATAAAGGGAAGTCACATGAGATCACTATTTGTGATGTTGAGTATGACAATGATGTTGTGTAATGATTAGGTGTTTATGTAACAGGATTTCAAAATAGTATCATGGAATCTCATTTATAGTATCGTGGATATTTTAAATATCTGTGTATTGGTCCATTGAGGTTTTCTATATGAATATGGTACCATGAAAAGTGATTCAAATATTTTGGAAAGTAGATGATATGCGCATAATGAAGGGATAAGGAGAAAATAAATTGTTTGATAGTATTCATGAGCTCATGATTGATATAAGAACTAAGTGATATCATGGTTTGAGTATATAGAATTTTGGGGATTTTGGTATGTGGAAATTGTTAACTTTTAACTTCATTAATGTTTTCACTAAGGTTCAATGGGTACTCATTTTTCAAGAGAATACATGATTAAGGCCTTAGAATGTTTGGAATGTGACCAAAAAAATATATCATATGATATATCGGGGATAAATGATGGTATTCACGTACTTGTTATGTGACCTCTCAAGTAATCATTTTCTTTACACTATGAGATTGGACAGAAGTATTTTCAATAAGCTTAAAGGTTGGAATGGATTAAGTTGGACATCAGATAGAATTTTTTAAAGGCTAGAATTTTTTTGTTCGATGTTATTTATGGATTGTTATAATGATAGAGTTTAAGAAAAAGGACAACCTGCAGGACGGGTGACAACCCGTCTCGTCGGACAAGGATGTGGGAATCAAACCCACAACTGAAGTGCGACAGGCCTTTATCGCCTACCACTATCCTACAGGAAGTCCCTGTTTAGTAGAAACCAGTTTTATTATATTAAGAAGTATGATATATGAAGTATAAGTCCATTTTAGGAACCGTATATGATTAATCTCACTATAGATGGACTTATGTATTTTTGATAACTTTTTCTAACCTTTTGTTTGAGATAGATGGAATGACCCATCATTCTATCACATGATATGATAACACTTCACGAATGACAAATTCAACTTTATTTCTTTAAGATATGAAGTGTAAATTTTCCAAGGAACGACCAACAGTGAGACTATACCAAAATCAAGAAAGTATTTCTTCTAATTCCAATTTCTTCAACTTTAGGGAAATCATCTTGAAAACCAAAAATGGTGTCCTAGTGCCCTTATATCCGATGAATCAAATGGTACCTTAAAGAATCAAAAATTTATGGCTTTTTTATTAATGTATTTTTCATAGCCATGTCCTCTACCACTCTCCATCAGAACATGATTGTTATATTTCTCCTCCATATCCATATTTTCACATATGTTCTCCTATGTGGAAACCTGGTGATGAGTTATTTGGGTATCCGTTATGTTTCTAACGTTCTTTTTTAAAATGAAGTTTTAGTATTCCTTTTTACAATGTGGGTTTATATGAAATAAACTCTCATGTAATAAACCATTTACAACCCTGACGAATTTTGAGGGAGAAATTCATTTTAAGGGGGGTAGAATGTAACACCCCAAGATTTTATGAAAAATATTCTTTTTAATTTTATTAATGTCTTGTGTTGTATGCTACACCAAAAGGAGCTTTCACTACACACATCCCTGATATGTCTTGCATTACACGCAATCGCAACCTTCCACGATGGCGTGTGTTGTACGCAATACCGAGTTTCACTAAACAACGATATGTTATATAAACTAGCCATTATGAATAGTAATGCCCACTTTTTAAAATTTTATAAATTTTATCTTTCGAAATGGACTTCATTTTTGGATTCTAAATATAGAAATTAGCTGAGGGTGAATTTTTGGTATTTTTCTAAAAACTTTCAATTTTTGATGAATAGTGAAAACAATGCGTTACTATTTAAAAACATACTTTTTATTTAAATAATTATTTATTTTAATTAAATTTATGTTATGTAAAAATTGATACATAATACCTATATAAGTTCAATGTAATTCATTGGAGTCATTTTATAATAATTTTAGATATATAAAAATTTTATTGAAATTTTCACCGTCTTTTACCCACCTCCTAGGAGAATTTGGAAATTCACATAAAATTTAATTTTACCGCTTCTGTGAGTGGAATTTCAAAAATCTGAGAGACATGGTTAATATCAAGGTCTAAAATGTGGTTCAATGTGATGAAAATAATTTTTGGTGAATAGTAACTTTTTACTTTTGTTTACCACAGTTAAAAGTAAATATGGTAATTAAGGGTAAAAATGATATTATTATTACCCTAAAACATGTCCTAATTCTATTGGATAAGTTTAATTCGACCAAAAACAACCTTATTAATAAAATATTACCATTTAGGTCCACTTGAATTAGACTAGGACATTTATTATTAATTTATTTAAAGAAGGGTTAAAATAGTTAAAATCAAAGTTTAATAACTAATTCATTTTTAATATAGGGTTATTCATAAGATAAATTATACTATAAATATTAATTAGAAATATAAAAATATATCCTACCTAATGGTATTTTATTTATAATTTTTAGACATTAAATAATTCAAGTTATTTATGACACAATGGTGATGCAGTAATTACCTAAATAATGAAATATTAAAATAATTGATATTATAAATACCCAAATAAATGTAATTTGAGACTTTTTATGAATTACACTAATTTTATAGGTTAATATGACATGTTATTATTGATTTTATTAACTTTTTTAGAACTAATCATGTTGTTATAATTTTGACAAAAATCAATTACCAAATAGTGTCAAAATTGACATAAAATAGTATTTAAAAAAATATTATATTATTAATTGTTATTTTATTCCTAAAAATATAAGGTTTGGAAAAATGACTTAGATAAGGATATATATATTAATAATGAATCACTTGGGGTTAGTTTGTCTTGTTATAGTAGGTTTATTGACCATATAGTGTAAGAAAACAAGAAGACATGGTAAAAGTTAAATTATTTAACTTAGAGTTAAATCTAAATGATAAGGTTAAAATTGTAACCTAAACTTGTCTAAAATCTATTGGTTGAGAGGATTTATACCCATCCCAACTTTATATTATAAATAAATCAATTTGGAGCTATTATAAACTGAATATGACTTTATTATAAAATAATATTTTAAGTTTTTCCAAAGGTGCCCCTCTCCTCCCTTATAAAAAGGGCACCCCTTCCCTCTTCTCTTCACACACTTTTCAGCCTTGAAGCTCGGCCAAACTCTATCCATTTCTCTTATCCACTTACCTAGAAACATTCTGGAGGTTCTGGTCTTTTCAAAAGACCAACTCTACTTCCTTAAGAGGAATCTTAAAGGAGGTGCGTCGAAGAAGAGGTAATCTCTTCTTCCGATTCTTTCAAGTTTATTTCTTCTTATACTTATTCTTCTTTAGTTGTCTCATTATAAAGTAATAACATCAGTATTACGTATATAATGATATGTTATTATAAATATGAAACAACCCTGTTTCACCTTCTATCCATCCTACGGAAAACAAAATCACCGCACGTGCGTACGTACGGAATACCGTCTCCACGCCGTGGGGTAATCTCTTTTCGACCACCACCTTACTTAGATGGGTATAATGGTGTAAATAAAAAACCATATATGATTATTGTAAAGAGATATTGATTTTGAAATATTATAAATACACTTCAATAAAATTCCACGATCATGGGAATGATATCATCGCTCGTGCATACGTACGGACTACCGTCTCCACGACGCGATGAGATTCATTCTCCATGTGAACCAATCAAGAATGATTATAAAGTATATATAATGAATAATAATGAAATATATGAAATAATGAAGCTAATGGATTTATTTATATATGTGTGTGTGTGTGTCATCAACTTACTTCCATTCAAGTCAATAAAGAAAGGAAAACAGCGTTCATGCGTACGTACGACCTACCGTCTCCATGAACAGTGTGTTTCATTTCACTTATCTATATTATATATATATATATATATACTGAATATATATGATATATAAATCATGTTTTACATTCTGGAAGTAATTAAATCATGATATAAGTAATAATAATATCAAGAACAATAAGTCCAAACACGTACGATAAATGAAACAATTTTACCCAAAACGCTACTTTAACAAGGAATTGACAAATAAACGGGTAATATAAATACCTAAGTGAACCATATAGGATATAATTAAAATGAATATGATTCTTTAATAAGTCAATTACATTATTTAAATAATTATACAGGATGTTTGGATACATACGAAGCATATCGGACATAAGGTAAGGGATAACTTTTTCAATCTCGTTTTTATCCAAGATTGTTTATTCATAAGTATTTACCGGGGTTATGTTTATCATACATGTTCATGTTTTCTAAAAAAAATTTCATAAAATGTTTAGTATTCTTCCATTTATGTTTAAAGTCATTTTTACCCTTTTATGACTTTTACCGCAAGGTTTGGAAGGAATCTTTCTTTTGTTTACCATACGAGGTACTTTTTGACTTTTCTAACAAAAGTACTAGGAGAATGTTTTTTTAACTTATACGGCATGAACGGATTTTTACGGTTTTATAATGCCTTATTTTAATGAAGATTAATATACAATATTTCATGACTATTTGCAACAAAATAAATTTCTTTTAAAATTTCATGGCATTTTGTGAAAAGAAAATGATTTTCAATAAGAAAGGATATTTTCCTCAAGAATTCATTTCAAGTGTTTTATCAAAACCATTTTCCATCTAAGATGACATTATTTCATATGTGTATGTTTTAAGTGTAATGTCTCTATGATTTTCATGGTTTCAATTTTCTTATTATTAAATGATATACATTTATTCTATATGAATTATGTGATGATGGGATGATGTTTATGAAACCCATTTTATTCTTTGGGTTATGATGAATGTTTTAAGTTTATTTTGTGGCACAGGTAAGAATGATTTCATTCTAAGATGTTTGGGACCTATATCTCCCTCCAATGCATTGGGTAATGATTTATATCTCATGAGATAGACATGGCTGGAACGGTAAGTTAATCTGGTTCAGTGTTACAGGAATGAAACGAGGAGTGAACTCGATTCAGAAAGGGACTTTGTCCACTAAGATGGTCTTGGCAGCAATGCCTTGGCTACTATGGAAATCATAACATGTGCTGAATGGTTTCCAAAACTAAATGTTTTATTCCCATTATATTTTATCATGGTTGATGTTCCATTATGATATATTCCTTACATACTTCCACAATTTATGTCTTTGCTCAAGATTTTGATGTTCAAATTTCATGTTCATGTTTTTGATTTAAAATGTTTATGGATTGTTTTATGTTCTCTATGCTTACCCTTACTGAGCATTTGAGCTCACCCTTTATATGTTTTCTTTTCCCCAGGATTTAAAGAAATTTTTTAGGTAATAAAACAAAAGGGGGAAGATCTTTATGGGAGATGTTGAAGATCTTTCACCACAATTAGAAGATTAAATTCCGAGTTTCCAAAGAAACTGAACTATTACGATCCTTGTGTTTCTATGTTTGTTATGTATTAAGTATTCTGTAAAAGTAATGTAATGTCCATGTATGAAAATATTTGGGTCTCTACATAAGTAAATTTGACTGTTTCCTCCTTTAGGTGACCATTGATTCTCTAACGGCCATAAGATCATATAGTCGTTGGGTTTTATAGTGGTTTAATTTAAAAAATCTATGTATAATGAGTTTTTCCAAGTGTTTAAAGTGTGCATTGAAGTTACAACTTTAAACACAATTTTGAGTTTGAGATTGTACTTTGGGAAAATGAAATTCATAACTATTATCGTATTTAGTATTTTAGATATACTTAGTGAATTAAGTATTTAAATATGTAAAATGTCTTAAAATGATTTTATAAATTTTTTCTTCCTTGATGTAAAAAAACAAGGTGTTAACTAAAAATAAGTTTTTCATTTAAAATATAATATAAGATTTTCTCTATGATGTACAACTTTTATTTATAACTTTATGTTTTAAAACTCAAGTGTTTTTTAAACTAAGAAAAATATAGGTTTTAGGGATTTTCTTAGTCATAAAAAATAATTTGTATTATATGTTGAAGAAACCTAAATATATATATATGAAAACCTAACTTATGTTTAAAAAAAATGAACTTTACTTGGTAAAAAAATATGTGAGCACCCCACCTAGTTGAGGGCCACCTTGTATATAGCCACTCAAGGCATTGGGGGTCTATCTCACTCACAACCCCTGGCATTGGCCAAGGGTTGTGTACGCATAGGGTGTGCTAAGTCATGTTCATAGGGGTATAGTAAGCCCTATGTGTGCACGGGCATGCGTGTGCAAGGAACCAGTGTCACGACCCGACCTCGGGGCCCGTGCCGTGACTACCCCAAGCCCGCCTTCCATAGGCCAGGGGCTGGCGACTAGCACCAAGGCGTAGAATCCCAGTAAACAGGGAAGGCATTGCCTTTATAAGTATCAACCACACAGAGTCAGCAAGCGGAAAGTAAAGTGCAGAAAAGTAAAGGGGCCGGAAATACAAGCCCAACTGTAAAGTACAACTGAAAAGGTAAAGTACAGCAACTGAAGAAAAGACGGCGGCCTCGTGTCGTCCACTGGCAATCCCACCTGAAGGGTGGGTACAGATAGCCTCCAGGCTCCTCGGGTCCCACGTCCGCTCCGAGCACGTCCCGCCCAGTGGTCCACCTCCAGGTACCGTCCTGCTCCACGCCCCAACCGTGATCAGCGCTGTCCGTCGTCTGCAACCAACACAACAAGGTGCGGGCATAGCCCGTGCAGGGGTGAGTACAAGCTACTCAGTAAGGACCCCGAGACCCCCGAAGGTCTCCCGAAATCCACAAAGGATATATCACAAAAGAAAGATGCAATCACGAAGTAACATCTGACTCGACTTAGGTATATGCCCATACATATACCTAAGTCCCCAATTCTAGCTCTGCTCACGAGCTCAAGAACAACTCAATCCACAAAGGAAAGCAAGACTCAAATCCACAAGGAGAGTATACAGTAAATCCACATAGGATAGTTCAACACAATCCACAAAGGAGAGTAACATAAGATTCAGCTCAACCAGGTATACTTTTTCAGATGACGTCAAAGATGATCACTGATCCATCTAAGTCGTCGGACCCACGAAGGATCGATAGGTACTAACCCCCGCAGAAGACCCACACAGGATCGGGCTCACACAGAACCTGTAGGCAGTGGCTCACACAGAACCGGTAGTAAGGACCCACATAGGATCGGGCTCACACAGAACCTGTAGGCAGAGGCTCACACAGAACCGGTAGCACTGATCCACGTAGGATCGCTGAGTGCAGTAGTCGACGCAGTCCACTGAGGATCTCTGCACAGTCGTCGCCGCAGTCCACGAAGGATCTCTGCTCTGCCGTCGTCGCAGTCCACGGAGGATCTCTGCTCTGCCGTCGTCGCAGTCCATGGAGGATCTCTGCTCTGCCGTCGTCGCAGTCCACGGAGGATCTCTGCTCTGTCGTCGAAGTCACAGCCAGCGCTAGGGTTCCCGCACATAGCGAGCTCGTTTAGGAGGGTCCGCTCCACGAGCCGAGAGGCTGATACATCAACTGACACGTAGTCCGAAGTTGATGTATCCAAAAGTTCCGTATCGACAACAGGATCTCAACGCAACAGACGGCGCGTCAATCGGACGCCCGGTCTGAGAGTTATTGACATTTTCGTCCCAGGGGCCCGGTTGGTTTTTAGGGCAAAACCAACCCGACCGTACTCCGCCTGTATCCGATCCTCGGGCGGAGTATGCCAAAAGTTCCGTCTCACTTAGAGGAATCTACCACAGCTGACGGTACGTCGATCGGACGTCCGTAGCTCACGTTATGAGCGTTTCCGCTCCGAGGGCCCGGTTGGTTTCGTGTACGAACCAACCCGGCCGAACCCAAAGTCTTCCGAAACCTTGAGTATAATATACCGAAACGACCGTCTCGATCCAAGGATCGTGTAGCCGCTGACGGTTCGTCAATCGGAGGTCCCAGGCCCAAGATATGGGCGAAAGACCGAAGAGGGCCCGAAACGGGGGTTCTGGGCTCGGGGCGACCCGGCCCGAACCCCCCCTGGGGTCGGCCGAACCGGGTCGGCCGAACCGGGTCGGCCCGACCCGGCCCGACCCGGCTAGGCCGGGTCCGGTCCGGCCTGGGCGCGGCCCGGCCGACCGGACCGGCCGGCTCGGCCTCGGCCGAGCGGCTGAGTGAGCCGCCGCGGGTCAAACCCGCGGCTTTGGAGAAACGCGGCCCGCGCGGGCCGCGTGCTGGATGGCCGGACCGCGGACGCGGTCCGGCGGTTCGCCGCCGCCGCGGCTCAGCCGCGGCGGACTCCTCCGGCGGCGCGCCGGGCGCCGCCGCCTCCTTCCGCGGGCCGCCGGAGTTGCTCCGGTGGCCCGTTTTGCCTCCCGTCTGCGCCGATGCTCCTCCCGGGGGCCGATCTTCACTGCGGGATCAACGGATCGCCCCTGCCGCGCGGTTCATCGTCGTCCGCCATATCCGCACAACAAAAGAGATCGGCGGAGGGTTGTCGGGTCTTGTTCGTTAGACCCGCACCCTCCGCGTTAGTCATAATCAACGGGAGGAAAGGCTACAACAATTTTTAATCAAAGATAAAAATTGTTCACTCCTTTTCTTTTAAACGGCATTTCAATTTTTAATTAATTGAAATTATTCATGCCGGTTCTTTATTTAAAAGAAATAAGAACACGGGAATGAATCATCAAGTAAATAAACCCCTACCTTGTCGTCGTCGTCGGACGAGAGGTCGTCGCGGAATCGCTCGTCGCGGAAGAAGGGGGGATCGTTGCGTCGTCGCGGTATCCGGCGTCGCGTCGCCAAACTCCGGATCAAGAACAAACGGATTTAATTAATTAAATCCGTTGCCATGAAATTAAGAAGGGAGAATTTAGAAGTTTCGATTCTCACCTTTAACCGCCGATCGCAGGTTCGCCGCGGAAGAAGAGGCACCGAAGAAGAAGAAGAAGAAGAAGGTCGCGGAAAAGCTGTTGACGTCGCGGATCGTGCGTCGTCGGATTCCGGTTCCGGCGTTCTTCGCGTTCTTCGCGTTCTTCGCGTTCTTCGCGGAGAGGGTGGAGGCTCAGAGGAATTGCACAACGATAGCAATCCTCCAAAATAGACAAGTTTGTCTATTTTATTATTTTGCCAACAAACGTAAAACGCATAAGTAACGACCCAATTAATTCACGAAGAAACAGTCCATTTAATTCACGAAATAAACCGCCCAATTAAATGGTCTGTTAAGAATTAAAGAAAACGCGTCGGTTGACTTTTCAGTTACTTTGACGGGTTTTCGCGGATGCGTTACTTAGCGAAAGAAACGGCGGGGCTCGTGCGGGCCCTGCCTCACAAATATCCTACCAAGAGGGTAGGATATTTCTGGATAGCATCCTATCCAGTTCAACTCAGTTCAAGCCGTCTTTAAGTGGATTCAAGTGGCTTCCAAGCAGCTTAAGTGAAATAGAATAAAGTTGTCGCACAAACTTTATTTTATTTCTGACTTAAAGCCGCAAAATTTAAAAACCACGTCTGAGCAAACGCAACTCCGGAAGAGGCGTTTCTAAGAAAATACCGGCGCTGCGATTTCATCGGTGCCCTCAGAATTTGATTCCGGGCACCGGTTCAAAAGATAGAAAAACCCGCTCGTCCGTTCACTGAACGTACCCGAGCCAAACTTCGGAAATTGATTCCGGGCACACCGGGCCTCGGAATCAGGTGCCGTCTGAAGCTGCGCTCTTGTAAAATTCCAAAGAAAATTAAGAAAAAAATTTCCTTGAAATTTGCGGGTCTTTACATTACTCCCACCTCAGGGCTTTACGTCCCCGTAAAGATACATCAAAAACTAGGGGAACAAATGGGGGTACTGAGCACGCATCTGAGCCTCCCGCTCCCAAGTGCTCTCCTGGAGGTTCCCGTGCTGCCATCTGACGCGCACAAGAGGAATCGACCGCCCACGTAGGACCCGCTCCTGTCGATCCTCGATCTCCACTGGGACCTCCGCAAAAGTCGCCCCATCGTCCACGTCCAGCTCCCCAAAGTCGATGATGTGCGTCGGGTCGTGCACGTATCTCCTCAGCTGAGACACGTGGAAGACGTCGTGCACCCGATGCAACTGAGGTGGTAGAGCCAGGCGATAAGCCACCTCTCCTATCCTGCTGAGGACCTGGAAAGGCCCGATGAAGCGTGGAGACAACTTGCCGCCTCGGCCAAATCTCCGCAAACCACGTCGAGGTGAGACACGCAAAAAGACGTGGTCACCATCCTCGAACTCCAGTGGCCTCCGCCTCTTGTCAGCATATGACTTCTGCCGGCTCTGAGCTGTCCTCATCCTCTCCTGGATGATCTGGACCTTCTCTGTCGTGGCTCGGACCATCTCTGGTCCCACGAGTGCTGACTCCCCAGGGTCTGTCCAGCACAACGGTGATCTGCAGGGTCTGCCGTACAACGCCTCGTATGGTGCCATCCCGATGGTGGAGTGGTAGCTGTTGTTGTACGCGAACTCCACCAAGGGTAGGTGGTCCTCCCAGCTGCGACCAAAGTCGAGAACACATGCACGGAGCATGTCCTCGAGTGTCTGTATGGTCCTCTCCATCTGACCATCCGTCTGAGGGTGGAAGGCTGTGCTCAGATGGAGCCGCGTCCCGAACGCCTCCTGCAACCCCTTCCAAAGCCGGGAAGTGAAACGAGCATCTCGATCGGAGACGATAGACGATGGCACACCGTGAAGCCGTACGATCTCCTGGACGTAAAGACGTCCCAAGCTCTCCACTGAGCCCTGCTCTCTGATGGGTAAGAAGTGTGCCGACTTGGTGAGTCGGTCGACAATCACCCAAATGGAGTCGTGACCTCTGGAAGTGCGTGGAAGTACAGTCACGAAGTCCATAGATATGCCATCCCACTTCCACTCCGGGACCTCCAAGGGCTGTACCAAGCCTGCTGGTACCTGATGCTCTGCCTTCACCTGCTGGCAGGTGAGGCATCGTGAAACGAACTCTGCCACAGCTTTCTTCATGCCCGGCCACCAGTGCTGTCGCCTGAGATCCTGGTACATCTTCGCCACTCCAGGATGTACCGCCAAGGGAGAAGTGTGAAACTCTCTCAGCACCTCCTCTCGCAAAGCGACTGGTACGAAGGTACGTCCTCTGAAAAGGATGACGTGCTCTGCTCCAAGGGTGAAGCCATCAGGCACCTGACCTGAGGATATCAGTGCACGCCGGGTCTCACAGTCAGCGTCCCCACGCTGAGCCTCTCTGACCCGCTGTAGAAGTGGAGGAGAGACTGTGAGAGACTGAAGAAAGGCAGCTCCGTCTCTATCCACGAAGGATATCTGTAAGGAGGCCAGCTGCTCCGTCGCCTCCTCAAGTAGCTGAATGCCCGTCCTCCTGCTGAGGGCATCGGCTACCACGTTCCCCTTCCCAGGAGTATAGACTATCTCAAAGTCATAGTCCTGGAGGAACTCAAGCCATCTCCGCTGTCTCAGGTTCAGGTCCTTCTGAGAGAAGATATACCTGAGACTCTGGTGGTCTGAAAAGACTGTGAAGCGCTCGCCCATCAGATAGTGCCGCCAAGTCTTCAGAGCGAAGACCACTGCTGCCAACTCCAGGTCATGAGTGGCGTAGTTCTGCTCATGCGGCCTCAACTGACGTGATCCGTAGGCGATCACAGCCCGCTCCTGCATCAGGACGCACCCGAGTCCAGTCCCTGATGCATCGCAGTAAACTACGTACCCAACTCCCTCCTCAGGCAACCTCAAGATAGGTGCGCTGGTCAATCTCTGTCTCAGCTCCTGGAAGCTCTGCTGACATCTGTCTGACCACACGAAGGGTTTCCCCTTCTTCGTCAAAGCTGAGAGTGGTGCCGCAACTCTGGAGAAGTCCGGCACAAATCTCCGATAGTATCCGGCTAGGCCCAAGAAGCTCCGCACCTCCGTCACGCTCTTGGGTGGCTCCCAAGCTAGCACTGCCTCGATCTTCGCGGGGTCCACTGCAACTCCCGCCTCAGAAATGACGTGCCCCAAGAAATGGACCTCACGTAACCAGAACTGGCAATTTGAGAGCTTGCCATAAAGCTGGTGCTCTCGGAGTGCGTCTAGCACAACTCGCAGGTGGTAGGCATGCTCCTCCTCAGTCGTCGAGTATACCAAAATGTCGTCAATGAAGACCACGACAAATCGGTCGAGGTATGGCTGGAAGATCCTGTTCATGAGGCTCATGAACACTGCTGGAGCATTGGTTACGCCGAACGGCATAACCAAGAACTCATAATGGCCATACCGACACCTGAAGGCCGTCTTCTGCACGTCCTCGTCTCGAACTCTGAGCTGATGATAGCCTGACCGGAGGTCTATCTTCGAGAACCACCACGCTCCCTTGAGCTGATCGAAGAGGTCATCAATCCGTGGCAGCGGATACTTGTTCCTCACTGTCACCTGGTTCAGGCGACGATAGTCGACACACAGTCGCAAGCTCCCGTCCGCCTTCTTGGCGAACAATATCGGGGAAGCCCAGGGTGAAACACTGGGTCAGATAAACCCCTTGCTCTGCAAGTCCTCCAACTGTACCCGCAGCTCTCGAAGCTCGGCGGGGGCCATCCGATATGCTGGAGTAGATATCGGGGCTGTCCCGGGGTACAAGTCGATGTAAAAGTCTACCTCTCTACGAGGAGGTAGCCCTGGAACGTCGTCGGGAAAGACGTCCACGTACTGGTCCACCACTGCAGGAAAAGCCGGACTCCGCACGTCCACTGCTCCCAGGATGAGGCTAGCCAACTGATGAGAGATAGGCTGCACTCTCCTCCGCGGAAGTCCATCCTGTGCTGCAAAGGTTCCCTTCTCGCCGGTGAAGGTAAACCTGCTCCCGTCGGTGCGAACACATCGCACCTTGCGCCTAAAACAGTCGATCTGGGCATGAACCGTGGATAGCCAATCCATGCCCAAGATGTCGTCGTAAGGCCTCGACGCCGCTACAAGGAGATCCCAGCCGAAGCTCTCGCCTCCTAGAGTAAGCTCACACTGCCGGCACCAGTGCGTAATCGTCGAGTCTGCTCCCGTAGGAGTCTCTAGCCGTAAGGATCGAGCCAACGGCTCAGTCGGAATCTCCGAGCTCCGAACAAGGGCAGAGGCTATGAAAGAGTGACTCGCTCCGGTGTCTATAAGTACTGCAACAAGGGTGGAATAGACACAGATCGTACCTCGAATCATCTCTGGCAAGTCGGGGTCGTAGGCCTCCACTGCCTGGAGCTGGGCCTGTCTCTGCCCGCCAGCTCCCTGTGGTCGAGGTGGCCCTCCTGGTGGTGGTGGGGGTAGAGCCTGGAAGCGTCGCCCACCACCCGCTGCTCGGCCAGCTCCTCTGCCTCGTCCGCCTCCTCCCTGCGGACCGCCACGGTCGACCCTCTGCCTCTGCCTGGGTGGCCCCTCCACCGTCTGCTGCTCCTCTGGTCGGCGAGTCGGGCAGTCACGAGCCATGTGACCCTGCCCGCCGCAGGTGTAGCACAGCCTGCCTCTCGGAAGGCTGGCACTCCGCTGTGTCCCCTGCACTGCTGAGCCAGTGTCCCGGGGTCGCCTGCCGGAAGGTCTGGTCCGCCTGGAACCCTGGGTCATCCGTCGGCTACCCGCTGCCGAAGACTCAGCTACCTGCCGCCCTGCGCTAGGTCTCGCCACTGAAGAAGGCTCTGCCAGGAAGCTCTCGATCAGGAGGGCTCGCTCCAGCACTCCCGCCTGGGTCGGAATGCTGAGGGAGATCAGCGACGCCCGAATCTCCTGTCGCAAGCCCTGCTCGAAGGTCCGGGCCCGGAAGAAGGGGTCCCGTACCATGTCGGTCGAGTAGCGAGATAGGTCCGTGAACCTCGCCGCGTACTGAGCGACCGTCATGCTACCCTGGCGCAGCTGGAGAAGCTCCTGGATGCGCACCTCTTGGAGGGTGGCCGGGACGAACTCAGAGCGGAAGAGGCTCTCGAAGTCCGCCCAGAGCAGGGATGCCTCATCGTGAACCTGGAGCATCAGGCTCCACCATCGTCCTTCCGCCGCCTGCAGGAGGCTCGCTGCGAGAATCACCATGAGATCCGCTGGTGTCCTCACTAGCCGAAAGATCCGTACCACCGCCTCTAGCCAGTCCTCGGCGGCCTGGGGGTCCGCCTCACCGCGAAACTTGGGCGGTCGCTGGCTCTGAAACTCATGCAGTGCCCTGAGGCGACGTGCATCGTCAGCGTCTGGTACTGGAAGCATCGGTGGCTCGGCGGGTAAGGCTACCGCCGGTGCCACTGCTGGCAAAGGGCCCTGCACCGAGGCCTCGTCGCTCGGTGGGCTGCCGTCGCGCCCTACACTCGGAACCCTAGCTGGCAGTCATCGCGGGGCCATCCTGAAAAGGAGAACAAGAGCACCACAGTCAGAACAGTATACCTGGTGAGCTGGCACAAGTAATCGCAAGTAAAACTTGAGACTTTCATAAAGCAGATCAGTATACCCGGTGAGCTGACACAAGTAATCACAAAGAAAACTTGAAACACACACGCAATCAATGTTTTCATGCATTAAGTCGGAAATCAGGAGTCAGGGTCCTGGTGTACGGATACGTCGGTCGCCGCACCAACACTGGGCTCCCTGAACTGATAACCACACTCAATACACTAAACACTATTGCTTCACATAGAAAGAAAGGACGATCAGAGTCTGTGGTAGTACCGACCACCTCTGATACCAATTTGTCACGACCCGACCTCGGGGCCCGTGCCGTGACTACCCCAAGCCCGCCTTCCATAGGCCAGGGGCTGGCGACTAGCACCAAGGTGTAGAATCCCAGTAAACAGGGAAGGCATTGCCTTTATAAGTATCAACCACACAGAGTCAGCAAGCGGAAAGTAAAGTGCAGAAAAGTAAAGGGTCCGGAAATACAAGCCCAACTGTAAAGTACAACTGAAAAGGTAAAGTACAGCAACTGAAGAAAAGACGGCGGCCTCGTGTCGTCCACTGGAAATCCCACCTGAAGGGTGGGTACAGATAGCCTCCAGGCTCCTCGGGTCCCACGTCCGCTCCAAGCACGTCCCGCCCAGTGGTCCACCTCCAGGTACCGTCCTGCTCCACGCCCCAACCGTGATCAGCGCTGTCCGTCGTCTGCAACCAACACAACAAGGTGCGGGCATAGCCCGTGCAGGGGTGAGTACAAGCTACTCAGTAAGGACCCCGAGACCCCCGAAGGTCTCCCGAAATCCACAAAGGATATATCACAAAAGAAAGATGCAATCACGAAGTAACATCTGACTCGACTTAGGTATATGCCCATACATATACCTAAGTCCCCAATTCTAGCTCTGCTCACGAGCTCAAGAACAACTCAATCCACAAAGGAAAGCAAGACTCAAATCCACAAGGAGAGTATACAGTAAATCCACATAGGATAGTTCAACACAATCCACAAAGGAGAGTAACATAAGATTCAGCTCAACCAGGTATACTTTTTCAGATGACGTCAAAGATGATCACTGATCCATCTAAGTCGTCGGACCCATGAAGGATCGATAGGTACTAACCCCCGCAGAAGACCCACAAAGGATCGGGCTCACACAGAACCTGTAGGCAGTGGCTCACACAGAACCGGTAGTAAGGACCCACATAGGATCGGGCTCACACAGAACCTGTAGGCAGAGGCTCACACAGAACCGGTAGCACTGATCCACGTAGGATCGCTGAGTGCAGTAGTCGACGCAGTCCACTGAGGATCTCTGCACAGTCGTCGCCGCAGTCCACGAAGGATCTCTGCTCTGCCGTCGTCGCAGTCCACGGAGGATCTCTGCTCTGCCGTCGTCGCAGTCCACGGAGGATCTCTGCTCTGCCGTCGTCGCAGTCCACGGAGGATCTCTGCTCTGTCGTCGAAGTCACAGCCAGCGCTAGGGTTCCCGCACATAGCGAGCTCGTTTAGGAGGGTCCGCTCCACGAGCCGAGAGGCTGATACATCAACTGACACGTAGTCCGAAGTTGATGTATCCAAAAGTTCCGTATCGACAACAGGATCTCAACGCAACAGACGGCGCGTCAATCGGACGCCCGGTCTGAGAGTTATTGACATTTTCGTCCCAGGGGCCCGATTGGTTTTTAGGGCAAAACCAACCCGACCGTACTCCGCCTGTATCTGATCCTCGGGCGGAGTATGCCAAAAGTTCCGTCTCACTTAGAGGAATCTACCATAGCTGACGGTACGTCGATCGTACGTCCGTAGCTCACGTTATGAGCGTTTCCGCTCCGAGGGCCCGGTTGGTTTCGTGTACGAACCAACCCGGCCGAACCCAAAGTCTTCCGAAACCTTGAGTATAATATATCGAAACGACCGTCTCGATCCAAGGATCACGTAGCCGCTGACGGTTCGTCAATCGGAGGTCCCAGGCCCAAGATATGGGCGAAAGACCGAAGAGGGCCCGAAACGGGGGTTCTGGGCCCGGGGTGACCCGGCCCGAACCCCCCCTGGGGTCGGCCGGACCGGGTCGGCCCGACCCGGCCCGACCCGGCTAGGCCGGGTCCGGTCCGGCCTGGGCGTGGCCCGGCCGACCGGACCGGCCGGCTCGGCCTCGGCCGAGCGGCTGAGTGAGCCGCCGCGGGTCAAACCCGCGGCTTTGGAGAAACGCGGCCCGCGCGGGCCGCGTGCTGGATGGCCGGACCGCGGACGCGGTCCGGCGGTTCGCCGCCGCCGCGGCTCGGCCGCGGCGGACTCCTCCGGCGGCGCGCCGGGCGCCGCCGCCTCCTTCCGCGGGCCGCCGGAGTTGCTCCGGTGGCCCGTTTTGCCTCCCGTCTGCGCCGATGCTCCTCCCGGGGGCCGATCTTCACTGCGGGATCAACGGATCGCCCCTGCCGCGCGGTTCATCGTCGTCCGCCATATCCGCACAACAAAAGAGATCGGCGGAGGGTTGTCGGGTCTTGTTCGTTAGACCCGCACCCTCCGCGTTAGTCATAATCAACGGGAGGAAAGGCTACAACAATTTTTAATCAAAGATAAAAATTGTTCACTCCTTTTCTTTTAAACGGCATTTCAATTTTTAATTAATTGAAATTATTCATGCCGGTTCTTTATTTAAAAGAAATAAGAACACGGGAATGAATCATCAAGGAAATAAACCCCTACCTTGTCGTCGTCGTCGGACGAGAGGTCGTCGCGGAATCGCTCGTCGCGGAAGAAGGGGGGATCGTTGCGTCGTCGCGGTATCCGGCGTCGCGTCGCCAAACTCCGGATCAAGAACAAACGGATTTAATTAATTAAATCTGTTGCCATGAAATTAAGAAGGGAGAATTTAGAAGTTTCGATTCTCACCTTTAACCGCCGATCGCAGGTTCGCCGCGGAAGAAGAGGCACCGAAGAAGAAGAAGAAGAAGGTCGCGGAAAAGCTGTTGACGTCGCGGATCGTGCGTCGTCGGATTCCGGTTCCGGCGTTCTTCGCGTTCTTCGCGTTCTTCGCGTTCTTCACGGAGAGGGTGGAGGCTCAGAGGAATTGCACAACGATAGCAATCCTCCAAAATAGACAAGTTTGTCTATTTTATTATTTTGCCAACAAACGTAAAACGCATAAGTAACGACCCAATTAATTCACGAAGAAACAGTCCATTTAATTCACGAAATAAACCGCCCAATTAAATGGTCTGTTAAGAATTAAAGAAAATGCGTCGGTTGACTTTTCAGTTACTTTGACGGGTTTTCGCGGGTGCGTTACTTAGCGAAAGAAACGGCGGGGCTCGTGCGGGCCCTGCCTCACAAATATCCTACCAAGAGGGTAGGATATTTCTGGATAGCATCCTATCCAGTTCAACTCAGTTCAAGCCGTCTTTAAGTGGCTTCAAGTGGCTTCCAAGCAGCTTAAGTGAAATAGAATAAAGTTGTCGCACAAACTTTATTTTATTTCTGACTTAAAGCCGCAAAATTTAAAAACCACGTCTGAGCAAACGCAACTCCGGAAGAGGCGTTTCTAAGCAAATACCGGCGCTGCGATTTCATCGGTGCCCTCAGAATTTGATTCCGGGCACCGGTTCAAAAGATAGAAAAACCCGCTCGTCCGTTCACTGAACGTACCCGAGCCAAACTTCAGAAATTGATTCCGGGCACACCGGGCCTCGGAATCAGGTGTCGTCTGAAGCTGCGCTCTTGTAAAATTCCAAAGAAAATTAAGAAAAAAATTTCCTTGAAATTTGCGGGTCTTTACAACCATAGCACGTCACCGTGTGGGGCGGCACGACGGTAGGGGTGGGCAGAAAGCACGCCTGTAGAACCCAGTACTGGGCGGTACCGAGAGGTGGGAAGGAGTATTCTGAGCTATGGCTGGGAGCCTCAGGATTATAAGGGAGCCACATAACTTCCTTAGTTTCGATTTGGTATGAAATATTTCATCTTGGATCAGATCTAGGTCATCAGATCTCACTGCGCAGAACCTAAGCCGTCCGATTAGTTTGTCCATAGAACCCACGCGGCTACGGATTACCCTCCACATTTTTATCAGTCTTATGATCCATCAGGATCTAATCACGAATGTTCAAATATTTTTAAATCACCACATCTCTCACATCCATCTGATCAAATATGAACTAATATGGACCATCTATCTCTTTTTAAATCGTTGCATTGCACCATAGTCATCTGATCAAGTCGATATTTATTCTCAACTGACCATTCCGTTAAAAATATACTAACACACTGCAGCCGCTGGATCTTTTGCGGTTAGATCCTAGCCTCCCGTTCATTCTTAGTTTTTTCACTCTGTTTCCTTCCTCTTCTTCCTCCCACGTGCGCTGAACCAGTAGCTCATGCTACTTTTTTTTTCTTCTACACCCATGACCCTAGGTGTCCCTCCTTTCACTCATTTTCCACAAGACTGACATGGTCGACCTTATTTTAAACTGAGGATGCCTCAATTTTCCATGAAAGTGGAATTAAAAATATATTATATATGATATATGTATAATATAGTTTATATAACCCTTGTGTGAACCCCTAACCTATTGGGGGTTCCTTCCTCTCATGCCTCTAGTGAGCTCTCCTCGACTCCACGTTGATTTTAAGCACGGTAAGGGTTTAAAACACCTTGTCTTCCTTGTGAAAAACCTATTCATATACTTGTATATTCGGTTATATATATATATATAATCATATATTTTTAGATAAACCTTTATTATGCTTGATTTTAAGATTCCTAAATATTGAGTTTTGAAGTTTAAGTAGTGTTTTAAAATGTAAAGAAATATATTTTTGTACAAAACTCTTATATATATATACAGTTATATATATATATATATAACTTTGGGTTTTAATCATAAACTAATTAAGTTTACATAAAAACCAATTTTTTGTGATTTAATTATGTTTTCGAGATATACAATGTTCACAATGATTTATTAAACCTTATGTTGGTTAATAAAATTTTGTGTAAACACCTTGTGTTTATATGGTTTATATAATTTTTAACCCACATTTATACAAGAACAATAATCACCCTAGTGTATGCACTCCTAATATTTAGAAGGATGAAATAGTATTTTGTACATATACATGGTAATCACTTGTATAGAAATATGTTTAAATGTATTGTTATGAATGCATGCTTTGCGTGAAATAATTATTTTTCTAGAGCACTTTAATTTGACATAGTAAATGTTTTTAGCCATTGTGTTTTGATTTTTTAAATATTCCCATTTATCATCATGTGTTTCAAATATAAATTACAATTATATTAATTTTAGAATTCTTCATTTTTTAATATAAAGTGTTTACTTTCATAATAAGGATTTTAGCATTTTAGGGGTTATCATTTTATGTGACAAACCTGTATTTTATGTGCTTTGGATATTGTCACATGTGCTATAATCTGCCTACCAAAATTGCCATTTATTTCCATATCCATGCAGATGTTGGTATTGTTATTAACATTTATATGCATGACTCCCTATGTATATGTAAATTCTAAAGAATTTAATCAAACTTTTATGGACTTGTATGGAGTTAAGAACTAAATTATTCAAAGTGGTATGGGACACTTTGAATAATATAAAATGAGAAACCAAGTAATATGTGACACTTGGAATGATATGTAACGAGTAATTTAATAAATCAATGTGGTTTGAGGAACTTTGATTTATAGAAATGTGGAATTCATTGGACTTAGTAAGTGATAGGTGGAGCCTGCTATAGCTCCTCGATGTATCGGTAGGTCTCATGAGACAAACTAGACATGGAATTGGCCAAGGCCTTTCCCAAATTGATTTATGGTCTTGGCATGAGGCCTTGACATAGAGTTTATGGTCTTGGCATGAGGCCTCGAAACAGTCCAATATATACACTTCCCTCATTATTACTATGAAATTTAATTAACCAAGTGAATATTCGACCAGTAAAATATAAAAGGTTAAAGAGATTATACTTATGTGAATCAGAAGAAGTAAATGATTATGGCATATTTTTTATTCAGCAACCATATATTTATCAGCCAGTTCATGTTTTACAGTTAATAAGGAAAGCAATTGAAGTTGTTATTTTATGTGCAACTCTTATTTTGTATTACTTCCATGAATAAATTTTGTACTTTCACTTTCACATGTCACACTTAGTATAGATGGTATAACTCCTATTTTATATGTTGTACAACATATATTTTGTCTGATCATGCTTATGATTAGAACATGTTACATTATAACTCTATAGATATTTTTTGAAATGTCCACTTGTGTTTATTAGGACAAAATATTGTATAATGTATCATGTATTGTAGATTTTCTTAAGAAAATGTTTTATGGATTATTTTTTAAAAGGAATTCCTTCAAAAGGTTTTGTGGAAATATTATTTTATTTTAAAAAACCCCTTACCGGGCATTCGTATGCTCACCCTACTTTTTCAGTCTATTTTTAAAGGTTTAGTTGATATGAGTTTCAATGATTGGTGGCAACATTGTGGAGTCTTTTCTGTTCAGTATTTGAAGTATTTTAATAATTGTATCTGGTTTTCTAGGACCTAAACCAAAAATATCCTCTTTAGTGGAACATGATGTGTAATAATCAGCTTTTCATTTTATAAAAAAAATTACACACCAAGTTTTATTGAAACCGCACCGGCTCCGGGGTAGTCTGGGGCTGGGGTGTGACAAATAATATGGATTATATGAGGACTGGGGATAATAGTAGAGACTCATTGTATTTTATTTATTTTTTTATATTGTTTATGTGTTCAGCTAAGTAGATGAACAGTGTGATGTATTCTTATATGTTGCATTTTTTTGTCATTCTGTTTTTTTATTTATTCCCTAAGAGTAATTTGATTATTATTATAGTTGATTAATAGTTAATTTATATTATTTTTTCACTTTTATGTGATGGTATAGTATCCCCATTGGAATTCCATAGACCATTTCTTCTTTTCTACAGCCTTTGGAATATAGGTACGTGCGCTTGAGGTCACATAATGCCTCTGATCTAGACACATATAAGTGGTATGGGAATGTGGTGTTACATCAAGTGTTAATAAATAAAATTTGAATCCCTTCATTGAATTAACGGAGGTAATAGATTGGGATGTTATCAACTTGTTTGGTTTACATGATACTATTTATCTATATTCAAAGCTCTCTTTAGCTAAATTCTCCACTTATCATTAATTTGAAGGTGTTATCATGGATTTGGAACTAAAGGGCCTCATAGACTATGAGTATTCTTATGGATGGTGTTGTCCCTATGGAGGAAATATTCTAATAGCTATATTTCAGAGATCTCCATCCTGATTGCTCTCTCAAGAACATGAGAGATGATACACACAACATATGATTTTTTTCCTATTTATTGTTTATGTTCTGCATACATCATGTTAGTTCAATGATGATAGTCTAGGAAAATATATTGTTTTTTACACTAAATTTATCACATGATGATCATAAAAACCCATCAGTGGTATCATAGTCACATTCATTAATAAATCAATAATTTCTTTTTTTTAGAAAAACATGGATACTATGGTCTTCTTGAGTCCATATCTTCATGTATGATATAAAATAGATGAATGTTAGCTGAATGATTATTATTCCCAACATTCTGTTATAGGATAATGTAATGTGTGTTTCCCCTATATGAAATTTCATTATAGGGTAAAATAATGTGTGTTTCTTAGTCATAGGGTATGATTCATGTGTATCATACAGTATAATATAACAAATCCCACAATTTCTTTCAACACTGTAAGTTATGATATACATGATATCATAGGATATAGTTGAAATATAGGTTTTTTGGGAGAATTTCAACATTTCATAATGATTATATAGAATATATCATTAAATACAACATGTTCCATAATGCAAATTTATAAGGGTCAGGATATAATGTTTAAGGGTTATACTATAGTTATCCTGTACGTATTCCTTTTCATGACAGACAACCTTTACATATACCCTTGTTTGGCTGGTAACCTTCATGTTTTCCTCTACTCAACTTGGTATCCTTTACATATTCATTTTTCATAAATGTGTAAATTATGGCACATAATGGTTACCTAGATTTACCCTAGGAAATGTAAATGTGCTCAACATTTCAAATTAGGTCTTTTGATTGATAATACTACAATCAATAGTAAAACATGATTCAAGATAAAAAATTAAAGTTGATATTTATGATAAAAAATCTTATAGTTTATAAATGATAAGTATTAGAAATTATAAAGTGGAGATTCTCATGCTTAAATTAAATATTAAATGTTCATATTTATATCTCATGTTTTGAAAATAAATAAAATATTTATTTTTTTATTTATTCCTTTTGAATATTCATATATATAATTTTTTCATAAAATTTTAATATTACGTATATATTTATTTAATATTTTAGTTTCTACTTATAGGTTTTTAATCATGAAAGGAGGAATAAAACATGAGAAAATAAATATTACATGGGATACAATAATTATGAATTTGGTATGCATCTGATGTATATTCTATTGGGGAAACTTATATAGCATAACTTATCGTTTAGATATAAAGTGATTATATAGAAATTATAAGTGTGATTTATAAAGTGTTTATGAATTTTAAAACAATTCCAAATATAAAGGTGGTTATATTTAAAATTATGAATTGATAATAGTTATTAATTTGAATTATTAAAATTAAATTCCTTATTTGAGGAAATTATTTAAATAACATCAAATAGTATTGATTGATTTTATCAAGTACTAAATAATAATTTGTATGTTATATTTGAATTACTATAAAATATTTTTTAATTTAATTGAATATATTTAAATTAAATGTTATATATTGAATAAAATTAAATTTTTCATTTTATGAAATAAATATAAAGTTTTTATTTTAAAAATTATAAAATTATTATAAGTTTAGCTAAATTTTAAAGTATTCATTTTTAGCTTTATTTGTGAATTTTTTATAAATCGTTATCTTTTGTTGAAATATGTGATTTGTTTTGGAGTTTGAGCCTTAAAACCAATATTTTTATTACTTTATTACATGTTTTCTTATTAAAGAAGTTGTCTTATCACATAATGATTATTTTTTGTATAATATATTTATGTGATAATTCTAGTAGAATATATGTCATTCTAAAAGGTTATAAAATTTCCCCACTTTGATGAGAACCTAGAGCTACCACAACATTTTTCTTGAACCTTTTTCTATGCCAATTTGATATTGTCTGATGAGACACAGACCATAAAGGAAATCAAGGGTAGGATACTTGGAATTTTTCTAGATGTTAACCTTAGACTTTAGGAAGTTATGCCTAATGTCACTGATAAATATTCCTATAGAGTCACATGCTTAGTGTATCCTCAATTTCAGTTAAATTCAAATAATAAATTTAATAAGTTATACTAAATAATGATTATTCAGTTTAGTTGATTTTCGTAATTTAATCACAAGTTATTTTAAAGAATAAGTGAGTTAAAAAATAATAAATATTTATTTCTATATTTGGGAAATATAATATTTATTATATTTATCATATAATAATGAAGTGGAATTTATTTATTATATATTCATTAGTTGAGGATTGGTAAATGTTAATAAGGTAAAGTAGAACAAGTCAAATAGTCTGGATGGAAATAATATAAATGATGCTTATTTATATATTCTAAATGGTGTTTCACATTTCAAGTTATTAATATTAATATTATTATTATTATTATTATACATGGCTCTAATAAAGAATTATAAAGATCGAAATGGTTTAGTGTTCAATTTTCCAAACCTAAAATTGTTTTAATTAATATCTAATTACATCATTTTCCAGAAACACAATTGATGTGAACAATGGATATACTGAGACTCTATCATTCCCTAGAGGAAGTTAAATATATTTAGAATTATCTCCTCCCCTTGTCACTCAAGATAATGAGAGAATATCTAGGGTTCTTCCTCTCTCAATAAGGATTCTGTTGTAGTCAACCACAGAAAATCCAAGCATTCATGATTAGTTATGCTAGCACCCAATGATTCTAAGTCATCATTTAGATATTTTGGTGCACATGTGGATCATTAATAAAGGTATTCTACACTTGGATATATCAATGCAACAATGGTGCAACAAGATCTATTCCATATGATTATCAATTTAAGTGTAACAACATGTTGAGGGAATTCTATTTTTGATTATAACTTTATTATAAATTACTTGTGAAGATCCTTGTCTTATGGTTCTATAATATTCATCTATTCAATTAATCCAATATTTTTGTTTTACATGATATTTTTATCATGATATGTAAGGATTACACATGATTTACAACTAAAATTCAAGATGTCCATACAATCCAAGGATGATTCTTCTACACTTGAAACCTACAATTAGTTCATTTATTTAAAAGTTATTCCATGTTTTACTCATAGATATAAATTTTTTATTTTATAATTAAATGTTTATTTTTTAGTTTATATTATCAAACTACTTATACATACCATTACACATGCTTTTAAGTAGCTACATTCTAGTAAGGAAAACAGATTTATTTTTCTACTACCTTAACCTGGGCTTATATTGAAATATGATATTAAATTAAGAAATTAATTATGATTTATACATTTTAGGTATTTAAATTATGGTGTAATTAAAAATATCATAAGTAAAGTATCCATGGGTAGAGGTAATTTGGGTCAAACTTCTCATTATCTTGGAGTCTTATTCATTGATCTAGAATAGTGGGAGTACTCTCCTTGGATTTAGGATTACTCATTCAGAGATTATTTATTTCAAACAAATACAAGCCTTTACTAGAAACGATTTCATATACCTTATTCATGGGATGAATTTGGATTTGTGTAAATATTTTTAAATTTTAATTTGGGTTATTAACACAATATTTTAGTTATATAAATAGTTAAACATCAATTTGGTTAATATATATTGGTTTTTTGGAAGCAATATGTGTGTGAACTAAACTACAGGGGCCTACCTAGCCAAAAGTAATCCAAGTGTGATGACCCCAAGCTCGCCTCTAATAGGCTAGGGTCCCGAAACAAGTCTTGAGAAGGAATAAATGAAATTTTTAGACCTTATCTTATGTACCTATATGCATGCACACAATCATCTCGTTGCAAAAGTATACAGGAATAACGATGGATTGCAAAATCTAGAGTATTACCATGCATGTAAAAAACTCTAGGGAAATATGTCAGACTACAATGGTATAAACCAAAGTGAAAATGTGGAAAAATACATTCCCAACTAAAAAATAAGTCCCAATCTAATATAAACTAGAAATGAAATAAAGTTAAAGATGGATCAAATCCTGAACTCCAAGTCTGACCACCAAACATGGAAAATGAACCCAATTATCACTATGATTCATTGATGTTAACGTCAATCTTCCTTTCATCTGCATAAGAAAAGACATGTTCAAACAAAGCCTGTGTAAGGGGTGAGTATATACATAGCTATTATAACACCTAAAAAACCACAAAGGGGGAAATATAAAGATATAATAGAATTCATGTCAACCCAAATAAAAATGGAAAAAACCCAAAATATATGCTAATAATGAAACTCATGTGATAAAGAAAATGGAACTCCATCTAAAAAACATAGCTAAGTATAATGAGTCTGCATCTAGCTCTAAAGGTCCATCTCTGAATCCCAGAATCATGTGAAACCTCACAAGAATCTATGTAGCGGGGCTCTCTTACTGCCATTATTATCCAAATCCAAGAGAGAACTTAATCAAGTATATTTCCTTCTCACCATCGAAACTAAATAAATGGGGTACCAATCCATAGATAGAGGACCCAAACCCATCTATAGTATGGGGGTATTGACTCTACCTTATTTAAGAGAATAGGGGACCCGTGCCTTGGTGTGACATGGGAGTACCGTACTAGACATCTCTTTGATGATCATGCTAGATCACTTCAATCATCAAGCATCACTAGAAGAAGCATCATGCTCAGAACACTGAACATCATATCTTGTATGCCACAAAAAAGGCTACCACTACTTCCTATGTAGAAAACTACTCAGGATATTCTACTCGAGTGATGAAATATGAGTCCCTAAGAATGGGATGAGAAAGGTAGAGGATCCTTAGATAGGTACACGATGTGTATATGGGGTCACATATTATGTGACATCATTTCATTTCATTGGATTGTTCTCCTCTGTACATGGATTGGGAATCCATATTGTACTACACTGAATATACAGTTGGCACACGGCGTGTCTCAGTCACCCGAGGCCTACCCATGTCCTCTGAGCCTATGGTTGTGTACACTGTCGATGCCCATTTACTATGTCCATTCCCATTTGTCTATCCATTTCTATTCCCATGTACTCCCAAAGTTCACATTGAGTCACCATCATAGTGTCACATGGTGTTTTTATTAACATACATGATGTGTGATATTTATCTCTACCTAAATCCTGGCCATCATAGCTAGGGGACTACATGGGGTGTGTTCTTCTATGATACATGATGTGTAGTTGATTTTTTCACAAAAACCATGTTTCTCCCCATGAAACAAAGATCCACCATTTCTTCCCCCATTCAAACCTACTTGACCACCCAAATCCACTGAAATCATAGGAAACACCACCATCAATTGATTTCCAACCTCCGATAGTCAAAAATTGAAAGTTTGATTAACTAAATAGGATTCCATAATACGTTCCCCACTACCCTGACTCTTAAATACATGAATTAATGACTTTTATCCCACAATACACTCCAATCCATCACTAAAAAGTTGATCCATACTACATTCTCACAACCACCACAAATATGGGAGTTTGATCATGATCAAACTCATCCTAGCAATGTCGAACTACAACCCTATAGGTACATGATGAAGAAAGTGATGAACATTTGGGGAAAAGCATAATAACAAGGTGAATCCAAAATTGGTAGAAGTGTTGAAGACCAATGATCACATAAAATGGTACAAGGATGGAGAAAAAGTATTAAAGTTGATAAGTTGTGTTTATTAACACAATTTATGATCAGGATCATGTGAAGAATGAAAATTACTGGAAAAAGAAATAATAAAACAAATCCATGCTTAATATTTAATAAAAAGGGAAAAATCACAAATAACGAGCCCTAAATCAATTAAGTATTGATCATTGGTGAACAGTGTGTTAACTAGTGGTGAAGAAGATCTATTGTGTTCACTATCTTCTTCTCAATTAACCTCGATCTGATCAAGGTCATTCTCTGATACCTATCTTCCAATGAATAATTATCCACCTCCTCTCAAATCATCATAGGGTTATATGAATAACCCTAGTGATTTCATATAACTATATATTTATAGAGGGAGGGTTAGGTTGGGTCATTTAAAAAAATTAGTTATTTTATTAAATTCACCCACCAATGGTCACCTCCCATGGAATATCCAACACCAACCAACCTTAGGTCACAACTATGGTAAACCCCATGTTCTATAATCATCCATGGTCTCTGATTTTCCATATAATGTCTCTAACAATAAGAAAACTACTTAAAACAAAATGATACACATGTATGGATTATAATATATAAATATTTTTTTACATATAAATTTCTGGAAGTTGAGACACCCAAACACTATACTGACTCTATGAAAAAATCCAGATATATACATTGAAATATTTAAGGGACTAAGCCATCAAACCCAGAGTTGTTACATTATCCCCTCCTTTAAGGATTTTCACCCTGAAAATCATAATATACAAAAAAAAGGTTAGGGTACTAAGCCTAAATATAACTCTCTCACTCCTAGTATATCTTCTATATATTCTCATTCTGCCAAAATACATACCACAAAGCAATGGTCCATCCATGAACGATCCTCACACACCGATCCTTGATAAACACTAGGTACTCAATAAATGTGGATCCCTCCTCAATGTCCAGATCTCCCTATTCAATCATGTGTGTGGGTTCATGTATGTATCTCCTCATCTATGACACATAGAATATGTCATGCAGTTGGTCTAACTATGGGGATAAGGATAATTAATAAGAAATGCCACCAACCATCCATAGGATCTCAAACAACTTGATGAACCTCGGGGATAATTTTCCTCCTCGAACAAACCTATATAATGCTCATCAAGGGGAGACCCTCAAAAAATATAGTCTCCCTACTCAAACTCCAAGGACCTATAACATAAATCTAGGTAAAATTTATAGATATTATGGGTTTTCCTCATGCACACATAGATCAATTAAACCTTCTCTGTCATTGCATGAACCATATTTATCCCAACAAGAGATTCCTTTACAATATCAGTCTAGAAAAAGGGGAACCTATAGGGTCTCCCATAAAGAGACCTGAAAGGTTTCATATTGATAGTGGGTGATAGTTTTTATTATAACCAAACTCTACTGAAGGAAAGTGATCCACCTAGCTCCGGTCAAAGTTCAACACTCAAGCTATCAGTATATCCACCAAAACTTGGATAGTCTGATCGGTATTCCTATATATCTAGGGGTTAAACACCATTCTCATCCTGAACTAGGTCCCAAATGAATCTTTCAATCCTCTCTACAGCTATTACATAAACTAAGAATCATGGTCAGAGTTTATTTTTTGAGGGTAACACATGGAGCTAGATGATATTATATAAGTACATATTCCCTAGACTGTCAACTTAAATCTTCTCTCATATTTCCATGACATGTGTTGACATGGTAAGTGGGTCAAAAATCACCTTGATAGAATCATTTCCTATTGTTGTCTATAGATTCCTAGTCATAAAGACTATGGATATTTCATCCCATTTCCACTCCTAGATCTCAATAGGTTTTGTCAAACCTTCCAGAATCAAATTCTCATTCTTTACCTATTATCATGTGAAACACTGAGATACAAACATAGTGATGCTTCACCTCATTCCAGTCCAATAGAAACTAACATTAAAGGTCCTTGTACATATTCACCATAATAGTATATACCGCCAAGGGGGAAGTGTGAAACTCTCTCATCACCTCCTCACACAATGTGACTATAAAAAATATTCATCCCTGGAAAAGGATGATGTGCTCTCCTCATTTAGAAAATCCATTAGGTGTATCTCTATAGTATATATAGTAGTTTCTAACACTTTCACTGGGGTGTGTGCATCCTTCAGTGGAGGACGCGCAGCTGTTGCCCCGCATTCCCGCTTTCCAAAGGCGTGCAGCATCCGTTGCTTATTTAGGGATGTTTTCTCCTTGATCGAAACAGGATGATGGGATGTTGGTTCTTCCTTATGTGGATTCCTCCTCAAAGCTTGTCACCTAGTCCGGGTCTCCCTTATAGACTAAGATGTTGTTCATGAAACTCTTCCCAGTGTCATGCCTTCATGGATGACGGTTAATTACACTACTTTTTTCGGGACATTCCAAGGGGTCCAGTTAAGGCAGCAACCTTCGGTTGGGAGAGTAGTCATGTTGGACATCACTGGCATGTCTAGACACTAAAACACTGTCACATCTAGATTTATTACTCTTATTATAGGCCTTCTCGAGGGAGTGGACGATCGAGGAATCCCACATCTAATGGAATTATATGCCATAGGCATGTATCTAAGGTTTTACTCAGTTTCCTATGTTTAACACAGGGTATGTCGTAGGTTTATCATCTAGCAGAGACGGATCTGACTGATCGGAACACTGACTAGATTGGATCAAATGGGTGTGACCCCTGGAGGAAACAATGATGATAGGAGGTGAATTGGCATAATCTCACTAGGATGTGGTGGCCCTATTAAGAATCAGGATGGATGATGAATGGTTAAATCAAGCAGATGGAGAATGAGATGGATTTGACTTGAGGGAGACGGTGATGTTGGGCTTGAGCCTTGAAGAGACCTCCTACGTTTCTCTATTGTATGGAATCAAAGTATGTGTAGTTTGTGAAGCAATGGGACACCTAAGGAGGCGACCCATATGGATAAGACCTGAAGGAAGTGGAACCTCCATGTTGGGGCATGAAATTGGGGTGTGTGCAAAGGACAACAACCCGATGACATGTTGGGGCTTACGCGTGATTAGTGGCTCAAGAGTTGATCTGACGCCACTAGGACGGACCAACAAAATGGGTCTCAATAAAAGGGACAATAGCGGCTTACCGCCAGACTTGGATCGACAACGGCTTACCGCTGACATGGACTCACAACAGCTTACCGCTGGATGGAGTTACAATAGCTTACCGCTGGATGGAGTCACAACGGCTTACTATTGGATAGAGTCACAATGGCTTATCGCTGGATGGAGTCATAATGTCTTACCATTGGATGGAGTCGTAACGGCTTACCACTGGATGGGGTCACAATGGATTACTGCTAGATGGGGTCACAACGGCTTACCACTAGATGTGGTCACAACGGCTTACTGCTAGATGGGGTTGAACCTCATGGAGGCTTCCTACATAACCTATCTAGGAGACAAGGATCAAAGCCTACATAGTTCGTGATGTTGGATGTTGTTTAACATTGTGCAGGACAAAAAGTTGGTCTGACGTGAATGGAGGTCAGAACCAATGGGTGTTGGGCTTGAACCATAGGGAGGCTTCCTACGTACTTTGCCTTGGCAAAGATCAAAGTCCACGTAGTTCAGGAGAGGTGTGGGTGAACCGATGTGAAGGGTGTTGGGACCAATGGGTGTTGGCATTAAACCTCAGGGACACTTCCTACAGACCTTTCCTTGACAAGGATCAACGTCCACATAGTTCGGTAGAGGTGTTGGTGAACCAACGTGAAGGGCGTTGGGACCAATGGGTGTTGGGCTTGAACCTCAGGGAGGCTACCTGTGTACCTTTCATTGGCAAGGATCAAATTCCACGTAGTTTAGGAGAGGTGTTGGTGAACCAATGTGAAGGGCATCAGGACCAATGGGTGTTTGGATTGAACCTTAGGGAGGCTTCCTACATACCTTTCCTTGTTAAGGATCAAATTACACATAGTTCTGGAGGAGTGTTGTTGAACCAACGTGAAGGGCGTTGAGACCAATGGGTGTTGGGCTTGAACCTCGTGGAGGGTTCCTACGTACCTTGCCTTGGAAAGGATCAAAGTCCACATAGTTTGAGAGGAGTGTGGGGCTTACACTATAGGCTGCCCAGAGAGGATATCATGGTCAATGATTACTCTAAGCCCATGTGAGTCATGCTTAGTGTGAGAAACAAGAGGCAGAAAATGCATGATGATCACGTCACATAAGGTGCATCCATGGGAAGTGGAATGGGATCTTACACGTGGTTTGCAGACCAAAAAGGAAATATTGGCTTATGCGTGGTCCACATCCCAAAGAAGAAACAGGGGCTTACACATGGTTAGCAGCCCAGGGTGATGAATATTGGGACTTACTCCAGGGTGGAGGCCTGGTGGCGACAAAGGCCAGTGGGAGAGGGATTTGGTACTGAATAAATTAGGGATCTGGTGCCCATCACCCCCCCCCCTCTGGTCCTTGGGACCAAAGAAGAAAGGAGGAGCAGGAATGCTACCTCCCACAAGAAAGGCTAGGGGCTTACACAAAAGTGGTTTCCCTTCCCCCACGGACAAATTCCGCTCCAATAAAGAGGATATCATTCCATGTGAGGAATGATTCCACTCTCGTGGAGACCAGTGGGTGTGTAGAATGTCCAAGGTGGGGGCACCCCGCGTACGACGCATAGGGAGAGGTCACAGTTTAATGTCGTGTTCTGAGGAAGATGGTGCTTGGCAGTTTAACGTCCTGTAGCTCGGACGATGTGGGTGCACTATACACCCCCTAGTACTTACATAACTGATACCTCCTGCCCCTTGGGGTAGGGAAGGCATCAGTAATTCCTTGTTGAAGGGTTTTTATGGAGTGATCCATTGTGGGGTCCATGTTAGTGTGGATATGCGAAGAAGAAATAGTCGTTAGCGTGCCTATGGGAAGAAGCATGAGGCAAAGAAACACAACAGGAAGCACCGCCTAAGGGACTTTGAAGTTACTTCGTACAAGCCTAGAGGGCCATACGAGAGAAGGGTGTGTAATGATTTGGGTGTAAGAAGTGCCCAAATATTATGTCTAGAAGAGGGACATCGAATGCGTGCGAAAGAGTCCACACAAGGAGGGTGGCTTGTGCGCAAAGGGAGCAGCTGCGTGGAAAAGTTCGGGGTGGGTGGACCTGGGGGTTTGCACGCAATCAGTGCACAATTGGGATAATTGCGCGGGAAAGACCAGGTGCACGCACAATTGAAGAGGTTTTCATGAAAATGGGAGTATATGTTTTGTGCGCAATTTAAAAGGATTGCACACAAGGATGGGCATGCAAGGTAGATCAGGAGGGAGGGCTTGCGTGAAAATGCCCTGACCTTAAGGGATTTTGGCGAGGGTCAAGCCCGAGTGGTCCCATGCGAAGGCGGACTCCTGGGAGACCTGTCATGAAAACTCTCGTACCTGAAGGCCATATTTTTCACACGGTGGAGAGGAATTTCATGCACAAGAGACGGTTCAGATTATTTGTCCCCAGAATTACAAGGGCCGACCTTCTATTTATAGGAGTTCAGGGCCTTCGGGTCCACACAGAAGGCGGTCAGCACGAAAAATTGCACGCCCAGTGTCAGTGGCGCAAATGATTTAGCGCCCGGGTTGGCCACACACAAGTTCCATGCTAGGTGTTGGTGTAATAGATGTTTTTGTGCCTTCATGGAAAACTCTATGGGATCCTGCGGTTTTTCATTCACAAGAGACATTTTTCGCGCACCTGTTGGATTTTTTGTGCGGCCCTTCTGTTCCTCCCGGAATTGATCGCCGAGTCGAAATATGCCTTCGCTTTATCGGCATATACTCATTTTAGGCTTTGGGTGTTTTGTTTTCAGTGTCTACGAACTCCCTCCCTCAGAATCGGATCGGAGAGGGCACTCAAAGTTCATATTCTGAGGGAAATGCTGAGATGTCGAGCCTCCTGGTGTTGATGCGTGCAAAACCTGCCAGTTGCGTGAAAAAACAACACTTTGCACATAAATGTCTTTTTTCATGCGCAGAAGGCCTCACTCCATGCCTATAAAAACCCTCACGGGTCCCACGGTCTGTACGTATTTTTCTTGCACGATAAGTCCTGAGCTCTCGTGTGTGAAAAAACCTTCCTTGCCTTGCATGGAAAACCACTTCCGTTGCAAGTAATTCCTTGAGTTCGGCCATGATTTTTTCGCACAGAATCGGGGGTTTTTGCGCCACTGATTCTGTTTTTTGCATCAATTCATGCTATTTCACGCACCTTTCTGGCCTTTTATCATGGACTCCTTTGGACCTCACCGAAAGAAGATGGTTGTTAATCGGGCTGATGTTGAGATAGAGATTGTGTGCACTGATCGAAGGACTGAAATGGTTGTGAACCCTAAAGTTTACGGAGCCCAAAAAGTTGTGTCTAATAACCAAACTCTTTTCAACATGTTGACTTCTACCCAGAAGGAGTATGTGCTATCTGATAACCTACTGATATGGTATTTTGGTATTCTAGAGGAGGTGTATGTGTCAGGATTCGAAGTTGATACCCTGAGGTCATGGGTGACTCGTGAAGATGACCTCCCTCAGTATAATATCACAAACAATAGCCATACTTCTAGAGAAAACTAGACATATGGATGTTTATGTCCTGAACCCCAGGACCAGAACTATTTTGGGAAGTGACCCAATCATGGAGGATTCTCTGGCCCATTATGTGAGTACTTTCCAATAGAGTATCACTGATGAGACTAAAGGATGGCTGCATGATTGAGACTTGAGTTCTGGAGGCAACTTCACAAGTGAGTGGCCCTAGGTGTATTGTTTACACCAAAAGTAAGAATAGTTTGGGGACGAACTATGGCACATTGGGTTGTTCGAGGTAGTGTGGACGTCGCAGTTCCATTTCTACCTCCAGCACGAACTCGAGCCGAAGTTTTTTACCCAGTGGTCCCCTGATACCAACACCTTCCATCTCCACCATGGGGAGGTTGGCATCAGCCTTTGGGGTGTCCATTTTATTGGGGTAATCCTTTTGGATGGGCACCAGTATGATGAATTCCTTCTGGAGAGGAACATCTAGGAAGACAGATCACGACCTCCCATCCTGACATGGAATCTATTAGAGTTGTCCAGTGAGAGACTGGCGCTCAAGGACTTTCTAAAGGACATTGTCTATAAAAATGTTTTATCCTATTTCTCCAAAGATATCTGGAAGTCAAGATGCTCGTGCGAGGAAGACGGTGTCTAACCATGGCATAGAGGAGCAAAAGCGGATCATACTGGAGGATCCTGGAGGCGGGGGAATATCAATCATGGGGCTTCAGTATAAACGAGAGTTAGGATTCGAACTTTCGGTACGCCGAGTTTCTTGCAACCTTCCTGAGTGGGTGGATCCTTCTAGTGAGGGACACAAGTATGGGAGTTCGTCTAATGACATTGGTGATGGCTGGAATCATGGCCGCTAATTAGAGGTTTAATTTAGGAGTCCTCATGTTGGATTTTTTTATGCCATCCTAGGGCATATTTCAAGAGGGGTCTCCCTAAGGAGGATATGTGGCCCTTTCTAAATCCTTCATGGCTGTATTATGGCTCACTATGGCAGGTACACCTTCCCAAACACCATTCTTCCCCCGGATAACGGTCTGCGGGCTTCCTTGTTGAATATTGTTGGGGTCATGCCATTGACACTCAAGAAAGAGGGGATAAGGATCAAGATCAGAAATCATGCCAATTTTACCTTTATTATAACCCCTACTCTGACTGGTCGAATGATAGACAATGGGAAAGGTTCTCTAGAGCAAAGGGAATACTTCTAGAGCATCATAGGTGGGGTGCTTGTGGCCCGAGTTGATGGGAAGATCCTTTAAGATCCCTACGTGTCATCAAGATTTTCCAAGCTATTCGGATGCCTCTATAAGATGCCAAAGAATTTGTATATAGAGGTCTAGGAGGAGAGGCACCCCTGTGTTCTTCACCAAATGTGGTTGATGTTTACAGCTTATTTCTCTGGTGAAGTTATTACTTTTCCCCCCACTGGAGTTGACATTGGCCTTTCGATTAAATACACCGAGCATTGGGTTGTGGCATACCCTGAAGGGATTCTGCGGAAGTGGGTCCGATAGCTCAAGGTGGCCAGTGTAGAGCCTGGGTAACGGGAGAGCAGACAAGGAGCCGTTGGGGAGGAAAGGTCTAAGGCAAGTTGGGAAACTGGTCCAGGGCGCGCCTGGGCTATAGCAGCGGGAACATCGCATGGTGTGGCTATGCCTTTGATGTCTGGGGGAAGAGGGACTTTTGAACAACCTCGCGGAATAGTCAGGGAGCTTCTTGGGAAGCAGATAAGGTACCTTCTTCAACCTTTTGATAATGAAATATACCACGTGCTGTTGTCGGACTGATTAACCCTACGAAAATCGATGGGCACTGAAGTTATCTGGAAAAAGATAGTATAAGATGGAATCTAGCTACCAGAGGTCGGACTCATTCATATCGAGGAAAGGGTGAACTTCCATTTTCGGCACACGTACTTGACGGCCATGGACGTGTATGCATGCCATCAGGGTCAGTGTGAGGAACCACCTCTCCTGGTGAAGGTAATGCTCGACCAGGAGCATGATATAGAAAATATCTCATCCGAGGATGATGAAAGTGACGAGGATCCAGAGGGTAATGATTCAGAAGAGGAGGAGGGAGAAGGAGAGGGTGAAGGAGAAGGAGAAGAAATGGGGGAAGCTAAAGAGGATCTTGGAGGTGGAGAGTCTCAAGGGACGGCCCACCAAGGGAGTCTTCAGGAGAGTGGCGAGATTGTTGGCTCTGATGTAGACATAACTGAGCTACTTGAGGTATTCCTCAGCCCTTATCCATCCCCCCCCCCTTTATAATCCTAAATCGTATTTCTTTATCCTGCTCAGGTGCATATTGGCGCTGACCAAGAATCTCCATCCGAAGGGGGGTGAGGTTCCAATAGAACAATGTGGGGAGCCTATGCCCATCATTGAGCTAACGAGTGTTGAGGGGTCCCCTATAATGATAGCTCCTGTAGCAACTGGAACACTAGAAGATGATGCTTTGGGATCTTGTAATTTCATCACTTAGACACCAGTATTTATCATCGGAGAGCTCAGATGATCAGGGTGTTCATTTTTTGGAGTAATGATAGCCTTGGAGGCTCATCAAGATGTCAAATCCAGGTCATTCATGGATGCCTTGATGGAGAGCGCATCTACCCACTCAGGACCCACTCCTCGAGCTGAGCTGGCCCGAGCACTTGGTGATCAAGGAGCTGTGGATACTGGAGATATCAAAGTCGGAGCAAGGTTTGAAGTTGTTGGAGGCGAAGCTATCGGGGCTAAGGCGAGAGAGGAAGGCCTCCCACATGTTTTGGAGCCTAATCTCTCAGGAGTACTAGAAGAAGACCCTGCAGCTGATCTCTTGGCTGTTTTCCCCGACTACTGACCTATAGACCCCGAGGATATGGATGAATTTGATTCAGAAGAAGAGAATGATCATTGTATGATGCGTCATAAGGGGTGGAAGTGCATCAAACGCTTCCTCATTTAGCCACAGGTAGAATTGATAAAGTAGATGGGATCACTCTGCACCTGGTTGTGCTTCCTCTGTGCTGGAGGGGTTGATGCTCAATATTTTCATTTAACAATACGTAACTACTTGTCCGAAAAGATATGTGAGAGAATCCAATGATCCGACATCGCATGGTGCCAGAAGGAGTTGGGGAATACCCAGGAATTCCTGAAGGCAGAACAGGAGGTTTGACGCCTTGAAGAGCAGATGAAGGAAAGAGAGTCATTCATTGCAAACTGCTCCGAGCTTGTTGAGAAATTGTGGGCCTAGCTGGCGGATGCCCAAGAGCAGGTAATGGAAGCGAGTCACCAAATGAATAAACTTCAAACCGAATAGGCGCAAGCACAGGCTTGGTCCAATGAGCTGCACTCTGCGACCACAAATGAAGAGAGGGCTCTGAGGGGACAGATAACAATACTGGAGGCCACAAACCAGAAGTTGGAAACATTGGGGAAATTCATCCAAAATGTTGATCCTTAAGGGTCCTGTCTTGGTTGAACTCATAAACATATTTCTCTTTACCAGCATTTATTCTGAACTTCATGTATGAATAGATAATTCACTTGTTTTTTTGGTTTAATGCATTCAACCATAATCCTGAAATAAATAGCAATCCATCCCTAAGCTCACATGGGTCATGCCCGATGTGAGAAACAAGGGATGATCGTGTTATTACTTCATGTGAATGTAGAAGTGACAAATAAGCTTCGGTCTTCTGAGGTTCGAACAACCAATCCAGACATTTGAGAAGAAAAGTGGGAGGCCCGATTGGAGGATGAGGACCTCAGAACAATCAACATTCCATCCTCCCAATGTGATCTAGTGCACAAGAAGGGTAACACCAGGGGAATGAAAAATTGACTTAATCTAAACATAGGGGAATGGAAAGTGTGAGTCATGATACCTAAGGTTCAGAACATTGTGAGGGTGGCATGACAATGAAGGATAACCGTTGACCATGTTTGAAACATAGTATCCATATTGTATTATCCTGATATGGGGGTAACAGACGAGGGACGACCACTGACCATGTTTGAAACACGGGGCCTGACTCAGAATGTCATCCATTAGTCTTCCAGGACATTCGCCCGGGATAGTAGGTGAGCCATAGGTTGAGCATCCATACTATTAGGGGGTTCTTTAAGATGTGAAAGTGGACAAGGGTCCGAATAAAGGGCATGCGAAGTGAGGAGTGTGGAGTGAAGGGTTGTTCGGATGGAGTCCAATGCTCCTGAAATTATGCCACTGTGGTGGAAAAACATTAGGCGGATGCATCGGTCTGATCAGGGATCATACCTGCTTCCGAACAGGACCTCTCTGGTAAGGACTTGAAATGAGTGTATTTTTACGTCATACTGTGAGGACGATGCACAAAGTTTAATGGCCGTACTTCCTGGACTAGTGTGTTAATGACCCTGGGGCTAGGCCCAAGACAAAATGTTTGGGCATCGCTATCTATCCCATAAAGATGATAATCAAGCCAAACATAGTTTTTTGAGTGTATTTTAACATCATGAAAGATGAAGAAAGGCATGTGTTCCATGGTTGCACCAGTACACATCCTACTAGAACTACTAATCCCACGTGAGTTGTCCTCAATGTGGGAAATAAGGAGTAGTGACTGGACTTTCCTAGCATAGGAAGGCACATGTTAGGGGTGATGGGACACTAGGTGAATGACGTCCCAATGATGATGACTCACCTATATAGTGCACCTAGATGCATGAAGGGGTAAAGCTGAGTATGTTGGAACTCCACTTGAACATAAGGAAGTGGAAATATGTGAATCATGATGCTCGAGATCTAGACAACAATGATGGTGGCATGATGATAGGGGATAACTATTGACCATGTTAGAAACACAGTGTCCATTTCGCATTAGCCTGGAATGGGGACAGACAAATGAGGGTCGAACGTTGACCATGTTTGAAACATGGGACCTGCCACAAATGTCATCTGAGATCCTCAAGGACGTTGGCCCAAGTTGGTAGGTAAGCCAGTCTGGCATGAGACCAGGCTGTAAAGGGGGTCCCTTAAGACATGGAAGAGGATGAGGATCCAAATGATGGGCTCCCAATGATTGGACATGGAATGATGGAATGTCCCTGTGAAAATTCTACACTTCGGGCACTTCCACAAGCATCTAAGTACGACAAAAAGACATATCAGATAGAGGGAGTCGAGTCCCCCTCCAAGGAAAAGGGTCCTGAAGTTGCACGCTTCTAACTTAATAGTCGTAGGATGGGCCATAAAGGGGGGAATTGATTTAATGGACTGTGCAGAGTGTGAAGAAGTAGCCAAACCCGACGTGTAGTCCCCATAGGGAGATCTTAGTTTAGGGTCATAGAGCTTAGACTAGGTTGGGGTAGGGACATGGGAGGCACATGGTGTGGCTATTGAGAAACCCAATGTGACTGAGAACCCATGAGGTACTTGCCACACCACATGTTCCCAAAAGGGTTCGGGTCTAGGGGCTGAAAGAGAGGGGACATGATTTTAGATTACTAGATCTGGACCATAAGAAAACACATCTGTGCGTCCCTACATATCCCAGGAGGATGGAAATCAAGGTGTACGTAGTTCTAGAAGGTTTCGTGTAGTTTAACATCTTTCGGGAAGGACGCAGAGTGGTATTATCTTATGGTCATAGAGCTCAGACCATAGATGGTAGTGAATGCGGGATACACAAGGTGAGGTAATTATAAAACCCTACGTGAATGGGAACTTGGAGTCCATATCACCATGTGTTCCTTGGGGAGACTTTAGGTTGAGGGACCAGAAAAAAAATGTTAGGCTGGGATCGAGGCAAAGTGCACCGGAGTTTCTATGTATCCCATGAGAATGAAAATCAAGCCACACGTAGTTCTAGGGTTGGCACGGTAAGATACCAGTTCCAGAGATAATAATGTTGTGTGGGTTTAGCCCTTACACCAAAAGAAGCTTCATTTGATATATCTTTTTTGTCCTTTACGATGAATGAGTGTTGTTTTTTTGTGAAGCGATGGACCTAGGATAAAAAGACCAGGCATCGCAACAAGAATCAAGTCGTGTGCAGGTGTTGAAAAATGGTATGGTGTGTGACCGATACCAAACATGATGTCCCCTCGAATGAGGACACCACGATGTAGTTCTGTTTTTCTTCATGCGACCAGGATAATAATTTCATAGTTTAGGGTCATATTATGGGACCAACCATGCATTTTAACGTCATACAGTATAGATGCAATGGTTTAAATTCATGTGGGACTAGGCATCATAGTTTAAATTCATATGGCTCAGACATATATAGGAGAGATGAGGTTCAAAAGGGAATGTCAACGGCATGATAAAGCATACTCGATGTGAATGAGGATGAGGTCCACATCCCACCGCATGTGATTCCAATAAATAAACCTCAGGCCGAGGGGGCCAGAGAAGGTTAGAGGATATAGGGCAGGAGATAAGAGGGACTAGCTCCTTGAAAGGTGATTACGTGATGCAGAAATTTTAAACCTGATGTGAATGAAGGCATAATCCCACACACGCCACATCATGCGGTCCTATCAGAGCTGGGGCCGAGAAGGAATAACAGAAGAGATAAATTAGTGGAACTCGAGCTGGACCCAAAGATGAGATGTCTAGGAATTCCTATTTATACCATGGGAATGGGAATCAATCCATACATAGTTCTAAAAGAGATCTTAGTTTAATATCTTTGAGCTTGTACCAAGGAGAAGCGGAATCCTTCCAAGTAAGCGCAGACCTCAATCTGATCCCTAAGCCCATGTGAGTCAAACTCGGTGTGGGAAACAAGGGCAGAAGAGGGTTTTTCTTTCAATACTTGGAATACATGCCAAAGGGAAATTGGTATGGATCCCTAAATGATACCTTACCACGTCTTTGTCCTCCTAACGTGCAAATTCACACTGAGGGATAGTACCGGGAGGGTTGAAATTCCACTTGGACATAATGGGGTGGAAATGATGTGAATCATGTAACCGATATTTAATGCTTGAAGAGTTTGGCGTGACAATGGAGGATAAATATTAACCCTATTTGAACCACAATATCCATATCATGTGACCTGAAATGAGAACAACAAATGAGCATCGACCGCTGACTATATTCACAACACGGGACCTGTATCGATTTGTTATCTGAAACCCCCAAGGACATTGGCCCGTAATGGTAGGAGATCCCTTAGTCTTAGTATCCATGCCATTTGGGGGTACCCTCGGATGTTAAAGATAATGGAAGCCCAAATAAAGGGGAACATGAAGCCTAAAGAATGGTTTAAAGCATGTCCAGATAGAATCCGATACTCTGGGTTCTAAACCAGATTACTCTTGAACACATTCGGGAATCACTGAAGAGGGTCGAGGGACCCGACTTAAAGGTGACCGACATGAAGAGATGAGAGTAGGGAAAGGGAGCGAAGGCTGCTCAGTAGAGACATATGTATGCGGTGTGGTTGTTATAAACCTGACGTGAATGGGGACATAATCCCATGTTACATTGTATACCCCTCTCCCGAAAGAATGCAGGCCAAGGGGCCAAAATGATAGGGAGGTTTCTAAGAGATGGGGCTGGACCCAAAGAGCAGACGTTCGGGTAGTCCTATGTATCCCATAAGGATGGAAATCAAGCCACACATAGTTCTAGAAGGTTTCATGTAGTTTAACGTCTTGCGACGAGGATGCTGATAGGGGCAAGGTACTTCAACTAGGGATGTGTATGGCACAACGGGTAACCCGACTCGAATGAGGAAATAATCCCATACCCCACTGTACAATCATAAGTGAGAACTTGGGCCAGGGGCTCGAGAAGGTCGAGGGACTTAAAGTTAGTCCATAGATACAATGTCACAGCCAGCTTGCAGTTTAACGTCTTGTAGTGAGGAAGATAGTGTTTTTAGTTTAAGTTCATAGAGCCTGGACTATAAATACCTAGTTTAATGTCATATGCATGGGAAAAATAAATGGAGAGGGTGAATAATCATGCCTACAAAAGACCATAGAGCATAAACTACGATAGAGGATAGTTTTTTACTAGGTTTATAACACAGTATCCACCCTTGTGTGACCGGAGTTCGGTTAAAAACAATTGAGCGTTGACCATTGACCGCATTCACAACACGGGACTTGTATCAATTTTTCTCTCAAAAACCTTGGGGGAGTTGTCCTGAAATTGTAGGAGATCTCTTAGGCCAAATATCCATGATATTCAGGGCCCTTTCGGATATGAAAGATGATGGAAACCCAAATGATGGGGCTCGCGAACCATGGCGGGGCCTATGTTCGTAGAAGGGACGATAAATGGAGGGAGGAATGTCTCATGGGGATGTTTGGGGAAAGGTTATGATGAACTCAACAGTAATTAGGGAGTAAGCTGATACCACACTATGTGTTCTGACCTGAGAGGAGATTCTAAAGTTTGGGTTGGTCCAACATACAAAATGTGTGGGCATTCCTATGTATCCTATAAGGATGGGAATCAAGTCATACGTAGTTCTTGATGGCCATGCAGTTTAGCATCATGTGGTGAGGATGTGGGATAATAGAAGAATAAGGAGGAAGCACATGGTGTGATCGTCATAATCCCAACATGAGTGAAGCCAAAGAATCTTGCACTACACCATGTAGGGTCCTCCAAGAGAACTACACCCAGGGAGGATAGTCGAAGGAAAGAGTTTGGGGATGGACTCAAGATGCAATGTCTGACCATTCATACATATCCCATGGGGATGGGAATCAAGACATATGTAGTTCTAAGGGTGCAGTTTAACAACTTGCAGGACGAAGTGCAATTTAATGTCATACGGGACATTTCAAATTTTAAGGTCATGTAGGACCATAATGTAGTTTAGGGTCATGCGGGACCATGGCGCAGTTTGGGGTCATGAAAGACCATACAGTTTAAGGTCATGAAGGACCATGGGGACTTAGGAAAATTATTGACTGAGGAACTTGGCATTGGTGGGAGGAGTTATATGCTCACCATCTATGGTAACTAGGGAGTATGATCCATTGGAGTAAACCTTGTGAACAATGTAAGGTCCTTCCCATTTGGGCTCCAACTTTGGTGGTTTCCTACCTGGTATAATTAGTGCCCTCGGGTCCAATACCAATTCACCTTGCAAGAAGGATCAGAGGTGAACTTTCTTGTTGAAAGCTCTAGATATCTTTTTCTAATGCCTTTTCAGATTGTTCAGGGCATGAAGCATGTTCTCGTCGAGCACTTCCAACTCAGCCATATGGAATTAGTATACTTTATCTGGTGCTTACTGATCATAGACAGCTATGCACAATGAGGTAAATTGAATCTCTATGGATAGAAAGGCCTCCATCCCATACACCAAGGAATATGGAATCACCTGGGTGGGATTATGAGTCATCGTATGATAAGCCCAGAGGGAATTGGGGAGCTTGTCTGGCCAACTCTTTTTATTTTGACCAACCATTTTCTTCAGAATGTTAGAGAGGGTTTTGTTGAACACCTCGATATATCCATTTTCTTGCACATGATAGTGGGAGGTATGGTTAGAACAGATGTTGTACTTAGCGTACAATTTCTCCAGCTCAGCTGCTCAAAAGTTTGTAGCGTTATTGGAGAGGACAGTGTGAGGAACTCCAAATTGATAGGTGATGTTGGATCTCATAAAGTCAACGATGGAGCAGCCTTGACCTCCTTGAGTGGGACTGCCTCTACCCACTAGGAGAAGAAATCTGTAGTAGTCAGGATGAATATGCACTAGCAAGCTATCATCGGTGGATATGGTCCCATGACATCAAGTCCCCATACCACAAATGGCCAAGAGAACTTGGTGGAGTGGAGAGGATCTAGCGGCCGATGCATGAAGTTAGCATGAATATGGCATTTATGGAACCTTTTGGAAAACTCGATGTAGTCATGGATCATAGAGGGCCAAAAGTACCCCAGTCTCTAGATATGGTGAGATAGTTTTGGCCCAGTCTGATGAGCCCCATAGGAAATGGCATGAACCTCCTGCATGACTTAGGAAATCTTCACACCTTGAATGCAACGAAAGCGAACCCCATCAAACCCGCACTTATAGAGGATTTTATCACGACTAGGACTATCCTGGAGGGTAAACCATGACACGCGGCATCGGATTTTCTCACTCTCAGCCTGATCATCTAGGAGATTACCATTCTAGAGATACTCAACAAAGGGGGCTCTCCAATTGAGAGTCACTTAAATCACTGCATTCAGGGGACCTGGGGGTCCTGGTGTGGAGGCTTCAGCAGTAAGGTGGCTCACCTGCAATTTTTCGTCGTCATTTGGGGTGATAGGAGCAATGAATCTCCAATGTGCCACATGGATAATCATATCATCCTACTCGGGCTCTGTAAGTGATGCATCTAGGCCGGCCAGGGCATCATCTCAACCATTCTGAGATCGGGGGACATGAGTAACTTCTGGCCAAGATGGGAACTGGACCATTAGATGGAGAGTGCATTCCAACAATGGTACATGCTCTAGTTATCATATGACATGGTCACCGTTGATCTATTTGATGACTAGTTCAGAGTAAGCTTTCACATGAAATTGGGGGACTTCTATCTCGAGGGCTAGCTCGAGGCTAGTAATGAGAGCCTGACACTCTTCCTCATTGTTGGTGCAGCCTTCTGACAACAGGAATAAGTATGGTAGAACAACTTATGCTGGGGTAATTAAGATGATACCCAGGCCTACTCTGTTGAGCCTGGAGTCATTGAGCCTTCTTCCGGTGGGGCTCCAGGAAGCACCATCAAAGTTCATTTTCCAACACGGGATGGCTTGGTCAACCGAGAGGATTGCCTCATCAGTAAAATAAATGTCCAAAGACTTGTCCGCGGGGGATAGATGAACAGAAAGGAATTATTCCAATGCTTTCCCCTTAATAGCCTTATGAGGGACAAACCTGATGTCAAACTACTGATGGATTACCTCCCAATGAGCTAGATGGCCTGTCAACATGGGGCGATTCAGGATGTACTTCATCGGATCTACTCAGGACACCAGTTTTACCTCATAGTGCTGCAAGTAATGTCGCAACTTCGGTACTATGAATATGAGTGCAAGGAATCTCTTCTCAATAGAGGAGTATCTGATCTCTGTATCAAGGAGCGTGTGGCTGAGTTAGTAGAGGCTATTCTTTGTTCCCTCATTATTCTTCTGGGCGAGAAGGGCACCGAGAGATCGCTCTAGGGTGGTCACATAAAAGACCAGTGGCCTTCTGGAGACAGGTGGCATTAAGACCAGAGGCTGGAGTAAATACTGCTTGATTTCCTCAAAATCAATTTGAAACTCTTCGTCCCACTCATAGACGGTGCCTTTCTTCATGATTTGATAAAAGGGCTTACACTTGCCGGCCAAATTCGTGATGAATAAGCATATGTAGGATAAGTGGCCTTGGAAGCCTCGAATTTCCCGAATGTTTCTTAGAGGATACATTTAGCTAATGGCCTTGATATTCTCTGGGTCGATATCAATGCCTTTGTATCTAACAATGAATCTGAGAAACTTTCCAGAGGTGACCCCAAAGGCACACTTCAAATGGTTCATCTTTAGGTGGCGAGAATGGGGGAAACCAAACACTTTCTCAAGGTCTTTGAGATGGTCCTGATGCTGGAGAGATTTGACCACCAGTTTATCCACGTAACATTCCACCAATGTTCTGAGGATCATCTTAAATATGTGATGCATAACCCACTGATAGGTGGCACCTACATTCTTTAAACCGAATGGAATGACTTGGTAACAAAAATTACCTTGTAGTGCCATGAAGGCTGTAGACTTCTCATCTTCCGGGGTCATTCGGATTTGGTTATACCTAGAGTACCCATCCATGGAATAGAGGGCTTGGAATATATCTATAGCATCGATCAACAATTCCGTCATAGTAAGGGGAAAATCATCCTTCAGACAGTGACAGTTGAGATCCCAGAAGTCAATGAAGGCCCTAATATGCTTGTTCTTCTTCTTTACTGGCACAATGTTGGACATCCATTTGGGGTACTGGACCTCCTTAATGAAATTGTCTCTAATGAGATTTTCCACTTCGGCCACGACCATGGCACCGTGGTAAGGGTTCATCTTCCTGGGAGGCGGCTTGAACCCTAGGTAATTTACAAAGAGACTGAGGCGGTGGACGACTACTTGAGGATAACGTCCTAGCATCTCATCGTAACTCTAGGTGAATACATCAAAGTGTTGTTTAAGTAAGTCTATGTACTGTTGTTGCTCCTTGAAGGGCATGGTGGCACTGATCAATGTGGGTTTTGGGTTTGCCTCGCTACCAAGGTTCACCTATACCAATTCATCGACCATGGCATAGATTCCTTCTTCAAAGGCAGGAGTATCATCCTCTAAATCCTATTATTCACTTATAGTGGAGAGATCCTCGGTGGGAGGAGTTTCCTCTTAAGTTGGAAGCTCCTGATTGGAGGCTAGTACCAGCCTGAGCAGCAGTGGACACTGCATCAAGGAACTCCTGTGCTACCTCAACCATAGCGATGAAGGTTGTCGATCTGATCCCATCTGGTCTTCAGACTGAGGGGCCACACTTGATGATATTGATGCAATAGTGGTGTGTCATCTTGATCCAGTTAATTTCGGCCCAATGAAACAAGAAAGTATGACGTATTGTCGTTGTCATGGGACGGACATCCTAATATCTTATGGGATTATGAGGCTCTGGGATCACCTAATCCTGATTTTCATAGGAGTATGAGGTGATCTTCTGGTGTCGCTTAGACTTTGGAATGTCCTCCCCCTCATTCCAGAAACAACAAATAATTTCCCCATGTTCAAGTTTGTATCCTCCAATTGGTGGATTGGAAATATGTAGGCATCATCTAGATCCACCCACGGGTCGGTCGCAGCCATAGCATGCTCGACCTCGTTAGTCTGAATCTCCATGTCTTTGCTCTTGTAGTAGTCGGCATCTAGATAGCAGGCTTCACAAGAGGAAAAGAGAGACATGTCACCTTGAAGAACGCCCGCTCGACTATTAAGGGAGTACTTGAGGCACTGGTGATATGATGAGGGAACCGCCGCATGCAGGTGGATCCATGGCCTTCCCATCAATGCATTGTAGGTGGTGTCCTGGGAGACAACCATGAATTCAGTGCTAAAAATTAGGCCACTGAACTGGATCTTCAAGCGAATCTTTCTGAACAATTCCTATTCCGTTCTGTCATAACCTTGGATTCTTAGGTCAGAGGGACTCGGATCATCTTCATACAATCCCAGTTTTCGCAGTGTCTGAGTCGGGATTAGGTTATTCCCAGAGCTCGTGTCAACGAGATAGCGATGAACCTCTATGTCATTGGACTAGCTGATGATGTACAGTGGGAGAATGGTCCCTTGTATGGGAGAGCCTTCATCTTCTTCAGAGAATGAGATAATGGTCTGACATTCAGAATTCTCGACCGCCTCAGCATGAAAGGCTTCTGCAGCTGCTACCTCCGTCTCAAACTAGAGGGGGATTCTTAAAGCCTCAGTGAGGGACTCACACATATATGACGATAGTATATGGGCCTCAAGGATGGATATTATTGCTGGAATGATGGAAAGATGCTTGATAACATCGTACTTCCATGCTAGTAGTGAAATTTTTCTTTTAGGAGGTTTCTCTATGACAGGAGTTATAGTGAGCCCTGCCGACTGGACCGGCGGCTGACTGGTACTAAGAATATCCCACTGCTCACTAGTTTAATCCTTCAGAGTGACTACTGAATGAGGGACAAATGACTGAGACCAGCCTATAGCAGGGCATAGCTAGTCATGACATAGTAGGGGTGGCTCATACTGATCAAACAATACAAACGGCGATGAAGGCGGGCCTGATGTCACCACGTGAGAAGGTTGTGCTTACTGAGCTCGACACTGAGCCTATTTCCTGGTTTTGGTAGCATGCATAGCCTTGCTATAAGAGTTGACCAAGGCACTCTGATGGACCATATAGCCAAGACTATGTTGAAGCTGACGATAGATGGGGACGTTGGGAGGATTCTCTTGGTACTCCTCATCATCAAGAATCATGTAGGGGTTTACCATCTTTACGGTATTAACTGAGGCGTACCCTTGACCATCACTCGAAGAGTCCTCCACTACTGGACTAATTCTAGTAAGAATTTCCATCTATGGGGGCATGAAGTCGTTGAGAGTACAATATGACGATGGCATTGGTGGGGAACTTTGTTTTACCTTACGTTGTTGGTGTTTTCTCTTCTGGGAAGAGGACGGCTGAGACGATGATGCAGATGTAGTGGTTGCAGATTCTAGAGGCTCTAGTCGATTTAGGTGTTCATGGATGACACCATGGGCATGGGAAACTTTTTCACAAGCCATCCAGTCTTCATACTTCTGGTACTCGTGACTGGAAACCTGATGCCACTCACCCTCGCTGTCACTGTTGTTCTCTGGCCTCATGAAGATACATGCCACCTGTGCTGGAGCTGGGCCTAATCGGACTATGTTGTTATCCACCTAGGCTTGGATCTATTCTTTTAACACATAGCACTACTTGATAGTGTTCCCCAGGATCCGGTTATAGGGTAATTAATTAGGGTGATCAGTGAGGCTCGCCTCTTCTAGCCTCCTGCACTCAGGAAATCATAGAATCCCCTACTCCAAGGCACTGCGGAAGTAACCCGGGACCTATGCCTCATTGAACAATTAGGTCTTGTTTCTCCTGTCCAAAAAGGGGGCCCTAGGAGATTTAACTAGATGAAGATATGGAGGATACTGTCGAGGAGGTGGAGCTTGGTTATCTCACTTGGGCGGTGGCGGCACATTGCATGGGGGCACCTTCCGATTCTGAGGTGGGTGTTGTTGGGCCGATGGATGCACCTGAGGTGGAGGGCCTCTATGAGGCTATGGAGGTAGCTCCATTGGTAACAACTCTAGTCACCTGGGGGCCTCTATTTGGGCCACTATGGTGGGCTCAACCCTATAAGTCCTTCACATGGGGATTGTAGGAGGCAACGGACATGCCTGCTTAGATTTCTGTAAGAATTCCTCTCGACGTTGGGCCTTATCAAAGAAGTATCGGAATCCATTGGGATAATTCTGGGTGATCAGAGAGAGGATTGGTTTCATCTTGACATTCCCTATGCACATCATCAGCAATTTCTCCTATGTCATCCGCATGTCAAGGGAATACGTGAGTCCTTTCCACCGGGCGAAAAAGTCAGCAATGCTCTCATCAGGCCTCTGCTTGCACTTGAAGAGGTCCGCGATACTTGTCTTCCGAGTGGTGGAACTGAACTAGTAGATAAATTTCCTACGGAGGTATTCCCAATAAGCTACTGATCTGATGGGGAGCTGGTTGTACCAGAAAAATGCAGGCCCTTCTAATGTCTCTACAAAACATCAGAGTTTGGCGGCCTCCTACTGTGATGGATTTCCCAACATGGAACCACACCTTGAGATAAAGTGTGCTAGGTGTTGTGGCGGGTCCCTTGTCCCATTGAATGGGGAAAATGTGGGATTCCGAAAACCCGAGGGTGCTGGCATATCATCCACCCATGCTGGATATAGCTTGCCATCGGGCAGGAGCGCCACCTATCATGTTTCTAATGCCTCGAGATGGGAAATGTGTGCCTCCATTAGATCATTAGGGTGGGGGTTCCTATTTTTATGGAGATCCCTAACTACCAGTGCATTGGAGGGTTCTTAAACATGATAAGCCGGATCATCGGCTCGTGGAGTGGCTGGTGTAATGACATGTGGGGTAGCTGGGGGAATCCGAGATGGGTCCTATGGATTGTCACGCCATTCAAGAGGATTGGTCGAGACATACCGCACCCTATTGCTATAAGTTCCAGCCTCAATCTTGTCTGGGTGGGCAGGATGGTCAGGGTCACCTGGATGCAATTCGCCGAGGGGAAGTTGTCTGTGCCCCTACTGCCCTGACTGAGGATCACCATAGTGTGGTCCTCATTCCGCAGTGCGTTCAGCAACGAGGTAGTAGAACACCTTCTTCTTTTTGGCGAGTTGCTGACGCAACGTGGCTTTTTCGGGGTCGTCTTCCGCATTCTACACTGATCCAGATGGGTCAGAGGGTTTGGTGGTTCCGAGGTGTTCTGTGCCCTTATTGGGATTCCAGCTGAGGACTAGTGCCTCGATGGGCACGATAAGACCCAGTATATTCCTCTATTGATGAGTAATACTTTATTATGGATCCAAGAAGTGTGAAACTCGCTCTAGGGGTAGGTCCTCTCCAAGAATCTCCAACTCGTTCTCACCCTTCGACAAGTCAACCATGTTAACCGCAACTCTTCCTGGAGGAAAATCTTCTATGTCTCCTGGAAAATCGGGTTGTCGACGGATAGGACTGAAGAGGAGGGAAACATACTTCCCCCATCCATAGATCTGTACATGGGGAGAAGATTCTTTGATAATCCTGCAAAGTACCCTAAAACTCTGAATGCACCATTGTTGGAGGAACTTATGGAAACCTGGTGACTCAGGGTGCTGGTCCAAAGGGAGTGCGGCCAAATCAACCAGATGACATTTTTCGCCAATGTCCTCAAAATGTGCTTGGATCTTAGGGTAAGACACTTTCTGATGACGAAGATAGAAATGAGTCACCCAGAGGGTCTAGAATAAACAATAAACTTTTTCTTAGGTGAGGTATTCTGGCGCACAAAAATTTGGTGCTCTAATTGGCCAGAACATCTCAGGGAAATGGTCCGCTGTGATGATATCCCACAAGATCCTTGGTCTAGATTCAAGGTATGGCCCTTAATTTTCCCACTCATCTACTGGAGGTGGTTGGGGAACCAGCAGTGGTATCGATGCAGACTGCTGGGACGGTAGGCTGGCTGGTGGAGAAAATGGAGAGCGAGCTGACAAACCACCCCATCTTGGACTATCCTCTGATGAGTGTAGTGACTTAGCCACCACATCGCAGTAAGAAAGGCTGACGACCTAGTTTCTAGTGTAGGGTATATGGCTTCTAGTGGTGTAACACACTTCTTCTCTTCCACCATTGGTCTCCAGAATAGTTCTCTGTGATATTTAGTTGAGGTAGAGAGTGCTTCTCGTGATGATGGTGGCTATTTCACGGTTGTAACCTGTGGAGTTACCAAATTTTCGTCCTCTTGAATATACCTACGGAGGTAGGCGGTAATCCGATTGACCTCACATTCTGTCAGTATAAGGCTAATGTGCCTTTTTCCTACCCCGGCCCTCGACATGGAGGATCTCAGTGAGGGCTCCATCATTGAGTCATATTCCACCTCAGATTTGAGAAGCAAATTGGTTTGATCTCAGTATGAATCTTATTGGCACTCTTTTTATGGCGGTGACGTCCCTCCCTATTGCCCTGGGATGGTTCTTCAGGATAGGGTAAATTTCCAGCATGAGGAAGGCCTTCAGTTGTACTGGTGATGGGGTAGAGAGGATTCCCGCCTGAGTAAGCTGGGGTGTGAGGCACACCTGGAAAAATATCGAAGGGAACACAGGGAGGAACTCCATGTCCACTAAATGATGTGCAGAGGGAATCTCCACATGGAATGCTAGAGCGGGAAGGACCTCTGCTGGAGCTGATAGGAGCATGGTTGGGACCCCCGTGCTTGCTTCCCCTAGAAGTGCTAGTGCGAGGAGGGTCCTCGTACTGGTTAAGCCGAACACGAGTAGGACCTCCGTGCTGGGTGCTAGTGAAGTGAAGCTGGCCTTCACCCCTCTGATTGCTGAGGCGAGGAGGACCTTTTCGATCTGTTGTGAGGACATGGGGAAGCCCCCCATACTATAGATTGACTGGATGCGTAACATCTCCACATCGGCAGTCCGTGGTAGGAGGAATGACCTCATACCCAATGTAATGAGCACGGGAAAGGCTTTCGTACTGAGTTTCACTGCCATGGGGAGGACCCTCATTCAGATTGAAGGTATCATGGGGAATACCTCCCTACGGATATTGGAAGTGGGTAAGACCCTCATTCTCCATGGTGGTGGTATGGGGAGGACCTCCGTACAGGGTGCCGATGTCATGGGTCAGTCCGCGGTGAGTGCTCCCTACGCTGGTGGCCGAGAGAGTCGACCCAGCTTGCCCGTGGGGCAGTTGGGGCTTCAATCCTGATCGATTATATAAGTTCCCCTGCTTAGTGTGCATAGGAGGCTGATAATTCACGTTAGTGGTGGCCTGGTACACAATAGTTGCTGACGTTGACACCCCTTGGAGGGTGTCCTCTTCGGCCTGTGCTCGACACTAGTGTCAGGTCATCCAGACCGGGGCTGGTGGTGTAGGTACATAACTTACCTACTCTTCAGTCGGTGGGACTGGGTAGGGGTGCTAGCACGGCCCAGTAAGGGCCCTCTTTTGGAGCCCCTAGAATGGGATCCCAGTCGGGATGGCCCAAATATCCCTTACCTCATCAGTGTAGGGGATGGAGCCATCGATATGTTAAGGGGAGAGACTCCCGAAACAATTGTATGTTGGGGTGGGGAGTAGTGGCTTCCTGCATAGCCCTTGGGGGTGGTGATGGTGATGAAGTGTAGATGCCTCTAAGTACTGTCAGACTATATCTCAAGTCAGGATAATTCCCTCCTCGTCATATCGGCATACGAGGTCGTTTATGACCCTTCATTTAACGAATTCATAAGGGGAGATGGGGTGTGGGCACCCAGTAGCTGTGGTTGTGGAGATTGTCACTGAAGCGATCGATCCACACAAGGTTGCTACATTGGCATTTCCCCTTCCCCTACATTGGTGGGCAGGTGGAAATCGGGCTCCTGGTGCAGCAGATTGGTTCCTAAAAAGCAGGGAGATTAAGCCATTAGTGTTGAAACAAAGAAATCGACATCCAGTGCCCCAGCACCATTTCGTCCACCATGGCTGGTAAGAAGGATCCATGCTGAAAATGTTGCAGACCGGGATGTCCAATGTTTTGACTACCCCAACTTCTAGTGAGTTTCACGCCATTCCTGTTATTTTCTTGGCAGGACCTGGTGCCGGATAGATGGATCTGGTGACACGCTAATCCACTAATGTCTCAAATACTACTAATCTCCATATTGAGGAGAATATATTCACATCAGGTTCACCATTTCTATTTATGATGCTTTCATCGGGGCTCGTGTATCCATCCATGGAGGACACGCAACTGTTTCCCAGCATTCCCACTTTATAAAGGTGGTTAGCATCCATCGCTTATTCAGGGATGTTTGGTTCTTGATCGAAATGGGATGATGGGATGCTGGTTCTTCCTTCCGTGGATTCCTCCTCGGAGCTCGTCACCTAGTCCGGGTCTCCCTTATATACTAACGCATTGTTCGTGAAACTCTTCCTGGTGTAATACCTTTATGGACGCTAGTTAATTACACTGCTTCTGTCAGGACATTCCAAGGGGTCTAGTCAGAGCAGGAACCTTCGGTTGGGAGAGTTTTCACGTTGGACATCACTATCATGTCTAGATGCTGGAACACTGGCGTGTCTGGATTTCATCCTCTTATTATATTCCTTCTCGAGGGGACAGAAGCCCGAGGCATCCCACCTAGAATGCAGGGAATTATATTCCATAGGAATTTATTTGAGGTTTTTCTCATCTTCCTATGTTTAACACAGGGTATGTCGCAGGTTTATCATCTAGCAGAGACAGATCGGACTAATCGGAACGCTGACTAGAGTAGATCAGATGAGTGTGACCCCTGGAAGAAACACTAATGATAGGAGGTAAATTGGCATGATCTCACTGGTATGTGTTGGCCCTAGTAAGAATCAGTATGGATGATGAATGTTTAAATGAAACTGATGGAGAATGAGATGGAGTCGACTTGAGGGTGACAGTGATGTTCGGATTGAGCCTCGAAGAGACCTCCTATGTATCCCCATGGTAGGGAATCAAAGTCCATGTATTTCATGAAGCGATGGGACATCTAAGGAGGTAACCCATATGGATGGGACCTAAAGGAAGTGGAATGTAAAGACCCGTAAAATTCAAGGAAAATTTTTTCTTAATTTTCTTTAGAATTTTACAAGAGCGCGGTTTCAGACGGCACCTGATTCCGAGGCCCAGAGTGCCCGGAATTAATTTCTGAAGTTTGGCTCGGGTACGTTCAGTGAACGAACGAGCGGGAATTCCTAACTTTTGATCCGGTGCTCGGAGTTGAAATCCGAGGGCACCGATGAACTCGCAGCGCCGATATTCGCTTAAAGAGACCTTTTCGGGAGTTGCGTTTGTTGCGGGTTGAAAGTTAATTTTGGGGATTAAAAGATAAGTAAAATAAAATTTTGTTTGAATTTTATTTTATTCGTGGTGGTTAGACTCTCTCATGGGAAGTTGTTGGTGGGGCCCACAACCACCCAACTTCCCATGTGTGGTTATGAGGGAGGTGGGGCCCACACGAGCCCCCACCTTTTCAAATTCCCTAACCCCTCTAAACCCCCTCTTAAATTATGTGACACTCCCCTACATTAATTCTTGCCAACTTAACTCTTCATTTAATTTTTGACAACTCTAGATTTAATTAATGTAATGAATTCAACTTTTGAATTTTTGAAAAGTTGGCAAAGTGAAAATAAAATAAGGTGTAGCTTATTTTATTTTGGGAGTTGCTGTGTTGTGTGGAGATTTGAGAGAAGAAGAGTTCTACACTTTGAAGAACTTCATCTTCCTCCTTGAAGAACGCGAAGAACACCGACACGCCGTTCTATCTTCTCTCCACGTCAAAGAAAGGGAGACACCGCTTCCTCCTCGGTTTCCCTTCGTCGACTTGAGAAGTTTCGCCAACGACGTATCGCATCGGACGCATCCCTTCGTCAACAGATTTGACGAACGACGACCGCGACGCCCGACCTCCGCGACGTCGTCTTCCGCGGAACGTAGACAAATCTTCGAACCTTATACCCGAGGTAGGGGTTGTTGATCTCTTTTTGGTTTAATTATTTTATTCTTGATCGTGATTTTAACAAGTCTAACGTGTGGCTTGAATTATTTAAAGTTGCGTTATTATTTTAACGTGAGGGGGCCGGACCACACGAACACGGCCGAACCCCCTCCATCGATCTTGTTGTTTATTTTTGCGGTGGAAGCAAAGTGGCGTGGTGCCGTCGCACCACGCGGATAATCGTGCAATTATTTTACGCGACGCCATTACGCCACGCCGAGGAAGAATCTTCAAGAACGCGACGCCGTCGCGCCGCGTTGAAAGGAATCAAGGCACGGCGAAGGGGCGCGGTGCCTTCGCACCGCGCCGGATGACGAACACCGCGGCCGGTTCCGGGCCGCGGCGGGACGAGGAGACCGCGACCGGATCCGGGCCGCGGCGGGAAGAGAAGACCGGCGGCCGGGCCGCCGGCGTCGGAAGCCGAAGGGGGGGGACCGGAATTTTCCGGTCCGTTGGAGAAAACCGGCCGACCAGCTGGCCGGCCGGTAGGCATTAAACCGGGGGAATTAATTCCCCCGGCCAACACACAAAACCCCCCTCTTTATGAGGGGGGCGGTTCTTTGAAGAGAGGGGGGCAGCCGGCCCCCCGGTTTGTTTCTAGCCGGCCCCCACGTGCGGGGGCCGTTATCTGCAAATGGCGCGGCACAAAGGTCGCGCCGCTTCCCAATCAGCGGGGGCTTGCCCCCCGCGTGCCGACCATGTGCGGCGCCAGCCGCCGCGGCTCCCCGCGCCGCCGCGCCGCCCCCCGGGGGGGGGGGGGGGGGTCGGGCCGGGTCGGCCCGGACCCGGACCCCCCCGTTTCGAACCAGTTCTGGTTTTTGGGCCATATCTTGAGCCTCAGACCTCCGAATGACGAACCGTCTGCGGCAACGCGATCCTTGGATCGAGACGGTCGTTTAGGTATATCGCACTCAAGGTTTCGGTTTACTTTGAGTTCGGACGGGTTGGTTCGTTCACGAAACCAACCGGGCCTTCAGAGCGGAAACGCTCATATCTTGAGCTTCGAACGTCTGATTGACGCGCCGTCAGTCGCGTTGTGTTCCTCTTAGTGAGACGGATCTTTTGGCATACTCCGCCCGAGGTTTGGACGCAGGTGGAGTACGGTCGGGTTGGTTTTGCCTTAAAAACCAACCGGGCACCGGAGACGAAAATGCCAATAACTCTCAGACCGGGCGTCCGATCGACGCGCCGTCTGTTGCGTTGAGTTCCTTTTGACGATACGGAACTTTTGGATACATCAAATCTAGTCTTTGTGACAGTTGATATATCAACCTCTCGGCTCGTGGAGCGGACCCTCCGAACGAGCTTGCTGTGTGCGGGAACCCTAGTGCTGGCTGCGACTGTTACTGCTACTACTACTGCTACTGTGACTGCGACGACGACAGTACAGAGATCCTGTGTGGATTCGACAACGACGACTTCAGCACTCAGCGATCTTACGTGGATCAGTGCTACAGGTCCTGTGTGGGCCCGATCCTGTGTGGGTCCTTGCGCTCAGCGGTTCTGTGTGAGCCAGCGCCTACAGGTCATGTGTGGGCCCGATCCTGTGTGGGTCATTGCGGGGGTTAGTTACCTATCGATCCTTCGTGGGTCCGACGACTTAGATGGATCAGTGATCATCTTTATCGTCCTTGAAGAAGTATACCTGTGTGAGCTGAATCCTATTGCTTTCCTGTGTGGATTGTGTTGAGCAATCCTGTGTGGATTACGTTTTGCTTTCCTGTGTGGAATACGTTTACTATCCTGTGTGGACTGAGTTGTTCTTGGGCTCGGAGGTTGGAGCGTTTTTGAATTGATGACTTAGGTATATGTATGGGCATATACCTAAGCAGTGTCGGTTGTTACTTCGTGATTGTACTTTTCTTCGTGGTTTATCCTTTGTGGATTTGAGAGACCTTCAGGGGTCTCGGGGTCTCTACTGAGTAGCTTATACTCACCCCTGCACGGGCTTTGCTCGCACTACGTTGTGTTGGTTGCAGACGACGGACAGCGTTGACCTTAGCTGAGGCTTGCAGAGCGGGACGGTACCCGGAGGTGGACCACTGGACGGGACGTGCACGGAGCGGACGGCGGGACCCGTGGAGCAGAGGAGCTATTTGTACCCACCCTTCAGGTGGTATTTCCAGTGGACAGCTCGGTGTAGCGGCTTTTACTTTTCAGTTGCTGTTTTCCCTTTCGAGTTGTACTTTACTTTTAGTTTGGGTTTGTATTCTGGCCCATTTACTTTTCCGCACTTTCAGTTGTACTCTTCTTTGTTTAGTGTTTACTTTCTGCTTGCTTACTCTGTGGTGTTTGTTACTTTTCAAAGGCAATGCCTTCCCTTTTTACCGGGATTTACGCCTTGGTGCTAGTCGCCAGCCCCTGGCCTATGGAAGGCGGGCTTGGGGTAGTCACGGCACGGACCCCGAGGGCGGGTCGTGACAAATTGGTATCAGAGGAGTTCGGTTCTACCGCGAACTCTGATCTTTTCTATGTGAAGCAATAATGTTTAGCGTATTGAGTGTGGTTATCAGTCCAGGGAGTCCAGTGTTGGTGCGGCGGCCGACGTATCCGTACACCAGGACCCTGACTTCTGATTTCCGACTTAATGCACGGAAACATTGATTGCGTGTGTGTTTTAAAGTTTTCTTTGTGATTACTTATATCAGCTCACCAGGTATACTGTTCTAACCGTGGCGCACCTGTTTCCTTTTCAGGATGGCCCCACGACGGCAGCCAGCTAGGGTTCCGAGAGTTGAGCGAGACGACAGCCCACTGAGCGACGAGGCCTCGGTGCAGGGCCCTTTTCCAGTAGTGGCACCGGCGGTAGCTTTACCCGCCGATCCCCCGATGCTTCCAGCAGCAGCTGCTGATGATGCACGTCGCCTCAGCGCACTGCATGAGTTTCAGCGCCAGCAACCGCCCAGGTTTCACGGGGAGACGGATCCCCAGGCAGCAGAGGACTGGCTGGAGGCAGTGGTTCGAGTGTTTAGGCTAGTGAGGACACCAGCAGACCTCATGGTGATCCTCGCTGCGAGCCTACTACACGCAGCAGCAGGACGATGGTAGAGCTTGATGCTCCAGGTGCACGATGAGGCATCCCTACTTTGGACGGACTTTGAGAGCCTCTTTCGCTCGGAGTTCGTCTCAGCCACCCTTCGTGCGGTGCGTATCCAGGAGCTTCTTCAGCTGCGGCAGGGCAGCATGACGGTCGCTCAGTACTCGGCGAGATTTACCGATCTCTCACGCTACTCGACCGACATGGTACGGGACCCATTCTTCCGGGCCCAGACCTTCGATCAGGGTTTGAGACACGAGATCAGGGCATCGCTGATCTCCCTCAGCATACCGACTCAGACAGGAGTACTGGAGCGGGCCCTTCTGATTGAGAGCTTCCTTGCTGAGTCTACACCAGCACAGAGACCCACTGCAGGGCGGCACGTGGCAGAGTCATCTGCAGCAGGCAGTCGACGGATGACTCAGGGGTCCAGGCAGACCAGACCTTCGGGCAGACGATCTCAGGGCACTGGCTCAGCAGTGCGGGGCACACAGCGCGGAGCCAGTCTTACGAGAGGCAGACAGTGCTACTCGTGCGGCGGGCAGGGCCACATGGCTCGCGACTGCCCGACCCGTCGTGCCGAGGAGCAGTAGTCAGTTGATGGACCACCGAGGCAGAGGCAGAGGGTCGACCGTGGCGGTCCGCAGGGAGGAGGCGGACGAGGCAGAGGAGCTGGACGAGCAGCCGGTGGAGGGCGACGCTTTGAGGCTCTGCCACCACCACCACCAGGAGGTCCACCCCGACCACAGGGAGCTGGCGGGCAGCGACAGGCACAGCTCCAGGCAGCAGAGGCCTACGACCACGGTGCACCCGAGATGATTCGAGGTACTATCTGTGTCTATTCCACCCTTGCTGCAGTTCTTATAGACACAGGAGCGAGTCACTCTTTCATAGCCGCTGCCCTTGTTCGGAGCTCGGAGATTCCGACAGAGCCGTTGGCTCGATCCTTACAGCTAGAGACTCCTATGGGAGCAGACTCGACGATTACGCACTGGTGCCGGCAGTGTGAGCTTACTCTAGGAGGCGAGAGCTTCGGCTGGGATCTTCTTGTAGCAGCGTCGAGGCCTTACGACGTCATCTTGGGCATGGATTGGCTATCTACGGTCCATGCACAAATTGACTGTTTTAGGCGCAAGGTGCGATGTGTACGCACCGACGGGAGCAGGTTCACCTTCACCGGCGAGAAGGGAGCCTTAGCAGCACAGGATGGACTTACGCGGAGGAGAGGACATCCCATCACTCATCAGTTGGCTAGCCTCATCCTTGGAGCAGTTGACGTGCGGAGTCCTGGTTTTCCTGCAGTGGTGGATCAGTTTGCGGACGTTTTTCCCGACGATGTTCCAGGGCTACCTCCTCGCAGAGAGGTAGACTTTTATATTGACTTGTACCCCGGGACAGCCCCGATATCCACTCCAGCATATCGGATGGCCCCCGCCGAGCTTCGAGAGCTACGGGTACAGTTGGAAGACTTGCAGGACAAGGGGTTCATCCAACCCAGTGTTTCACCCTGGGCTTCCCCGATATTGTTCGCCAAGAAGGCGGACGGGAGCTTGCAACTTTGTGTTGACTATCGTCGCCTGAACCAGGTGACAGTGAGGAACAAGTATCCGCTACCGAGGATTGATGACCTCTTTGATCAGCTCAAGGGAGCACGGTGGTTTTTGAAGATAGACCTCAGGTCAGGCTATCATCATCTCAGAGTCAGAGACGAGGATGTGCAGAAGACGGCCTTCAGATGTCGGTATGGCCATTATGAGTTCTTGGTTATGCCTTTCGGTGTAACCAATGCTCTAGCAGTGTTCATGGCTCTCATGAACAGGATCTTTCAGCCATACCTCGATCGGTTTGTCGTGGTCTTCATCGACGACATTCTGATTTACTCTACGACTGAGGAGGAGCACGCCTATCACTTGCGAGTTGTCCTTGACACACTCCGAGAGCACCAGCTTTATGGTAAGCTCTCGAAGTTCCAGTTCTGGATACGTGAGGTCCACTTTTTGGGACACGTTATCTCTGAGGCGGGAGTTGCAGTGGATCCCACGAAGATTGAGGCTGTGTTAGCATGGGAGCCACCCAGGAGCGTGACTGAGGTTCGGAGTTTCTTGGGACTAGCTGGATACTATCGGAGATTCGTGCCAGACTTCTCTAGAGTCGCGGCATCACTCACAGCTTTGACGAAGAAGGGGAAACCCTTCGTATGGACAGACAGATGTCAGCAGAGCTTCCAGGAGCTGAGGCAGAGATTGACTAGCGCACCTATCTTGAGGTTGCCTGAGGAGGGAGTAGGGTACGTAGTCTACTGCGATGCATCAAGGACCGGACTCGGATGTGTTCTGATGTAGGAGCGGGCCGTGATCGCCTATGGATCACGTCAGTTGAGGCCGCATGAGCAGAACTACGCTACCCATGACCTGGAGTTAGCAGCAGTGGTCTTCGCTCTGAAGACATGGCGACACTATCTGATGGGCGAGCGCTTTACAGTCTTTTCCGATCAACAGAGTCTCAGGTATATCTTCTCGCAGAAGGACCTGAACCTGAGACAGCGGCGATGGCTCGAGTTCCTCCAGGACTATGACTTTGAGATAGTCTATACTCCTGGGAAGGGAAACGTAGTAGCCGATGCCCTCAGCAGGAGGACGGGCATTCAGCTACTTGAGGAGGCGACGGAGCAGCTAGCCTCTTTGCAGATATCCTTCATGGATAGAGATGGAGCAGCCTTCCTCCAGTCTCTCACAGTCACCCCTCCACTACTGCAGCGAGTCAGGGAGGCACAGCATGGGGATGTTGACTGTGAGACGCAACGTGCACAGATATCCTCGGGACAGGCACCTGATGGTTTCTCCCTTGGAGCAGAGCACGACATCCTTTTCAGAGGACGTACCATGGTACCAGTCACTTTGCGAGAGGAAGTGCTGAGGGAGTTTCACACTTCTCCTTTAGCGGTACATCCTGGAGTGGCGAAGATGTACCAGGACATCAGACGACAGCACTGGTGGTCGGGCATGAAGAAGGCAGTAGCGGAGTTCGTTTCTCGATGCCTTACCTGTCAGCAGGTGAAGGCAGAGCATCAGGTACCAGCAGGCTTGGTACAGCCCTTGGAGGTTCCGGAGTGGAAGTGGGACGGCATATCTATGGACTTCGTGACTGGACTTCCACGCACTTCCAGAGGTCACGACTCCATCTGGGTGATTGTTGACCGACTCACCAAGTCGGCACACTTCTTACCCATCAGAGAGCAGGGCTCAGTAGAGAGCTTGGGACGTCTCTACGTTCAGGAGATTGTGCGGCTCCACGGCGTGCCATCATCTATTGTCTCCGATCGAGATGCCCGCTTTACTTCCTGGCTTTGGAAGGGGTTACAGGAGGCGTTCGGGACGCAGCTACGTCTTAGCACCGCTTTTCACCCTCAGACGGATGGTCAGACGGAGAGGACCATTCAGACACTCGAGGACATGCTCCGCGCATGTGTCCTCGACTTTGGTCGAAGCTGGGAGGACCACCTACCCTTGGTGGAGTTTGCGTACAACAACAGCTACCACTCCACCATCGGGATGGCACCGTATGAGGCGTTGTACGGCCGACCTTGTAGATCTCCTTTGTGCTGGACAGACCCTGGAGAGTCAGCATTGGTGGGACCGGAGATGGTCCAGGCCACGACAGAGAAGGTCCAGGTCATCCAGGAGCGGATGAGGACAGCTCAGAGCCGGCAGAAGTCTTATGCTGACAGGAGGCGGAGGCCACTAGAGTTCGAGGATGGAGACCACGTCTTCTTGCGGGTCTCACCTCGACGTGGTATTCGGAGATTTGGCCGAGGCGGCAAGTTATCTCCGCACTTCATCGGACCCTTCCAGGTCCTCAGCAGGGTTGGCGAGGTGGCTTATCGCCTGGCTCTACCACCTCAGTTGCACCGGGTGCACGACGTTTTCCACGTATCCCAGCTGAGGAGATACGTGCACGACCCGACGCACATCATTGATCATGGGGAGCTTGACGTTGACGATGGGGCGACTTTTACGGAGGTTCCGGTGGAGATAGAGGATCGACAGGAGCGGGTCCTGCGTGGGCGATCGATTCCTCTCGTGTGCATCAGATGGCAGCACGGGAACCTCCAGGAGAGCACATGGGAGCGGGAGGCTCAGATGCGTGCTCAGTACCCTCATTTGTTTCCCTAGTTTTTGATGTATCTTTACGGGGACGTAAAGCCCTGAGGTGGGAGTAATGTAAAGACCCGTAAAATTCAAGGGAAATTTTTTCTTAATTTTCTTTAGAATTTTACAAGAGCGCGGTTTCAGACGGCACCTGATTCCGAGGCCCAGAGTGCCCGGAATTAATTTCTGAAGTTTGGCTCGGGTACGTTCAGTGAACGAACGAGCGGGAATTCCTATCTTTTGATCCGGTGCTCGGAGTTGAAATCTGAGGGCACCGATGAACTCGCAGCGCCGATATTCGCTTAAAGAGACCTTTTCGGGAGTTGCGTTTGTTGCGGGTTGAAAGTTAATTTTGGGGATTAAAAGATAAGTAAAATAAAATTTTGTTTGAATTTTATTTTATTCATGGTGGTTAGACTCTCTCATGGGAAGTTGTTGGTGGGGCCCACAACCACCCAACTTCCCATGTGTGGCTATGAGGGAGGTGGGGCCCACACGAGCCCCCACCTTTTCAAATTCCCTAACCCCTCTAAACCCCCTCTTAAATTATGTGACACTCCCCTACATTAATTCTTGCCAACTTAACTCTTCATTTAATTTTTGACAACTCTAGATTTAATTAATGTAATGAATTCAAATTTTGAATTTTTGAAAAGTTGGCAAAGTGAAAATAAAATAAGGTGTAGCTTATTTTATTTTGGGAGTTGCTGTGTTGTGTGGAGATTTGAGAGAAGAAGAGTTCTACACTTTGAAGAACTTCATCTTCCTCCTTGAAGAACGCGAAGAACACCGATACGCCGTTCTATCTTCTCTCCACGTCAAAGAAAGGGAGACACCGCTTCCTCCTCGGTTTCCCTTCGTCGACTTGAGAAGTTTCGCCAACGACGTATCGCATCGGACGCATCCCTTCGTCAACGGATTTGACGAACGACGACCGCGACGCCCGACCTCCGCGACGTCGTCTTCCGCGGAACGTAGACAAATCTTCAAACCTTATACCCGAGGTAGGGGTTGTTGATCTCTTTTTGGTTTAATTATTTTATTCTTGATCGTGATTTTAACAAGTCTAACGTGTGGCTTGAATTATTTAAAGTTGCGTTATTATTTTAACGTGAGGGGGCCGGACCGCACGAACACGGCCGAACCCCCTCCATCGATCTTGTTGTTTATTCTTGCGGTGGAAGCAAAGTGGCGTGGTGCCGTCGCACCGCGCGGATAATCGTGCAATTATTTTACGTGGCGCCGTTACGCCACGCCGAGGAAGAATCTTCAAGAACGCGACGCCGTCGCGCCGCGTTGAAAGGAATCAAGGCACGGCGAAGGGGCGCGGTGCCGTCGCACCGCGCCGGATGACGAACACCGCGGCCGGTTCCGGGCCGCGGCGGGACGAGGAGACCGCGGCCGGATCCGGGCCGCGGCGGGAAGAGAAGACCGGCGGCCGGGCCGCCGGCGTCGGATGCCGAAGGGGGGGGACCGGAATTTTCCGGTCCGTTGGAGAAAACCGGCCGGCCAGCTGGCCAGCCGGTAGTCATTAAACCGGGGGAATTAATTCCCCCGTCCAACACACAAAACCCCCCTCTTTATGAGGCGGGCGGTTCTTTGAAGAGAGGGGGGCAGCCGGCCCCCCGGTTTGTTTCCAGCCGGCCCCCACGTGCGGGGGCCGTTATCTGCAAATGGCGCGGCACAAAGGCCGCGCCGCTTCCCAATCAGCGGGGGCTTGCCCCCCCGTGTGCCGACCATGTGCGGCGCCAGCCGCCGCAGCTCCCCGCGCCGCCGCGCCACCCCCGGGGGGGGGGGGTCGGGTCGGGTCGGCCCGGACCCGGACCCCCCCGTTTCGAACCAGTTCTGGTTTTTGGGCCATATCTTGAGCCTCAGATCTCCGAATGATGAACCGTCTGTGGAAACGCGATCCTTGGATCGAGACGGTCGTTTCGGTATATCGCACTCAAGGTTTCGGTTTACTTTGAGTTCGGCCGGGTTGGTTCGTTCACGAAACCAACCGGGCCTTCAGAGCGGAAACGCTCATATCTTGAGCTTCGAACGTCCGATTGACGCGCCGTCAGTCGCGTTGTGTTCCTCTTAGTGAGATGGATCTTTTGGCATACTCCGCCCGAGGTTTGGACGCAGGTGGAGTACGGTCGGGTTGGTTTTGCCTTAAAAACCAACCGGGCCCCGGAGACGAAAATGCCAATAACTCTCAGACCGGGCGTCCGATCGACGCGTCGTCTGTTGCGTTGAGTTCCTTTTGACGATACAGAACTTTTGGATACATCAACTCTAGTCTTTGTGACAGTTGATATATCAACCTCTCGGATCGTGGAGCGGACCCTCCGAACGAGCTTGCTGTGTGCGGGAACCCTAGTGCTGGCTGCGACTGTTACTGCTACTACTACTGCTACTGTGACTGCGACGACGACAGTACAGAGATCCTGTGTGGATTCGACAACGACGACTTCAGCACTCAGCGATCTTACGTGGATCAGTGCTACAGGTCCTGTGTGGGCCCGATCCTGTGTGGGTCCTTGCGCTCAGCGGTTCTGTGTGAGCCAGCGCCTACAGGTCCTGTGTGGGCCCGATCCTGTGTGGGTCATTATGGGGGTTAGTTACCTATCGATCCTTCGTGGGTCCGACGACTTAGATGGATCAGTGATCATCTTTATCGTCCTTGAAGAAGTATACCTGTGTGAGATGAATCCTATTGCTTTCCTGTGTGGATTGTGTTGAGCAATCCTGTGTGGATTACGTTTTGCTTTCCTGTGTGGAATACGTTTACTATCCTGTGTGGACTGAGTTGTTCTTGGGCTCGGAGGTTGGAGCGTTTTTGAATTGATGACTTAGGTATATGTATGGGCATATACCTAAGCAGTGTCGGTTGTTACTTCGTGATTGTACTTTTCTTCGTGGTTTATCCTTTGTGGATTTGAGAGACCTTCAGGGGTCTCGGGGTCTCTACTGAGTAGCTTATACTCACCCCTGCACGGGCTTTGCCCGCACTACGTTGTGTTGGTTGCAGACGACGGACAGCGTTGACCTTAGCTGAGGCTTGCAGAGCGGGACGGTACCCGGAGGTGGACCACTGGACGGGACGTGCACGGAGCGGACGGCGGGACCCATGGAGCAGAGGAGCTATCTGTACCCACCCTTCAGGTGGGATTTCCAGTGGACAGCTCGGTGTAGCGGCTTTTACTTTTCAGTTGCTGTTTTCCCTTTTGAGTTGTACTTTACTTTTAGTTTGGGTTTGTATTCTGGCCCATTTACTTTTCCGCACTTTCAGTTGTACTCTGCTTTGTTCAGTGTTTACTTTCCGCTTGCTTACTCTGTGGTGTTTGTTACTTTTCAAAGGCAATGCCTTCCCTTTTTACCGGGATTTACGCCTTGGTGCTAGTCGCCAGCCCCTGGCCTATGGAAGGCGGGCTTGGGGTAGTCACGGCACGGACCCTGAGGGCGGGTCGTGACATGGAACCTCCATGTTGGGGCATGAAATTGGGTTGTGTACGAAGGATAACAACCCGATGACATGTTGGCTCTTACACGTGATTAGCAACCTGAGAGTTGATCTGACGCCACTGGGACAGACTAGAAATATGGGTCCCAACATAAGGGATAACAGCGGCTTACCTCAGGGCTCGGATCGACAACATCTTACCGTTGACATGGAATCACAGCGGCATACCGCTGGATGGGGTCACAATGTCTTACTGCTGGATGGAGTCACAACGGCTTACCACTGGGTGGAGTCACAACAGATTACCGCTGGATGGAGTCACAACGGCATACCGCTGTATGAGATCACAACGGCTTACCATTGGATGGGGTCACAATGGCTTACCACTGGATGGGGTCAAAACGGCTTGTCGTTGGATGGGGTTGAAACTCATGGAGGCTTCCTGCGTACCCTATCTAGGAGACAAGGATCAAATCCCACGTAGTTTGGGATGGTGTATGCAGTTTAACGTTGTGCAGGACGGAAAAGGTGGTCCGACGTGAAGGGGATTGGAACCGATGGGTGTTGGGCTTGAACCTCAGTGAGGCTTCCTACATACCTTGCCTTGGAAAGGATCAAAATCCATGTAGTTCAAGAGTGGTGTTGGTGAACCGATGTGAAGGGCTTCAGGACCAATTTGTGTTTTTCTTGAACCTTAGGGAGGCTTCCTACGTACCTTTCCTTGGCAAGGATCAAATTTCACGTAGTTCGGGAGAGGTATTGGTGAACCGACATGAAGGGTATCATGACCAATGGGTGTTGGTCTTGAACCTTAGGGAGGCTTCCTACATACCTTGTCTTGGAAAGGATCAAAGTCCACGTAGTTCGGGAGAGGTGTTGGTGAACCAACGTGAAGGGCGTCGGGACCAATGGGTGTTGGGCTTGAACATTAGGGAGGCTTCCTACGTACCTTGCCTTGGAAAGGATCAAATTCCAAGTAGTTTGGGAGGAGTGTTGGTGAACTGACATGAAGGGTGTCGGGACCAATGGGTGTTGGTCTTGAACCTCAGGGAGGCTTCCTACGTACCTTGCCTTGGCAGGGATCAAAGTCCACATAGTTTGGGAGGAGTGTAGGGCTTACACTCTAGGCTTCCTAGATAGGATGTCATGGTTTATGATTACTCTAAGCCTATGTGAGTCATGCTCGGTGTGAGAAAAAAGTGTCACCAAAGGCATGACGATCATGTCATGGAAGGTGCGTCTGTGGGAAGTGGAATGGGGGATTACATGTGGTTAGAGGCCCAAAATGGAAATAGGTTCTTACATGTTGTCCGCAGCCCAAAGAGTAAATAGGGGCTTACACATGGTTAGTAGCCCACAGTGATAGAGATTGGGACTTACTCTAGGGTGGAGGCCCGGTGGAGACAAAGCCCAGTGGAAGAGGTATTTGGTACCGAAAAAAGGATGGCTCTGGTGCCCATCCCCCCCCCCCTCTGGACCTTGGGACCAAAGAAGAAAGGAGGAGCATGAATGCTACCTCCTGTAAGAAAGGCTAGGAGCTTACACCAAAGTGGTTTCCCTTCCTCCACGAAAAAACGCTGCTCCAATAAAGAGGATCTCATTCCATGTGAGGAATGATTTCACTCTTGTGGAGACTAGTGGGAATACAGAATGTCCAAGGTGGGGGCACCCTGTGTACAACACATGGGGTGTGGTCACAGTTTAATGTTGTGTGCTGAGGACAATGGTGCTTGGTAGTTTAACGTCCTACAGCTTGGATGATGTGGGCGCACTCTGCACCCCCTAGGACATACATAACTGATACCTCCCGCCCCTTGGGGAAGGGAAGGCATCAGCAATGTTATGGTGAAGGGGTGTTATGGAGTGATCCATTAGGGGTCCACATTATCATGGCTATGCGAAGAAGTAATAGTCATTAGCGTGCCTATACGAAGAAGCATGAGGCGAAGAAACGCAACAGGAAGCACCGACCGAGGGACTTTGAAGTTACTTCATATGAGTCTATAGGTCCATATGAGAGAAGGGTTTTTAATGATTTGGTCATAAGAAGAACCCAAAGATGATGTCTGGGAGAGGGACATTGAACACGTGCGAAAGAGTGCGCCCAAGGAGGGTGTCTTGCATGAAAATGGAGCAGTTGCGTGGAAAAGGTCGGGGTGGATAAACCCAGGGGTTTGTGCGCAATTGGAGGGGTTTGCGCACAATCGGTGTGCAATTGGTACAATTGCGTAGGAAAGACTGGGTGCGTGTGCAATTGGAGAGGTTTGCGCAGAAATGGGAGAAGAGGTTTTTCATGCAAATTGAAGGGATTCAGTGCAAGGATGGGAGCACAAGGAAGAGCAGTTGTGCACAAAAACTGCCTGGGGTTTTCTAGGTAGGAGGAAGGGCTTGCGTGCAAAAGCCCCGAACTTAAGGGATTTGGGCGAGGTTCAAGCTAGAGTAGTCCCGTGCGAAGGTGGACTCCTGGGAGACCTGTCGCGAAAAATCACGTACTTGAAGGTCATATTTTTCATGTGGGGAGATGAATTTCATGCACGAGAGACAGTTCAGATTCTTCCACCCCGGAATTAGAAGTGGTTTCCATATATTTATAGGATTTTGGGGCCTTCGGGTTCGCGCGGAAGGAATTCGGTGTGAAAGATTGTGCACCCGGTGTCGGCGGCATGAATGATTTGACACCCAGGTCGGCCACAGGCATGTTTCGCGCTGGGTGTTGGCAGCGCAGAAGTTTCCGCACCTGGGTGGAAAACTCCATGGGATCCCATAGTTTTTTGCATGCAAGAGGCATTTTCTAAGCACCTATTGGATTTTTCTTGTAGCCCTTCCTTTCCTCCTGGAATTGATCACTGAGTCAAAATACGCATTCTCTTTATCCGCATATACCCATTTTAAGCTTTGGGTGTTTTGTTTTCGGAGTCTAAAATAGTATTATAAAACCTCATGGTTGATGCCACCCATATAAGCCTATCTCACATTTTAAAGAAGTATAGGATTCACCACCATAGAATGAAGAGAAATTGTACCCCTCTCCTCCACTAGGGTCAATTGCAATGAAGACAACTTATTTAATGCCTCCTCTACCAAGCGAGTATGGAACTTAATGGAATCTTCCACCACATTTCCGTTCCTAGTATATAGACTATCTAGAATTCATATTCCTATAGGATCTCCAAAAAAAAATTCTACCTCAGGTTAATATCTCCTTGAGTGAAAATGAACCTATGGATACAATATGTAATTCCCCAACCCCATAATCCTGGAGTCGGTGCATTAATTTATTAAATTGGAATGATTACAAGGAATCAAATCCTAAAGGGCCATTCAATTTTACAGTCTTGGAAATATAGATTATATAAATGATACCCATAATGTATTGGGAAATAGAAAATTAAAACATGATACATAAAAATAAAATAAATTGCACCCTTAAAATCTTATTCAAAGATTTATTCTTCATAAACTGGGGAAAATAAACATAATAAGGGTGATCTCAAATTCTGAGTAAGGGTAAGTAAAGCAGAAAAAATAATGAATCAATAGAAATAAGCCAACATGGAATGGTAAATAACTAATAACACATGCCATTTAAATAACTATACAAGGAATACTCAATATGGCAAGGTAAGAAACTGAAATACATGTCATTTAATCAATGAACTAAAAATTAAATGTATCCATAGATATGTCAACAAAATATATCATGGATGAATAATAACTGAAATATCTATTAAGGAAATTCTTAATTATTGAAGTTCAAGTATTAGGAACATGAATACCTATACTATTAATATCTTTCCTCCAGACAGTTTAAAACTATAGGTTGAAACATGATTAATTTGGCCAACTTAATCATCTCATGAGAACATGTCGATGCATCGAGGGGCTATATAAAGTCCTGGATCCACCCATAATTTCATTTTAAAATAATTAATCATATAGAATAATAAATTTAATCAATATAAAATATGACTTATCAAATATCCATATTGAATAAAATATACATATTTATTAATAATTCACCAGTTAATCAAATAACTGTCAAAGTAAATACCGTATGTAAAATGATATACAGTTTATGAAATAATAATATCAATCGTATGAAAATATGGATATTAAAGGAAGTTTATAATGAAAAATTATTAAAATAAAATTATTATTTCGATAGAAATTTCCCAATCTCAAAAGGAAGTGAGATTGTAAAGATAATCCTTAATAACATTTTTGAGGAGAATAATCTTGAAACATTCCAAAGTGTCGCATACCACTTTGAAACATTTAAATCATAATCCCCATGAAGTTATGAAATTAAATAAAACTTATAATATCATTAGAATAAGTATATTCATGATATTATGTGTCAAATGGCATTATATATACCACAAAAAGTGAGTTGGTGCATAATAACAAATAAGTCTCAATGGAGTGTAAATTGATATGAAATCCCTTACTTTAACCTTCCTTTTGTTGTGTGGTATTTATACTCATGTATATTGGTTTAAAATTTATTTCTAACTTATACTAGAACCATAATAATATTTATAATATCATATATTAACTTATTATAATATCTTATACCTGTTTGTTAACAATCTTTCATTATTTTGACTATTTTGGGTGTTAATTGCCTAGTTTTCTCAAATATGTTTTGACTTGTTATTTATTATTATTATTAATTAGATCATGGTTTCATCATATATAGAATTTAAACCATGATTTAATTATCATATATATTCAGTACATATTTATTTATAATAATCTATTAAGTTTGGAGATAAGAAATGAAATGCACAGTTCATGAAGACGGTAGGTCGTACGTACGCATGAACGCTGCTTTCATTTCTTTTTCACATTAAAATAATGAAAATTAAATGATAAATATGTATATTATAATTATATTATTATATATATTCTATATGTGTTACATATTATTATTAAAAATATCCTTAATATGTTCCATGTATAGTGTGAATGAATCACATCGCTTTGAGGAGGCAGTAGTCCACACTTCCACAAATAGCGTTATCATATTTAAACAAAATAGAATGTATAGAGGTATGTTTTATAAAATAATTAAAGAAGTATGAAGACATTAAAAATATAATATATATCATATATAAATATATTTTCCATTATAATTTTCACCATGAGATGCTGTAAAGGAAAAATGAACAATCATCATTTAGTGAGGCGGTAGTTCTCCATACACATAAACAGTATGTTTGTTACCCATTAGATGGAGGTGTGTGTAAGTTTAGATTGGAAATTTAGCCTAAAAATATCATTATATTTAGGATACTATTTTTTATATGATTATGGAATAAGGATATTTTAGGGGGTGGATAATGCAAAAAAACTATAGAGCTTGAGAGAAGATGTGGCCTCTTAATCAGGTAACTTCTTTTGATTTGAATCAGAAGGATTACTTAGATGGATTTATGAAAAGGGGGGATTATAGGATGAGGGGAGGTATTTTTATGAGTTATTTGGGTATATCATGGTCGATCCAAAGTTTTTTTATATGTTTGAAGAAGTGGGAGGAGAGGAGGCCTTTTATAGTGGAGGAGGAGTGGCACACTTGTAATATTTTGACAAAGGAATTTCATACACATTTTTTACATTGAAAGTTGCTCTAATAATGGACCCAATTCGAGAAAATGGATTATATGGTCTAAATATGGCCATAAAATGGCTTTTAAACAAGTTTCTAAGTCATTTGGGACCTTAATATTGAGGTTTAGTCCTTTATTAAGTTTAATTTTACCTTAATAATTGTAATTGATTTTAATTACTTTCACTAATATTTTTTGTCACAAAAAAAGATGAAATTATTAGACATTTTAAATTATTCTTATTCCAAATATGGAATCCATTTTTCCAAATTCCAATCATAGAAGTGGCATAAATTAATTTAAATTTAATCCCATAGACGGGATGATAAAGCAGTTTTTTAAGGTAAAAACCTTCAAAAGTTTGCTATGTTTTTAAAGTCAATTTCAAATTGAAATTGATTAAAATTATTTAAATTATATTAATTGATAAAAATATTATCTAAATAAACTTTAAAACCAATATAAAACATAATTTAACCTTATAGATAAATTAGATTAAAAATCAGTTTTGAACTAAAATTCCGTATTTTTTACTATTCATTAAAAAATGAATATTCATAGAAAAATGCCAAAAATTCACCATAATCTAATTTTTATATTTTTATTAAAAATATGAAGTTTATTTTGACATATTAAATTTATAAAAGGGTCAATATTATATTTAAAATTGGTTCTCTATTAAAAGTCAACAAAACTACCTTTATAAAAATATTGTATTTTGTATGTAATATTAGGTTTGTTATTATCTTATACCTATATAAAATATATTATATGAGTGTAAGAATATTTTTTTGGATATATAATATATAAATTTACTATATAAACACTCTATAAGTTTTAGAATTTAATTGACTCTGCAAAATGTAACTAAGTAGTGTTTTGTTTAAATCGGGTGTTGTGTGTATTAAATTTATTCTAAAAGGAAAATATGGAAATGCATTGGGGTGATACATTTTTCCCTCCTAAAAATAACTTTTTCTTGGAATTTTAGGGTTATTAACTTAAAAAATATAGGAATTTATTCTTCATATAATCTTCTAGTTCCCTTATTTATTCTTCCATTTTATGATTTCTCCATAGATCCTCTACCAGAAGAGTTTTCCAATTCCTCAATACTTTCTCTCTAGTATCAAGAATCTAGATTGGTTCTTCACAATATGAATGGTAGGGTTAAAACTCTATCTCATCAAAGATGAGAACGTAAATTAGGTCTGGAATTTACTTCTTTAGCATAGATATATGGAACACATTGTGTACCTTTGAGTGATTTGGCGGTAATGCTAAATGATAAGCAATGACTCAAACCCTTTCAAGAATTTCGAAGTGTTTGATATACCAGGAACCTAGTTTTACCTTCTCACCAAATCTTATAGCACCCTTCCAGGGAGATACTCTCAAGAAAACATGATCTCCCACTTATAACTCTAAATGTTTCCTTCAATTATTGGAATATCTCTTTTCCTACTTTAAGCAGATTTAATATGATCTTGAATGGCCTTTACCTTTTTCGTCATCTCTTCAACAATTTTTGGGCCTATGAGTTTCCTTTCACCAACTTCATCCCAATAAGTTGGAGTATCAAATCTATTTCCATATAATTCTTTATACGGTGCCATTTGAACACTTGAATGGAAACTATTATTATAGGAAAAATATAAAAAGGTAATTACTAATCCCACATACTTTTAAAGTAAAGTGAGCATGACCTCAACATGTATTCCATTTTTGGAATTTTTCTTTCAAATTTTCCATCAGTTTGAGGATGGTACGCAGTTCTCAAATGAAGCTTAGTGTTAAGAGACTTCTGAAGGATTTTCCAATATTTCGATGTAAAGTGGGGATCTCGATCATAAACAATTGATAGAGGTGCACCATGAAGTATTAAAACTTCATTAATATAGAGACTTTTGAGACACCCAAGAGGCATATATTCTCTTATAGAAATAAAATGTTTAGATTTGGTTCTTCGATCAATGATAACCCATATTTTATTGTTCCTTATAAGAGTATTTGGTAGTCCTATGTTAAATTCTATAGTAATTTTATCCCATTTACACATTGGAATAGGAATAGGTTGAAATACTCATTTATGATGTTGCCTCACAGCTTTCACTTGCTGAAAAACCAAGCATCTGGACACATAATCATCAATTTCCCACTTTATGTTATCCCACCAAAAATATTCCTTCAAGTACCTATACATATTTGTGCCCCTAGGGTGTATAGAGAAATTTTAGTTATGAGTGTCATCCAATAATTCCCTTTTAAGATCAGTTATAGATGTAACACATAGCCTCTTACCAAATTTTAGAACACCATCTTCACAAAAAAAAAGTTTTCTAATTTTCTTTCATTCACACCTTTAATTTTATTTAGAAAGTCATCATCATCATAATGATAATTCTTTAACCTCTCTAATAAAGATGGTTTTGAAATCATTTGATAAATTATTGATGTCTCCCCTTCCTTAGAAATTCCCATTTCCATATTTACTAGCTCCATGAACATAGGATCCTTCCCAATCCACATTTGGGTTAGAACTCCATGATCCTTCCTACTCAAATAATATGCTACTTTATTTTCTTTCCCTGGGTGGTAGTGTATTGAGAAATCATAATATTTTAGTAGTTCAAGCCATCACTGTTGTCTAATATTGAGCTCTTTCTATGATAAGATGAATTTCAAGATCTTATGATCTGTGTATATCTCACATCTTTCTCCATAGATATAATGTCTCCATATTTTAAAAGTAAATATTACAACCGCTAACTCTAAATCCTTGGTTGGGTAGTTCTGTTTGTGATTCTTCAATTTCCTTGATGCATATTTAAAAAAAATTATCATTTTTCATTAAGATACAATCAAGTCCCTTTTCTAATGCATCAATATATATGAAAAACCCATCAATCCCAGATGGTACAGTAAAAATAGGAGTGTTGAATAATCTTATATTTAGTTTATCAAAACATTCTTCACATTCCTTTTTCTATAAAAACTTAACCCCTTTACATGTAATCTTGGTTAACAGGTTAGCTAATCGAGAAAAATAATAATAAATCATCGATAGTGGCCTACCAAAACAATGAAACTACGTACCTAGGTTATGTTTGTTGGGATAGTACATTATTTGATAGCCTTTGTCTTTACAAGATCAACCAATATTCTATATTTGGAGATAATATTACCAAGAAAATAGATTTCTTAAAGCCATAAATCGCATTTACTGAATTTATCATATAACTCTTCCCTTCGAAGAGTCTTAAGGATGGTCTGTGAGTGATTCTCATGGTCTTCATAGGTTTTATAATAGACCATAATATCATTAATGAATACCCCAACAAAATCATCAATATATTCCTTGAATAATCTTTTCATTAAGTACATAAAGACATAGGGTACATTAGTTATTTCAAATGGCATTACTATAAACTCGTAATGTCTATACCTCATCTAAAAATTTGTCTTAAATATGTATTGTTTCTTCACTCGCAATTAGTGATACCCAGAACGAAGATCAATATTTTAAAAATAATAGAATCCATGAATTTTATCAAACAAGTCATCAATGCAAGGTAGAGGATACTTGTTTTTTATTGTAATGGCATTGGTTTACCTATAATTAACACACAACCTCATGGATCCATCTTTATTTTTAACAAATAGGACAGGGGCTCCCCATGGTGAAACACTAGGGTGAATAAATCCCTTTTTACTAAAATCCTCTATTTGTTTCTTTAATTACACTAATTCCACAGTGTCCATTATATAGGCAGTGTTTGATTTTGGACTTGAATCGGGGATTAAATCAATAGAAAATTCAACTTTACGCTTAGAGGGATGTTCAGGTAATTCCTTATAAAATACATCAATGTATTCTTATACAATAGGTACATCCTTGATTTGAAGATTACCTTATTTACTATGTGTTGTTTTCTCTTATTTTCTAAGTATATCATTTAGTAGAGCTATTAAGGGTGGATCTAAATAAGAATTAGGTGACAAATTTTTTATTCTAAAGATGATGGATTCAATATCTTCATCATAGATTGTAATTTCCTTCCTCTGGAAATAAATATTTTCATCATATTTTGAGATCCATTACATATCAAGGATTATATCAAATTCAAACATAGGTATGGTTGTAAGTTAAGCACATAGAATCATATTTATGTGTTATAATGGGGACTACCCGGCACATCTTTGTTGCAATGATACTTTCCTTAGGAGTTTTGACCGAAAACTCCCTTATTAAATCAACATAGAAGTGTCTAATTTTCTTATAAAACTGGGTATATATAAAAGAGTGTGATGATCTAGAATCAAATAATTTATTGTCTAAATTTTAAGATAGGATTAGTGTACCTTCCACTACATCATTTGGTACTTTCACCTCCAATGTAGTGATTTCATAAGCTTGGTCATCTAGCCTTATCCTCTTATGTGGTACATTCCCTTAATGCCTGGGGCATTCAATTGTATAGTGACCCACTTCCCTACATTTGAAACATTGTATAGCAATGTTTTACTTCTTCTCTTAGCACTCATGTTCAATATTACCCCTATCCCCATACTTATAACAAACTCCCAATCCCTTCAAAAATATCTCAGGGTGATTTTTCCCACAGTTTTCACAATATGGAAATGGTTGAGTTTTATTATTAATCTTAGACTCATTAACCTTCTCATAATGCTTAGATAGACTCTTCTTCTCTTGGTTTCCCTTGAATATATTGATTCTATAAAATTCCTTCTCCGTCTTGATGGCACATAAAACTATCTCTTCATATGATGTAAACTTTTAAGAATCCAGTACCCTTTAGAGATATGGCTTAAGACCTTCAAAGAAGTGGTCAATATCTCACTTCATGTTGTGTATATAATCCATAGAATACATATCTAACCTTGTAAAGATAGATTCATAATCTACAACACTCTCTTATTCCTTCTACTTTAAGCTAAGGAACTTTCTCTTCATCTCAATTTTTGTGATCACGATGGAAGTATTTATTGAATAATATCTCATTAAAATCCATCAATTCCATGAGTTTAATTTCTCCTTCCTCCCTTGTATTATGGATCAGATACCACCACTAATATGCATCACCTTGGAGACAATATACTGCAATGTAACCTTTTCCTTTTCACTGCATTCCAAGGCCATAAATATCTTTTATAGAGACTTAATATATTTATCTACTATAATTGGATTAGTAGTCCCAATAAATGATGGGGGGATTATACTACATAAAGTGATCTAGCATAGGATATTCTCTCTGTGGAATAGGTTTCTCCATTTAGAAAAGGTTTTTTGTCATAACCTATTTAAGTTTCCCTAATGTTTCCATGCTTTGATCTGCTCTAATACTAGCTATATTGGTTTACTCAAAATGGAAATCTCTACATTTTCCATGAGTATTGACACCATTTTCCCTTCCAGGTGCCATTTCTAGACAATATAATATACTAGGTTAGCTCATAAAATCAAAATTTATAATTCCAAATATAGTATATCACAGAACATAAATTTATGCATCGTAAGTCCTAGAATCATAAAATTTGGTTACTTTGTGTAAATATTTACTTTCAAATCCTTCATAATGGTAGGTAAGAAAATGTGAACTATCATAAGCTTTTCCCCCAAGAGTATCAAACCAGGTGTGTAGTGAGGACCAGGTGTGTAGTGAGGTCCATTTTCATGTTCCAGGTTACACCGAGTTAGGCCCAGCACACCTTGTCAGAGTTATTACTCTTAGGTACATGTTTTATAGAACCACGTCCACTTTTAGTATCCAAATAGGGGTTTATTTCTAATAATACCCACATAATATCTATCTTACCAAAATTCTTGTATGTTCTTCTATGACTCTTCCCAAAGTATATCTTAGGGTTATGTTCCCTAATCTAAGTTTTCTAAATCTAGTTTCCAGTTTTACTACTCAACTTCCTTTGATACCAACGTTAACACCCCAAACCCAGAATCCCAGAGTCGGTGCATTAATTTATTACATTAGCATGATTAAAAGGAATAATGTCACAACCCATCCTCGGGGCCCGTGTCGTGACTACCCCAAGCCCGCCTTCCATAGGCCAAGGGCTGGCGACTAGAACCAAAGGTGAATCCCTGATAAAAAGGGAAGTCATTGCCTTTTAACCTGTAACACACACACAGTCTAAACACAAGCAGTAGAGGAAATAAGTACTAAAATAGAAAAGTGAGGTGTGCTGAAAGTAAGTGGTCCAGTATACAAACCCAACTGAACAACAAGTACAAGTCCAAGTTAAAAGGGAAAACAACTCCTGGATCATCCACCGGGTAATCCTACCTGAAGGGTAGGTACATAACTCAAACAACTCATCCCTGTGGTACGTCCCGTCTAGTCCAGCTCTGAGCAGACTCTGTCCATCACCCTCAGCCTCGATCACTACTGTCTGTCGTCTGCATAGAACACAACAAGGTGCGGGCGAAGTCCGTGCAGGGCTTAGTATAAAAATACTCAATAGGGGACCCTGAGACCCCTGAAGGTCTCCCAAAATCCACAAAGGATAAACCATAGTAGAAAGATACAATCACAAAGTATCAACCAACCCTACTTAGGTATATTCCCATACATATACCTAAGTTACCAATCACAGTCCGGCTCCAACTCTCGAGCCCAAACACAACGCAGTCCACAAAGGAATTAAAGTCAATCACCACGATGATAATGGTTTAAATACATGACTCAACTCACACACAGGTATACATCTTTTGTAGAGTGATAGAGATGATCAGATGTAGTCACTGATTCATCTAAGTTGTCAGACCCACACAGCATACGGAACCAGCTAAGCTGTCGGACCCACACAGGATATAGGACCAGCTATTCTGTCAGACCAACACAGGATACAGGAATAGAATTTAAAACTGTCATACTCCCAGAGGATCCCGGTATATTAGTCATCGCTGTCGAACCCACGAAGGATTCTGGTTTATTAGTCATCGTTGTCGAACCCACATAGGATTCTGGTACAATAGTCGTCGCAGCCAGCTCTAGGGTTCCCGCACACAGCACGCTTGATTCTGGGAGGGTCCTCTCCTCGAGCAAAGTGTCGATACATCAACTATCACTAATTCCTGAGTTTATGTATCCCATAGTTATTTCTCATCAAAAGGAACCCAACGTGATAGACAGCACGTCAATCGGACGCCCGGTCTGAGAGTTATTGACATTTTCGTTCTAGGGGCCCGGTTGGATTTATGATCAATCCAAACCTAGATGTTTTCCAAATTTGTCCAAAACTCACTTGGAGTATCGCAAAATTACTGTCTTGTCGCGAGGGTCCCAGTGCCACAGACGGCGCGTCATTCGGACACGCGGTCTTAAAGATATTCGCATTTAAGCGAAGTCTGGCCCGGCCCGTCAAGCCCAGTGGGCTATGGTGGGTCGGTCCGACCAGGCTCGGTGGGTCCGACCCGGCTCAGCAGGCCTGACCCGGCTCGGCGGGCCCGACCCATCTTGGCGGGCCCAACCCGGCTCGGCGGGCCCGACCCGGCTCGGCGGACCTGACCCGGCTGGGGGGTCGGCCTAGCCCGGTGGGGCGCGGACCACCTGTAGACCCGGCCCGCACTGCGGGCTAGTCCGGTTCTCCTAGCGGCGCCGCCTCCTTGATGCTCGGCTGCCCGTAGCAGGCTGCTTCTGCCCGGCGCACGCGGCCCGCGTAGCGGGCCGCGGTTCTTCCCACGCGATGCCTGCGAGCGTCGCGGTTTTCCAGCCCGACCAACAGGCGACCGACTGGTTCGCCCTGCAGAGTGGCCCACGGAAGCGGGCCGCGGTCTTCTCCGTGCAGTGCATGCGGGCACTGCAGATCTCCAGCTGGGCTGGCAGGCGGCCGGCCGGTTCGGTTTAGCCGAGCAGCCCAAGGACGCGGGTCGTGTCCTCCACATCCACGCAGCACCTGCAGGCGCCATAGTTTCTCCAGTGGGATGACCGATCGGGCGACCGGTCGTCCTACGGTCTGGGCGGCCCAAGTGGCTGTCGGACCCTCCACGCGGGTGTCACTGTCGCTGCCACCTCCTGTTGTCGGCGCCTCTTCTGTTCATCATGGCACCCATGGCTGCGGCCCCCTTCTTTCGGCGTGGTGCGACGGCACCGCGCCCTACTGGCTCCACCTCCGTCGTCAACACAAACAAGGTTCAACGGAGGGACGTTGTGCTGTGTTTTTTTGGCCCGCGCCCTCTGCGTTAGGTGATAACAACTTGGTCACCGTCAACTAAAAACAAACATTGACAAACGAGGATATAATTTATACATTAAAATTAATCAAATCCTCCAACCTCGTATTTTTTCATTGAACGTTGACAAGTCGCGGAAGTCAGTCATTGCGGAAGACAGATGTCGTTCCATCAACGTCGGAGGGGATGACGTTGTCGTTGGCGATGTTGTTTGTGGGGGAATCTTCCCTTCCTTTCTCTGGTTGGAAATGAAAGAGATGCGTCATCTTTCTTCGGTGGAAACGGCGTTCTTCGTCGAGAGGATATCGTTCCTTCAAGCGTTCTCCCAAAACTCCACTAATTCTCCCAACCAAGGAAAAATATTCCAACCATAATAATATAACACATATTATTATGCTCACATAATGAATTCCAAATAATTCAAATTAGATGATCCAATTAATTAATTGCAAGCGAGATAATTAATTGAGAGAGTGAGTTGGCACATTAAGTGGGAAGGTGGAAAGGCTCCACCATAAATTGGGAGTTAAAGAGTTAAAGGGGGGTTCAGGGGGAGTTGAGCGGTTTGAGATCATGTGGGGCCCACCACAAAATATCCTCCCATGGGAGGTTATGTGGGGGTGTTCCCCACCACCAACTTCCCTTTGGAGAAAATAACCACCACCCAAATAAAAATTATGTCACACATAAATTTTTATTTAATTTTTGAGAATCCCCCAAAATTAACTTCCACTCCCAATAAAACGCAACTACGGTAAAGGTCTCCTTAAGAGAATATCGGTGCTGTGAGTTCATCAGTGTCCTCAGATTTCAATTCTGAGCACTGGTTCATAAGATATAAAAACTCGCATATACGTTTTTTGAACGTACCCGAACAAAACTTCAGAAATTGATTTCGGGCACACCGGGCCTCGGAATCAAGAGACGTCAGAAACTGTGGGCTCATAAAATTCCCATGTATTTAAGAAAAAAAATTCCACTTAATTTCCAGGTCTTTACATTCTCCCCACCTCAGGGCTTTATGTCCCCGTAAGCTACAACACACACTAAGGGAACAAATGGAGGTACTGAGCATGCATCTGAGCCTCCCGCTCTTATGTGCTCTCCTGGAGGTTCCCAGGCTGGCAGCAAATACGCACTAGAGGAATTGACCATCGTCGTAGGACCCACTCCTATAGATCCTCAATCTCCATTGAAACCTCCATGAATGTCGCCCCTTCATCGATGTACATCTCCCCGTGGTCGATGATGTGGGACGGGTCATGCACGTATCTCCTCAACTGAGATACGTGGAAGGTGTCATGCACCCGGTGCAACTGAGGTGGAAGAGCCAGGCGGTAAGCCACCTTGCCTACTCTACTGAGGACCTGGAATGGTCTGATGAATCACGGAGATAACTTGCCTCATCATCAAAATCTTCGTAGACCTCATCGAGGTGAGACCTGTAGGAAGACGTGGTCGCCATCCTCAAACTCCAGTGGTCTCTGTCTCCTATCAGCATAAGAATTATGTCTGTTTTGTGCCGTATTCATTCGCTCTTGGATGATTTGCACCTTCTCCGTCGTAGCCTGCATCATCTCTGGCCCTATAAGTGCTGACTCCCCCGGTCAGTCCAACACATTGGTGATCTGCAAGGTAGACCGTATAGTACCTCGTAAGGTTCCATCCCAATGGTGGAGTGGTAGCTATTGTTGTACGCAAACTCCACCAAGGGTAAGTGATCCTCCCAGCTGCGACAAAAGTTAAGGACACATACACGGAGAATGTCCTCAAGAGTCTGAATGGTCCTCTCAGTCTGACCGTCCGTCTGAGGATGGAAGGCGGTGCTCAAGCAAAGATGCATCCTGAAAGCCTCCTACAACCCCTTCCATAGCTGGGAAGTGAAACGAGCATCCCGATCAGAGACGATTTTCGATGGAACACCATGAATTCGTACGATCTTCTGAATGTATAGGCATCCCAAGCTCTCTACTGAGCCCTGCTCTCTGATCGGTAGGAAGTGGGCCGAATTGGTTAGTCGATCGACAATCACCCAGATAGAGTCGTGTCCACTGGATGTATGTGGAAGTACCATCACGAAATCCATGGATATCCCATCCCACTTACACTATGGGACCTCTAAGGGCTGAACCAAACCGGCTAGAACTTGGTGCTCCGCCTTCACTTGCTGACAAGTTAGGCATCACGAGACAAACACTACTACCGCCTTCTTCATAACCAGCCACCAGTGCTGTTGTCTGACGTCCTGATACATCTTCACCACTCCTAGATGTACCGCTAGAGGGGAATTGTGGAACTCCCTCAACACCTCCTCCTGTAGTGAAATGGGTACCATGGTACATCCTCTGAAGAGGATGATGTGCTCCCCACCTTCAGAAAACCCATCAGGTGCCTGCCCTGAGGATATTTAAGCATGTTGTGTCTCACAGTCAAAGTCACCATGTTGTGCCTCTCTGACTCTCTGAAGAAGTGGAGGAGTGACTATGAGAGACTGCAGAAAGGATGCTCCATATCTATCCAAAAAGGATATCTGCAACGCGGCCAGCTGCTACGTCTCCTCTCCTAGAAGTTGAATGTCCGATCTCCTACTGAGAGCATCTGCTACAACATTCCCCTTCCTGGGAGTATAGACTATCTTGAAGTCATAGTCCTAGAGGAACTCGAGCCATCTTCGTTGTCTCAGGTTCAGGTCCTTCTGTGAGAAGATGTACCTGAGACTCTGGTGGTCAGAGTAGACTATAAAACGCTCTCCCATTAGATGGTGTTGGCACATCTTCAAGGCGAAGACCACTGTTGATAACTCCAGGTCATGGGTGGTGTAGTTATGCTCGTGTTGTCTCAACTACCGTGAACCATACGCGATCACTACTCGCTCCTGCATCAGGACACACCCGTGTCTGGTCCCTGATGCATCGCAGTAAACTATGTACCCTACGCCCTTCTTCAGTAGCCTCAAGATGGGCACACTGGTCTCTGCATCAGCTCCTGAAAGCTCTGCTGGAAACTATCTTACCACACGAAATTTTACCCCTTCTTCATCAATGCTGAAAGCAGTGCTGCAACTCTGGAGAAGTCTGGCACAAATCTCCGATAGTACCCAACCAAACCTAGAAAACTCTGAACCTCTGTCACACTTCTGGGTGGCTCCCAATCAAGTATTGCATCTATCTTCTATGGATCCACTACAAATCTAGCCTCCGAGATGACGTGTCCTAGAAAGTGGACCTCTCGAATCCAGAACTGGCACTTCAAGATCTTACCATATAGCTGGTGCTCTCAGAGTGTATCCATTACTACCCGAAAATGGTAGGCGTTCTCCTCCTCAATAGTCCAGTAGATTAGTATATCGTCGATGAAGACTACGAAAAATTGATCGAGGTAAGGCTGGAAGATCATGTTCATGAGACTCATGAACACTTCTGGAGTGTTGGTTATGCCGAAGGGCATAACCAAGAACTCATAGTGGTCATACCGACACATGAAGGCTCTCTTCTTCACATCCCTGTCTTGAACTCTGATCTAGTGATAGCCTGACCATAGGTCTATCTTCGAGAACCATCGTGCTCCCTTGAACTGATCAAAGAGGTCGTCAATCCTCAGCAGTGGGTACTTGTTCTTCACAGTCACCTGATTCAGGCGATGGTAGTTGAAACATAGTCACAAGCTCCCATCCGCCTTCTTGGTGAACAAAATTGTAGATGCCCATGGTGAAACACTGGGTCGGATATATCCCTTCCCCTGCAAGTCCTCCAGTTGTACCCGCATCTCCCGAAGCTCGGTGGGAGCCATACAATATGCTGGAGTAGATATCGGTGTTGTCCCGGGGTACAGGTCAATATAAAAGTCTACCTCTCTGGGAGGAGGTAGTCCTGGAACATCGTTAGGAAAAACATTCGCGTACTAATCCACCACAACAGGAAAACTCAGACTCTGCACATCAACCGCTCTGAGGATGAGACTAGCCAACTGATGTGTGATCGGTTTTTCCCTCCTCTACGTAAGTCCATCCTGCACTTCAAAGGCTCCCTTCTCGCTGGTGAAGGTGAACCTAGTCCCATCTATGCAGATAAACTGTACTTTTCACCTAATACAGTCAATATGAGCATGAACTGTGGATAACCAGTCCATACCCAAGATGACGTCATAAGGCATCGAAGCTGCTACAAGAAGATCCCAGCCAAAGCTCTCTCCTCCTAGAGTAAGCTCACACTGCTGGCACCAGAGCGTAATCATCGAGTCTGCTCCCGTAGGAGTCTCTAGCCGTAAGGATCGAGTCAATGGATCCTTCGGAATCTCTGAGCTCTGAACGAGGGCAGTGGCAATAAAAGAATGACTTTCACCTATGTCTATAAGTACTACAGCAAGGGTGGATTAGACACAGATAGTACCTCAAATAATCTTAGGTGTGCCATGGTCGTAGGCCTCGACTGCCTGGAGCTGAGTCTGCCTCTGTCCGCCAGCTCCCTGTGGTCAGGGTGGACCTCCTGATGGTGGTGGTGGTAGAGCCTTGAAATGTCATCCACCACCCACTACTCGGCTAGCTCCTCTGCCATGTCTGCCTGCTCCTGGCGGACCACCACGGTCAAACCTCTGCCTCTACCTGGGAGGTCCCTCTACTTTTGTCCGCTCATCTGCATGACGGGACGGGCAGTCACGAGCCATGTGGCCCTTCCCACCACATGCATAGCACTGTCTGCTCCTCGTATAGCTGGCTCTGTCTTGTGTTCCCCGCACAACCGAACCTGTATCCTGGGGTCGGCCACCTGATGGCCTGGTCCACTTGGACCTCTGCATCATCTATCTACTGTCGGCTGCAGAAGACTCCGCTACGTGTCTCCCTGTGGTGGGTCTCACAGCTAGTGACTGCTCAGCAAGAAAACTCTCCACTAAAAGGGCTCTCTCCAACACCCCTTTCTGCGTTGAAATGATGAGGGGAATCGTTGAAGCCCTGATCTCATGCCCCAGTCCCTGCTCAAAGGTCTGGGCCCTGAATAACGGGTCTTGTACCATATCTGTGGAGTAGTGTGAGAGGTTGGTGAACCTCACTATGTACTGAGCTACTTTCATGTTTCCCTGCTCCAGATGAAGTAACACCTGAATCTGCACCGCATGAAGGGTGGCTGAAACAAACTCTGAGTGAAAGAGACTCTCGAATTCTGTCCAGAGTAATGATGCCTCGTCATGCACTTGGAGAATCAGGCTCCACCATCTTTCTGATACTACACGCAAGAGACTCACGACAAGGATCACCATGAGGTCGGCTGGTGTCCCTACCAATCTGAAAACTCTCACGACAGCCTCCATCCAATCCTCAGCTGCCTGTTGGTCCGTCTCTCCCTAGAACCTGGGCGGCCTCTAGCACTAGAACTCATGCAACTTAGTCAGGCGGCGTGCACTCTCTTCTACTAGAGCTGGTTTTATCGGTGGCCCAGCAGGTAGTGGTACCGCTGGTACCTCCACTGTGATGGGGCCCTGCACCGAGGCCTCATCGTTTGGTGGGCTACCATCTCATACGAAACTCGAAACCCTAGCTAGCTGCCTTCGTGGGGCCATCCTAAAAAGAAACATGTGTGCCACGGTTAAATCAGTATACCTGGTGAGATGACATAAATTAATCACAAAAAAAAACTTTTTCAAAGGAAACACACACGCAATCAGTGTTTTTGTGCACTGAATCGGAGTTCAGAAGTTAGAGTCCTGGTGTATGGATACATCATCCACTTCACCAACATCGGTTTCCCTAAACTAATAACCACACCCAAAACACTATACACTATTACCGTTAAAAGAATCAGAGTCTAATTTCTGCGATAGAACTGACTCCTCTGATACCAATTTGTCACGACCCATCCTCAGGGCCCGTGTCGTGACTACCCCAAGCCCGCCTTCCATAGGCCAGGGGTTGGCGACTAGCACAAAAAAGAATCCTTGAACAAAAGGGAAGGAATTTCCTTTTAACCTGTAACACACACAGTCCGAACACAAGCAGTAGAATCAAGAAGTACTAAAATAGAAAAGTAAGGTGTACTGAAAGTAAGTGGGCCAGTATACAAACCCAACTGAACAACAAGTACTAGTACAAGTAAAAAGGGGAAACAGCTCCTAGATCATCCACCGGGGAATCCTACCTGAAGGGTAGGTACAGAACTCGAACAACTCATCCCTACATTATGTCCCATCTAGTTCAGCTCCAAGCAGCCTTCGTCCATTACCCTCAGCCTCGATCACTAATGTTCATCGTCTGCACAGAACACAACAAGGTGAGGGCGAAGCCCGTGCAGGGGTGAGTATAAAAATACTCAGTAGGGGACCCCAAGACCCCCGAAGGTCTCCCAGAATCCACAAAGGATAAACCACAGTAGAAAGATACAATCACGAAGTATTAACTAACCCTACTTAGGTATATGCCCATGCATATACCTAAGTTACCAGTCACAGTCCGGCTCCAACTCTCAAGCCCAAACACAACCCGGTCCACAAAGGAAGTAAAGTCAATCACCACGATGATAATGGTTGAAAGACATGACTCATCTCATAGAGAGGTATACATATTTCATAGAGTGATAGAGATGATAAGATGTAGTCACTGATTCATCTAAGCTATCGGACCCACACAGGATACAGGACCAGCTAAGCTGTCGGACCCACATAGGATACAGGACCAGGTATTCTGTCGGACCCACACAGGATATAGGAACAGAAGTCAGAACTGTCAGACCCATAGAGGATCCTGGTATAGTATCCATCGCTATCAAAGCCATGGAGTATTCTGGTTCAATAGTCATCGCTGTCGAACCCACATAGGATTCCAGTACAATAGTCGTCGCAACCAACTCTAAGGTTCCCGCACATAGCACGCTCGATTCCGGGAGGGTCCTCTCCTCGAGCAAAGTTTCAATATATAAAAAATCACGAAGTCCTGATTTGATGTATCTTGTAGTTCTGTCTCATCAAAAGGAACCCAATGCGACAGAAGGCTCGTCAATCGGATGCCCGGTCTGAGAGTTATTGGCATTTCCGTTTCAGGGGCCTGGTTGGATTTACGCTCGATCCAAACCCGGACGTTTTCCAAATTTGTCCAAAACTCACTTAGAGTGTCGCCAAAGGATCACCTCATCACGAGGGTCCCAGTGACGCAAACGGCACATCGTTCGAATGCGCGGTCTTAAAGATATTCGCATTTAAGAAAAGTTGGGCTCGGCCTGTCAAGCCCAGTGGGCTGTGGCGGTTTGGCCCGACCCGGGTCGGCGGGTCGGACCCAGCTGGAGGGTCGGCCTAGCCCGGCTCGGTGGGTCCGACTTGGCTGGGGGGTCGGCCCGGCTTGGTGGGGTGCGACCCACATACGAACACGGCCTGCGCTGCGGGCCGGTCTGGTTCTCCCGACGCACGCGGCCCGCACAGCGGGTTGCGGTTCTTCCCACGTGGCACCTGTGGGAGCCGCGGTTTTCTATCCTTTATGGCAGGCTTCTGGCCGGTTCGCTCAGTAGAGCGGCCCACGGAAGCGGGCCGCAGTCTTCTCCACGCAGTGCTTGCGGGCGCTGCGGATCTCCAGCCCGGCTGGCAGGCGGCCGGCCAGTTTGGTTCGGCCGAGCGGCCCGCGAACGCAGGCTGCGTCCCCCACCTCCACTCGGCGCCTGTGGGTTCCACGGTTACTCCAGCGGGCCGGCTGGTCTTCCTATAGTCCGGGCGGACCGAGTGGCTGCCGAACCTTCCAGGCGGCCGGCGCGCGGCCGCCGTTGCTGCCGCCACCTCTGGTCGTCGGCACCTCTTCCGTTTTTCGCAGCCCGCATGATCGCGACCCCCTTCATTTGGCATGGTGTGACAGCACCGCACCCTACCTGCTCTGCCTCCATCATCAACACAAACAAGGTTCAACGGAGGGACGTCGGTCTGTGTTTTTTTGGCCCACGCCATCCGTGTTAGGTGATAACAACTTGGTCACCGTCAACCAAAAACAAACATCGATGAATGAGGATATAATTCATACATTAAAATTAATCAAATCCCACTACCTCGTATTTCGTCGTTGAATGTTGACGAGTCACGGAATTCAGTCGTTGCGGAATACGGACATCGTTCCGTCAACATTGGAGGGGATGACGTTTACATGGCGACGTTCTTCGCGGGCGGCGTCTTCCCTTTCTTGGTTCGGTTGGAAATGAAAGAGAGGCGTCATTGTTCTTCGATGGAAACGGCGTTCTTCATCGCGAGGATATCATTCCTCCAAGTGTTTTCCAAAAACTCCACTAATTCTCCCAACCAAGGAAAAATATGCCAACCATAATAATATAACACATATTATTATGATCACATAATGAATTAAAAATAATTAAAATTAGATGATCCAATTGATTAATTGAAAGCTAGATAATTAATTGAGAGAGTGAGTTGCCACATTAAGTGGGAAGGTGGAAAGGCTCCACCATAAATTGGGAGTTAAAGAGTTAAAGGGAGGTTCAAGGGGAGTTGAGGTGTTTGAGCTCATGTGGGCCCCACCACAAAATATCCTCCCATGGGAGGTTATGTGGGGGTGATCCCCACATCCCACTTCCCTTTGGAGAAAATAACTACCACCTAAATAAAAATTATGTCACACATAAATTTTTATTTAATTTTTGAGAATCCCCAAAAATTAACTTCCACTCCCGATAAAACGCAATTGCGGTAAAGGTCTCCTTAAGCGAATATCGGCGCTACGAGTTCATCGGTGTCCTCGGATTTCTATTCCGAGCACTGGTTCAAAAGATATAAAAACTTGTATGTACATTTACTAAACGTACCTGAACAAAACTTTAGAAATTGATTCCGGGCGCACCAAGCCTCGGAATCAGGCGTCGTCAGAAACTGCGGACTCATAAAATTCCCATGTATTTAAGAAAAAAAATTCCAGGGAATTTCTGGGTCTTTGCAAATAAAATCCTAAAGGACCATTCAATTTAGAAGTCTTGGAAAGCTTGATTATATACATGATAACCATAATACATTGGGAAATTGGAAATACAAATAGGATATATAAAAAAATAAATTGTGTTCTTTATAGCTTATTCAAATATTTATTCTTCATAACCTGGGGAAAAGAAACATAATAAGGGTGAGCTCAAATGATCAGTAAGGGTAAGTAAAGTGGAATAAATAATGAATAAATGGAAATAAACCAACATAGAAAGGTAAATAACTGATAACACATGGCATTAAAATAACTTGATGAGGAAAATTCAATATGAAAAGGTGGGAAACTGAAACATGTTCCATTTAATCAATTAACTGAAAATCAAATGTATCCATAGATATGTCGGTGAAAATATCATTGATGAATATTAAATAAAATATCTATGAAGGTAATGATTAACTATTGGATGTCATGTCTTAGGAACATGATTACATATACTATTAAGATCCATCCTCCAGACAATTTAAAACTACAGGTAGAAACCTGTTTAATTTAGCCAAATTAATCATCTCATGAGAACCTGCCAACGCATTGAGGAGATATAAAAAATCTGGGCTCCACCATTCATTTTATGTCCACATCATTCCTCATATTAAATAATCAATTTAATTAATAGACAATATACCTTATCAACTATTCATATTGAATAAAATATACGGATATATTAATAATTCCTCAATTAATTAAATAACTGTCAAAGTAAACACTGTATGTAAAGTGATATATGGTTTAGAAAATAATATTATACATCATATTAAAATATGGATATTCAAGGAAAATTCCAATGAAAAATTATTACAATAAAATTAGTTTTTCAAGAGAAAGTTAGAAATCACAAAAATAAGTGAGATTGTAAATATAATCATTAAGAACATTCTTGAGGATAATAATCTTTAAACATTCCAAAGTGTCACATACCACTTTGAAACATTTAAATCATAATAAACATGAATGTATTACATTAAATTAAAATTATAATATCATGGGAATAATTATATTCATGATATTATGTGTCAAAGGGTAGTATATACATCATAAAAATTGAGTTCGTTCATAACAAAAAATAAGTCTCAATGGAATGTAAACTGAGATGAAATCCATTACCTTAACCTTACTTTTGTTGTGTTGTATTTATACTATTATATAGTGGTTTGAAATATGATAATAACTTATACCGGTACCATAATAATATTCATAATATCATATATTAACTTCTTATAATATCTTATTACCCGTTTGTTAACAATCTTTCATTATTTTGACTATTTTGGGTGTTAATTTCCTAGTATTCTCAAGTATGTTTTGACTTGTTATTTGTTATTATTATTATTTAGATCATAGTTTCATCATATCAAGAATGTAAACCATGATTTAATTGTCATATATATTCAGTACATATGTATTTAGAATAATCTATAAATTTTAGAGATAAGAAATGAAATGCACTATTCATTGAGATAGTAGGTTGTACGTATGCATGAACGCTACTTTCATTTCATTATCATATTAAAATAATGAAAAGTAAATGTTAAATATATATATTATAATTCTAGTATCATATATATTTTATATATGTTACATAGTTTTATTAAAATTATCATTAATATGTTCCATGTATAGCATGAACAAATCACGTCGCTTTGAGGAGTCGGTAGTCCACACTTCCTCAAACAACATTATTATATTTACACAAAATGGAATATATAGAGGTATGTTTTATAAAAGAATTATATAATTATAAATACATTATAAATATCATATATATCATATATAAATATATTTTCCATCATAATGGCCACCATGAGAGGTGTTAAAAGAAAAATGAATAATCATTGTTTCATGAGGCGGTAGTTCACCATACACGTAAACAGTATATCTGTTACCCATTAGATGGGGGTGTGTATAAGTGTATATTGAAAACCAAGAATAAAAAAATCTCATTATATTTAGGATATTGGTTTTGTTAAATGATCATGAAATAAAGATATTTTAGGGGGTGGATAATTGAAATAAAACTAAAGAGCTTGAGAGAAGAAATTACCTCTTAATTGGGTAACTTCTTTTGGTTTGTACCAAAAGGCTTAATTGGATGGATTTATTCCCAAGGGAAGGCTTATAGGATGATGTGTAACTTCCCTAACCTGGGATACACTAGACCTCTTCCCTGAGTCAGGTCGTCACGTGACCTCAAGTGTGCCTCCCCGTACGCAAGAGGTTTCCGACTAGTAGTGAGGCTCTAGATTAGTCATGTGGAGAGACTATACCCAATTTACTAGATTAAGACATAATAGAAACCAATATAAATAGTGTAAAAAATAATAAACAACCACTAGAATTCATATCCAAACATCTCATAAACTGGGTACAAACCACAAGAAACAGTAAATATGTCATGTCGTGCCACAATGCCAAGTGAATAAAACCCAAAATAAAGACAACATCGAAATCCCCAAAATGGTTCTAAATCCAATTCGGGACCTAATCTATGCATGTACCATGTACAACTAAACTCTATAGAATAGGTCCCTTTCCCTTGTCCAGGACTACAAGTATGAAATCTGCTCGGGTACCCAACGGCGGCCTGAGCAGGATGTGAGTACAACTCAGTAGGCCACCACCAACGGTGTCTACAAAACATATGTATAGTAAATAGTGCATGCAATTAAAGATGAATGAAAATTAAATAAAAGACAATATATTGGACACAAGTTAAGAATCACTACTTTTTTATTACTATTAGGCTTATTGTGCCATGTTCATTGTATTTAACAACTCATAATTTAGTTCAGCATCAATATAAAAACCATGGGTTAGATATATACCTTATTCACCCAATATTCATGTCATTTATCATTTCACATAAGAGAATAATTCAAGTCCCTAAATCACTATGGATGAGTATATCAAGTAATCACAGCATTTACCTTGGAGCCTCAGTTTAGGTATTTTCATTGAATATAACCATTGGGGGCATAGAGCATCCGTCTGACTCCCCAACCCATGCATTACTGGGTAGGTTAGAGAATCAATCTAACCCTACTCGTGGGAGGATCATTAGTTCTTAATCCCACCACCAAGCCATGTGAACATGCTTATTTATCCATTTACCAAATTTATTCATTCCACAACCATTACAACCAATAAATATGACAATCATGTTTCACAATAATCAATCATGGAATTCAATGTTATGCCATAGCCCATTCACAATGCCATTTTACAATACATAACCCATTAGCCCAATTATCTTTCCCATGTCTCGCCCCATTAACCATATTCATCAATTCGTTATCCATAATCCAAACCCATGTGTTCCACATTTCATACACATGAACCCTCTTTGGGTTTTCAATATAATTCATTATCCATAAGGTGCAGCCCCTATTTAACAAATTTATCCCATTTTTATTACCATGTCAAACAATCCCTTAAGCCACTACTAAGAATAGGAACATTCCAATAATTAATTTCCACTCTCATTAAACATTTCATTATGATTATCAAGGTCTCCACATTGTTATAGGATAACATTGCTCATACTTAGCTGACTTCTATGTCCGGAAGGTATCGGTGCACCACATGGGTGGACCTACAAAGGTTATGTCATCCTCTATGTGTCCCATGGGGACCATGAGGGTCTCCATTAATCACTTAGACACCAATTACACAAAATCTCATCAAAGGATCACAATAAAAATAATGGGTAACCAAGAAATAAACCCAATAATGCAAAAATATCAAACAAAACTATGGGATATAACTTATAGACCACCTACCTTGGATCCATTGTCGAATTCATGCCTAATTGAGGCCTTGGATCCTGATTCAATTCCCATTTGAAGATTCACCCAAAATCTCATAGAAAAAGAAATGTTTTATAGATTCTGATGAAGATGGGGAAGAAATGGAAACCCTAAAACAAAAAGAGAAGTAAGGAGGATATTAGCCTTACCCGGATCTTCAGTCTGTAACTTACAGCACTCTAAATAGACTATGATTAAAGGATAAACACCCTTAGGAGTTCTTGTACACCTTGGTCCATCACTAGGGTAGAAGGAGGAAGAAGGAGGAGAAATCCTGAGTTGGGGTTAAAAAACCCGAAGTGGAAATTTTGTAAATTTCTCAACTTTACTAGGCTACACGGTTTACCAAACCGTGCCCAAACTGTACGAGAGCTATTATCCCAAAATCCCCCTTTTTCATGGTTTCTTGAGAGTTCTACATGGTTTTTTTAACTGTGTGGTAACCATGTGAAGGCCTCTATCCAAGGATTCATGGTTACCTGGGATGATCTGCATGGTTTTCACTAACTATGTGCAAACCGTGCCACATGCCCAGAAACCCATTTTCCTCCATTTTTGTGTCCCGAACCCCCAGAACACCCCCAAGCCTTCACATTAACTTTTTGAAACAGTTATTTGACCAAAATAAAGGACTTAAACTTAAACATAAACAAAAATATACCTTATAAAGGCCCCATATCTTACAAACTTCCCTCCTTAGGACATTTCGTCCTCGAGCCTCTCTTATCGAGCATCATTGAGCATCTGAAGCAAATAGATTGGGCCACTGGGCCCGCATATCTGAATCTCACTCCTAAGTTTCTTCCTGGATATTTCTATGCTTCCATAAAATATGAACCAAAGGTACAACCTTTCCCCATAAAACCTTATCACTATGATCCACAATACGAATTGGATTCTCCTCAAAGTACGTATCTGTCTGAAGCTCAACATCATCAATGTTTATCACATGAGATAGATCAGGGTGATATTGTCACAGTTTTGAAACATGAAAAACATCATGCAACCCATTGTACCACTGTGGAAGAGCCAATTGGTAAGCCACTAGTCTGATCCTCTCCACGATCTCGAATAGCACCACATACATGGGCACTAACTTTCCCTATTTTTGAATGCAAAGGTGACCCAACCTTGGTGACACCCAAAGAAACACACTATGCCACACTACAAACTCAAGGGGTCTACGACGTCGATCTGCTTATGACTTTTGCCTACTCTGAGCTATCATCATGCGCTTCTGAATCAAATGAACTTTCTTTAACGTCTCTTTTACAAGACTCAGTCCTAATATCTCATATTCCCTAGCCTCTAATCAACACAATGGTGATTTACACAGTCTCCCACAAAGTGCCTCAAAAGGTTCCATCTGAACTGTAGCCTGGAAACAATTATTGTAAGAAAACTCAATAAGTGATAAATTATTTTCCCATAAACCATCGAAATCAAGGACAAAGGCTCTTAACATTTCCTCCAATACATGAATCATATGATTTGACTACCTATCTATTTTTGGGTGATAAGTTGTACTCAACAAAACCTGGGTTCCAAGTTCCTTCTGCAATCTCTTCCAAAACTGTGATGTAAAATGTTGTTCATGATCCGAAACTATGGTTCTCAGCACACTATAAAATCACACTATTTCCTGAACATACAACTCAAACAATTGGTAAACTATATATGTCTCCTAGGTTGGAAAGAAATGAGATACTTTAGTCAACCGATCCAAAATGACCAAAATTGTGTCATTCTTCTGAGGTGTCCTCGGAAGTCCCACTACGAAGTCTATCGTTACGTCATTCCACTTCCATTCAAGAATGGGCAATGACGATAACAAACCACCTGGACGTTGATGCTCTACCTTCACCTGTTAACATGTAAGGAATCATGCCACAAAATCCACAGCGTCTTTATTCATCCCCGGCAACCAATACTACCTACGAATATCACGATACATCTTAGTCAAGACCGGACATACTGACCACCTTGATGCATGGAACTCATGCATCAACTCTTCCTATAAACACACTGGTACTACCACACGACCACTAACAGAGACAATTCCATCACCATCCAAGGTCCAACTAGAAGGTGACTCTTCACCTTTAAGACTTTACTTCATAGAAAAACACTTTGGATCCTCCAATTTTCTCTCTTTGACCTGGCACAAAAGTGCATAATCAATTGCTAATGACGCAAGGATCATCTTCCCATGCCCATACTACACCTCCAGGTGTATCTCAATAAACAAATTCATCATTTTCCATTCAAAGTTAGATTTCTGAACCACTTGATTCTGATTCTTTCATCTTAGAGCATCCACAACACTATTCCCTTTTCCCAGTGTATAAACCAACTCAAAATTGAGGGATTTCAGGTACTCGACCCACCTTCGCTACTGAAGATTTAAATCCCTCAGAGAGAATATATAATTTAAACTCTTATAATTATAGAACACCATGAACAACTCTCCCAACAAGTAGTTCCTCCAGCACTTTAAGGCATAAACTACAGCAGCTAGATCAAGATCATGAGTAGGGTAATTTCTTTCATGTGGTCTCAACTATCTCGACCCATAAGCTATAACCCGATCATCCTGTATCAACACTGCCCCAAGTCCCACACCAAATGCATCACAGAACAAAGTATACTTCTTACCAGGTTCAAGTAAGATTAGGATCAGTGTGGTAGTCAACCTCTTTTTTAATTATGGAAAAGAAACCTCACATTCCCCCAACCACTCAAACTTAACACCCTTCTTGGTTAGGCTTGAGAGTGGTGCTTTCAAATTGGAGAAATCCCTAATGAACCTCCGATAATAACCTCCCATCCCCAGAAAACACCGAACATAGGAAACACTCTTGAGATACTCCCAAGACACCATAGTCTGCACCTTCTCTGGAATTACCAACACACCTGACTCAGAAATTATGTTCCCCAAGAAATTCACTTTATCAATCTAGAACTGACATTTTTATAGCTTGACGTAAAGCCTATGATCTCTTAGTTTACTCAAGATGATATTAAGATGTTGGTCATGATCTTCAAGAGTTCGTGAGTAACCAAGAAGTCATCAACAAATATAACCATGAAGTGATCTAGGTAGGGGTGAAATATCTGGTTCATTAGTACCATAAACATAGCTGGTGCATTGTTCAACCCGAACGGCATCACCAAAAATTCATACAACTCGTACCTACTCTGGAAAGCTTTCTGCAGTATGTTAGAGGGTCTCACCCTCAACTGATGGTATCCCGATACCAAATCAATATTGGAGAACACTGAGTCACCTTTGAGCTGGTCAAATAGGTCATCGATTCTAGTAAGTGGGTATCAGTTCTTTAACATCATCTGGTACAGCTTCCTATAATCAACACATAATCTTAGTGATCTGTCAGCCTTATTAGAAAATAATACAGAAGATCCCTAGGGTGATGTACTAGGGAGAATAAACCCCTTATTCTCTATCTCCTCTAGATGAACCTTAAGTTCTTGGAGCTCTACTAGTGTCATTCGGTATAGTGAAATGGAAACTGATTCTGCCCCTAGAAATAACTCGATCATGAACTCCACAAGCCATTCGGGTGGCATTCCTAATAAATCCTCAAGAAACACATCCTAAAACTGATCCACCACATGAGGAAAGACAAGTTTCTATACTCCTCCATCATCAAGATAAAAACCTGCCACTTGGGTCGTGAGCTCTCCCAACTGCTGACAAAATGGCCATGCATGACCTTCTTAAACATCCCACTAACCATGAAGGACATAAGTGCTTCTATTGGAAGATGTCAACATTATCTGACATCGATAACAATCGATATGGGATTTATATTATACTAACCAATCAATACCCTAGATCATGTCAAAACCTGACATCTCCAGAACGAACAGATCCCAAGGAAATGACATCCACCAACCTCTAAGGCACAACCTTTACACCACCTTATATTCTCAACTCACACCCCCAATAGAGTATCAAGTGACCTAACTCAATATGCACTTTCCACAGTTAGGCCCAGCACTACTATGAACTTTTCCAAAATAAAAGAATGTTTGGAACCTGTGTCAAATAGGGGATTTGTAAGTGTAGAATCTACAAGAATCATACCTCGAATGGTAGAAGGTCTAGCCTCACCTCCTCCAGGTGTAGACAGAATTGTGTGCAGATGGCATGTCCCTCTACCATGGGATCCGTCCTGAGTACCTTGCTTAGCACTACCATGCTGGTATGACTGGTCTTTCCTCAGAGTTCCATGTCCACCACCCCTACCATTACATCCTATAGAGCATGAACTTCCTATTTGATATAGGGTAATCAATCCCCTACCTACACTCTACAATGATATCTATCCTCAAACACCTTTTGTCTGTCGTGGGTTCCTACAAAACCTTTGCACATGGCCCATATTTCCACATTCTCTACACTCAACAGGTGGTTGGGAACACTGACTTCGCATGTGTCCCAACATTTCACACTAGTATCAGTAAACTCGATCACTAACCTAAGAGACTGGTTCCTTTTTCTGGTCATGTTGTCCAATGCTGCCCTGGTGCAAATTCTTGAAGTGGTGCTTCCTTCTATCGGAATTCATGCCAATGGTTCGCCCCACTGAAACCACATGTCTTCTCTTAGAGGAATATTTGAGGTTTCCTTTTGAGATGATGGTCTGATCCATCACCTCAGCAAACCCCTTTAACTGAAATATATTTATATAGGATCTGATCTCATGTTGAAGTCCATCCTAAAAGCACCTTTCCATATCTACCTCGTCTCCCATTAAGGCCGAAACAAAACATTTCAAGTCTATGAACCGGCCTACATACTCCATTACTGACACTGTCCCCTGTGTCAGACTTATAAACTCTATAGCATTCTCCTACCTTAAGGTTTCTAGGTAGTAATTCTCTAGAATTTTTTTTAAAAAACTCTTACACACCATTCCCTCTACTTGTTCAGTCTGAGCTAAGATATCCCACCAACGCTTTGCCTGACCCCGCAACATATAGGCTGCCAACTTAACTCACTTATCATAAGGAGTCTCCAGATGATCAAGAAATGTATGGATAGAATCTATCAAGAACTTTTCTTCCTTTGTCCCAACCTCTCTAGTAATGGTCAGAGGGTGTTACAGCTAAAACACCCTAGTCAATTAGAACATACTCGGTGTGACCTGCCCTCGATCCCATTCCATCATTTGTATAAAATGAGAAAAGTTCTAACAGAACTTATCTTCCTTATCATCCTGAACCACTAGGTCTTCTTGATCCAGTCCTGGGGGGAATTCTTAGCAACATCCTCTTGTCTCTCAACTGGAACATGCCTTCGTGGTGGCATTTCTCTACAATTCCAAACACAAACTTTTTAGAACAGAAACATGAAAATTTTACAAAGCATAAAGAAAATAATCATCACTGGCCATAAACAAACCATTTCACATACACTTCCCATTTGGGATTTATTATATCTGGAATGTTACCCTCAACAATAATTCCTAAGGTCATGTCTAACATAAGGTAACTAACTCACATGGTTACAAGCCTTTCCTTTTACACCTTTTTAAAATGATTTCCATATCCCAATTTACTCCCACAACATTTTAATTAACTTAACTTTATTTATCAAGCATCATTATTTAATTATTACTTAGTTTTCTCATTTCCCTTTTTACCCATTTATATCATCTCATTAGACAACATTTCACTATTTTCAAGAAAATAAAATTCATTCTACTCATTATGTCCCACACACTCGTCCTATGTGTGTGTGTCTGCTATGATACGTTTCACTTATATATATAGGTTCCTAGAATCATGCATGAATTCAAAAACTTGTTCCATTTCATCCATGATAAAAAAAATTATAAATCTATCACATCACACCACATGTGCGTCACCAAATGGTGAAATATCATCAACAGTAACAACACACAATCAAGAACAACAATTCCCTCCTAGGGTGACTTGGTTTTCCCCCATACTTGGGTTAGATACTCCCAAGAATGATCTCATTACCAAGGCCCAAAACTATCCTAATCTCTTATCTACCATCCCCAAATAGTAAGAAAGAGGAAAAAACTCCTCTGATACCACTTTGTAACATCCCCGAATCGGGTGCCACTAGACCGGTGCCCCGATCCGGGTTGTCACATGACCTTAATTGCACCTCCCCATACTCCATAGGTTTTCGACTAACAGTGAGGGTCTAGATTAGTCATTTAGGGAGACTATACCCTCTTCACTAGAGTAATACACAACACAACATAATATAAATAGAGTAAACAATAAGAAACAACCACTAGCATGCATAACCAAACATCTCCCAAACTGGGTACAAACCACAAACAATAGTAAATATATCATGTCATGCAATAATGCCAAGTGAACAAAACCCAAAATAAAGAAAACAGCGAAATCCCAAAAATGGTTCTGACTCTAAGTCGGGAACATCACCCATGCTTGTCCCATGTCCAACTAAACTTGCTAGCACAAGAATCTTTCCCTTTTCCTGACCTACAAGCTTGAAATCTACTTGGGTACCCAATAAAAGCATGAGCAGGGTTTGAGTATAACTCAGTATGCCACCACCAATAGTCTTTACAAAATATCAAGTCTGGAAGATAGTGCATGAAATTAAACATGAATGGAATGTAAATGGAAGACAATATAGGAGCCACTAGTTAAGAATCACTACTTTGTTATTACTATCATGTTTATTGTGCCAAATTCATTATGTTTATCAACTCATAATTTAGTTCAACATCAACAAGTAAACCATGGGTCAGATATCTACCTTAATCACCCAATATTATTGACATTTATCATTTCTCATTAGAGAACAAGTCAAGTTCGTAACTCACTAGGGATGAGTATATCAAGTAATCACAACATTTACCTTGGAGCCTCATTCTAGTTATTTTTATTGAATACAACCATTGGTGGCATAGAGCATCAGTTCGACTCCCCAACCCATGCATTCCTGGGTAGGTTAGAGAATCAATCTAACCCTACCTGTGGGAGGATCATCGGTCCTTAATCCCACCACCAATACATGTGCACATGATTATTTATCCATTTAACACATTTATTCATTTCACAACCATTACAACCAATAAATATAAAAATCATGTTTCAAAATAATCAATCATGGAATTCAATGTTATGTCATAGTCTGTTCACAATGTCATTTTACAATACAATACCCATGGGCCCAATTCTCTTTCCCATATCTCACCCCATTAACCATATTCATCAATTCACTATCCATAACCCAAACCCATGTGTTCAACATTTCATAACCACCAACCCTATTTGGGTTTTCAACATAACTCATTAGCCACAAGGCACAACCCCATTTAACTAATTTAACCAATTTTTATTACCATGTTAAACAATCCCTTAAGCCACCACTAATAATTGGAACATTCCAATAATTCATTTCTACTATCATTCAACATTTCAACATACTTTTAAAGGGATCTAAATTATTACAGGACAACCTTTCTCATACTTATCTAACTTTTAAGTCTGATAGGTATCAATGCACCCCATGGGTGTCCCTCCAAAGGTCAAGTCATCCTATATGTATCCCATGGGGACCATGAGGGTCTCCATTCATCACTCAGACACCCATTACACCAAATATCATCAATGAATCACAAGAAAAATAAGGGGTAACCAAGAAATAAATCCAAGAATGCAAAAATATCAAATGAAACTATAAGATATAACTTATAGACCACCTACCTTGGATCTATTTCCAAACACGCACCTAATCGAGGCCTTAGATCCCGATTCAACACCCCTTTCAAGATTCACCTTAAATATCACTAAAAAGGAAGGGTTTTATAGTTTCAGATGGAAATGGGGAAGAAATGGAAACCCCAAACCAAAAAGAGAAGCAAGTAGGATATTAGCCTTACCTGGATCTTCAATCCGCAATTAACGGAACTCTAAACAGACTATGATTGAAGGAGATACACCCTTTGGAGTTCTTGGACACCTTGGATCATCACTAGGGTTGGAGGAGGAATAAGGTGGATAAATCTTGAGTTGGGGTTAAAAATCCTGGAGTGGAAATTTTGTAAATTTCTCAACTTTACTAGGTTTCATGGTTTACCCGCACGGTTTTCCAAACCATGTTCGAACTGTGTGAGAGATACTATCCCAAAATCCCCCTTTCATAAGGTTTCCTGGGAGTTCTCCACAGTTTTCTTAACTGTGCGGTAATCATGCGAAAGCCTCTATCCAAGGATACATTGTTACCTGGGATGATCTGCACGGTTTGCACTAACTATGCACAAATTGTGCAATAGGCCCAGAAAACCCTTTTTTCTCAATTTTCATGTCCCTAACCCCCATAATACCCCTGATACTTCACATGAAATTTGGGAAACAATTATTTTACCAAAATAGAGGACTTAAACTCAAACATAAACAAAAAAATACCTTAAGAAAGGTCTCGGATCTTGCATTATGGGAGGTATTTTGAGGATCTATTTGGGTAGAACTTTTTTGAGCCAATGTGGCCTGGTATATGTGAAGAAGTGGGAAGAGTTGGGGCCTTTTATAGTGTAGGGGGAGTGGCACTCTTGTAATTTTTTGACAAAGGAATTCCATACACATTTTTCACATCACAAGTGGCTCTAATAATGGACCCAATTAGATCTGAGTGATAATAGGGTCAAAATATGTTCATCTAATGGCTTTTAGATAAGTTTATAAGTCATTTTTTCCCTTAAAATTGAGGTTTAGTTCCTTATTATGCTTAATTTTACCTTAATAGTTGTAATTAATTTTAATTACTTTCACTAATATTTTTGGTAAAAAACTAAGTTGACATTATTGAACATTATAAATTATGCTGATTCAAAATATGGAATCCATTTTTTCAAATTCTAATCACATAAGTGACATAAATTAATTTAAATGTAATCCCACAGAGGGGACTACAAAGCGGGTTTTTAAGGTAAAAACATCCAAAAGTTTTTTATTTTTGTTATACCTAATTTCAAAGTGAAATTGATTAAAATGAACTAAATTGGATTAATTTATAAAAATATGATCTAATTAAACTTTAAAACCAATATAAAACAATAATTTAACCTTACAAATAAATTATATTAAAATAAAAATTTGAACTAAAATTCGGTATTTTTTGTTATTCATTAAAAAATGAATATTCATAGAAAAATACAAAAAAAGCACCCTAAGATCATTTTTATGTTTCTTTTCCAAATTTGAAGTTTATTTTTAAATATTAAATTTATAAAAGGGTGAAAATTAGATTTAAAATGGGTTATACATTGAAAGGCGGCAAAACTACCTTTATAAAAATATAGTATTTTATATGTAATATTGGGTTTGTTCTTGTATTATGCCTATCTAAAATATATTATATGAGTGTAAAAATATTTTGTTGTATATATAATATATAAATTTACCATATAAACACTCTAAAAGTGTTATAATTTAATTTATTATGAAAAATGTGACTAAGTGGTGTTTTGTTTAAATCAGGTGTGATGTGTATTAAATTTATTCTAAAAGGAAAATATGGTAGTATAGGGGTGCTACACAATAAATCACTCAACCAATCAATAATGAATCCACATATTTAAATAAAAGACTACAACTAACAAATCTATGTTGTGAGTCATGTAGTTCTACTCATGGAGTCTCAACATACTCAAACCATATGCGATCAATACCTACTATTTCATAAAAACACAACTAAGACCAACTATAAAGGCACTGAAAAACACTATGTAATAAATACCCTCCTCTAGTAGTCTCAGCATAGGAGAACTATCCAACCTTATACTCAGCTCCTTGAAGGCTCTCTAAAACTGCTTGGTCCAAGTAAACAGCCACGCTTTCCATATAAATTCACTCAAAGAGGATAAAATCCAATAGAATTCTACCAAAACCCTCTTGTAGTACTATTCTAAGACAAGAAAACTTTACACCTCTAACACACACTTTGGTGTATCCCATGAAATAACCATGCCAATCTTTTCTGGATCCATATCTAAACTATTCTCAGATATGAAATGGCCTAAAAAGTGAACCATGTAGATCCAAAAATGTCACTTCAAGCGCTTACCATGATTTTTTTTTATCCAAGAGTAAGTCTAGGAGCATCCCCAAATTCTATGAATACTACTCCTATAATGTATATTAAATGAGTCTGTGATTAATGAAGAAAACTACAAAGCGGTCCAAATAGGGATGGAAGATTTGATTCATAAGATCCATAAGCACCATAGGGCATTCATCACATTGAAATTCATCACTATGAACTCATAGTGTCTATAGAAACATCATAATATTGTATTTATAATATCATCCTTATGAAATATCAACTAGTGTCCAACTACACCCTCGGTTCTTAGAGCTCCATAGGGGATATCTGATCCACCGTAGAAGATATCGCGGTGGTCCTAGGGTGTAAGTTGATACATAAGTCTATATCCCATCTAAAAGTAGTCTTGGAACATCTTTGGGGAATAAATCCATATAATCCTCCACTATTATAGGAATCTAAATGCCAGAAGATCATGTTGGACCAAGGGATAAACACACCAAATAATGGGTGATCAGTTAAAGCTTCCTTATCATGAGCCCCACTATCTTAGGCATGAGATATATGTCTCCCTTAAAGGGTAATATCATCCCATATATATTAAGGACTCTAACTCATCTATGATGGTAGTAAATATGGGCATGCACTGTGGACAACCATTTCATACCCAATATTATGTCATAAGGTTTCTTTGTGATGACCAAGAGGTACCATGAGAAACTCTCTCCACCAAACACAAGCTCAAACTGGTGGAATATTTTCTATTTTGATTAATCACTCCTAGTAAGAACCACTAGAAATATCTACTGAGATAAGGTATCAATGGGGATCACGATCTCTCCCATAAGGTATATGTAGATTATGGAATAACTCATGCCTGTGTTTATAAGTACTAGAGAAATAGTAAAAAGACATAGAACATACCTTGAATCATCTCATGAGCTACTAGTTCATACCCCTTCATAGCATGTTGCTACCTACAACCTCAACCACCATCTCTCTGAGTCTAGTTTGGGCCACCTAAGGGTGGTGGTGGAAGTATCTCATAGCATCTCCCTTCACCAGCTTCTCCTCCCTATGGATCTCTAACTTCTCATCTATCAGCACCACTTCTATAGGGGTTTTGATAACTATTCCTAATAAATACCTAATCATGGGGCTGCCTCTAACATGGGGGGTTTATCCACTATCCTCCAACCCTTCTCTACACATTGAGTTGGTAAATCATAATCCATGTGACCTTTCCCTTCAGAAGCATAGAATTGACCTTCTCATGTCTGACTGGATCCTCTATGAGATCACCAAGCTATAGATCCATGTGTCTAAGTCCTAGAATGATTATTCCTCTTGTATTAAGACCAAAACATCTGTCATTTTCAAGCTACTATAGAAAAATAAATTCCATGATGATCGTTTTCAACTCTAATATATCTACGTCCCTCTACTAGGAATCTCTTTATCACTAGTTCTTGATCTAGCACTCCATCACATATAGGAATGCATAGGGAGACTATGATGGCATGGATACCTCTACAAAGAACATGTTCAAACTTATGAACCTAGAAGAATACATATTATACCACATCAAGAGAGTAACACATGAGATCAGTGAACCTCATGGCATACTCAACAATCATTATATCACCCTATTGTATCTTAACAAGATCCTAAATATACACGGATTGAAAACATGAAGGGTAATACTCATCCCAAAATTGCTACTGGAATTTTAAATATGAGACTATCATATTATCATGGTTCTACATCATCATACTACACCAGTTCTCTACTTCCCCGTGAATAAGGATGGATACAAGAACAACCATATAATTGACCGGAGTCTGAATGAGACTAAAGACTCATATCACCAACTCAAGACAATCCTCTATATCCTGAGGATCTAGGTCCCCATGGAACCTCAGTGGTGTCTCATGCAGGAACTCACATAGTTAACTGATATTGCAAGAATCACTAGCCTAACCTAATGGTACTATATTCTACTTTATAGAATATGGCACTGGTCCCTGACCTCCTAGAGGAAACACCTCATGAGATGGTCCCTAAATCGATTTCTCATCACTCAATAGATCTTCATTACAATATTGTATTAGTAACCTAACTGAATGTCTTCATATAGGTATCTTGAAAGTGATCAATATGTACCATGTTTAGATGAGAATTTATATGGGGAGATGACTCGAGAGGGACATTCAAAGGACTCAATCATATATGATGCATGTACTAATTTTCACTATAACCTATGTCTTAGTACATCGAGTTAAAAGCAGGTAGTTATAGTCCTGGTGAATGGATATCTCGGTTGCTACACCAACACTTGGTTCCCTGACCTAGAAGCCACACTCAAGATAATCTTAAAGCATTTACCTAAGTTCCAAAACCAATCCCCACCACATGTCCCACTCTAGCATTGACTTGAGGAAGAACTTCTCTGTTATCAATTTTTCATGATCTGACCCATTGGGGCCTAGATGGTTGGTATTAAGTTGGGTATGATCACGCCAATCCCACCTCCAATATGATAGGGTCCAGAAGCAAGCAACAAGAAGGAATAAATGAAATGGGAGGGCTTAGAATAAGTACCTGTATGCATAGACACAACCATATCCATGAAAAAAGTACATAGGATTAATAAAGGATTGCAACATATAGAGGATAACCATGCATTCAATAACCTATAGGGAAATACATCAATGTACAATAGTCTAAACTATATAGAAAAAGGGGAAATAAATTACCAACTAGAAAATAAGTCCCAAACTGAAAAAAATAGAAAAGAAATAAAGCTGAAGAGATCTTGGATCCTGATCTCTAATTCTGACCATTGAATGTGGCCAATGCATCCAAGTATAATTATACTACACCAATGTCACCACTAATCTTCTAATCATCTTTATAAGAAAAGACACATGTGGGAAATCCCTTGTAGGGGTGAGTATATACATACCTAGTTAGATTCCCTAAAAACCATAGTGGGAGAAATAGAAAGATATAAAAGAATTCAGATCAATCCAATGAAAGAGGGGGAAAACCCAACATTTATACTAATAAAATAAAACCAAGTGAGAGAGAAAGGGGATATCAATATTCACATACCATCTATTTATAATGAGTCTTTCTACAGCTCAAAAGGTATATCTCTGACTCCCAGCATCATGTGAAATGTAACAACCCAAACTTTTGTTAATGAAAATCCCTCTTGATCGAATTAAATATGGGAAATGTTTATAAAACATATGAACTTATTTTGTTTTATGTTTTTGGATTTTAAAATACCATTAAGAATTGTGAACATTTCTAATATAGCTATTTAATAGTGATCACATGATTAGTATAAATATAGGGCTTTAACAAATTCTTTTTACTCAGATAAAGGAAGCGATGGCCTCATCCAGTATACTTTCCCTGTATGAATCCCATTTAACAGAGCTTGGAAAAGAGGTTGCATCTTTGGGATTCACTATTGACCAAGCCCAAGCCGAGCTTTAATACATTAATCTTGAGCCGAACCTCCTATGGGAGAAGTAGAAGTTTATAGATATTACCACTCAAGTGATGTTATTCGAGCCACCTCGAGAATCTGTCACCATCACGCACCTTACCCTAAGGTCTTATGCAGGAGTTTTAAGGGGTTATGTAACAAGACCCTAGTACTATGATTATGTACATTAGTTTTTTATATAATTATTAATTTACTTTCATTTTATTATTATTACTTTGTAAATAGTTTTTAAAGCACAAATAGTATTTTTAGTTAAATATTCAACTAAGAAATCTATTTTGATGAATTAATGGATTTTTGAATTAAATTATATTTAAATAAAATATTATTATTGTTATTAAATTATTTTTTATTAAATATAAATGATCTTATAATTTTATGAATGCAATTGTAATTTTTATTAAGGTTTGAAAGCCATTTTTGTCAAAACCCAAGAATTTTCGATAAATGTCAGTTTTTATTTTAAAAGTAAAAATTAACATATTTAGAAAATTATTTAGATAAAATGAATATTATTTCTGTAATTGGGATGTCAAAATTATCCAACATTGAATTTTTCATAATTTTCTGAGATAGTCAAATTTTTGGGTAAAAATTAAATACCGTATAAATATATAATGTGTTTTATGACATCATAATGAACCAATAGTGATGTAATAAAATAATATAAACTGTATTTTCAGACAATATATGTCTTACCATTTAAATAATGTGATTTTGGGTTTGTTTGATTTATTTTACAAAGTTTTAGTGGACCCTCCAAGACTTATATAACATTTTGTCTTTTTAAATTGTTTTCCTTGAGAGTGTGACTCACCTCCACATAAGAAACCCTATTATTTTAATAATTTCAGACATTAAACTTATAAAATATTTTTTTCCACTCCCCTTTGGTAGAAACCATGGGAAAAAACCATGGGCTGGTTTGTGGTTTTGTTTAGTTTAATGTGAGGTGTCCCAAACCTAATTAATAAACAATTCCCTCTCGTTTCCTATATAAACCGACCCAAGATCCCACTTCCTCTTCACTAAAATCCCTTTAAGTTCATCCAAACTCTTCCCTACTCTCTCTAGAATCATCCCAAGGTTCCCTCAAGCCTCCTAAGGTCCTGACCTTCAATCTTTCAAAGTTACTCTTCAAAGTAAGGGATCCTGTCACCCACCTCTTTTTAAGTCATGACTTCTTTTATGTTATGTCTTCTAGTTTCCATTTTATTATATAGGGTTATGTTATTATTTATCATTATTACTATCCATTTCATGTCCAAATAATGAGATACCATTTCTTCTCTCATCAATTTATTTTCTGAATTGCTAAGTGATGTCATTAGGCTGCCGAATTTTCATAAAAGAAATCGCATATTCTCTCTTCCTTCAAGTTTCATTTTCATATGGTATTCACTTAAAATAACCATAAAATGATCTTATTTATTTTTATTATATAACCCTAATATATAATGAGTCATTTATTATTGGTTTACCTTTGTCCCTGCTCTTTTTATTGTTTTATAAAACCTAGTTATATACCCGTTATGCTGCAGAAATTTCGTCTCAAATTTCTCTCTCTTTCTCTTAAGAAATTCTCTTGTTTTATTTATGTGAATACCCAGACATATTTAGTTTATATGGGTGTTCATAAATACAAAAAAAAGATATATTTTATTCTGGATTTGACATACATATAACCCTCACCCCCTTTCCATGGTTTATAAATGACATAATGATCTTATTTTTTTAGTACTTTTTAAAACATCATAATTTTGAAATGAAACCCATTTATTTTATTCTCTATGGGTTATTCATGAAATGTTTGATTGTGATATATGTAGCTCACATGAAATTAAATACATATTAAGGGTGTTCCCTGGTAGTGATCCAATGCATTGGGTAAAGAATTTATCTCTAGAGATGACAAGTTTCATGATACCTTGGTGAATAACCTTGGTAATTTTTATGACACCTCGGGGTTGTACCTTGGTGATATGTTCATGAATGTATAAATTAAATATTGTAGACACATATTCAAGTTATGTTTCAATTTGTTTATGATATTCCTATACTTACGTTGCTCGTGTCTTTATGTTTTTATCAAGTTCTTGTTGATATCACAAGTAAATTGATTCCCTTGCTTTCCTTACTGGGACTTCTGCTCACCCTTTCCTTTGATGTATGTCTCCAAGTTATAAGATGCAGTAATTTTACTTAAGATGAATCTATGATGAATCCTTACAAGTGGATTAGAAGAATGTTTTATGTTATCTTTATGTATTATGTACCTTATTTCCAAGACACTAGACTTTAAAGATCCTTTGTTTGTAAAATGTAATGAAAAGTTATGTAATAAAAAGGCGGGATTCCATAGTTGGTATTAAATGATAGTTTAGATATTTATGGAAATTAGGCTATGAAAACTTTCAAAATAACCCTATAAAAATTTTTAAATATAAGAAAACTTCCTGGTATTTTGGTGAGTAATGAGTAAGTGGTTTATCAAACAAATACATCCATGACTGGATACGAGCAGGTAGAGGTGGCTCTGGAACAGATGTACATATGGGTAAAACCTGAAAACACCTATTTGAGATAGACTCGAACAGGAAATGGTGCACAACAACATGTCTTACTGCACTCTTGGTTACGACACTCCCAGGGGATATTTTTGGTTAATCACAAGATTTTTATGAATCATTATGAAGGAATTATAGAGAAATTTAATTTTTTAAGCATGATGTTTTAAGACATAAAATCCTTGATAGTTAAAAAGTTTTTTAAATTAAATAAGTTTCTCACTAAGGTTTTATTCTTTTATAAAATGGCGGGAAATAGGTGGAACCGTGCAAATGGTGACCACAATGGACCATGCACTGACGACCCTCTGATGGAAGCTGGAATTGAAACATTCATGAGAATGATGAACCAACTGACGCAAGTTATGGGAAATAACTTGAATAAAGCTGAGAGACCAATCTCACCGCGAAGGGAACAACTTTCTGTTTAATCCTTTATGCATCAAAGGCCACCAAACTTCAGTGGATTGACTGACCCATTGATTGTTGAACAGTGGATCAGCTCTATCGAGAAGATCTTTTCTATGCTCCGTTCTTCTGAACAAGAGAATGTTACCCTAGCTGTCTATCCCTTAGAAGGATAAGATGATCAGTGGTGGGAACTGATTAAAAACATAAGGCCAAGAGTGGAAGTTGAATATATGGAGTGGGAAGAGTTCATAAGGATATTCTTCAACAAGTATTTTCCTAGATTGATGAGAACAAGAATGGAGAAGGAGTTTCTTAAGCTGAAGCAGAAGGAGAATGAATCTGTGGGAAGCTACGAGATGAACTTTACAAGGCTTTCATGTTACACCTCTAGCTTTTCCATGGATCCAAATAGAAAGGTTGATAGATTTTTCGGTGGACTGATACCTCATCTACAGAAGAATCTATCCAACTGATACTATGATAGCTATAAGGAGATCATGTGGAGTGTGATAAAAATTGATTTGGAGTTTGGTGAGACGCAATGGACTCATAAATAAAATGGCAAGAAGAGATCAATAGAGACCAGATTAGGTAGGACCTTTGATCAAGTAAGAGGAGGAAAGCAAGTGAAACTTCCCACGTGTAATAAATGTGGGAAGAAGCATTCGGGGAACTGCCTGCTCGGGAGCAGGAAATGCTACAAGGGTGGAAGAGATGGCCATATTTCAAGGAATTTCAATAGTGAAGTGAAACCTCAACTTCCAAATACTAACGACAAGGGGAAGATGATACAGGCCCTACCTGATGAAAAGTGCTTTAAGTGTTGAAAACATTGTCACTTTTCCAATAACTGTCCAAATCTGAGGGCAGTGGAGGGGAACCACCATCAGCCTCAGCAAAGGACAAGGGAGAAAGGTCATGCTTTTTGTATCATGACAGCTGAATTTGAAGCTCCGAATGATGTGGTAGTAGGTACTCTTGTTGTTATCTCAAAGCTATCAAGTACTTTTTTTTATTCTGGTTCTATGCATTCCTTTAATTACTCCAAGTTTACAAAGAATTTAGAATCATTCCCAGATTTTTTAAAAGTAGAGTTATCAGTCAAGACTCCTGGTGGGATTATCTAAGCATCTTCAGTGTTCAGAAACTCTAGTATTTACTTTGGTGAGCACAATACTATTACAAATCTAGTAGTCATTCTCATGCTGGAATTAGACATTAAACTAGGGATGGACTGGCTCTCAAAGTATAATGCTAAGATCAAATGCATAAGTAAGGAAATATCAGTAGTCCTGAATGGAAAACCTATAGTTATCTTCCAAAGAGATATATCTCAACCAGATCCTTGTCTAAAAGAACCCCCTATATCCTTTTTTATGGATTTGATCAGTGAAGAAGGAGGGGATGAGAGTTTAAGGATATAAAATGTCCCAATTGTCCAGGAATATGTTGATGTATTTCCTGAGGAGTTGCCCATACCTCCCCCAGAAATAGAGGTAGAGTTCTCCATTCAGCTCGTACCTAGATCTCAGCCGATATCAAATACCCCATATAGGATGGAAAATGTGGAGTTGGAGGAATTAAAGAAACAACTCTAAGATCTTTTGGAGAAGGGGTTTATCTGACCGAGTGTATCTCCTTGGGGAGAACTAGTTCTCTTTGTGAAGAAGAAGGATGGATTGATGCAGCTATGCATTGATTATAGAGAACTGAATAGGATTATAGTAAAGAAAAAATACCCTCTTCTAAGAATTTATGACTTATTTGACCAACTTAGTGGGGCTCAATTCTTCTCTAAGTTTTATCTTCATTCTGGTTATCATCAATTGAGGGTGAATAAGGAAAATATTCCAAAAACTGCCTTCCGATCAAGATATGGGAATTATGAGTTTGTTTTTATGCCCTTCGGACTGACTAATGCACCTGCAATTTTTATGGATTTGATGAATGGATTCTTTAATGACTACCTTGATAACTTTGTGGTAGTTTTTATTAATGATATTCTGATATATTCCAAAAGTCACGAGGATCATGAAGATCATCTAAGGGTTATTTTTCAAACTCTATAGAAGGAGAGGCTTTTTGGAAAGTTTAGAAAATGCGATTTCTGGTTACAACAAGTTTCTTTCTTGGGGAACATTGTTACCAATGAAGGAATCATAGTTGACCCTGCAAAGACAAAAGTTGTAGAGGAGTGGCCTCAACCTACAACAATAACCAAGATTCGTAGTTTCCTTGGTTTAGCGGGATATTATAAGAGGTTTGTAAAAAACTTTTCATGACTTTCTAATCAATTAACCAAGTTAACTCGAGAAGGGGGAAATTTCATCTAGACAAAGGTGTGTGAGAAAAGTTTCCAAGAGCTGAAGAAGAGATTGGTTACTGCACCCATGTTAACTCCGCCCTCAAGTGGAGAAAGATTCGTTATTTTTAGCGATGCATCTCTGAAAGGGCTTGGGTGCGTCCTTGTGAAAAATGACAAGGTCATTGCTTATGCATCTTGATAGTTAAAGACTCATGAGCAGAACTATCCTACACATGATCTAGATCTAGTTGCAGTCGTTTTTACTCTGAAGATATGGAGGCACTATCTTTATGGGGAGAAATGTGATATATACACAGACCATAAAAGTTTGAAGTGTATTTTCACAAAAAAGGAATTGAACATGAGACAAAGGATATGGTTAGAACTTCTTAAAGACTATTATTGTTCAATTCATTATCATCTCGGAAGAACAAACAAAGTTGTTGATTCATTAAGCAGGAAAGACCCAATTGTTCTTTCCATGATGAGGATTCAAAAATATCCTTTGATCAATGACCTAGTAAAGTTGGTCATGGGAATTATAAGGGAAGGGACGTCATCAAACCTAACCCAAATGATTTTTCAACCTTCATTACTAGAGAAGATCAAGAAATCTCAGAAAGAAGGTCCTTTATTACAGAAGAAGTTTGAGGCTAAGAAGGATGGGAAGTTTTCTAAGTTCAATATTGATCAAGAAGGTGTACTGAAATTTCGTACAAGACTATGTGTTCCATATATTCTAGAAATAAAGAAGGGGATGATGGATGAAGCTTGTAGATCTACTTTCTCTATACATCTTGGAATCAAAAAAATGAATAGGGACCTTTGTGATCATTATTGGTGGGATAATGTGAAAAGGGAGATTGTTGACTACACTTCAAGGTGACTGGTATGTCAGCAAGTGAAGGCAGAGTGACAACTTCCTAAAGGGGTATTGCAACCACTACCCATACCAGCATGGAAGTGGGACAATATCACTATGGACTTCGTCACTGGTCTCCCAAGAACTTCCAAAGGAAACAACATGATATGGGTTTTTGTGGACCATCTAACTAATACTACCCATTTTATCTCCATTAGGGAAGACTTCTATTTTGATCAACTTTCCAGGATTTACGTGAAGGAAGTGGTAAGACTGCATGGAGTTCCACTTTCTACCATATCTGATCATGATCCAAGGTTCACATCAAAATTCTGGAGAAGTCTTCTACTTGATCTAAGCACTAAATTGAATTTCAGTATGGCCTATCACCCCCAAACTTATGTCCAAACTTAAGGCTACAACACATTAAGGCTACTCAGAGTCGGAAAAAGATCTATGTTGAAAACCATCAAAGGGACTTGGAGTTTAATGTTGGTGACAAATTATTTCTTCATATTTCACCTTGGAAGAGATTCATGAGGTTTGGGAAGAAAGGAAAGCTCATCCCTAGGTACAATGGCCCCTATGAAATCCTTGATCGCGTGGGATCAGTGGCTTATCAGCTTGCACTTCCTCCAAATATTGCACAAGTTCATGATGTTTTCCACGTATCCCTCTTGAGGAAGTACATACCTGAAACTTCACATGTACTAAACCCAGAGGTGGTACAACTGAAACATGACCTCTCTTATGAGTAATAGCCAGTGGAGATCTTGGATCATAGAGACAAGGTTCTACACAATAAGATTACTAACCTTGTTAAGGTGTTGTGAAGGAACCACAAATACAAAGAATCCATGTGGGAACTGTAGGTGCCTATAAGGCAGAAGTACCCACACCTTTTCTCTTTTTAGGTTATGAGTTAAAATTTTGGGGATGAAATTTCTTAAGAGGGGAAGATTGTAACGACCCAAACTTTTGTTAATGAAAATCCCTCTTGATCTAATTAAATATATGAAATGGTTATACAACATATGCACTTCTTTTGTTTTATGTTTTTGGATTTTAAAATACCATTAAGAATTGTGACTGTTTCTAATATAGTCGTTGATATTGATCAAATGATTAGTATAAATATATGGCTTTAACAAATTATTTTTACTTAGACAAAGAAATTGATCGTCTCACCCAGTAGACTTGCCCTGTATGAAGTCCATTTAACAGAGCTTGAAAAGGAGGTTGCATCTTTGGGCTTCACTCTTGACCAATCCCAATATGAGCTTTAATACGTTAATATTGAGCGGAACCACCTATGGGGGAAGTGGAATTTGATAGAGATTACCACTTGAGTGATGTTATCCAAGCCACCACAAGAATCTATCACCATCGCGCACCTTACCCTAAGGTCTTATGCGGGTGTTTTAAGGGGTTATGTAACAAGACCCTAGTACTATGATTATTGACATTATTTTTGTATATAATAATGAATTTACTTTAATTTTATTATTGTTAGTTTATAAATATTTTTTAAAGCACAAATAGTATTTTTAGTTAAATATTCAACTAAGAAATCTATTTTGATGAATTAATGGATTTTTGAATTAAATGATATTTAATAAAATAATAATATTATTATTATTATTAAATATAAATGATCGTATAATTTTATGAATGCAATTGTAATTTTTATTAAGGTTGGAAATCCATTTTTGTCAAAACCCATGAATTTTCGATAAATGTCAGTTTTTATTTTAAAAGTAAAAATTAACATATTTAGAAAATTATTTAGATAAAATTAATATTATTTCTATAATCTGGATGTCAAAATTATCCAATGGTGAATTTTTCATAATTTTCTGAGACGGTCAAATTTTTGGGTAAAAATTAAATACTGTATAAATATATAATGTGTTTTATGATATCATAATGACCCAATAGTGTTGTAATAAAATACTATAAACTTTATGTTTGGCAAATATATGTCTTACCATTAAAATAATGTGATTTTGGGTTTGTTTTACTTATTTTACAAAGCTTTAGTGGACCCTCCAAGACTTATATAACATTTTGTCTTTTTAAATTATTTTCCTTGAGAGTGTGACTCACCTCCACAAAAGAAACCCTATTATTTTAAGAATTTCGGTCATTTACATTATAAAATATTTTTTTCCACTCCCCTTTGGTAGGAACCATGGTCTGGTTTGTGGTTTTGTTTAGTTTAATGTGAGGTGTCCCAAACCTAAATAATAAACAATTCCCTCTTCTTTCCTATATAAACCCACCCAAGATCCCACTTCCTCTTCACTAAAATCCCTTTAAGTTCGTCCAAACTCTGACCTCCTCTCTCTAGAATCCTCCCAAGGTTCCCTCAAGCCTCCCAAGGTCCCGACCTTCATGCTTTCAAAGTTACTCTTCAAAGTAAGGGATCCTTTCATCCACCTCTTTTTAAGTCATGACTTCCTTTATGTTATGTATTCTAGTTTCCATTTTATTATATGGTTGTATGTTCTTATATATCATTATTACTGTCCATTTCATGTCAAAATTATGATATAACCTTTCTTATCTCATCAATTTATTTTCTTGAATTGATAAGTGACGTCATTAGGCTGCCGAATTTTTGTAAAAGAAATCGCATATTCTCTCATCCTTCAAGTTTCATTTTCATATGGTATTTCCTTCAAATAACCATAAAATTATCTTATTTCTTTTTATTTTATACCGTTAATGTATAATGAGTTATTTATGAGTGGGTGACCCTTTTCCCCTCTCTTTTTATTGTTTTCTAAAACCAAGTTATATAGCTGTTATGCTGTAGAAATTTCGTCTCAAATTTCTCTCTCTTTCTCTCAAGAAATTCTCTTTTTTTATTTATGTGAATACCCATACCTATTTCGTTTCTATGGGTGTTCATAAATACAAAAAAAATGATAAATTTAATTCTTTATTTGACATACATATAACCCTCTCTCCCTTTCCATGGGTTATAAATGACATAATGATCTTATTTTATTAGTACTTTTTAAAACGTCATGATTTTGAAATGAAACTCATTTCTTTTATTCTCTATTGGTTATTCATGAAATGTTTGATTATAATCTATGTGGATCACATGAAAGTAAAGACATATTAAGGGTGCACCCTGATAGTGCTCCAGTGCATTAGGTAAAGAATTTATCTCTAGAGATGACAAGTTTTGCGATACCTTGGTGAATAACCTTGGTAATCTTTATGACACCTTGGGGTTGTACCTTGGTGATATGTTCATGAATGTCTAAATGAAATGTTGTATCAACATATGCAAGTTATGTTTCAAGTTCTTTTCATTATGATATGCCTATACTTCCATTGCTCATGTCTTTATGTATTTACCAAGTTCTTATTGATATCACAAGTAAACTGATTTCTTTGCTTTCCTTACTGGGCCTTCTTCTCACCCTTTCCTTTGATGTATGTCTCCAGGTTATAATATGCAGTAATTGTACTTAAGATAAATCTATTATGAAGCCTTAAAAGTGAATTAGAAGAATGTTTTATGTTATTTTCATGTTTTATGTTCCTGATTTCCAAGACACTGGACTTTAAAGATCCTCTGTTTGTAAAATGTAATGAAAAGTTATGTAATAAAAAGGTAGGATTCCATATGAAACCACATAATATTATATTTGGAGTTTCTCACTTTTTATCACTACATTCCATAACTAAGGTAGCACTCACTCTTATGGAGGACCCACTAACAACCGAAGCTCGGTGATGGGGGAGTACAACTCTATAGATAAAGGAATCATTCCCTAATGTAGTATGGTGGAGTACTAAATATAACTATATAAATTGTACAAAGTACCCCCACCCTAGTGTGATAAGGGAGTACTGACCCTGAAATCTCTCCGATGATCCTACCCAATCACTGCCATTTCCAGGATTCACCTAAAGAAGCACCATGCTCGAAATAATTCACATTGTATCTCATATTCTATAATGAATTCTACCAACACATCCCACATGGAAAACTACTCATAATAGGATACTCATGAGCCAAAATCCATGTCTCGAAGAAGGGTATATGGAAGGTAGAAGTTCCTGAGAAGAGTACACAGTGTATACATGAGGCCACATGGAATGGGTCCTCACCTAATTTTTTGGGTTTATTCTCCCCTAAACATGGATTGGGAATCCATGTCATACTAATCTGCATATGTCCCATCTCAAACACTCGAGGCCTACCCATGACCTCTCATTTTGAGCCTGTGTACACTATTCAAGCTTGTGTACATTGGTCATGTCCAAGTACATGGTTGTGCCCATGTACTATGGTCGTGCATGTGTCTCTAGCCATGTCCATGCCCATGTACTCCTAGAGAACATGTCTAGCTTCCATCACTAGGTTACATGTCATTTATATTTACATACATGATGTGTGATATTTATCTCCACTTGAAACCCTGGCCACTACATCCTTGAGACTACAAAGCGTCTGTTCCTTTAGGATGAACATTGTGTATTCAGGTTTTTTATAGAAACTATATTTCTCCATGTGGATCACAGATCCACTATTTTTTCCATTTTTCATACCTATTTGACCACCTCAATCTGCCAGAATTATAGGACCCATCACCGGCCATTGATTCTCAGCCTCTGATGGATAAAAATTAGAAGTCTGGTTGATAGAGCAGGATTCCTTTGAACCTCAACCACCACCCCAAATCTCAAATCCATGAATCAATCACTCTTATCCTACAATGCACCCTGAACCATCCCCAAAACATCGATTCTAATATTTCCCATGCAACCACCATGAATCTATTAGTTTGATCACTCTCAAACCCTCACTGATAATGTCAAACCACAACCTCATAGGCTAACAATTAAGAATGCAATGAAAAGTAAGGGTAAAGCACAATAACAAGGTGAACCCAATAATGGCCAATACATTCTTCGACAATGATTAAGTAATTAGGAACAAGGATGAAGAAAATGTCTTAAAATGATAAACCAAGTTCAATAACACAATTTATGATTGATCTCATGTGAATAATGAAAATCATTTAAAAAAGAAAGTATAAAATAAATCCATGTTTAATCCTTAATAAAAGGGAGTAAACATAAATTGTGATCCCTACCTCAATTAAGGATTGATTATTGGTGAAGATTTCATTATCAAGTGATGAATTTTTTTTTGTATTTTTTTACTGTATGCCTCTTGATTCACATTGATCTGGTCATCGTCATTCTTTGATCTCGATCCGCTAATAAAGAATGCTCCTCCTCCTCTCAAATCCTCCCAGGGTTATGCAGTTAACCCTAACTATTTTCTATAACTATGTATTTATATACGAAGTATTAGTTTCGGTTATTTAATAAAATAAATAAATTATTTATTTATTTTATTAAACACATCCACCAACAGTCACCTCCAATGGAATTTCTAACACTGACCAACCTTAATTTGTGCCTAAGGTAAACCCTATGTTTCAAAATTGTTAATAGTCCAAGATTTACTATATGAGGTTTATAATAATGTTAAAATAATTTAAAATAAAATGATGCATGAACATGCATTAAAATATATTAATATTTTTAATATATTTATTTTAGGGTCTTAAGACACCAAAACACCATGCTGAATCTGGTGAAAAATATAGATATATACATATAAATATTCAAAGGAATAATCCATAAAAACTAGATTCATTACAATATGATTCAAAAATAATTCATTATAATCTTTCAAAAATATAATGGGAATAATATGAGATAATAATGTGATATTTAAATTCCATAATAAGACAAAGTGTTTGATTCTTTCTACAGTGACACATTTCAATACTTAGATCATCCAATTGTGTATTTTTATTTCATAAATTATTTATCGTAAATTATATTGGTTAGGGGAAAAGTAATGAGGTGGCCTTAATCATTATGTGTGTTATTGTTGGAATTTACTTTGGGTTACAATAAACCTAAAGACCTAATTGGATTAGGGTAGTGGAGGAAGAGAGTTGAGATTTTATCCATATGGTGAATTTGAGAAAAGGGTATTCAACTCAGCTATCGAATACTTATATCTGATATTTGGGATGATTCTATACCTAAATAACTATAGTAAAAAATGGATCATGAACTAATGAAGGATATCATGAGTTTAAATGGGGTCAACATTTTAGTGGATGCATATTTAATAAAGTTCGATGTTACTTGATTTTAAAACACAATACTCATCTGGTAAAAGATATGGTTGTAGATGAAAGAAATTGTCATCGTAAAACTTGATTTTGATGTCATACCTTGAGAAGGAAAATCTTGATAAAAGAAAATACTATGAATCCAAATTTAAGATAATTTATTAAGTAAAAGAAATTATATGTGTTAGAGAAACACATTTATTAGTAACTAAACTATTCAAGTTATTCAAAGAATTAAATAAAGGTTCTTATGAGAATAATATATGGATTGACCTAAGGTTTTGGAGGCAGTAGATGAAAATTATGTATGAAAAATTATTCTTTACTCGTATATGATTTATAAATCTAGTGACCTTGTGAGACTAAAGGTATCCACTAAGGATTTTTTTTATTTTAGAATTCATTTAGATGGGAAATTTCCAACAATGCGAATGAGTTAAAGAAATGTTTACCATATTCTCTCAAAGTGTTGAAGAAAATGGAACTGTTCAGGATAAGTTCATGTTATGGTATTGTGCTGATTATATAAGTGGGTAAAAGTTCAAACATATAGAAGAAATGTTAATTATAATGTCCTAAAATGTTTCTTTAAGTAATGAATTTATGTAATTGAAACCAAAACGTGGTATTAGGAATGAGGAATAATGATTATATAGGATGAAATTGTATTAAGTACATAAATGGATTTCTGCAACTTTATGAAATGTCCATGTTAGATATCAATGTTATAGAAAATAATTTTTGGGTTTTGAAGGATATATGATACCTAATGTATACATTACAAATGTTGTCACTATAAAGTGTTTTAAAATAAATGGAATAATTGATCAATATTGTTATTTGAATTAAATTTATAAACAAAATAGTTTCTATATCAAAGATTTGAAAGAAAGGAAATATATCAAGATTAAATGAATATAACTTACATATGTTTAGATTGATATCATTTCTCTTATATAATAAGAGATGTTTTTTATTAGTAGAGTGTTTTCATGAACAAAATGAGATAATGGATTCAATACACATGGGTTATAATTCATTAAGTTCTATAATATTTTTTCAAAATGATTAAATTGTAAAACTGTTTTTTTAATATGATAGTATTCATCCATATATTTTTTTAAATATAAGGAATTTAGATTCCACAACTATTAATGGATATTTTAATGAATAATGTGTTCATTTTCAAAAATATTCTCCCAGAACATAGAATACCTTATATAATATATAAAATTGGTTCATTTATTAAATAGTTATAATAAATGGAAATAAGAATTATTTTCTAAACACTTAAAAAGTTTTGTATCTTAACATGATATTCTAAATAGAATATGCTTTCTAAGAGGCTAGTGGGAGTATGTTTTAACTTAAAAAAGTTAAAAAGTTAATAAATAGAGGATTATATCAATAAAACCATAAATTTTATGTCACTTTATATATTACATAAGTTTAGGATGTGTTGGTAAGGAAAAAATGGAAATAGTTAAATTGGTTACCAAAAGATTTCAAGGTAAATTTTTGATAGAAAGGTTTCAAAGAAGAATCATGATGTAATTAGAAATATTTATACATAGAAAATAGAAGTTATTAACATCCAAACATTTGATTCTATGAAGTTGGGGGATTTGAATAATTTTATAGAATTGAAAATTTGGAATATTATTTATAAATCTCACCATTATTCAATCTAGATTACTTCATAAATGTTACTCACTAAAGATTTTAGTGGGAGGGTTTTTATAATATGGTCACATAGGGATTTAGTAGTAATTAAATAGATATATATTGAGTTTAGAAAAACCCATGAATGTATAGAAAAGATAAGGCCAATTCAGTAGACTATCATATATGATTTTTTAGGCAGGTGGTTATTTATGTTTTTGTTAATTTTTCTCAATGGGGTTTATGAATATAAAATGTATCATATTATAAAAAAGGAAATATATACATTATCATAATTTTATATTAGTTGAAAATTTTACATGCTGTGGAATGATAAATATCCCCTAAAAGTATGGAATTGAGTTGTTTTTAATCAATGATAATCACATATTTGTATGGGTTATCAATATATATTATGATTATCATGAGTAGAAACTTGTAATTGATACAAAAAGTTGTATATGATACAAAAATTATAGACTTGTGATTTTATAATTCAATACATATTATCTAGGTAGATCTTATGAAGTATATCACATGGAATGTCATGTGGTAACTTATATACTTAGGGGTGTAAGGTTATTGAAAATTCCTATTACCTAAGGTTATAGAGATACATAGTAAGATAACCTTAATAAATTGACACCTTTATTAATTAATACTTGAGGGTTAGCTAATCTAGAGTGACTGGGTATGTTGTTGATGATTTGATTGGTCGGAGATCAAAATAGATGGAATTTTTTTATACAGATAACGATTAAATACATCTTGGCCCCTGATTAAATTAAAATAAGGAAATTCATGTCCATGATTATTTCATTGAAATGTGTTTTTCCCAGCTACTTGGATGAATGACGTGTGATGAATTTATTAAAATTGGAAAATATATTTTAAATAACCATGAATATATGAGATTTCATATACAATATTCACATGTTCCATATATAATGGTCACTTGATGCCATCGAAAAAATATTAGCATACATATGATTTAAATGGTATATATTTTGTTGGACATTTTCATATGAATATATGAGTGTGTTTGGTTAAAATAAAACCATAACCCTTTCATCTTAACTTTCACTAGGGTTTTTCTAGTGGCCTCTCTTTGATTCCATATATAAAATTAGGATATTACATTTTTTTTCAATGCAACAAAGTCCTATATGGTCACACAATTAGGCCTTCGAATAAGGATTAAATTTTGGACAAAGTGTTTCTTACAAAATGGATAGAGTTTTATAATTTGTATCCAAAAGTGTTTATATAGATTCAAAAAGATTTTTGAAGGTTTGAAAAGTTCTTATAGTATTTTAGAATAAGTGGGAGTTTTTAGAAATTCACTAAAATAAGGATATCATATTTTACGATATAACTTGTGTTGTGGTCTATAAAAAGAAATGGAATGCCTCTATCATGCCATACGATTATTCTCTATCACAGTGTATGATACACAAAAGATATGGGATGTCTGGGGTATGGCTTCTTACATGTCATACATGAAATTTTTCTTTAGTTATGAGTCAATGATTTGATTCATTAATGTTTATATATAATTATTATAATAATTTGAAAGGTTTAAACGATTATATACTCAACATTCATACATTGTCATAATTTATAATTCTTTACAAATGTTAGAAATCAATGTTTTATGGCCTTCATTAAATGAAGGGAGCCTATATAATAGGTTAGTATCCCTCTAGTGGGTGTATAAAATACTGTTTAGTTTTAACTGATTCCCTATTCATTATAGTTCTTTATTTATTATTATAGTAGAGATTCTAGAACACCTTTGGTGATTAGGGGTCCTCTTATAGTGTATGGGATTTCAAGTGGTCAATGTCATCCTTGTGGAGTCAAGAGTCTAATGACTATTGGTTTGTGATTTTCAATAAGAATATTCTATTAAAAATAGTATATATGAAAGACACAAAATATATGGGATGATTGTTTACTATTTATGTTCATCATACAATGTGTTGATTCAGTGAGGATAGATCATGAAAATGTATGGGTTTCTTATGCTACATTGATCATTTAATGATCCAAAAAACCCATCAGATGAAAGTTATTAAATATATGATTGAGAAAAACCATCAATTCTTGGGATAAATTTTTGGTTGAGAAGGAAAAATAGCACCTAACAGTGGTATCAAATCCCAGTTGTAACAACTCTACCCAAAAATTCACTCGGTAATGACCCCAAATAGGGGATAATATGTGAGGGAGAGAATTTTGGGTTATCCCACATTGAACTATGTAAGGGTAAATGAATTAAATAAAATTTTGAGGGATACCCTCACCACTTGGGATAGATTTTAGGGTGATAAATCCTAATATAACCAAAATCAATTAGACTAATTTATAGAAGTGGAAACCTTTATAGTTCATAATTAATTTTGTTTGGGTTGATGATGGAACAAGTGATGTGTAACCAGCATGGAGATTTCAATGGAAGCTCAAGAAAAATAGGAATGAAAGGGAGATAAACATGGGAATCACTCCAACTTTATGTTCTATTTCTGTTTCCCTCGGAATTCGGGGATGACCGCCTTGATGGGAGGTTCAAACATTCTGATCGGTTTCTAACGGTCTTGTTCGTAGAACCAAAAACATCCAATGATTCCAGATCCATTCGGACCTACTTTCCAAAGGTAGGTTCTCATTAGTTTGTGTACTGATGAGGCTTAGGAATTTTCATTGGTCGAGAGGATGGGAGGTCAGACTCATCACACCTTTTTGAGGGGAATTATTGTCTACTCCGGGACTATCTTTATAGATTTAAGTTATGGTCATGAATCCTTATTACATTACCAAGTATAAAATGAGATTTCCTTCAGATCTGACAATCAATGATTAAATATTTAGGAAATTTAGAGAATATTTTGTATGTATTCTAGGTTCTTCATCGATAGAGAATCATCTGTATTTATTAGAGATTCTTGGTCAATGGTACCCTTCGACACATTTATACAGAAGTCCCTTGGTCATTATGATGACCATGCTGGTTTTAAAGCCACTCAGTGGGGCACTTGAAGTTTATTATCATTCAGAAGGACATGGATTATTTTAGAGTTGGGATCGAACTCGTAGATGGGCTACCTACGTATCCTTTGTTTAGAAAAGGAATCAGAACCCACATAGTTCGAGTAAGGGAGTATGATGTTTATGATTGATGGCTCAAAGAAGGATGTCACGATTACTTTTACACTCTAAGCTCACGTGAATCATGATCGGTGTGAGAAACAAGAGGTATTGGTAAAAATTAGACAATTGTTCCATGAAAGATGCAATCATAAGAAATAATGTGGGGCTTATGTATGTATGACTGCCCAGATAAATGAAGGTTAGGATTTACTTTAGGGAAGAAATCCAGGAACAGGGTCCATAAAGGTATATGTGCTTCATGGAGATTTTGAATACTCTAACTTGGGGCTTACTCCTAAAAAGGAGGCCCAAATTAGGAGAAGACTTATGATTGGGTTTTACTTCTGAAAAGGAATCCCAGATCAAAGTTAAATTAGGATTGGTTAAGAGAAATTAAGACTGGGGCTTATTCCTGAAAAGGAGGCCCAGGTTAAGGGAATTAAGGTTTGGGGATTACTCTTGAGGAGGATGCCCAAATTAGGGGACTGGGGCTTACTCCTAAGGAGGATGCCCATATTTGAGACTGGGGCTTACTTTTGAAAAGGAAGCCCAGGTTAGGGGATCTGGGGCTTACTCCTAAATATGATGCCCAAAAATTAAGGTACTTGGGGCTTACTCCTAAAGAGGATTCCCATATTAGAGGACTTATGACTGGGTATTATTCATGAAAAGGAGACCTAGGTTAAGGATTCTCTCATCTTAAAGGATGAGGTTGAATGAATGAAATCTAAATCTTTAGTGACACAAAGATGTGTAAATCACTAGGTCTTGAGAGATATTCCACAGAATTCCTTTCAGATAAGGAAGTAAAATCAATAAATCATGCCATAAATGGCTTTGAAGAGTGTCTTGAAGACTGAATCTTGAATAGGAAAGGTGGAATGGCTTAAGAGGGGTGAAATAGGCAAGAAGGGCACCCAAAAAGGCAGGGGCGTGCAAGTCCTGGCAGGCGCGTAGGTACTGCGTGGGCGCGCAAGTACTGGTCACGCAGGTATGCCTATGCGACACATGGTGTACTTGTGCGATGGTTAACCAGCAGGGTAATACTTGAGCGACTCTTGATTAAAGCCTTTAGAATCCTCTTGAGGTTCTTCCAAAAAAGGGGCACGCAAGTTCTATTGAAGGAGTAAGGTGGCGCGCAAGTGTGGCCTTTTTTCCTTAAGGGATGACCACTCAGGCGCGCAAGTGTTGATGAGTTTCAACACTTAGGGCTTCCTCCCCCTCTTTAGATCTTCTGTTCTAGGTAAGAAATTACCTTAGAAGTGTTTCAGAAGATTTGATAAGAGACTAGGGTGTCGGGAGCTCAAATCTGAGTTTCTGGAAAAAATCCTCCTCGAATGGGGGGCCCACAGGGTCTATTTATAGGCTGGAGAAGACCCTGGGCGGTTTCCACTTAGGGTGCGCAAGTCACTTGGGCGACCATGAGGCGGCGCGCAAGTATACTTGCCCGACCACTAGGCGGCGCGCAAGTGTACTTGTGTGACCATGAGGGAACTTGCACGACCTATGGGCAATGTTCTCCTTGTTCATCCCTTTGTCGATTTTTTATGTTTCTTCAAAGGATGAATCACTTTGGACTAAGGTATTTCCCTTTTTCAGACGTTAGACTCTGTGATGGAAAGCAGCATCAACAAAAGTCCCCCCTCAGAGTTGGATCTGAAGAGAAAAGAGGATTTGACTCTGAGGTGAAAAATAAAAAACAAGAAATCTGGAAGTTTAAAGTCATGCATGTTAGATATACAAAGGCTAATGTTTAAGGTCAAAATAGATTTGACCGAAATGGATTAGAATTGACTCAATTCCTTGAAAATTCATCTGAAAACATATTACCATACTCAAGTATGAGGGAGAATATTTAATCTATGACTTAAGAATATTTGAATCTGAGGAATGATATGAAAAAGAGCTAAAAGGCATTAGAAGAAGTAGTTTCCAAGAATGAAGTTACCATTATTTAACAAACCCGTTAGGGGGTTGAATTATGCAGGGCCACCTAAGGGCATTGGTTTCATAGTTAAATAAAATAGTATCTTTTGGCTAACAAGTCTATTATGTAGAATGTTTATGCAAGGTCGCCTATGGGAACGTGCTGCATAGTTAGGAAAAAGAACTCTTAGAAATTTACTTTCCTAGTGCTAAAATCTAGTGAAAGTTTATGGAGATTCAAATCTTCCAAAGTATAGAGTTTGCTGTATGGAAAGAGGTACTTGAATATGGAGAAGATATTTCCAAACAAGATTATCGAAGAACTGGATGAATATCACTCCTACGAAGGTCTGACCCAAACGTAGGGAAGGATAATATAAACCATAGACTTGAATACTTTCACATCATGAAAAAGGATATGGGACAAATATGTTAAGGATGGCTATTTTTTCAGATCCCTACATACTGTCGTTTAAGACAAATAAGGACAAAAGAGGCATTCTTCCCAATAATGAAGTTACCACTATCCGACAAACCCGTTAGGGGGTTGAATTATGAAGGGCCACCTAAGGGCATTGGCTGCATAGTCAAATAATAGTATCTTTTGGCTAACAAGTCTATTATGTAGACTGTTTATGCAAGGCCGCCTATGGGCACGTGCTGCATAGTCAGGAAAAATAACTCTCAGAAGTTTGACATTTTTGTGACTAGAAGTCATGAAAAGGGTTATGAGGATCTGAAAATATTTAAGGTTAGGATTATGACACATAAATATGGGTATTGTTCAATGTATACAGAGATACATAGATTAATGCTAACCATAATCATGTTGTGTCTGGGTCTTAAATTGAAATGTTGGACTTCACAACGTATCCCATAAGGATGAGAATCAAGCCATACGTAGTTCTTAAACTACAGTTTAACGTCATGTGGGACAAAAGGATTGGAGATCTATGTCTAGGGTCATAGAGCTTGGACCATTGTAAGAAAAACACAGTGTGTGTTTTGATGGGGACTTTTCAGCCGAGGGACTAAAAATGGAATTTGGGGTTAGGCCCAAAGACTTGGGGCTGGATTCGAGGGACACTCGAATGTTCCTACGTATCCCATAAGGATGGGAATAAAGCCCACGTAGTTCTAGAAATACCCTCTGTACAAATTTGGTTCGTACATGTGAAGGGTGAAAGGGGACTTTAGTACAATGATGGTTTAACCCAAGATAAATGGTTCGGGCATTGCCATGTATGCACGTATTCTTTGAAATGAAACATGATTGAAAAATCAATGAAAATAATGGTTCCCTCTCAGGTGGGGGTATCAAAGAAATTTGTAGTTTATTGTCATACTGGACAAAATTGTTGTATAGTTTAATGTCATATAACAAGGACGAAAGTGAACCAATGTAAAGATATTGATTCTAAGGGTGGTTTCATGAATTAACATCGTATGAGATGGAGATGAACCGACGTGAAGATATTGGTTTTGGGCTTGAACCTTGGGAGGTTGCCTACGTACCCATCCTGGAAGGCAAGGATCAAAGTCCGCGTAGTTAAATTAAAGAATGAATTAATGATCAAGTTGTTCTTGGGGACAACGACCTAAAAAATGATATTGGGACTTACACATGGTTAGCGGCCCAAAGAGAGTGTTATGGTTGAGGTTTGCTCTAAGATCACGTGATTCATACTCGGTGTGAGAAACAAGAGGTAACAACAACCTTAACGATGAATAGTTTAATTTCATATAGGACATATAAAGGGACTATACAGTTTAAAGTCTTGCAGTTAGGACTATTGGTGCTGCACAGTTTAGTGTCATGTAGCAGGGAAAAAATACAGTTTAATGTCATGTAGGACATATCACGGACTTTCTGTACAGTTTAGCATCATGTAGTTAGGACGATGGGGACAATAGAGTTTAATGTCATGTTGGACGAAAGGGGGACTATGCAGTTTAATGTCATGCAGGGAGGACAAAAGAGTACACCATTTAACATCATGTTAGAGGCATTAGGGACTTTTTCACATTTTAACGTCATGTTGGATGAAAAAGGGACAATATAGTTTAGCGTCATGTTGGATGAAAGTGCGAATAGTTTAAGGTCATATGAATAGACCGTGGATGGTGCATTTTAATGTCATGCTAGACGGGGGTGTAGTTTAAGGTCATACAGGACCTTTGATGATTATGTAGTTTAACATCTTTTCGGATGTAAGGGACTTTTATACAGTTTAGCGTCATGTAGTTAGGACGTCACAGTTTAACATCTTGTTGGATGTAAGGGACTTGAAAATAGTTTAGGGTCATATGCATGGACCATTGATGGTGCAGTTTAAGGTCATACAGAACCTAGTTGCAGTTTAAGGTCATACTGGACCATTTAGGGAACTTTTTCACAGTTTAACGTCGTGTGGGATGAAAGTACAAATAGTTTAAGGTCATATGTATGGAATATTGCTGTATAGTTTAACGTCATATAGCAAGGATGACAAAAAGTACTTTGCAGTTTATACAAAATACTTCTTCAAAAATCTGGCATTGGTTGGAGTAGTGATGAGTTCTCCATCCATTGAGATTAATGAATAAGCTCCATTGGAGTAGACCCTATGTATTGAATAAGGTACTTCCCATTTTCGCTCAAGCTTGGGAGGTTTCTTTCCTGGTATCATTGGAGTTCTAAGAACTAATACCAATTCTCCCTGAGTGAATGAACGAAGATGAACTTTTTTGTTAAAAGCTCGTGCTATTCGATTCTGATAGACTTCCAAGTGGTGCAAAGTGCACAATCTTTTCTCATCTAACCGTTCCAATTCATTCAATCACTTTTGAGATTGTTCATCTGTAGATGATTTATTACAAATGGAAACTCTGAGCGAGGGTAGTTGAACTTCAATGGGCAAGACGGCTTCCGTTCCATATACCAATGAATATGGAGTTGACCTAGTTGCAGTGCGGGTGGTAGTCCGATAAGCACATAAAGCATGAAAGAGTTTATCAGGCCATGACCTCTTATCTTTATCCACCATCTTTTGCAGTATATTTGAAAGAGTCTTGTTAAAGGATTCTATCAGGCCATTGGCCGCTGCATGATATCAAGATGAATGGTTGGATTTCATGTTGTATTCTTGATACAGCTTCTTCACCTCGGATGAATAGAAATGGGTGCCATTGTCCGTCAATATGGTATGAGGGACACCAAATCTGGTAATGATGTTAGACTTTATGAAGCTAACAACGCATTTAGAACTGACTTCCTTGAGAGTTATTTCCTCTGCCCATTTGGAAAAGAAGTCAGTAATAGTAAGAATGTACTTAAACTGCTTAGCCGTAGCTGAAGGGTAAGGTCCCACCACATCCATTCCCCATGTGGAAAATGGCCATGAGTATTTAGCTGTATGAAGCAACTATGGAGGTTAATGAATGAAGTTGGTATGTACTTGGCATGAATGACACTTCTTTGTGAAATTGACACAATCTCGTATCATTGAAGGCCAAAAGTATCCAAGCCTTCGAATCTGATCAGACAGTCTATGTCCAGACTGGTGGGCACCACAGACTCCTGCATGCACTTCTTTCATGACTGCCATTGTCTCTTCACCATCAATTCATCTGAAGAGAACTCCATCAAAACCATGTTTGTAGAGAATTTTCTCTAAGTGATCTGGGCTATCATAAAGATTAAAATTAACCACACGTCGCCAGATTTGTTCTTTCTCAGCTCTATTAGGTGGAAGTGTTCCATTTTGAAGGTATTCCCTGATAGGTGACATCCATCCAGTAGTATGACCATACGATTCAGGAATGGGACAAATTTCATTAATTTCCTCTATTTTGATTCGAACATAAGGTGAAATTGCACGACGGTGGGCAATATTGATGGTTGTCTCGTCCTGATTTGGATCTGCTAGAGCTGTGGCTATATTAGCCAATGCATCAGCTTGAGCATTTTGTGATCTTAGGATATAAGAAAATGTCGGTTCCAAAGGGAATTCCACCATTAACTCTCTGACGTAATCATACAAAGGGATTAGTTCTTCTTTTATGATGTCATGATCCCCATTGACTTGTTTGATTACCAGGTCTGAATCACCTTTCACCTTTAAGTGATTCACTTGTGCTTGAAGTGCTAATTCCAAACCTACGATGAGAGCTTGGTATTCTGCTTCATTATTGGTACCACCTTCCCACAATAAGAAGGAATAAGGTAACACTGCCTTTTCTGGAGAAATGAGCACAATTCCTAAGCCAACTTTTTTGAATTTAGGATTTTCCATTTTCCTCCCTGTTGGACTTCTAGAAGCACCATGAAAATACATTTCCCATGCCTAAGGACTTTCTTGAATAGAGAAGACTTCCTCATCAGGGAGTTCAACATCTGAAGATGTGTCTTCCACTGAGGGGTGTTCAGCTAGGAAATCAGCCAGAGCTTGGACTTTTATCGCCTTTTGAGACACATACTGAATGTTGAATTGCTGCAAAATAACTGCCCACCTTGCCAGACGTCCTGTAAGCATTGGATGACTTAGGATAAATTTGAGTGGGTTATTGCGAGATACCAATTGGACCTCATGATGTTGCAGGTAGTGTCTCAACTTCTGAACTGCAAAGATTAATGTCAGGTATCACTTCTCAATACTTGAATACCGGGTTTCTGCTTCAAGCATGGTTCGACTGAGATAGTAGAGACTATTTTCATTCCCAGCATCATTCTTTTGAGCAAGAAAGGCACCCAATGATCGCTCTAGAGCTGTCACATAGAGGATAAGTGGTCTTCCTTCAACAGGTGGCATGACTACCGGTGGACTCAAGAGGTATTTCTTGATAATATCGAATGCTTCTTGACATTCTTCAGTCCACTGGTATGTGACTCCCTTCTTCATAAATTTGGTGAAGCGTAAACTTTTGCCTGCTAAATTGGCGATGAAACTCCGAATATAGGATAAGTGTCCTTGAATTCCTCTTAATTCTTTCAAATTTTGAGGAGGTGAAATTCCAAGGATTGACTTGGTCTTCTCAGGATCGACTTCAATACCACGATGGCGTACAACAAAGCCGAGAAATTTTCCTGAGGTTACCCCAAAAGCACGTTTTAAAGGGTTCATCTTCAAATTATATTGTCGAAGCTTGCAGAATATGACTTCCAAATCAGACAAGTGATTAGAATGTTGTTTGGATTTAACTACCAAATAGTCTACATAGCATTCAACAAACTTCCCTAAGAAGGGTTTGAAGATATGATGCATGGCATGCTGATAAGTTTCACCTGCATTCTTTAAGCCGAAGGGCATTACCCAGTAGAAAAACACACCCTGAGGGGATCTGAAGGCTATAGATTCCTCATCTTCTAGGGCCATTCGGATCCGATTATATCCGAAATATCCATCCATGAAGGAAATTGCTTCATATATAGCTATTGCATCAATTAGAAGTTCTGTAATCAGAACTGGGAAATCATCCTTAGGACAATGCCGATTAAGATCTCTAAAATCGATGTAAACTCTAATTTGTCCGTTCTTTTTATTTACAAGGACAATATTAGCAAACCATTTGGGATATTGAACTTCTCTGATGAAGTTATCTTTGATAAGCTTATCCACTTCAGTTTCAATTTTGGAAGCATAAGTTGGGTGTGTTCTTCTCGCAGCTTACTTAAATCCCCGATGTTCTTCAGGTAAACCCAAATGATGAGTAGCAACATCAGGATCAAGCCCGGGCATTTCTGTATAGTTCCAGGAAAATATATCTATATTTTTCTTTAGAAAAGAAATATATATCTATTGCTCTTCAAGAGTCATGGCCACACTGATTAAAGTGGGGCGTGGATCTTCTTTTGTACCCAGATTTATTTCTCTGAGTTCATCCACAGTGGTAGAGATACCCTCTTCAAATGCTGGAGGAGCATCTCTGAGATCTTTCTCTTATTCTTCATTATGTTTTATTTCTTCCGTTTCTACTTGCATATTAGATGATAAAGTAGAATTCTCATGATCCAAAGAGATGTCAAAATTTGCATATTTTGAAGAAAAAGCTTCCATTTCTGAACCAATTGATGATGAAGGGTCTTCTTTGGGTAATAAAGAGGAGATGATGGATTGAGAATCGACATCATTGTTCACCTCCGATGTTGTTATAACTTATTCTGTCCTAATTGGCGAATCATATACTTGTTGGATTTCAGCAGATGAAATGAAGACGTCACCATTTGTGCTTTCATCACTGCTTGGTAGATTACCAATTTTTCCCATGTTGTCTGGCTCGATTGCCGTAATTGACATTATGGATCTTTCCATAAGAGTATTTTTATTTGGGTCTATCTTGTCAATTTGACTGATAGGCAACACATAATCTGTACTCACATGTGTAAATGGATTTACTGGAATTTTTTCCAAACCATATGGAGCATTAACTTTGGTAATCTCCTTTGTTATGGATTTCTCCCTTTGCTTCATGTGATAGAATTCCACCTCAATGTATTGAGACTCACATGTCTTGAACGGGGCCTTATCACCATACAATGTCCCAACTTGACCATCAAAACAATATTTGAGACATTGATGGTATGATGAAGGGATAGCCGCATGTTGATGTAGCCAGGGTCTTCCAAGCAAGATGTTGAAGGCTGAGTCTTGATCAACAACCATGAAATCTGAATTGGATACAAGATCTCCAAACTGAGTTCTGAGTGTAACTTCACCTAGTGGTTCTTGTTCATTTTTATCATATCCCTGTAGCATCATGGTGGAAGGAGATAAATCAGATTCCGTGAGTCCCAATCGACGAAGTGTACAAATAGGCATGAGGTTGACTCCTGAACCATTGTCAATGAAATCTCTTCGAACATCCATGGCATTGACCATGCCAGACAAGTACAATGGTCTAATATGTCCATGCACAACATCATCTTCATCTTCATTAGTAAAGGATATTATTGCATGGCATTCTGCAGGATTATTCTCTATGTGATAGAATTCAGCTGCAGCAATTTCAGTTTCAAACTCCTGAGGACTTGACAAAGCCTCAATGAGTGATTCCCGAAGATCTTTTGACATATTCAGAGCATCCAGAATTGATAACTTGGCTGGTACTTGGGCCAAGTGTTTCAATATATCATAATTTTGATCTAGAGGTCTGCGTTTCCCAATAGGAATATGTGGTTTAGCAGGTACCTTGGAAGCAGATGCTTTGGAAGTTGATGCATCTTGTATTAGGATAGGAGTTGGAAATATTCCTGGTTTTGGAAGATTAGACCGATTAGATCCATTTACTTGCTGAGAGGAAGAAGATGGAACCTTCAACCGGTCTTCCAAAATAAATGTTCCAAGACTGAATTTTCTATTGGTAGAAGAACTTGCTTGTTCTTGCTGAGCTCGCTGAAGGGCTCTACCACGAGTTTCTGCTGCGTACACAGTTCTAGCCGGGGTAGAATTGGAATAGTGGCTTCTAAAAGATCCACATCTTCCCCTATATCCTGATCCCCTGGAACTTCCTCTGATTCCTCTGTTTGATACAGGGAATTCAGGCTCATTGAAATCAAAACTTCGACTGGCATATGGATCTGTTAATTTAATCATATTAACAGAACCAAATATTAATTCTTCGTCTGATGAAGACTCTGCCTGATTAGCCTGTTTAGGCTGTGCCGTTTGGTGGGGTGGTGCCCGTTGCTTTTAAGTAGATGGCATGAAGTCCGCCAAAGTCAAAGACAACTTAGGATTTGACACATACTCATCTTCTTCTGATTCTTTTTCTTTCTTTGAATCATGTCGTTTCTTTGAGGAATTTACCTCTGAAGAAGAGGGTTTTTCCACAACATTCATGGCAGAAGACACAATTGGTTTCCTTAATTGTGTTCACAAAATATCATGAGTTTGATTAATTGTCTTTCTGACCATCCAATCATCATAATTCTGTGCATTTTTGCTTTTGACTTCTTGCCATTCACCTTTCTCCTCTGGAACTATAGCAGTGACACATGCTACCTGGGCTGAGGAGCCTTTCAATGTGACTTGTCCCAAGTCGACCATCTTTTGCAGGAGGTCTTTGAAGACAAAACACTCCTGGATGGGATTCCCCAACATTTGATTAAAAGGGCAATAATTAGGATGTTCTTCATGTCCTTTCTTGTTTGGCCTCTTGGGTATTGGAAATTGAACCAAATTTTTTTCCAGAGCCAAAATGAAATAACCAGGAACAAGTTCATTTCGGAAAGAGTATGTTTTTCTCTTCAGATCCTCAAATTGTTTTCACCTTTGATCTTTTTGATCGTATAGATGAAAAGGCCTTTGTTGTTGGCGCTCAGAAGGTGGAGCCCTTCGAGAAGATGAAGGTTTTGAGGTAGAAATAGGTACAGGTTCTTGTTTAATCATAACTGTAGCAGTTTCTACTTTACCCATTCTCCTTCCTGGAGCTGATGGAATTACACGAGATTTAGCCTTAGCCTGTATAAGGGAATCTTCAATCTGCTGAGCGGTTGAAGTAAGGTCTCGAAACCCTCCTGTGTATTTCACAGGGATTAATGGCGTGCGTAATTCGTCATGCAGATTTGCCACACAGATTGGAAAAAATTCTTCTTGAGGGAGTGCTAAACTCAAGTAATATGTTAATCCCTTCCATCGAGCAATGAAATCATAGACCCTTTCATTCTCCCTTTTTTTACAGTTTGTAAGATCGAAAACTGTTGTCTTTGGAAAAGTTGAGCTGAACTGAAGGAGGAATTTTTGGCAAAGATCCTCCCATCCGGTAATTGACCGGGATTGCAAGCTTGTATACCAAACAAAAGCTGGTCCATGCAAGGTTCGCACGAAGCATCTGAGTTTCACTGCTTCTTGCTGCTCCGGATTTCCCATCATAGGATCGCAACAAGACATGTAATGTGTCAAATGTTGTTCAGGATCGCCTGATCCATTGAAAATAGGGAATACAGGGTTCCCAAAACTGGATGGAGGAGAAATTGAATCTACCCATTTAGGGTAAAATTTCTTTTCTAGTTGAACTTGTGCACGCTTCCCTTCCATAGTTTCTAACCGAGCTGTTAATGACTCAATAGTAGTTATTAACTTTTGAGAAAAATCCGGTTGAACTTGGACTTGGGTAGGTGCGATGACTGAAGCTTGGAAAGATGTGGAGATTGGTGAGGCAACTAATGGTAGCACTGCCAAATGTTGTTGCACTTGACCCGTAGGATTAGACCTGTGAGGGTGTACTGATAGAGGAGGATATTCTTGATCCATCTCAATAGCTGCAACAAATTTCTTTGGCTGCCTGACTCCAGCATGCTTAAGAAGAAGACTACTCTGAAGTAGTTCTAAATTCAACCTTCTTAATTACTTCATTTCTTCCTCCTATTGTAAAAACCTATGCTCTAGTGAGAGCGATTGACCTTCTCCAGAGGAAGGATATGTAACTTGGTTCTTTCCCTTCCCTTTGTTGGATCCTTTTCGAAGAGGGGGAAGTGGGTTACTCGAAGGATTACTTAAGTTTTGAGTAATCCTTTGACTTCGTGTACGCACACCTTCTGCATTTGTGTCGGTGTGTACATCTTCTTGAGCAGGAACCTCTTCATCTGAGTCCCCTGAGTGAGCCTCATCTGGTGGATCAGAAACAACGGCATTGATGACATTGATTGATGCATAACTCATCACATCCCTTCCATTAGAATTTCTGTGATATTGTCTTCTTCCATGTCTTTGATGAGACATTGTCTTTTGTTGATTCGATCCCTCGGGAACTTATTGACAAACCGTAATTTGGAGGGAATCTCCTGATAATTTGGCTCTTCCTTCCTCTTAAGGTTTCTTCCCCAATCGAGAAAAGACCGAATTTCTCTGAGGAGGGGATTGATGATTTGAAAAAGTCCCCAGTCCAGTGTACTAGGGTTGTTCCTGCTGTTCTCGCTCAACTCCCCAAATCCTTTTTCTTGATTCTGAGGGTTGGTTTAAAAGAGTCCCCAGTCTGGCGAGCTGGGGTGGTTCTTTACATGCTATGTATGAGACTTTCTTGAAAGTACTCCTGATCTTGCGAACCTTAGTTCGGAAATTAGCTGGATGCATTAACCTGTATCCGCTTTTATCACTTGGTTCAAAAGACCGTTGGATGATTTTCGACACTTCTGTCACTTGGTGACGTGCCTGCTCCAAACGAGAGGCATGTTCAATATTCTCATTTTCTTGATGCAAGAGTAATTCGAAAACTTGTTCTCTGTATTCTTGATTTTGAGAGGAACTAGTTGAAGCCTGTTCTTGGGCAAGCTTTTTATTACAAACAAAGACCATTGACTGTGGTCGGCCATGGGCAATAACATTGCATGAGACCATTTTCGGCGGGCTTTGCTGACTGGAGAGCACCGTGAAATGCAATGCTCCATGAACACCCCATCCTCTGACACGAATACCAGATGGGGCATTTGCAATTAACTGACGCAATCTTCTTAGTGCGCCAAGGCATGAACTTTGAAGGGCTCTCTGCTGCTTTTCAGCCTTCAGATATCGAGAGACTGATAGAGACGCCAAATCAATCTGATGTTGTAACCCTTCTATTATCTTAAGATGATTTTCATATTCATCATAAGATAATACTTTCTTTTTCAACTGACAAAGAGTTTTCCATATGTTGAGACTAATATCATGAATTTCATCTTCTATCAACATTTCTAGAATATTATACTGAGATTCGGCCAGAGGCCAAAACATGACGGTACTTCACCTTTCGCTAGTTGTTTTCTCATGTTCAGCATTTCCTCTTTATCATTTGATGATGATTCTTCTACCTGATTTGACCAGAGTTGGTGTTTCCTTGTTTCTTCATTGGATTCAACAGGATTGGTAGAGAAATCATTGATCAAACTAGAAGATGCATGACTTAGGGGTGGTTCGGAGAATGACCTACACCCTGGGCTATCTTCTGATTAAGAAAATATCTTACCTGCTAGCGATGAAGCTTCAGACATGACTGGTTTCGCATTTGCAAGTGCCTCATGATAATAGGGCTTTCTCGGCACTACATTGTCCACTAGAGCATTTTCCAGGCAATGTGCATCACTACTGCGGAGAGGACTTTCGCAGCAAAATTCATCATCATGTGGAGGACCACCATAATGGGTTACAATAAAATATGAGATCTCTTGATCCTTGGTCTTCTGACCACACAGAGGGTTCCTGTGGCTCTCATCTGAAGATGAAACTTCGAGATCGATCGAATTGTCATGAAGCAAGCCTTTATGAGAAAGTGTCTGTTGAAGACCCTCGGAATTAATGTTCCCACTATTGGGAAATGAGGGAGTAGAATCTTGAATTTCAAAAGATAATTGTCTGAGGGCTTCAAGAACTCCAGCATCGAGCAAGGCCTTGTTATAGATTAGCTCTTGATCTCCTGACTGTGCTGGGCGGGTCTTTTTCTTAGACGCCTTCTTACTCACCTTGGAAACCACTTGTTGATTAAAGTGGTTGCTCTAAGCAGGTGTATATGCCTGATCAGGAAAGATGGCCAGGTTAGGCTGACGATCTCTACTCAAATCAGGTGTATGTGCCTGACTTGGTTGTCCGTATGATATGGGGGAGTATTCCCCACAGCCCTCTTGGACTGGAACAGATGTCTGTGTCTGTTCTGGAGTGAATTGTTGATGTGTCACTCCACTGGTAGGGATAGATTTATGTTTCTTTCCCTGAGATGCCACTGAAGTTGTTATAATATCCTGGCAGGCATCCAGAATATGAGCAGGGATTTTCTTCTGCTCTTTCACCATTGATAGAATATGCTTGCTGACTTCAGCTGCCAGAACGGGAATATACATCCATTCCGGGCTTGGAGCAGGTGTATGTGCCTGCTCGTGTCCTCCTTTTCCTGTCAGTGAATCCTGACAGTACTCAAGTGTGGGGGCATAGAGTTGAGTCTGCCTCCTATTTGTTGTCGGGACTTTCCGACTAACTTCTCTGAATGCTACCAAGCGAGACTGTTGGTAGGCTTGATTTATACTACCAGGTGTATATACCTGTTGATTGCACTTCGCCAAACGTGGTTGACGAGATCCATAATATGTACTCAGACGAGCCTTTTGACTAGATGATGATGTATAAACATGTGTATGTTCCTGCCTATAGTACTCCACCGGAATTGCCTGGCGGGATTGGCGTGATGCTTCTAGATGAGTCTGCTGGACAGCGGAATTAAAATGGGAAGGTGTATGTGCCTGCTCATTGCTTGCCACCAAGTTAGGTTGGTGGACTTCTCCGGAGATGGCAGATATGAGATTCTTCTCACTGTTGACCAGATTCTGCTTCTGGTGGTTCATCTTGCTTGCTCGGGTTCGAGGAACCTGAGCCGAACGCCTGGATTTGGTACCCTCATCATATTGAGGGAGCACTGCCGCACGAGTCTAGTGGAAATTGTTGGTGGGAGCCCTCAGGAAGGACTCCTGTCTGTTTGAATTAAGGTCCTGAGGGACCTTCTCATTCACCTCCCCAGAATAAGGGAGGGAATGGTGATTGCGTTCCGGGGATAACGACCCGAAACGGTTGGAGACGGTAGTCAGCACCGCCTGCTTCTTGATCACTGGTCATCGTTGTCCAGACGACCGATGTGAGTTGTTTACTTGGAGGGCTTGTCGGTCATCCTCTAGAGTTGGGATGGTATCGTGTTGACGGTACTCCTTAACCAGTGCATTTGATACCCAGCGTTGAAGACGCTGAGTAGGTGATATCTTCCTTAGAGCGGATGATGATCCAGCAGGAGTAGCAGCAGTGGCATTTATAGTAGTAGTATTCACAGGTGTGAACTTGAGAGCATCCATTCTAGAAATGCAGAAGATCTTGGAAAAGAGTGCCTGTTTGATATAACAGACGTAATCAAGATAAATTCATCCACTACATCTTTTTTATGAGCACATACGTCAATGATTGTTTTTTGTTGGCCCTATTATTGAGTTTTAAATAGGGGCCTAACAAATGGGTAAAACATTATTTTAACTTGGTTAATGATTCACGTCAGGTTCACCATTTTTGTTTCCCTCGGAATCCGGGGATGATCACCTTGATGGGAGGTTCAAACATTCTAATCGGTTTCTAACGGGTTTTTTCGTAGAACCGGAAACGTCCAATGATTCCAGATCCATTTGGACATACTTTCCAAAGGTAGGTGCTCATTAGTTTGAGGACTGATGAGGCTTAGGAATTTGCATTGGTCGAGAGGATGGGAGGTCAGACTCATCACACCTTTTTGAGGGGAATTATTGTCTACTCCGGGACTCTCTTTATAGATTTAAGTTATGTTCTTGAATCCTTATTACATTACCAAGTATAAAATGAGCTTTCCTTCAGATCTGAAAATCAATGATTAAATATGTAGGAAATTTAGAGAATCTTTTGTATGTATTCGAGGTTCTTCATCGATAGAGAATCATCTGTATTTATTAGAGATTCTTGGTCAATGGTACCCTTCAACACATTTATACAGAAGTCTCTTGGTCATTATGATGACCATGTTGGTTTTAAATCCACTTAGTGGGGCACTTGAAGTTTATTATCATTCAGAAGGACATGGATTATTTTAGAGTTGGGATCGAACCCGTATACAGGCTACCTATGTATCCTTTGTTTAGAAAAGGAATCAGAACCCACGTAGTTCGAGTAAGGGAGTATGATGTTTATGATTGATGGCTCAAAGAAGGATGTCAAAATTACTTTTACACTCTAAGATCACGTGAGTCATGCTCGGTGTGAGAAACAAGAGGTATTGGTAAAAATTAGACAATTGTTCCATGAAAGATGCAATCATAAGAAATAATGTGGGGCTTATGTATGTATGACTGCCCAGATAAATGAAGGTTAGGATTTACTTTAGGGAAGAAATCTAGGAACATGGTCCATAAAGGTATATGTGCTTCATGGAGATTTTGAATACTCTAACTTGGGGCTTACTCCTGAAAAGGAGGCCCAAATTAGGAGAAGACTTATGATTGGGTTTTACTCCTGAAAAGGAATCCCAGATCAAAGGTAAATTAGGACTGGTTAAGAGAAATTAAGACTGGGGCTTATTCCTGAAAAGGAGGCCCAGGTTAAGGGAATTAAGGTTTGGGGCTTACTCCTGAGGAGGATGCCCAAATTAGGGGACTGGGGCTTACTCCTAAGGAGGATGCCCATATTTGAGACTGGGCCTTACTCCTGAAAAGGAAGCCCAGGTTAGGGGATCTGGGGCTTACTCCTAAAGAGGATGCCCAAAAATTAAGGGACTTGGGGCTTACTCCTAAAGAGGATGCCCATATTAGAGGACTTATGACTAGGGATTATTCCTGAAAAGGAGACCTAGTTTAAGGATTCTCTCATCTTAAAGGATGAGGTTGAATGAATGAAATCTCAATCTTTAGTGACATAAAGATGTGTAAATCACTAGGTCTTGAGAGATATTCCATAGAATTCCTTTCAGATAAGGAAGTTAAATCAAGAAATCATGCCATAAATGGCTTTGAAGAGTGTCTTGAAGATTGAATCTTGAATAGGAAAGGTGGAATGGATTAAGAGGGGTTAAATAGGAAAGAAGGTCACCCAAAAAGGCAAGGGAATGCAAGTCCTGGCAGGCGCGCAGGTACTGCGTGGGCGCGCAAGTACTGGTCACGCAGGTATGCCTGCGCGACACATGGTGTACTTGCGCGACGGTTAACCAGCAGGGTAATACTTGAGCGACTCTTGATTAAATCCTTTAGAATCCTCTTGTGGTTCTTCCAAAAAAGGGGTGTGCAAGTTCTATTGAAGGATTAAGGCGGCGCGCAAGTGTGGCCTTTTTCCCTTAAGGGATGACCACTGAGGCGCGCAAGTGTTGATGAGTTTCAATACTTAGGCCTTCCTCCCCCTCTTTAGATCTTCCGTTCTAGGTAATAAATTACCTTAGAAGTGTTTCGGAAGCTTTGAGAAGAGACTAGGGCGTCAGGAGCTCAAATCTGAGTTTCTGGAAAAAATCCTCCTCGAATGGGGGGCCCATAGGGTCTATTTATAGGCTGAAGAAGACCCTGGGCGGTTTCCACTTAGGGCGCGCAAGTCACTTGGGCGACCATGAGGCGGTGCGCAAGTATACTTGCCCGACCACTAGGCGGCACACAAGTGTACTTGCACGACCATGAGGGAACTTGCGCGACCTATGGGCAATGTTCTCCTTGTTTATCTCTTTATCGATTTTTTATGTTTCTTCAAAGGATGAATCACTTTGGACTAAGGTATTTCCCTTTTTCAGACATTAGACTCTGTGACGGAAAGAAGTGTCAATAATTCCTAACTTGGAAAATGTGTTGGTTAGAGTCTAGACCCACACTATATTCCAAATAAATGTCCTTTTATAAGAGTATTATTTGATGTTACTATCTATGATTATCTTTTTAATGAGGAGAAATCACCTTAATGCTGGAATATTTCAAGTTTATCTTAAGGAATTTCTTTTCTTTCTTTCAACTTTGAAATTTTCCATATCCATTATTTTCCTTTTGTTGTATCTACACCCTTTTAGTGGCATTTTTCAATAATATTAAAAAAGGGTTTGAGTAACATTTCTCAATACTCTTAAAAAATTATTATATATTAAAATTATTATGATTTCAAATATTTTTTCAAATAGAAAATTATAGATGAAACCATATCTTTCATATATATGTGACATTTATCTACCACTATGTCATTTTATACTCTAATTAAATAAATCATATTTATCTTATTCATATAAGTTGTTCTTGTAAATATTTATGTTTTTGTACCCACACTATAATTTTTTAATTTTTTTCTTTCCATTTTTTGTTCCACAAATCTTTATGTATTTTTTATCTTAATTGTTGAAAATGGGTTCATATCACTTATCTTCATCAATTGTGATCTAAATAGATCCCAAAAATAATCAATTTTTTTCTTTCTATTTTTACTAAACGTTATTTGGATTCCTATCCATATTTTTAATACCACTCAATGGCTATTAGATAAATAATAAAGAAGACATATAAGATAATTTATTTTTTTAATCTTGATGCATGAATGAAATTGACTGCCTAAAAGGGTTTAATCGACTCTAAGTTTTTGATGTAGGGTTTATGATGTAAATTTCCCTCGAGGATTTCACTAGGTTATTGGGAATAGAATAAAATAAATTCTAATAACTATGTTACATTGATTTTGGAATAATATCTCTAGGGAATTTTTTTTTTGAGGGGATTGACATAAAATAATCTCATTATCCCATATATTTGTAGATCAAAAATGGTGTAATTCACAATGATTTGATCTCACCAATTTGATTAAAAGACATATTTTTTTGATCAAAATAGGGAAACCATTATTAGAGACAACTGGTTAGATTTCAAATTTCAAAATCCCATGGTCATGACTAATCCCTTCATTAGTTTTTTAAAAAAAATTATTTTATATTATTTTATTTTATTATCTTATTTTTCTAAATATATCATATATATATATAATAAAACATTTTAAAAATTATATCTATTTTTAAAAATTATTTCAAAATCATTTCGGCATATATATTTTATTTTTATTGAAAAACCACTTCCTAAGGCTCTTTTTTATAAGTGATAATCATAGAGAGTTTTATCTTGTTTTCAATGAGGGATTCCATAAGTTTTTTCCAGCCTCATCAATTCACACCTCTAAAAGATATGGGCCCCACTAAAAGTCTTTTATTTATTTTTTATGAATAAAATTATAAAAATACCCTTATTTTATTCATAAATATTAACTCTCTAAATCATAAATAATTCATTACACATATTAAACATATCTTTCAATATAATCCTTTACTGAGTATCAATATCTCAAAGTATTATCACATTTACAAGTTTTTGAAACATTAAACTTGTTAATATTTATCATAAACAAACAATATCATATGTGTACAATGATCTTTCCATCCAACATCTCATTTTCTAGCATATTTATGCCCATGTTCTTATATCCTTTTCTTGAAATATCTAAAGAGTAAATCCAATAACTACTATAAGAAGCAGAACCACTTCTAATTCCATATAGGAAAAATATTACAATGTGTTTTCATTATTAGAAAACATTACTAATAAAGTCTTGATCTTTTTTTAATAGTTTATAACCCATCCCCTAGTGATAACAGATGATATTGACAACATATATTTTGAGTTATAATTATCAATATCAACAATTGTCTTCATAACTTTGTTTTAATCATTAAACAATTTTATTAGTATCCACCTAAATAAATTGTTGGTTTTCCATTAAAAAAATAATTTATTCTATTTGTTTTAACCCCATATATTTCTTATTTTTGTAGACATTTTATAAGTAGATCCATAAGGTTTTTATATAATATCGCATAGAAAATTGTTATGGTACCTTCTTGTAACAATTTTCTCACATAATCATGTCTCAAAATTATGTCTATAATTTCCATTTTACAATAAACTATATGATTTTGATAAAGTTTCTTCATTATCACAATTGATAGAGATAGGTTTAATTAGACTAGGCCACAATATAATATCCAATAATAGATTTCTAATCCATTCAACTTCTTTCTACATGTTTCTAATGTGATAAACTCCTACTTCGTGGTCTAGTGTGAAATACATGCTTGTTTCTTACTTGCCTAAGAAACAATATAACCTCTAAGAGTTAACAACCATCCAAATGTGGATTGATTATCACCAATACTGGTAATCCATTTCGGATCAATGTATTCATCTAATATATCCTGATAATAATTGTAGTATAAACTTATATCATTGGTCTTTCTCAGGTATCCAATGATTCTTGTTATACATTTCTAATGATCCACACTAGTATTACATGTATATCTACTCATTTTACATATCTCAAAAGTAGTATCAGGACCAGTACAACACATTTAATATGTTAAATAACCAATTGCACTAAAAAACTCAAGTTGTGTTATGGGTCTACATGTATTCATAAATAGTTTAATACTAGATTTAAATGGAGTATTATTATCCTTGAAACCAAGGTAATCAAATTTATTTAGCAATTTTTCTATATAATGACACTAACATAATGAATAAATCCCACTATTTTTTTATAACTTTAATAACTATAATAGTATTAACTATTCTAAGAACCTTAATTTTAAATATATATGATAAAAAATTATTTTTCTCATTTATACCAACCATATTGGTTCCAAAAATTAACATATCATCTATATATAGATGCATAATAAATCCATATTTTTTTTAAACTTTGAATAAACAAATTTATCTAAATTTTTATGATTAAATACATTAGATAAAATAATAGAATCAAATTTTTTAGGATGTTTTTTCAGATCTTGTTTAAGTCCATAAAGTGATTTAACTAGTATATATACTTTCTTTTCATTACCTTATAAAGAAAACCCTTCTTTTTGTTCTATGTAAATATCTTCATTTAAATATCCATTTAAAAAATAGGTTTTAACATCAGTTTCATGGACATAAAAATGATTAATTGAAGATAATGCAAACAAAATTTTTATTGAATTAATTTGAGCTACATGAGCATATGTATCAAAAAATAAATCCCTTCTTTTTTTTTGAAAAAAATTTCATATATCTTTGCATTAAAATCTTGAATTTCACCATTGGAATCATACTTATTTATTAAAACCCATTTAAAACCAATAGGTTCTGAACCACTTTGAAAATCATTAATTTCCAATTTATTATTCACTATAATGGAATCCATTTTATCATTAATTGATTCTTTACAAATAGAAACATCTCTAGAGGTCATAACTTATTTATAGGTCATTCTGTAATCTTCTATAGTCAATATCATAAGATATATATTCAAAAGATGATTATTTTTATCTCCTTCAATAAATAAATCTATAGAATGAGAAGAAATAAAACCTAGATATTGATGTTTCTCTTTCCTAAGTCTTGTACTCCATTTAGGTTTAACTTGAGAATCATCATTATTATTTTCTATTGTATTTGAACTATATGGAGTATAATAGATATGGGTATGAGGAATAACCTCTACCATATCATCTTTATTAAATTTATTTTCTAAAAAATCTATATCCCTTGATTCAATAATGATAATGGATTACAAATCCATAACTCTGTGTTCTTGGCTATTTTCTACATATCCAATAAAAACACCTCTAATAACTCTTAGATAAATATTAGTTCATTTAGTATCAAGAACTCTATAATATGATAAACATCACCACACTTTAAAATATTAATTATTACGTCTTCTACCATTCCAAATATCATAAGGGGATAAGTTAGTTTTCCTTGAATCAATCCTATTATGAAGATGAAAAATAACCAATAAATCTTCTCCCCATAAATTTAATAATAATTTATATTTATTAATCATAAAATTTACCATTTTTACTAAAGTAAAAATTTTATTTGAGCTAATCCATTTTTCTGAGGTTTGTAAGGAGTATTATTACTTCGATGAATTGTACCATTTTCATCATAGAACTCATTAAATTCATTAATAAAGTATTCACCTCCTCTATCATAGAATAATAATTTAATCATTTTTTTAATTGGTTTTCATATTTAGCTTTATATATATTAAACATATTAAATGAATCAAATATTTTTCTAAGAAGATGTATATGTAAATATCTACTTCATTCGTCCAAAAAAGAAATATAATAACTTTTTCCTCCATGAGTTAAAAAAATTAATTTAAAATTATTAGAATGTTCTAATTATAATATATCATAATTTCTCTCTACCCATTGAAATAATTTTTTAACATTATAGATTCTATACATGTTTCACATTTATTAAATTCATTTACAAAGTTAATCATGTTTAACTTCTTCATTACTTTTAATGAATGATAATTAACATGTTCCAAAATATCATTCCATAAATTGGCGGACTCATTCAAGTTAGTATAATATACAATCATATTATTAATAGAAAATTAGTACATTCCAACATTTTAGAACCCCATTCCCAAAAAAACCCTCCCTTCGACAAGATAACCTTTTAATACTCAAATGAAACCTGAAATACCTTCTTAAATAGAAGATCAATAGGTACTAAATTCCTTTGAATATCGTTAACACATTTATAATATTCAACTTCTTATAAAAAGTAAAGACTGTTTATATACTCCATTGAATGGAGAAATTGATGTATACATTATTTATAAGGTGTACTTCCTTCATGATAGTACTTTAATCAAATTTTTTGGATATTGAACTATACTTGTACACATACATCATTTCTCCAAGTTCAAGACATCTCCCTATATTTGTCGAAGTTATATTGACTTTGGATATCATTTCAACTATATTTTCTTAAGTCGGCATATTTATAGTGGGTCTTTTTACTTTATTTTAGTAGCAATATTCCCTTGAAATATTCCACATTTTTTCATATAAAAATAATTCTACTTTATTTTTGAAAGGATTTCATTTTTTATTTAATTTTTTATCATTGTTATTGAAATGTAAGGAGGGGATTGATGGTTATTTTCCCTCTATGATATTAAACATGGAATCAAATTGTGAATCCATATCCACATCTCTCAATATGTATTATTCTTCAATACAAATAAGCTTTTTCAATTATTCCAAAGAAATATATTTACTCTTTTTAATGAGGGATTTATCAAAGTATTTACACATAGGTGGAAATTTAGCAATAATTTCACTAACATGGAAAGATTCTGGATTATTAATTTTAATATAAAAAAACATGTTTTCTATAACTCGGAGCTCATGAACTTTATCCAACATCGGATTTTTATCAATAATATTAAAGTTAATATACTTTTCATTGAGAAATTTATTGTTACATTCTTCCTTGGATTTGTACTTGAATTGTTTGGGCACAATGGAAGTGTCCTATAATAGTATGAACAACTCAGCATTCAATGATAATTTATATTTAATTATTTCTACACATGATTAAAACATCATATACAATGAAAATAGTTTATTAATTTACTAGATTAAAATGTAGGAACAAGAAGATGAGGATCTTCACATGTAATTTATAATTAATTTATGAGAAAACGTAGTATTAACTCAACTTGTAATTCCACTTTAATTAATGATTTGGTTTAATATATATTGTTTTACTATCATTGTAATATATTATATAATTGTAGAATCCCTCTAGAGGTGATCCATACATGCACCACAATATTTGAACATTGTCGTAGATTCGTTGGATGCTAGCATGATTGATCCTGATCACTTCCATTGTTCATGGTTTATCATGGATATATTATTCTATAAGGAGGAAGAAATCATGATGTTATCTCAAATGATTGATAGAGGATGAAGAGAGAGTGTTCTCTAGACCACTCTCTAGGTCTTGAGAGAGTCTATCTCTATCTGTTGTGCACACAAAAAGTGATTATGAAAATTTATATAATTAGATATTTATTATGGCGGTTTTAGGGTTATAAAATTACACACTAAACCCTTTCTATATTTATAATTGTTAATTGACCCCATTTAAAATAATAATATTAATCATCATCATCATCAGAAATGTGCAACACATTAAGAATACAAATAAATATAATTTCTATCATTTCCAATCAAACTATTAAGCTTTTCATGCTTTCCCTTGTCAATAGTTATTGATCCTAAAATAATGTATATTTAATTAATAAATAAATGCCACTACATTATTCTATGTTAAATATAATAAATATTGTATTCTATAAACTTTCAAATAAATATTTATTATTGTTATTTAACTAGACTTTTCTTTCATATAACTTGTGATTAAATTATGGTGATCAACCAAACATGAATAAATATTATTTACACTAACTTATTAAATTTGATACTTAAATTTAAATATGATTTTGGATACACTTAGTATGTGACCCTCTAGGCCTATTTATTAGTGGAATTATGAATAATCACCTACAGTTCAAGGTTAGCATATAACAATGCGCCAAGGCTCCCATAGAGAAATAAGTTAATATTGGAATAATATTTAACCTTACACGAATGCTTATTTTGTAATTTTGATATCTCTAATCAAGTAGGTTCCATGCCAGTGTCATCAACCTATATGCTCAATTTCACTTTTTTTGAATTTCTTGAAATGAAATTGCCCATTGAACATCATGGAAATGGATTTATATAGGCGGTTCCATTCCCATCAAAGGTCATGATATATTAACTTTATCTATAGGATAAAGGGGTAAATCCTGTCTCACATTATCCATTAATTTAATATCACTCATGACACGCCCAATGTATCATACCTCACTAAGAGCATGTTTTGACATGGTTATTGTTATTACATCAATGTATGTGAGTCATGATATCCATTAATTATAATCATAAATTCTAAGGATCAATACACATATCTACAAATAGGAACATCCAATGACATAAGAAAATGTGGATTCCCTATAAACGGGTATGTTCTTATAACCCCCTATCTTGGAGATTTCTAAGGGAGAACACCATGAGAAGGAGTATTAATGTCTTATAAGCCTCCTACCCCTAATAGAATATATTGTATATATCCCATCAAACAATATCATCCATCCAAAGAACATATATTCCATAATAGAGTCGTGGAACCTCTAGGTTCTCATTATAGTGGGGAACTTCTAAAACCTCTCAATGCCACACATATTCTCATGACATTATCACATAAAAGATTAATGAAAAATAAAAAACATGATGTGATAATAAAATTTATTAATAATGAAAAAATATGTAACCATGTATTAATAAATTTGGTTCTAGGGAACCAACTCCAACAAAATCCCCATTACACTAGTTCCCACTAGTAATAACATTCATTCCACTAGATTTCACATGATACTCATGCCTATATTGAGATGAATCCCTTATCAAGGGGTTTGAAATTCTTTCCTCTATGGATACTATTCTCACTGAAACTTCACCTCATTGATAAAAATACCTTAAGATATTAAACTTATGAAGTATGTGCTTTATACTTTGGGGTGACCTAGGCTCTTTAGAGAGAGAAACCATTGTAGTTTTATCATAGTAAACTATGATAGGATATTTACTACTAGGAACAACATCATGATCTTAGATAGATTTTCTAATCTATAATGATTCCTTGTCTATATTGAAATCCATAATATACTGAGACTCTACTATAGAATCAAAGAAAATTGGCTTCTTTGAACTCTTCTAACTCACAGCTCCTCTGTTGAGACAAAAGATATATCTAGACTGTGACTTCAGATCATTTTGATCTATCTGAAAGATATATTCTTTATAACCCTTGACAGATAACTCTTCATATTCTTCATACACTAGGAACATATCCTTAGTTCACCTCATATACTTAAGGATATCCATAATAACTGTACAATATTTTTCACCCGGATATTCTTGATATCTACCTACCATGTCAAAATTATAGGAAACATCAATCCTCACATAACATGGCATATATGATGGATATTATCATATAAGAATATGTGATCTTACTCATTCCCTATCTTTTCTCTTGTGTATGAGGACACAATTTCTTAAAAATGTGTATACCATGTGACACTGAAACCATCCCCTTCTTGGATTGTTCTATATTGAACCTATTCAGTATCTAGTCAATGTATGTACTCTGACTTAGCATAATCAGCCTCTTGGATATATCATGTATGATCTTTATCCCTATAATGTAGGTTACTTAAACTAAGTTTTTCAGGGGGAATAACTCTTTCATCTATGACTTAACATCTTGTAATACTTTTATATCATTTCCAATTAGTAATATGTGATAAACATATAATACTATAAAAACTACTATACTTCCACTAAACCACTTGTAAACACATGGATCGTATTAATTCTTAATGAAACCAAACTCCTTTATAGCTCATAGAATTCAATGTTTCATGAACTAGATGCTTTATTTAATCCACATATATATCTCTACAAATTGAATAACTTTTTGGAATTTCCTAGCTCAACAAACCCTACTGGTAATGTCATATATACATCATCATGATGGTTCCCGTTAAGGAAATCAGTTTTAAAATCCATTTTACAAATCTCATAGCCAAGGTAAGATTCTATGGAAATAAAAATTATGATGGATTTAAACTTGAAAACTAGAGAAAAGGTTTCATCATAGTTAATTTCTTGATGTTGGCTAAAACCTTTATCCACTAGCCATGCTTTGTAGGTATTTAATTTACCTTCCATGTCCATATTTCTATTGAATACCCATTTCCAAAAAAAAAATTATATCAACTAGAAGATCGATCAGAACCCAAAAATGGTTTTGATACATGGAATACATCTCAAAATTCATCAATTCTTATCATCTTATAGATTTTGAACTCTCTAATTCCTCCCCATAAGAGAGAGGATCGTTATTTTCACCCAATAATTAGTCACCATCATCATTGACTGGAAAACCACAACTCTTTGGTTCTCTTACCTTACTAGTGCTCCAAAGAATTACTTGTATTTTAAGAATAAGTTAATACATGGGTAGTTGTTGAATATATTCCTTTACTAACTCTTTTGTATCTTGAGAATCATTTTCATCAAAATTAATCTTTCTCCCACTATCCTCTTTGAGGGTGTGCTCCATTGGAATAATTATGGCCTATCCTGTGATAATTAATTTATTATTTGAAGTGTTATATAGATAGAATCCCCTTGTTTCCTTATGATACACTATAAAGATACACTTCATGAATCAGTGTGCTAGTTTTTTTCTTGATCTAGAATTAACAAATTCATCACAACACCATGCATGAACATGTGACAACATGGGTTTCTTTCCACTCCATAACTCCATGGGAATACTATTTTCTGATTTAGTTGGTACTCAGTTTAGTAAATGTGATTTTTTCTACAATGCATATCCCTAAAAGGATAATGGAAGGCTTGTGTGACTCATCATCTACTTTACTATTTCCAACGAGGTAGAGTTCCTCATTTTACTAACACCATTCCACAGGAGTGTATAAAGTGGGTGATTTGATATAAAATATCATACTCCTATAGAAAGTAGATAAAGTCATGGTTAATATATTCACCACCTCAATTTTATCGATGTTTCTTTATCTTTTTACCATGCTAATTATCAACCTCATTCTTGAACTCCTCAAAAGATTCATACTTTTACCACATCATGATGATAAAATCATACCTACTCAAGTCATTTGTAAAAGTAATAAATTATGAGAATATGCCTCTAGATTCTACTTGAAATTTTTTTCACACATTAGTGTGTACCAAATATAGAAGCTTTTTGTCCCTTTCACCTTAAACATCAAATAGTGGTTTAGTCATCTAATCCTATAAACAACCATGAAATCTTTCAATTGGTTTGAGCTCAAAAGAGTCTAAGTAACCATTTTTTTTTGATATTTTTCAAATGCTTCTCATTTACGTGACCAAGATGGTGATTACAAAACTCGATGTTATATGAGTTTCATGTATTTGTTTCAATGTAAATTGTCAATATTTGGTTTTTTTTAATTTAATACAAAAAAGATCATTATTCAAATGTGTAATACCATAACATATGCTATCTTTATAAAATTAGAAACATGTATTTCCAAAAATGAAAATACATCCATTCATGTATAAACAAGAAACATAAACAATGTTCTTAGTAACACTAGTAACATAATAGTAATTCTTTAAAAACAAATCATATCAGTAATGTGAGATGTTAGTCTCCAATAAACAGACCATCTAGCCTCACTTTAATGGAAGCCCATAGATCCACCTCATCACTAGAAATATTATGAAATCTACACGGTTCCTATATTTGGATACAAATGTAAGCACCACAGATAACATCTATTACCCAACTTGTATACATGGAAAGATTACACTCAATAACGATCACATGTGAAGCTTACCCTTTCTTCTTTGGCTGGGTGAAATTCCTCTTCTAGTGGCCCTTTTTCCACATGAAAAACATACCTCATCATGTTTCTTTTCATACTTCAGTATATTCTTCTTCTTGGAGGGATGGTTCTCCAAATCCTTATACTTGGAATGAATATTTGTCCCCTTTTCCATATTCCTCTTATTTTTATTCACCATAAGGACCATGAGGTTGTCATGCCCATGCCTTTATCAACATAGAAAATAAGAGTAAGAAGTTCTGAAAGTTCCATCTTGTTATTTCTCATATTAAAATTCAAAATAAAACTAGAGAAGTTTTTGAGTAGTGAGGAAAGAATGAGATTTGTGTACATCTTACCAGGGATCATAAAACCCAAATTTTATTGGCACTCAATGTATTAAATCATCTTGACTACATGTGCCCCATATGGTGTTGAATCTCTATGTCTTAATGTGAAAAGTTAATTGGAGATATCATATCTCTATGGTCTCACCTTCTCTTGATAAAGATCCTGAAAGTGAGAAACAGTTATATATTTATTCATATCCTCATATTTCTTTAGAAGATCACTGGACATGGAGGATAACATGAAACATTGGACATCCATTTCATCATCAACATGACTCAAATAGAAAGTCATTTTTTCCTCACTAGCCTCTTTGGTAATGAACTCAGTAAGTGTGGTTTCCAATATGTATAATATTCGTTCATGGTGTAGTATAACACGCAGGCACCTATACCATTCTAGGAAATTTACGTCGGTGAGAAGTTTATCCTTCTCTGGTATGGACCACGGTGATATTTTCAAAGTTTTTTTATTTTCTATTTTGAAAAATTAATAGCAGATAATTTGTCCTTATTTCGATTAAAAAACATATTAATAAATTTAATATTAATTAAATTTTATTAATCTCCAACTATTTTTCAAAACCCAATATCCCTCACCATTAGTTTTGGAATACCTTGTTGATTAGATATTCTAGTGGAAATGACCCATATTCCCCTTCTATTAACTTATACTTTAGCTTCAGAAGTTATTTTATGGGTTTTAGGTAGGAAAAACATTTCAAACTCATTGAATCGTAGTTCCATGATCCATTGATTGGACTCCCCAATCTTGAAATCTTATTTTTAAATATTTCCTCAACACTTACATATAATTTACACCAATTCCTACTTGGTCGGTCAACCCTTGATGTAAACTATGTTAATTCAACTCAAAACATCAAGCTAAAAGTTCCATGACAATTTAAAGCCCCCCATCTTAGGTTTGTTAGGAAATTTGAACTGTTAAGTCAATTCGAACTTAAGTAGGTGAAGTCTAAACCAACTTAATATTTTATTTGATGGATTTTTATCCTTTATGTGAAAAAGTCCATTTCACCATGTCGCATGACTTGTTAATGTTAATTGGGTTTTATTTAAGTGATTAACCATGTTTTATTAAACATTTACTCATAATCAAATTATATTTCATTCCATCTTGTATGCTTGTTAATTCATATTTTAGGTGATCATGCAGCATCAACATATATAAATAATTAACCTACCAAATAAAATAAATAAAATATAAGTGGCATGATCTTGAGATTATCTAATGGATCATTTATCTAGAGGATGATAAAATAACCCTTAACCTTAGGTAAAAACACCTTGAACCATGTCTTGGTTCGTATTGTAGCATTTCACCTTTAGCTCCTATGTATCACCTCGATTGGTTTCACCACTGCTCCTTAACTTAGACCATCTCCTCTCATCTGGGAGATTCATCCTTATATATGTTTTTATCCACACGTAGGAGAGGGGATCCAATGGATTGGATAAATGGGTTTATATAAATGAAACCACGGGAACACAGACCCTTACATAATAAGGAGGGGATGACACGTAGTCTGTCAATTTTAATTTAATAACAATAAATTAAAAAGGAACCAATCACATTCAAGGGTAGTAATAATCTCAGGATCATCCACACATCAAGAAATGAACATAAATTTTCAATCTTTTTATCAATTACTTTGATTCATTATTTAAATAATCTAATGCACCACAAATTAATCCAATTAATCCAATTTTATTATAATTTCATCCAATCATCCTTAACACACCATCATCTATAATTTTAAACAAAATTAATTTCATTTAAAATTAATTAAGTACACAAGTGTACTTGAGGAAACTTCATGTGATTATCCAAAATTTTAAAATTAATATAGATTTAATATAGAATTATCAATATTATGACATGGTGTGTACTATGTCAAATAAATGACTCATGGAACACATGTGAATATGTTTGATTATATATTTAATTTTTATCCATGAAAAATTGGGCACACAATCTACAGTAAACTACACGGTGTGTCCTATAGTATATGACATGTACTTTCTTCTACCCATGTCTGCATCACACTCCTAGGGAATGGTTTTTTTACATGTCTCAGACATGTTTGAGGTTCACAGCTTGTGCTCATAATACATGGTGTGTTTCCATGGATTTACATGTCTCTTCAGTCCTTGTGTCGTGTATCCAATACACGGCATGCTATGACACCTTGTTTTCTCTACTATGAGAAACCAAGTACTACACATCATATACAGTGGTTACACAGTTTTTAGTTCTTCAATCCATGTGATAGTATTTACTGATCTACATGTCATCCTCTTTGGTCGGATTTTAGATCTGATTTCATCAGATCTATCTGACTTTATCATGAGATATATATTTGAAAACAAAAGTAAACAATGTGTATATAGGCAATACATTCAGTGTACTCAGGTTTTGTCCAAGAAGATCCTTCATCACCTTCAGTTGGTGTTCTTTGAATGTTTATTCATTTTTTAGTCTTAACCATTTATAGGTTATGTTAGCAAGAATGAAAACGGGAAGAGATGCCGACATCAGATATTAAAATGAATTGATATAAGTAAAATAAAACACAAATACATTCAAACAATCAATGAATAATTAATAATTATAAATTAAACATGTCACTGATCTGATACCATATATTGGTTTCGGGTGTAGCGGAAGCATCCTATGATGGTATGACCAACTCTAATTTCAGTCTTAATTTATGTTTAATTGTTGTCAAACGTGATTGAAACATCATGTCAAAAAAATATAGTAAATTACTTAACTAGTTTAAAATGTTAAAACAAGAAGAGAAGGATATTCAATTATAATTTATAATTAATTTATGAGAAGATATAGAAACTCCTCAACCTATAATTCTGCTTTTGTTAATGATCGGGTTAATAAGATATTTTCATACAATCATTGCACTACAGGATCCAAGTACAGAATCTCTCTAGAGGTGATCCACATATGTACCATAATCTTTGAGCATTGTTATAGAATCCCAGGGTCCTATCATAGCCTATCTTGGTCTCTTGCATTCTTCTTTGTTGATCATAATTGTATTCTTCTCAAAGGAGGAAGAACTCTTGGGTTCTCTGGAAGGCTTGAGAGAGGAGGAGGAGGAGAGAGTGTGCTCTATACCTATAGATCTCTCTCTAGGGCTTAAGAGAGTCTATCTCTACCTATGTTCTCATTTAGAAATGGAATCCCCAGGAGAGTCTATATCTATCTATCATGCACACCAAAAGTGATTATGAAAATTGATTTAATTAGATATTTATTATGGCGAGTTTTGGTTTGGAAGATTGAACACTAAACCCTTTCTATCTTTATAATTCTTAATTAACCTCATGTCCAATAATAATAACAATATTATTATTAATCGCTTGACATGTGCAACACATTTGAAATATAAATAAATTTCATTTATATCATTTCCAATCGGACCATTATGCTCAGGCCACTTTCTCTCAATGGAATTTACCAATCCTTGAATAATGACTAATTAATTAATTAATAAATGTCACTACATTATTCTTTGATAAATATAAAAAATATAATATTCACTAAACTTGAAAATAAATATTTATTATTATTACTTTAACTCACTTTTTCTTTTGAATAACTTGTGATTAGATTATGGCGATCAATCAAACCTAAAAAAATATTATTTTTTATAACTTGTTAAATTCAATACTTGAATTTAACTGAGAATGTGTATACAATTAGTGTGTGGTCTTCTAGGATTATTTCTCAGTGACATTAGGAATAACCTCCTAAAGTCCAATGTTAACATCTATCAACATGTCAGTGGCACCATATAGAAAGAAGTTAATGTCACAATGACATTTGAACCTCCCACGAATGCTTACCATGTAATATAATCTCTTTATTGCGATATCTCTAATCAAGTAGTTTGCATACTGGTGTCATTGGCTTATATTTTATATTTCTCTTTCTTTGACTTTCCAGAAATTAGCTCACCCACCGAACACCATGTCCTTAGATTTCTGCAGGCGGTTCCATTCTCATCAAAAGGCCCGAGATATCAACTTTTTTCGTAGGACAAATTGGATAAATCCTTTCACACATTATCCATATTACAATATCACTCATGACACGACCAACATATCCTCCATCACCGTGAGCATATATCGTCAAGGTTTTCATCAATACATAAAAGTACACCAGTCATGATATCCATTAATGATAATATTAATGTCTAAGCATCAATATACATGTTCGCAAATAGAAAAATCCAATGACACATGGAAATGTGGGTTCCTTATTAACAGATATGTTCTCATAACCCCTTATCTTAAAGATTACCAAGGTCGAACAACACGAGATTGTGTGTCAATGTCTTATGAGCATCCAACCCCAAATATCTTATATTTTTTGTGTCTCATCAGACAATATCATCAATTTGAAGAACATATATTCAATAATACTATCATGGAACCTCTAGGTTCTCATTATACCATGGAACTTCTATGAACTTTCAGTGTGACACATATTCTCATGACATTATCACATACAAGAGTCATGCATAGGAACAATCATGATGCGATAAGGAACTTCATTAATAATAATAAAACATGGAATGGGTTCCCTCTTTTACCAGTTTTCAAAAGGTGTTTTTTTATGTTCAATAAAGTGGGCTTGACTCTAAGCGTGATCAAAAAAATTACTAAGAAAGTTTGTTTTATGGCACCAACTCCAACAGATTTTAAGTGCATCCCATAACTCCCATGTGGATTTCATTTGGAAAACGTAGTCATAATGACGATTTGATAATGTGATGAGGATATGTCCTCAACACAAAACCTCATCATCTTCATTTTTTTCATCATTGCGTGAATGTGTTCGACTTAAGTTGCGTTAATAGGTGTGTCGTCGGGATTTGGAGCAGGCTCACTGGGAATGGGAGGAAGGTTTAGTTCAAGAATATAAAAAAAACATTAATACTATTAGGATGAGCATCATCTTGTCTTTACATCAAGAGAATTTATTTTCATTGAAACGATCAAGCATAACCATATTTTGATTCTTGTCTTTAAAGGATTTTGAATCCATCTTTTGGGTTCTTCCTTGGTTCAAACCCTTTTGATTGTTGGAAAAATATATGAAGGCGGACGGATAGGATAGTGTATTTTTTGAATCATGATGCATGAATGAAATTTATTATCCAAAAGGGTTTGATCCACCCCTACTTGTTGGTGTAAGGTTCTCGGTAGAAATTTTTCTCGAAGATTTCACCAAGATGTCGAGAATTTCGTTCCCCAAATTCTAAAAACCCTGCAACATCGATGTTGGGAGAATATCTTTGGGTAATTTTGGATTGAGAAGATTGACTTAAAACGATCTCATCATCCCATTTATTTTTATATCAAAATCGGTGTGATTCACACCGATTCAACATCACTGTTTCGATCAAAAGACACTTTGATTCGATTGAAACAAGACAACATTTGGAGAGAGAAAGAGAGAGAGAACCGATCAGATTTTGAATTTCAAAATCCAATTGTTGCGACTAATCTCATCATTAGTCGTTTTTAATATATATATAATAAAACATTGTACCTAAATATATATTTTTAAAATACATTCAAAAGCATTTTTTCATAAATATATTTTTAATGAAAATACCACTTCCCAAGACCCTTTTTTACAAGGGAGAAGTCTTGAGAGTTTTATCTGGTTTTCAATGTGGGATTCCAAGGGAGGCCCAAATACTTCGTTTTTTAACATCAATCATCCTGGGAACTGAGAAAACATCCAACAACTAAAATCAATGTGAACAATTTTTTTATGAATTTTGAAATGAGGAAATATCTATCCATCTTCTTCCGTGTGTGTCTATATATATATATATAAAGGGGGGACACCAATTGATGAAGAATGCAAGATGAGATTATTTTGGAAAAGTATTTTGTCCAGTGTTTTTAGCAGTAGGGTTCTGTTTGTGCTTGGGAGTGTTTTCTTTATATAAAAAAATACGTGTGATCAACATAATCCATGCGTGATTAGATAGCATGATATCAATTGGAAGCATTGGCATTGCCTTAAAAAAGGTAGCCAATTTGTACAAGTGGGTTTGATGGGTTACCACTCCTTCGCCAATAATTTAAGCATGGAAAGCTGGTTAAAATAAAACGTGTGGTAATACTGAAGAGGAACAGCTGTAATTTAAAAGTGTTACCTTTTAACTCACTTGATGACAGCAATTTGGAACAGCTGTTCCATGTCAAACTGTGAACAGATTTGGATCCCCTTGGCATTCGTGCTTATGATGTCATCAAATTACAATCCTAATCCAGTCAAATCTCCCTTATTGTCTTTTCAGTTAATCATAAACAACTGGAAAATAGGTTTATATAGGAGGAATTTTAGGGTCTTCATCTCCATTTTCCCTTCTCATTATCTTATTCAGATCACATTCGGATTTTGCTTGTTTCACTGCACCGACTTTATGTTTATTCAGTATACATTAATCGTCTCGGGATTAGGGTTTTTGCAGGGGCGGATCGGATTTGGATCCTTCACGGGTGGGTAGGAAATGGTCACGCCAATCATGTCTTTGAAAGGTTTAAAGGTCGATTATTTTTTTCTTCCCTTTCACCGACTGATAAAGTTGGTGTGAGGGATCAGTTAATGTATCGATTTCCATGAAGATGACATTACCTAGATGATTATTCCAAACTAGGGGAAAAAGAAGAGTTTTTTTATAAGTTAACAAAAATATTAAAATAATACTAGTTTTAAAATATTTTTAAAACTAGGACATAAAACGGCATCATTTAGGTTTTAGCTCAAAGGGTGCATGTCAAAATTAAAAAAACGATTAAAAAAATATATATATGTGTTCGTATATTTAATATATATATATTGTTTTTGTTTTATTTTGTTTAGATACATATATATATATATATACAAATAATTTGTTAATAATACCATTATTATTCGTAATTAATTTTTTTATATTACTAGTATAGTTAAGATTTAGTTTAAAAATATATTGTTAAGTACTATATTAGTTAGGTTAATAATTATATTATTGCATCATTATTAAGATTTATTATTTTAATTATTGTAAATATTTAATGCTATAATTCATATATATTAATAATTTAATTATTAACATTTAATTGTAATAACATAATTAATAATATATTACTTAATAGGAATTATGTCTATTAATATTTGAAAGTGAAAATGTTATGTTTTTAAGTAACAAATTTTGTGACATGTAAATTATATTTTGTTTATTATATTTATGATTTTTCTATTTTCAATTATGGTTTATATGTTGAGTCCATTTTTCAAATTTTATTTAGATTGTATTTAAATTTTATAATTTATACGGTTTCAAAATCACCTACATAAAACATAATAGTGTTTCAGTGGTTTTGAAAGTCTATAAATAATAAAGTAGGAGTACAATCTAAATGAAATGTGACACACTTACTGAACATATAAAAAATAATTGACCATTTCATAAAAACAATTAATAAAAATAATTTTAGTGGCACAATATATTGTTGTTTTAAAACATTACATTTGTATTTATAGAAAAAATTTACGTTCCTTTCGTTTTTAATTATTTTTTATATGTTTAGTCAATGTTCTAAATTTCATTTAAATTTCAATTATGCTATATTTTATGTGCATTTTTTTTAATGTGTAAATATTATGTTTTTAATCAATAGTTTGTGACGTGTAAATTAGCTTTTGTTTATTATATTTATGAAATTCTTTTTATTTTCAACGAATCTTTAGATGTTTAGACAATGTTATAAGTTTTAATTAGATTATTTTTATAGTTTATATTTTATAAGCTTTTAAATTTACCTACTTGAAATTTAATAAGTTTCCCTATGTTTCAACTAGTCGACTTTGAAAGCTTATGAAATATAATTTGTTAGTAAAATATGAATGAAAATTGAAATAGTGGCTAAACATGTACAAAATGGTTGATAATAATTTCATCAATTTAATAGATGGGCAATCATATAGAGGATATAATACATTGTTGTTTCAAATCCTTTAAGTCAATAGTAAACATATAAATAAATGAGTACAATCACTGTCTGTGACGAGGTTACATCCCAAAATCTGATGTGTGAATGAGACGCTCGTATTGAGATCGTCAACCTCTGTGATGGGGTGAAGTATGATGAGCTGGAGAGGACTCATCCTCAAGCGTTGGAACCTCGTATGTCTGATGCTTTGTATGTGACTCATTGGGAAGAGGTGGCATCTGAATGTCGTCATGTGCACCGGATCCTTCCCCCATTGCATAAGTGGAAGGACCTGCCATCATCTATCGAGGAAACCATAAGGTCTATGAAGGCTCAGTCGCGAAAGGAGGAGGCATAGGAAATAACCCCTGATATGAGCTCAAATTAAATATATTCGGGGGGAAATGTGGATATCCTGACAATATAAATGGATCTCATGTCTTCTGGTGCATATCCATAATTGGATGACGATGGACTGCTAGAGGTGCAACCTCTACCTGTGGAATAGGTGAGGTTGCACGTGCAGCACGACGCGATCTACGTCGTCATCATTGTGGCTCCCCAACATCCGCAACTGTTGGAGGAGGTTCTTGAGTAGGAACCTCCTCTCCCTAGGTAGGAACAATATCTCTCTGAGGTGGACGATCAAATATACTATTATGTAGAACACGATACGCTGGCATCATCCTCTGCGCTGCAGCATGGTATGTTGTCTGACTAAAAACATCCCCCTCGTTTAGATAAGACATGCGGATAATATGTTGTAGTCGAGTATGATGTAAAGAGATTCAAATTGAATTTAAAAAAGAACAATAAACGAACTACTGGAATTTTATTAACTTACCATATCCTGAAACCCTCTACCATGTGGAGAAAAGATACATTATAGACTTTAGTCAATACCATGGTTCATACTCGAGATGCTCTGCTAAAGGGAATCACATCGTACACATACTCTGGATATGAAACAACGCTCGTCTGTCCCAAAGGTCCAGATACTCTGCATTTCATCGGTGCCAGTCGACATCCTACCTCCCTGTCAGCTTAACAGAATGAAGCGTTACTGACTGTCTAGGTGGAAAAGGAATATATTGAATAAATCCAAACTGACGCATGACTCTATCAGGCTGGTGTCACTCAATAATATGAAATTGAATGAGAGGCACTACGTTCGTTGCATCGTGAAGCCTATCAATGTAGTATGTGGATAGCTGGTCTAGTAGAGTCTTATATGACATCCATGCAATCTAAAATGGCATGTGTCATTTGTTAAAAAAATGTTTTTTAAAAACAAAAAATATATATATAATATTACGAAATTGATTAGTCAAGGAAAGACTGTATATACTTACATTATGGGTACTAGACAACCCAACATTTGATGATATGCACTCAAGTTGTGCCTCAGTGTCCTGACAAAGTGGTGTGCCTGACTCCACTGATAACGTACAACATAGAAATTGATAAATAATAAGAAATTAAATTTAATAACTCATAGTAGCATCAAAAAAAAAATAAAGATGAGTGATCATACTAACGTCCATGTGGAAGGTCAAGCAACACATATATATGAAGCTCCTAACCATCAACAAGGAGAGGGGAGGGATGCACTCTCATACCCACATCTGAATAAGGATGACTGTAACAGCCCGAGATTTTATGAAAAATATTCTTTTTAATTTTATTAATGTCTTGTGTTGTACGCTACACCAAAAGGAGCTTGCACAACACACATCCTTGACTTGCCTTGCATTACACGCAATCGCGACCTTCCTCGATAGCATGTGTAGTACGCAATATTGAGTTTCACTAAACAATGATATGCTATTAAAATATTATTAAAACTAACTGTTAAGAATATTAATAACCACCTTTTAAAATTTTAGAAATTTTAGCTCTCAAAATGGACTTCATTTTTGGATTCGGAGTATCGAATTTAGCCTAAGGTGAAATTTTGGTACTTTTCGGATAACTTTCATATTTTGATGAATAGTGAAAATTACTAAATTATAATTAAAAAAAACTTTTTTTAATCGAAATAATTAATAGTGATAAATTATTAATTTGAGTGATTTTAAAGTATTTTTAGAATATATTTTTACAATTCAATACAATGTTGGTCATTGGATGTAATTTCACATTTAAACCAGACATAAACAAGTGTCAATCTTTTGATAGATATTGTTTCTTAAAAACACGCTATTTGTTTTAACAGCGGGATTTAATTATAAAATTAATTAATGCAACTTCTATGTTATGAATTTGGTAAAATAGACTTCATTTTTTAATTTGGAATATGAAATATAGCTTAGGATGAAATTTTGGCATTGTTCTGAAAAACATCAATTTTTGATGAATAGTGAAACTACTAAGTGGTAGTTAAAAAAACTGAATTTTTCAAAAAACTTAATTTTACCACTTCTGTGAATGGAATTTCAAAAATCCGAGAGACACGGTTGATGTCAGTAAGTAAAATGTGGTTCAATGAGATGAAAATAATTTTCGGTGAATAGTAACTTTTTACTTTTATTTACCACGGTTAAAAGTAAATAGGATAATTAAGGGTAAGAATGATATTAATATTACCCTAACACATGTCCTAATTCTATTGGACAAGTGTATCTCGGCCAAAAACAACCTTAAGTGTAAAATATTATCATTTAGGCCCACTTGGATTAGATTAGGACATTTATTATTAATTTATTTAAAGAAGGGTTAAAATAGTTAAAATCAAAGTTTAATAAGTAAATCATTTTTAATATGGGGATATACATAAGATAAATTCGACTATAAATATTCATTAGAAATCTAAAATGATTTCCTACATAATGGTATTTTATTTATAATTTTTAGACATTAAATAATTTAATTTATTTATGACACAATGATGATGCAGTAATTATCTTATTAATGAAATATTGACATAATTGATGTTATAAACACGAAAATAAATGTAATTTGAGACTTTTTATGAATCCCACTAATTTTCTCGGTTACTATGATATATTAGTGTTTATTTAATCAACTTGGTTCGAACATATAATTCTGTTATGACTTTCACAAAAATCATATATCAAATAGTGTCAAAATTGACACAAAATAGTTTTTAAATCAAATATTATATTATTAATTGTTATTTTATTCCTAAAAATATAAGGTTCGGCCAAATGACTTAGATAAGGATATATATATTAATAATAAAACAAGTTGGGGTTCGTTTGGCATGTTATAGTAAGTGTATTAACCATATAGTGAAAGAAAACAAAAAGACACGGTAAAAGTTAAATTATTTAACTTAGAGTTAAATCTAATTGATAAGGTTAAAATAATACCCTAAACTTGTCTAAATCCTATTGGTTGATAGGATTTCGACCCATCCCCACTTTATCTTCGAAATAAGACCCTTTGGAACCATTATAAACCGATTTTGACTTTAATATAAAATAATATTTTGAGATATTCCTAAGGTGCCCCTCTCCTCCCTTATAAAAGGGCACCTCCTCCCCCTCCTCCTCACACAACTTTGAGCCTTCAAGCTCGGCCAACCCCTGCCAAAATCTCTTCTCCACTTCCCTAGTATCATCCTAGAGGTCCTGGTCTTCTTCAAAGACCATCCTTAGTTCTTTAAGTGGAGGTTAAGAAAAGGCGCGTCAAAAAGAGGTAATATCCATTGCCGATCTTTTTCAATTTCTTTCTTCTTCAACTTCTTCTTCTTTAGTTGTTTCATGATAAAGTAATAACATCACTATTTATTATATACTGATATGTTATTATAAATATGAAACAACTCTAATTAACCTTCTATCCATCCTACGGAAAAAGGAAATCACCGCGCGTGCGTACGTACGGAATACCGTCTCCACGCCGTGGTGTAATCTATTTTCCGCCACCACCTTAATTGGATGGGTATAATGGTTTAATGAGTAACTATATATGATTATTATAAATTTATATTGATACTGAAATAGTATACATACACTTCAACACAATTCCATGACCATGGGAACGATATCATCGCTCGTGCGTACGTACGGACTACCGTCTCCACGACGCGATGAGATTCATTCTCAATGATTAACCATTCATGAATGATTATAAAGTATATATAATAAGTACTAATGAAATATATGACATAATAATTATACTGGAATTATTTATATTTATATGTATGTCATCTACTTAATTCCATTCAATTCAATAAGGAAACGAAAACAGCGTTCATGCGTACGTACGGACTACCGTCTCCATGAACAGTGTATTTCTTTCCATTTACTGATTTATTATATATGTATATTCTGAATATATATATATAAATCATGTTTTATATTCTGGAATTAAGTAATCATGATCTAAGTAATCATATGAATAATTACAAGTTAAAAACACGAACGACAAATGAGACGATTTTACCCGAAACGCTACTTTAACATGAATTTACAAAAGAACAGGTAATATAAAGTCATAAGTGAACCATATATTATATAATAACAATGAATATGATTCTGGAATAAGTCAATAACATGATTTAAATCATTATACAGGAGGTTGGGACACTTACAAAGCAAGTCAGACCTAAGGTAAGGGGAAATATCACAATCTCGTTTTTATCCGAGATTGTTTATACTTTGGTATTTACTGGGGTGTATTTTATCATCCACATCCATGTTCCCTCAATATGTAATATTGTTTCCATCCACTTACAATAGTTTAAATCCAATTTTACCCTTCGGTGAGTTTTTAGTAAAGAATATGAAAGGAATCTTTTGTCGTTTTTTTTCATACGAGGTACTTTTTGACTTTTCCGACAAAAGTACAAAGAATGTTTTTTTTACTTATACGGCTTGAATGGATTTTTAAAACATTATTTCCAAGAATCTTCCTTTACAAGTTTTCAAGTTTATTTTTAATCAACTTCTTTTAGTTTATAATTGTATGACATGTTAAGAAAAGAAAAGTGTTTTTGAAGAAGAAAGGATATTTTCCTCAAGAATGGAGTTCAAGTGTTTTATCAAAATTATTTTCCATCTAATATAATAAAGGGTTCTGTTTTTATCCCTATTATTACATTGAATTGATTATGTTGTGAGGGAATTATTTTTATGAAGTCATTTACCTTATATGATTTGTTTTATGATGTCATGATGTTTCAAGAATCCCATTTTTGTTACATGTGTTATGCGATGATGTATGATTTATGATCTATGTGGCACACATAAGAAGGATTCATTATAAGATGGGTGGGACCTATATCTCCCTCCAATGCATTGGGTAAAGATTTTATATCTCATGAGATAGACATGGCTGAAATGGTAGGTTATACCGGTTCAGTGAAACAGGCTGAAACGAGGGTGACTCGATTCAGAAAGGGACTTTGTCCACTAAGATAGTCTTGGCAATGAGTCTTGACTAACAAGAAATGATTCTCTATGATTATGTGTGTATTCCACAAAGTTTCATGTTTTATGTTATGATTATTGGGATTACATTTCACTTCTATGATTTATCCCATGTTATGATATTATGAGCTCTCTTTTTTGCAGGTTAAGATTTCCAAAAGCTATGTTCTTATGTATATAATGTGATTGATATTTCTTTTGTTTACCCTTACTGAGCATTTGAGCTCACCCTTTTATGTTTTCTTTTCCCCAGGATATAAAGAAAGGTTTTAGGTATAAAAAAAAGAAGATCTTTATGGGAGATGTTGAAGATCTTTCACCACGATTAGAAGATTATATTCCGAGTTTCCAAAGACACTAAACTATTACGGTCCTTGTGTGTGTGTTTTTGTTATGTACTAAGTATTCCGCAAAATTAATGTAATGTCCATGTAAGTCAAGCTTCGGGTCTCTACAGTTGGTATCAGAGGAAAGGTTTAGTCAACCTTTGGAAACTAGGATGTGAAAACGTTAGTGAGATCCCTAGAGATATTTCTAAGGTATGTCTAGGGATGTCCCTAAGGTTAAGTATACGTATAGGTTATAGTACTAAAACTACGCTAACTATCATAGAATTAAACCTAAGATGTTAGAAGGTACTCCCCCTTTATTATGTTGTTTTCCCTAGCATGATTTTTTCCTCTCACACTATTCTTTTTGGGTTTTAGAAAATGGCTGGAAACAAGATGATTCACGATAATGGAGGATATGATGGACAATGGAATGATATTCTTCATGAGCAACCGAATGAAATAGGATTTGGAAGTCCAAACATCATTGTTATGTCGAATCAGAAATCTCATAATATGATCAATAATGTAAAATTTGGTAAGTTTCCTGACTCGGCTAATAAGAGAAAGATGGAGTTTCATGATGATCATAGAGGAAAGAAAGTTCAATTTCCCCTATGTAAATCATGTGGGAAGAGGCATCAAGGAGAATGTTTCAAAGGAACTGGAAGATGCTTTGGGTGTGGAAAAGAAGGACACAAAGCCAGTAAGTGCAAAGGAAAAGGTTCAGTTAACACCAGGGATGAGGATAATGGTATTGCTACGACATCAAGAATGGTTAAATGTTTTAAATGTGGAATATACGGGCATTATGCAAACCAATGCCCTAAGGGAAAGTCTCATGAAGAGAATCAGTACGGCCATATGGGTAGTATTTATGTTTTTGATGATGAAGAGACTACAAATGATATGTGATATGAAAGAATTGTTGAAGCTCGGTCAATGGTTTAAGAAGGTAGTGGAATGATTACATGATTATCAAGTGTAATGTTGTATAAAGAATATCATGGTACTATGGAATAAAGAGACATCTAAGGATTGTTACACTGTTGTCTTTACTTGAGTTTTGAAAGTGTATGATTAATGTTACCAGTATCCATGAAAGGTTATTCAGATATTTTTGGAATGTAGATGATATGCGCATAATGAAGGGATAAGGAGAAAATTAAGTGTTTGATAGTATTCATGAGCTCATGATTGATATAAGAACTAAGTGATATCATGGTTTGAGTATATAGAATTCTGAGGATTTTGGTATGTGGAAAGTGTTAACTTTTAACTGCATTCATGTTTTCACTAAGGTTCGATGGGTATTCAAGAGAATACATGATTAAGGCCTTTGAATGTTTGGAATGTGACCAACAAAACATATCTTATGATATATGGGGATCAATGATGGTATTAAATCTCTGGTAATCGTTTTCACTATGTTATGAGAGTGGACTGCAGTATTATGGATAAGCCTAAAGATTGAAATGGATTATGTTGGACATAAGTGAGTATTGTTTAAGGACAGAATTTTTTTTTCGATATTATTGATGGGATGTTATAGTAATGTAGTTTTAGAAAAAGGACAACCTGTAGGACGGGCGACAGCCCATCGCGTCGGACAGGGCTGTGGAAATTGAACCCACAACCGAAGTGCGACTGGCCTTTATCGCCTACCACTGGCCTACAGGAAGTCCCTGTTTAGTAGAAACTAGTTTTATTATATTAATTAGTATGATATATGATGTATAAGTCCATTTTAGGAACCATATATGATTAATCTCACTATAGAATGACTTATGTATATTTAATAACTTTTGCTAACCTTTTGTTTGAGACAGATGGAATGACCCGTCATTCTATCACATGATCTGCTAACACTTCACGAATAACAAATTCAACTTCATTTCTTTATGATATGAAGTGGAAATTGTTCAATTCACGAACAATAGTGAGATTGTACCAAAATCATGTAAGTATTTCATTTAATTCATCAACTTTAGGGAAGTGATCTTGAAAACCAAAAATGTTGTCCTAGTGATCTTATATCTGATGAATCAGATGGTACCTTAGATCGTCACAAATTTATGGCTTTGTGATTGCTGGCTTTTCCATAGCCATGTTCTCTACCACTCTCCATCAGAACATGATGGTTAGATTTCTCTTCCATATCCATATTTTCACCTATGTGGAAACCCAGTGATTAGTTTATTTGGATAACCGTTACGTTTCATACTTTTGTTTTTAAAGATTGGTTTTGATATTACTTTTTACGATGTGGGTTTCTATTAAAGAAACTTTCGAATAGTAAACCATTTATAACCCCGACAAATTTCGAGGGCGAAATTCATTTTAAGGGGGGTAGAATGTAACAGCCTGAGATTTTATGAAAAATATTCTTTTTAATTTTATTAATGTCTTGTGTTGTACGCTACACCAAAAGGAGCTTGCACAACACACATCCTTGACTTTCCTTGCATTACACGCAATCGCGACCTTCCTCGATAGCGTGTGTAGTACGCAATACTGAGTTTCACTAAACAACGATATGCTATTAAAATATTATTAAAACTAGCTGTTAAGAATAGTAATAACCACCTTTTAAAATTTTAGAAATTTTAGCTCTCAAAATGGACTTCATTTTTGGATTCGGAGTATCGAATTTAGCCTAAGGTGAAATTTTGGTACTTTTCGGATAACTTTCATATTTTGATGAATAGTGAAAATTACTAAATTATAATTAAAAACAACTTTTTTTAATCGAAATAATTAATAGTGATAAATTATTAATTTGAGTGATTTTAAAGTATTTTTAGAATATATTTTTATAATTCAATACAATGTTGGTCATTGGATGTAATTTCACATTTAAACCAGACATAAACAAGTGTCAATCTTTTGATAGATATTGTTTCTTAAAAACACGCTATTTGTTTTAACAGCGGGATTTAATTATAAAATTAATTAATGCAACTTCTATGTTATGAATTTGGTAAAATAGACTTCATTTTTGAATTTGGAATATGAAATGTAGCTTAGGATGAAATTTTGGCATTGTTCTGAAAAACATCAATTTTTGATGAATAGTGAAACTACTAAGTGGTAGTTAAAAAAACTGAATTTTTCATAAAACTTAATTTTACCGCTTCTGTGAATGGAATTTCAAAAATCCGAGAGACACGGTTGATGTCAGTAAGTAAAATGTGGTTTAATGAGATGAAAATAATTTTTGGTGAATAGTAACTTTTTACTTTTATTTACCACGGTTAAAAGTAAATAGGGTAATTAAGGGTAAGAATGATATTAATATTACCCTAACACATGTCCTAATTCTATTGGACAAGTGTATCTCGACCAAAAACAACCTTAAGTGTAAAATATTATCATTTAGGCCCACTTGGATTAGATTAGGACATTTATTATTAATTTATTTAAAGAAGGGTTAAAATAGTTAAAATCAAAGTTTAATAAGTAAATCATTTTTAATATGGGGTTATACATAAGATAAATTTGACTATAAATATTCATTAGAAAGATAAAATTATTTCCTACATAATGGTATTTTATTTATAATTTTTAGACTTTAAATAATTTAATTTATTTATGACACAATGATGATGCAGTAATTATCTTATTAATGAAATATTGACATAATTGATGTTATAAACACGAAAATAAATGTAATTTGAGACTTTTTATGAATCCCAATAATTTTCTAGGTTACTATGATATATTAGTGTTGATTTAATCAACTTGGTTCTAACATATAATTCTGTTATGACTTTCACAAAAATCATATATCAAATAGTGTCAAAATTGACACAAAATAGTTTTTAAATAAAATATTATATTATTAATTGATATTTTATTCCTAAAAATCTAAGGTTCGGCCAAATGACTTAGATAAGGATATATATATTAATAATAAAACAATTTGGGGTTCGTTTGGCATGTTATAGTAAGTGTATTAACCATATAGTGAAAGAAAACAAAAAGACACGGTAAAAGTTAAATTATTTAACTTAGAGTTAAATCTAATTGATAAGGTTAAAATAATACCCTAAACTTGTCTAAATCCTATTGGTTGATAGGATTTAGACCCATCCCCGCTTTATCTTCGAAATAAGACTTTTTGGAACCATTATAAACCGATTTTGACTTTAATATAAAATAATATTTTGAGATATTCCTAAGGTGCCCCTCTCCTCCCTTATAAAAGGGCACCTCCTCCCCCTCCTCCTCACACAACTTTGAGCCTTCAAGCTCGGCCAACCCCTACCAAAATATCTTCTCCACTTCCATAGTATCATCCTAGAGGTCCTGGTCTTCTTCAAAGACCATCCTTAGTTCTTTAAGTGGAGGTTAAGAAAAGGCGCGTCAAAAATAGGTAATATCCATTACCGATCTTTTTCAATTTCTTTCTTCTTCAACTTCTTCTTCTTTAGTTGTTTCATGATAAAGTAATAACATCAGTATTTCTTATATACTGATATTTTATTATAAATATGAAACAACTCTAAGTAACCTTCTATCCATCCTACGGAAAAAGGAAATCACCGCGCGTGCGTACGTACGGAATACCGTCTCCACGCCGTGGTGTAATCTATTTTCCGCCACCACCTTAATTGGATGGGTATAATGGTTTAATGAGTAACTATATATGATTATTATAAAGTGATATTGATACTGAAATATTATACATACACTTCAACACAATTCCATGACCATGGGAACGATATCATCGCTCGTGCGTACGTACGGACTACCGTCTCCACGACGCGATGAGATTCATTCTCAATGATTAACCATTCATGAATGATTATAAATTATATATAATAAGTACTAATGAAATATATGACATAATAATTATACTGTAATTATTTATATTTATATGTATGTCATCTACTTAATTCCATTCAATTCAATAAGGAAACGAAAACAGCGTTCATGCGTACGTACGGACTACCGTCTCCATGAACGGTGCATTTCTTTCCATTTACTGATTTATTATATATGTATATTATGAATATATATATATATATATATAAATCATGTTTTATATTCTGGAATTAAGTAATCATGATCTAAGTAATCATATGAATAATTACAAGTTAAAAACACGAACGACAAATGAGACGATTTTACCCAAAATGCTACTTTAACATGAATTTACAAAAGAACGGGTAATATAAAGTCATAAGTGAACCATATATGATATAATAACAATTAATATGATTATTGAATAAGTCAATAACATGATTTAAATCATTATATATGAGGTTGGGACACTTACAAAGCAAGTCAGACCTAAGGTAAGGGGAAATATCACAATCTCATTTTTATCCGAGATTGTTTATACTTTGGTATTTACTGGGGTGTATTTTATCATCCACATCCATGTTCCCTCAATATGTAATATTGTTTCCATCCACTTACAATAGTTTAAATCGAATTTTACCCTTCGGTGAGTTTTTAGTAAAGAATATGAAAGGAATCTTTTGTCGTTTTTTTTCATACGAGGTACTTTTTGACTTTTCCGAAAAAAGTACGAAGAATGTTTTTTTTACTTATACGGCTTGAATGGATTTTTAAAACATTATTTCCAAGAATCTTCCTTTACAAGTTTTCAAGTTTATTTTTAATCAAATTCTTTTAGTTTATAATTTTATGACATGTTAAGAAAAGAAAAGTGTTTTTGAAGAAGAAAGGATATTTTCCTCAAGAATGGGTTCAAGTGTTTTATCAAAATTATTTTACATCTAAGATAATAAAGGGTTCTGTTTTTATCCCTATTATTACATTGAATTGATTATGTTGTGAGGGAATTATTTTTATGAAGTCATTTACCTTATATGATTTGTTTTATGATGTCATGATGTTTCAAGAATCCCATTTTTGTTACATGTGTTATGCGATGATGTATGATTTATGATCTATGTGGAACACATAAGAAAGGATTCATTATAAGATGGGTGGGACCTATATCTCCCTCCAATGCATTGGGTAAAGATTTTATATCTCATGAGATAGACATGGCTGAAATGGTAGGTTATACCGGTTCAGTGAAACAGGACTGAAATGAGGGTGACTCGATTCAGAAAGGGACTTTGTCCACTAAGATAGTCTTGGAAATGAGTATTGACTAACAAGAAATGATTCTCTATGATTATGTGTGTATGCCACAAAGTTTCATGTTTTATGTTATGATTATTGGGATTACATTTCACTTCTATGATTTATCCCATGTTATGATATTATGAGCTCTCTTTTTTGCAGGTTAATATTTCCAAAAGCTATGTTCTTATGTATATAATGTGATTGATATTTCTTTTGTTTACCCTTACTGAGCATTTGAGCTCACCCTTTTATGTTTTATTTTCCCCAGGATATAAAGAAAGGTTTTAGGTATAAAAAAAAGAAGATCTTTATGGGAGATGTTGAAGATCTTTCACCACGATTAGAAGATTATATTCCGAGTTTCCAAAGACACTAAACTATTACGGTCCTTGTGTGTGTGTTTTTATTATGTACTAAGTATTCTGCAAAAGTAATGTAATGTCCATGTAAGTCAAGCCTTGGGTCTCTACAATGACACATCCCCCAAGATCTGTGCGATCTGATTGACATGTCGTGCATAATGCTCTGCAAGTATATACCTAACACGCAAATCCCCATCTCTATCTCCCGACCTGATCAAATCCTCTAGTAGCCCCAGATACATCATGTGGATATGAATAACATAGTGATTAGTGCACAGTGTCCCTCTAATGATCCATAAGATATATGCATGGGTGTGACACATGACAGTCTTCTCGTCATTTTCAGCATGTAACTATGAAAATTGCATCTCAAGATAGCTCATAGATATCAACCCACCATCTATAGCATCATCATCACCCATAATGTCGACACCTATAAATCGTTGTACAATATTATGCCAGTATCCATTGTTCATTCCTATAATTACATCCCCCTGGATAGGAAGACCGAGTAGAACTACCACATCCTCAAGGGTGATGGTCATCTCTCCCTCAGGCAAGTGGAATGTGTAAGTCTCAGGTCTCCATCTCTCGGTGAGAGCAGAAAGGAGGTGATGATCAACAGATGTATAATCAGATACATCAACTCCATGGAATCCCGCACAATGTAGATATGATATAATGGCGGGTGGAGGTGGAATGTGATGATAATGCTGGACCCTGTGCATCTTGATCCATCGAACCTCACAGCCTGCCAGCACATCACGTGAAACATGCCTATATTGCTCGGTGAGTAGAGTAGTATCATCCATATCTATATATAAAAATTGAAATATATCTTAAGTTAGTGGAAAATATAAATATTACGTTATGATCAACTTAATGTTCTGATATGATGGAATATTTCATGTTTATTTACTCACATGCTTGCTTTATGGTGTATCCATGGATAGTTTTTTTATGCTCTTATGCCATCTCATATGTAATTTTCATATTCTTTGTAATGTGAATACGAAAATCTTATTATGAAAACCAAAGTATGATTTAAAAAATGGTTTTATCATGTGAAAAGGCTTTGTAAAGGGAAAGTCATTATATAAAATAAAGTTTTATTTATTGAAATGATCTAACATTTAGGAATGTTTAGCATGTCTGTAATTTATGTAAATGGTTGTATAATTTATCATACACTCCCTAATTAGCCCTACATATTTCTTCTAATCGTCGTTCAAACCATCATCCATATAAATCATATACTACATGAAAGTGATCATGTTTCACATAAATTAATTTTATCATTACATCGAAATAGTAAAAAATAAGAAAGTGATTTTATATCATGCCTCGTGATTTCCTTCTTCATAGGTTCATCATGGAATGTTTTCACACGTTTCTAGCAATGTGTCTGGTGCAGTACTGATGATATGCATTTGGGGGTCTATATGTAATAGGATCCACATTGATTGCCTCTTTGATTTCCCGATGACAGTCAGATATCAAACAAACGCCCCGAATACGGGTGAAATGGTTGCTGATACATGCTAAAAACCAACTCCATGATTCGTAATTTTCATTCTATGAGATGGAAAATGAAAGCGGTGGAGGTTAATGGTTTCCATCTTAGATTGCTACAATCAACAATATGCCCATGTATTTTTTGTATATAAACATCCCATTAATTTGTAGGAACCGTTTTCAAAAATAAAATGCACAAATAGAGGGATGGAGTGCCCAAAACAACTGGTGAAATTTTACATGAGATGAATCAAGTAAGTTATCTTGAGACACATGTTTTTTTGTATCAATATGAAAGACAACTTGAATGTTGTGTCTCATTATGGATAGCAATTGCAGCGATACCAAATATGAGTCATCGTAATCACCATAGACCTTGACAATTGCCTTATGTTTTGTCATCCATGCCTTATTATAAGAAATATTATAACCAAAATTTTGTTGTATCCTCTCCTACATAAAGGCTAGAGGCACATATTGGTATGTCCTAATAATCTCAACGATAATAGATAATAAAAATTCAACATCCAATGATCTATGGTCTTGTGCCAGGTTTGGATGAAAGTAAGTATGAAATGCCTCAATCTTAGAAGTTCTCTAACCTCCAAATGCAATGTCAAGAGGAATATATAATCATCGCTATATTCATCACACCATATTATGTATTTTATATTATTTACTCTTGAAATAAATATCTATAGTGTCTCTCATTATGAAATATTTTTAGTATGTTTTTCATTGCATCTTTACTTGGAAATTTTCTTCCAACATATAATGTTTTGTCCAGCTCTCTAAATATATCTTTTAAAACTCTAGGAAACTAAGTTACATGTGTGATATCATTCCAATCAAATTTAGGAAAATTTTCCTTTGATTCCAACCAATATACGATGAGTGGTGGATGATTTATTATGTGTCGATGCTTCTATAAAACTACTACATTTATAGAAACTTCCCTCCCAGGTTCTACAGCTTCCTCCTCATTAGCACTTTTGTATCTATCTGTTACATCATTAGAAACATCCTCATCATCCAAATTATGTTTTTTATATATGGGAGATCAATTTTGTTGTCGCATTTCACATCATAGGGAATAAATACATTTTCTTGGGATGGACCTTCTTCAGCCACACTTGTAGTTCTATGTCTTTATACAATTGGGCATTGCTTCTGTACACTAGAAACCTCAATATATAACTCCATCATGGAACCATATGAATATCAAGAAAATAATGTTGTTTCTTGGACCCAGTCTTCATCATCACCCGATGGAAAATCTGGATGAAATTGCATAGTTAAGAATTGAAAGTGTTAATAGCTAATAGACTAGATCTCTTGATCAGATCCCATATTTAAACAACCATAAATTCTTTCCTAAATTTCTCTTAGGGTTACACAATAAGATGTCCTAACCATTGTTTCTAGTTATGTACTATAAGAATATTTTTTCTCAGTTTCAATAATATCCCTATAGCAGTAGACACAGGAAAACATGATTCTCTATATGAAAAATGTTTTTTGGTTAAGATTTTGATAGTGTAAATAATATTAACAATGATTAATAACCATGTAGGGTTGACTAAACAATATTTACTTTACCAAAATTTTAAAACTTCTTCTTATATCCTATAAGATGACATTAATTTTTTGTAATAAATTTTTAATCTTCCAAAAGGTATGTCTAGTGGTTAATAATGAGAATATGAATCATCTAAAGAATATCCCATAGGAATGTCAAACTAGGTGTGTAGTCAGGCGCCTCATCATTCACTAGGTGATGATCAAGTCCAGCTTAATTGCCCTTTTCAAGGTTGTTACCCCTAGATATCTATGATCTAGAGCCAAATCCACTTGTAGTGTCTAGATAGGGATTTCATTTCTTAAATAACCACATGATCTTTACTTTATCAAAGTTTTAGAACATCTTCTTATATCCTAAAAGATGATACTATTTTTTCATACTAGAATTTTTAATCTTCCAAAATGTGTGTTCAGTAGTTTATAAAGAGAATTTGAATCATATAAAGAATATCCCATGGGAGAGTCAAACCAGATGTGCAGCAAAGCTCATTTTCATACACCAAGTGATGACCAAGTCTATCTCAATCACCCTTTTCGAGGTTTTTACCCCTAGGTACCTCTGTCCCAAAGCCACATCCACTTTAAGTATCCAAACAGGGATTTCATTACTTAAATAACCACATAACCTTTACTTTATTGAAATTTTAGAACATCTTCTTATATCCTAAAATATAACATTATTGTTTCCTTGTACAATTTTTAATCTTCCTAAAGTAATGTTCAGTGGTTTATAAAAAGAATGTGAATCATCTAAATCATATCCATTGTGAGTATCAAACCAAGTGTGCAACAAGGTATGAATCATATAAATCATGGGAGTAACAAATCATGTGTGTAGTTAAGCCACTTTTTCATACAGTTAGCCATCTTTTATCCTGTGTTAATTCTATGTTAATTCGAATTTAATCAATAGGAAATCATTATTTAATAATAAGTTAATCCTTAATTAATAATTACTAAGTTAATAGTTAAGCATTCATTAATTAATAGTTCTGTAGTATTTTGTTTAGATTTAATTAATAGTTAATCATTAACTAATTATTGTTTAATAATTACTTCATCATTAATTATTTCTAAGGTAGTAATTCATTAATAATTGAATAATCATTCCTTAATCAATGATTGTTAATTAGATAATCATTCTTTAATATTTCATTAATCATTGGTTAATTATTAGTTAATCATTACTTAATCACTCATTATCCACTAGTTAATCCTAAGTTATCTACACCATAATCATTCATTAAACACTCATTAATCATTCCTTAAATAATAGTTATTAAATAGTTACTTTAAAGTTAACTATTATTTAATTACTATGTAATCATTATTTAAGTAGTTAGCTTATAGTTTATTAATAGTTAATCATCACTTAATTATTGGTTAATCATTACTTTGTCATTAATTAATCCCATGTTAATCATACCTTAATCATTGATTAACCATTCTTTAATCACTTGTTAGTCATTATTTTACCATTCGTTAATCATTCACTAATCCTTAGTTAATCATTATGTATTCATTTGTTAAGTATTAGTTAATCCTAAATTAATTATACCTTAATCATTCATTAATGAATCGTTAATAATTACATAATTAATAGATATTAAGTGCTTATCTTATAGTTAATTATTAGTTAATTAATAGTTAATCATTAAGTAATTATTAGTTAATCATTCTGTAATCATCAGTTAACCATTTGTTATTCATTAGTTAATTATTAGAAAATCATGAGTTAAACATCAGTTAATCCTAAATTAATTATACCTTAATCATTCATTAATCACTCATTAATCATTACTTAATTAATAGATATTAATTCGTTACTTTATAGTTAATTATTAGTTAATTATTAGTTAATCATTAAGTAATTATTAGTTAATTATTCTTTAATCATTTAATCAGTTTTTATTCATTATTTATTTATTATATAATCATTAGTTAGACATTAGTAAATCCTAAATTAATTATGCCTTAATCATTCATTAATTACACATTAATATTTAATTAATAGATATCAATTAGTTACTTTATAGTTAATTATTAGTTAATTAATACTTAATCATTAAGTAATTATTAGTTAATCATTCATTAATCATTAGTTAATCGTTTTTATTCAATAGTTAATTATTAGTTGATCACTAGTTAAACATTAGTTAAACCTAAATTAATTATGCCTTACTCATTTTTTAATCACTCATTAATCAATACCTAATTAATAGTGAAGTACTTTATAATTAGTTATTTGTTAATTATTGTTCATTATTATTTAAATATTAGTTCATCATTATTTAATCATTAGTTAACCATTCATTATACATTAGTTAGTTATTAAATAATTATTAGTTAATCCTAAATTAAATATACCTTACTCATTCATTAGTCTCTTGTTAATCATTACTTAATTAATAGTTAGGTACTTTATAGTTGTTAGTTTTTATTTATTGTTCATCATTATTTAATTATTAGTTAATCATTATTTGATCATTAATTAATCATTACTTGATACTAAGTTAGTACTAAGACAATCCTAGATTATTTGTTATATAATCATTCTTTAATCCTAAGTTACTCACTAGTAAATCAATACTTAATCATTAGTTTAGAATTAGTTAATCATTAGCTATTTAATAGTTAATTATTAGTAAAACATTATTTCACTAATATTTATTCATCATATAGTTAATATTAATTCCTAATTATGTCACTAATATTTAAAAACCATTAAGTTATACTAAATAATTATCTTATTATAATAATAAATCCATTACTATTACTAATTATACATTATTTACTCAAAAGTCATAATTAAATAATAATATTTTATTTAATAATATTAACTATTATTTCTAAACTATATATATAACTAACTAAACAACAAAGTAAATAGAATATTTAAAACTAACTAAAAATGAAACAACAAGATGAGTAAATAGCTCTAAATGATGCTTCGCAAAATTTGGCACTCCTTTTAGGCCACCAAAAACATCACACACAAAGGATGAAACACCGAGCAATGCATAGAGAGAGGGAGTGGAATTAGATAGTGAGAGGGGTGAAATGAGTAAGGATAAGGGGGAGGGATGAGTGCCTATTTATAGGGGGTTGGGGTAAAGACAACATTGGCGATGTTTCCTTTTCCATGTAATCTATCCAAGTCAATGATTGGAAAAGGTGCCATTGACCTTTTGACCTTTCAATATAACTGAAAGGTGGAATCAGCAATGCCACCTTTTATCCTAGTTTTAAATTTTAATAATTTTTTTTTTCAAAAAACATAGAAAAAAATCTAAAAATGAATGTAATATTCCCTCAAATTTGACATTTCACTTGATAACATAAGATATACTTTGAAAGTTGAGTGACTCAAGAAGAACATCAATATTAATTGAAGAAACAGTTTAAACATATGTTTTTGTTAAGGATAAATTTCATTACACTACTACAGATGAGGCCATTGAAAGCATTAGAAAATGGATTTATTATTGAAAAAGGTGATAAAAATATAGGTGGAATTAAAATAACACATCCTTTACAAGCACTTTATTTTAGCACCAATAAAGGTGATATTTATCAGCACTTTTGGCAGTGATGATAAAGGCCATGCATATAAGGCCTCGACCTTAAACATTACTTAATATTGAATTAAATGAATAATTTCCATTGAGGATCTTTTCAGATTTAGAATTTTAGAGAATTAGATCATAACTATTACATCTCAAAAGATTACACAGTAGACACTTCTACAAAGTTTCCTTTTTTTTCAAAACATGAACTCCAAAAAAAAGTCATTTCTAGTTCCATGTTTAAGAATGCATGAATTTTCCTTGATCCCATCCTTGACCCTATTCCACATTATGTCCTGTGAAAAACATTTCACAAAAAACTTGGGGTGAGCATAAAAATCTCAGTAAGGGATACACAAAGAAGGATAACTGTTAGTTTTTTAAAACAACAAGTAAACCATGAATACTTTATCAAAGTAATACTTTTCACCTTTATGAAGCAGAAAATACTCTTCATTTAATAAAAGATCATTACTTACCCATTTGTAACCAAAATATTACCATAAAATCCATATAAAGTACACATAACATATAAAGGTAAATTGGGACATAAACATACTTAAGTGGAATAACCATCCGGTCGACTTCCACACATATCACTTAATGGAATAGCCATACGACTGAATTCCATACCCAATGCATTGGAGGTTATAAAGTAACCACCCATCCTGGTATTCACGGCACCATCCATCATATGGTTTATCACGTAACCACCCGTCAAATGTCCAAGTACCATTATAAAATCATAAGACATAAAATAAATATAATGGAAAAGAAAACCTTTCCACATTTTGATCACAATATATCACTTAAATATATTGAAATAACAAATCCATTATAAAAACCATTTTCAATACCAAAATACATAAAAGAGTATATGGTATTTATTTCATTTTAAAAACATTACGGCTTATTTAGGAAGCCAAAGACCAAATAAAACTCACGGCGGCGGAAAAGGTCGTTGTCACCACGTACGTTAAAAAAAATATTCCTTTTTGTCGTTTAGTAAAACACTTCATAGAGAAAGATTCCTTTTGAATAAAAGTAAAAGTCAAAGGTTTTTATACACCATATAAAATAAAGTCTTGTATTAGAACAAAATATGCCTCAATGAAAGGAGATTGAGACGAAATCCCTTACCTCGTGTCCGACTTGACTCGATTGCTCTTTAATCTCCTGAATAATAAACTAAAGTTAATTTATACTTGCTTAAAAACCTTTTTCAAGTTCATTACTTATTTTATATAACTTATTGTCATGTTATAAATGTTATGTAATCATTTAAGTTAATAATGTTCGTTTTGTCAATATCTGGTTCATAAGTCAAAAATGGACCTCTCACAATTACATGTTGTTCATGTGGTCAAAGTTTCATTATATCCATAATGATATTCATGATTTTTATATCATATATATCATATATATCTAACGTATACATGTATTTATAATAGTATATAACATTTAGAGGTAAGAAATGAAATGCACCGTTCATGGAGACGGTAAGTCGTACGTACGCATGAACGCTACTTTCATTTCTATTTCATATTTAATGGAGTTAAATCATAATGATATAAGGGTATATTATAATTCCAGTATAACATAATATATAATAACATTAACTACATCCTTTATACGTCCCATATATGGCATTAACGAATCAAATCACTTTGAGGGGGTGGTAGTCCGCACTTCCTAAAATGAAATTATCGTGTTTACCCACAATGGAAACCATAAAGGTATGCCACAAATGAAAAATAAAGAATCATAAGAAAAACATAAACATAATATATATCATATATAAATAGAGTGACATCTTAATGGCCACCATGAAAGGTGTTAAAAGAAGATTGAACAATCATCGTTTCGTGAGGCAGAAAATTTCCAACCACAGAAACAGTATGCTCTTTAACCATTAGACAAAGGTGTGTGTAGGTGTAGATCTAATAATTCTCATAACAACATACTAGTATATTTAATATATTGGTGTTGTTACAAAATAAAGGAATAAAAAGAGTTTAGGGGGTTGGAGAAGCAAAATAAAACATAAGAACACAAGAGAAGACACTACCTTTAAATCGGGTAACTCTTTTTTATTTTAGCTCAAAGGCTTCCTTGGAAAGACTTCTGCCCAAAGTGAGGCTTCTAGGAGTAAGAGAGAGATGCGGGGAGACAAAATGGGCAGGTTTTGGCCAAGCCAAAGGCTTGAGAGGTGTGGGTAAGGTGGTAGATGTGGGGGCCTTTTATAAGAGGAGAGGAGGGTCACTCTTGGAAAGTTATAAAAGGTTACTTTATTATAAAATGATTTTCAGATTTTAAAGGTCCCAAAATTATATATTTCTAGTATAAGGTGATAAGAATTATAAATACACCCATAAAATAGGTTTTTTACAAGTGTAGGTCTTATATTTTACATTATCTTTTTATTTTATTTAAATCCTTAAATAATGAGGTAATCACTGCATCATCATGGTGTCATAAATAATTTAATTTATTTAATGTCTAAAAATTAAAAAAAAAATATAATGATGTAGGAAATCTTTTTATATTTCTAATTAATATTTATATTCAAAAATATGACTTGTATAACCCAATTTAAAAATTGTTTTATTAAAATAACACATGTTTGTGATATTTTTATTTTAACATTAAATAAAAAGATATTAATGTCATTTTCCTACCAAAGTGGCTCCATGGGGTCCCCAAGTTGACCCATGGGTTGTCTTGGTCGGCCATGACACATCCAATAAGGTTAGGACATGTGTCAATGTCATTTCATATTATTAAAAAATTATTTTTACCTTAAATTACACTAATTACCTCTAATTGCGATTAAAAACTTAAAAGTCACTATTCACCAAAAATTATTTTAATCCCATTGAACCACATTTTACTTCTTAATGACAACCATGTATGTAGGATTTTTGAAATTCAAAACACAGAGGTGGTAAAACTTCATTTAAACAAAAAATCAATTTTTTAAGTACCACTTAGTGGTTTCACTATTCATCAAAAATTGAAGTTTTTCAGAAAAATACCAAAACTTAATCCTAAGCTATATTTGATATTATGAATTCAAAAATGATGTCTATTTTACAAAATTCAAAACATATAAGTTACATTAATTAATTTAATAATTAATTCCCGCTGTCAGAACAAATAGCGTGTTTTTATGAAACTATATATATCAAAAGATTGACACTAGTTTAAGTCCAAATTCAAAGTGAAATTAATTCCAATGACCAATATTGGATTAAATGGTAAAAATATATTCTAATTTCACTATAAAACCAATTCAATAGATAATCTAATCATATTAATAAATTATATTAAAAAGAGGTTTTTAATTAAAATACAACATTTTCCACTATTCGTTAAAAAAATGAACTTTATCGGAAAAATACCAAAAATTTACACAAAGTAAATTTTGATGTCCCGATTCTAAAGAAGAATTTAATTTGGTCCAATAGAATATATAAGAGTGACCAAAACTATATTTAATGATGGTTCGCCATCAAAAGGCGATAAGTGGACCTTTAGTGAATATTAGAGTATATATGCCTAAAATTGAATTCTTTTCGTACTTTAAGCCTTTATACTTTATTGGATAAATGTAAAAACATTTAACAAACATATATAATCATATTTTAGTTATTTCTATTCATTCTTTCAAATACAACGGCTACGTGTTAACTACCATTTAAAATAATATTCTTTTATTACTAATGTGCAACGTAAGATTTCAAAGAAACTCTTTGTTGCGTATCGGGTACACTATCGAACATAACAACCCCTTTAAAGTAAAATTAATATTTAATTCGCAAATATTAATAAATATGAAAAAAATTTATTCTTTATTTACCTCGGATGTTACATCCTTCCCCCCTTTTGGGAATTGCGTCCTCGTAATTTTATTCACTTATAAAAATAAGTGGGGGTATTTATCCCTCATAGAATTTTCAGATTCCCACGTTGCCTCTTCAACCATATGGTTTTTCCACAAAACCTTTACCTGGTGAATTACCTTATTCCACAACACTTGCTCTCTATGGTCAATAATCTGGACTGGTTGTTCTTCATAAGAGAGATTATCTTCCAACTGAACTGCCTATGGGCTCAAAACATGAGATGGATCTGGCATATACTTTCTCAACATCGAAACATGAAAAACATTGTGTACCTGAGATAAACTTGGAGGTAAAGCCACTCGGTAAGCAAGTGATCCAACTCTCTCCAGAATTTCATATGGTCCAATGAACCTTGGACTCAGCTTTCCTTTCTTACCAAATCACATCACACTTTTCCATGGTGAAACTTTAAGAAAAACATGATCACCTACCTCAAAAGATAGATCCTTACTCCTGTTGTTTGCATAACTTTTTTGTCTGCTCTGAGCTGTTCTCATGTGTTTCTGAATCAACTGAACTTTATCTACCATATCTTCTACAAATTCTCATCTCATCAGCTTCCTTTCACCTACTTCATCCCAAAAAGCTGGAGTTCGACACCGCTTCCCATATAATGCCTCAAACCGAGCCATCTGTATACTGGAATGAAAACTGTTATTATATAAAAATTCAACCAAATAAATATATTGGTCCCACCTTTCCTAATAATCCATTGAACAAGAACATAGCATATCCTCCAAAGTCTGAATTGTTCGTTCTGATTTCCCATTTGATTGAGGATGAAAAGCTGTACTAAAATTTAATTTAGTACCCAAAGACTTCTGAAGGCCTTTCCAAAAGTTAGAAGTAAACCTGGGATCACGATCAGATACAATGGATAGGGGAACTCCATGAAACCTGACTATCTCTTTAAGATACAATTGAGAAAGTTGATCTAGAGAGAAAGTATCTCGAATAGGAAGAAAATGAGCAGATTTAGTCAAGCGATCAACAATAACCTAGATTGCATTATTACCTCGAGACGTCTTTGGTAATCCCACAACAAAGTCCATGGATATATTTTCTCATTTCCACTCTGGCACTGGTAAAGGATGAAGCATCCCTTTCGGTAACTACTACTCTGCTTTAATCTGCTGAAAAGTCAAACACTTCACAGTAAAATCAGCAATATCTCTTTTCATTCCATCCCACCATTAATACTCTCGCAGATCTCTATATATCTTAGTACTGCCAGGATGAACTGAAAACGGGGAACTATAAGCCCCACATAACAACTCATTCTTCAACTGTGAATCACCAGGCACACATAATCTCCTCCCAAACCTCAAAACACAATCATTATCAATATTAAATTCAGGAAACTTACCCTTCTGAACCAGCTCTACCTTTTTCTGCAACCCACTGTCTTTCTTCTGCACTTTCTTAATTCTGTCTGATAGAGATGATCTCACTGATACCTGAAACAAAACAGAAGAACTTCCTACACCAAAAAATTCTATGCCAAAGTTCATCAAATCAAAAACCAAAGGATCACGTTCCAAACTTAGCATGGTTAATGAAGAATTACTTTTTCGACTCAAAGCATCATCCACTTTATTTGCTTTTCCCAGATGGTAATGAATTGTACAATCATAATCCTTGATTAATTCTAGCCATCTCCTATGTCTCATGTTCAATTTTTTCTAAGTGAATATATCCTTTAAACTTTTGTGATCAGTATATATTTCATACTTTACTCTATACAAATGATGCCTCCAAATTTTTAGAGAAAAAACAACAGCAGCTAATTCCAAGTCATGTGTAGGGTAATTTACCTCAATAGTTTTAAACTAACGTGAAGCATATGCAATTACCTGATCATTTTGCATAAGGACATAGCCAAGTCCCTTCAACGAAGCATCACTGTATATAACAAACTCACCATTCCTGAAAAGAAGTGCCAAAACTGGAGCATTCACCAATCTTCTTTTTAACTCCTGAAAAAAATCATCACATTCTTTTATCCAGATAAACTTAACACCCTTCTGAGTTAGCTTAGTCATTAGACTAGATAACCATGAAAAATTTTCAACAAACCATCAGTAGTAACCTGCCAAAACAAGAAAACTACGGATCTTAGTTACATTTGTGGGTCTTGGCCATTCTTCAACAACTTTTGTTTTAGTAGGATTAACAGTTATGCCATTTTTTAAAACAATGTGACCAAGGAAATAAATTTATTATAACCAAAACTCACACTTTCTGAATTTTCCATATAGTTTCTTTTCTTTTAAGGTTTGAAAGATAACCCTTAAATGACTTTCATGATCCTCTTTACTTTTAGAAAACACCAAAATATCATCAATGAAAACAACTACAAACTTATCCAAGAACTCATGGAAAATTCTATTCATAAGGTCCATGAATACAGCAGGTTCATTGGTTAACCCAAAAGTAATAACTACAAATTCATAATGGCCATATCTAGTACGAAACACAGTCTTCAGAACGTCTGCTTCTTTTAATTTCAACTGATGGTACCCCGACCTCAAGTCAATCTTCAAAAAATACTGAGCTCCTTAGATCTGATCAAACAAATCATCGATATGAGGCAAAGGATACTTGTTCTTAACAGTGATATTATTCAAGGCTCTATAATCAATGCAAAGTCTCAATGAACCATATTTCTTTTTAACAAACAAGACAGGATCACCCCATGGTGATGTGCTAGGTTGAATGAAACCTTTATCTAATAACTCCTACAATTACTTCTTTAACTCTAAAAGTTCAAATTGAGCCATTCGGTAAGGGAGTTTTGAAATTGGCTTAGAATCAGGAACTAAGTTAATAGTAAATTCAACTTCCCGATCATAAATAATACCAGACAACTCATTAGGAAAAACATCAAGATACTCATTTACCACTGACACATCATTAATCTGAACAGTTCCTTTATTTTCAACAATATGTGCAAGATAACATTCATTTCCATCTTTTACTAGTTTCTCAACTTCCTGATATGTTATCAAAAGTAAGGGTTCATTCTTGTACACAAACTGAAAATCTTTCTGAAAAGAAACCATTTTAGCTCTATAGTCAATCTTAGCATGATAAACAGAAAGCCAATCCATGCCCAAAATAACATCAAACTCTACTAGAGTTAAAACATTAAGGTTTTCAGGTAGATTCTTTCCACACACAAGGATATGAAGGTTCTTATAATTTCTTTTCATCTCAACTTTTCCTCCGAGTGTTTTTACCATAAGTTCAGGATTCATATCTTGAGATGGAATTCCCAATTTACTAGAAAACTTCTCATAAATGAAAGAATGTGTAGACCCTGAATCAAACAACACATTGGAATAATCTGAACAAACAAACAGTGTACCTGATACTACTTCATTCGATGGCCCAACATCTGCTGAAGTAGTTGCAAAGGATTTCACCACCCCTTTCTTCTTGTATTCTGGCTGCTTTTCCCCATTTGAGTTCTTAGTTAGACACTCATTTGCATAATGACCCATTTCATTACACTTAAAACACCTTACTACTAGATTTTCATTGCCTGCTTGATCATCTTCTTTACAGTTGTGAGAAATATGACCTGACTTACCACACCGAAAGCACTTTCCAGACTTGGATAAACATTCACCAGGATGCATTTTACCACACTTCTCATAGGATGGATATTTGGTTTTCTTACCTCCTTGTTTCTTTGATGAATTCTTCCCTTTGCCTGCCAACTGGACCTCTTATTCTGTTGTTTGTCAAAGAACACCTGATCATTGGCAAACTCCATTTCCACCTTCTTCGCACATCGAACAATTTTTTCATAACTTTTGAACTCACGAGAAGCTAAAGCCCTTCGATAATTTGGATTTAACCCTGAGTAAAAATGGTTGATTTTACTATCAAGATCTCGTATGAATTTTTGAGCATACCTTTCCAGTTGAGTGAACTTTGCTTCATAATCAGCCACTGAGTCATCCTCCTGCCTCAATTCTAGGAATTGTTTTTTCTATCCTAAGAAAAACCACCTTAGGAAAATATTTCTCAAGAAACATACCTTTGAATTCATCCCAATGAATATCATCAATCTCATCACTATCCCTGATATTTTTCATCATCGACCACCACTGATCTGCTTCACCTTCAAAACGGTAAACAGCAAGTCTAACCTTTTGATGTTCTGAACACCCCATGACATCAAAAATCTTCTCCAGTTCTTTAATCCACCCTTCATCTAGCACAGGGTTAGATGATCCTCTGAATGATGGGGGATGTTGCCTCATGAAATGTTCCACCACTGACATGTTCCTCTGTGGTTGATCTAGCTGATCTCATGCATGGATACCACCACCATTTATATCCTGAGTCAACTATGCCATTACAACAACAAACTATTCAGTTCCAATTCCGACCATCTTAGGTTGCTGATTTAGAAGGTTGTCTTCCTCCTGATGTCGTCCCAACATAGCTGCCTTGTTTCCTCTGCGTAAAACCATTCTGAACACAGAAATATCTTAGGCAAAGCAACATGGTAATCTTTAAATGCTATATCATTTCAATCATACCATAAATTAATTTATAATTTAACAATTTTCTAACTCCTAAAGTTGTCTAAACCGACCTCCGATACCAACTATAAGGCCCCGACCTTAAACATTACTTAATATTGAATTAAATGAATGATTCCCATTGAGGATATCTTCAGGTTTAGAGTTTTATAGAATTAGATCATAACTATTACATCTCAAAAGATTACACAGTAGACACTTCTACAAAGTTTCCTTTTTTTTCAAAACATGAACTCTAAAAAAGTCATTTCTAGTTCCATGTTTAAGAAAGCATGACTTTTCCTTGATCCCATCCTTGACCCTATTCCACATTATGTCCTGTGAAAAACATTTCAAAAAAAAACTTGGGGTGATCATAAAAAGCTCAGTAAGGGATACACAAAGAAGGATAACTGTTAGTTTTTCAAAACAACAAGTAAACCATGAATACTTTATCAAAGTAATACTTTTCACCTTTATGAATTAGAAAATGCTATTAATTGAATAAAAGATCATTACTTACCCATTTGTAACCAAAATATTACCATAAAACTCATATAAAGTACACATAACATATAAAGGTAACTTGGGACATAAACATACTTAAGTGGAATAACCATCTGGTAGACTTCCACACATATCACTTAATGGAATAGCCATACGGCCGACTTTCATACCCAATGCATTGGAGGTTATAATGTAACCACTCATCCTAGTATTCACGACACCACCCATCATATGGTTTATCATGTAACCACCCGTCAAATGTCCAATTACCATTATAAAATCATAAGACATAAAACAAATATAATGGAATGAAAACATTTCCACACTTTGATCACAATATATCACTTAAATATATTGTTATAAAAAATCTATTATAAAAAACATTTTCAATACCAAAATACATAAAAGATTATATGATATTTATTTCATTTTAAAAACATTACAGCTTGTTGAGGAAGGCAAAGACCAAATAATACTCAAGGCGGCGGAAAATGTCGTTGTCACCGCATACGTTAAAAGAAACATTCCTTTTTGTTGTTTAGTAAAACGCTTCGTAGATAAATATTCCTTTTGAATAAAAGTAAAATTCAAAGGGGTTTATACACTTTATAAAAGAAAGTCTTGTATTAGAACAAAATATGCCTCAATGAAAGGAGATTGAGACGAAGTCCCTTACCTTGTGTCTGACGTGACTCGATTGCTCTTTAATATCATGAATAATAAACTAAAGTAAATTTATAATTGATTAAGAACCTTTTTCAAGTTCATTATTCCTTTCATATAACTTATTGCCATGTTATAAATGTTATGTAATCATTTCAGTTAATAATGTTTGTTTTGTTGATATCTTGTTCATAAGTCAAAAATGGACTTCTCACAATTACATGTTGTTCATACGATCAAAGTTTCATTATATCCAGAATGATATTCACGATTTTTATATCATATATATCTAGAATATACATGTATTTATAATAGTATATAACATTTAGAGGTAATAAATGAAATGCACTGTTCATGGAGACGGTAAGTCGTACGTACGCATGAACGCTACTTTCATTTCTATTTCATATTTAATGGAGTGAAATCATAATGATATAAGGGTATATTATAATTCCAGTATAACATAATATATAATAACATTAACTCCATCCTTTATATGTCCCACATTTGGCATTAACAAATCAAATCACTTTGAGGTGGCGGTAGTCCGCACTTTCTAAAATGAAATTATCATGTTTACCCACAATAGAAACCATAAAGGTATGCCACAAATGAAAAATACATAAGCATAAGGAAAACATAAACATGATATATATCATATATAAATATAGTGACATCTTAATGGACACCATGAAAGGTGTTAAAATAAGATTGAACAATCATCATTTCGTGAGGAAGAAAATCGCCAACCACAGAAACAATATGTTCTTTAACCATTAGATGAAGGTGTGTGTAGGTGTAGCTATAATTATTATCATAACAACATCATAGTATATTGAAGATACTGGTTTTCTTACAAAATAAAGGAATAAAAAGAGTTTAGGGGGTTGTAGAAGCAAAATAAAACATAAGAACACAAGAGAAGACACTACCTTTAAATCGGGTAACTCTTTTTGATTTGAGCTCAAAGGCTTCCTGGGAAAGACTTACGCCCAAATTGAGGCTTCTAGGAGTAAGATAGGGATGTGGAGAGACAAAATAGGTAGGGTTTGGCCAATCCAAATGCTTGAGAGGTGTGGGTAAGGTGGTAGAGGTGGGGGCCTTTTATAAGAGGAGAGGAGGGACACTCTTGGAAAGTTATAAAAGGTTACTTTATTATAAAATGATTTTCAGATTTTAAAGGTCCCAAAATTATATATTTCGAGTATAAGGTGATAATAGTTCGAAATACACCCATCCAATAGGTTTTTGACAAGTATAGGTCTTAGATTTTACATTATCTTTTCATTTTATTTAAATCGTTAAATAATGAGGTAATCGCTGCATCATCATGGTGTCATAAATAATTTAATTTATTTAATGTATAAAAATTATAAAAAAACTATCATGATGTAGTAAATCATTTTATCTTTCTAATTAATATTTATAGTCAAAAATATGACTTGTATAACCCCATTTAATTTTTTTTTAGTAAAACAGCACATGTTTGTGACATTTTTATTTTAACATTAAATAAAAAGATATTAACGTCATTTTCCTACCAAAGTGGCTCCATGGGGTCCCCAAGTTGACTCATGGATTGTCTTTGTCGGCCATGACACATAAAATAAGGTTAGGACATGTGTCAATGTCATTTAATATTATTAAAACATTATTTTTACCTTAAATTACACTAATTACCTCTAATCGCGATTAAAAACTTAAAAGTTACTATTCATCAAAAATTATTTTAATCCCATTGAACAACATTTTACTTCTTAATGACAACAATGTATGTCATATTTTTGAAATTCAAAACACAGAGGTGGTAAAATTTCATTTAAACAAAAAAATCAGCTTTTTAAGTATCACTTAGTGGTTTTACTATTCATCAAAAATTGAAACTTTTTAGAAAAATACCAAAACTTCACCCTAAGATATATTTGATATTCCAAATTCAAAAATGATGTCTATTTTACAAAATTCAAAACATATAAGTTACATTAATTAATTTAATATTTAATTCCCGCTATCAGAACAAATAGCGTGTTTTTATGAAACAATATATATCAAAAGATTAACACTAGTTTAAGTCCAAATTCAAAGTTAAATTAATTTCAATGACCACTATTGGATTAAATGGTAAAAATATATTCTAATTTCAATTTAAAACCAATTCAAAAGATAATCTAATCATATTAATAAATTAGATTAAAAAGAGGTTTTAATTAAAATACAACACTTTCCACTATTTATTAAGAAAATGAACTTTATCGGAAAAATGCCAAAAATTTACACAAAGTAAATTTTGATGTCCTGATTCTAAAGAAGAATTTTATTTGGTCCAATAGAATATATAAGAGTGACCAAAACTATATTTAATGACGGTTCGCCATCAAAAGGCGATAAGTGGACCTTTAGTGAATATTAGAGTATATATGCCTAAAATTGAATTCTTTTCATACTTTAACCTTTATCCTTTATTGGATAAATATAAAAACATTTAACAAACATATATAATCATATTTTAGTTATTTTTATTCATTCCTGCCAATACAACGACTACGTGTTAACTACCATTTAAAATAATATTATTTTATTACTAGTGTGCAACATAAGATTTCAAAGAAACTCTTTATTGCGTATCGGGTATGCTATCGAACATAGAAACCCCTTTAAAGTAAAATTAATATTTAATTTTCAAATATCAATAAATATCAAAATGTTTTATTCTTTATTTACCTGGGATGTTACAATGCAGCTACTATAAAGATGCAACAGACCTATAACTGTAAACCTAATTAGAAACCAAACAGATAGAAATACAAATATACAAAAAAATAGATTGAAATAAAAATATAACATTATTCTATCATTTCAATTAAAAATTCACATAAAAATATATAAATTGATGCGATATTTACAATTAATTCAAAAAAATAACAACCAATATACAAAATCCAAACTCTTAATGCAGGCTTTCTCCAAATATCAACCTCCATACAAAATCTTTTCCCTAAAATAAAACCATTGTTGATTTTAGTAACATTAAATAAAAAAATAAAAAATGTTATATAGTTCACATATGATAAATTATATTGTTAATTAATATACATATTGATGATATTATTAGTTAATAATGTATCAAATCGACGTTCGGTCAATTCCTACACATCAAAAAATGAATTATGGATCGTTATCTTATAGTTTGAAAACATTTTGAGCTCATTTTCTTGGTTTTGGATAGGTGATATGCATTTTAAACTAAAATGACAGTTTTATATAGAAAACACATACTTTGAGTCATACCGAACACATCATCTATCGAATTGACATGTGGTCAACTCCCACACATCAAATATGAATTATGGATCATTATCCTAAAGTTTGAAAAACAATCTGAGCTTGTTTTCTTGGTTTTGGATATGTGACACACATCTTAAACTAAATTGACATGTTTATATTGAAAACACACTCTTCAAGTCATATCGACCAAATCGTGTATTGGATTGATGTGAAGTCATTTCTTACATGCTATAAATGAATTATGGATCATAGTCCTAAATTTTAAAAATAATCCGAGTTCGTTTTCTTGTTTTTGGATAGTGACACATGTTTTAAACTAAAAGGACACTTTTATGTTGAAAACACATACTTTGAGTCATACCGGCCACATCATTCATCATATAGATGTGCACTCAATTCCTATAGGTAAAAAATGAATTGTGTATTTTTTTCTTAAAGTTTGAAAACAATATGATCATGTTTTCCTAGTTTTGGCTATGTGATGCGCATTTTAAACTAATCTAGAATTTTTATATTGAAAACACGCACTTTGAGTCATACTAGCCACATCATGTATCATATTAACATGTGGTCAATTACTACATGTCACAAATGAATTATGGAGTATTTTCATAAAGTTTTAAAACATTTCAAGCTCATTTCCTCATTTTTGGTTAGTGACGCGCGTTTTAAATTAAAATGACTTTTTTATTGAAAATGTGAACTTTGAGTCATACCAGCAACATAGTGTGTCGGATTAACATGAAGTTGATTTCTACACATCACAAATGAATTATGAATTGTTTTAAAAAAATTGAAAACAATCTGAGCTCTTTTTCTTGGTTTTGGCTATGTGATGTGCATTTTAAACTAAAATGACACTTATATTGAAAACATAATCTTAAAGTCATACCAACCACATCGTGTGTTAGATTGATGCGTGGTTGATTAATAAATGTCAAAAATGAGTTATGGATCATTTTTATAAAGTTTGAAAGCAATATAAATTCGTTTTCTTGGTTTTTGGCAATGTGATCCACATTTTAAACTAAATTCACACTTTTATATTGAAAACATGCACTTCGATTCATACCGACCACATTATGTGTTAGATTGATATATGGTTGATTCCTACACTTCACAAATGAATTATGGATCACATTAATAAATCTTGAAAACAATCTAACCTCATTTTCTTGATTTTAGCTATGTGACACGTGTTTCAAACTAAAATGAAACTTCTATATTAAAAACACGTACTCCGAGCCATACCTACCACATCGTCTATCAAATTGACATAAAATTGATTTCTAGACATCAAAAATAAATTATGGATCATTTTTCTAAAGTTTGAAAACAATATGATCCCATATACTTAGATTTGGATATATGAAACATTTTAAACTAAAAACACTTTTATATTGAAAGCACGTACTTTGAATCATACTAACCACATCATGTGTTGAATTGATGTGAGGTAAATTCTTATAGGTCAAAAATGAATTATGAATTGATTTAGTAAAGTATGAAATCAATTCAATATCATTTTCATGGTTTTGTCTATGTGACACACATTTTAAACTCAAATGACACTTCTATATTTAAAACCCACACATCAAGACATACTTGTCACATCGTGTGTCAAGTTGATGTGTGGTTAATTACTATATGTCACAACTAATTTTTAGATCATTTTAATAAAGTAAAAAAACAATCTGAATGAATTTTCTTGGATTTGAGTATGTGACATGTGTTTTGAACTAAAATGTCAATTTTAAATTGAAAACACATATTTCAAGTCATACTGGTCACACCATGTATCAAATTGAGGTGTGGTTGATTCCTACACATCAAAAATAACTTATGGATTGTTTTACTAAAGTTTCAAAACAATTTGAATGTGTCTTCTTGGTTTTGAGTACTTCACATGTGTTTGGAACTAAAATGTCAATTTTAAACTAAAAAAATACACTTCGAGTCATACCGAGTACACTGTGTATCAGATTGATGTGCGATTGATTTTTACAAAACACAAATGATTTATGGATAATTTTTCAAAAGTATTAAAACAATATGAATGGGTTTTATTGATTTTGAGTATGTGATGTGTTTTTTGAATTAAAATGTCAATTTTAAACTAAAAACATATGCTTCAAGCCATACTAGGTACACCATATATCGGATCAAGGTTTGGCTAATTCTTAGACAATAAAAATTACTTATAGATTATTTTCATAAAGTATAAAAATAAAATGAATGTGTTTGCTCAATTTTGATTATGTGACATGTTTTTTTAACTAAAGTGTCAATTTTAAACAAAAAACATATACTTTTAGTATACCAGGCACACCGTGTATTAGATTGAGGCATGGATGATTCCTACACACCAAACCATTTCTTATTGTTCTCAAAATTATGTGCTCTTTAATTGGATCACATCCATAGTTACAAGAAACTCTTACTGCAAATGTGAACAAATTCTAGAACACGTGCTTTTGAGAACAACAATCCTTCAATCATCGCATCATTTCTTGTTCGTCTTCAAGAATTATCTCTATAAAAATTAACTAAATAATTATTAGATAAAAATTATAAGGAAATTAACTAAAAAATAGTAGATAAAATGATTAGAATATTAAGTAAATAAGTAACAGGAAGTCAAATTTTCATGATGTTTGTATAAATTATTGACTCATTTACCCATTTCCATTATCTCAATTGTATCCTCGAAGTATAATCTATTATTAGAATAGGAAGATTCAAAAATGTTACTAGCTCAGTTAGAATCCATAGAGTTTAACCCTCTATTATAATTCTCTTTGAGAAAAATGTCAAAAAAAATTATAATCATTATGATACTAATGCTTAACATCCCAAATATATCTCTAAGTTCATATCCTACACTAGATCACAAACATAATAGGTAATCATATAAATTTGATGTTGGAAAACATTATAAAACCATGTACTCTCCTCAATCATCTATAAAAAAATTTACTTCTTCTTTTGAGTATGTATATTATTGTCAATCTTGGTAGTACTGAAAAAATATAGACAAACAAATGATTACAAAAATTAATGAAATTATAATTACATTTGGAAATTACATGTTCAGGGATGATAATATTTTTATGGTATATGATATCTTTCATAAATTTTCAAACATAATATCCATAACCATTGTCTTTATTTTTATTTATACAATGCATAAACAATGACCAAAATAAGTTTTTTATAAATGTGTATTGATAGTTAAATCTTATAATATATAACTTAATTTATTTCCATTTGAAGAAATCCATAGGATTCTTATGTTCAATCACCAACCTCATACCAATATTTTCCATATATTTATTGATCTCCATATCATAATAAATTTATCACTATAACACAAATTGAATAATATAATTCATTGTTTATCATTAAAATGTTGATTATAGTGCATTACAAATTTACAATCGACAACATGTGTGGTCAGTTTGGTCGGGGCATCCAAATTGGTTGCAATAAGCATACAATTCTTCCTAAAAAAACAAAAAAGTAATGAAAAAAAGAAAAATATTTTTTATATGATTATATTGTAGAGATTTACCCTTTTATTGCAGGCATCAAGAAAAATATTTCATAAGTTATTTTCTTCTCAAACTCCTCAATTAGTGCATCTTTTTTCATTTCAATTTCATCTAATTCCAAATAATATTCATTTGTAGAAATGAAACAGGGATTGATGATTCTAAATCATGCTTCGTAGGGTTTTCCCTTTATATAGTTGTAATATATACTCCTGTAGAAAATACAAATAGTTATTAACTATACTGAACATAGTAGATCATTTTTTGGATAAACAAGTTATGAAAATTTACCTCATGTATGTATTCAAAACTGAGATTGTCAACCATTCAAACTTGATAATCTTATTTATATTCTCCGAACCAACCACATCTATAATGACATCTCTAAATATTTATTCTTCATATTGAATGTAGGAAATATTTCCATCTTTGAATGTTATGTCTGTATGAACTTGTAATGTCAATATATGTGTTAGTGGAACTTGTGGGGAGAAGGTACTCTCATAATGTCCTTTTGATTTCTTGGTTGACTCACTGGATTGTCTTGATCAGACCTTATGTTTCCCCATCATTTTATCTTTATATAATATCATACCTCATTTTAGACATTTTTTCATCAACTGTTAAAGTTCTTTCATTAGAAAAAAATTGTTAAGAACATACCTCATGTATCATTATAATATTATATGACCATTCCATAAAAGTTTGAATAGCATTATTGATCATAGTAACATCCATATCACCAAGAAAAATAGGAAACTCAGTGCTTGGATCTTAAGCTACTTCAATCCCCACTCTAATGTGATCTTTTGGGAGCTGTTTGTTGGGTATCATGTCTTTTGGACTATTATACATCGTACCCATCACAATAAGATGATGTATGGGTGTTGATAGATATAAATCTCATATAAATTCACCCAATATAATTTTAGTAATATAAAGTTATCGGAAGTTGTTTGATTTGCATTTAGGAGAAAAAGTAATGAAAAAATTGATTACCTCAAGTAAGGTAAGAGGTTGAGGGGAATAACTAGCCTCAAAGATAGTGGATTCATTTGGATCTTTATGTACAAATATTTATTCCACCGTCAGTTCAATGTGATCCTTTTACATATATTGGTCTTCCAAACCATATCAGACAAGAATATGTTTCAATGCATCTATCTATGTCTACAATCCTTTCATCATCTCATATGTACCTCCTTGCATCTTTTTCTTCTCAAAATATGTTTGAGGTGACACTCCAAAAATCACACCTATAACATTGCCATATTGTTCTGGCCACTTCAAAGCTATAGAAAGTATTTTTTTTTTTAGGTACAGTTGATGTTGATTATTATGTCTAAAATGTATAAAAACATATGAACATAAATATATATTTTTATGTAATACTATTATAAAACATAACAAATTACTATTATGTCATGCTTACACATGATCCATATACTTCTTGTGTGTTTTCATCAACAAGTATACCCTCTTTATTCATGTAAGCCCCCTTCCATAAAAAATGATGTGGGATGGAAGTGACTTTAGATTTTGATCCATCAATTTTCATATAAACAAAGGAACATATGTTGTTTCAAATCACATAAAACTTTTATTGTAGATTTAAAATACATACTGTTTTCTTTTCAAGTGAAGCATCCCTCATACTTTCTTTACAGTAAGGATACATTGGTTTTTATGTACATTGTTTATTTTCAATACTCCTTTTTTTGTTTTATAAATTAAAAACTTTTAATCAAATTGGATAAAATAAATAATTTCAAATAAAATATTATCAACTACATTGAACTAGAAATGATTTCTCATCATGACAGCTAATGAAAGCTTTCCATGTATCATATTTTATAATGTGTGAATACTTAAATAGTGGGTGGAGTATTACTTTTCCCTCAACATCCCTAATATAATGCTTTGTATGAAGTTTCTAGAATCCTCTATGAGATTTTCCCATGACCATTAAGTCATATTTATTACAAAAATTATCTGAAATAAACAAACTCTATAAGAGGTCATGAAAATAAAATCAACATTTCATTATATAATTTTTTGGTAATATAGAGAAAGTATATTGTAACATTACCTTAATATCATCCCAAAGGGTTTACATCAATACAAGCAATACATGGTGCCACATATCTATATCAATTGTCACATGCATTCTCATTGTGAGCTCAACATAACCAATGAACATTGACTTGTTGGTGTCAAAAGGTTGGTCACGTTGATTCTAGCCAACCTCAAATTTTATACCCTTACTTCTTACCTTGATAATTTTATTTAACACAATGATGTTATATATTTCTTGTTCTTTCATCAACATGTTGTTGATCTGCTAATAATTCCACATTTTCAGTATTAATCGTGTATTTTTCCTTAGTATTGGTAACATCATCATGTGTAAAAGTCATTATCTACATGAGTAGTCCAAAATTTAATTTATATTGCTTAAATTAAGTAGAGAACACATAATATTATGAAAAAAAGTATAGTATATTAAAAAACACCTTAACTTTCTCATAGAACTCTCTTTTTTTCTTTAAAGGTTAATGTGATTTGGCTCCTCTATCGAGTACCCACATCCCCTATTTATAGTCCCCTCTAATATACAAGGAATTTTCTACATTGGGACCACAATGAAATGATTATGATCTCCTAATGAAAGGGTCACCATCAATTGAATTCTCATCTGAACCTATATTTGTTTGAGTCACCAACATGACAATTGACCAATTCTTGTTTTCTAGATCTGAGATATAAAATATCTTCATTACTTGTGATGCCATTAGGAATGACTCATCCTTATACCCTTCCACACTAAAAATCATCTTCCTAAAGTCCAATTCATCAAATTTAACTACACTCATGTTGTAAACCCATTTTCAATGGAAAATCGGCACTTTAAATGTTATATAATCTAACTCGTATATAGGTTTGATGATGTTGAAATATGACATATTCACATAAAGTGGAATTTTATCCTTGGAATTGGATACATACATCGCTTCTTACACAAGCGTGACTCCACTGTTTTATATCACACTATGTTCATCTTGTTCCTTTGTATAGAATATATAGCCATTACTTACAAAACTAATGTAAGATATAACATTTATAGTCAGTCCCCTAGATAACCATCGAAGTCATTCGATAATTGAATTAGTATTTTCAGATAACTTCTTATAAATATGATCTTAAAACCATCATATAATTTTTTGATTATGTGTGCTTGATATCCATCCTTCAGCCATTGATGGATTCAGATGTTTAATAATTACTTTGTGTGATTCAACATGTGGGGCAACCTCTATTCTATTATGTAAAAAATAAAGGTGATATTTCTCTTGCACTGTAATGGTAATTATAATGTATCTTCTAGAAATCCCTTTTCCTATAAGGTTTCCACCATGAAGAGACTTTGGGAGACTGATGCTATCAACATATGTTAGGTAATCGGTATAGAATTCAACAACTTATTCAACAATATATCATTCTTCAAAACAAACTTTTGGACGACTTTGATTCTTGATGCACCCTTTCAAAATCATCATATATCTTTCAATGGGGTGCATCCATCTATAATGGATAAGACCATATAGTTGAAACTCTCTAACCAAGTGAACCATCATGTGGACCATTATATCAAATAAATGTGGTGGGAAGAACATCTCTAATTCACATAATATGTCTTCAATCTCTTTATTCTTGATTGGAAAATTCATCAGACATATAACTTTACTACATATGACTTTGAAAAATAAGAAGAGTTTTCTTAATATATATCATACATTTTTAGGAATAATGTAATATAAAGTGAGGATCATAAAATCTTGTTTCAAAACATGACAGTCGTGTGATTTTAGTATTTGTAACTTCAAATTGGACATTAACAAAACATTATTTTTATTTGATAAATACCTCTATGAAACTTTTATGCCATTAAAAAAATTGAAAAATTTTAATTTGTCTTGTATAGTTAGAGTGTAAGATGTTGGAGGAAGGAAAGTCTGCCTTTCATCATTCACCAAAGCCAACTCTTCCCTTATCCCCTTGCCAATCATGTCTAACCTATCTTTGATTCCATATTTTGTTTTGTCATGAACATTTAGTAACATGAAAATAACACTATCAAATATATTTTTTTCAACATACATGACATTAAGAAAATGTATGGAATATAGAAAATTTCATTATGGTAATTCAATGAAAATTGATTTCTTTTTCCAACCTAATTTCATAATGTTTTTCTAAAAAGGTTTACCAAAAACAGTGTCAATATCTTTTACTTTCTCAAATAGTTGATCACTCGTTAGTGGAGATCATGTTTTACCTTATTTTTTATTCCCATAAAATGATGTTTTCTAGGATCAATATTTATATTATCAGGGTAAAAATTTATGATTTCTTAAAAAACAGCATTCACGAACTATTTTAATCTAATAGATTTTTTACATTCTTCACAAATAGAACACCCCAACATTCCTTTAATGATATAACCTAAAAAAATTTCATAAGTAGGAAAGTTACTTATCATCCCATACAACATGGATACCAATGTGAATTCTTAACTTTTATGAATATCATACAATGTAACACATGTATCCCACATAAATCTTAGATCTTCAATCAATAGAGTCAAATAGACATCAATATTATTACCAGGATATTTTGGTCTAGATATAAGTAGATACAACATAATTTATTTGCGCTTCATACATAACCATGGTAAAAATTTATAATTTACCAATATAACTATCCATGTAGCTAAAATAAAGTATTCCATCTGTAAATAATTCAAGGCGAAGGATGTTTCTCGACTCATTTCCAAATTCATGATACTCATAATCAATTTTCTTCCACTGAGGAGAGTCATATGGGTGATGTAGTTTCTCATATTTAATTCTTATATTTGTGTCTACATCAATTGCCTAGTGGTTTCTTGACACCCATATAGTATTCTAAACCATGTAATGGTATGAAAGTACCAAACAACTTTCAAAGGACTTGATTTATCTTTCTTGTATCGTTTCACACCACACTTGGGGAATTTTTTGAGTGATTCATGGTCCTTGTGAAATAATATTCAGTAATTTGGATAGACATGTATGTTTTAGAGATCATTCCCATTGATTTCAAATTCATTTAGCATCATATTTTTTATAAGGAATCTCATTTTTTCTTGTAGAATATCATTATAAAGACCAAGTAGTTCTGTAAAGTCAGTGTTTCTCTATCCTATACTAGATTTCAAATTATATAAATTCAATACATATGAAAATGTTGTATACTTAGTAAAACTGATATACAATGGTCTCTTAGAATAGCTATTTAACGTCTCAAACAAATTTATAAAATCAAAAGGGTTATCTTCAATTGCTATTTTCATTTCTTTCATATTATCTCCAACATAATTTATATTTTTATTCATATCAAATGATCCATAAATCTCAATATCATCCCAATTAGTATGTACATTCAATTTCTCCCCATGTTTAGTCCAATATTTATAGATCTGATCTATTTCTTGACAAATTAAATTTTCTTCCAACTCTTTCGGACTAATTTTTCTTGAATAAAAGAAACGTAAAAATAGAAAAAAAAATTGATATGTGTTGTATTCATGCTCCATTGAAAACTTGATGAACTATTTAACTCTATCATTATACTCTTTTGTAACATGATTAGAGCCCATCCATTTTCGATTCATATCTATCCTATTAAGTTCACAATATATTCATTTTGTACAAAAAATAAATAAAAAATAATAATCAAAAGAGAAAGTTATAGATACTTCTTATAAGGGGAAGATAACATCTGAATGTTATTCGTGATGATTCCTAATAAGTTATCATTTTACACAAGGGTGACATGAAAATAAACAACCTAGGGTAAACATGTGGTTGTTGGTCCAAGTTCTCGATTTGATGTTTTGTGGGACAAAAGGTAGTAATTCTATGATGGTTTTTGTAACTTTTCCAGGTGAGAGTCTAACAAGTGGGAGGAGTTGATGTTTATTCATTTTATCACTTGGTAAATGGTGGTACAGGTGGTGTTTTAATTAAAAGGTTATTGGGAACCGAAGTTTATGATCTTTTATCAGATAATGAAATAATAAATTCCAACACAAGTTGAAGAAGTTTCCAAGTGGAATCAACAGAAAGCCTTATCTAAAACTAAGGATTGGAGTATGACCCCAACTACTTGGGATGACCTAAAAACAAAACTCAACCTTGGTGTAATTAACATTTATAATCAACTTTGGAAAAATGTCAGAGTGGAAATTGGGAGCAATGTTTAAACAAGACATAAGCAGTTATGGATGTTTTGAATGGGGTAAGCATTGGGAAGCAACTAATACAAATAAAAATTTACAGAGATGGGGAACTAGGAATGAAATAGCAGGTTAGTTAACCATCTTAATAATGATATGAAACTTTCTATTATGTACACTCACTTTTTGAATCATTCTTACAAGAAGAAATTTTTTAACTAAACATGAGGTTAGCGATTTGTGTTGCAAAATTCCTATCGTAGATGTTCATGAGAATACAAATATTAAAAGGATTGGGGTTCTTTTTCCTATTAATGGAAGAAAATGGATATAATTATTTGATTTTAATTGATAAGAGCTAAAAGGATACCTGGAACTTGTCTTCTTCTCCATCACGTTTGAAATTTGATCCAAACCCTCACTCCAAAATTACATTAGGATGTGTAAGGAGTGGGAAAGTTTAGGTGATAGACACTTGTTAGTCTCCAAATGTCACGTATGATTAATTAGAAGATATATCATATGATTAGACATATAGGATCTAGAAAAAAAATACTAAGAAATTGGAATTATACATGACATTTGGACACAAAAAAGTATTAGTCTCCCAAATTTGAAATCAAAAGAAAATTGCAAGGCTGAGGAGAATCAAGAAAACGGGAAAAAGTGTTAATTTTGTGGTGAACCAGGTGATAACCCCAGTTTATGAGGATTTTTTGGGACTACACGAAGTAGTGTGTGATGGTGGTTTCATATCAGGTATGTGTGAGAAAGGTGACGCGCATCGAGGTTAGTATTATAAGGATAAAGTCACTAATAAAAGAGAACAAGTGATGTTCACTAAATTTAAAAAAATTTAAATAAATTATACATAAATATAAATCAAATTACATGAATTACTAAAAAATATAATAATAAAATATTCACAAATGGCATTCCCATAAATTAGAAAAAATAAGATCTCCAAATTTTTTGGCATAAGGTATTTTTAAAAAATGATTTAAATTAGAAAATAATACCATATACACTTCCTGTGAAATTAATCAACATGATTTTAAAAAATAATATTCTTCTTTTTTAATGGTGTAATCTATGTAAATTGGAAAAAATCTAATTTTAAACTATTTTTTATATTGTTTGATGGGGTAATCAATAAATATTCTAATTAGTGTAAATTAAATTAATATGAGAAATTTTATAGTTGGAAATACTTACACTATAAATTAATTTTTTATTATAATCATAAACCCCCTTTTAAAGGCTAAGGGGGAACCCAATGTGACATCAGGACTAAGACAACTACCAAGCCTCACAGTCAGTTCAAGGACATAAAACAACTCATTCAAAACTAAAAAACAAGGCTCTTACCCAGGATCATAATCATGAAGATCAGCTTCCACCTACACACCACTTCTCAGCAAGTTGTCTCATGATTGAATGCATGGGAGTACCGATGGAAAATCCATACCCTCTCAGAAATCCAAATCCGAATAGAAATGTCAAGTGAAAACTCTTTTCTCTGAACCTCCTCTAGAGCCCCTGCTTGTAGAAGAAATAGTTGCAAATACCCTCAAACGCAAACCACATACCAAATATTTCCACAAACAGCCAATCACAAAGAAAAAGGAAAAATTCATCAACACATGAGAAGCCTCCACAAAACCAGTTCCACACTGCAAAAACATCACAAAACCGATCAACCATCAACCTGCTCCATCATTTTCAGAATCACAAAACCCCATAAGGACTTCAATGACAGCTGCAAATGCCACTACAATCGCAACGCTGGAGTAGACCAACCGCAAACCACGTATCCAAATCCAAACCGTGAGCAGAGTCACATCCAAATCTCACATCCAAGATCAAAAAATGCAGACCAAGGAACAAACAACACAAACCATCACCGTAAAAGGATCACCTGAATGTCAGGATAAATCGGAAGAATCCAGAACAAACTGGAAGAAGGCCAACCACAAACCTGAACTGCAGTCCTGTCGTCACCTTCACGCCCACACACGACGACCAGATCCACCCAACGCACCAATAGACGATGCAGAAATGAGACAACAACCTCACTGCAATAGTTAGAAACTCAAACGATGGATCCACACCCTGCCTCCATGAGAGCCCAGCAAACGGTGAGATCAATGAGATGTTTGAGCCCCGCAGAGTCGATGAAGTCACCAAAGGAGAAACGCTCGCCACGAACTCACAGTGTTGAAGCATCAAGGAGAGGGAAGCTGATCCGTAGGGGGAGAGGAAGGCTGCAGCGGGGGATTGTAACATAATAAAGATACTAAAATAAGTGTCCAATTTTAAGGTGGAGTCATACATAGTAGTGGATCAGGGATGGAGGGTATGGGGGATTTTAGAGTAAGGAGGCATTATATATGAACCTATGAGAAGGGGAGGTATAGGTAGATTGAGAAAAAATAAATGTGAAAGTGAGGGAAAGGGCAAAGCAACAATGGCTCGAGCTTAGGGAGATTGGGTGGAGAATCAAGGGTTGGATTGAGATAAAACAAGATCACATATTTCTCACTCCATTAAAAATGTTTGGGAAAATTACAAACACCCAAAGAAGAACTAAAAATGTTGAAACAATGAAATAGCTTGAATAGTAGATCACAATTCACATGTCATGGGTTTTGAAAGTGTTGATTTGACTGAGGAGTTTGAGGGAGAGTGGCAGTGAAGTTTCAGTTCTGTGAGAGTTTGAACGGAATGAGCAATGGATTACTCTATTAGAGTTCTATTTAAAACATCATAAAACTTTTATAAGCACTTTTTAGAAAGCACTGATGAAGACCCATATTTATCAGTGTTAAAATAAAAACCGATGATAAAACCACTTTTTATCAGCGTTGCCTCTTAGTATTGATAAATACTATCACATAAATGACTTATTTTAAAGGAATTTTTCACATAATTTCTATTATTTTTTTGTTTTTGTGGGTTTCCCATTCATTTTTTAAGAAAGGGGTGGTTTCTTTAAGATTTGGGCCAAACCTTGACCTCATTTCCAGATTTAAAAACAAAATTTGTTTCTTTTATAACTCTTTTGTTTTTAAACATTTTTCACTTTTCCCACTTCCCACTTGGCCTCCTCTAACCTATTTAAATCACTATATCTATTTGGACCCATTAGGAACTATTAATCATGCTTTATTTGGGTGATTTATTCAGGCATTGGGCCAACCCATGAACCCATTTTCAGATTTAAGAAAATATTTCATTTCTTTTATAACTCATTCATTTTTTAACATTTTTCTATCATTATTCCTCTCACTCGATCCCACAAACCCTAGGTGCACCCTCATGTTCCATTTTCCCTCTTTGGATCTTATCTTCATCATGGATTAGGGTGAATTTCCTCAAGGTTTCTCAAATCGTTCATATTTGAAAAGGGAATTTGTTTCTTTCATAAATCATTCATTTTTTACTCTTTTTCCCCCATTTCAATCCCCACTCTACCTACTCAGGCTTATTCGAACCTACCTTTCAATTTTGGCTACTTAGAGATTCAACTATTAGTGTATTTGGGGTGATTTCTTCAAAGTTTGTCAAGTAAATTTCTCTCTCGTTCCTTCCATTTCCTTAGGGTTTCTCCCCTCCTTCTTGAGGTTCCAAATGTCCAGAAACTAGGGTTTCGTACCTAGGGTTTTATTTTGCGTTTCTTGGTCTAATATTGTAGTTTTAGGTTTGTTTTCACTCCCTTGTGGTGCGGTAGTGGTGTGGTTGAAGTTTTACACAAAGATTCGAGGTTTTTGACATATATGGTAGGTAATTCCATGTGTAAGCATCCCTTGATGAGTTATATTTGCTTGATTTATATTTTCAACATATTACTCTTCCATTTTTTTGGTGTGAAAACCATTTTTGGTAGCATTGGTTAAGTGGTTGATTTAAGTGGCATTTTTTGTGCAAAAATGAGTGTTTTTCTTGTGTGTTCCATGTTGTATCAATTGTGTTTGTTTTATGGTTCATGAAATGATTTTATTAAATGGTTTTAGGGCTTCCAATTCTGTTTTTATTTGATTTTGGTATGCATTTGGCTTAAAAAGATGTTTTTTAGATTGATTTTATGTGCAAAGCATGGTTGTACTACTTGAAATTGTTTTATGAAAATTCTAAAGGGTTTATTGAATTACACAAAGGATGAAAAGAATTTTTAGATACTATTTTGAGTGTGTATGCCCATAAATAGTGTTTTATGGGAAAATATAATTTCATATAATGTGGAACTTGTTTGAGCACAAAGAGGGAAACTTGGGTATCTAGGTGGGTGGACGTGTACTAGTACGCTAGTGATCCGGAGTGGTTTTGTCCCTATTTCACTTAGAAAGTTTGATGTTGAAAACACTAAAAAAACTATAATGGTGATGATTGGGGACCAATAGGTTATGGGTATGTTCCCTACTAGTGGCTTGTACATGATACCATATATTGATATGGTTACTTTCACACCAAGATACGAGGTACCTAGGGCTCACAACTAACTAGTTCTTAGGGGTGTTCCTGTGTTTGGTGATTGTTGACTACATGGTATTTCCATTAGTACTATGGTGTGTTTGGATGAAAAATTTAGTATCTTGTATGTTTTATTTAAAACAGTTCATTCTTTAATGTTACCCCTTGAAAAGTATTTTCATTTAAAGGTTACATTCTTTAGAAATCATTGCTACCATATTTTTTTATAAAAAACTGGAAATATTTTTATCTTATGATGTTTATTACATGAAATATGTTTGGGTGGTATCCTATTAGGCTTAGGATCACACCCTAATTACACCTTTAGGTGTATATAGACTTGATTATGTTTAACACAGGTAAGGGAAAGGTCTTTGGAGATGGAGATTCATGTTTTTAGTTGCTTCTGTGGTGCGGTGTTGTGGAGACGGCTCGTGGGTGATGACCCCTTGTCATGTGAAGGTCCGTGGTCTATTTTTGCTACTAATTTTTATAGTTTTGGACATCTTTTGTCTTGTTTAAAACCTTGTATTCAGTTCTGAATTTTAATTAAGGCTTGTTTGGCATGAATTTTCAGATTGGGTTTATTCTTCATTATTAGTTTTTTTATGTATCCTAACTCGGGAAAATCGTTCACAAACCATTGTTTATGATACCCTGGCACTTGTGTCAGTCCATGGGTATAGGGAAATCCCTTCGATCCTTTCTAGAGGCCGATTCAGGTGCTTATTTTGATGGCGACTATATCTGGTTCGTGATAAAATGGTATTAAAGGAGGTTAATCTTTTTGGGTTATATTATTATTTTGTGATGAGTCTCATTAGACAGGAGCTAGGGCTATTAGGACTTTGAGTTTTGGATGTGATTAGGGTTCCTAGACCGCACCTCTCCTGACAGACCTCGAGTCATCATGGGATGTCAGGATTGTTTGTTTGACTTATCTTCCAGGTGGGATGTGCGGGCTACAAACTGCACATGGACATTGGGTGGGAGTGAAGTAGTTGTTTATTTTATTATTGTGATGATTTTTATGCATTTATATTTGATACTATTGCTGAAATATATCAGGATTTTCATACTAATGTTCTCTTTTGTGATTGTTGCTTTTTGTAGAAACATGCCTCCCAAGAAAACTCCCATGCCCCGGGAGGAATCTGGAGAGAGTTCTCCCTCACCGCCTGATCAGAGGTTCGTAGAAGTTGTATTTTGGGCTATCCAGACCCTAGGATAGGTAGAGGCACTTTATAGCATCCTGCTTTTTTATTACATAACATTTCATTACATTTTACAAATACAGGATCTTTAAAGTCTAGTGTTTTGGAAATCAGGAACATAAAACATGAGAACACCATAAAAAATTCTTCTAAACCACTTGTAAGGCTTATGAATTGTTCATCCTAAGTTCATTACAACATCTCATAACTTGGGAGCATACATAAAAGGAAAGGGTGATCAGAAGGCCCAGTAATGGAAACAAGAGAAACATTTTACATGTGAACTTGAGATACATCAATAAAGTCATGATAAATAACTTTAAGGCATGATAAAGAGATCATGTGGCATATTATAATAAAAATAACATGTTTCATAACTTGAAGATATGGCTACAACATTTAACTTAGAAAATCATTTACGTATCACCAAGGTCCATCCCCAAGGTGTCATTAAAAAAATTATCAAGGTTATTCACCAAGGTATCGTTAAAATGGTCATCTCTAGAGATTAAGTCTTTACCCAATGCATTGGATCACTATTAGGGCGCACCTTTAATATATCTTAACTTTCATGTGAGCCACATAGATCATAATCAACATTTCATTAATAACCCATAGAGAATAAAATAAATGAGTTTCATTTCAAAATCATGACGTTTTAAAAAGTACTTCAAAAAAAGATCATTATGTCATTTATAACCCATGGAAATGGAATGAGGGTTATATGTATGTAAATTACAGAATCAAATATATCTTTTTTGGGTATCTATGAACACCCATAGAAATGAAATAGATCTGAGTATTCACATAAATAAAACAAGAGAATTTCTTGAGAGAAAGAGAGAGAAATTTTGAGACAAAAATTCTGCAGCATAACAGCTACATAACATCGTTTCAGAAAACATTAAAAAGAGAGGGTACACGGGTAACCAACTCATAAATAACTCATATTAAAATATCAATACATAATAACATGGGTATAAGAACATGGTATGGATATTTTAATGAAATACCACATGAAGAGGAAACTTGAAAGGAAAGAGAAGATGCGATTTCCTTTATGAAAATTTTGGCAGCCTAACGGCGTCACTTAAAAATTCATAAAACAAATTGGTGAGAGAAAAAAGGGTCTCTCAACAATTAGAAATGAAATGGAAAGTAATTAGAACATATAAGAACATAACCTCAACATAAAGAGATGGAAACTAGAAGACACAACATAAAGGAAATCATGACTTAGAAGAGGAGGGTGAAAGAATCCCTTACCGATTTGGTAACTTTTGAAACTTACACCCTATGAAAGAAGGATCATAAAATGAATATTTAAATACCCATAAATTAAATTATATTACACAAATAGTACAATCATGGGCAGTACATAAACCACACAAAAGGAAATAGTGGAAAATATACCATGAATCTCACAGGAATAAGAAGTTAGATGAAAATCCCTTACCACGTTGTATTCAATCGAATCGTATGACCAAAAATTACTAACCACCAAAAGAATCACAGGATACCATGAATATAAAGAGAATATTGATAATATATATCCAATGGAAGTAAACAATACACCTCATGCTATAAATTAGTGGTGAACAATTGAAATCTCTCAGACTTGAAAGTGAGATAAGAATCCCTTACAAAAATTCGGCAGCCTAACAGCGCCACTCGAACATTCATAAAATGAAATGATGAGAGCAAGAGGAGGTGTCTCATAATATTAACATGAAAATGACAGTAAGATGAAAAAGAAAATCCTCCAACATAAGAACATGGAGAATAAAATAAATTACAAAAAAGAGAGTACTTGAAAAGAAAGAGAGAGGTAGGATCCCTTACCTTGAAGAGTAACTTCAAAAGATTGAAGGTCGGGACCTTGGGGGGCTTGAGGGCACCTTGGGAGGACTCCTTGGGAGGTAAAGAGACCATAAATTCATTGGGGAGGATTTGTAAATGAAATGAATGAGAAAAATGTTTGATATTTATAGAAGTATAACGTCCCACCTTTTTATCACATAAACTTTCATTACATTTTACAAAACCGAGGATCTTTAAGGTTTAGTGTCTTGGAAACCAGAAACTTAAAACATGAAACAACAAAAAAAAACATTCTTCTTAAACACTCGAAGGGCTTCTCCTTATGTTCATCCTAGGTTCATTACTGCATCTCAGAACCTGGGGACATACATCAAAGGAAAGGGTGAGCAGAAGGCCCAGTAAGGAAAATAAGAGAAATATTTTACACGTGAACTTGAGATGCTTCAATAAGGTCATGAAAAGAACTTTAAGGCATGACAAAGAAATCATGAGATATATCATAATAAAAATAACATTTTTCGTAACTTGAAGATGTGGCTGCAACATTTAATATTGACAATCGTTTCGTTTCACCAAGGTCCATCCCCAAGGTGTCATTAAAAATTACCAAGGTTATTAACCATGGCGTCGTTAAAAATGGTCATCTCTAGAGATTAAGTCTTTACCCAATGCATTGGAGCGCTATCAGGGCGCACCCTTAAATTTGCCTTTATTATCATGTGAGCCACATATATCATCATCAAACATTTCATAAATAACCCATATATCATAAAATAAATGGGTTTCATTTCATAATCATAATGTTTTAAAAATTGCTTTAAAGACATGATCTTTACGTTACTTTAAACCCACGGAAAGGGAAAGTGGGTATCATTTATGTAAATCCCAGAATTTAAAATAGAACATTTTCATATATATGTGAATACCCCTGTAGAAATAGGAGCTTTGAGTATTCACTTTATAACATAAAATAATTTTGAGAAAAGAGAGGCATTTTGAGACGAAAATTCTGCAGCATAACGGCTATGTTACACGGTTTTAGAAAACTTTGAAAAGAGAGGGGACATGGGTTGAACAATCATAATTGACCCATAAAATAGTAGAGGGACAGAATAAGAAGTATATATGGACATGGTGATGCAATTTCAGGGACATACCATTTGAAATGAAAAACATGGAAGGAAGACAAAAATTTGATTTCTCTTATGAAAATTCGGCAGCCTAACGGCGTCACTTAAACTTCAACAAAAATGAATTGAATAGATAAAATAGGGTCTCTCATCATATGATCATAAGAGATCAGTATGATAGATATAGAGATCATACCCCAACATAATAAAAAAGAACTTGAAATATTTGACATGAAAATCGAACTTGAAAAATGAGAAGGGTGAAGGAATCACTTAAAAATTCGGCAGCCTAATGGCGTCACTTAAACTTCAACAAAAACGAATTGAATAGATAAAATAGGGTCTCTCATAATATGATCATAAGAGATCAGTATGATAGATATAGAGATCATACCCCAAAATAATAAAAAGGAACTTGAAATATTTGACATGAAAATCGAACTTGAAAAATGAGAAGGGTGAAAGAATCACTTAAAAATTCGGCAGCCTAACGGCGTCACTTAAACTTTCATAAAACGAAATGATGAGAGTAAGATGGGATCTCTCATCATATAAACATGAAAGGGGAAGTAAGAGGAATATAAAATAACATCCTCTCACATAATAACATGGATCATAAAAGGAATGACATAAAAGAGATTACATTAAAAGAAAGAGAGGGGTCAGATCCCTTACCTTAAAATGTAACTCTTAAACCTCAAAGGATGGGACCTTGAGGGCTTGGGGGCACCTTGGGAGGACTCCTTGGGAGGTAATGAGACCATAAATTCGTTGGGGAAGAGTGGGGAGTCGAATGGATGAGAGGAGGGCTTGGTATTTATAGGGAAAGTGAGGAGACAAGGCATTAATGGCCAAGGGACACCTCAAAAGTGGTTTTCTCAAAAGCATGGGCCCTCCCATGGTACTTCCCATAAAGTTAGGCCACATAGGGACCCCCACACAATAATTCATCACCCTTGTCCGGCCAACCCTTAAAAAAAACTCATGACATCATCATGACACAGTTATGATGTCATTAAACATACCGAAACCCTAAAACTGTATTTTCACTATTCACTGAAAATTCAACTTTCTCAGAAAGATCCCAAAATTTCACCTTAATCAAATATCAATGCTATGATTTCAAAAATGAACTCCATTTTATACAAATAATTTTCTAAATATTTTTAATTTATTTTTTAAATAAATACACTATTCACCGAAAATTCATTTTTTTCAGAAAAAACCACAAAAATTACCATAACATAATATCGGTGCTCTGAGTTCAAAAAAGAAATCCATTTTATAAAAATAATTTTCTAAATATTTTTAATTTAATTTTTAGTTAAAAAAACACTATTCACATGAAAAAACTAATACTTGAATAATAATTTATGAAACCGTTATTTAACCATTTTATTGAATCACATTACTTAATCAAGGTGCCTAGATTATTTTAAAACTTTCTTTAAGTGAGATTACTAATCCATTTGGTCATATTACTAATCCTAATCATAAAATCACTATTCATAATTTACTATTCATCAAAAATCAAGCTGATCTTATTAGACTCCAAATTTTGTACTGAACATAGTTGTAGAAGACCATTTTTTGAAAATCATTACACATTTTTAATTATTTAAGGTTTACATAAACATTTTTAAAATATCCTTTTTCTAAAATTCATCAAAAATATGCATACTATATTTATCCGGTCATTTGAAAATTCATAAACTTCATCATAAGAAGAAATCCCAATTTTTATTTAAAACAAAGTATTACACAAGGCAGTTACGGTCTCCTTACATAGCCCCTTATCACACCAGCATAGGACCTAAGTGTAAGGTGTGCTAAGGTGAGAGAGTCTGAGGGAGGCTCGGCCAACATTGCCCTAGTAATAATTTCTATCAGTTTGAACTTCTCGCGAAGGCGATTCCGTTCTAGCTTCACATGATGAAGTTCGGCTTGGGTTTGGTCCAGAGCAAAGCCCAATGGTGCTACCTCCTTCCCAAGTTCTGTTATATGGGATTCGATCGGTCCAAGACTACTAGGTGAGGCCATCGAATCTTCTTTCTATAATAATTAACCAAGATTACTTGTATTTAGAGACAATAATCAAAACATTTTGTTCAAAGCGGTCATATTGACCAATGGTCATATAACAGTCAGAACCCAATGGTCTCATTTTAATTATAATCATGTTTATCAAATAAAACATTTTTGTTGAGTATAAAAATAAAATAAAATAACACATGAAATTAGGAAACAAGATTTATTCAAAATTTCGGGCCGTTACAATCTTCCCCCCTTAAGAAATTGCGTCCTCGCAATTTTAAAAATTGGGTTTTGAAATTTCATTGAAAGTCCCACATCGAAAAAAGAGTATGTGACACCATTACTTTAAATGAAAGAAAAGGAAGTACAAAGGCCACCCGAGTTTACTCATACTAGGAGTCCATGTAGGAAACATGGACATGGAGGAGAAAACAAAGGGTCACGTCCTAAAGGAGAGTGATAGAAAACATGATTAGGAAGAAGTTAACCACCAGAAAATCCCAAAATTATGATGTGTGCAAGCGGTCTTTGATTACCTACTAGGAAACGTAAACCAACAACGTTTTTGTTTTAAGTTCCTTTTCATTACTTTGAGGAATTCATTTACAACATAGAACAAAAATATAAGTAAATATATCTACCTTCATGTAGAGTTTCATCCTTTAATAAGTTTCTACCCAAAACTAATCTTTTATCTAAACTAAAAACTACTTGGTCTCATCAAAACACAAGAATCATCTTCTAGAGAATCTCATAATCCACAAAAGATTAACTATATATTTCTTTCATCTTTAAACATTATGCCAAAAACCGAAAGGGTAAGGTAAAACAACTCTTCAAAAAGAAATAATCCCATAAGAATGGAAACTACTTTTAAATCTTCAAAGTTCCATGGTACTACCCAAATTTCATCATAGTCCATTCCATAAATAACGGTCCTTAAAATTCCTCAAAATAAACCAAACTAAGATTGAAACCCAAATACAAGTAGGATTTGATAACATAGTCTTCCAAAATAAACTTCATTGTTCATCTCCAAACAACATCAACCACTCCTAACATCTTATAAAAAAATTATCTAACCTAAACATATTTAACCCAAGATAGGTTAATCATTCCCATAAGTAACCTAAATTACTATAATTCCACCTTAAATTCATAGATTCTTCAAATATAAGTCAACCTTACTCCTCAATGAAAATACCGTTGTAATCTATTTACCTCGATCATATAGGGTCCCCAAAATAGTGAACGTCTTCCAAAATAAAAATCATATTTTAATCCCCTAATCATCTCTGTCATATTAATACGGCAATCGTAGCATTTCCTATCACATTGGTTGTTGGTACATGTTCTTCCATTTCCTGCCATTAACTAAGAAAAGAACTATAATTAGGGGCTTAAATACTTAGCCAATAATCATGAAAAGAAACTTAAAGCATATAAGGATAACTTTTAGTTGAAAAGTATACCCTAACATGTGATCCCCTAGGTTCCCATCTAGGTTATCCATGATCATATATTCTTATGTGAATCTTTATTTTATTTTATCTTTGTTCCTTTAATAATGGTTCATACTAAGCTTATGAATTTACCAAAGCATATCCCCCGGGAGTTTCGTAACCAAGAGTGCAGCAAGGCCCGTTGTCGTGTACCAGTTCCCGTTCGAGTCTAGATCAAAGCGGTGTTTTCGAGTTTTACCCCTATGTACATCTGTGCCAAAGCCACCTATACCTGCTCGTATCCAGACAGGGATGTATTTGCTTGGCAACCCCTTACTCAATACTCACCAAAATACCAGGAATATTTCCAATATTTTAACTTTTCTATAGGCTTCTTCCTAAAGTTTTCAAATCCTAATTTCCACAAATAACTAAACCATCCTTTGATACCAACTATAACGTCCCACCTTTTTATCACATAAACTTTCATTACATTTTACAAAACCGAGGATCTTTAAGGTTTAGTGTCTTGGAAACCAGGAACTTAAAACATGAAACAACAAAAAAAAACATTCTTCTTAAACACTCGAAGGGCTTCTCCTTATGTTCATCCTAGGTTCATTACTACATCTCAGAACCTGGGGACATACATCAAAGGAAAGGGTGAGCAGAAGGCCCAGTAAGGAAAACAAGAGAAACATTTTACATGTGAACTTGAGATGCTTCAATAAGGTCATGAAAAGAACTTTAAGGCATGAGAAAGAAATCATGAGATATATCATAATAAAAATAACATTTTTCGTAACTTGAAGATGTGGCTGCAACATTTAATATTGACAATCGTTTCGTTTCACCAAGGTCCCTCCCCAAGGTGTCATTCAAAATTACCAAGGTTATTAACCATGGCGTCGTTAAAAATGGTCACCTCTAGAGATTAAGTCTTTACCCAATGCATTGGAGCGCTATCAGGTCGCACCCTTAAATTTGCCTTTATTATCATGTGAGCCACATATATCATCATAAAAAATTTCATAAATAACCCATATATCATAAAATAAATGGGTTTCATTTCATAATCATAACGTTTTAAAAACTGCTTTAAAGACATGATCTTTACGTTACTTTAAACCCACGGAAAGGGAAAACGGGTATCATGTATGTAAATCCCAGAATTTAAAATAGAAAATTTTCATATATATGTGAATACCCCTATAGAAATAGGAGCTTTGAGTATTCACTTTATAACATAAAATAATTTTGAGAAAAGAGAGGCATTTTGAGACGAAAATTCTGTAGCATAACGGCTATGTTACACGGTTTTAGAAAACTTTGAAAAGAGAGGGGACATGGGTCGAACAATCATAATTGACCCATAAAATAGTAGAGGGACAGAATAAGAAGTATATATAAACATGGTGATGAAATTTCAGGGACATACCATTTGAAATGAAAAACATGGAAGGAAGACAAAAATTTGATTTCTCTTATGAAAATTCGGCAGCCTAACGGCGTCACTGAAACTTCAACAAAAATGAATTGAATAGATAAAATAGGGTCTCTCATCATATGATCATAAGAGATCAGTATGATATATATATAGATCATACCCCAACATAATAAAAAGGAACTTGAAATATTTGACATGAAAATCGAACTTGAAAAATGAGAAGGGTGAAAGAATCACTTAAAAATTCGGCAGCCTAACGGCGTCACTTAAACTTCAACAAAAATGAATTGAATAGATAAAATAGGGTCTCTCATCATATGATCATAAGATGTCAGTATTATAGATATAGATATCATACCCCAACATAATAAAAAGGAACTTGAAATATTTGACATGAAAATTGAACTTGAAAAATGAGAAGGGTGAAAGAATCACTTAAAAATTCGGCAGCCTAACGGCGTCACTTAAAATTTCATAAAACGAAATGATGAGAGTAAGAGGGGATATCTCATCATATAAACATGAAAGGGGAATTAAGAGGAATATAAAATAACATCCTCTCACATAAGAAGATGGAGCATAAAAGGAATGACATAAAAGAGATTACATTAAAAGAAAGAGAGGGGTCGGATCCCTTACCTTAAAATGTAACTCTTAAACCTCAAAGGATGGGACCTTGAGGGCTTGGGGGCACCTTGGGAGGACTCCTTGGGAGGTAATGAGACCAGAAATTCGTTGGTGAAGAGTGGGGAGTCGAATGGATGAAAGGAGGGCTTGGTATTTATAGGGAAAGTGAGGAGACAAGGCATTAATGGCCAAGAGACACCTCAAAAGTGGTTTTCTCAAAAGCATGGGCCCTCCCATGGTACTTCCCATAAATTTAGGACACATGGGGACCCCCACACAATAATTCATCACCCTTGGCCGGCCAACCCTTAAAAAAAACTCATGACATCATCATGACACAGTTATGATGTCATTAAACATACCGAAACCCTAAAACTGTATTTTCACTATTCACTGAAAATTCAACTTTCTCAGAAAGATCCCAAAATTTCACCTTAATCAAATATCAATGCTATGATTTCAAAAATGAACTCCATTTTATACAAATAATTTTCTAAATATTTTTAATTTATTTTTTAAATAAATACACTATTCACCGAAAATTCATTTTTTTCAGAAAAAACCACAAAAATTACCATAACATAATATCGGTGCTCTGAGTTCAAAAAAGAAATCCATTTTATAAAAATAATTTTCTAAATATTTTTAATTTAATTTTTAGTTAAAAAAACACTATTCACATGAAAAAACTAATACTTGAATAATAATTTATGAAACCGTTATTTAACCATTTTATTGAATCACATTACTTAATCAAGGTGCCTAGATTATTTTAAAACTTTCTTTAAGTGAGATTACTAATCCATTTGGTCATATTACTAATCCTAATCATAAAATCACTATTCATAATTTACTATTCATCAAAAATCAAGTTGATCTTATTAGACTCCAAATTTTGTACTGAACATAGTTGTAGAAGACCATTTTTTGAAAATCATTACACATTTTTAATTATTTAAGGTTTACATAAACATTTTTAAAATATCCTTTTTCTAAAATTCATCAAAAATATGCATACTATATTTATCCGGTCATTTGAAAATTCATAAACTTCATCATAAGAAGAAATCCCAATTTTTATTTAAAACAAAGTATTACACAAGGCAGTTACGGTCTCCTTACATAGCCCCTTATCACACCAGCATAGGACCTAAGTGTAAGGTGTGCTAAGGTGAGAGAGTCCGAGGGAGGCTCGGCCAACATTGCCCTAGTAATAATTTCTATCAGTTTGAACTTCTCGCGAAGGCGATTCCGTTCTAGCTTCACATGATGAAGTTCGGATTGGGTTTGGTCCAGAGCAAAGCCCAATGGTGCTACCTCCTTCCCAAGTTCTGTTATATGGGATTCGATCGGTCCAAGACTACTAGGTGAGGCCATCGAATCTTCTTTCTATAATAATTAACCAAGATTACTTGTATTTAGAGACAATAATCAAAACATTTTGTTCAAAGCGGTCATATTGACCAATGGTCATATAACAGTCAGAACCCAATGGTCTCATTTTAATTATAATCATGTTTATCAAATAAAACATTTTTGTTGAGTATAAAAATAAAATAAAATAACACATGAAATTAGGAAACAAGATTTATTCAAAATTTTGGGTCGTTACAAGAAGTGAGGGGACAAAGCATTAATTGTAAAGGGACACCTCATCGGTGGTATTGGCAAAACCATGGGCTTTCCCATGGTATTTACCCATGGTATTGTCCACTTGGGACACCTCATACCTTATCTTACTATTTATAAGATGACTAGAATTATTGCATAATTATTACATCCTTAATGATGTCATTAAACACCCGAAACACAAAAACTGTATTTTCACTATTCACTGAAAATTTAACTTTCTCAGAAAAATCCCAAAATTTCACCTTAACCAAATATCAATGCTCTGATTTCAAAAATGAACTCCTTTTTGTGAAAATAATTTTCTAAATATTTTTAATTTAATTTTTAAATAAAAACACTATTCACTGAAAATTCAATTGTTTCAGAAAAATTTCAAAAATTCACTTTAACCAAATATCGATGCTCTAATTTCAAAAATGAACTCCATTTTATGAAAATAATTTTCTAAATATTTTTAATTTAATTTTTTTAAATAAAAAACACTATTCACCCGAAAAAACTAATACTTAACCAATAATTTCTGAAATAGTTATTTACCTTTTTATTGAATCACATTACTTAATCAAGGTGCCTAAATTGTATTAATACTTTCTTAAGTGAAGTTACTTAATCCATTTAGTCACATTACTAATCATAAGCATAAAATCACTATTCATAATTTAATATTCATTAAAAATTAAGTTGATCTTATTAGACTCTAAATTTCTTACTGAACATAACTGTAGAAGACCATTTTTTGAAAATCATTACACATTATTAATTATTTAAGGTTTACATAAATATTTTTAAAATATCTTTTTTCTAAAATTCATCAATAATATGCATACTCTATATATCTGTACATTTGAAAATTCACAAACTTCATCGTAAGAAGAAATCAAAATTTTTATTTAAATCAAAGGATTACACAAGGCAGTTACGGTCTTGTTACATAGCCCCTTATAACACCAGCATAGGACTTAAGAGTAAGGTGTTCTAGGGTGATAGAATCTTGGGGCATCTCAGCCAACATTACCCGAGTAGTGATTTCTATCATCATGAACTTATCAAGAAGGAAATTTCGTTCCAGATTCACACGATGAAGTTCGGCTTTGGTTTGGTCTAGACCAAAGCCCAAAGGTGCTACCTCCTTCCTGAGTTCTGTCAGATGGGCTTCAATCGGCCCAAGACTACTGGATGGGGCCATCTAATCTGCTTTCTATATTAATTAATCAAGATCACTTGTATTTATAGACAATAATCACAACATTTAGTTTCCAATGGTCTTATTAACCAACGGTTGTATAACAATTGAAACCCAATGGTCTTATTTTAATTATACTCATTTTATTAAATTAAATAGTTTTATTGAGTATAAAATAAAATAACACACAAAGTTAGGAAAAAAAATTTATTCAAAATTTTGGGTCATTACAATCTTCGCCCCTTAAGAAATTGCATCCTCACAATTTTAAAATTGGGCTTTGAAATTTCGTTGAAAGTCCCACATCGGAAAAGAGTCAGTAAAACTATTACTTTAAAAGAAATAAAGGGAAGTACAAAGGTCACCCGAGTTAACCCATACTAGGATTCCATGTAGGAAAACATGGATATGGAAGAGAAAAAAAGGGTCAAGTTCTGATAGAGAGTGATAGAAAATAAGATTAGGAGAAAATTAACAATAAGAAGATCACAAACTTAATATGTGTTAAACGGTCTTTGATTACCCAGTAGGAAACGTAAACCAACAACGTTTTTGTTTTATGTTCTTTTTCATAATTTTGATGAATTCATTTACTACATAGAATAAAAACATAAGAAAATATATTTACCTTCAAGTAGAGTTTCATCCCTTAATAAGTTTCCACCAAGACTAATCTTTTATCCAAACAATGAGCATTCAAAAAGACTTGGTCTCATCAAAAGCACAAGAATCATCTTCTAGAAAATCACATAATCCACAAAAGAATAACTATATTTTCCCTTGTCTTTAGTCATCAACTAAAACTAAAAAGGCTAGTACAAGATCATATAATCCCCAAAATAGATAATCCTATATAAAAAGAAATATGACTATTAATCTCCAAAATTCAACAAAAGTACCAAAAGTTCCAGAAAGACCATTCAATACACAACCATCCTTAAAATTCTTCAGAATAATCCATACTAAGATTGGAACCCAAAACTCAGAAGGATTTAATCACATAGTCTTCCCCAATAAATCTTAACAATTATCTATAAAAACCATCGACTACTATTAAAGTCTCATACTAAAGTGTAATTAACCTATTCATATATTCTCTATGATAGGTTCATCATTTTCCAGAAATAACCCAAATCACCATATGTCCACAATAAATACATAAATTCCTACAAAAAAATCAACCATTCCTCCTTAAATTAAATCCTGTAGTATTTTATTTCCCTTAGTCATATAGTACTCCAAAAGAGAAAACATCGTCCAAAATAACCTTTATCATTTAATCACCAAATCATTTTCCTATAAAAAGGATATCCATTTGATAAAACATAAGTTTCCAAAATCAACTTATTCTTTATCCATAAAAATAACAGGTGCATTAATCAGTTTGAATGGCATAACAACAAACTCATAATGCTCATATCTTGATTGGAAGGAAGTTTTTGGAATATCATCATTCTTCACCCTCAATTGATGATAACCAGAACGAAGATCAATCTTAGAGAAGAATTGAGTCCCACAAAGTTGGTCAAATAAATCATCAATTCTTGTAAGAGGGTATTTGTTCTTCATTGTGATCTCATTCTATTCTCTATAATCAATTCATAGCTGCATCGACCCATCCTTCTTCTTCACAAAGAGAATTGGTGCTCCCCAAGGAGACACACTTGGTCAGATAAACCCATTCTCCAAAAGATCTCAGAGTTGTTTCTTTAATTCCTCTAGCTCCACATTTTCCATCCTATAGGGGGTCTTTGACATCGAATGACATCCAGGTATGAGTTCAATGGAGAAATCTACCTCTCTTTCTGGGGGAGGTCTAGGTAACTCCTCAGGAAATATGTCAACATATTCCTAGACGATGGGGAAATTTTATAAAAGAATAAATCCTTCGTAAGAAACTTATTTCATTTATGAATATTTTAACTAAAAAGGATTTTATGTCTTGAAACTTCATACTTAGAAAAATTACATTTTTCTATAATTCCTTCATAATGATTCATAAAAATCTTGTGATTAACCAAACATATCCCCCGAGAGTGTCATAACCAAGAGTGCGGAAAGGTCCGTTGTCGTGTACTAGTTCCCATTCGAGTCTAGCTCAAAGCGGTGTTTTTAGGTTTTACCCCTATGTACATCTATGCCAGAGCCACCTCTACCTGCTCGTATCCAGACAGAGATGTATTTTCTTGATAAACCACTTACTCAATACTCACCAAAATACCATGAAGATTTCCTATATTTAAACTTTTCTATAGGGTTCTTCCTAAAGTTTTCATATCCTAATTTCCATAAACAACTAAACTATCCTTTGATACCAACTATAGCATCCTGCCTTTTTATTACATAACATTTCATTACATTTTCCAAATAGAGGATCTTTAAACTCTAGTGTCTTGGAAATCAGGAACATAAAACATGAGAACACCATAAAAAATTCTTCTAAACCACTTGTAAGGCTTCTTCATTGTTCATAATAAGTTCATTACAATATCTCATAACCTGGGAGCATACATCAAAAGAAAGGGTGAGTAGAAGGCTCCGTAAGAGAAACAAGAGAAACATTTTACATGTGAACTTGAGATACATCAATAAAGTCATGATAAATAACTTTAAGGCATGAGAAAGAAATCATGAGGCATATCATAATAAAAATAACGTGTTTCATAACTTGAAGATGTGGCTACAACATTTAACTTATACAATCATTTCTGTATCACCAAGGTCCATCCCCAATGTGTCATTAAAAAAATTACCAAGGTTATTCACCAAGGTATCGTTAAAATGGTCATCTCTAGAGATTAATTCTTTACCTAATGCATTGGAGCGCTATCTGGGCGCACCCTTAATATGTGTTAACTTTCATGTGATCCACATAGATCATAATCAACATTTCATAAATAACCCAAAATCATGAAGTTTTAAAAAGTACTTCAAAAAAAGATCATTATGTCATTTATAACCCATGGAAAAGGGAGTGAGGGTTATATGTATGTCAATACCAGAATCAAATATATCTTTTTTGGGTATTTATGAACAACCATAGAAACAAAATAGGTCTGAGTATTCACATAAATAAAACAAGAGAATTTCTTGAGAGAAAGAGAGAAATTTTGAGACAAAAATTATGCAGCATAACGACTACATAACATCGTTTTAGAAAACATTAAAAAGAGAGGGTACAAGGGTAACCAACTCATAAATAACTCATATTACAATATAAATAAAAAATAACAGGGGATAAGAACATGGTATGGATATTTGAATGAAATACCACATGAAGAGGAAACTTGAAAGGAAAGAGAAGATGCGATTTCCTTTACGAAAATTTTGGCAGCCTAACGGCGTCACTTAAAAATTCAGAAAACAAATTAATGAGAGCGAAAAGGGTCTATCAAAAATTAGAAATGAAATTGACAGTAATGAGAACATATAAGAACATACCCTCAATATAAAGAGATGTAAACTAGAAGACACAACATAAAGGAAATCATGACTTAGAAGAGGAGCGTGAAAGAATCTCTTACCGATTTGGTAACTTTCGAAACTTACACCCTATGAAAGAAGGATCATATAATGAATATGTAAATACCCATAAATTAAAGTATATTACACAAATAGTAAAATCATGGAAAGTACATAAACCACACAAAAGGAAATAGTGGAAAATATACCATGAATCTCACAGGAATAAGAAGTGAGGTGAAAATCTCTTACCACGTTGTATTCAATCGAATCGTATAACAAAAAATTACTAACCACCAAAAGAATCATAGGATACCATGAATATAAAGAGAATACTAATAATATATATCCAATGGCAATACACAATACACCTCATTCTATAAATAAGTGGCGAACAATTGAAATCTGTTGGACTTGAAAGTGAGATAAGAATCCCTTACGAAAATTCGGCAGCCTAACAGCGCCGCTTGAACATTCATAAAATGAAATGATGAGAGAAAGAGGGGGTGTCTCGTAATATTAACATCAAAAGGAAAGTAAGATTAAAAAGAACATCCTCCAACATAAGAACATGTAGCATAAAAGAAATGACATAAACGATAGTACTTGAAAAGAAAGAGAGAGGTGAGATCCCTTACCGTGAAGAGTAACTTCAAAAGCTTGAAGGTCGAGACCTTGGGAGGCTTGAGAGCACCTTTGGAGGACTCCTTGGGAGGTAAAGAGATCATAAATTCATTGGGGAGGATTTGTAAATGAAATTAATGAGGAAAAGGCTTGATATTTATAGGAGAAGTGAGGGGACAAAACATTAATTTCCAAGGGACACCTTATCGGTGGTATTGGCAAAACCATGGGTTTGCCCATGGTATTTTCCCATGGTATTGGCCACTTGGGACACCTCATACCTTATCTTACTATTCATAATCCGACCAGAATTATTGCATAATTATTACATCCTTAATGATGTCATTAAACACCCAAAACTCAAAAACTATATTTTCACTATTCACCGAAAATTCAACTTTTTCAGAAAAATCCCAAAATTTCACCTTAACCAAATATCGATGCTCTAATTTCAAAAATGAACTCCATTTTATGAAAATAATTTTATAAATAATTTTAATTTATTTTTTTAAAAAAAATACTATTCACTGAAAATTCAACTGTTTCAGAAAAATCTCAAAAATTCACTTTAACCAAATATCGATGCTCTGATTTCAAAAATGAACTCCATTTTATGAAAAAAAATTCTAAATATTTTTAATTTAATTTTTTAAATAAAAAACACTATTCACCTAAAAAACTAATACTTAACCAATAATTTCTAAAATAGTTATTTATCTATTTTATTAAATCACATTACTTAATCAAGGTGCCTAAATTATATTAATACTTTATTAAGTGAAGTTACTTAATCCATTTGGTCACATTACTAATCATAAGCATAAAATCACTATTCATAATTTACTATTTATCAAAAATTAAGTTGATCTTATTAGACTCTAAATTTCTTACTGAACATAACTGTAGAAGACCATTTTTTAAAAATCATTACACATTATTAATTATTTAATGTTTACATAAATATTTTTAAAATATCCTTTTTCTAAAATTCATCAATAATATGCATACTATATTTATCCGGACATTTGAAAATTCACAAACTTCATCATAAGAAGAAATCACAATTTTTATTTAAATCAAAGGATTACACAAGACAATTATGGTCTCGTTACATAGCCCCTTATAATACCAGCATAGGACCTAAGAGTAAGGTGTGCTAGGGTGATATAATCTTGGGGTGTCTCGGCCAACATTGTCTGAGTAGTGATTTCTATCAGCATGAACTTCTCGTGAAGGCAATTCCGTTCCAGCTTCACACGATAAAGTTCGGCTTGTGTTTGGTCTAGAGCAAAGCCCAAAGGTGCTACCTCCTTCCTGAGTTCTGTCAGATGGGCTTTGATCGGCCCGAGACTACTGGATGGGGCCATCTAATCTTCTTTCTATATTAATTAATCAAGATCACTTGTATTTATAGACAATAATTGCAACATTTAGTTTCCAATGGTCTTATTGACCAACGGTCGTATAACAATTGAAACCCAAGGGTCTTATTTTAATTATACTCATTTTATTAAATGAAGTATTTTTGTTGAGTATAAAATAAAATAACACACAATGTTAAGAAACAAAATTTATTCAAAATTTTGGGTCATTACACTCTTACTCGTACTCCAGCCAAAGAAGATGAGTCTGGTACGAAGAAGTAAAAAGCCCAAGAGTTTCTAAAAAACAACCCTCCCACTTTCTAAGATAGCACGAAACCTCAAGAAGTAGAGGAATGGATTGAGAAGATTGAGTGCTTGTTAGAGTTCCTTAATACACCTAAGGAGGTCAGGGTGAAATGTGCCTCCTTCCTGTTAGAGGGTCCCAATCGTAGGTGGTGGGAATCAGTGCTTCAAGCTAGAAAGAACGAGTAAATGAGATGGAAGGACTTCAAGGTCACTTTCAAAGAACAATATTATCCTGAAGTATTGGCTTATTCCAGGTCCCAATAGTTTATGGAACTTGTCCAGGGGGACCAATCAGTGATGGAGTATGGAAACCACTTCACTGAGCTGGTCCGTTACACACCTGAAATGGTCTCCAATAAGAAAATGAAGACCCAGAAGTTCGAGAGGGGTTTGCGGACAGAGATATATTCTCAGGTATTCCTATTCAAGATGAATACCTATGCGGAAGTGGTTGGTCGGGCTTGTATGGTAGAGATTGACCGCAAGGGAAATTTTGGTTTCTCTGGGGTCATATTAGTAATGGGAAATGGTAGTTAATTAGAGAAAAAAAGGAAGCAAGAGGAGCAAGGGAATAAAGGAGGTGGCAGTTCAAGCCACTCTTCTAGGCAGCTTTCATCTCTGGCTTCTGATGTGAGGTCCATCATTTGCCACCAGTGTGGAAGGTCAGGGCACATCCGACCAGCATAGACATCTCCTTCAAGGACAAGTTATTTGTGTGGAGGTATGGGACACTTTCAGCACTTTTGAAGGATGGTGCGTCCACTTCAGAGTGGGGAAGGACTAGTGGCTTCCAGGGGAGTGCCAGATCAGTCAGAGCCACTGAGGACAGGGGGATCTTAGTTTGGTGGTCGTGGTGGTAGGGTCAGATCATCTTCTGGTAAGATCTAGTTTAGGGCAGAGCCACAGGCGAGCGGTCATTCTCAGGTAGAGATGAGGCATCTTCATGTCGTATAGCAGGCACCAACGGGATCGAATGCAGGTCCATTAACTATCTGAAGTACCATTTTGATTGAATATTCTATATTTGTTTCTCTTTTCAATATTGGTGTTTCTTTTTCATTTCTCTCTGCTCGTATTGTAAGCATGCTGAATTTTCCAACTGAGATTTTTTTCTTTCATGGTGGAGTTGGTGATGTCGTTGGGAAAGAAGAAGGAATAAGGTCTTAGGTTCTTGTCATGTGCGCTTTATGTGTCAAGGGTTGAGATGGAGTGGGACCTCTTAGTATTAGATATGGATCTATTTGATGTAATACTTGTCATGGATTGGCTGGTACACTTTCATGTACACATCAATTGCTATAGGCAGGGGGTGAGTTTCACGACAATTGATGGAAATCCTTAAGTTTTTTCTGGGTAATGGGATCCTTAGTTGGGTTGTGTGGGACCTCCACTCCTAGAGTTGGGAAATATTGTCTTCAAGTTTTCATCACTCATGCTAGAGTATGATGGTCGTGCACCTGAGGGTGGATTACCCCATGTAGTGGATGATTTCCTAGAGTCATTTTCATATGATTTTTCAGGCTTTCCCTCAAAGCGGGATGTCGATTTCTCGATCTATTTGGCACCGGGAACACAGCTAATATATCTTACCTCGTATCGTATAGCCCCCATTGAGCTAAGTAAATTAAAGATATAGCTAGAAGATTTAGAATCCAAAGGATTCATTCGCCTGAGTATCTCTCCTTGGGTCGCTCCTGTTCTGTTTGCAAAGAAGGATGATGAATCCCTCTGGTTGTGTATTGATTACTGGAAGCTGAACAAGGTAACCATCAAGAAAAAATATCATTTTCCCTGAATAGATTACTTGTTTGATCAGTTGAAGGGGGAAAAGTGGTTTTCTAAAATAGACTTTTGTTTGGGTTACCACCAACTCAGGGTGAAAGAGGCAGATATCCTAAATATAATCTTCTAAAGCAGGTACGACCACTTTGAGTACTTGATCATGCCCTTAGAATTGAACAATTATCTAGTGGTCTTTATGAAACTCATGAATAAGGTGTTCTACCAGTATATTGACTCTAATGTTGTGGTATTCGTAGATGAAATCCTGGTTTACTCTGGATCCGAGGAGGAGAATGAGCATCATTTGTAGATTGTGTTGGGAACTTTGTGGGATCACTACCTTTATGAAAATCTATCCAAGTGAACCTTTTGTATTAGGGAGGTGAAGTTTCTGGGGTATGTGATCTCATAGCATGGAGTTTTGGTGGATCCCGGGAAGATAAGTGCAGTGATTTCATGGGAGCATCTGAAGAACATGGTTGAGATCAAGAGTTTCCTCAGCTTGGAAGGATACTACAAATGATTTTTTGGGATTTATCTTGGCTTTATTCACCCATGATTGTGCTCACACAGAAGGGGGTGAAGTTTTTTTGGGGCCCATAATGTCAGGAATCCTTTGAGGAGCTAAATTGGTGGTTGACTACCGCCCCCATTTTGATCTTTCTAAAATTTGGAAAGGGCTATGTGGTGTATTGTGAACTTTCATGTATGGGTCTCGGGTGCGTTCTTATGTAGGATGATCACGTGGTGTCATATGTCTCCCACCAACTCCGACCACACAAAAAGAATTACCCAACCCACTTCCTAGAGCTAGAAGCTTTGATGCATGCTTTGAAAACTTAGTGTCACTACCTCTTTGGGAAGAAGTTTGTGGTCTATTATGATCACAAGAGCTTAGCCTATATCTTCTTGTATAAGGATCTTAACCTAATGTAGAAACATTGGATCGAGTACTTGTAGGGGTTCAACTTTGATATCGTCTACACCCTGGAGAAGGGTAACGTGGTGGCTGGTGCCTTGAGTAGAAGAGTATCAGTGCAAGATTTGAGGAAGTTTAGTTATGAGTGGACTATGATGGGTCTCTTTGCTCAGATGCATGTGCATAACAAGGATCATAATGGAGGTGCATTCTTGGAGAGCGTTCAGTTGACCCCTTCTCTTGTGGAGCTGATTCAGCAGGAGCATCCTATTGATGAGCAATGTCAGCAGTCAAGGTAGTTTCTTCATGGTGGGGAGACGTCTTCTGATTGTTATTCGTACCTCGAGGGTATCTTGTGATTCAAGGGATTCTTAGTGGTGTCTTTGTCTTTGAAAAATGTGGTGATGTAGGATAGCTACCAGTCTCAGTGGGTTGTCCATCCTGGTACCACCAAGATGTATTATGATGCTCGTCACCAGTTCTAGTATCCAGGCATGAGACGATACATAACTAACTTCGTATCGAGATGCTATACTTGTCAGTAGGTTAAAGAAGAGAATCAAAGTCCCTCTAGTTTTCTTCAACCGTTACCCATTCCTACCTAGAAGTGGGAAGAGGTTTCCATGGATTTTATATTTGGCTTGCCTCGTACATCTTGATGAAAGAATTCTATCTGGGTGGTGATTGATTGTCTGAACAAATCAGCGCATTTCCTTCCAATCAAAGATTCGACCAAAGTGAAGGAATTGGGTCAGTTGTATGTGTAGGAAGTTGTGAGGTTATATGGTGTTCCATCATCCATCATTTCAGATATGCACCCTTGTTTTACCTCTCAGTTTTGGAGTGGCCTTAAAAAGGCATTGGAGTTGCATATTAAGTTGAGTACGGCATACCACCCTCAAACAGATGGTCAGACGGAGCGGACTAATCAGATTCTGAAAGACATGATTTGAGCATGTATGTTGGATTTCATTGGTTCATGGGATTTTCATTTGGGATTGGTGGAGTTTTCCTATAAAAATATCTACCAATCCTCAATCAAAATGGCATCGTTTGAGGTACTTTAAGGTCAGTCGTGTCAATCTCCATTGTGTTGGGTGGAGGTGGGTGAGACCTCGTTGTTGGGTCCGAGTATTATATAAGAGACATCGGACATGGTTCATTTGATTAGACAATGGTTGTTGACAACCTAGAGTCAACACAAGTCTTATGTCGATTAGAGGCATTGAGCTTTGGAGTTTTTCGTAGGTGACTGGGTATTCTTGAAAGTGGCACCTCGCTTGGGTCATCGCCGTCTTGGTAAGAAAGGAAAGCTAACAACAAGGTATGTGGTACCTTTTGAAATCATTGATAGTATTGGTAAGGTGGAATACCGGTTAGCTTTTCCCTCTTAGTTGACATCGATCCATGATGTGTTCCACGTTCCCAGCTAAAGAAATACAATCTGGATCCATCCCATGTTTTGATTTGGGAAGAGTTGGAGTTGGAACTAGATCTATCTATGGTTGAGTGACCAATGCATATTGTGGACTCCTGATAAAAAGTTCTTCAAGGGAAGAATATTCCTTTGGTTTGAGTCCTCTGGCATCATGGAATTGATGAGCATGAGACATGTGAACTAAAGTCTTAGGTTGAAGAGCAGTTTTCATTTCTCTTATCTGACCAGGCTTCAAGCTGACTTTCTGAGGGCGGAAAGTTTTTATGGTGGGGTGAATTTTCACATACATGAATTATTTTAAAGGTATTTTTTATGTACTTTATATTATTGCTTTGTTTATGAGGGTTTCCTAGACATTTTTGAAGAAAACAGTGGTTTCTTCAAGATTTGAGTTAAACCGTGAGAACATTTCTAAATTTAAAAACAAAATTTGTTTCTTTCATAACTCCTTCGTTTTTCAACATTTTCACTCATTCCACTTACCACTTTTCCTCCCATGACCTATTAAAACCCCCATATCTATTTGGACCCCTTAGGAACTCATAATCATGGTGGATGTGGGTGATGTATTCAAGCATTGGACCAACCCATGAGCTCATTTCCATATTTAAGGAAATAATTTATTTCTTTTATATATCATTCATTTTTTAACATTTTCCGGCCATTCCACCTCTCACTCGATCCCACAAACCCTAGGTGCACCCCTCATGTTCCATTTTCCCTCTTTGAATCTCATTTTCATCGTGGATTAGGGTGAATTTCCTCAAGGTTTCTCAAATCATCCATATTTTCAAAGGGAATTTGTTTCTTTCATAAACCATTCATTTTTACTCTTTTCCCCCATTTCAGTCCTCAATTGGTCTCCTCATCCTTATTCAAACCTCCCTTTCAATTTTGGCTGCTTGGAGATTCAACTATTGGTGTATGTGGGGATATTTCTTCAAAGTTTCTCAAGTAAGTGAATTCCTCTCTTGTTCCTTCCATTTCCTTAGTGTTTCTCCCCTCTTTCTTGACGTTCCAAATGTCCAACAACTAGGGTTTCATACCTAGGGTTTTATTTTTAGTTTCTTGGTCCAATCTTGTGGTTTTAGGTTTGTTTTTACTCCCTTGTGTTGCGGCGGTTATGCGGTTGAAGTTTTGCACAAGGATTCAAGATTTTTGATATATATGGTAGGTGTTTCCATGTGTAAGCATCACTTGATGAGTTAGCTTTAATTGATTTATATTTTCATCATATTCGTCTTCCATTTTTTTGGTGCGAAAACCATTTTTGGTAGCATTGGTTAAGTGGTTGATTTTAAAGTGGCATTTTTGTGCAAAAATGAGTGTTTTTCTTGTGTGTTCTATGTTGTATCAATTAGGTTTGTTTTATGGTTCATGAAATGATTTTATTAAATGGTTTTAGGGCTTCCAATTCTGGTTTGGTGTGATGTTGGTATGCATTTGGTTTCAAAAGAGGGTTTTTATATGGATTTTATTTGGAAAGCATGGTTTTACTTATTGAAATTGTTTTATGAAAATTCTAAAGGGTTTATTGAATTACACAAAGGGTGCAAAGCATGTTTAGCTACTGTTTTGAGTGTGTATGAATAGAACTAGTGTTTTATGTGAAAATGGAATTTTATAACATAAGGAACTTATTTAAGAACAAAGAGGGAAACTCGGGTATCTAGGAAGGTGGATGTGTACTAGTATGCTAGTGATCTGGAGTGGTTTTGTCCCTATTTCACTTAGCAAGTTTGACATTGACAACACTAACAAAACTATAATGGTGATGATTGGGGACCACTAGGTTATGGGTATGTTCCCTACTATTGGCTCATGCATGAGAATGAATATTGATATGGTTACTTTCACATCGAGATACGAGGTGTGAGGGGCTGACAACTAAATAGTGCCTAAGGGTGTTCTCGTGTTTAGTGGTCATTGAATACTAGGTAATTCCATTTGGACTATGGTGTGTTTAGATGAAAAATCTAGTAGCCACTAGTGCAAAAAAGGTTCACCATGTCGGCATTTTTTAGGTCGGTTATATATAACCGACGTGCAAAGCTGTAAAAATTTCTTTATCTCGTCAGTTATAAAATAACTGACGTGATAAATCCCTAAGAATCGATTTATAACGTCAGTTATTTTATAATCGATGTACAAAATACCACAATTTTATTTATCACATCGGTTATTTTATAACTGAAGTTATTAATCGATTATCGATGATTTATCACGTCAGTTATTTTATAACCGACGTGATAAATCAAATCTCAACACTTTATCATGTCGGTTATAAAATAACAGACATTATAAATGATGATTTATAAAGTTGTTTAATTTATAACTGACGTGATGAAATATTTTCTATGTCAGTTATTAAATAACTGATATGATAAACATAAAAAAATAGTTTATCACATAAGTTATTAAATAACTAACGTGATGAAGCTTTTAAATGATTTATCGGGCCTTTTATTATGTCATTCTATTTTCTTCGATCGGGAAACCTGCGACTTGTCTCTCTCGCATGGAAAACCTAGAAAGGATTCATTGAATTCATGACCTCCAACCTCATTTTTTCAAAATCATTCATTATCTTTATTATCACCAGATCTATTAGGTCAACTTAAAACACTCAAGTAATCCTCACACACCTCAGTTTCATTGTTTATTTTTCACGACACCTTAAATTTATGTTTTGAGATATTATTTTTTATCATTGTTCTTGATATTATGGTAAGTGTCATAGTGTTTTTTTATACCATGATAAGTTCTTTTCTGGTAAAATAAACCATGGGAGTGATATCATGAAGTTCTATGATTTATGTTGTTATCATGTGTGTTCTATCATGTGTGTGTGTACTTCAATGTGTGTGCTACCATGAAATCATTATTGTGCAAGTTCTGCCCCCCACCCCCTAGACACCTCCAACCCCATGGACATCCCTCCACCCCCAAGACAAACCTACACCCTCCTAGACACCCCTTACCCCCTTGGACAGCCCCCACCCCCTGAACAGCCACCTTGGACACCCCTGACCCCCTTGGACAGCCCCCACCCCCTTGGACATCCTTCAACCCCTAGACACCCCTACCCCTAGATAGCCCCCACCCCCTAGACACCCCAACCCCCTAGATATCCCCCACCCCCCTGGACAGACCCCCACCCCCCTGGACAACCCCCCCTAGACAACCCCCACCCCCTGGACAGCCCCCACCCCCCTGGATAGCCCCCACCCCCTGGAGACCCCCACCTCCATGGACAGCCCTCAACCCCTGGACATCCCCCCCCACCCCCTGGACACTCCATACCCCCATGGACACCCCCTACCCCCATGGACAACGCCCCGGGACACCCCACCCCCTGGACACCCCCCCCCCCACCCCCACCCCCTCGATATCCCCCACCCCCGGAACACCCTCACCCCCATAGACAGCCCCACCCCCTGGACAGCCCCCCCACCCCACCCCCCATGGACACCCCCTACCCCCTTAGATAGCCCCCCCCCCCTCGGATAACCCCACCACCTAGACACACCATACCCCCTTGGACAGTCCCCCCACCCCCTTGGACAGCCCCCACCCCCTGGATAGCCCCCCACCCCATGGACACCCCCCACCCCCCTGGACAACCCCCCACCCCTAGACACCCCCACCCCCATGGATATCCCCCACCCCCTGGACACCCCCCACCCCCTTGGACACCCCCTACCCCGTGGAAAGCCCCCCCCCCCCCTCACCACCACCACCACCCTAGACACCCCCACCCCCATGGACAGCCCCCACCCCCCTGGACAGCCCCCCACCCCCCCTGGACACCCCCACTCCCTGGACACCCCTACCCCCTGGACAGCCCCCCCCCCCCTGAACATACTGACCCCCATGGATAGCCCCCACCCCCTAGACAGTCCCCACCCTCCTGGATATCCCCCACACCCCTGTGGACACCCCCACCCCCATGGACACCCCCTACCCCCTTAGACAGCCCTCGCACCCCCGTGGACACCCCCACCCTCTAGACACCCCTTACCCCCTTGGACAGCCCCCCCCCCCACCCCCACCCCTTGGACAACCCCCATCCCCTTGGATAGCCCCCCACCCCCTAGACACCCCCACACCCATAAATAGCCCCTACCCCCTGGACAACCACCACACCCTAGACAACCCCACCCCCATGGACCCCCACCCCGCCCACTGGACAGCCCTCACCCCCTTGGACAACCCCCGCCCTTTGGACACCCCCACCCCCTTTACAGGTTCTGGAAGTCATGTGTATAGGTTTTGGAAGCCAAGAAGAAGATGATGGGTACGGTGCTGCATGGTTTCTGGGTGAAGAGGGTACACTACTAGTTACTGGGTGAAGAGGATATACCAACGGTTTCATAAAACGTTGCAATATATTATATACTAAAGAGTGTATTCCAATGGTTCTTGAACTATTGGTATACATATATCCCAATAGTTTCCATGAAACCGTTGAAATAGATTACATGTTGGAAAAAATGTATTCCAACGATTCTTGAACTATTGGTATATATATCGCAATGGTTTCATTGAAACCGTTATCATATATTAACTTCAGACAGTTTATATAGTTTTCAAATTCCTCTACTTCAACTTATTTTGAGATAACATCTTCATGGGAAAGAAAGTTCTTCTTTCTAAAGGATTTCCATTCTAAATTACAATTTCCTCTCACACCCTTTGAAAAAAAATCATGGGTTTTTTATCATCATCATATAAAAATTTCATTGGACATTTTTCTATGAGATGAACAACTTTTATATATCGATAAAAATCGAGTAGAATATTTCCTTCGAATGTTCCCCAGTTCCTTATTAATAACACATCTATTCCCAATTGTTTTTTCAAAATTTTTTACTTTCAAATTATGTCATTTTTCATATAAATATAAAAATATTACATCTAACTAGATTTTCGTTTTAAAACTATTTCCATGCATATCTTTTTCAAATATGCAATTATTTTTTTTTTCAAAATTGTTTTACATTCAAAGTTTGATATTTTTCAAATAAGTATAAAATTGGCACATCTTAACAAGATGTATAATTTTGATATTTTTATAGGTAATAATGAGTCAAAGTTGGATCATGTCACATCGAATGAGTAATGACTATGAGGAAGGTGTTGATGCCTTTTTATAATTTGATAAACAAAATGTTCTAAGCAACGAAATTTTTTTCCATGCCTGAAATGTTTGAATATGAAGAAGTTGAAAAGTAGAGAGATCAAAGATCATATGATTTGTCATGGTTTTAATCCGGGTTATAGACCTTGGATTTGGCATGGTGAAACTGGACAGAATGTTAGATATACTGATGATGATGATTTTCAAGATGGTAACTTTGATGGAATTGAAGAAATGATTTGTGATATTCTAGCAGAACAAATTGAGATAAAACTGACAGTTGCACATCTATATGGTGATGCTGAAATACCATTGTATCCTGGTTGTATGGATTTTATGGTTTTGTCAGCAGTGTTAAGATTGATTAACCTAAAAGCGAAACATGGATGGAGTGACAAAAGTTTTATAGACCTGCTACAATTGTTGAAAGACATTCTTCCAAAAGACAATGATCTTCTAGATTCACATTATAAGGCGAATAATATATTATGCCCGATGGGATTGGGATACAAGAAAATACATGATTGTTCGAATGACTTTATGATACATAGAAAGGACTATGAATTTCTTTCAGTGTCCTAAATGTGGGACATCATGGTATAAGTTGAAAGAAAAATCACAGGCTGATGTATAGATTACAAAGATCCCTACCAAGGTATTTTGGTATCTTCCTATAATTCATCTTTTGAAATGTTTATTTTCTAATTCACATGATGCAAAAATTCTAAGATGACATGCTGATGAGTGGATATGTGATGGAAAAATACGTCATCCAACTGATTGTCCACAATGGAAGAAAATTGATGAGTAGTATCCTACATTCGAAAATGAAATTAGAAATCTCAGACTTTGGTTGTGCACAGATGGAATGAATCCAATCGAAGCCTCAGTAGCACACACAGTTCATGGAATGTTTTATTGGTAGTTTATAACCTCTCTCCTGAAGTTTTTATGAAGCACAAATATGTCATGTTGAGTATAATGATATCTGGTCTGAAGCAACCTGAAAATGATATTGATATTTTCTTGTCACCATTGATTGATGATTTGAAAATTTTATGGGAGGATGGTATTAGGGTGTATGATTCTTATAAAATGGAATATTTTCAACTGTATGCAGTGCTTATGTTCACTATAAATGACTTCCCAGCATGTGGTAATTTTTATGAATACAGTGTTAAGGGGCATAAAGCATGTCCAATTTGTGAACAAAAGACTTCATATTATCAATTGCATCATGGGAGGAAAACAGTATACATGGGTCATCAAAAGTTTTTTCCTATGGATCACTCTTATTGAAGACTAAAAAAGGCATTAAATGGATCACAAAAATTTAATATTTCTTCAAAACCTTTATCCCCTGATGTGTATTTTGAAAGGGTGTAAAATCTTGACGTGACATTGAGAAAGACACATAAATATGATAATGATAGACATATTTGGAAGAAAAGTCGATATTTTTTGAGCTACCATATTAGAGATATCATGAAGTGAAACATAATCTTGATGTCATGCATGTGGAGAATAATATCTATGACAGTTTGATTAAAACATTGTTAGATATTAAAGGAAAGAGTAAAGATGGGTTGAATGCAAGATTAGACTTACTATCAATGGGAATACATTTGGAGTTAGCTCCCACTCCTAATGGAAGACGAACATTTCTTCCCCCAACTTGTCATACATTATCCAAGAGGGAGAAAATTTGCTTTTGTCAGTGTCTTCATGATATCAAAGTGCCTCAAGGTTATTCTTAAAATGTAAAAAAATTTGTCTCTTTGAAGTATTTGAAGTTTATAGGTATGAAATCTCATGATTGTCACGTCATGATACAACAACTTCTACTAGTTTCATTGTGTGGAATATTGTCCATCTGTGTTAGAAAAACTATAATGAAAGTGTGTTATTTTTTCAATTCAATTTTTAATATGGTTATTGATGTGAATGCTTTGAACATTTTGGAAAAAGGATGTAATTTTTAAACTTTGAAAATTGGAAATGCATTTTACTCCTTTTTTATATAATGGTGCATTTAATGGTTCATCTGGTTCGAGAAATAAAGTTTTGTGGACCTATATATCTTTGTTGGATGTATACTTTTGAAAGGTATATGAAAATATTGAATGGGTATGCTAAGAATCCATATTTATTTGAAGCCTTCATTATTCAAAAGTAGATTTCTAAGGAGGTTACAGAGTTTTGTACGAGCTACTTGGTTGTGGCGGAGCACATTGCCTCCATCTCGCCATGAACGAGTTAATAATGAGGGAAAGGGGATTCATGGCTTGAAAGTCAAATCGTTGTTAGCTGAATAGGTGAAAAAGGTATAATTATACATCTTGAATAACATAGTCGATGCTCAATCATATATCACATTTAATATTAATGAGTTGAAACAATGTCATCCAAAGAATAAAGAAATGTGGATTTTGAATGCGCACAACAAACATTTTTTCCATGGTTTAAAAAGACCTTGCTTGGTAGATAAGATGTATCAGATACATTAAGATGGTTAGTGGGTGGTCTAAGTTTAAATGTGATAACATGGTCCAGGTATGACATTAATGGCTATACATTTCATACGAAAGCTCAAGAAAATAAGGGTGCAGTTCAGAATAGTGGTGTATTGGTGTTTGCAGAAGCAATGCATTTTTCGAGTTCTAAAGAAAAAAATTCAATTTCTGCATCAAGTGCATATTATGGAGTCATTGAAGAAATATGGTAGGTTGATTACTTCAAAATTAAAGTTATTATTTTTAACTGCAAATGGTTTATCGGTAAAAACAGTGTCAGACACAATGAATTTGGAATGACATTTGTTAATCTGAATAGATTGGAAGACACAAGAGATTCTTTTATAATGGAAACACATGAAAAACAGATTTTCTATGTTGTTGATTAATCAGATATGAAGTGGTGTATTGTTTTATAAGGAAAAAAACAATATGTTGATGAGGATCAACTTAATGAAGATGCTAATTTATGTGAGATCCCTACTTCCATGAAAAGATTAGAAAAAAATAATGATGAGCATGTTGAAGACATGGTTTTTTCCATAAGGAACGATCATGAGAAGGAATTTGGGAAAACAATCCATTTGTACATTCCTAATATTTTAGATAACATATGTTTATTTCTTGTTTAAATTTATTAATTTCATAAAATGTTAGATATTGTAATTTTTTTGTTTATTAAAATGTGTATTAAAAAAATAAGTAGAAATGTTTGTTTATTTTAATTTTGTTTTGTTTAGTTTATCATGTTTACCATTACCTAACTTATATATCTATTGATTTTGTTGAATGACAATTACTTTACCATGTTTACCATGTTTACCATGTTTATCATTTACCTTTACATAACTTATATATTTATTGATTTTGTTGAATGAAAATTACAGTACCATGTTTACCATGTTTACTATTTTTACCATTGTTTAACATGCTTACCATATTTACCATGTTTACTATTACGTAACTTAGTTTAGTTTTTCATTTTTTGTTTACATTAGTATTGTAATATTTGAATTTTTAAATTTATGAACTAATGTCTGCTTTTTGATTTGAAGGATAATGGAAGATCAATCAGTTGATCAACCACATGATTCTGGAGATGAGCATCATGATCATACCTCTGGGGAGGAACATTCACATGCTCTTGATGTTCCCCAATCTTCCTCATGTTCTCCCATAACAACAAAGAAGAGTTCAAGAGTTAGTAAATGTGGTTGCACATGTTTACCAAAATTATCACTTTCTTGTATCCAGGACTAAAGGATGCTCATTGATTTTGATGACAATGATATTCCTAGAGGTCCAAATGAAAAATATTTTAAGAGTTTTATATCAACTCAGGGTAAAAGAAAAGTAAGTGTCATGACCCATGGCTCGGGGCCTGTGTTGTGACTACCCCAAGCCCACCTTCCATAGGCCAGGGGCTAGCGACTAGCACCGGAAAGATGTATCCCTAAAACGGGAAGGCATTTCCTTTTAACTTGTACAGAAACACAGTCCAAGAACACAACAAGAAGCAACCACAAAGTAATCTACTATAGTAAAAGTGTGCTGAAAGTAAAGGGTCTGGAATACAAGACCAACTGAAAAGTACAATTACAACTGAAGAGTAAAAATATAACTGAAAAGGGGGAAACATCTCCTGGATCATCCACTGAGGATCCTACCTGAAGGGTAGGTACAACTCACAAATGGTAGTCCCTGTGTCACATCATGCCAAGTGGTCCACCTCTAAGCGTTGTCCAATTCTGGTTCCCTTAGCCTCGATTAATGATGTTCATCGTCTCCACAAGACACAACAAGGTGTGGGCGAAGCCCGTGGAGGGGTGAGTATAACAATACTCAGTAGGGTCCCCGAGACCCCCAGAAATCTCCCAGAGTTCTACAAAGGAAATACCACAAGGCAAGACCATAACTCAAAGCACGAAGCGATAGTCATAAACTCTACTTAGGTATATGCCCATACATATACCTAAGTTATCAAAATATACTCATCTCATACATGAGGGAAGATTACCACAAAGGTAACACCACGAAGGTAGAAGTATCACACTGGTAACACCACAAAGATAGAAGTACCACACAGGTAACACCACGAAGACAACACCACAAAGGTAGAAGTACCACACAGGTAACACCACGAAGACAACATCACGAAGGTAGAAGTACCACACAGGTAACACCATGAAGATAGAAGTACCACATAGGTAACACTAGAAAAACAACACCACGAAGGTAGAAGTACCACATAGGTAACACCACGATGATAGAAGTACCACATAGGTAAAAGACTCAGCTCAAAATCAGGTATAACTCAAGTACAAAAGTACATATGATTACTCATAAGGCTAGATCATCTTATTCTGTTAAGGATCACTGCTGCTGACCCACGTAGGATCGATAGGTTCTAACCCCCACTAACCGACATAGGATCGATATGCGCTAACCCACATAGGATCGCTAAGATCTGACCCACACATGATCTGATAGAAGATGAGCCACACAGACCCACACAGGATTGATGTTCTTTCTTCACGTTACAGCCTACCACATGATTCCTTGCACCCGGTGCGCTCTAGTTCTGTAGAATCTGCCCCTCGAGAAATTTGTCATACCTCGACTGCCACTAAGATTCACAAAGGAGTAACCCAAAGGACTGTCATGTCGTAAGGGTTCCAACGTGACAGACGGTGCATCAATCGGACGTCTGGTCTGTGAGTTATAAGCATTTTAGTTCCGAGCGCCCGGTTGGATTCGGGTTCGATCCAACCCAATCGTACTCCAACTATATCCAAAACTTAAGTGGAGTATACCAAAAGGACCATCTCGCTCCAAGGGTCTCAGCACCGTAGATGGTTCGTCAAACGGATTCCCAGTTCTCAAGTTATGGCCCTTTAAGTGGAACTGGGCCTGGTTGGGTCTGACCCGACCCGGCTGGGTGGGGCCACAGCGGAGGCCATTCGGTGGGGGGGGGTGAGACCCCCGGTCTCCCAAACGGCTTGGAGTCCATTCGGCTTGTGAAGCGGCGACACCACGTGAGTGCTGCCCGGTCACCACGGAACCCACCAGAGGCACGAGCTCCTCCTCCTCTATGACCCCTTACTCATCGACGGCGCACTGGTTGCACCGCCCTCATCTTCCGCGGTTGATCGGTGTGTCGGCCACCTTCTTCACCCGTTGTGGCTTCGGCCGCAACCCCTTGTTCATCGGTGGCGCGCGACGGCTCACCACACCTCCTCTACGGTCAGCTAGTGCTGGCCACTCCACTGACCATCGTGGATTAGTGTCGTGGCCTCCTCTTGCGGCGTGCAACGATGCACCGCCTTTATTGTAGTCAGTTGGTGCCACCGCGTCAGCGGTCTTCCACGGAGAACGCAAGGGAATCAAGGTGGTGGAGGGTTCGGGCCGGTTTCGTTAGGCTCTCACCCTCCGCGTTAGCTTGTAATCATGAGGGAGGATTAAAGGATTTAATAATCACTTGAATTAAACAAAAATCAAATCCATACCTCAAGAACGATGGAGGACGACCAATCGAGGAAGTTTCGGCATTCGTCTTTCTTGCAACAAGCTTCCAACGATGTTGCTCATACGTCATCCTTCGGTTTGTGGTTCAGTGTCACCCGTCACCTCCTACTGGAACCAGCTCCATCCTCCAAGGGTTTGGCGTCTCGGTACTTTGTTAGCAGTTCGTTTCTTGGTGAACCAGCACTGATGTCTCTCCCCAAGCTCCATATAAATAGGAGAGGGGAGGGTTTCTAACGCTCGTGGGATTTATGAGGGTTCATTAATTAGAAAACTTCCTCATTCCCAATGACATTGTTACTTAGGATTGAAGGGTCAAACCATTTAATGGCTTGACACATCGCTGGTCCAACGTTGTCGTTTGTCCGTTGGAGGAAAAGAAATAAATAAATCAAATAACAAAGTTATTTTATTTATTATTTTAAAAATTTCCAAAATCTAACTTTTTCTCCAAACCTACTACGGCTGAAGTGAAGCCTCCCTTAAGTAAATCAAGGTGTTGTGGATTCAACGGTGCCTCAGATTTTTAATCTGAGCACCGGTTGAAAAGTTGGAAAATGCCACTTGTGTGTTTACTGAACGTACCTTAAAAAAAGTTCAAAAATTTATACCGGGCACACCGGGCCTCAAAATCACACGCTGTCAATTTTCACAGACTCGTAATAATCCCATATAATTAAAAAAATTACATGGAAAATCCGAGTCTTTACATTCTCCCCACCTTAGGGATTTTCGTCCCCAAAATCCACAACATAGACTAAGAAAACAAATGGAGGTACTGAGCACGAATCTAAGTCTCCCGCTACCATGTGATCTCGTGAAGGTTCTTGTGATACCAACAAACGTGCACCAGAGGTATCAACTGCTCACAAAGGACTCGCTCTTGTCGATCCTCAATCTCTATTTGAACCTCCGTAAACGTCACCCCATCATCAAAGTACAGCTCATCGTGGTCGATGATGTGAGATGGGTCATGCACATATCTCCTCAGCTGGGATATATGGAAGACGTCGTGCACCCTCTCCAGTTGCGGTAGAAGTACCAAGTGGTATGCTACCTCGCCTATTCTCCGAAGTATCAGAAATGGTCTGATAAACCTCAGTGATAACTTGCTTCCTTGGACAAATATTTGTAAACCTTATCGAGGTGATACCCGTAGGAAGACATGATCTCCCTCCTTGAACTCCAAAGGTCTATGCCTCCTATCAGCATTAGACTTATGTCTGCTCTATGTAGTCTTCATTGAAGTTCTCAGTCAGGATCCAAATATCACTGAGAGGGGGAGGGGGTGAATCAGTGATATCATTTTTCTTTTAGGTTTCCCCCTTTTTGAAACAACTTTCGCCTCCTGTTAAAGAGTTTCTTCCCTACTGAACACACACAACCACATGAACACAATATTTACAAGGTTCACTACTCAACAAGAGTATCTACATCCTTGGTATGGTACGGAAAACAATCCAGTACCACAAAATCAATTAGAAAACAATCCTTCGATGTGGAATACAACGAGTAGGATATACCCTTACACTCGTGTAGCACTTTGAAAACAATCCAATAGTGTGTGTGCTCCCTCTTATCACAAATAGGGTAATACAATGGATCAATGCTTCTTAATGAGCTTACACAAATCAAATCCTTCAAATAAATTCTTCACTTTCCTACCCAAAAGCTGGCAGGAACCCCTAGATAAAAACAGCTTGCGCACCCACTTACACTTGAACGACCTATACTTGCGTGCCTACAACTTGTGCGCCTCTTCTTGTGCGCTGCCTACGTGCGCGCTGCCCTTCAAACGCGCTACATGCTTATAGCCTGCGTTCCAACTAACACTTGCGCGGCTCCAACTTGCGTGTCCCCAACTTGCGCGCCTTCTAACAACCCTCAACTTGCGCGCTCAACTCTCTACTTGCGCACCCAGAGCTCAAAGATAATTCTCAAGTATTGAGCCTTAAAAAATGAGGAGGCTAGTTGTCTATTTATAGGCATTTTGGTGACTTGTGTTCCACATACACTTGCGCGCCAATACTTACGCGCCGCTCCATCACTTGCGCGCCCTTCTATCACTAGCGTGACACTTTCTTTACTTTGTCATATTTTGATATGATGATGTTGGAATATGACTTGCGCGTAACATGCACTTGCGTGCCAAGACTTGTGCCCCAATACTTGTGCAACACTCTTGACTTACGTGACGCTTTCTAACTTGCACGCCACTTTATTTCCTTTGTCATATTTTGATTGGATGATCTTTGAAATATGACTTGTGCGCCACTTATACTTGCGTGCCAAAACATGCACGCCACTCTTGACTTGCGTGCTACTTTCTTCCCTTTTTCAAAATCACTTCTTTACATTTTCTGATTTTCAGGCCCAAAAATTTTGCAAACACTGGAAAACGGCGCCACCTTAAACTGTTCTTTTGTGCCGCCTTCAGATGGTTTATTCCTTTGTCATTTCTCTCTTCACTGATTCCCATAACCATTCTTCAGCTTTCATCACGAACTCTGCTATTGTGATATATATCCTTTGATAGATCAGCATTAGCATCGTCAGAGTTACAATGGGAAGTACTAAAATTTCCTTATCTTCCAGCAACATCATTCCTTCCAATCAAAACTGTATATGACTGGCATCATCATTTCTCCCCCTTTCCTTCATAAGGCTTGCATCACAAGTGCTCCTAACTTATGATATTTGTGAAATCCATATCAGCAAAACATCGTCTGGTTTCTGGTCCTTTTACAAAGTGAATTGATTTATCTTCTTTGACAAATAAATACAATACTCTGCAAAGGCTAACTCTTCAAACTTCCTTCTCCATCCAACTTGGTCCCAAAAATCTCCCCCTTTGGATTTTGTTTTCAAAGAAGATTCATAAATCACTGAACTTTGTAACCTTATGCAATGGATTACTTATCAACAATTCTAAGCCTATGTGAGCTAACTCATTGTAGGAGACAAGAATTATTGACATCCAAAACCATATTGTCCAAAGGTAGTGACTATGAAATATCATGATCATATCTCCTCAGTCTTCGTCAGAATGTCATTCAGAACAACTTTCAAGCTTCTACTTCAGCATTCTTCACTTTTTCAACATTCCTAGAATACAAAAAAAAATTGTTTCCTACAACCACTCCAACAAATAGTTCGAACAGTTCACACTCATACATTCTAGATTCACAACTTACCCACAACTCCCCCTTTATGCATTCATCTATAAGGATAGATTTATGAAACAATTCTCCCCCTTCACAACACTATCCAAAGGAAAAATTAGAGTGGGAATAGAAACACGTACCTTAACCTTGATGAGAAGGAGGTTGGACACTCATGTTCAACCTCAATTTTGCAAATGGTTCTTTCGGTAAAGGTTTGGTGAATATATCAGCAACTTGGTCAGATATAGGAACATACTCTAGCCTTAATTCATTCTTCTCCACTTGCTCTTTGATAAAGTGGTACTTTATATCAATGTGTTTTTAATGAGAATGTTGTACCAGATTTCTTGTAAGATTGATTGCACTCTGATTATCACAACCCAAGATTAATGGTAGCTTTACTTCAACAAGTAGATATTCTAACTGAGTCTTCATACACATTAGTTGAGTTGTAGCTTGAGTAGCAGCAACATACTCAGCTTTAGTTGTGCTAAGTGTTACTAAATTCTGTTTCTTGGTATGCTAGCTAACACAACTTCTCCCCAAAAAGAAAACTCCACCAGATGTGGATCTTCGATCATCAACATTTTTTACCCAATCAGCATCAGAATACCCAAATAGATCAATATTTACTGAGTCATCATAACTGATTCTAAAATTTGTTGTTCCTTTGATATATCTAAGAATTCTTTTTCTAGCAATCAGATGTGATTCTTTAGAAGCACTCTGAAATCTTGCACATAAATTGACAGCATAGATGATGTTGGGTCTTGAGGTAGTCAAATACAACAAACTTCCAATCATCTTTCGAAACTCTTTCTGATCAACTTCCTTGCCTTATCCATCTTTAGATAACCTGGTTCCTACTGAAATTGGCGTGGAAACTGGTTTTGAATTTTCCATTCCAAACTTCTTCAGAAGTTCCTTAGCATACTTTTCTTGAGACAAAAAAACGTGATTCTTCTTCTGTGAAATTTGTAGCCCCAGAAAGTACTTCATCTCTCCCAACATGGACATCTAAAATAATTTCTTCATATCCTCAGCAAATTTTTTACATGATATTTCATCATTTCCAGCAAATATAATGTCATCGACATAAACAATAACGATCAGTGAAAACTCCTGACATTCTTTGATGTAGATATTGTCGTCAACTCTCCCTTTCTTAAAGTTCATCTTCTTTAAGCAAGTATATAATTTAGAATACCATGCTCTCAGATCCTGTTTTAGCCCATACAAATCCTTTTTCAACCTGCACACATAACTTTCATCCTTTCCAATAACAAATCCACAAGGTTGATCAATGTAAACTTCCTTATCAATATCACCATTCAAGAATGCAGATTTTACATCCATTTGAAAGATTTTGTAACCTCGTTGTGCAGAAATAGAAAGAAAGATTCTGATTGTTTCTAATCTTACCACCATAGCAAAGGTTTCATCAAAATCAATGCCTTCAATTTGTGAATACCCTTTGCAAACCAATCTTGATTTTTTTCTTATTACTTTACCTTCTTCATTCATCTTGTTTCGGAAAACCCACTTTGTACCAATAATATTCTTATTGTCCAGCTTGGGTACAAGTTCCTAAGTATCATTCTTCTCCATCTGATCAAGCTCTTCATTCATAGCATGAACCCATTCCGGTTGCTCAAATGCTTCACTTACATCATTTGGTTCAACTTTATAATAAAGAGAAGTATGTGTTATAGTATTTGTTGTTCTTCTTGTTTGAACCCTTTGATGTTGACCTCCAATAATGTTCTGAGCCACCACTTGTTTCCTCAGCCTAGGATGAGTTGTTCTAACTTCATCCCCATCACTTGAGATTTCTAAGTAAAATTCCTCTTCTTGAGTAGGATTAACACAGTCTGCAGCATTATCAGAATCATTAACAAAATCTTCTCTATCCTGCTCAACTTCTATATAAACATATGACTGCTTTTCTTTCTCAACATTTTCAACAAATTTAACATCTTAAGAATCAATAATTATTTATGTTTCTTTGTTGAGACATCTATATCCTCTACCTTCTGGAGCATAGCCAAGAAAAATTCCATCATCACCTCTTTGCTCAAACTTTCCAAGGTTTCCACCTTTCTTCTTTATAATGCACACTCCCAAAAACTCTTAAGTGTTTCAGACTTGGAGTTTTCCCATAGAACATTTCATATGGAGTCATATCTGAGTTTGGCCTATAGAAACATCGGTTCTTAATATATACAGCAGTTCTCATGGCTTGCCTCCAATAATAATGAGAAAGACTACTATGTTCAAGTAACATAGTTCTACCCATTTCCACCAAACTTCGATTATTTTTTTCAGAAACCCCATTTTGTTGAGGTGTGTATGGTGAACTGAACTCATGCCGAATTCCATGTTTCTCAAGGTAACTTTCAAAATCTTCATTCTTATACTCTCCCCCATTATCAGTTCTCAACTTTTTCACTGAATACTCACATTCCTTTTCTGCTTTCCTCCTGAAACTCTTAAACATTTTCAGAGCATCTGACTTATGTCTCATGTACATAACACAAGTAATGAGAGTAAAGTCATCAATGAAAGTAATGAACTAATTATCTCTATTTGTTGATTTCTTTCCCATTGGTCCACATATATCATAATGTATAATTTCCAAGGGTTGTTTTGAATGAATTTCAACTCTCTAATGAAAAGAGTTTGTAATTTTCCCTTTTTCACAAATAGTGCAGCACCAATCTCTTATTCTTGATAAATCAGGAATATCTTGGACATTGTCTCACATTGATAACTTACACATGTTTCTCTGACACATATGTCCCAGCCTTTTATGCCATAACTAATTTTCATCCACCATGCCCATGTAACAAGAATTTTGTACTTCACCAACTTGGAACAAGTTTCCTTTTGTACGTTGTCCTCTTGTAACTATATTTCTATCATTTTCACATTTCACAATGAACCCATATTTTCTGAATATAACTTTTTTGTCCTCATCACAGAGTTGTGAAACACTCAGAAGATTATGTTTCAACCCATTAACATATAATGTTTTCTTAGATTTCATTTTTTCTTTTCTGATGATGGCTGATCCAACACCTTTGATTCTCAGAGATTCATCATTTCCAAATGTAACGGTTCCTTCTTTGAATTCTTTCACATTCTTCAGAAACTTTAAGTATCTTGTCATATGAGAAGAACACACACTATCAAGAATCTATGGACGTTCTCCTTTTGTAGCTTTCAAAGCAGTTTCGGCAACAAGAGATTTTTGTTCTTCTTTTTCCTTCACTTTCTGTTGTGCTTCCTCTAATTTCCTAGCCAGGTCAATGTGTTATGGCCAGACAACCATGCACTCTTTATTTTCAGACTTATCAGACCTATCCTTTTTATCTTTTAAAAACTTTGGCTTTTGATAATTATTAAGAATCTTTTGTTACTCTGGTAATACACTAAGACAACCATTGGCAAGATTTCCAGGTCGATCACATCTTTCACAAATAGTTTCTAATGGTTGGAACCTATTCTCAACTTTCACACCAATCTTTTCAGATATCTTCTAAAATTTATTTGGAGACTTTTTATTTTGAAAGGATTGAATTCCCCTCAATCCTTGTCTTTCAAGACTTGTGGAATAGTTGTAATGTTGTTGGTTGAACCAACACATATTTGTCATGTGTCTGAATCCACCACAATACCAGCAATTACCATAGAAAGAATATTTGTATCTAAAACTTCTATATTGATCAGATTTGTGAACACGCTTCTCAACATCCTTCTTAATAGAACCATGATGACCATCAACCTTCATGTTTTAATTTGTAACTCCCTTTCTAATTTCAGATTTAACAACACCAGAAGTATTGGAAGTATTTTTTGACTTGTGATTTTTATGAACTTCTGATTTTTCATCATTGCTGACTTTAACCACATACATGGTCTTTTCAGCCTTCTTCTTATCAGAACCAGTTCTGTCTTTCATTTCGACCTTTGAAGGTAACTTTTTTGAATCCTTGTTTGGTTCATTCTTACTGGAACATTCACCAACTTTAGAGATAGAATTTTTGAAACTGATATTCATTTCTTGAGCTTTATAAAGATTCTGTTGGACAAGTTCCAACTCTTCTTATTTTTCCTTTAACTTTACTTCAAGATGATCATTACGATTCTTTGTATTCTCAAGAAAATTTTTCAGATCATCAATCTTCTTTTCCATTTTGATTTTCTCATCAGTAAAACCTTCTTGATTGTTTAATGTGGAATTTTCATTTATCATCTTGTTGTTTTCCTTCTCAAGCCTTCTGACCTTCCTCAATCATTCTTTCAACTCTTCTTTCAGATGATATTCAAGTTGAGTTTCTTCTTCTTCTGAACTGTTGCTCTAGTACTCTTCATTATTCACTACTGCAATAAAGGTATTCTCTCTAGCTTTCTCAGCAAATTATTTCTCATATTCAGCTTCGTTATCCTCTTCTTCTTCATTTTTAGATAAAAATCTTCTTCTTTTTGATTTGAAGAACTTTTTATCCTCAACCTTTGAAAAATATTTGTCTTTTTCAGTTTGATTCTTCCACAACCTTCTTGGCCTTCTTTAATCATCATCATTGTCTTCTTTATTCTTTTGAGGAAAATTAGCCGCAAAGTGATCAACTGCACCACACTCAAAACATTTCAAGAGAAGTTTCCCTTTGTATTTCCCTGTACCTCTTTTCACATTTTTAGAAAACAAGGATAAAATTTCATTGAAATTTTTACATACCTCATCTTCAAAATCAAATTGACCAGCATCATCTTCAATAAGAGGTCTTCTTTGACTTCTCTCTCTTTGTATCCTTGAATGACATTTCTATATCAGATTTTGTTTTGATTTTCATAGTCTTCTCCCTTCTCATTTCATAAGTAATGAGAGTGCTATGCAAATCATCCAAAGATAATGTTTCAGGGTCTCTGTCTTCTAATGAAGACACTTTAGCATCAAACTTGTCGGGTAGAATTCTTAAGATCTTTTTGAAAACCGTAGAATCCTCCAACGTTTCACCAAGACATCTGATTGTACTAACAATGTCATTAATCTTGGTAAAGAAGTCCCCAACATATTCAGATTCACCCATTTTCAAGTTTTCATACTTCAGCCTCCAGATTTGTAGTTTTTCCATTTTCAATTTTGTATTTCCTTCATAGATGTTCTTCGACTTATCTCAGATGCCTTTAGCTGTAGCAACACCTTTCACTCTTAAAAATTCACTCTCAGAAAGAGATGAGAGTGATGCATTTTTATCTCTTCCATCATTCTCAAGGTTCTTCTTATCGACAGGAGTAAGAGGAACCTTGTCATCAATAGAAGGAAATCCATCTATTGTAGTTTCAAGAACTTCATATCCAAGAGACATAAGATAAGGCATCATTATGTCCTTATAGATGTGATAGTTCTTTCCATCAAAAATCGGAATCCCCTTACTTTTCACGCAATTTAGATTCTTCATCACAACTTCTCTTCAACCACTTCAGCAAAGAATAAACGAAGGGAACCTACCTTTGATACCAATTGAAGTTCCCAATCAGGATCCATATAAGGACCCGACCTTATTACAGACATAATCTTGAGTTTAGTTAAGAAAACACTTCCTTTTACATTGAGGATCTTTTCAAGTTTAGAGCTTTAGAGAATTAGGATAAAACATTCATAACATTACACATTGTTACATAGTGGATACCATAAAAACAATTTCCATTTTTTTCTCAAAATATAAAACATTAAAACTTAAAACACGACTCCTTGACAATTCTTCAACATTTAACGTGTCTTCATTACTTGTATTAGACATCCATTAACCTGTGAAAAATCATTTAAAAACTTGGGATGAGCACAAAAGCTCAGTAAGGGATGGAAAAGAAGGAAAAATCACATTAGTCCATGAATACTCATAACGTATGAAAACATTTTCAAAAGACATGATTTTCACCCATATATACTTACTTTGTGTAACATGAGATTTACACAAGATCCACACAAACATGAGAACATAAATATAATCATAAAGGTATCTTGGGGCATTACTTACATAATCTTGTAACCCTCTTGGCTACCTTAAAATTTGTAACTCTCACGGCTACCTTACTTTGTGTAATCATCGCAGTTACACTTGGAGTAACCATACGGTCAACCTCCAACTTACTCATACCCAATGCATTGAAGGAAAATATATGTCCCACCATTAATCATAAATAATTCCCAAGAACCAAAACATAATCATACAATATGAATAATTCCATAAAAACATTACTTTGGAATTTCGTAAAACCAAATTTAAAAAGAGGATTTTTAAAGAAAAGCCCCTTATAAATATCATACAATTGAAGAGACATTTAATAGGGTGGATGGAGTATGTATATATACTGTAAATACACATAATAAAACATAATATAAATAGAACTCATCACACAAACAATTTAAATAGCACATAAATAATAAAGTAGAAGGTTAACCCAAAGAATGGAAATCGGGTTAAGAATTCCCTTACCTCGGGTTTGTCTTACTTCCAACTTGTTTAAACCTCCTGTATAATGGTTAAAAGAGTGTTATTAATATTTTACAGAAACATTTTAATGTTGATAACATCTTATATGATCATTTAATGACATCTTTTCACCCTTAATTGTTAGTATTTTTCCCCTTGCACTGTTTTTGGTTGAATTCTTTACATGATTTTTATGATTGGTTCATGGTGGACATTCTTGTCGATTGGAAGTGAAACTTAGGAATTGGAATGGAGTAGTATTTTCATATAACCAGTAACATAAATTATTCAATTTATCATTTTGAATTATTACATGAAGATGATTCATAAGTTAGAACATTAATGATGTTTGTTTAGATCCTTTTAGTGGTTCTTTGATAGTAACAACTTCGTTTTGTCTTATAAATTAGAACCACGAGTACAAAATAATTTCAGAACCATGGGTGGGTCATAAAACATTTATTATAACCCGGTTCAACCATATAAATGGTTTCATGACCAGACTTGAAAGAATTAATGGATTTTGAAATCACATCATCCACGATGTCGTTAATTCGAAACAAACGGACAATGTTTTTTATTCTTTAAATAAGTGGGAGAGGAGAAGAATAAAGATGAGTAATTTTTCATAAACATGATAAAATATAGAGTATACATGATTTCTGGATAATTCATGCCTCTTGGGTAAGGAGATATGAAGAAAGAATAAGGAAGAAACTCAAAATAAAAAAAAAAATTGTGAAATCGCTTACAAAAAATCGGCAGCCTAACGGCTACGCAACATGGTTTTAGAAAATATTAAAAAGAGAGGGGAAAAGGGTCACCCATCCAGAAATGAATTATAGTATAGAGAAGATCAAGAATAAGAAGAAAATAAGAACAGGGTATGGAAACTTGAAAATTATACCACATAAAAGAGAATTTGAAAGGAAAAAGAAAGAAATTGAGAATTTTCTTACCTTGTAGAGTAACTCTTAGAACTTGAAGGTTGGGAACTTGGGGGCTTGAGGAAATCTTGGGAGGACTATTATGAAGGTAAGGAGGTCAGAGCTTCGTTGAGGGAGAATTGTGAATGAATTCAATGAAGGTAAGAGTTGGTATTTATAGGAAAAGTGAGGGATTATTTTAATAATTTTCAAGGGACACCTCATGGGTGGTATTTGCAAAACCATGGGCTTGCCCATGGTATTTGCTCATGGTATAAGCCACTTGGGACACCTCACACCTTATCTAACTCTACACAATTCGAACATATTTATGACATCATTATTATATCATTAATGATGTCATTAACACACCGAAACTAAAAACTGTATTTTTTACTATTCACCGAAAAATCAAATGTTTCAGAAAAATTCCCAAAATTCACCCTAACCATTTATCGACGTGTAGATTTGAAAAATGAAATCTATTTTTTGAAAATAATTTTCTAAATATTATTAATTTAATATTTAAATAAAATCATGCTTAATTCAAAAATTAACAGTTCTAATTCTATAACTACTTCTTTATCACAATGAAAAATTAACCAAGATGTTATTATCTTCTAGCCTTAGGAAAATAAAATAATAATAAAATTTACTATTCATTAGGGTCATATTACTAATCATTAGGGTATGTTACTATTCACCAAAAAAACAAGTTAGTTTCAATAGACTCCAAATAACATACTGAACACAATTATAGATGACAGTTTCTTGAAATTTAAAACATAGAAGTGGAAAAATTATGTTAAAAGGCTAGTTATAAATATCTACTTAAAACAAAGTTCCATGCATTTATATTTATTTTTTAGAAAAACTTGGGGTGTTACATTATCCCCACCTTCTTGAAATTACGTCCTCGCAATTTTATTTACTTATTAAACAACTGAGGGTATTTTTCTCTCATAGCATTTTCAAACTCCCATGTTGCTTCTTCAACCATGTGGTTTCTCCACAAAACTTTTACCTGGTGGATTACCTTATTCCGTAATACTTGTTCCCTTCAATAAAGAATCTGAACTGGTTTCTCTTCATAAGAAAGGTTCTCTTCCAGTTGAACTACTTCTGGGTTCAAGACATGTGATGAATCTGGCACATACTTTCTCAACATCGAAACATGAAAAACATTGTGTACCTAAAACAAGCTTGGAGGCAAAGCTACACGGTATGCAACTATTCCAACTTTCTCCAAGATTTCAAAAGGACCGATGAATCGTGGACTTAGTTTTCCTTTCTTACCAAAATGCATCACACTTTTCCAAGGAGAGATTTTAAGGAAAACATGGTCACCTACCTTGAAAGAGAAGTCTTTCCTTCTGTTATCTGCATAACTTTTCTGCCTGCTCTGAGCTGTCCTCATGTGTTGCTAGATCATCCTCACTTTCTCAGCCACTTCTTCAACTAATTCTGGCCCCATCAACTTTCTTTCACCAACTTCATCCCAAAACGCTGGAGTCTGACACCACTTTCCATACAAGGCCTCAAAAGGTGTCATATGAATACTGGAATGAAAACTATTATTATAAGAAAACTCAACTAAAGAAATATGTTGATCCCAACTTCCATAATAGTCAATTAAACAAGCTTGAAGCATATCCTCCAAAGTCTGAATCGTTCGTTCTGACTTCCCATCTGATTGATGATGAAAAGTTGTACTGAAATTTAACTCTGTGCCCAATGACTTTTAAAGTCCCTTCCAAAAGTTAGAAGTGAATCTGGGATCTCATTCAGACACAATGGAAAGAGGAACTCCATGTAACCTGACAATCTCCTTGAGGTGTAATTGAGAAAGTTGATCCAAAGACATTGTATCTCGAATTGATAGAAAATGTGCAGACTTTGTTTGCTGATCAACGATAACCCAAATAGCATTGTTACCTCGAGAAGTCTTCGGTAGTCCCACCACAAAGTCCATGGATACATTCTCCTATTTCTACTATGGCACTGGCAAAGGCTGAAGCATCCCCTTCGGTAATTGTCGCTCTGCTTTAACCTGTTGACACGTCAAACATTTCATGGTAAAATCAGCAATATCTATTTTCATTCCATCCCACCAATAATACTCCCGAAGGTCTCTGTACATCTTAGTACTGCCAGGATGAATAGAAAATGGAGAACTATGAGCTTCACATAACAATTCTTTCTTAAACTAGGAATCACAAGGAACACACAGCCTTTTTCCAAATCTTAAAACACAATCTTTATCAAGATTAAATTTTGGAAACTTACCCATTTTAACCAATTCTACCTTTTTCTGTAGCTAATGGTCTTCTCTCTACGCTTGCTTAATTCTGTTTGACAACAAAGACTGCACTGAAACCTGAAACAAAACAGATATATTCCCTACACCAACAACTTCTAAGCCAAAATTTATCAAATTGTTAATCAAGGGATCATGTTCCAAATGTAGCATGGTTAATGATGCATGGTGTTTCCAACTTAAGACATCCACTACTTTGTTTGCTTTTCCAGGATGGTAATTGATCGTGTAGTCATAATCTTTTATCAGTTATAGCCATCTTCTCTGCCTCATGTTTAATTCCTTCTGAGTGAATATATACTTTAGACTTTTATGGTCAGTATATATTTGGAATTTGGTTCTATATAGATGATGCCTCCATATTTTCAAAGCAAAAAACCACAGCTGCCAATTCTAAATCATGTGTGGGACAATTTAGCTCATAAGGTTTAAGTTGTCTCAAAGCATAGGCAATTACCTGATCATTCTGCATCAAAACACAACCAAGTCCTTTCAAAGAAGCATCACTATAGATGACAGACTCACCATTCTGGGAAGGTAAGGCCAAAACTGGAGCATTCACCAATCTCTTCTTCAATTTATGAAAACAAACATCACATTCCTTTATCCAAACAAATTTAACCACTTTCTGTGTTAACTTAGTTATCGGTCTAGATAACCGTGCAAAGTTCTTAACAAACCGTCGGTAATAACTTGCTAAGCCCAGAAAACTACGAATCTCTGTAACATTTGTGGGTCTTGGCCATTCATCAACTACTTTTATTTTGGCAGGATCAACTGTTATTCCATCCTTATTTACAATGTGCCCAAGAAAAGAAATCTGTTGCAACCAAAAATCACACTTGCTGAATTTTCCATATAGTTTATTTTCTTTTAAAATTTGTAAAACAACCCTTAGATGTTTTTCATGCTCCTCTTTATTTTTAGAAAATACCGGAATTTCATCAATAAATACCAGCACAAACTTATCCAAGAACTCATGAAATACTCTATTCATAAGATTCATGAATACTGCGGGTGCATTAGTTAATCCAAACAGCATAACAACAAATTCATAATGCCCATATCTAGTACGAAATGCTGTTTTTTGGATGTCATCCTCCTTCACCTTCAGTTGATGGTATCCAGATCTCAAGTCAATCTTGGAAAAGTATTGAGCTCCCTGGAGATGATCAAACAAGTCATCAATGTGAGGCAAAGGATACTTGTTTTTAACAGTGATGTTATTCAAGGCTATATAATCAATGCAAAGTCTCATGGAACCATATTTCTTTTTAACAAACAAAACAGGGGCTCCCCATGGTGAAGTGTTAGGACGAATGAAGCCTTTGTCAAGCAAATCCTACAACTAATTTTTCAATTCAATAAGTTCTATTGGAGCCATACGATATGGGGGTTTTGAAATTGGCTTAGCATCATGAATTAAGTCAATTGTGAATTTGACTTCTCGGTCAGGTATGACACCGGGTAACTCATTCGGAAAAACATAAAGGTATTCATTTACCACTGGAACATCATTAATTTGAATAGTTCCATTGTTTTCAACAATATGAGCAAGATAACTTTCATTTCCATCTTTCAATAGTTTCTTATCTTACTGATATGTTATCAATTGTATGGGTTTATTCTTGTATACAAACTGAAACTCCTTCTGAAAAACAACTTCTTTAGCTCTACAGTCAATCTTAGCATGATAATCAGAAAGCCAGTCCATCCCCAAAATAACATCAAACTCGACTAAGGGTAAAACAACGAGGTTTGCAGGTAAAGTCTTTCCACAGACCACAATAGAAAGATTCTTATACTTCTTCTTTATTATAACATTTCCCCCTGGTGTTTTAACAACAAGTTCGGGTCTCATTAATTGAGGTGATATTTCCAATTTCCCAGAAAATTTATCAGAGATTAAGGAATGTGTAGACCTCGTATCAAACAAAACTTTAGAAAAATCTGAGTGAACAAACAAAGTACCTGATACAACTTCATTGGAAGGCCCAACATATGCTGACATAGTCGCAAAGGATCTCACTACACCTTTCTACTTGTATTCTGGCTTCTTTGCATCATTTAGATCTCTCTTTGGGTAGGCATTTTCATAATGACCCATTTCACCACATTTAAAACACTTTACAATCTTCTTATCAGGATTAGTTTTTGGATCATTTTCATTACAATCTCGGGTCATATGTCCAAACTTACCACATTTAAAACACTTCCTAGTTCTGCTAAGACATTCCCCAGGGTACTTCTTGTTACACTTTTCACAAACTGAAAATTGGATTTTCTTACCATCAGATTTCTTTGGTTGATTCTTACCCATTGCTTGCTAACTAGACCTCTTCTTCTCTTTATTTCTAAAATGCACGTGATCATCAGCAAACTCCATCTCTACCCTCTCAGCACATCGGACAAGTTTCTAATAACTCTTGAATTCAAGGGAGGCCAACTCCCTTCGATACATTGGCTTCAATCCTGAGTAAAAGCGGTTGATTCTGCTATCAAGATCCAGAATAAGATTTGGAGCATACCTTTCTAGTCGGGTGAAGTTATCTTCATACAAATCCACTGAATCTTCCTCCTTCTGTTTCAATTCAAGGAATTGCTTCTCCATTCTAAGTTGCACCACCTTAGGAAAATATTTTTCAAGGAAAAGACTTTTAAATTCATCCCAGTCTAAGGCATCAAAATCCTCTCTACCCCTGATATTCCTTACCATCGACCACCACTGATCAGCTTCCCCTTCAAAATGATAAATGGAAAGACTTCCCTTTTGATTGTCTGAACATCCCATAACATCAAATATCTTTTCAAGGGCTTTGATCCATCCTTCAGCTGCCACTGGGTTAGAAGATCCATTGAATGCAGGAGGATGTTGTCTCATAAAATGTTCTACCACTGTCATGTTCCATTGTGGTACCTCTATTGGTCCTCTTGCATGGATGTCACCACCATTTATTGTTTGTGTTAGCTGGGTCATTACTATCACAAACTACTCGGTTCCAATCCCTACCATTCCGGGCTGTAGATCAGGAAGGATGTCATTCTGTCGGTGCCTCTCCTCTTCAACATCCATGTTCCTTCTACGGACAACCATTCTGAACAAACATGTCTTAGATGAAGCAACATGGTAATATTTAAATGCTATAACATTTCAAATTAAACATAGAGTAAAAATCATTTATGGAATTCTATTAACATCACCCTAACCCCTAAAGTTATCTAAACCATCCTCTGATACCAACTATAAAGACCCGACCTTATTACATACATAATCTTGAGTTTAGTTAAGAAAACACTTCCTTTTACATTGAGGATCTTTTCAAGTTTAGAGCTTTATAGAATTAGGACAAAACATTCATAACATTACACATTGTTACATAGTGGATACTATAAAAACAGTTTCCATTTTTTTCTCAAAATATAAAAAATTAAAACTTAAAACAAGACTTCTTGACAATTCTTCAACATTTAATGTGCCTTCCTTCCTTGTACTACACATCCATTAACCTATGAAAAATCATTTAAAAACTTGGGATGAGCACAAAAGCTCAATAAGGGATGGAAAAGAATTAAAAATCACATTAGTCCATGAATACTCATAACATATGAAAACATTTTCAAAAGACATGATTTTCACCCATATATACTTACTTCGTGTAACATGAGATTTACACACGATCCAAACAAACATGAGAACATAAATATAATCATAAAGGTATCTTGGCGCATTACTTATATAATCTTGTAACCATCTTGGCTACCTTAAAATTTGTAACCCTCACGGCTACCTTTGTGTAACCATCGTAGTTACACTTGGAGTAACCATACATTCGACCTCCAACTTACTCATACCCAATGCATTGGAGGGAAATATAGGTCCCACCCTTCATCATAAATAATTCCCAAGAACCAAAACATAATCATACAACATGAATAATTCCATAAAAACATTGCTTTGGAATTTCGTAAAACCAAATTTAAAAAGAGGATTTTTAAAGAAAAGCCCCTTATAAATATCATACAATTGAAGAGAGACTTAATAGGGTGGATGGAGTATGTATATATATTGTAAATACAAATAATAAAACAAAATATAAATAGAACCCATCACACAAACAATTTAAATAGCACATAAATAATGAAGTAGAAGGTTAACCCAAAGAATGAAAATCGGGTTAAGAATTCTCTTACCTCGGGTTTGTCTTACTTCCAACTTGTTTAAACCTCCTGTATAAGGGTTAAAAGAGTGTTATTAATATATTACAGAAACATTTTCATGTTGATAACATCTTATATGATCATTTAATAACATCTTTTCACCCTTAATTGTTAGTATTTTTCCCCTTGCGCTGTTTTTGGTTGAATTCTTTACATGATTTCTATGATTGGTTCATGGTGGACATTTTTGTCGATTGGAAGTGAAACTCCGGAATTGGAATAGAGTAGTATTTTCATATAACCAGTAACATAAATTATTCCATTAATCATTTTGAATTCTTACATAAAGATGATTCATAAGTTAGAACATTAATGATGTTCGTTTAGATCCTTTTAGTGGTTTTTTGATAATAACAACCTCGTTTTGTCTTATAAATTAGAACCATTTGTACAAAAGAATTCCAGAATCATGGGTGAGTCATAAAACATGTATTATAATCTGGTTCAACCATATAAATGGTTTCATGGCCAGACTTGAAATAATTAATGGATTTTGAAATCACATCGTCCACGATGTTGTTAATTCGACACAAATGGACATTGTTTTTTATTCTTTAAATAAGTGGGAGAGGAGAAGAATAAAGATGAGTAATTTTTCATAAACATGATAAAATCCAGAGTATACATGATTTCTAGATAATTCATGCCTCTTGGGTAAGGAGATATGAAGAAAGAATAAGGAAGTAACTCAAAATAAAAGAAAAAATGTGAAATCGCTTACAAAAATTCGGCATCCTAACAGCTACGCAACATGGTTTTAGAAAATATTAAAAAGAGAGGGGACAAGGGTCACCCATCCAAAAATGAATCATAGTATAGAGAAGATCAATAATAATAAGAAAATAAGAATATGGCATGGAAACTTGAAAATTATACCACATAAAAGAGAATTTGAAAGGAAAAAGAAAGAAATTGAGAATTTTCTTACCTTGTAGAGTAACCCTTAGAACTTGAAGGTTGGGACCTTGGGGGCTTGAGGAAACCTTGGTAGGACTACTATGAAGGTAATGAGGCCAGAGCTTCATTGAGGGACAATTGGGAATGAATTCAATGAAGGTAAGAGTTGGTATTTATAGGAAAAGTGAGGGATTATTTTAATAATTTTCAAGGGACACCTCATGGGTTGTATTTGCAAAACCATGGGTTTGCCCATAGTATTTGCTCATGGTATAAGCCACTTGGTACACCTCACACCTTATCTAACTATACACAAGTCGACCATATTTATGACATCATTATTATATCATTAATGATGTCATTAACACACTGAAACTAAAAACTGTATTTTTTACTATTCATCGAAAAATCAAATGTTTCAGAAAATTCTCAAAATTCACCCTAACCATTTATCGACGTGTAGATTTGAAAAATGAAGTCCATTTTTTGAAAATAATTTTCTAAATATTATTAATTTAATATTTAAATAAAAGCATACTTAATTCAAAAATTAACAGGTCTAATTCTATAACTACTTCTTTATCACAATGAAAAATTAACCAAGATGTTATTATCTTCTAGCCTTAGAAAAATAAAATAATAATAAAATTAATATTCATTAGGGTCATATTACTATTCATATTACTATTCATTAGGGTATGTTACTATTCGCCAAAAAAACAAGTTGGTTCCAATAGACTCCAAATAACATACTGAACACAATTGTAGATGACGGTTTCTTGAAATTCAAAACATAGAAGTGGAAAAATTATGTTAAAAGACTGGTTATAAATATCTACTTAAAACAAAGTTCCATACATTTATATTTATTTTTTAGAAAAACTTGGGGTGTTACAATCCAAATATCACTGAGAGGGGGAGGGGGTGAATCAGTTATATCTTTTTTCGGTCCCAACATTCATCCGCTCCTGGATGATCTTCACCTTCTCTGTGGCAGCCTATACCAACTCTGGACCCATAAGTGCTGACTCCCCTGGGTTCGTCCAGCATAGAGGTGATCTGTAAGTTTGATCGTATAGGGCCTCGAATGGTGTCATACCAATGGTGGAGTGATAATTGTTGTTGTATGCGAACTCCACTAAGGGCAAGTGATCCTCCCAACTACGGCCAAAATCGAGGACGCAAGCATGAAGCACGTCCTTCGGCATCTGAATGGTGTGCTCCGTCTGACTATCCGTCTGAGGATGAAAGGCGATGCTCAAATGTAGCTGAGTCCTGAACGCCTCATGTAATCCCTTCCACATCCAGGAAGTAAAATGTGCATCACAGTCATAGATGATCATCGATGGAACCCCATGAAGTCGCACAATCACCTGTACGTAGAGGCATCTCAAGCCCTCTACTGATCCCTGCTCTCGGATAGGTAGGAAGTGGGCTGACTTGGTGATTTGGTTAACGATTACCCAAATGGAATCATGTCTACTAGACGTATGTTGAAGCCCTATCACAAAGTCCATTGAGATAACATCTCACTTCCACTCCAGCACCTCTAGTGGCTATGCTAAGCCTGCTGGAACCTGATGCTCGACTTTCACTTGCTAACAAGTGAGGCATCATGAAACGAACTCTGCCACTAATTTCTTCATCCCTAGCCCCCAGTACTGATGTCAGAGGTACTGGTACATCTTCGCCACACCAGGATGTACCGTTAGAGGGGATGTATGGAACTCCCTCACGACCACCTCCCATAGAACCACTGGTACCATGGTACGTCCTTTGAAGAGGATGACATGCTCCCCACCTTCAGAAAATCTATCAGGTGTTTGTCTTGTGGATATCTGAACACGTCGAGCCTCACAGTCAATGTCCTCAAACTGCGTCTCCCTGACTCACTGAAGGAGTGGGGGAGTGACTGTCATAGACTGGAGGTAAGTTGCTCCATCTCTATCCATGAAGGATATCTGCAACGCGGCTAGCTACTCTGTCACCTCACTCAGCAACTACAGACCAGACCTCCTGCTGAGTGCATCTGCTACCACATTCCCCTTCCCAGGAGTATAGACTATCTCAAAGTCATAATCTCAAAGGAACTCCATCAATCGTCACTGTCTCAGGTTTAGGTCCTTCTGTGAGAAGATATACCTGAGACTTTTGTGATCAGAGTAGACTGTAAAACGTTCGCCCATCAAGTAATGACGCCACATCTTCAGGGCGAAGACCACTACTGCTAACTCCAGTTCGTGGGTAGCATAGTTCTGATCATGTTTTCTCAGTTGTCGTGAACCATAATCAATCACTACTCACTCCTACATCAGGAAACATCCAAGTTCGGTCCCTGATGCGTCGTAGTAGACTACATACCTGATGCCCTCTTATGGTAGCCTCAAGATGGGGGCACTTGTCAGTCTCTGCCTTAGTTCCTGAAAACTTTGCTGGTATCTCTTTGTCCATATGAAGGGTTGTCCCATCTTCGTCAATGCTGACAAGGGTGCCACAACTCTAGGAAATCCAGGCAGAATCTCTGGTAGTATCCAGTCAACCTTAGGAAACTCCGCACCTCAGTCACACTCCTGGGTGGCTCCCAAGAAAGTACAGCCACTATCTTCGCTGGATCCACTACAAATCCAGCCTCTGAGATAACATGTCCCAGAAATTGGACCTATCATATCCAGAACTGTCACTTAAAGAGCTTACCATAAAGCTGATACTCTCATAGTGTATCCAGAACTATCTGCAGATGATAGGCATTCTCCTCCTCCGTCGTTGAGTATATCAAGATGTCGTCAATGAAGACTACCACAAAGCGATCGAGGTATGGCTAGAAGATCATGTTCATAAGTCTCATGAACACTTCTAGGGCATTGGTCATGCAAAACGGCATAACCAAGAACTCATAGTGGTCATACCGACATCTAAAGGTTGTCTTATGCACATCCTCATCTCATACCCTGAGCTGATGATGGTCTGATTTTAGGTCTATCTTCGAAAACCAACGAGCTCCCTTCAGTTGATCGAAAAGATCATCAATCCTCGGAAGTGGATACATGTTCTTCACAGTCACCTGGTTCAGGCGTCGGTAGTCCACATAGAGTCTCAAACTCCCATCTGCCTTCTTGGCAAACAAAATCGAGGCTGCCCATGGAGAAACGTTGGGCCTTATGAACCTCTTTCTCTGCAAGTCCTCCAACTGTACCCGTAACTCATGAAACTTTGTGGGAGTCATCTGATATGCTGGTGTAGATATCGGTTCCATCATGGGGTACAAGTCGATGTAAAAGTCTACCTCTCTACATGGAGGTAGTCCCGAAACATCATCAGGAAAAAAAATCAGCATATTGGTCCACTAGTATAGGATAGCTCGGACACTCAACATCAATTGCTCCGAGGGTAAGGCTAGCCAGCTGATGTTTGATCGGCTGCACCCTCCTCCAGGTAAGTTCATCATGTGCTGTAAAGGTTCCTTTCTTGCCAGTGAAGGAAAACCTGGTCCCATCCTCATGGGTACACCGCACTTTTCACCTAATACAGTTAATATGAGCATGGACTATAGATAACCATTCCATACCCAAGATGACGTCATAAGGCCTCAATGCCGCTACTAGAAGATCTCAGCTGAATCACTTGCCTCCTAGAGTAAGCTCACACTTTCGGCACCAGTGTGTAATCGTCGAATCCTCTCCCATAGAATTCTCTAGCTGTAAGGATCGAGCCAACGACTCCACCAGAATCTTCGAGTTCCGAATAAGGTTCATGGCAATAAAAGAGTGACTGGAACCTGTATCTATAAGTACTGCAGCTAAGGTGGAGTAGACACAGATCATACCTCTAATCATCTCTAGAGCATCGTGGTCGTAGGCCTTAGCTTCTTGGATCTGAGCTCATCCATGTCCACCTGTTCCCTGTGGTCGGGGTGGACCACCTGGAGGTGGCAGCGGTAGAACCTTGAATCACCACCCACCGCCTGTTTCACGGCTAACTCCTCTGCCACATCTGCCTGCTGCCTACGGACCTCCCCAATCGAATCTTTGCATCTGCCTCAGCGGTCCCTCAACCGTCTTATGGTCGTTCGTACGATAGGTCGGGCAGTCGCGTGCTGTATGACCCTGCCCGCCACACGAGTAGCACTGCCTGCTCCTAAGTTGTCCTCCTCTGTCCCATGAGCCCTGCACCACCAACCCTGTATCCTGAGGTCGGACACCAGAAGATCTAGCCCGCTTGGACCCCTCACTACTACAAATACGCCTTTTATCAGCGCTGAAAATGACCTTTAACAACGCTAAAAAAGCGTTGTTAATGCCGACAAAGATAAAGGGGGGTCCCCTTTATCAGCGCTCCAAAAAGCGCTGATAAAGACCACTTTTATCAGTGCTAAAAACAAGCGCTGATAAAAGGAGTCTTTTATCAGTGCTTGTTTTTAGCGCTGATAAAAGTAAAAAAATTAAAAAAATCCTGCAAATCAGGGGGGCTTTTATAGCGCTTGATCCCCCCTTTTAACAGCGCTTTTCCAGCCCCTCCAGCGCCCCGCACGCACCCCCTCCACCCTTTATCAGTGCTAGCCCCACAAATCCACCCCCATGCGCGCGCCCCTACCTCCACCGGGTTTTGAACTCGAGACCTCCCTCCTGCATGCCTAAACCCTTACCACTCCTCTATTTTGATTTGTTTTCCATTTCATGATATCTCTATTTATATATATATATATATATATATTTAGTTATATTTATTCGTATAGTAATATATATTTATATTAATATATATATAGTTATATTAATATATATATTTATAGTGATATTAATATATATATTTATAGTTATATGAATATATATATGTAGTTATATTTATATATATATATAGTTAGATTAATATATAGGTATATAAATATTCATATATTTGTATTTCAAATAAAATGGATATTAGTTCTTATTTAGATAAATCTAATATATTTTATATGTAAATATATTTTATTATTTATATTTATAATTAAATTTTTATGTGTGAATATATAAAAAATATGTATATATTGTTATATATTTGATTATAAATAGCACTGCATTATAAAAAATGATAAAATTTCAAATACATAATATCAATATGAATGTAATACCTTGGAATAAATTCAGTCCCAACCAAAAAAAGTCAATAATACTCCCTTAAACGAGGCTGAAAATCCACAAACTGTTAAAAAATCGCGGTATCCCGACTAAAAACTCAGTTTTGGAGGTCTTTTGAGCCTTTTTTGGCCTCGAAAAATCTGACAAAGGCTTTGCCTAGGTCACTAGCGTGTAGAGCTCGTCGCATGCTTCGATTTGATATGTTGTAGAGCTCAAACGAACACCCGGATCAAAAGTTATGGTCGTTTGAAGTTCAAGTTGCGTTTTCAACATATTTTGGATCTTTTTTAAAAAAATTATTTTTTTAGTCTTCAAATTGTTATTAAATGACTATTACTTCATAATAATTAGCAAATTATTTATTAAAAATATTTTTTTAATTTTTTTATATGTCATTTTCACTAAATATCTTATATGTTAAGTGTAACTGTATATTTATACTTATCTAAATTATATTTAAAATTATATTTAAAAAATATATATTATATTTATATCAATATAACTATATCTATATATTTAAATATTAATATTTTTTTTAATGAAATTTTTTTTGGAAGTAGACCATTTATCAGCGCTTTTAAAAAAACGCTAATAAAGACCCCCATTTATCAGTATTACTAAAAAATACCTGAAAAAAGGGGTACCCTTTAACAGCGCTTTAGCGCTGATAAACGTACCCCCTTTTATCAGCGTTTTTTCGTTAGCGCTGATAAAGGTTGGTGCTGGCCTTGCCCATATTTGTGGTAGTGTCTGCGTCATTCGTCTACTTCCTGCTGTAGATGACTCCTCTACCTGACGTCCGGTGGTGGCTCTCGTCGTCGGTACTTTCACATCTAGGAAGCTCTCCACCAAAAGTGTTCACTCTAGCACCCCAGCCTACATCGGAATACTGAGTGATATCATCGATGCTCTGATCTCCCATCGGAGACTTTGTTCAAAGGTCTGGGTCCTAAAGAAAGGGTCTCATAACATGTCGGTGGAGTAGCAGGAGAGATCAGTGAACCTCGTCGAGTACTAGGCCACAGTCATGTTGTCCTGCTGTAAGTGCAACAGCTTCTATATACACATTGAGCGTAAAGTCACTGGGACAAACTTTGCCCTAAAAGGCTCTCAAAGTCTGTCCAGATGAGGGTCACCTCATCGTGTATCTGGAGTGTCAGATTCCACCATCTCTCAGCTGCTCCCTAGAAGAGACTGGCAGCTAGGATCACCATCAGATCAGCTGGTGTCCTCACTAATCGAAAAACTCTGGCCACAGCCTCCAGCCAGTCATCAGCCACCTGCGGATCTGTCTCACCTCAGAACCTCGGAGGCCTCTACCGTTGGAACTCGTGCAACGCACTCTGTCGGCGTGAATCCTCTACTGGTGGGGCTGGTGGCAACGGCTGCCCTACGGGTAGTGGTGCTGCTAGTACACCACCAGAAGGTGCTAACGTCGTAAGAGGGCCCTGCACTGAGGCCTCATCGCTTGGTGGACCATCATCGTGTACTCTCTCGGGAATCCTGGCTGGTTGTCTATGTGGTAGCATCCTGAAAGAAAACAGACGTGTCACGGTCAATAAGTTATACCCGATGAGCTAACTCAAAGAAATCACAAGAAAAACTTTTCAAAAACACACGCAATTAGTATTTATGTGCACTGAGTCAAAAATCAGAATTCAGTGTCCTAGTGTATGGATACGTCTGCCGCCGCACCAATACTGGATTCACCAAACTGATAACCACACTCATAACACTTAACACTATTGCCACATAGAAAAGATCAGATTCCTAGTTCTTCGGTAGAACTGAATCCTCTGATACCACTTTGTCACGACCCATCCCTCGGGGCCCATGTCGTGACTACCCCAAACCTGCCTTCCATAGGCCAGGGGTTGGTGACTAGCACTGGAAAGGAATATCCCTAAAACGGGAAGGCATTTCCTTTTAACCTGTACAGACACACAGTCCAAGAACACAACAAGAAGAAACCACGAAGTAATCTGTTGTAGTAAAAGTGTGCTAAAAGTAAAGGGGCCGAAATACAAGCCCAACTGAAAAAGTACAAATACAACTGAAAAGGGGGAAACAACTCTTGGATCGTCCACCGAGGATCCTACCTAAAGGGTTGGTACAGCTCACGAACGGTAGTCCCCGTGTCATGTCATGCCAAGTGGTCCACCTCTGAGCACTATCCAGTCCTGGTTCCATCAGCCTCGATCAATACTGTTCGTCGTCTGCACAAGACACAATAAGGTGCGGGTGAAGCTCATGCAGAGGTGAGTATAACAATACTCAATAGGGTCCCCGAGACCCTCGAAGGTCTCCCATAGTTCCACAAAGGAAATACCATAAGGCAAGACCATAACTCAAAGCACGAAGCGATGGTCATCAACTCTGCTTAGGTATATGCCCATACATATACCTAAGTTATCAAAATATACTCATCCCATACATGAGGGAAGATTACCACAAAGGTAACACCACGAAGGTAGAAGTATCACACAGGTAACACCACAAAGATAGAAGTACCACACAGGTAACACCACGAAGACAACACCACGAAGGTATAAGTACCACACAGGTAACACCAAGAAGATAACACCATGAAGGTATAAGTACCACATAGGTAACACCACGAAGATAGAAGTACCACATATGTAACACCACGAAGACAACACCACGAAGGTAGAAGTACCACATAGGTAACACCACGAAGATAAAGTACCACATAGGTAAAAGACTTAGCTCATAATCAGGTATAACTCAAGTACAGAAGTACAGATGATTAATCATAAGGCTAGATCATCTTATTCTATTAAGGAGCACTACTGCTGACCCACACAGGATCGATAGGTACTAACCCCCGCTGACCCACACAGGATAAGTTTGCGCTGACCCACATAAGATCGTTGAGCACTGACCCACACAAGATCTGATAGAAACTGACCCACACAGGATCGATAGATGCTGACCCACACAGAATCAATGTTCTTTCTTCACGTTACAGCCTACCACATGATTCCTCATACCCAGTGCGCTCGAGTTCCATAGAATCTGCCCCTCGAGAAATCAGTCGTACCTCGACCGCCACAAAGCTTCACAAAGAAGTAACCCAAAGGACCGCCATGTCGTAAGGGTTCCAGCATGATAGACAGTGCGTCAATCGAACACCCGGTCTGTGAGTTATAAGCGTTTTAGTTCCGAGGGCCCAGTTGGATTTGGGTTCGATCCAACCCGTCCGTACTCCAACTGTCTCCAAAACTAATGTGGAGTATACCAAAAGTATCATCTCTCTCTAAAGGTCTCAGTGTTGCAGACGGTTCGTCAAACGGACGTCTGGTTCTCAAGTTACGACCCTTTAAGAGGAATTGGGTATGGTTAGGTCCGGGTCTAGTCTGACTCGGTCTGGGCCAACCCGACCCGACTAGGCAGAGCCGCGGTGGGCTCGGACCGCTGGGTCGCGGTCTGGCCTGGCCCGCAAGGGGGCCGCTCGACCCGCAAGGGGCGGCCCGTCCCAAAAGGGGGCGGCCCGACCCGCAAGGGGATGCTGCCCGCCAATCTGGCCCTTGGTGTTGTTCACCGTAGACGACTGGGGGGGTGAGACCCCCGGTCTTCCGAACGGCCCAGAGGTCGTTCGTCTTGTGAAGCGACGGCACCACATTGGCGCCACCCGGTCGTTGTGGAACCCGCCAAAGACGCGGGTTAATCCTCTGTCACGACTTCGGTCATGACCCATTGCTCACCGGTGGTGCACTGGTCATGCCGCCCTCATCTTCCACGGTCGGCTGGTGTGTCGGCCGCCTCCTTCCCCCGCCGCGGTTTTGGCCGCAGCCCCTTGCTCACCGGCGGCGTGCGACGGCACGCCGCACCTCCTCTGCGGCCTCCTCTTGCAGCGCGCGACGGCGTGTTGCCTCCATCGTAGCCGGTAGGTGCCACCAGATCGATAGTCTTCCATGGAGAACACAAGGGAAGCAAGGTAGCAGAGGGTCCGGGCTGGGTTCATTAGGCTCATGCCCTCCGCGTTAGCTTGTAATCATGAGGAGGATTAAAGGATTCAATAATCACGTGAATTAAACAAAAATTAAATCTCTACCTCAAGAACGATGGAGGATGCCCGATCGAGGAAGTGTCGGCGTTCGTCTTTCCCGCAACAAGCTTCCAACGACGCCGCTTGTACGTCGTCCTTCGGTTTGTGTTTCGGTGTCACCCGTCACCTCCCACTAGAACCGGCTTCGTCCTCCAAGGGTTTAACATCTTGAAACTTTGTCAACACTTCGTTGCTTGGTGAAGCAGTGCCGATAACTCTCCTCAGGCTCCATATAAACAGGAGAGGGGGAGGGTGTCTAACGCTCGTGGGATTTATGAGGGTTCATTAATTAGTAACCTTCCTCATTCCCAACGACGATGTTACATAGGTTGAAGTGTCAAGCCATTTAATGACTTGACATATCGTTGGTCCCACGTTGTCGTTTATCCGTTGGAGGAAAAGAAAGAAATAAATCAAATAACAAAGTTGTTTTATTTATTCTTTTAAAAATTCCCAAAATCTAACTTCTTCTCTAGACCTACTACGACCAAAGTGAAGCCTCCCTTAAGCGAATCCTGGCACTGCGGATTCAACGGTACCCACAGATTTTTAATCCGAGCATTAGTTCAAAAGTTAGAAAACGTCACTCGCGCGTTTACTGAACATACCTTAAAAAAAGTTCAGAAATTCATTTCGGGTACACCGGGCCTCGAAATCACACGTCATCAATTTTCATAGACTCGTAATAATCCCATATAATTAAAAAATTACATGGAAAATCTGGGTCTTTACAGTAAGCTTTTTGTATGATTATTGGAGAAGTGTGGACAAAGCGATAATATCTCAGTTATAGGAGACAATTTTGGTAAGATCTTTTGTTACTGTTTGACTAGTCTTTAAATGTTTATAGTATAATATGTTTTACCTCTTCTTTATCAGATGATATTTGATATTCCAAACACTGGAGGATTTAGGAGGAAATGTTTATCGATGGCTGCTAGGAGATGGAGGGATTTCAAATCAACCCTCACATCTAATTTCATTTTTGTTCATAGGCAACATGACAGTCCATGACATATATATCCTTTCATAAATGAAGAAACATGGAAACAATTTGTTGACAGTAGAAGAAAATATTCATTTTTGGTAAGGGCAATGTAAACTTTTATAAGTTTTCTTATATAAATGATCTTATTAATGTTTTGTTAATGATTTCTTATTCTTACTTTACATCAAACAAGGGCATCTCATCAGGAGATCCAATCTAAAAATGTATACCCTCATAGTTTATCTCGAGGAGGGTATAGTTTATTAGAAGAACAAATAATGGCGAAAAAATTACAAAAACTTAGAGTTGAGCCTTCAAGCTCTGGAGAGGTTGTCGCTCCATCTCCTCCATCTAGACATGAAAAATGGAAGAGAGCTCGGATGAGCAGAAATGGGCAATATCTTTTGAAAGAATCGAGAATCGTAGCTGAGAGAATTGTAAGATATTTATTTTATTTCTTTAAGTTAATTTTATTCTTTATATACTTTTAATAATTACAGAAATTTTCAATTAATTAATATAGGATTCTCTTGAGGAGTAGAGTACATAGGGGGTATTTACAGCTGCTAAAAGGAAAGATATTTTATCTGCAACATTGGGAAAGCCCGTACACCCCGATTGTGTTCGAGGATACTCGATGGGTGTAACGGTAAGAAAAGTGTTTCCACGTTCTTCAACTTATTCCATAGAGGGTGTTTATAAAAAAAATAGAATCCTTGGAGGCTAAAGTTCATAATATCAATGCGATGATGGAGGAAAAGATTAGAGTGTTGGTACAGTCTATATTTGCAGACATGCAAAGACAATTTCAGACTGCAGCACTCACTCCTCTACCTCCTCATGCAGACCCCATTATTTATCCTTCACCTCCGCTAACAGCTCTCACTCCCCCACCTCTATACCTCATTATTTATCCTCCACCTCAGCCTACGGACTCCATTTTTTATCCTACTCCTCCACTACAGCTTCCTACTTATTGTGAGTTGTATGTTGATGACCATCATCATCATATAGTTGCATATGGGTTGTTATATTATATAGGAGATACAGTTCATCATCAACAGCTAGAGGTTGAGCATCATAGGGTCACTGTACGTGATATTATAGATAGATCAGCTCGAGTACCATTACCTACAGATGAGGTGACGACAATTGGCCATAGTATCAGTCGCTTTTTAGTTTGGTCATCCAGACTTCTGCGACTCATTACCATAGAGGTATGTATGTTATATCTTTTATTTTATTTTTTATTAAATTTGTTTTAACATCTGAAAACTAATAAATTTTTCTATTTATTTACAATAATACTTCAATGGTAAAGAAATACTATATAAACAACAACAAAGACAAATGAGTATGACATCAGATACAGATTCTAGTAGTCTTGACAGATTGTCAAGATATTAAAATTTTTTGGCGGCTCATTATTCATTTCCAATGGAATCTCATGTTTGTGGAAGTGTAATAAATGTGGGGATTTTGAAAAATGATATCATAGAGCTTGTTACTGGAGATAAGTTGGGCATCAACGTGGTGCAAATTTTTTCCATGTAAGTCTTAACACCTTTCCCTGCATTATATTTATTAAAAATGTATACTTATATCTGTTTTGTATTAGGTATCTTTATGACATGTGTGAGAAGAATGAGCGAACATATTTATATGGATTCATGGACCCACATTTGATTTCCCCTGAAGCACATGCATTGTATGAGGAACAAAGAACACTTTATATTGCTGAAAGATTTGAACAGAATATAATCATGCAGTGTTCGATGATGCCTTTTTTTTGGAGATGTATGAAACATATATCTGGAAAAGTGTTCATTATCTTTTAACATAAAAAACCACTAACCTTAAATTTTCTTTTATATCAATGATCATTGGATGTTAAGTGTTTTTTTTCCAATAGAGAACACTTTATTGGATATGCTATGTCCATGGCGATGTGCGGGGATGTTTTAAAAATATGTTGGAAAAGTAAGTTTCAATTTCTTAATAGTTGTTTATATTATAATGAATTTTAAATTTATCTCATTCATTTTATTTTCTAATAGGGGATGGGCCTACTTTCGAAAAAACACAAAGAAAAAGAGTGTCAAGATCAAATATGTAAAAGTAAAGGTAAATATCCATTTATAATTTGTATTTTTCGATGTATTACATAAAAATGATATTTTGAATTGACACTCATTTAAACAGAATTGTCATGAACAACAAGACGTCATCGAATGCGGATATTATATGTTAAGATTTTTGTATGAAATAATTACAAGTGGAACACTTGTGAAGTTTGACCTGGTAAGATTTCCTTATAAACTTTGACATAATATTTCATTTGATTTATTCATTATACATGTTAACTACTTTCCTTTTAATATGTAATTATTTGATGACCCTAAACCCTATAGTGCTCAAGAGGTCAAACACTTACATGTGGAATGGTCAAATTATTTTACAGGTTTGATTAGATTTTAGATTGTTTGTAGTGTAAAATGTAATTTTGAATATTGTAATTATAATTGTGTATTTGGTAGTTGTTTTGGTTGGATTTAGATTTTTTTAGTTGGCATTGTATGTTTTGAATGTTATATATGTGAATGTTTAATTTTGCTCTGGTTCTTATTTTGGTCTAGTTTTGATGTTTTTCTGATATGGATTCTGGTCTGCTTTTGGTATGGTTTCTACTTGTTTCAAACTTTGGTAGAGCATAGTAATGGAATCATGGGGGATGGGGGTGTCCAGGGGGGTGGGGGTTGTCTAGGGGGTGGGGGTGTCCAGGGGGGTGGGGGTGTCCATGGGGTTGTCCATGGGGAGTGGGGTGGTGTCTAGGGGGTGGGAGGGTGTCCAATGGGGTAGGGGTGGGAGGGTGTCCAGGGGGTGGGGTGGTTTCTAGGGGTGGCGGTGTCCAGGGGGTGGGTGGGTGTCCAGTGGGGTGGGGGGTGTCCAGGGGGTGGGGGCCTGACCCAGGGGGTGGGCGGGTGTCCAGGAGGGTGGGGTTGTCCAGTGGGGTGGGGGGCTGTCCAGGGGGGTGGGGGTGTCCAGGGGGGTGGGGGTGTCCAAGGGCGTGGGGGTATAGGGGGTGGGGTGGTGTCCAAGGGGTGGGGGCTACCAAGGGGTGGGGGCTGTCTAGTGGGGTGGGGGGCTGTCCAATGGGTGGGCGGGTGTCCAGTGGGGTGGGGGCTGTCCAGTGGGGTGGGGGCTGTCCAGAGGCTGGGGGGCTGTCCAGGGGGTGGGGCTGTCCAGGGGGTGGGGGTGTCCAAGGGCGTGGGGGTCTAGGGGGTGGGGTGGTGTCTAGGGGGTGGGGGTTGTCTAGTGGGGTGGGGGGCTGTCCAATGGGGGGGCTGTCTATGGGGGTAGGGGTTGTCCAAGGGGTTTTAGGTTTTTTTAATTGACATTGCAAGTTTTGAATGTTATGTATATGTATGTTTAATTTTTCTTTAGTTCTTGTTTTGGTCCAGTTCTGATGTTGTTCTAGTATGGATTCTGGTCTGGTTTTGGTTTGTTTTCTACTTGTTTCAGGTCTTCTTTGGTTGAGCATAGTAATGATTGAACAGTTTTATTAAAAAAAATGGTTTTTACGTCGGTTATTTTATAACTGACGTAATAAATGCATGGGAATGGTTTTTACATCGGTTATTTAATAACCGATGTAGTATATCTATTGTTACGTCACTTATTGTTTAACCGACCTGAAAAAACGCTTCGCAGACTGGTTTATCATGTCGGTTATAAAAATAACCGACGTAAAAAACTTGTTTTTTCATGTCGGTTATTAAAAAACCGACCTGAAAAACGCTTCGGACGCGCGGTTTATTACGTCGGTTATTACATAACCGGCGTAATAAACTATATACCACGTCAGTTATTTAAAAACCGGCATAATAAATCACGACTCCGAAGTGTTTTTCACATCGGTTATTTAGGAACCGACGTGAAAAACGCTTCGGATTTATGTTTTTTACGTCGGTTTTCAAATAAACGACGTAAAAAACAATATTTATAACATCTCCTTTAATAATGTCGCCCAAAAACCGACATAAAAAATGTTTTTTACACCAGTGAGCTTGCATGTTTTATTTAAAAGTGTTCATTCTTTAATGTTACCCCTTGAAAACTGTTTTCATTTAAAGTTTACATTCTTCAAAAACCACTGCTATCATTTCTTGTTATAAAAACTGGAAATTTTTTTATCTTATGATGTTTATCACATGGAATCTGTTTGAGTGGTATCCTATTGGGCTTATACTCACACCCTACTCACACCTTTGGGTGTAAGTAGTCTTGATTATGTTTAACATAGGTAAGGACAAGGTTTTTGGAGATGACGGTTCGGGTTGTTAGTTGCTTCCGTGGTGCGATGTTGTGGAGATGACTCGTGGGTGATGACCCCTTGTCGTGTGGCGGTCTTTAGGTTGTTTTTACTGCTACTTTAAGAAAATATTAAACAAATAAAGATTAAAAATGAATAAATTACAAAAAAAATATTAACAATTTTATTAATGAAATAATTATTTAGTAAAAATGAATAAATTTAACACATTAATTATAAATAGTAATAAGAAAATGAATAAAATTTAATAATTGAAAAAATATTATCTTAAATATTATTATATATTAACAAATAAGAAAAAGATAATATTAACGATTTATATTATCAGTGTCTGTATGTTTCTATAAAGGTGAATTAATTTTGTATATGTATACGTGTGAAATAATTATATGATATTAAGTGCAACATATTTAATCAATTTTTTAATTATTAATTAAATATTTATTATATGATATATGTCAAATTGGAAAACCAAATGACATTGATAAAACAAAGTCTTAATTAGTAAATAATTTTTAGTTGATATTAAATATTTTTAATTTAATTAATAAAAGGACATTTCATATTATATAAATAATATTTTAAAAAATTATATATATATAATTTTTATTTTATGACATTTTTAACTAGATATCTTATTTAGTGCAAATATATAATTAGTCATATATAAATCATATTTAATAAAAGAAAGAAATGATCGAAGAAAGCCGACAGTTGTAGGATGTTGGAGAATCCGGATGGAATGAAGCGCAAACGATAAAACCAGAACAGAAATGAAAGATACAGAACGCAAGAAAGCAAAAAGAATGTGAGGATTTGCATGCTTTGGACCCGTTTTGGACCTACGGTGCAGGAGCCCGCTTCATCGGAGAACTCCACCGGAGAGGACGAATGCCTTCTTCGAATCCTCTCAAGGATTTTATACCGAAATCACCAGGGATTCTCCAAATCAGACGGGAGAAAATCTCGGGAAACAGAACGGGAGAGTGAACAGAACCAGCGCAGTGCATGGGATAGGTGGATGACCCAAAGGAGGAGCCCAATCGGAGATCCCAAGAACAAAAGAATCCTAGCCAGCAATAGGCCATTTTGAGCATAAAAAATAAACCACAAACCAAGCATGAGTATAAGCACCAAATGGCCAAAAAAACAAGAGGAAATTTTTTTTAACCAATCAAAATAAAAAATCTCCAGCATTTTTATATAAAATTGGGGATGTTCTTCCACTTACCATCATTGAATTGGTACCAAATTTAATGTATCTAAACAGTATTGGAATTTTGATAAGATCATGACCTTAGTCAAAACTATCAACCTGATTATTATCGGTGCGTATGTTATCGACACACACGGTTCCCAATTTAATAATATCTCTAATAAAATGAAACCTAATATCATTGTGGTTATACATATAATGAAAAACTAAATTTTAGGATAAATGTGAAGTAGACTGGCTATCACTATAAACGGCTATAACAGAATTATAAAGACATAATTCTGAACGCAAAATTTTTATCCCTATAGCTTCCTTGACAGCCTCGATTAAGGAAATGTACTCAGCCTTGGTGGTCAAGAGGGCCACCACGGACTGCATGTTACATTTCTATGAAATGGGTCCTCCACCGGAAACAAATACAAAGCCTGCGAGAGATTTTTTAGTATCAACATTGCTTGTATAATTAGTTTCTACCAAAAAAGTTACATGAGCATCAATGTCTAACATTTTTATCGGAGCATAAAGATAATGTAGGTGAATGACACATGTATCTAAGGATCCATTTAAGAGCATGCCAATAGGGCTTTCTTGGGTTGACCAAGGATCAGTGAAGGGTGTAGATTTGAAAGGCCACATCAGGTCTAGTGAAGATAGTGAAATTCATGATGATTCCAACAACATTTTCATAGGGCACTTGTAACAGTCTGTGCCTTTCCAGTCAGTCACTTAGCCGGTTTTTAGAGGTGTTCGATGGATGTTTTGGGAATTTTTGTGGGAGTTGGAGGTGCAGTAAAACTGTTCCAGGAATTACACGTCGTGTAAGTCGATGTGAAGGTTGGTTTCAGGGCATATCTAGTGTAGGATTTCATGTCATGAAAAGTTACACGACGTGAAATAAGGTTTCACGGCGTGTAATTTGTCGGGATTAGAAAAATAAAATAAAATGAAGAGGCGGTGCGTTTTTCAACGGAAACCGAACCCTGGGTATTACACGACGTGAAAGGGTATTACATGTCGTGTAATACCCTGATCCAGTGCAATTTTAAAATTCTTTTCAACCAAACTTTTATTCATTCAGCCCTGTTTTCTCCGTCCTCTCGTTTTGGGCGAACCCTAGGCGCCCCAAGGTGTTCTTCGAGTCCTTTCATTCGACCGTGATTTCTTCGCCCACTCGTTTTGGGCAAACCCAAGGCACCCCAAGGTGTTCTTCAAGTCCTTTTCCTCCCTCCTTGATCCGTTGATCCTGGTGGTTGTTCGTCGACGATCCGTCTTTGATCCGTAGTGAGTTCTTCTCCCTTGGTGAATTTTTTTCCATTCTTCTTCCGGGGATCCGCTGCGGTGGTGTTTCTTTGGTTTGGGGTACGTTTGGGTTGCATTTTTTACCACCTTTGGTGCAGTGTAGGTTAATCCATGGTTCCTCGTGGTGCGGTTGTGGTTTCCAGGTTGTTTCTTCTTCACCCTGCGGTGCGCAACAAGTTGGAAAGGTTCTTTGAGGTAGGAGTTCTCTCATTTCTTCTTATTGTGTATCATGCGGGAGGGGTTTGCTTTCGTTTACCTATGAGATACGGTTGTGCTGGATTAATTGAAGAAAAAGAAATTGGTTAACTTGAAATTGAAGGGTAAATGGCCTTGTTCGCATGTTTTTACACCTTTATTGCTATTGTGATGTGATGGATTGTACAGGCTAAATGCCCCGCTGAAAACTGTGATCGTTGGGGGTTTTGTTTGCGTTGTTTGACATGTGATTGTGGAACCCTTGTTTGTTGTGCTTGTTGTGATATCACCCTAAATGGAAATTGGTTAATTACTTATATTTGGCTAATGAAATGACTACCCTAGGATTTTGAATTGGGTGATAAAGCCCTAAAAAATTAAAATGTAATGCGCTAAAAGCCGCTTTGTAAACCTGCAAAAATGATCTTGATGTGTTGTGATGTGTGTGGTTGAGGCTTGTGGGGCTAATGGTTTGTTTGGTCGTGCTTGTGGGACGGCGATGTGATGGTTGTTTGGTCGTGCTTTTAGGGCGGCAAGGTGACGGCATGTTTTGCTGGTTGTGAAATGTGGTTGTGATGTGCTAGATACCCAAGTAGTGATGGAATAAATAAATGATTGTTTAATAATGTTTGAATGGATTGGGTTGGTTGGTTAATGAGATGAAAGTGGTTAATGGAATATAATGATGGGTTGTGTGATCAAAGGTGGTTGATGCTAAATAATGAAATGAATGGGTGTTAAACAGAGAGGAAATGTGAAGCCACTTTTCTGGGCTCTTTACCTTCTGAAATGACTATTGTAGATACTAATAAATGCATTTAGAAGAGGCACCAAAAGTGAAGGTAATGTGAGTTGGTTAGTTGGTTGTAAACCCATAGGTTGGGATTGTGTGTTTTCCCCTATATATGTGTATACACAGTACATTCTTGTGATTTCTACACGCACTCCACCCACGTTGCACACTACGTGTCGAACACCCGCATAGTCACGCGAGGGTGTTTTCCCCAACATCCGATGAGGAGTACGGATGGTTGGGTACCCGCTCTTTTCCACTCTCTCTTCCAGGCGAGGTAGGTATTGCACATGCTGTGATGACCGAAAGTTTGTTAGTGCATTAGATGGCGGTTGGGGTATCCCAAGTGTCTTTGGGATGAGTTGTGACATGATTTCTCATGTGTCTTCAGGATGAGTTGTGACGTGTTGTCTCATGTGTCTTCAGGATGAGTTGTGATGTGTTTTCCCTAGTGTCTTGGGGATGAGATGTGATGAGATGTGATATGATGTGTTGTGTTGTGAGGCTCAGGTGTGTGAGGGCAGAATGTGTTGTGAGGCTTAGGTGTGTGAGGGCGGGATGTGATGTGGTATACGGAAGGGATGGGAGCGCCACAACGTACGACGTTGGGTGAGAGCGGCATACCAGTAGGAAAGTGGTGCGGGGTACCCTATCATTGATGTGCTTTACTTTATATTATATTACTTTGCCTTGGTTTACTTGGTGAGCTTGCCTTGACGAGGTTGGGATGGTTAGTATACCTTGATATGTGCTGTTTGGTTCTATTGTTTTCTCATAGGGGCATTAGCATGCTTCTTTCATATGTGCACAAGAGAATTTGTTTTCCTACTGAGTATACCTGTATTCTAACCCTACGTATATAAAACTGTTTTCAGGTTTCCATGAGGATTACATTGACCGTGTTGGGCATTACTAGCTCAAGCATTGGGACAGTTGTTGTGTTGCTTATTTAGCTTTACTTTGGGTATTTACTTTGGAGACTTTATTGTTTTTGTGTCAGTTCAATTTATACATGCAGGATGGTTTTTGGGTTTCCATATACATATATGTGAGATTTGTACACCCTTGGTGCAATCGTTAACCCGTGGCTCAAAGGTCATTATCTCTCTCCCCTCAGTACGACATCTTTGGAGGGAGGGGGTCATGACAGAGTGTTATCAAAAGTGACGGTTGAAAGATATGATGGAGTTTGGAGTTAGGCACAGTGAGGATTACATGGGTTGGTATGGCAACAGTTTTAGTCGACCTTAGTGCGTGACATAGGCCAGAGAGACCGACTAGAACATGGGATTTTAGGGCCCTCCAGGATCCAATGCACGGACTCTGAGCTTATTGAACAACCAAGTGAGATGGGTCTGCTTGCAAGGTAGAGACCTAGGAAAGGTACACGCATCATAATGACTTGTGTTCTTGTTTGAATTGGATTGTTTGGGGAAAATTGGAATGGATAACAAAATGAATTAAATGAGTAAACAAATCTTAATAAAACTCCACACTATCGGGCTTAAGAAATCCTTGTTTGACTTTCAACTATGGATCCTGGTCGTCGTCCGCGTGTGGCTCAGACAGTTGAGGTTCAGCAGGATGATCTGGTTGATCACCGTAGGGTTGATCCAATTGAGGAAGACGATCAGTGGTAGAGGACGTTATGTGCTTTCCAGCGGCAAGCTTTGGGGAAGTACGAGGGAGGTGTTTCAAACGTGGAGATAGAGAGTTGGATGGAGGAGCTCGAGATCATTTTCAGTTTGATTCGGGCCCCGACGGAGTACTAAATCCCTTTGGCAGTCAGTCAGATGCAGGGAGCTGCATGTCAGTGGTGAACGCTATATCTAGGAGAGCGGAAGGAGGTAGATGTTTTTTGAGTCGACTTCCAGAAGGAGTTTCGGGCAGAGTTCCTTTCGTCAACCATGAAGGCAGTAAAGAGGTAGGAGCTTCTTTCTCTTTAGTAGGGGAGCATGTCAGTGAGAGAGCTGGGAAACAAGTTCAAGAACATTTTGCATTTTTCCCCGGATCTTTTTCCAAATGAGGAGTCTCATGCGAGACGTCTTGAGTAGGTGCTTCATCCTTCTATCCAGTATGCAGTTACTCCTTTTATATTGCCAACGTATCCGGAGGTTCAGAAGAAGGCAGAGGTGATCGAACGGATGCACTTGCGAAGAGGTTTGACTCGAAAAGGGAACCGACAAGGTTCTTCGAGGGGCAGAGTTGTTAGTGGCAGGTATCAGGCACCCGGACCTTTGAGGTTTTGATCGGTAGGGAGTCGACCTCAACAACTTCCTTTCTGGCCTTATGGTGCCAGTGGATTCCGTGCTTTTCTTGGGAGCTTTGTGCCAGTGTGTTTTAGTTGTGGGGCTCATGGCCATCGCCAGAGCCGGTGCCCAGGGGCTCCCCAAGCTCAGTTTGGTAGAGGTGGATAAGTTTGTTGGATTGGTGTTGCCCGATCCGGTTGTGCCAGTGTTTTAGTATGTCTATAAAGGTCATAAAATAGAAGCCTCCACCAGGAGAGGCAGTTCTAGCAGGACCACATAAATCAGAATCTATATATTCTTGAGGATGGTTATCCATCATAAAAGAAAGGCTATTGAAACTGACACTCTTGACCTTACCTAGAACAAAATCTTCCCAAAATGGGAGATTATTAGGTTTGATGACATTTATCAATCCCTGATTATTAAGTTCCTCAAGACATTTAGAGCTAACATGCCCCAACCTCCTGTGCCAAATCATAGTATTTTCAGTATTAGTGACATAGCTACATAGCTACTACCTTATTGTCGAGTGTGACTTTCCCATCCAAAATATATAGCCCACTAACTAGAGACCCTTTGATAACTGTTCTATATCCCTTGGTGATCTTTGGACAACCTAGTTTAGACTTGAATACATAGCCTTTCTAGTCAAGAAAACCCAAGTATATCAAATTCCGATATAGGTCGGGGACCCACCTCACATCAAGCAAGGTGAAAACAGAATGGTCATGATTGTTGGCGCCAAAAATGTGGCCCGAAAGAAAGGAACGAAAAAGGCCGGCGTGCTGCCTCGCGAAGCTCCGCCGCGAAGCGCCCCAACCATGGCGGCGCCGCGAAGCTCCAGAGGCGGTAATGCCCCGCGATCCCATTTGACGTTCGCGAGCCGCCGCGAAACCCCAGAGGCGGTAATTCTCCGCGAACTCATTTGACGTTCGCGAGCCGCCGCGAAGCTCCAGAGGCGGTAATCCTCCGCGAACCCATTTGACGTTCGCGAGCCGCCGCGAAGCCCTTGAGGCAGCGCGCAGGCGCTGCTTCGCGGCGCCCCTTCCCTATAAATACTGGACTCCCCCTGAGTCCCAAAGGACGGACAACCGGACCTTTCGACTTCTCCTCTCCCGAATTGCGAAGCACGCTTTGCCCCGGGAATCATGAGCTCCGCGAGGTACTTCTACTTCGCGAGACGACTCTGCTTTGTCTCGTTTTGAACCCCTCTTCCGAGAGGGATGCCCTTCGCGAAGCTCAAGGGCAGTCGCGAAGGAAGGGGATTCCCAAGGGAACCCGGGCAGCCGCGGAGCACTTGTGCTTCGCGAAACACCCAACCCATACGAGTGATCCCTATGCTAAGGCAGGATCGCTCCACTTCGCGAAGCACATTGCTTTGCAGGACCCTGCTTCGCGAGACACTCCTCCTTCGCGAGGAAGTGCTCCGCGAACACTGTTCCACTTCGCGAAGTGTCTTCCACTCACACCTATGCCCCATGCTAAGGCCAAGGCACCCCACTTCGCAAAGCACACTCCTCTGCTTAGCGATTCCTCTTCCCGTGCGACCCTCCAGGTTTGCACGATGTGATTTCAAAGTCCCATGGACAATACCTCCCGTAGCGTTGCTTCGCCTAATGCTTCTTCGCATAGGCACGCTAACGGCTATTGCTTTTTCGTATAGCCACGCTAACGTGGACCCCTCGATGGTTCGTTCCACGACCCCCCTTAACCATGGCCTTACCGGCACCTTCCCTTCCCCAAGGACCAGAGGGTACCGGTTATGTAAGCCCTAGGGGTGTGGAGTGAACTCACCTCGTCCGAGCTGCAGGACGTTAAACTGCCAAGCACCACGTCCTCAACACATGACGTTAAACTGTGATCCAACCTCGTCTCCCTCACGAAGGGTCCCCCCAACTCGAACATTTTTTACACCACTCGTCTCCACGGGAATGGAACTCTTCCGCACATGGAATGAGATCCTCCTTGTCAGAGTGGCGTATGTTCGTAGGGGAAGGGTTGCCTCAGAGCGTAAGCCCCTAACCTTTCGTACGGATGATTGCACCCGTGCATCTCTGTACTTCCCCACTACCAAGGTCAGTGCAGGGAGTGATAGGGAACGAGGCACCCCCCTCTGGGCCTCCATCCTGGAGTAAGTCCCAACACCATGGGCCGCCCAACGCGTAAGCCCCTTTTCGCTTCTCACGGACGCACCCCTCGCGACGTGATCGTCAGGTCCTTGCAACCTCTTGTTTCTCACACCGAGCATGACTCACGTGGGCTTAGAGTGAACACCGACCCTGACCACCCAACTCTTAGCGAACTACGAGGTCTTTGATCCATGTCAAGGCATGGTACGTAGGAAGCCTCCCTGAGGTTCAAGCCCACCCGTCATTTCACGTCGGGTCTTCCCTTTTGAACTACGAGGTCTTTGATCCATGTCAAAGCATGGTACGTAGGAAGCCTCTACGAGGTTCAAGCCCACCACTAGTGGACTCACGAGTCTGCTTTCACGTCGGGTCACACCCGCGTCCAGCATGACGTTAAACTGCACACTCCCGTCTAGCATGACGTTAAACTGCCGGTCCAATGGTAAGCCATTGTGACCCACCCCTTTTGAACTACGAGGTCTTTGATCCATGTCAAGGCATGGTACGTAGGAAGCCTTCACGAGGTTCAAGCCCACCAATAGTGGACCCCCCGGGTCTACTTTCACGTCGGTTCACCGACAAACCCCTTTTGAACTACGAGGTCTTTGATCCATGTCAAGGCATGGTACGTAGGAAGCCTCCAGGAGGTTCAAGCCCACCCATCATCCATTCACGTCAGGTCCCATTCTGGTCCAGTGGTAAGCCATTGCGACCCATCCCATTTGAACTACGAGGTCTTTGATCCATGTCAAGGCATGGTACGTAGGAAGCCTCTATGAGGTTCAAGCCCACCCGTCATTTCACGTCGGGTCTCACCCCGGTCCAGCATGACGTTAAACTGCATTCTGGTCCAGTGGCAAGCTATTGCGACCCTTTCCCACCTGAACTACGAGAACTTTGATCCATGTCAAGGCATGGTACGTAGGAGGCCTCTATGAGGTTCAAGCCACATTGCTCGGTCGTTCGTTCACGTCGAGTTTCGCCCTCGTCCAGCATGACGTTAAACTGTATGCCCCCCTTGTCCTGCACGACATTAAACTGCCCACCTATTCCCATTTGAACTACGAGGTCTTTGATATGTGTCAAGGCATGGTACGTAGGAAGCCTCCCAGAGGTTCAAGCCCATCCCTCATTGGACCAAGGTCCACTTTCATGTCGGTTCGCCGATAAAGCCCCATTTGAACTACGAGGTCTTTGATCCATGTCAAGGCATGGTACGTAGGAATCCTCCCAGAGGTTCAAGCCTTACTCCCATCGGACCAAGGTCCCTCATTTACGTCGGTTCGCCGACACCCATCGCCCGTCGTTTATTCACGTCAGGGTTCACTATCGTCCCACATGACGTTAAACTGTATCCCCTGAACTACGAGGACTTTGATCCATGTCAAGGCATGGTACGTAGGAAACCTTCCCAAGGTTCAAGCCCACCATTAGTGGACCCACGAGTCTACTTTCACATCGGTACTCTGACGAGGCCCATCAGACCAAGGTCCACCTTTCCCGAACTACGTGGACTTTGATTCCCTACCACGGGGATACGTAGGAAGCCTCGTCAAGGCTCAAGCCCAACTTCACTGTCGCCCCCTGCGATGGTCCCATTTCACTCTCCTTCCACTCCATTCATCAACCCACCACCCGTTCCGATTCTCGCCCGGACCGTCTTATCCTGGTGAGACCATGTCGGTACGCTCTTCTTCACAGTCGCCCATGGGCTGGCCCCGGTATCGATATCCCTCAAGGAGGATCCCTCAATCCGATCTATCCTAGCCAATGCCCTGGTTGGGTTGATCCGTCTCCGCTGGACGTTAAACTTGCGGCATACCCTGTGTTGAGCACGAGAAGCTGAGGAAAACCTCAGATATGTGTCTATGACATATAATCCCCCGCGCTCGATGTGGGATGCCTCGGGCTTCCACGCCCTCGAGAAGCCTTGTGGTCAAGGATAACAGACAGACATGCCAGGTACCCCAGCATCCAGACACGCTACTGATGCCTCAACGTGACTACTCCCCTGACCGAAGGTTGCTGCCCTGACTGGACCCTTTGGAATGTCCCGACAGAAGCAGTGTAATTAACTGGCGTCCATAGAAACATGGCACCGGGAAGAGTTTCACGAACTACGTATTAAATCTATAAGGGAGACCCGGACTAGGTGATGGGTTCTGAGGAAGAATCCGCAGGAGGAAGAACCGACATCCCATCATCCCGTTTCGATCAAGGAGCGGACATCGCTGAATAAGGAGCGAATGTCGCCCGCCATTGGAAAGCGGGAATGCGGGGCAACAGAAGCGCCGCGCGTCCTCCACCACGGACGGACGGGCGCGCGCCCCGGCGAAAGCGTCGGAAACAGAAATGGTGAACCAGACGTGAAATTCTTCTCCTCAATATGGAGATTAGTAGCGTTCGAGACACCAGTAGATTGACGTGTCACCGGATCCAGATATCCGGTGCCTGGCCCCGCCAAGCAAATAGCGGGCCTGTCGTGAAACTCACCGGAAGTCGGGGAACCAGGTTGCTATTTCAGAGATGCGGTCACCATCCGCTCCTCGCCCACGCAGGGGCAGGGGCAACACCACGACGGCCACCCCACGTAGCGCCACTACCGCCACGCCACGGAATACGGGACACCCACGTCCCCTTTCCCCGTCAGAGGTCATCCAACGAAGGGTGATCAACAGCATCGTGCGCAGGTACGAGGAGGAAGGGGTCATCCCGACCAGGGATATGGCTCGCTTGGACATGGAGGCCTCCAGGCCCCGCCGTCAACGCCGCCCTAACAGGCCGCGCAGGGAGCCCCTGCTCCCCACCCCGACATTCAACCGTTTCGGGAGCCTATCCCCGGAACGCCTTGACGACTCCTCGCCTTACGCTGAAGAGGCGGGCGCTGTCCGGCTCAGTCCGCTCAGGGCCCCGACCCGGGGGCCCCAGGCGAGAGCTCCCGTCCGGCCGCGTTAGCGCCGCCGTCCGGCCCCGCAGGAAGAGCAGGCAGATTACGTCCCTGCACCACCTGCACCGGCCCGCCTGACCCGACGTCAGCGCCGGGCCCGGGCTGAGGACGCTCGCTCAAGCGCGTCCACGTCGACAGCTACAGTGGCCCGAGCCACCGCCGACGTGCATCATGAAGCCCCCGCGTGCATTGAGCAGGGGCACCCCTTCGCCCAACCAAGATTGAGACCCCAACCGCCCCATGGGCAGGCTGGGTTGACTCTCCGGGTTGCAGGCCCAAGTGGTGATCGCCGCGAGCTAACCCGCGGTAATGTCACCCCGTACGGAGGTCCTCCCCGTACCACTACTCCACAGAGCGTGGGCCTTCCCCGCTCCGAGGTTCGTCATGGAGGCATGCCTCGTGCTACCCCCATCCTGCAGGAAGACCTGCCCCGCGGCAGTGACGCTCAGCGCGGAAACATTTCCCGCGCCCACTACACAGGGTACGGAGCCCATTCTCCTGCCCCCGACTGCCAATCGGAAGGCACCATGCATCCGACCCTTCTTCAACGCGGGGGTCCCCCCTACGTCCTCTCTGCGACTGGCGAAGGTCCTCCTCGCCCCAGCAACTCAAGGAGTGACGGTCAGCCTCGCTCCGCTCGCATTGACCATGGAGGTCCTCCCCATGCTCCTGCCGATCCCAACAGAGGCTCCGCCTACATGGGTGTTCGTGGAGGCCCTCCCCACGTACCCTTCGATATTTGCCCTGGTGCCCCTCGCACCTCGGGCATCTCGAGCGGGGGCCCTCTCCGCCACGGCGCCAGTGCCGCCCCGCGACTCCATGATAGGGATCAACCCTGTCCCGATGAGCCACCCCAGGGCAGGATAGCGGGTCGCCGCCGCCACAAGAAGAATCCTGGGAAAGCCAGGGTGGAGATCAAACCTGCTCGTTTCTCCGACTCTGAAGTGGAGTACGACTCAGCCATGGAACCTTCTCCCAGCTCCTCCGTATCAAGGACCGGGGCAGGAACCAGACGCGTCAGCCTCGTTCTCCCAGAACATGAGGTCCACCGGATCCCCATCTCCCTCCGCAGATACATCCAGGAGGAAGAGATTCTGGGAACTTCGCAGGTCTCGACCGCGCAGTCACCGCCATCGTCACCCGAAGCGCCCTCTACCTCTACTCGAGATCACGGGGAGCTGTTTTGGGGGTCAACGGTGGTAGAGCAACGACATGACCGGGCACCGGTAACGGCGATTCCCATGCCCGAAGCAGTGGCTGTTAGCCCATCCTATCGTGACATTGTGGTCAGGTCACCTCGCTCTTCAGAGGAAGGCCCAAAATTCGGTGGCCAGTCCGCTCGCTCGCCGTATTCTCCACCGCCGAGTTTGCTATCCCAGAGGTCCGCCTCGGTACCGCTACCGGTCCCTCAGCCGCCCCCGGTTGATGAGTGGGGTAATGCAGGGCCAGACCACGAGGCCGAACCCAGGAGCTTCTGGAGTATTCTTGCAGCGGACTATTTCACAGAGAAGTTCTGGCCCACGGCGGCGCTGAATTTCCGCGTACCCGAGTCTCTTACCCCTGAAGAGGTGGGATGCTTTTGTCGAACCCTCTGGGCGACGCACTTCCGCCTCCGTTGCGAACGGGTGGTATACCCCAGGAGTCGAGAGCACTTCGAGGAGATTGGCGAACAGTGCCGCCTGATCGATGCGGCCGCGCTCCTGGTGGCCCAGCACCCCGAGTCGCCAGGTCACCAGAGTGCCCTCCAACGAAAATGCGTTCAGAGTTTTAAAGCACTCCGCAAGATCGTCAGGGAAGCCACCCCCCATGTGCAAGTCCGTGGTTGGGGACACTATGCTGCCCTTCTTTTCGATCCTATTCGACGACAACCCGATTCGCTATGCGACATCGAGGACATGCCCTCGAGAGGAATCGCGGTCCACATGGCCGACATTGTGGACAGGGAAGACGAACTGGAACTCCTTGATGGAGACTTCCCCCCAGAGGGCGCACCGCCACTACTGGACCCATCAGGGAGAGTTACCCGTCAGCAGAGGAACCTGCTAGGTTGGAGGGCACTCTGGTGACCTGGCGACTCGGGGTGCTGGGCCACCAGGAGCGCGGCCGCATCGATCAGGCGGCACTGTTCGCCAATCTCCTCGAAGTGCTCTCGACTCCTGGGGTATACCACCCGTTCGCAACGGAGGCGGAAGTGCGTCGCCCAGAGGGTTCGACAAAAGCATCCCACCTCTTCAGGGGTAAGAGACTCGGGTACGCGAAAATTCAGCGCCGCCGTGGGCTAGAACTTCTCTGTGAAATAGTCCGCTGCAAGAATACTCCAGAAGCTCCTGGGTTCGGCCTCGGGGTCTGGCCCTGCATTATCCCACTCATCAACCGGGGGCGGCTGAGGGACCGGTAGCGGTACCGAGGCGGACCTCTGGGATAGCAAACTCGGCGGTGGAGAATACGGCGAGCGAGCGGACTGGCCACTGAATTTTGGGCCTTCCTCTGAAGAGCGAGGTGACCTGACCACAATGTCACGATAGGATGGGCTAACAGCCACTGCTTCGGGCATGGGAATCGCCGTTACCGGTGCCCGGTCATGTCGTTGCTCTACCACCGTTGACCCCCAAAACAGCTCCCCGTGATCTCGAGTAGAGGTAGAGGGCGCTTCGGGTGACGATGGCGGTGACTGCGCGGTCGAGACCTGCGAAGTTCCCAGAATCTCTTCCTCCTGGATGTATCTGCGGAGGGAGATGGGGATCCGGTGGACCTCATGTTCTGGGAGAACGAGGCTGACGCGTCTGGTTCCTGCCCCGGTCCTTGATACGGAGGAGCTGGGAGAAGGTTCCATGGCTGAGTCGTACTCCACTTCAGAGTCGGAGAAACGAGCAGGTTTGATCTCCACCCTGGCTTTCCCAGGATTCTTCTTGTGGCGGCGGCGACCCGCTATCCTGCCCCGGGGTGGCTCTTCGGGAGAGGGTTGATCCCTATCATGGAGTCGCGGGGCGGCACTGGCGCCGTGGCGGAGAGGGCCCCCGCTCGAGATGCCCGAGGTGCGAGGGGCACCAGGGCAAATATCGAAGGGTACGTGGGGAGGGCCTCCACGAACACCCATGTAGGCGGAGCCTCTGTTGGGATCGGCAGGAGCATGGGGAGGACCTCCATGGTCAATGCGGGCGGAGCGAGGCTGACCGTCACTCCTTGAGTTGCTGGGGCGAGGAGGACCTTCGCCAGTCGCAGAGAGGACGTAGGGGGGACCCCCGCGTTGAAGAAGGGTCGGATGCATGGTGCCTTCCGATTGGCAGTCGGGGGCAGGAGAATGGGCTCCGTACCCTGTGTAGTGGGCGCGGGAAATGTTTCCGCGCTGAGCGTCACTGCCGCGGGGCAGGTCTTCCTGCAGGATGGGGGTAGCACGAGGCATGCCTCCATGACGAACCTCGGAGCGGGGAAGGCCCACGCTCTGTGGAGTAGTGGTACGGGGAGGACCTCCGTACGGGGTGACATTACCGCGGGTTAGCTCGCGGCGATCACCACTTGGGCCTGCAACCCGGAGAGTCAACCCAGCCTGCCCATGGGGCGGTTGGGGTCTCAATCTTGGTTGGGCGAAGGGGTGCCCCTGCTCAATGCACGCGGGGGCTTCATGATGCACGTCGGCGGTGGCTCGGGCCATTGTAGCTGTCGACGTGGACGCGCCTGAGCGAGCGTCCTCAGCCCGGGCCCGGCGCTGACGTCGGGTCAGGCGGGCCGGTGCAGGTGGTGCAGGGACGTAATCTGCCTGCTCTTCCTGCGGGGCCAGACGGCGGCGCTGACGCGGCCGGACGGGAGCTCTCGCCTGGGGCCCCCGGGTCGGGGCCCTGAGCGGACTGAGCCGGACAGCGCCCGCCTCTTCAGCGTAAGCCGAGGAGTCGTCAAGGCGTTCCGGGGATAGGCTCCCGAAACGGTTGAATGTCGGGGTGGGGAGCAGGGGCTCCCTGCGCGGCCTGTTAGGGCGGCGTTGACGGCGGGGCCTGGAGGCCTCCATGTCCAAGCGAGCCATATCCCTGGTCGGGATGACCCCTTCCTCCTCGTACCTGCGCACGAGGCTGTTGATCACCCTTCGTTGGATGACCTCTGACGGGGAAAGGGGACGTGGGTGTCCCGTATTCCGTGGCGTGGCAGCCGTCGTGGCGGTAGTGGCGCTACGTGGGGTGTCCGTCGTGGTGTTGCCCCTGCCCCTGCGTGGGCGAGGAGCGGATGGTGACCGCATCTCTGAAATAGCAACCTGGTTCCCCGACTTCCGGTGAGTTTCACGACAGGCCCGCTATTTGCTTGGCGGGGCCAGGCACCGGATATCTGGATCCGGTGACACGTCAATCTACTGGTGTCTCGAACGCTACTAATCTCCATATTGAGGAGAAGAATTTCACGTCGGGTTCACCATTTCTGTTTCCGACGCTTTCGCCGGGGCGCGCGCCCGTCCGTCCGTGGGGGAGGACGCGCGGCGCTTCTGTTGCCCCGCATTCCCGCTTTCCAATGGCGGGCGGCATTCGCTCCTTATTCAGGGACGTCTGCTCCTTGATCGAAACGGGATGATGGGATGTCGGTTCTTCCTCCTGCAGATTCTTCCTCAGAACTCATCACCTAGTCCGGGTCTCCCTTATAGATTTAATACGTAGTTCGTGAAACTCTTCCCGGTGCCATGTTTCCATGGACGCCAGTTAATTACACTGCTTCTGTCGGGACATTCCAAAGGGTCCAGTCAGGGCAGCAACCTTCGGTCAGGGGAGTAGTCACGTTGAGGCATCAGTAGCGTGTCTGGATGCTGGGGTACCTGGCATGTCTGTCTGTTATCCTTGACCACAAGGCTTCTCGAGGGCGTGGAAGCCCAAGGCATCCCACATCGAGCGCGGGGGATTATATGTCATAGACACATATCTGAGGTTTTCCTCAGCTTCCCGTGCTCAACACAGGGTATGCCGCAAGTTTAACGTCCAGCGGAGACGGATCAACCCAACCAGGGCATTGGCTAGGATAGATCGGATTGAGGGATCCTCCTTGAAGGGATATCGATACCGGGGCCATCCCATGGGCGACTGTGAAGAAGAGCGTACCGACATGGTCTCACCAGGATAAGACGGTCCGGGCGAGAATCGGAACGGGTGGTGGGTTGATGAATGGAGTGGAAGGAGAGTGAAATGGGACCATCGCAGGGGGCGACAGTGAAGTTGGGCTTGAGCCTTGACGAGGCTTCTTACGTATCCCCGTGGCAGGGAATCAAAGTCCACGTAGTTCGGGAAAGGTGGACCTTGGTCTGATGGGCCTCGTCAGAGTACCGATGTGAAAGTAGACCCGTGGGTCCACTGATGGTGGGCTTGAACCTTGGGAAGGTTTCCTACGTACCATACCTTGACATGGATCAAAGTCCTCCTAGTTCAGGGGATACAGTTTAACGTCATGTGGGACGATAGTGAACCCTGACGTGAATAAACGACGGGCGATGGGTGTCGGCGAACCGACGTAAATGAGGGACCTTGGTCCGATGGGAGTTAGGCTTGAACCTCTGGGAGGATTCCTACGTACCATGCCTTGACATGGATCAAAGACCTCGTAGTTCAAATGGGGCTTTATCGGCGAACCGACATGAAAGTGGACATTGGTCCAATGAGGGATGGGCTTGAACCTCTGGGAGGCTTCCTACGTACCATGCCTTGACACGGATCAAAGACCTCGTAGTTCAAATGGGAATAGGTGGGCAGTTTAATGTCGTGCAGGACAAGGGGGGCATACAGTTTAACGTCATGCTGGACGAGGGCGAAATTCGACGTGAACGAACGACCGAGCAATGTGGCTTGAACCTCATAGAGGCCTCCTACGTACCATGCCTTGACATGGATCAAAGTCCTCGTAGTTCAGGTGGGAAAGGGTCGCAATAGCTTGCCACTGGACCAGAATGCAGTTTAACGTCATGCTGGACCGGGGTGAGACCCGACGTGAAATGACGGGTGGGCTTGAACCTCATAGAGGCTTCCTACGTACCATGCCTTGACATGGATCAAAGACCTCGTAGTTCAAATGGGATGGGTCGCAATGGCTTACCACTGGACCAGAATGGGACCTGACGTGAATGGATGACGGGTGGGCTTGAACCTCCTGGAGGCTTCCTACGTACCATGCCTTGACATGGATCAAAGACCTCGTAGTTCAAAAGGGGTTTGTCGGTGAACCGACGTGAAAGTAGACCCGGGGGTCCACTATTGGTGGGCTTGAACCTCGTGAAGGCTTCCTACGTACCATGGCTTGACATGGATCAAAGACCTCGTAGTTCAAAAGGGGTGGGTCACAATGGCTTACCATTGGACCGGAATGCAGTTTAACGTCGTGCTGGACGGGAGTGTGCAGTTTAACGTTATGCTGGACGGGAGTGTGCAGTTTAACGTCATGCTGGACGCGGGTGTGACCCGACGTGAAAGCAGACTCGTGAGTCCACTAGTGGTGAGCTTGAACCTCGTAGAGGCTTCCTACGTACCATGCCTTGACATGGATCAAAGACCTCGTAGTTCAAAAGGGAAGACCCGACGTGAAATGACGGGTGGGCTTGAACCTCAGGGAGGCTTTTTACGTACCATGCCTTGACATGGATCAAAGACCTCGTAGTTCAAAAGGGAAGACCCGACGTGAAATGACGGGTGGGCTTGAACCTCAGGGAGGCTTCCTACGTACCATGCCTTGGCATGGATCAAAGTCCTCGTAGTTCGCTAAGAGTTGGGTGGTCAGGGTCGGTGCTCACTCTAAGCCCACGTGAGTCATGCTCGGTGTGAGAAACAAGAGGTTGCAAGGACCTGACGATCACGTCGCGAGGGGTGCGTCCGTGAGAAGCGAAAAGGGGCTTACGCGTTGGGCGGCCCATGGTGTTGGGACTTACTCCAGGATGGAGGCCCAGAGGGGGGTGCCTCGTTCCCTATCACTCCCTCCACTGACCTTGTAGTGGGGAAGTACAGGTGCAATCATCCGTACGAAAGGTTAGGGGCTTACGCTCTGAGGCAGCCCTTCCCCTACGAACATACGCCACTCCGACAAGGAGGATCTCATTCCATGTGCGGAAGAGTTCCATTCCCGTGGAGACGAGTGGTGTAAAAAATGTTCGAGTTGGGGGGACCCTTCGTGAGGGAGACGAGGTTGGATCACAGTTTAACGTCATGTGTTGAGGACGTGGTGCTTGGCAGTTTAACGTCCTGCAGCTCGGACGAGGTGGGTTCACTCCACACCCCTAGGGCTTACATAACCGGTACCCTCTGGTCCTTGGGGAAGGGAAGGTGCCGGTAAGGCCATGGTTAAGGGGGTCGTGGAATGAACCATCGAGGGGTCCACGTTAGCGTGGCTATGCAAAGAAGCAATAGCCGTTAGCGTGCCTATGCGAAGAAGCATTAGGCGAAGCAACGCTACGGGAGGTATTGTCCATGGGACTTTGAAATCACATCGTGCAAACCTGGAGGGTCGCACGGGAAGAGGAATCGCTAAGCAAAGGAGTGTGCTTTGCGAAGTGGGGTGCCTTGGCCTTAGCATGGGGCATAGGTGTGAGTGGAAGGCACTTCGCGAAGTGGAACAGTGTTCGCGGAGCACTGCCTCGCGAAGGAGGAGTGTCTCGCGAAGCAGGGTCCTGCAAAGCAATGTGCTTCGCGAAGTGGAGCGATCCTGCCTTAGCATAGGGATCACTCGTATGGGTTGGGTGTTTCGCGAAGCACAAGTGCTCCGCGGCTGCCCGGGTTCCCTTGGGAATCCCCTTCCTTCGCGACTGCCCTTGAGCTTCGCGAAGGGCATCCCTCTCGGAAGAGGGGTTCAAAACGAGACAAAGCAGAGTCGTCTCGCGAAGTAGAAGTACCTCGCGGAGCTCATGATTCCCGGGGCAAAGCGTGCTTCGCGATTCGGGAGAGGAGAAGCCGAAAGGTCCGGTTGTCCGTCCTCTGGGACTCAGGGGGAGTCCAGTATTTATAGGGAAGGGGCGCCGCGAAGCAGCGCCTACGCGCCGCCTCAAGGGCTTCGCGGCGGCTCGCGAACGTCAAATGGGTTCGCGGAGGATTACCGCCTCTGGAGCTTCGCGGCGGCTCGCGAACGTCAAATGGGTTCGCGGAGGATTACCGCCTCTGGTGCTTCGCGGTGGCTCGCGAACGTCAAATGGGATCGCGGTGCATTACCGCCTCTGGAGCCTCGCGGCGCCGCCATGGTTGGGGCGCTTCGCGGCGGGGCTTCGCGGCGGGGCTTCGCGAGGCAGCGCGCCGGCCTTTTTCGTTCCTTTCTTTCGGGCCACATTTTTGGCGCCAACAAATGCCCCCCCTCAGACTTGGAGCCGCGGAGGGCGAAGGGTCGAAGTCTGAGGGAAAATCGCCAAAATTGTCGGTGGTTCGCGATGCAGCATCGCGAATGGGCCCCGCGATGCTCGCCGGGGCCGCGGAGCCGGACGCGCCGCGATGCTCCGGGGTCTCCGCCTATAAATAGGGGGTCCGACCTCTTTTGTCTTTACGTGCCTTGTCTTTTTTGCGCTCTCGACTTCGCGAAGCTCCGCGTACTCCGCGCCAGCCCTTCGCGAAACGAGCTTCGCGGCGAACCGAGGGTCTCCGACTCCGCGTCCGCGCTAGGCGAACTTCTTGTCGGCCTTGGCCAGACTTCGCGGCTTGGTCTCGCGACCGATCTTCGCGATTCAACTTCGCGACCGAGCCTCGCGATTCCTCTTCGCGGCCGAGCTTCGCGATTCAACTTCGCAGCCGAGCTTCGCGATCCAGGGAGAGAAAAACCTTTTCTGAGGGTTGGCATCAAAATGGCCCATCAAGAGGCTGTGCTGGGAGTGCTTGCAGATGCTGCTCGTCGGGATGAGATGGCTAACCGTCCAGGCTTGGGGGAAATGGTTCGGAGCCACTCGGACCACACTTCTTTGACAGATCTGCTGTCGGAAGGTCAGAAGGATTATCCACAGTGTAAGAAACTACCGTTGTACGGCTTCGGGCTGAGAGATGACGTCTTCATCCCTGAGGCGAGAAGGGATGAACCAGCTTGCTGGTTCAGGAGCACACCGTGCCAACACCAATGGTTCAGGGCGGCCGATGGTCATGCGCGGGAGGATTTCACACCCATCACCGCTGACTGTCTCTACAACCATGTGAATGATATCGACGGGAGGCCACTGCAACCGGAGACGTCCCCTCCTCTTTACCGCACCATGCTGAAGGCGGCTTTGCAGGATCCAAGGAAAGGATGGTCTGATGAGTGGGACCTGCGCCAGGGCGGCAATTTTACCGACGACTGGGCCTGGGCCTACTGGGTAGGCGCCTCATGCGAGGAGTTCGGGGCCGAGCTGAGGAGAGTGGGATTGTATGAGGCGGCGTGGGCCTCCCAATTCCACATTTACCAACCAAAACAGCTGATGCCGGAACTGCTGAGTAGATGGTCGTCCAGAACCAACACTTTTCACCTTCATCACGGGGAGGTGGGCATCAGCCTGTGGGATGTCCACCAGATTTCCGGGGTCCCGATCTTGGGGGCCATGTATGACGAATTCCTCCCCGTCATCAGCGCGTGGGGAGATGCGGAGCAAATGCCGCGACTGGCGTTGGCGCTGATGGCACTTGTCCCTGGAGAGGACAAGGAGGCCGTGAGGGGCGTCCACTTCAGGAGGTGGTTCAAATGCTTTCTGAATTTCCCAGAGAATCGAGAGTTCCCTCCAAGGCCTCGGACTTGTCCAAGGGCAGCCCAACGGGGCAAAGGGCACTCGTATTGGCGGGTCTTGGAGGACAGCCAATGGAAGACTTGGGGTTTCAGCGTCAGCACTGAACAACAGCCGATAGTCAGGCTGGCGGCGTTCATCGCGGCTCTCATCTGTGGGTGGATCCTACCAGTGAGGGATACAAGCATGGGGGTGCGGCCCAGCTCGTTCATCATGGCATCGATGTTGGCCATGGGGCAGCGGATCAACCTGGGGATTCCGATGCTCACCAAACTGTACAGAATGCTGCGGCACATTAGTGAGGGCAAGAAGCCGCCAAGGATATGCGGGCCCTTCCACCTCCTGTATGGGTGGATCGCAGCGCACATCAGGGGGATTTACGAGTATCCAAACCCCATCTCGCCACCGGGATCGAACTTTCGCCCCTCCATCCTGAACGCAGTTGGGAGCTTCCCGTTCAAACTGGCTGTCCCGATGGTACTGAATCGGGTGTGGAGGGCGGATGAGTTTAATTTCCACCCCTTCCCGTTGCCGACGGGAATACTTGTTGACGACGGGCGAGGAACGGAAGAACATCGGGCTTACCTTCTGGCCTTCCGAGGTGGAGTTTTGGTGGCTCGGATAGATCGTGAGCCAATCTGCGAACCGTACACCCCGCATCGTTTTGCGAGGCAATTCCGGTGCCTCCAGCGGTTGACCCCGCAGGTCTACTGGGAGGTGCGCCACGAGGAGCACCCGTGTGTGATGAGGCAGTTGTGGCTCATGTTCACACGGGAAGATGGGAAGATGCGGATTGTCCTGCCCCCACCCACCGCCGCTTTCGGATTGGTGAGGGAGTACGCCATCAGTTGGGAGGCTGCCTACCCAGGGGAGATGCTAAAGCAATCAACTATCCGCGTCGGTGACGGTGGGTCTTCTCTATCTCGAGGTCGGGGTCGGAGGGCAGCTAGGGCCGCTCGCGGTAGCGAGGCTGTGATGACGACGAGACCCGCACCGGCCGAGGGTATGGCAGCAACGGTGGATCCGGTGGTTCCGGAAGAGCAGGGCCATTCGGAGGGGCGGCCACCAAGGGGATTTCGTCGGATATCCACTCAGGCTCCGGGGAAGCGGTTGCGTCACATCGACATGGCAGAAGATGCTGTCTTTCCGGAAGCTTGGGACATTTGGGATGTCAACCAGCAATTCCTCAGCCCACCTGAGATGTGGGCCCACCTGAATCGCCTCGGGATGGAATTGTCGGGCATAGGCCCAGTTCGGGCTGGATTCATGGTGTCTCCGGCGGAGGCGGAGCAATACCTGGGCGAGCTGGAGGATTACGTCCACTCCAGCGGTGTTCCTCGCCCAATGACGGATCGGGTGAGGGTACTGTTGAATCAGACGGTCCCCCCGCAGTTATCGGCTGCCGATCTGAGGGAGCGCTTCCCCTTGCCGGAGGAATCAGAGGACTCTTCTCGGGGGGATGAGGCTGGAGGAGGGAGCCCGTTGGAGGAGGGCGAGGTCGGAGACCGAGGCTCAGAATCCGACAACTTCGCGGAGGCTCTCGAGGTAGCATTCCGAACTTTTCTCCTTACGATCTGTTCTTGAGCCACTATGGGCTTCTCACCGATGTTTAGGCCATGCAGGAGGAACTTGTTCGCAGGCCTCGTTCTCGCCCCTTGGCGGGTGATGATGCGAGATCTTCAGAACCCGCGCCCATGGCTGCGTCCAGTTCTGCGTCTGGTGGGACCAGAGCATCCGTGGAGGCTCTCCCGGAGTCTCCAGACCTCTCGACCATATACGGAGGGCCTCGCATCGGGGTCCCCTTAGTACCGGCTCAGGAGCAGCGCCAGGAGGTCGATCTCTGTAAGTCTCCTCCACCGGTTCCCTTGTCGCCATATGTAGACTATGCCTGCCAACTAACGTTCATGTCCCTCTCTGTCGTACAGTTCTCCGACTGGCGTGGGCTGCTGCAGCAAGACTGGTCGGGATGTCTGGTGGCATCCCTCCTAGGGGCATGCCGGTGATGGTGGCGATAGTCCCTCCACCCCCTCAAGCTGCGACGCACACCATCACTGGCGGGACCACCAGCAGGGCCGTACCTGAAGTCATCGAGGTGGACTCTGAGGAAGAGGATCAACCGGTCGGTCCCAGTCCTGTCGTGCCTGCGTCGGCGTCAGGTGTCGTACCCGATTCAACACCAGATGCAGATCCCGCTGAGGAATTCCTGCAGGCATATCCTGCGTACGAGCCTGCCAACCGCGCGGATTGGGACGAAACGGCCTCCGATAAGGAAGACAGCAGCATAGTCCGTCGCCGATCGTGGAAGCTGATCACGCGCTTTATCAGGGACACTCCCCAAGCGCAATGGCTGGCCGAAATGGATAGGCTCCGCTCGCGGTTGCGCGAACTGTGTGCCGGGGGAGTGGATGCCCAACGCCCTCACGCGCTCATCCGACACCTCATGGCTGAGAAGATCCGGGAGCATGATCGTGGGCTGAGCGTGGGATGGCAGCGGAGGAAGGCGACCAGCATTAGGAAGCTCCAGGAGGCTGAAGGCGAGGTCCAACAGACGCAGATCCGGGCCAATGAGCTTTCAGCCATTCTTGATACGCAGTCAGAGCTGGTCTCGCGGTTGAAGGCCCAGCTGGCAGAGGCTGAGGAGCATATGGGGCAGACCTCTGGAAGGATGGCTGCCGTCCAGGCCGAGGTAGAAAGGGCCAGGGTCAGAGTTGACGAATTACGCCCCGCCGCTGCTGAAGAGGAGCGGGAGTTGAATCAGCGGCAACAAGCTTTGGACGCCGCAAGTCAGCGGGTGGCGGAGCTGCAACGCTCTTTTGACGGGGTCAACCCGTCCATGGGGGAAGTCAACCCCCGAGTATTGTAACAAACCCGAAAGAAACTTTTATTAGTACTTTTGTGCTTCAACTCTTTCTTTCTCCTTTGTTTTGAGTGTCGTGGCACGCACGATTTCCACTGTTTGAATTGCCTCGTTACATCCCTACAATGTTTGCGGGACGTTTGGCGACAATCCTTCAAATCCACATGGGTCGAGCCCAATGTGAGATGCAGGAGGTAGTTGGCTTGATCGGAGAAGGAACTTCCAAGATAGCCAAATTACCGTTTCTTCAACGTGCTCTTATGCACGAACGGGGCAACGCCAGGGGCGCTGAAATCGGTCCAAACAAATGAAAATGGGAAGTGTGAATCACGATACCCAAATTCGGAACACTGTGGGGATGGCGTGACAATAAAGGACAACCGTTAATCGTGGCGGACAAACGGTATCCTTACTGCATTAGCCTGAAATGGGGACAACAAATGAGGGTCGACCGTTGACCATGTTCGAAACACGGGACCATGTCACAGGTGTTTTCGATCAATCCTTCGGGACGTTGGCCCAGGACAGTAGGCGGACCATAGGTCAGACATCCATACTGTTAGGGGGTCCTTCCAGGCATGACCCGTCTTTCGGAACGTTGGCCCAGGACGGTAGGTGAGCCGATGCGGCATGAGACCAGGCCGTTAGGGGGTTCTTTCAGACATGAAAGAGGACGAGGGTCCGAATAAGGGGCACGCAAAGCGTGGAATATGGAGTAATGGTTTGTTCAAACAGAATCCAACACTTCGGTAGTTACACCACCGTGGTGGGAGTACGCCAGATGGGCGCATCGGTCTGATCACAGATCATTCTTTCTTCCAGATAGGGCCTCTCTGGCGAGGGCCGGAAATGGGGAGGAACAAGATTTTGTGATTCCAGGGGCTGAACCCTAGGTGAAATGCCTGGGTGTCTCTACGTATCCCACGTGATGATGGGAATCAAGCCGTACGTAGTTCTGAAAGCACAGTTTAACGTCATGCGGGACGGGGAACAGCCCGACTGTATTGGCATACATCCTACCAAAACTACTAAGCCCACGTGAGTCGTGCTCGGTGCGGGAAACAAGCAGTAGTGGCGGGAATTTCCTGACACAAAAGGGGCAGGTTAGGGCAAAGGGACGCTCGGCGACTACTGGCCCAATGACACTAACACGATCATTTAGCGCACCTAGATGCGCGAAGAGAAAGAGCCAAGTATAATGGAGTTCCACTTGAACATGAGGAAGTGGAAATGTGTGAATCATGACGCTCGAGATTCGGATCACGATGATGGCGGCGTGACGATGGAGGATTACTGCTGACCATGTTCGCAACACAGCATCCCGTCGCGTTAGCCTAAAATGGGGACAAACAAATGAGGGTCGACCGTTGACCATGTTCGAAACACGGGGCCATGTCACAAATGTTGTCAGATATCCGTAGGGACGTTGGCCCGAAACGATTGAAGGGCCCTTAGGTCCAGCATTCATGGAGAGCCCTTAAGCTTAGTATCCACGTCGTCCGAGGGTCCTTTTGGATGTGGAAGAGGATGAGGATCCAAATAGCGAGCTCACGAAGCTTGGTCATGGGATGAGGGGAATGTCCCTGTGAAAATCCCACGCTTCGGGCTCTTTGTCAAAACACATCTGAATACGGCAACGAAACGTATTAGAGAGAGGGAGCAGATTCCTTTCCCTTGGGGAGATCTTAGTTTAGGGTCATAGAATTCGGACCATGGATGGGTAAAGGGATCAGGGGACGCATGGCATCAAAACCTGACGTGAATGAGGACATAGTCCTACTTACCATGCGTTCTCTGAGGAAATGCTCGAGTCGAGGGACCGAACACAAGGGTTAGGCTGGGCCCACGGGGAAGCACCCGGGCGCTCCTACGTATCTCATAAGGATGAGAATCAAGCCATACGTAGTTCTGGAAGGTGGCACGGTAAGGTACCAGTGCCAGGGGAAAAGGGAAGTGTGGGCATGGCCCTTGCACTAAAAGAAGCGGAATTTGATAAATCTTGTTTGTTCTTTAAGGTGAATGGTTTTTTTTTTGCGAAGCGACCGGCCTAGAACAGTAGGTCGTGATGTCGCCACAAGGATCAAGTCGTGATGGGCGTTGACAAATGGCATGGCACGTGACCAATACCCAACGTGATGTCCTCTACAACGAGGTCACCACAATGCGGTGCCGTTTTTCGTCGTGCGGCCAGGACGATAATGTCACAGTTTAGGGTCGTATGATAGGACCAAGCATGCATTTTATCGTCATGCAGCGCAGACGTAGCAGAAACGATGCTAGGCGGGAAATGTGCGCAGTGTTATAAAACACAATTGACAGAGACATGATCCCACATCAAATTGTACGCCATCCGGAGAGGGAAACCTTAGGCCGAGGGGCCTACACAGAAGTGAAACAGGGAGAGAGACTGGCTTCCTGAATGGGTTGTACCCGGAGACAGGGCGTCTGGGCGGTCCTACGTATCCCATGAGGATGGGAATCAGGTTGAACGTAGTCCCGAATGGATCTTAGTTTATGGTCTTAGAGTTCGGACCATGGGAGCCCCAAAGGACGCCAGATTGCAGCTTTGTCCCCCTAGCATGCAAAGGTGCACGGAGGGATAGCGCCAAAAAGTGTCGAGATTCCACCTGGACATGATGGGGTGGAAAATGATGTGAATCATGCAACCAACATTCAAGGACTGAAGGGGCTTGCGTGACGACAGAGGATTACTGCTGACCATGTTCGCAACACAGCATCCTGTCGCGTTAGCCTGAAATGAGGACTAACAAACGAGCATCGACCGCTGACCATATTCGCAACGCGGGATTTTATCGATTTGTTGTCCAAAACCCTCGGGGGCATTGGCCCGTATCGGTAGGAGAGCCCTTGGGCATTGTATCCAGGTCGTTATTGGGGGTCCCTCCGGGTGTGAAAGGTGATGGAAATCCGAATGGAGGGGAACACGAAGCTTGACAAGTGGAAGGAACTTGATCAAGTTGAATCTGACACTCTTGGTCCTAGACTAGAGTGCTCTTAATACATGGGTGAACCACTGCAAGGAGTCAAGGGACTCAACTTTGAGGGTGACCGAGAGATGGCAGGTTCCCGGGGGAAGGGGGCACGGTGCCCAAAACCTTGTATCATACCTACACATCCCCCTTCTGGAGAGGGATAGACCAAGTGGCCTAGGTGACCGGGAGATCAGGAGATCACTAGGAGGTGGGGCTGGACCCGAATCTTAAACATTCAGGTGGTCCTACGTATCCCATGAGGATGGAAATCAAGCCACACGTAGTTCTGAAGGGTGCCTTTTAATGTCATGCAGGACAAGGAATAAGAGGGCCAACTCTCAGAACGGGGTGCGCGTGGTGCAGCTATTGCAAACCTGTCGTGAATGGGGACATAATCCTACACTACGCCACGCGGTCCCGTGGCCGGGGTCCCAATGGTAAGACCCGAGAGAGGTGAACTTGCTGAACTCAAGCTGGACCCAAAGACAAGGGGTCTTGAACGTAGCTCCAGATGAGAGTCTTAGTTTATGGTCTTAGAGTTCGGACCGTGGGTGGTGACAACTCCCGAGTAAGCACAGATGTCAACCCAATCCCTAAGCCCACGTGAGATAAACTCGGTGTGGGAAACAAGGGGGGGATCCTCATCGCAATACTTGGGGCGTCCATCAAAGGGGAGTCGGCGGAGAGTTTCGAAGGACACTTTTGATGTAGCTTGTTCCTCCAACGCGCAGACGTGCACGGGGGAAAAGTACCAAGAGTTCCGAGACTCTATTTGGACATATGAAGTGATGAACGGTGTGAATTGTGTACCCGGCATTTGGGCTTAACGGGTTGGCGTGGCGATAGAGGAAGACTGTTAACCATGGTGGAAACACAGCGTCCATATCGCGTTAGCCTGAGGTGGGAACAACAAACGAGCATCGACCGCTGACCATATTCGCAACGCGGGATTTTATCGATTTGTTGTCCGATGTAGAGGGTGAAAATAAGAGAGACCCGAACCCCCAAGGTATCTCTCTAAAGGAGCCCTTGGGGTGTATTTATAATGAATATTAAAAACCACACCGGACCTCAAGTCTGATGTGGGATGCAGACTCCAACACTCCCCCTCAAGCTAGGTGTACCTAGCTTGGACACATAATGAAAAGAAAACAATAAAACAGACGCTAACACTCCCCCTCAAGCTGGACATACCCAGCTTGATGACAAAACATGACGAAATAAAAAGAACGCTGCAAAAGTTGCTGCTCCCCCTCACGATCGAAGCTCCTCCGCAGGATGATGGATGGATGAGGTTGCGGGCGCAGCAGAAGAAACCACTCAGATCGGCTGGTTGACGGAGCGCCAGGAATGCCGCACTAGTGGGGCCGGTCGTTGAAACGCCGGGAAATCCAAACTAGCACCGGGAAAACCGCACTTGCGGGGCCGGCGACGGGAGGCGGGGATTCCGCAGAATTGTTGCGGGACTGGCGACGCCAACGGGGACCGAATCCTAGGTGGTCGAGTTACTGCGCTAGCGAAAGGACGTGCCGGCGGAGAGATATGCGGCTGCCGGGAGGTGCCGGGAGATGCCGGCAAGGCGGGGATGCCGCAGGAGGAGGCCGGCGAGGGTGCAGAAGGCCGGGAGACGGCTCTGGAAGTTGGAGGAGGCCACCTGCGTGGAGCGGCCGGCACGGATGGAGGCCGGTTGCTGGCCGGAACAATCCGGATCTGCCCGGATCTGCCCGAAACAGTCCGGATCTGCCCGGATCTGCCCGGAACAGTCCGGATCTGCCCGGATCTGCCCGGAACAGTCCGGATCTGCCCGGATCTGCCCGGAACACGCTGGATCCGGCCGGAGTAGCCTGTATCAGGCCGAAGCCGGCCGGAGTTGTCCGGATCTGGCCGGAAATCTCCGGATCTGGCAGAAAAATCCGGGAAGGGCCAGCCGGGAGGGCGCGCGGAGGGCCGGTTGCTGGAGGCCGGCTGCTGGAAGCGCTGGCAGGAATGGAGGCCGGCTGGAGAAGGGAGGCTGCCGGCGCATGGAGCCGGCTGGGATGGAGCCGCCGGGGAGGGAGAGTCGCCGGGAGGGAGCGCTGCGCGCAGAGGGAGGTTGAGCCGACGGGATGCGCAGAGGAGAGGGCCGCCGGGAAGGGAGGCCCGCCGGGAGGTGGAGGCGCAGCGGGAGTGAGGACTGCCGGGAGGTAGGGCCTGCCGAGAGCTCCGCAGGAGGAGGCGACGGCGGCTGGAGAACTAGGGAGAGGCGTCCGCCGGGCGCCGGCATGGAGGGGCCGCCGAGACGAGGGCGCACCGCGGGAGGGCGGCGGAGGTCGGGAAGCCGCAACAGGGAGCCGTCGCGGAAGGGAGGCGCGCAAGGGTCGGGAGGCGTCGCGACGGGCGGCGCGACGGGATGCGCCGCTGCGGGATGTCGGGGCCGAGGAGCCGCGCAGGGAGGAGGAGAGCGCCGGGAGGGAGGGCCTGCCGGGGAGCCGCGCAGGGCAGAGGCGGGACATGAGGCGGAGGGCCGCCGGGGAGCCGCGGAGGAGAACTGCCGGAAGGGAGGACCGGCAGGAGCGGCGTGGGGCAGAGGCTGAGGGGCGACGGCGGTAACCCTACGGGGCCTTGAGGCCGCCGCCCCCCGGACAGGAAACCCTAAAGGGGGGCAAAAAAAAACAGGGAGGGAGGGATTGGGGGTTCAAAAAACCTCCTCTGATACCATGTAGAGGGTGAAAATAAGAGACCCGAACCCCCAAGCTATCTCTCTAAAGGAGCCCTTGGGGTGTATTTATAATGAATATTAAAAACCACACCGGACCTCAAGTCCGATGTGGGATGCAGACTCCAACATCCGAAACCCTGGGGGGCGTTGGCCCGTATCGGTAGGAGAGCCCTTGGGCGTAGTATCCAGGCCGTTCTTGGGGGTCCCTCCGGGTGTGAAAAATGATGAAAGCCCTGATGCGGGGATACGCAAAGCCTGGAAAGCGGGTGCGGACGTGTCCGAGTAAAGCTTGACATTCCAGGTAATAAACCAGAGTACTCTTAAGCACATTGGTGAACCGCCGAAAAAGGGATCGACGAAACAGCTCAGTAGGGGGGGGGGAGCATGGCGTGGTCATTACGAGATCATCGTAAATGAGGACATAATCCCACACCACACCATATGATCCTCTCATGGAGGAAGGATAGGCCAAGGGGCCAAGATGGGATGAGGATTCCCGAGAGATGGGGCTGGACCCGAATCTTGGACATCCAGGTGGTCCTACGTATCCCATTAGGATGGAAATCAAGCCACACGTAGTTCTTGAAATGCACGTCATACTGGACGAGGAGGGGAGTAATATACTCCTAAGCAAGGTGTACAGTATGGCGAAGAAGCCGACGTAAATGAGGACATAGTCCTACATCACACCATGCAATCCTATAAGAGAGGACCCGGGCTATGGCCCGGAAAGGCCAAGGGGCCTGGGGCTGAGCCTCGGTCAGGAAGGCCTGACTGGCTTGCAGTTTAACGTCTTGCAGAGAGGACGAGGGGCCAGGGGCCCAAGGAGGCCAAGGGGCCTGAGGCTGGGCCTCGTAAGGGGAGTCGTACGGCATGGTACATGATCCCGACGTGAATGAGGACGTAGTCCTACACCACACCGTACACTCCAGGTGAGAGATTGGGGAGAAGGCCAAGGGGCCTAAGATCAGGCATCAGTCAGGAAGGCCTGACTGGTTTGTAGTTTAACGTCTTACATGAGGACGAGGGTCGGGGACCCGAAAAGGCCAAGGGGCCTGAGGCTGGGCCTCGTAAGGGGAGTCGTACGGCATGGTACATGATCCCGACGTGAATGAGGACGTAGTCCTACACCACACCGTACACTCCAGGTGAGGAATCCTGGGCCGTGGCCCGGAGAAAGGGGGAAGTTATCAGTCAGAAAGGCCTGACTGGTTTGCAGTTTAACGTCTTACATGAGGACGAGGGTCGGGGACCCGAGAAGGCCAAGGGGCCTGAGGCTGGGCCTCGTAAAGGGAGGGCGTACGGCATGGTACATGATCCCGACGTGAGCGAGGACGTAGTCCCACATCACACCGTACACCCTTATGAGGAATCCTGGGCCGTGGCCCGGATCGCTAGCACCACCTGGGGGAAGTTTGTCACCTCGGGATGGGGCAGAATGAATCACTGTTCTTGATGCCTGGGGCATCTCGGGGTGGACCCGAAGATCCAGGACACTGTTGACCATGTTCGAAACACAGCGTTCCTATGGTGACCCGTATGGGGGCAACAAATGAGCGTCGACCGCTGACCAAATTCGCAACGCGGGACTTGTATCGGCTTGTTGCTTGAAAACCCTCGGGGGCGTTGGCCCGTATCGGTAGGAGAGCCCTCGGGCATTGTATCCAGGCCGTTCTTGGGGGTCCCTCTGGGTGTGAAAAATGACGGAATCCCAGTCAAGGAGTGGGTGAAGCATAGTTGTATCCATCCACGAAGGGGGCAAACACCTCCAGGGGGGAATGTGCAGCCGGGTCGAGGCTTGCTCGACGTGGGTCGGGGCAAAAGTGTGCACCCTGCCATGTCTTGACCCGAGGGGAAGATTTTGGCCTTTGGGCTGGGCCAACGGACGAAATGTCCGGGCGTTCCTACGTATCTCATAAGGATGAGAATCAAGCCATACGTAGTTCTTGAAGGCCATGCAGTTTAGCGTCATGCGGTGAGGACGTGGGAGGATAGAAGAACGGGAGTGGGCGCATGGTGCGACCTTTACAATCTTTGCGTGAGTGGGGTTGCATGAGCGGGGCCAAGAAAGCCTACCCCCTGCTACACAAAGATCCTCCAAGGAGACTATTCCCAGGGGGAATAGCGGAAGAGAAAAGCTTGGGGTTGGGCTCAAGACGAGGCGTCCGAGCGTTCCTACGTATCCCATGAAGATGGGAATCAAGCCACACGTAGTTCTTGACATGCAGTTTAACGTCATGCGGGACGAGGGGCATTTCATTCGGGGAGGTGTACGGTATGGTACATGATCCCGACGTGAATGAGGACGTAGTCCTACACTGTACCGTACGATCCCGTAAGAGGGTAAGTCGGGGAGAAACGAGGGGGCCTGGGGCCAGACCGCGGTCAGGGAGACCTGACCAGCTTGTGGTTTAACGTCTCGTGGTGAAGACGGGGGGTCAGGGACCCAAGGAGGCCAAGGGGCCTGAGGCTGGGCCTCGGTCAGGAAGGCCTGACTGGCTTGCAGTTTAACGTCTTGCAGTGAGGACGGAGATGCAGTTTAAGGTCGTGCGGGACCAAGTCGCAGTTTAGGGTCGTGCAGGACCCTCTCGCAGTTTAGGGTCGTGCAGGACCAAGTCGCAGTTTAGGGTCGTGCGGGACCAAGTCGCAGTTTAGGGTCGTGCAGGACCAAGTCGCAGTTTAGGGTCGTGCAGGACCAAGTCGCAGTTTAGGGTCGTGCAGGACCAAGTCGCAGTTTAGGGTCGTGCAGGACCAAGTCGCAGTTTAGGGTCGTGCAGGACCAAGTCGCAGTTTAGGGTCGTGCAGGACCAAGTCGCAGTTTAGGGTCGTGCAGGACCAAGTCGCAGTTTAAGGTCGTGCAGGACCACTTTTGCCCTAGGCAAAGTATCGCTTGAGGAATTTGGCATTGGTGGGAGGGGTTATACGCTCTCCATCTGTGGTCACCAAGGAGTATGCTCCGTTGGGGTAAACCTTATGGATGATATAAGGCCCTTCCCATTTGGGTTCTAATTTGGGCGGTTTCCTACCGGGAATCATTGGCGCTCGAAGGGCCAGTACCAGGTCACCCTGTAGAAAAGAGCGGAGACGAACCTTCTTGTCGAAGGCCCTCGCTATCTTGTCCTGATGCCTTTCCAAATTGTGCAGGGCACGAAGTCGGTTCTCGTCCAGTGCTTCCAATTCAGCTAGACGGATCTCGGCTACCTCATCTGATGTCTGGTGATCATAAACTGCAGTGCGTAGCGACGGCAGCTGGATCTCAATGTGTAGGACGGCCTCAGCTCCATACACCAGGGAATATGGGGTCACCTGGGTAGAGTTGCGAGTCGTCATCCGGTAAGCCCAGAGGGCGTTGGGGAGCTTGTCCGGCCAACTTTTCTTGTTCTGGCCAACCATCTTCTGCAGAATGTTAGAGAGGGTTTTGTTGAACGCCTCGATCTGTCCATTTGCCTGCGCATAGTAGCGGGAAGTATGGTTTGACCGGATGTCGTACTTGGCGTACAATTTTTTCAATTCAGCCGCTCGGAAGTTGGTGCCGTTATCAGTGAGGACTGCGTGAGGGACCCCAAACCGGTGGATAATGTTGGAGCTCACAAAGTCAACGATAGAACGGGCCTTAACCTCTTTGAGCGGGACTGCCTCTGCCCACTTGGAGAAGAAATCTGTAGCAGTCAAGATGAATCTGCACTGGCGGGCTGTTGCCGGTGGATACGGTCCCACTACATCAAGTCCCCATACCGCAAATGGCCAAAAGTACTTGGTGGGGTGGAGGGGTTCTGGCGGCCGATGCAAGAAGTTGGCGTGTACTTGGCACGCGTGGCATCTCTTGGCATACCCAATGCAATCGTGGATCATGGAGGGCCAGAAGTACCCTAACCTCCGGATTTGATGGGACAGCTTCGGCCCAGCTTGATGGGCGCCACAGGAACCGGCGTGAACCTCTTGCATAACTTGAGGTATCTCTACTCCTTGGATGCAACGGAGGAGGACACCATCGAAACTCCGTTTATAGAGGATCTGCTCAAGACTGGGGCCACTCTGGAGGGTAAATTGAAGTGCGCGGCGTCGGATTCGCTCACGCTCGGCCCGGTCGTCCGGGAGGCGACCATTTTGGAGATACTCAACAAAAGGTGCCCTCCAGTCGGGAGTGGCTTCCACCACTGCGTCTGACGAACCCGGGACTCCCAATATGGAGGGTCCCGCGGTGAGATGACTTACCCGCAGGCCATCATCGTCATCTCGGGTGACGGGGGCAATGACTCTCCGGTGTGCCACATGTATGATTAGGTCGTCTTGCTCGGGTTCTGCGAGCGACGCGGCCAAGCCAGCCAAGGCGTCTGCTTGACCGTTCTGCGACCGTGGGACATGGGTAACCTCTGGTCGAGAGGAGAACTGGGCCATTAGGCGGAGGGTGTACTCCAGCAACGATGCGAGCTCTGGCTTCCTGACGACATAGTCGCCATTAACCTGTTTGATTACCAGCTCGGAATCTCCCTTCACATGTAGATGGGGGACATGGATCTCAAGGGCCAACTCGAGGCCGGTGATGAGAGTCTGGTACTCTGCCTCGTTGTTCGTACAACCTTCTGACAACAGGAATGAGTACGGCAGGACGGCTTGCGCCGGGGTAATGAAAACAATACCCAGACCCACTCTGTTGAGCTTGGGGTCGTTGAGCCTTCTACCGGTGGGGCTCCGGGAGGCGCCGTCGAAATGCATTTGCCAACACGGGACAGCATGATCGACTGAGAGGATCGTCTCGTCGGGGAAATCCAGGTCCAGGGATTGATCCGCGGAGGTTGGATGGGCAGCTAAAAAGTCTGCCAATGCCTGTCCCTTAACGGCCTTCTGAGGCACGAACCTGATATCAAACTGCTGGAGAATCACCGCCCACCGTGCTGGTCGGCCAGTCAGCATGGGGCGGTTCAAGATGTACTTCAGCGGATCTACCCGAGAGATCAATTGCACCTCGTGGTGTTGCAGGTAGTGCCGCAACTTCTGCACGGCGAAGACGAGCGCAAGACAGCTCTTTTCGATAGGGGAGTATCTGACCTCCGTATCGAGAAGCATGCGGCTGAGATAGTAGAGACTGTTCTCAGTGCCCTCGTTATTCTTTTGGGCGAGCAGCGCGCCGAGGGATCTCTCCAGGGCGGTCACGTAAAGGACCAGCGGCTTTCCGGAGACGGGTGGCATCAAGACCGGAGGTTGGAGCAGATACTGCTTGATTTCCTCGAAGGCGGTCCGACACTCCTCATCCCATTCGTAGGCAGCGCCCTTCTTCATGAGCCGGGAAACGGGCTTACACTTGCCGGCCAGATTCGCGATGAATCGGCGTATATAGGCTAAGTGGCCTTGAAGGCCTCGGAGCTCTCGAATGCTGCTCGGGGGAGGCATTTGGCTGATGGCCTTGATCTTCTCCGGGTCGATCTCGATACCTCGGTATCTGACAACAAAGCCCAGAAACTTCCCGGAGGTGACTCCGAAGGCACACTTCAGCGGGTTCATCTTCAGGTGACGGGAACGGAGGAAACCGAACACTTTCTCGAGGTCTTTGAGATGGTCCTGGCGCTGATGTGACTTGACTACGAGGTCGTCCACGTAGCATTCCACCAATGTCCCGAGGATCGGTTTGAATATGCGATGCATGGCCCTCTGATAAGTGGCACCTGCATTTTTCAAACCGAATGGCATAACCTGGTAGCAAAAGGTACCTTGGGGAGCCCTGAAGGCAGTGGACTCCTCGTCTTCGGGGGTCATCCGGATCTGGTTGTACCCGGAGTACCCATCCATGAAAGAGAGGGCTTGGAACCCGGCCGTAGCGTCAATCAACAACTCCGTCACCGGGAGTGGGAAGTCATCCTTTGGGCAGTGGCGATTGAGATCGCGGAAGTCGATGCAGACTCTGATCTGCCCATTCTTCTTCCTGACCGGCACAATGTTGGCAAGCCATTTGGGGTACTGGACCTCCTTAATGAAGTTGGCTTTGATAAGCTTATCAACTTCGGCCTCAACCATAGCACCATGAGAAGGGTGCATTTTCCTGGGAGGCTGCTTAAACCCACGATGTTTTGCCGGGAGGCCCAGACGGTGAACGGCTACCTGGGGATCCAGTCCTGGCATCTCGTTGTAACTCCAGGCAAACACATCACGGTGCTGTTTGAGGAAGTCTACGTACTGCTGCCGCTCCTCGAGGGACATGGCCGCACTGATCAATGTGGGTTTCGGATCTACCTCGCTACCAAGGTTCACCTGTACCAATTCATCAACCGTGGTAGAGACGCCTTCTTCAAAGGCGGGGGGAGCATCCTCCAAGTCTTCCTCCCCACCCGTGGGGGAACTTCCCGCGACGGGAGATACTTCTGGGCTCTCAAAACCCGAGGGGCAGCTGGTGCCGGCTTGGGTAGCAGCGGTCATCACATCAGGAGACTCACTTGTCGTTGAGACCATAGCAATGAATGCATTTGATCCTATCCCATCTGGCCTTCGACCTAAAGGGCCACGTTTGATGATATCAAAGCAGTGGTGACGTGTCGGCCTGAGTCGGTTAATTCCAGCCCGGCGGAAGAGACACGTATGGCGCACCGCCGTTGTCATCAGCTTGACGTCCCGGTACCGTACAGGGGTAGGAGGTTCCGGGATGACCCGAGCCTGGTTGATGTAGGAGTACGAGGTGATTTTCCGCCGTCGCTTGGACACGGGAACATGCCTTCCTTGCGTACCCGAAACAACAAGACATTGCCCCATGTCGGGGGTCGTGGCCTCCAACCGGTGGATCGGGAGGATGTAGGCGTCGTCCATGCTTGCCCAGGGATCACTTGTGATCGGGGCGGGCTCATCCTTGCTTACCAGGATTTGCTTGTCCTTACTTTTGTAATAACCCGCATCCAGATAGCAGGCCTCACAAGAAGCGAAAGGGGACGCGTCTCCTTGGAGCACGCCTACTCGACCGTTGAGCGAGTACTTGAGGCACTGATGATACGACGAGGGGACCGCTGCATGCAGATGGAGCCATGGCCTACCCATCAATGCGTTGTAGGCGGTATCCTGAGAGACGACCATGGACTCGGTGCTGGCAATTAAGCCACCGAACTGAGTCTTCAGGCGGATCTTGCCGACTGGGGTTTGCTCTGTCCTGTCGTACCCCTGGATCCTGAGGTCAGAGGGGGTCAAATCACCTTCAGACAGACCCAGCTTTCGCAGCGTCCGGGTCGGAATTAGGTTGATTCCAGAACCCGTGTCAACGAGGCAGCAGCGGACTTCCACGCCGTTGAAGTGGCCAGTGATATACAGCGGGCGAATGTGCCCCTGTATGGGAGGGTCCTCATCTTCACCAGAGAACGAGATAATCGCCTGACATTCGGCGTTTTCAATCGTCTCGGTATGGAAGGCTTCCGCAGCTGCTACTTCCGTCTCGAACTGGAGGGGGCTCCTTAGGGCCTCGGCAAGTGCTTCGCGCATTTCAGATGACAGGCGAAGGGCCTCAAGGATAGAGAGCCTCGCCGGAATGCCGGCCAGGTGCTTTAGGACATCATACTTGCGTGTCAAACGCGAACCTCTGCTTACAGGGGGTTTTTCGGCATTTGGAGGCATAGCGGGTCCTGCTGGCTGAACCGGCGATTGACTAGTACTGGGTACATCTTGCTGCCTACCAGTAGTAGCCTGAAGAGTAGTCGCCGGGCTAGGATCGGACAGCGGAGGCTGGCCTGTAGCCGGGCAAGACTGACTATGATACGGACGAGGCGGCTCCCCCCGATCCAGTAGCACGAACGGCGGTGAAGGTAGAGCCGAGGGTGCTGGATGGGTCTGCGCGTGCTGAGATCTGCGCTGAGCCTGCTGCCTGGTCTCGGTAGCGTGCACGGCTTGGCCACAAGTGCCTGCTGACGTACCTCGATGACCGGCGCGATTGCGATTCCGCTGACGTTGACGTCGGCTGGAAACGTTGGGGAGGTCTGCCTGGGGTTCCCCCTCGTCGGGGGTCATATAGGGCTTTACCAGCTCCACGGTGTTAACCGAAGCGTACCCTTGGCTGTCGCTCGAGGAGTCATCCACCGCTGGGCGGATCCTGGGAGGAATCCCCATTTCGGGGGGCAGGAAGTCGCCGAATGTGCGGGATGACGACGGCACCGGTGGTGCACGTTGCTTCTTCTTGCGTCGCCTCTGCTTGCCCTTTTGGGAAGAGGTCGACTGCGAAGACGATGCGGAGGTACCGGCCATTTCTTCTGAAGGTTCCGACTGCTTCAGGCGTGCCCGGATGATACCCTGGGCACGGACAACGGTTTTTCGAGCCATCCAGTCGTCATATTTCTGGGATCCGCGGCTAGGGACCTGTTGCCACTCACCTCCGTTGTCGCTGCCGATTTCTGATCCTGCAAAGACGCCTGCCACTTGCGCTGGTGCTGGGCCCAACTTGACTATGTTGTTGTTGACCTGGTCCTGAAGCCGGTCTTTAAACACATAGCATCGCTTGAGGGTGTGCCCCAGGATCCGATGATAAGGGCAGTAGTTGGGGTGATCGGTGAGATGCGCCTCTGCCGGCCTTCTGCACTCAGGCAGACGCACAATCCCTTGCTCTAGAGCACTTCGAAAGTAGCCAGGGACCTGATTTTCGTTGAACGAATAGGTCTGGTACCTTCTTTCCGGATAGGGGGCCCTGGGGGCCTGGTCCTGACGAGGGACCGGAGGGGCCTGCCGAGGAGGCGGCGCCTGGTTGTCTCGCCTAGGTGGTGGTGGCGCGTTGCGCGGGGGAACCTGTCGGTTCTGAGGCGGTCGCTGCTGGGCAGGAGCCTGTGCTTGAGGTGGAGGACCTCTGCGGGGTTGCGGGGGTGGTGCCGCCGGCAGCAACTCCAGCTGCCTCGGGGCTTCTATTTGAGCCACCGCGGCGGGTTCAGCCCTCGCGGTCCTCCTGGTTGGGATCATAGGGAGCAACAAACGTGCCTGACTAGCCTGTTGCAGGGCTTCCTCGAGGCGCTGGGCCTTATCCGAGAAATCTCTGAACCCTCCAGGGTAGTTCTGGGTAATCAAGGAGGGTACCAGCTCTGTCTTGACGTTCCCCACACACATCGTCAGAAATTGCTCCTGAGTCAGTGGCATATCGAGGGAGTACGTAAGTCCCTTCCACCGGGCGATGAAGTCTGCGACTCGCTAATCAGGCCTTTGCTTGCACTTGAAGAGGTCTGCAATGCTGGTCTTTCGCGTGGTGGAGCTGAACTGGTACAGGAACTGCAGGCGAAGATCCTCCCAACCGGTCACCGATCCGATAGGGAGCTGGCTGTACCAGAGGAATGCCAGACCTTCCAATGTCTGTACAAAACATCGGAGTTTGGCGGCTTCTTGCTGAGCCGGGGTCCCCAGCATGGGGCCACACCTGGAAGAAAAATGTGCCAAGTGCTGTGGCGGGTCCCCCGTCCCGTTGAAGGGTGAGAAAGTGGGGTTTCCAAAACCCGGAGGTGCGGGCATATCATCCACCCACGCGGGATAAGGCTTGTCATCCGGTGGGACCGCCACCTGCCGCGTTTCCAACGCCTCGAGGCGGGCTGTGAGTGCCGCAATAAGGTCCTCCGGGTGAGGGTCCCTGTCTTGACGGGGATCCCTAACCACAAGTGCATTGTCAGGTTCTTCAACACGGTAGACGGCTTCGGCCGCTCGTGGGTCAACTGGCTGGACGACCTGCAGGGTGACTGGGGGAACCCGGGTTGGATTCTTCAGATTGCCCCGTCGCTCGGGGGGGTTTGGCGAGACGTATCGCGCCCTCTTGCCGTATGTTCCGGCTTCCGCCCTGTCTGCGGCAGTGGCATGATCAGGGTTGCCCGGAGGCATCTCACCGGGGGGGAATTGTTCCTGCCCCTGCTGCCCCGGCCTGGGATTACCATAATCGGGTCGCCGCTCTGCGGCACGCTCAGCCAGGAGTTCGTCAACCAGCCTCTTCTGCTCAGCAAGCTGTTGGCTTAACGCGGCCTTCTCAGGATCCTCGTCCGTTTTCTGCACAGAAGCGAACGGGTCGGAGTGCTTGACGGTTCCGACGTGCTCTTTACCCTTGCCAGCGTTTCGACTGAGTACCAGCGACTCTGTGGGTACGGGCAGGCCTAGCAGGTTCCTCTGCTGACGGGTAACTCTCCCTGATGGGTCCAGTAGTGGCGGTGCGCCCTCTGGGGGGAAGTCTCCATCAAGGAGTTCCAGTTCGTCTTCCTTGTCCACAATGCCGGCCATGTGGACCGCGATTCCTCTCGAGGGCATGTCCTCGATGTCGCATAGCGAATCGGGTTGTCGTCGAATAGGATCGAAAAGAAGGGCAGCATAGTGTCCCCAACCACGGACTTGCACATGGGGGGTGGCTTCCCTGACGATCTTGCGGAGTGCTTTAAAACTCTGAACGCATTTTCGTTGGAGGGCACTCTGGTGACCTGGCGACTCGGGGTGCTGGGCCACCAGGAGCGCGGCCGCATCGATCAGGCGGCACTGTTCGCCAATCTCCTCGAAGTGCTCTCGACTCCTGGGGTATACCACCCGTTCGCAACGGAGGCGGAAGTGCGTCGCCCAGAGGGTTCGACAAAAGCATCCCACCTCTTCAGGGGTAAGAGACTCGGGTACGCGGAAATTCAGCGCCGCCGTGGGCCAGAACTTCTCTGTGAAATAGTCCGCTGCAAGAATACTCCAGAAGCTCCTGGGTTCGGCCTCGGGGTCTGGCCCTGCATTACCCCACTCATCAACCGGGGGCGGCTGAGGGTCCGGTAGCGGTACCGAGGCGGACCTCTGGGATAGCAAACTCGGCGGTGGAGAATACGGCGAGCGAGCGGACTGGCCACCGAATTTTGGGCCTTCCTCTGAAGAGCGAGGTGACCTGACCACAATGTCACGATAGGATGGGCTAACAGCCACTGCTTCGGGCATGGGAATCGCCGTTACCGGTGCCCGGTCATGTCGTTGCTCTACCACCGTTGACCCCCAAAACAGCTCCCCGTGATCTCGAGTAGAGGTAGAGGGCGCTTCGGGTGACGATGGCGGTGACTGCGCGGTCGAGACCTGCGAAGTTCCCAGAATCTCTTCCTCCTGGATGTATCTGCGGAGGGAGATGGGGATCCGGTGGACCTCATGTTCTGGGAGAACGAGGCTGACGCGTCTGGTTCCTGCCCCGGTCCTTGATACGGAGGAGCTGGGAGAAGGTTTCATGGCTGAGTCGTACTCCACTTCAGAGTCGGAGAAACGAGCAGGTTTGATCTCCACCCTGGCTTTCCCAGGATTCTTCTTGTGGCGGCGGCGACCCGCTATCCTGCCCCGGGGTGGCTCTTCGGGACAGGGTTGATCCCTATCATGGAGTCGCGGGGCGGCACTGGCGCCGTGGCGGAGAGGGCCCCCGCTCGAGATGCCCGAGGTGCGAGGGGCACCAGGGCAAATATCGAAGGGTACGTGGGGAGGGCCTCCACGAACACCCATGTAGGCGGAGCCTCTGTTGGGATCGGCAGGAGCATGGGGAGGACCTCCATGGTCAATGCGGGCGGAGCGAGGCTGACCGTCACTCCTTGAGTTGCTGGGGCGAGGAGGACCTTCGCCAGTCGCAGAGAGGACGTAGGGGGGACCCCCGCGTTGAAGAAGGGTCGGATGCATGGTGCCTTCCGATTGGCAGTCGGGGGCAGGAGAATGGGCTCCGTACCCTGTGTAGTGGGCGCGGGAAATGTTTCCGCGCTGAGCGTCACTGCCGCGGGGCAGGTCTTCCTGCAGGATGGGGGTAGCACGAGGCATGCCTCCATGACGAACCTCGGAGCGGGGAAGGCCCACGCTCTGTGGAGTAGTGGTACGGGGAGGACCTCCGTACGGGGTGACATTACCGCAGGTTAGCTCGCGACGATCACCACTTGGGCCTGCAACCCGGAGAGTCAACCCAGCCTGCCCATGGGGCGGTTGGGGTCTCAATCTTGGTTGGGCGAAGGGGTGCCCCTGCTCAATGCACGCGGGGGCTTCATGATGCACGTCGGCGGTGGCTCGGGCCATTGTAGCTGTCGACGTGGACGCGCCTGAGCGAGCGTCCTCAGCCCGAGCCCGGCGCTGACGTCGGGTCAGGCGGGCCGGTGCAGGTGGTGCAGGGACGTAATCTGCCTGCTCTTCCTGCGGGGCCGGACGGCGGCGCTGACGCGGCCGGACGGGAGCTCTCGCCTGGGGCCCCCGGGTCGGGGCCCTGAGCGGACTGAGCCGGACAGCGCCCGCCTCTTCAGCGTAAGGCGAGGAGTCGTCAAGGCGTTCCGGGGATAGGCTCCCGAAACGGTTGAATGTCGGGGTGGGGAGCAGGGGCTCCCTGCGCGGCCTGTTAGGGCGGCGTTGACGGCGGGGCCTGGAGGCCTCCATGTCCAAGCGAGCCATATCCCTGGTCGGGATGACCCCTTCCTCCTCGTACCTGCGCACGAGGCTGTTGATCACCCTTCGTTGGATGACCTCTGACGGGGAAAGGGGACGTGGGTGTCCCGTATTCCGTGGCGTGGCAGCCGTCGTGGCGGTAGTGGCGCTACGTGGGGTGGCCGTCGTGGTGTTGCCCCTGCCCCTGCGTGGGCGAGGAGCGGATGGTGACCGCATCTCTGAAATAGCAACCTGGTTCCCCGACTTCCGGTGAGTTTCACGACAGGCCCGCTATTTGCTTGGCGGGGCCAGGCACCGGATATCTGGATCCGGTGACACGTCAATCTACTGGTGTCTCGAACGCTACTAATCTCCATATTGAGGAGAAGAATTTCACGTCGGGTTCACCATTTCTGTTTCCGACGCTTTCGCCGGGGCGCGCGCCCGTCCGTCCGTGGGGGAGGACGCGCGGCGCTTCTGTTGCCCCGCATTCCCGCTTTCCAAAGGCGGGCGGCATTCGCTCCTTATTCAGGGACGTCTGCTCCTTGATCGAAACGGGATGATGGGATGTCGGTTCTTCCTCCTGCGGATTCTTCCTCAGAACTCATCACCTAGTCCGGGTCTCCCTTATAGATTTAATACGTAGTTCGTGAAACTCTTCCCGGTGCCATGTTTCCATGGACGCCAGTTAATTACACTGCTTCTGTCGGGACAATCCAAAGGGTCCAGTCAGGGCAGCAACCTTCGGTCAGGGGAGTAGTCACGTTGAGGCATCAGTAGCGTGTCTGGATGCTGGGGTACCTGGCATGTCTGTCTGTTATCCTTGACCACAAGGCTTCTCGAGGGCGTGGAAGCCCGAGGCATCCCACATCGAGCGCGGGGGATTATATGTCATAGACACATATCTGAGGTTTTCCTCAGCTTCCCGTGCTCAACACAGGGTATGCCGCAAGTTTAACGTCCAGCGGAGACGAATCAACCCAACCAGGGCATTGGCTAGGATAGATCGGATTGAGGGATCCTCCTTGAAGGGATATCGATACTGGGGCCAGCCCATGGGCGACTGTGAAGAAGAGCGTACCGACATGGTCTCACCAGGATAAGACGGTCCGGGCGAGAATCGGAAAGGGTGGTGGGTTGATGAATGGAGTGGAAGGAGAGTGAAATGGGACCATCGCAGGGGGCGACAGTGAAGTTGGGCTTGAGCCTTGACGAGGCTTCCTACGTATCCCCGTGGCAGGGAATCAAAGTCCACGTAATTCGGGAAAGGTGGACCTTGGTCTGATGGGCCTCGTCAGAGTACCGATGTGAAAGTAGACCCGTGGGTCCACTAATGGTGGGCTTGAACCTTGGGAAGGTTTCCTACGTACCATGCCTTGACATGGATCAAAGTCCTCGTAGTTCAGGGGATACAGTTTAACGTCATGTGGGACGATAGTGAACCCTGACGTGAATAAACGACGGGCGATGGGTGTCGACGAACCGACGTAAATGAGGGACCTTGGTCCGATGGGAGTTAGGCTTGAACCTCTGGGAGGATTCCTACGTACCATGCCTTGACATGGATCAAAGACCTCGTAGTTCAAATGGGGCTTTATCGGCGAACCGACATGAAAGTGGACCTTGGTCCAATGAGGGATGGGCTTGAACCTCTGGGAGGCTTCCTACGTACCATGCCTTGACACGGATCAAAGACCTCGTAGTTCAAATGGGAATAGGTGGGCAGTTTAATGTCGTGCAGGACAAGGGGGGCATACAGTTTAACGTCATGCTGGACGAGGGCGAAACTCGACGTGAACGAACGACCGAGCAATGTGGCTTGAACCTCATAGAGGCCTCCTACGTACCATGCCTTGACATGGATCAAAGTCCTCGTAGTTCAGGTGGGAAAGGGTCGCAATAGCTTGCCACTGGACCAGAATGCAGTTTAACGTCATGCTGGACCGGGGTGAGACCCGACGTGAAATGACGGGTGGGCTTGAACCTCATAGAGGCTTCCTACGTACCATGCCTTGACATGGATCAAAGATCTCGTAGTTCAAATGGGATGGGTCGCAATGGCTTACCACTGGACCAGAATGGGACCTGACGTGAATGGATGATGGGTGGGCTTGAACCTCCTGGAGGCTTCCTACGTACCATGCCTTGACATGGATCAAAGACCTCGTAGTTCAAAAGGGGTTTGTCGGTGAACCGACGTGAAAGTAGACCCGGGGGTCCACTATTGGTGGGCTTGAACCTCGTGAAGGCTTCCTACGTACCATGGCTTGACATGGATCAAAGACCTCGTAGTTCAAAAGGGGTTGGTCACAATGGCTTACCATTGGACCGGAATGCAGTTTAACGTCGTGCTGGACGGGAGTGTGCAGTTTAACGTCATGCTGGACGGGAGTGTGCAGTTTAACGTCATGCTGGACGCGGGTGTGACCCGACGTGAAAGCAGACTCGTGAGTCCACTAGTGGTGGGCTTGAACCTCGTAGAGGCTTCCTACGTACCATGCCTTGACATGGATCAAAGACCTCGTAGTTCAAAAGGGAAGACCCGACGTGAAATGACGGGTGGGCTTGAACCTCAGGGAGGCTTCCTACGTACCATGCCTTGGCATGGATCAAAGTCCTCGTAGTTCAAAAGGGAAGACCCGACGTGAAATGACGGGTGGGCTTGAACCTCAGGGAGGCTTCCTACATACCATGTCTTGGCATGGATCAAAGTCCTCGTAGTTCGCTAAGAGTTGGGTGGTCAGGGTCGGTGCTCACTCTAAGCCCACGTGAGTCATGCTCGGTGTGAGAAACAAGAGGTTGCAAGGACCTGACGATCACGTCGCGAGGGGTGCGTCCGTGAGAAGCGAAAAGGGGCTTACGCGTTGGGCAGCCCATGGTGTTGGGACTTACTCCAGGATGGAGGCCCAGAGGGGGGTGCCTCGTTCCCTATCACTCCCTCCACTGACCTTGGTAGTGGGGAAGTACAGAGATGCACGGGTGCAATCATCCGTACGAAAGGTTAGGGGTTTACGCTCTGAGACATCCCTTCCCCTACGAACATACGCCACTCCGACAAGGAGGATCTTATTCCATGTGCGGAAGAGTTCCATTCCCGTGGAGACGAGTGGTGTAAAAAATGTTCGAGTTGGGGGGACCCTTCGTGAGGGAGACGAGGTTGGATCACAGTTTAACGTCATGTGTTGAGGACGTGGTGCTTGGCAGTTTAACGTCTTGCAGCTCGGACGAGGTGGGTTCACTCCACACCCCTAGGGCTTACATAACCGGTACCCTCTGGTCCTTGGGGAAGGGAAGGTGCCGGTAAGGCCATGGTTAAGGGGGGTCGTGGAACGAACCATCGAGGGGTCCACGTTAGCGTGGCTATGCGAAGAAGCAATAGCCGTTAGCGTGCCTATGCGAAGAAGCATTAGGCGAAGCAACGCTACGGGAGGTATTGTCCATGGGACTTTGAAATCACATCGTGCAAACCTGGAGGGTCGCACGGGAAGAGGAATCGCTAAGCAGAGGAGTGTGCTTTGCGAAGTGGGGTGTCTTGGCCTTAGCATGGGGCATAGGTGTGAGTGGAAGACACTTCGCGAAGTGGAACAGTGTTCGCGGAGCACTGCCTCGCGAAGGAGGAGTGTCTCGCGAAGCAGGGTCCTGCAAAGCAATGTGCTTCGCGAAGTGGAGCGATCCTGCCTTAGCATAGGGATCACTCGTATGGGTTGGGTGTTTCGCGAAGCACAAGTGCTCCGCGGCTGCCCGGGTTCCCTTGGGAATCCCCTTCCTTCGCGACTGCCCTTGAGCTTCGCGAAGGGCATCCCTCTCGGAAGAGGGGTTCAAAACGAGACAAAGCAGAGTCGTCTTGCGAAGTAGAAGTACCTCGCGGAGCTCATGATTCCCGGGGCAAAGCGTGCTTCGCGATTCGGGAGAGGAGAAGCCGAAAGGCCCGGTTGTCCGTCCTCTGGGACTCAGGGGGAGTCCAGTATTTATAGGGAAGGGGCGCCGCGAAGCAGCGCCTGCGCGCCGCCTCAAGGGCTTCGCGGCGGCTCGCGAACGTCAAATGGGTTCGCGGAGGATTACCGCCTCTGGAGCTTCGCGGCGGCTCGCGAACGTCAAATGGGTTCGCGGAGGATTACCGCCTCTGGTGCTTCGCGGCGGCTCGCGAACGTCAAATGGGATCGCGGTGCATTACCGCCTCTGGAGCCTCGCGGCGCCGCCATGGTTGGGGCGCTTCGCGGCGGGGCTTCGCGGCGGAGCTTCGCGAGGCAGCGCGCCGGCCTTTTTCGTTCCTTTCTTTCGGGCCACATTTTTGGCGCCAACAATGATGCTCTAACAAGATAGAACCTCTACCTTGGACCCTACACCACCTACCAATGCCAAGTATCACCTCTTCTTCTACTCTCTCAATTAAATCTCAAAAGGATTCTTTATAGGAATACATATGAAAAAAATAACCAGAATCTAACACCTACTCACTAGACAAGGCATGTGAAGACACATTAAGTGCCTCAGTAGTGTCATAACCATCATAAACAAACAAATATTAATGTATAGGTTCATCAGGTTTGGAATTGTGTTTTTGTTTGGGCTTACAACATTCTGGACTAACCTGTCCAGGTTTTCCCTAATTGTAGCAGGTAACATTCCTAGACATAGATTTAGATCTGTTATGCTTAGGTTGCTTATTATTCTTTCTATTACGCTTATTGGTATCCTTCTTAGTATTTCTATTCTTAGGCTTACCTCTTGCAAACAAGCTCTTAGCATCAGACTTTACTTTAGGTCTATTGTGTAGTTCATTAAACTGTAAAGCTAATTTGACCTCTTCTACAGTTAAAGAGTCACACTCATACCTCATTGTTTTAACCAGAGTACTATAGGAATTATCAAGAGAAATAAGAAAACCAGGGCTTTGTCTTCATCATCAATAAAAATATTGATATTAGTAAGGTCAACCATATTTTTTTGAATTCTTTAAGATGAGCTTTAATAGAAATACCAAACCACATCTTAAAGGTAAAAATTTTATGCTTTTTATAAATATGACCAACCAGAGAAGTAGCCATATATAATTTCTCAAGTTTCAATCAACTTCCAATAGTGGAAGACTCGTATGAAACCTCCTTAAGGAAATTGTTGCCCAAGTAAAGAAAAAGAGAACTATGGGATTTTTGCAGGACATCGACAGAGACATCCTGGTTCATAGTAGTAGTATTCCCATCACCAGACAGACTAGTTATAGGTTTCTTAGGGACATGAAAAGCATCAAAGAGCTCCTGCTGGACAAGAAAGGCTCTCATCTTGATGTTCCAGAGATTAAAGTCATCATCTCCATTAAATTTATCGATCTCATACCTAGAGGATGTCATCATTTATTCAAAGATCTCTAATACCAAGTTTCTGGGGACAACGTGAGGCGTACGCCCCTAAGAATGGCCTAGGATCCCAAAGAGATGATTGGTTTCGATGAAGAGTATTTGATAGAAAAAAAAGAAATGGTCAAAGAATGACTATTGTAGTAAGATCTTGGAAAATCAGGATGAGATCAAGCGCAAGCGATAAAACGAGAATAAAAATGAAACATACAAAATGCAGAACAGAAAAAAGAACGTGAGGATTTACGTGATTCAGACTCATTGGGGACCTATATGTATGGCAAGAACACCACCCACTCACACAATTTATTAAATGCTTAAAACATATGGATTATAGAATAAAACTCAGGAGATAAAAATCAAGTACCAAAGATCTTTGGAAAGTAAACTTCGAAACTATCAATGAACAAAGAAATGCTTACAAATCCGGAGAACTTAACACTATTTGGAAAACTGTCGTAGAAGCCTCAATGGGATGATGAGGAAGGTTATTGATCAGAAGTTGCACAGCAGTGGGGCACATCACCTAGATCTCCACCGGATGCCTTGGTTGAGACTGGCCAAGGCTCGCAATCGGGGGCTGATGCCATCGGAGAACTCCAAAGGATGGGCACGAGCAGCTCGGGAGGACGAAAGCCTTTTTTTTCGAATCAAATCAATGATTTCATGCCGAAATCACAAGGGTTTCTCTAAACCAAATAAGAGAAAAATCTAGGAAGCTGAATGACGAAGCGATGGCCTGCATGGTAAAGGCTGAGGAGTACAGGACGAGAAAAAGGAAAGTCATGGGGCATGGGCTAGAAAAACAACATGAGACAATTAAAGAGGCCCAAAGAAGGATCCCAAGCGGAGAGCCCGAGAACAAAAGAATCCCAGCCAATATAGACAATTTTGAGCATAAAAAATAAGCCACAAATAGTATTGCATGCATGTGTACTGGTAACAATTGGTAGAACAAACAAGAGGAAATTTTTTATATGGAAATAAAATCACAATTTAAAATAGATGATTCTTTTATCAAAACCGATAAATATACAATTGATTTAAATTTTTTTGATATAATAACAAAACAATAAAAAAAAATTATTGAAAATGTGAACAAACAAAAAATTGATTCATACACTTATATGAAGTTTTTATTTAAGAAAAACATCAAATATATGATTAATTATAAAAATGGTATTTCATAAACTTCTTCAGATCAGAGATTAAAAATTGGCACCCCTTTATTAGTGTTTTTTAGAACTCAGAAATGTTACCCTTTTTACATAAAAAATTAGAATTGAGAAGAGATGAAGTTTTATGAGCACTACTATAGAACCATTTAAAAAATTCTGACCTATATCAGTTGTAACATTCAAAGGTTTTAGTATATATATTTTCCTTTAAATAATGTTGAGTTTAATATCCTTCTTCACGCGCATAAAAACTAAGGTCGTGATATATTATTAAATTTAAATAATCATATTTAAAATATCATTATATAACATATAATATAAAAATGTAATAAAATATCAAAATTCTTTAAATGAAAAATTTTGTATGAAAAAATATTAGAAGCATTTAATGTTTAAGAAGATAACTTTTAAATAAAATAAGCTTATCTTTATATTTTATATTTTATTTTAAATTTAAAATATATAAATTTTTAGAAATATAATTTAATGAAATTAACTTTATTTTTTAATTTAGAACATGAAAAATGACTTAGTATGAATTTTTGAGCATTTTATGAAAATATTGATTTTTAGTCGAAAATACGATTTTACAAAAATTATAATTTTCATGAGTTTATAAATATATAAGAATGGCCTAAAAGATTATAAAACCATTTAAGTGATCAAATATGAAGTTAAGGAATAACATTATGCATTTTAAAATATCATTTTAACTTAGAGAACTCATGACCAACATTTTTAGAACTAAAGTAAAAGGTTACTTTGATAAAGAAAACCGTTTTATGTCTTTTCTTTTAATTAATTTATATTTTTGTAAAATTTGGTTATGGGTTGATTTTAACGCCTCATGAAAATAATTTGATTTATAATAAACAAATTTAGGTCATAAAAATTATTGAAAATGGTAATGTTAGCTCACACATAAATTTGAAGCTTAAAAACTAAATTATTTTAAAACCTAATTAAATATTAAGCAAGTTTATTTTAAAATTAACTTCTACGAGACATAATAATTTTATTCGAAAAAATTAATATCATATATAGGATTATGAAACTCAAATTAGGTTGTAATATCAATATTGATAGAAAACATTTTAATTAAATAACATGTGTGAAAAGAAAAATTACCTCGGTAAAAGTACACTTGGTTAAAGTGAAAAGTAAAAGAAAATCCCCTAAATCACTCATCATTGTCTCCAAAATGAGTGTATGGGAGGGTTTATTTACCTTAAAATTTCTTAAATTTTATATTCTCAAAATATGGGGGTCTTTGACCTTGAAATAGTTTAATGAAATAATTTAATAAGTTGATGTGTTTCCAAAACTACCACTCATTTCACTTGTAAAAGAGACCACTTACACCCCTTCTTTTGACATTCATTCTTTTGAATTACTTGGTGAAACTCTATCAATTTGTTCATCCTAGAACCCTATTCAATGAACTGTAGCCTTTTATGCCCTTAATTTTCATAAGACCTTTATTTTCAAGGATAATTCCACGGAAAATCAAAGTTCCCAATGTGAGAATTACTCACTTCTTTGTCTTTTTTTCTCTTCCTAATATTCCATAACTTTTTTAATATAATTTATTAAGTATCATATATATGCTGAAATGTTAGTATATTAATGTAGAGTCAATTATTCATTAATTCCATAGTATCTGCTAAGAAAAACAACGCATCAATCGTGTGTATGTGTGGATTACCGCCTCCACGACAAGATATAGTTCTTTTTTCATCGATGCATATTAAGGTTGGTATAAAGGATGGATTGGATGAATAATAATGTTATTTTTATTTCACTTATAAAATCATGAAACGATCATCTGTTACATTTACCTTCATTTCACCCACTCGTTAAGGAATAAGATCATTAATCATGAGTATGTGCGGGCTACCACCTCCATGAACGGTGTGTCTTATTTCACTTAACCACCTAACATGGATGGACATAAAATTGAAATTAGTAAACTAATATTATTTTTATAATATTATTTTCATTATGAAATTATAATTTTTCATATACAGTCACCCTGTCCATTCATTGAAAAATGGTTTTGTTAATCACGTGTACGTGCGGGTGATGTTATTAATATTTTCATGACTTATTATATTCCCCCTTTACCGATTTTATATGAAATGTGCATAATTTGTGTGAAATATTAATGTTTTAATATTAAGTATAATTTTTGAGAATTTTTAGAAGTAGTCCAATTGAGTCAGTTTAATGTTTTAATAATAACTATCACTATACTGATCCAAATTGTGTGGTTCTTGTTTTGTAGGATTCTCCTTTCAATATACAACATTTTATTAGAAGGTATCATGAGCCAATTCTTCCATTTGAAGGGGCATATGATCCTCACAAATAAGACCAAAGAATCTGTGAACAAACTGGACCAGCCTTGAAGATTGATTTACTGGGCTCAATCTAGAAGTCCAAAAACATTAACTCTCCACCATAATTCGGGGGACACTACATGTCATCTTGGATAAAAATTTAAAGGCCCAAATCTAAGTACAAGGGGCCCAAATGAAGCTTTTAAGTCCAGCCCACCATTCTGGCCGAGAAATAAAATCAGTATAGTATTCATGACATATCTCATGATGTAAGAATCAAATCGAGCTGAGATTTTTCAGTGTGAAAGAGGAGACATAGTTGGCCGACTTTGTTGAAGAACCCATTCGGATTTGAAGGCATCTTTATATTAACGAACCCTTTCACATTCTAGACTTCAAAAAGACTGGATTCAAATGGACAATTTTACTTTGTTTAATCAACCAACCATAACTTTTTATCCTTAAGTCCAAATGACTCCAAATTTTGAGAGTAGTCGGACAACTATATTATCTACAACTTTCAAGAAGGATATTTATCTAGATTCGTCTGTATTGATGTCAATATCTGCGATCCAAGTGGAGGGGTATTTCTGGAATGCAAACAGTCTACTCCTTGGGCTATAAATACTCTCCCCTTCTCTCCTTGAGAGGGGTTGACATTTCAGAAGAGAGGAGAACATATTGGCACTACCAAGGCCTTGCCAAAGGCTTGGTAGGATCTTCCATACTCAAGTTTTCACTTAAGAGACCTTTTCTCCTCTCTTTGTTTTTACTTACTTTCGTGTTCTTCGTTTTTGTAATCTTGTAATTCTCTTTCTTTGTAATTCTGTTTTAATGCAAGTTACTTCTTCAATATCTCTTATTCTAATCCACCTTCTGTAGTTTAATATTTATGTTCTTAAAATAGTTTAAATTCAGTTGAATCCCCTTCCCTTCTTTTGCTTTCTCATTCAATCGAAAATCTATTTTTAATTATCATCATTGTTCGTGTGTGTGTGTTCGACATACCACTCTTTTCTAATCCCTTTCTTTCTCTTCTATTCTTAATTTATCATCATAATTATTTTAACCATACTACTAAACACCCAAATTTATGAGTAAATATCTCATTGGGGTGAGTCAAAATTTAGGGATGTTAAGTGATTGAGAGTATTTTCTCGATGAGTATTCGTTAATTTAACATTGTATATGTTGGACTTAATATGTCATGGATTAATGACATCTTTTGTTTAGAATGTGGTTTCCATGGATTATTGGAACTATAAATACACCACCATAAATAAGTACTGATTGAGTTTAGAATCCTAGTTAAGTTAAGGCTTGGATTAAAGCTTTAACACTTAGGAATTCTAATCGATGTCAACTTGTGAAGTGAGTGTTAATTTAAATGCAATATAAAGCAAAGCTCAAGGATATCACAAGCTTAACTACCTAATAATGAACTCACCCCAATCATTATCAATTTTTTAAATCAATCATAATCAATTAGTCATTTCAATTAAGCTCTGCAAACAAACCCCCCTAATCAAAATACAATCAACTAAAAACAAACGACTATTACAAAGTATCATTGCCGAGGATTCGACCCGAGTGCTGTTATACACATTAGCAGAGCACCGGAACTTTGACCAGTCAATAGGCGATAATCGGCCATGCGTTTCAAATGGCGCCGTTGCCGGGGATGGTGCTTTATGTAGTCATTAGTTTCTGGTTATTGTAAAAAAAACCCAAAAAAAAAACAAAATTTAAAAAAAAAATGAAAAAAAAACACAAAGAAAAACCCGTCTTCCTCTTAAAAATCATAAAATGAAAAAAATACAAAGAAAAATCCGTCTTACTCTTTCTTCCAAAATCTCTCTAAATTCCCCATAGCCTCCCAAACAACCCCTCGAATTTGTTTGACCCTGAAATTGAGCGAACACTTCGCCATTGAAATTGAAATGGCCAATCCTAGGGAACAAACCCTAAAAGAACTCGCTGCCCCTGATATGAATTTCCAACCTCTTGGTATTCAATATCCACACATATAAGCTGACTTTGAACTCAAATCGAGTTTGATTCATCTTCTCCCTCATTTTCACGGGCTAGCTGGTGAGAATCCACATCTCCACCTTAAAGAGTTCCAAGTAGTGTGCTCTACCATGAAGCCTCAAGGGGTTTCTGAAGAACAAATCAAACTCCGAGCCTTCCCTTTCTCCCTAGCTGACACTACTAAGTCATGGCTCTACTACCTTCCTACTGGTTCCATAACTACATGGAATGACATGAAGAGACTCTTCTTAGAGAAATTCTTTCCTGCTTCTCGTACTGCTTCTATCTGAAAGGAAATAAGTGGTATCTGTCAGTTCCCAAGTGAATCACTCCATGAGTACTGGGAGAGGTTCAAAAAGCTTGTTGCAACCTGCCCACACCATCAAATCCCTAACCAACTCTTGATTCAATACTTCTATGAGGGGTTATTGGCTATGGAGAGAACTCTCATAGATGCCACAAGTGGCGGTGCTCTTGTTGATAAAACTCCTGCAGCTGCAAGAGATCTCATAAGTAACATGGCTGCAAACACACAACAATTCCATACTCGAGCACATGCTCAAGTCAAACAAGCCCAAGATAATTAATCAATTGATCCAAACAAAATGACCGAGTGGATGAGTGAACCTGCAAGTCTTGTGAGACAACTAGCTATGGCTACCAAATCCCCAACCTCGTCTTCTCCGCAATCAATGTTTCCTGGACCTATCAAAAACTGTGGAATCTGCAACTCTCCATCTCATCCAACTGACACATGTCCACAACTTCAAGAGGATCAATCCGATTCATCTGGACCAATGGAGCTCAATGCAGCATATGCTCAGTGGAACACCAATCCTCAACTATCAGGTCAGTTTGTTAAAAACTTCAACCAACCTCACTCTGAGCCCTTCTCCTCTAACTTTAACCAAGGATTGAGGTATGGTAACCCCATGTCTCACCCCCTCAATTCCCTCATCAAAACCCAAACCAATTCCAATATGGTCAAGGTGGTGGTAACTTCCATCAACCTTATCCCTTTGTTCCTCAACCTCAAAGGAACAATCCTCCTCCTGGATTCCATTATCCTAGCGAGGCTTCCCAATTCCAAAACCAATACAATCGATTTCCCAAGAACCAAAATCAAGGCAATCCCAATTCGGGACAAGCCTCTTCTTCCAAGCAACCATGGGAAAGTGCAGTGGAAGATCTTGCCTCCTTTACCCGTTCTAGCCTTAAAAACATTGAAACTCAAATAGGTCAACTTGCATCCCACCTGATCCAGCAGCAAAAATCAAATTCTTCCCAACTCCCAACTCAACCATTACCCAACCCCAAGGGTAATGTAAGTGCAATTGCACTTAGATCAGGAAAGCAACTTGATATGCCTCAAGATAAATCCTCAAACCCTCCTTTGAATGTTGACCTAGAAAATGAAAAGAAAAAGAAAATTGAAAAGGAATCTGAATCCATTCCATCACCTCCTTCCATTCCACTTAGGAACCCAATTCCTTTTCCTCAAGCTGTTTCTAAGACAAGGAAGTCATTTGAACCTGATCCTGAAATGCTTGACATGTTTAGACGTGTTGAAGTCAACATTCCCCTCTTAAATGCCATAAAACAAATTCCTAAGTATGCCAAGTTTCTCAAGGAGTTGTGTACCCACAAGAGGCAACTTAAGACCTTTGAAAATGTTTCCACCCAACAGTCCATACCCATTAAGTGCAAAGATCCAGGTACCTTTACGGTTCCATGCCAAATTGGAAGTTCCAACTTTGATGATGCACTCATAGACCTAGGAGCCTCAATTAATGTCATGCCCAAATCCATATTCTCCAACCTTGGTCTAGGTCCGTTGCACCCAATGGGTGTTGTCATTCATTTATCCAATCGAAGCACAGCCAGTACTGAGGGAATAATTGAGGATGTCCTTGTCTGTGTCAATGATCTTATCTTCCCTGCTGATTTCTATGTCCTTGACATGGAAGGTGAGACGAACTCTTCTTGATCTCCCCTAATTCTAGGAAGACCATTCCTCATGACTGTGAGAACCAAGATTGATGTCCATTATGGCATCCTATCCATGGAATTCGGTGACCAACTGGTCAAGTTCAACATTTTCCAAGCCATGCGATACCCATCTGAGGATCACTCTGCATTCTCAATCCATGCTTCTGAGGACACTTCTAAGATTCAATTGAACCCCAATCCACCATGTTCTTCATGTTCTAATGACAAAGGATCTTGTGAAATCTGCACCATGATTAACCAAGTCATAAATAGTGAAGTTGATGTGGACCTCTCATTCATAGACTCCATCAATCTAGAAGAACTTGAAAACTCTCTTGAATCCCACATCAACTCTGATATCTACTGCTCCACCTTGGACAGTATTAAGGAGAATGAATCTGAAGCAACTGAACTCCCTTCATCCATTCCTGAGATGTCTAACCCACAAATAAAATATGAGACTAATCTGAAACCCCTTCCTGTACACCTGAAATATGCATTCCTCTTCCATGATCACTCATATCCTGTCATTATCTCTGCCACCCTTACTGAAACCGAGGAGTCCAAACTTGTTCAGGTGTTAGAGGAAAAAAAAAAGGCCTTAGGGTGGAACCTATATGACATACTAGGAATCAACCCTGCCCTTTTCATGCATCACATCCATCTTGAGGAATCATCCAAACCAATTAGACAACCACAAAGAAGACTCAATCCACTCACCCTTGAGGTAGTTAGGGAAGAGATCACCAAGCTTCTTCAAGCTGATATTATCTACCCAATTTATGATAGTGAATGGGTTAGTCCAATTCAAGTTGTACCTAAGAAGGGTGGGATAACTATTGTTACAAATGAACATGGGGAGGTAGTCACAACTCGAGTGGAGAACAAATGGCGTGTATGCATCGATTATCAAAAATTGAATGTTGAAACATGAAAAGATCACTACCCTCTTCCATTCCTTGATCAAATTCTAGAAAGATTAGCTTTAAAGTTACACTATTGCTTCCTTGATGGATACACCGGCTATTTTCAAATCCCAATCTCACCTCAGGACTAAGAAAAGACTACTTTCACATGCCCCTTTGGAACATATGCATATAGAAGAATGCCTTTTGGACTTTGCAATGCTCCTGCAGCATTCCAGAGGTGTATGATGAGTATCTTTTCTGAATTCATTGAACACTGCATGGAGGTCTTCATGGATGACTTCAACATTTATGGTGAGTCATTTGAATCTTGTTTGAATTCACTCTCTCTTGTCCTCCAAAAGTGTGTAAAGTGTAACCTTGTGTTAAATTTTGAAAAATGTCACTTCATGGTTGCAAATGGGATTGTTCTAGGGCACATAGTTTCAAAAATGGTATTGAAGTTGATCCTGCCAAAATTGAAGTGATCCAATCACTTCCTCAACCCACTTCTGTTCAAGACATCCATTCATTTCTCGATCATGCCGGTTTCTATCGGAGATTCATCCTTAACTTCAGTAAAATTTCTCTCCCACTCACTCGTTTGCTCCAAAATGATGTCACTTTCCATTTCAATGAGGTTTGCAAGAGATCCTTCATTGAACTCAAAACTTCTCTCACATATTCCCCGATAATACAACCCCCAGATTGGTCCTTACCCTTTGAGTTGATGTGTGATGATTCTGATAGAGCTGTTGGGGCTGTTCTTGGTCAAAGAAGAGAAAGAATTCCTCATGTCATCTATTATGCCTCAAAAACATTGGATGAAACTCAATCTCACTACATTGTCACTGAAAAGAAACTTCTAGCAGTGGTTTTTTCCTTAGATAAATTCTGGTCCTATCTCTTAGGTGCCAAAATCATCATCTTCACAGACCATTCTGCTATAATGTTCCTACTCAAGAAAAGTGATTCCAAACCGAGGCTAATAAGATGGATCCTAATGCTCCAAGAATTTGACCTTGAAATAAAAGATAGACCAAGAAAAGAAAACCCCATGGCTGATCACTTGAGTAGAATTTCTAATTCTTCTCAATCTGAAATCATCGATCCTGAATTCCCCACTGAGCACCTTTCATCTCTCACTCCAAAAATACCATGGTATACCCCAATTGTAAATTACTTGGTTTCTGGTGTTTTTCCTAATTTTTTTTCAAAAGAACAAAAAATGAAGTTGAAAAGTGATTCAAAATACTATTTTTAGGAAGAAAATAAACTATGGAAAACTGGGGCATACATGGTAATTAGGAGATGTGTTGAAGAAAATGATCATTCTTCCATCTTAGAATTATGTCACTCACTTCCCGGAGGTGGCTACTTTGGACCAAAAAGGACCTCCCGAAAGGTCCTAGACTCTGGATTCTTCTGCCCTTCACTCTTCAAGGACTCACATGAGTTCTGTCAATCATGTCCCACTTACCAAAAGTTTGGCACAATCTCTAAAAGAAATGAAATGCCCCAAAATCCTTTAATATTTTGTGAAATCTTCGATGTTTGGGGCATCGATTTCATGAGACCATTTTCCCCTTCCAATGGATTCTCATACATTCTTCTTGCGGTCGATTATGTTTCAAGGTGGGTTGAGGCCAAACCCACTAGGAAGGATGATTCTCATACTGTTAGTGAGTTCCTAAAGACCCACATCTTCCAAAGATTTGGCACACCACATGCCTTGATCAGTGACTTAGGAACCCATTTTTGTAATAGAACCATGGAAGTTCTTCTTAAAAAGAATGGGGTTGTACATAAAACTTCAACTGCATATCACCCTAAAAAATGGCATGGATGAACTCTCTAATAGAGAAGTGAAAAGGTTACTTGAGAGAATTGTTAAGCCCACCAGAAAAGACTGGCCTGAGAGACTTGGTGAAGCCCTTTGGGCTTATCGAACTGCCTATAAAACACCCATTGGGATGTCTCCTTTTAGGCTAGTTTTTGGTAAAGTGTGTCACTTACCAGTTGAAATCCAACATAAGTATTTTTGGGCTGTGAAAACCTGTAATTTTGATTGTGAAAAATCTAGTAAAGAAAGACTGTTGCAATTGGCTGAACTGGAGGAGCATAACTTGATTCTTATGAGAATTCTAATCTCTACAAAGAAAAATCCAAGGCACTCCATGATAAACACATCCTGAGAAAGGTATTTCATGAATGTAAAAAGGTAATTCTCTTCAATTCTCAATTTCAGCTTCACCCAGGTAAGATTAATTCTCATTGGGAAGGTCCTTTTGTTATTACTAACGTTTACCCATTTGGTGCAGTGCAAGTCCAAGACCCCTCTTCCAAAAGGACATTCAAGGTTAATGGACATCGGTTAAAGCATCACCATGAGAGGACATGCAATCCTGGAACAACATCAACTTCCACTGGATCCCCAACTTCTCTAGCCGACCCACCACTGGATGGAGATGGAAACCCACCAAATCCAAACTAGGGGGCACCTCTTTCCCTTTAACTCTCTCTCTATCTCTTCCTCTCTCTACCTCTTTCTACTTTTTCCTCTCTCTTTCATTTTTTTACCACTTTCTTTATCAAAACCTTTCTTTTAACTTTTTCTTTTGTGCGGGTGTATCTTTATAAAAACACAAAAACAAATAAAAACCTAAAAAACAAAAAAAAAACAAAAAAAAAATGATCACTTAAAACAAATAAAAAAAACTCAAGAGTCATGATTACTCACCTTCCAATTTTCAAATTTTGTCCAATCATTTTGGGGAGTTAACAGACATGTTTTCATCTCAAAAATTTTGTATTTTCATCATGACTTTGGATAAAGAATTTTGTGTCAAAATTAACAAATTTTGAATGCTCACTTTTTGATTTGGAAAATGATTTTCCCGAACCGTGCGGAACAACATTTGCTTTCATGCTAAGGCCACCTATGACCATCTTTTCAAAATGTGTGTTTTCACCCCCATTTACGAGTCTTGAGTTTGTGGACCTTCTAGCTGAATTTCCTACCTTAGTGTGTATTAATATGATAGAGGCATTTTCTGAACCACATGAGAATCACAATAGGCAAATAGCCTCCCATTTCCCTTAAATTAATCCTCCTTTTGAAAGCCCCTTCGAGCCTATGAAAACCTTTTCCTTGATAGCCACATTACAATCCCAATACCTTATCCCACCCAATATCAACATGGATTTTCATTGCATAAGTTTTTGAAATTTAAGTGTGGGGGGAATGGATTTCATTTTTGGGTATCATTTCCTTACTTTCCGGTGTGTTATCATATGCTTGAGGGCAAGCATACATTTTAGTGTGGGGGGGGGGAGGTTTTCATTCAGTGGGATTTGGGAATGTATTGTACAAATGATATTGAAAAGTGTTCAAAAAAAAATTCAAAAAAAATTCAAAATCAAAAAAAATCAAAAAAAAAAAATGAAAAAATGGGTTGTGTCTTGGGTAGGTCAAAAATCACTCTTCCTCAACCTTTGATATTGTTATAACTATTGCAATTAGTGTCATGAGGAGATCAAACATGGGTTGGGATGTGAGTGTGAGATCTGTTTCAAGGTCAACTTTCAAAAAAACAAAGAAAAAAAAGGAAAAGAAAAAAAAACTTGCATTATATTCTTATTGGGAGAAGTTTTTTGTTTTGTAAATATTCCATCTTCTCATTACCTTCATATTTTCTTCCTATATTGTGTATTTCTTCACACAATCATTCCCTTGTAAATATATGTTTTCATTTCCTTCCATGTTTTATTTCAAAAAAATGTGCGTTGCTTTTTCTATGTTGGTATTTTAACCCTCTTCTTCTCTCTCTTAAACATTATATTCCTACCATCCCATAGCCACAGAAAAACCCCTTAAAAAGACCTCTTGATTATTGTGCAATTTGGAAAGGGATTGTAAGCTGATAGCTCTTTCAAACTCTATGATTTTCACTTTTGGTTGGTGAAAGAGTGAACCTCCACAAATGAATTTTATCATCTTGAGAGGTGTGAGTTTTGAGTGTCCACATATTCCATTTCTAAATTTGAGCATGAAAAAATTAATTAGTTTTGGAACATTGTTTCTGTAACAACTTGTGTTGGAATTCAAAATGGATGAGTGAAATAGTCTAAACCTCTCCTGATTGGTGAAAACAAAATTTTAATATATGTTGGTGAATAAAAATGATTTTTTTCATGTTTTTATATTTGTTGCACATGAGGACATGCACAAAACTAAGTGTGGGGGAGTTGATGTTATTAATATTTTCATGACTTATTATATTCCTCCTTTACTGATTTTATATTAAATTTGCATAATTTGTGTGAAATATTAATGTTTTAATATTAAGTATAATTTTTGAGAATTTTTAGAAGTAGTCCAATTGAGCCAGTTTAATGTTTTAATAATAACTATAACTATACTGATCCAAATTATGTGGTTCTTGTTTTTTAGGATTCTAATTTAAATATATAACATTTAATTAGAAGGTACCATGAGACAATTCTTCCATTTGAAGGGGCATATGGTCCTCACAAACAAGACCAAAGAATCTGTGAACAAACTGGACCAGCCTTGAAGATTGATTTACTAGGCTCAATATAGAAGTCAAAAACATTAACTCTCCACCATAATTCGGGGGACACTACATTTCATCTTGGATAAAAATTTCAAGGCCCAAATCTAAGTACAAGGGGCCCAAATGAAGCTTTTAAGTCCAGCCCACCATTCTAGTCGAGAAATAAAATCAGTATAGTATTCATGACATATCTCATGATTTAAGCATCAAATAGAGATGAGATTTTTCAGTGTGAAATAGGAGATATATTTTTCCGACTTTTTTGAATAACCCATTCATATTTGAAGGCATATTCATATTCAAAAACCCTTTCATATTCTGGACTTCAAAAATACTGGATTCAAATGGACAGTTTTACTTTGTTTAATCAACCAACCATAACTTTTGATACTTAAGTCCAAATGACTCCAAATTTTTAGAGTAGTCTTCCAACTTTATTATCTACAACTTTTAAGAAGGATATTTCTCTATATTCGGCTGTCTTGATGTCCATATATGCGAGACAAGTGGAGGGGTATTTCTAGAATGCAAACAGTCCACTCCTTGGGCTATAAATACTCTCCCCTTCTCTCCTTGAGAGGGGTTGACATTTCAGAAGAGAAGAGAACATATTGACACGACCAAGGCCTTGACAAAGGATTGGGAGGATATTCCATACTCAAGTTTTCACTTGAGAGACCTTTCCTCCTCTCTTTGTTTTCACTTACTTTCGTGTTCTTCGTTTTTGTAATCTTGTAATTCTCTTTCTTTGTAATTCTGGTTTAATGCAAGTTAATTCTTTAATATCTATTATTATAATCCACCTTCTGTAGTTTAATATTTATGTTCTTAAAATAGTTTAAATTTAGTTGAATCCCCTTCCCTTATTTTGCTTTCTCATTCAATCAAAAATCTATTTTTAATTATCATCATTGTTCGTGTGTGTGTGTCCGACGTACCACTCTTTTCTAATCCCTTTCTTTTTCTTCTATTCTTAATTTATCATCATAATTATTTTAACCAGACTATTAAACACCCAAATGGCTGAGTAAATATCTCATTGGGGTGAGTCAAAATTTAGGGATGTTAAGTTATTGAGAGTATTTGCTCGATGAGTATTCGTTAATTTAACATTGTGTATGTTGGACTTAATATGTCATGGATTAATGACATCTTTTGTTTAGCATGTGGTTTCCATGGATTATTGGAACCATAAATACACTACCATAAACAAGTACTGATTGAGTTTAGAATCCTAGTTAAGTTAAGTCTTGGATTAAAGCTTTAACACTTAGGAATTCTAATCGATGTCAACTTGTGAAGTGGGTGTTAATTTAAATGCAATATAAAGCAAAGCTCAAGGATATCACAAGCTTAACTCCCTAATAATGAACTCACCCCAATCATTATCAATTTGTTAAATCAATCATAATCAATTAGTCATTTTAATTAATCTCTGAAAACATACCCCCCTAATCAAAATACAATCAACTAAAAACAAATGACTATTACAAAGTATCATCGCCGAGAATTCGACCCGAGTGCTACTATACACATTAGCAGAGCACCAGAACTTTGACCGGTCGATAGGCGACAATCGGCCGTACGTTTCAGCGGACTACCACCTCCATAAATGATGGATTTCATTTGTTAATACCACCCATATTTAATGGTTATAAGAATGGATTTTATATAGATATATCATATATATGTATATATTACATGTATAATATTCTGTAAATTTTATATTGACACTATGTAACAACACTTTCTTAGTTATTTGATCATGACGACACACTTTTGTTTCGGTCTATTTATATCCTACTTAAGCGAAGTTGTAATGTTTATAAAGTGAATAGTTAAGGAATGTTATATAATATTAATGAAATTTAATAATATGGTGTTAAATATATTAACAAGTTTATAGAGTTATAATATTAATATCTAAACATGTTAATAATATATCAACTCTGTTCATGAAAAACTGTCGAAACAACTTTGTCTCCAGATTCATCTTCACAAGTAATATTTAAAAAACTAATTGGATGAAAGTGGAACATTACAAATAATCATGGGATATATATTATAGAACCATAGGTAATATTGGAATGATTAAATTTGTGTCAAATATCAAGTATCATTTTTTAAAGACCTCGACTCTAGTAACCCGAAGCCAGTGTTTACTTTATTACATTAACATAAGATACAAGGAATCATATCTTTAAGGAACGAATAGTTTAGTCGTCCTGATAAAATTGATATATACTTTAAATTTACATTACAATTGAAAACATAAAATACAATAATTGTTTTCTTTAAGAATGCTTTATTTCCCATTAGCATATCCCCACATATCAATCACAAAACACATCCTAGTATCTTGGGGAAAGAAAACATAAGAAAGGGTTGAGATAAAATTCTCAGTAAGGGTAAGCGTATAATAGAATCTATCATGAATAAATAAGAATAATAAATATGTCAAGGTAAATAACTAAAACATATGCCATTTTAAACAATAACTCAAGCATAATATGATAGGAATAAATGATGATCAAATAAAGCCATATACATAATCACATGAGCTTGAAATATATCCATGGATATTATAACTAATCAAATAATAACAAGGAAATCAATAAATGACATCATAATAAGGTAATGCATAATATCAGACATCTGAAACATACTTTCAAGACTTTTCATAACACATTTTAAAACCGTGGGTAAAAAACTATCTAATTTGGCCAATTAATTTGTCTCATGGGACCTGTTGATACATTTAGTGGATATCTATAATTGGTCCTCAACCATCACTTACTAAGTAAAATTCATTCCTCATATAAAATGGGTGAAACATAATCAATATAAACATTCATATTGAAAAAATAACATACAAAATGTTAATACTTACCCCAATTAAATAAACACAATCATAAACCATCCAAAGTAATATGGTGAATGGTAATAAAAGTTTAAATCCTTAGTGAAACTGATCATAAAAAAAATACAAATAAAGAATAAGGATGGTATAAATGAAACATATCCCCAGTGGATAATAAGTATAATATATGGTTGATTTCTTTGATGAATAAAAATACCATAAAAATATCCTTGAAAACGTTCTTAAGGAAAATAAACATTTCATTTTTAAAATCACCTTAAAAAAGTTCACAAAAAATTTTGAAAATATTTTTATTCTGAAATAACCTTTGAAAATTATAAAATAATCTTTAGAACATTGAGTGGTTATGATGTCAGAAAATTATGTTCATGTAGTACACGTTAAAATGAAGGTTCCTTTCACATTTTTGATAAAAGTCAAACAAGCATTGTTTTGAAAACAACATGAAAATTTCATTCAATTTTTTTAAAATTAAAACAAGGGTAAAATTTCTTTAATAAATAATTTTTATAATGTTAAAACATTTCTTGAAAACATTTTTAGAAAACATGGTTTTGGAAGAGAAAGAATTTTTGATGGAAAAGAAAAATAATGTTTCGTTTTCATAAAAACATTTTCTCAATAATTTTAAGTATGAAATAGTGAAAAATTGTACTATTACATAAATATTTCATGAATAACCATATTATTATGAAATATATTCATTCTATGATAGAAATACAAAATAATTTCCACAAGGGATACTTAAACAAAAACTATACCGAATAATGATGAGATTGTGAAATAAAGCCTTACCACTTTGGTAACTTTTGATTCATAAGAGTCATGAAAGAAATAACCAAAAATTAAACATTAAATAAAATTAAGATAAAAATATTCATGATATAACATATCAAAAGGGGTATTATATGAACCACAAAAATAAATAAGTATTGAATATGACATGTGTCTTACGGAAGTAAAAGTGAGACGAAAAACCTTTACCTCAGGTTTGAATCCCTTCGTATGTATCTGAACCTCCTATATTATAAATATAGGTTTATAATAAATATATTAAAGAAACATAATAATATATATAATACCATATATGTTCCTCTTATAACATTTTACTACCCTTTTGTTAATAACATTTCATTATTTTTCCTGTTTTGGGTGTTAATTGCCTTGTTTTCTCGTGTAAGTTTTTCCATGAAAGATCTGGTTCTTATAAATAGGATATATTTCCATAATCACCATAATTATATTAATTTTATAATTTTTTTATTAAATAAATACTTGTAACCGTTATTGAAAATTGGGCAGATAAAATGAATTGCATTGCTTCGTGGAGACAGTAGGTCGTACGTTCACACGAGCGACGATATCATTCCCTTAAAGGGTGAAAGGGTGGGGAAGTGTATAATATATTAATTTTCAAGAATTTAAATCATTTAATACATATCAAATATATTAATTAAATTTATCGTTATTACTTTCCAAGTAAAGCGTAACTAAAAAATGAATCACATCACTTCATGAGGTGGTAGTCCACCGTACACATAAGCAACGCTATTATATTTTAAAAGGAATGGAAAGTAAAAAAGGTATATGTGATATTATAACTATATAAGTATAATTATATAATAAATATTATATATATATATATATTAAATCCATAATTATATCGGGCTGTGAGAAGTTTTGATATAAAATTTGTTACATTAGTTTGTGAGGCGGTAATCTTCTATACACATGATAGACGATTTTGCTTCCCATTTGATTGAAGTGGAGATGGATAAATATTATTCCATAAACATAATAACATCTTAGTATATGGTATATACTTATTTTATTATATTTTAAGTGTTAATACATAATTTAATGTTATAAAGTAAGAATGAAAAATAATGATCTTAATGAAGACAATTGCCTTCTCTTAGAGAAACCTCTTCTGGATCTCTTCTTAAGGACCCTAGGGTTGATCTTTTGGGAAGAAAAAAAGCTATATAATGTGTCTAAAAATGTTGGGGATTTATTTAGGAAGGGTTTCTTTGAGCCAAATGTCTTTTGAGGTGTGAAGAAATATGGGGAGTGAGTGCCCTTTTATAACCGAGGAGTGACATTTTTGTAAATACCTAAAGCTATTCAATAATGAGAAGTCAATCTCACACCAATTGACTCAAAAATTGATAATTAAATTTTTCAAGGGATTATATAGTCAATAAAAACCTCCATAATGCAAAAAAACACATGTTTTAGACACGTAATTCTTTAACTTCTAAGTTTTCTTACTTTTACCATTTTAGTTTTCACTACGGTAACAAGTCTTTTTAGCCTATGTATTTTATTATTTAAGACTAAAAATAAAATGAGCCTTATTATATAATTTGTACTGAATTATTCTAAATATAAAATCCAATTTATAAAATAAAAATCATATGTGTTCTGAAAGTCAATTTTAACACGGGCGCATGTAATGTGAAAAAACACCGCTTTAACCTTAATCGTGTTAACAAATTTTTTACTCTTTATGGGTCAATATAGTCACTATAAAAGAAAAAATGGTCCATTAATGAACCATATTTTGTATTTTTAAACATTTAAAAATATATTTGTAGAAGATATGATTTTTAGGAATTTTAAATCATTTAATAAAATATCATATCTTATAAAATAACATTAATGTCAATTTTGACATTATTAATTTAATTTGAATTTAAAAAATATCAAGAAAATGATGGAATTAGAATAAATTAAGTTCAAACCTATATAAAATTATATATTTATTTATAAAATTAATGGAACATAATAATTAATTAAATTTATTTTACTTTTAATATTTTTCGTAGCATTTTTTTAAATTTTTATATTAATTAAATAATTACTACATTGGCATTTCTTAAGCATTTAAAATAATTATATGATTAATAGGAATTAAAAATAAATTATCCTCCTGAAATTAATTTCATTATTCTCAAAATTACCTCCCATAATCATTCACAACCTGATTTTTTCCCTATGTGAACACACAATTGAAATTTAAATACAAGTGGGTGACTTTTTTGTCGTTTTCATTACTTAAATAATTATATAGGTCAATTTTATTGAAAAGTACCCAAAAAACTCATAAAAATAGATCCTAATGTGATAATTGTTGAAATATGTCCATAAAATGGGAATTTGACAAGTGTTTAGATCATTTTAACTCTTATCGTTTTTATTTAACCCCACGGTAAACTCGTTTGAACCTTAACCGTGATAATTAATTTCTACTGTTTTTACTATTGATTAAGAGAAATAATTAATTTGAACTTATTATATAATATTAATTATTATTATTCTAAATATATAAATTTTATCAAATTAAACTCATAGAAGTGGAAATTTTTAATTTAAAATTAATCCCACAGACACATCAAGAAAACGAGTTTTCCAAAGAAAAACATTCAAAAGTTTAAAAAGTTTTTATATCAGAATTAAATTTGAAATTGATTCCAATGACCTAAATTAATTAAATTTTAATATAATTTAAATAAATTTACTTTAAAACAAATTTAAAATATTATTTAATTTTGTAAATAATTTAAACAAAAATACAGTTTTCAATAAAAATCAACATTTTTCACTATTCATAAAAAAATTAATTTTTTTCAAAAAATTCTCAAAAATTCACCCAATTTTTTTGAAATGTATATTTAAAAAATGAATTTATTTTTTTAAAATAAGTAAAAAATTAATTTTAATGTATTTGCGCAAAGCGTGACTAATCCGTCTTTTAGAAAAAAATCCATTTTTTCAGAAAATATATCTTTCTATTTCAAATGGTTCTTATTTTATTTTTAATAAATATATAATCATTAAATTTATTTTATACATGTGTAAAACATATAATTCTAATAAATTAGTTGTTCCTATTCATACCTGCCAACTTAACAGCTAGGTTATAATAGAGTATCACACTTCATTTAAACCTGGTGTTGTTTGCATCACAAGCTATCAAAGAGATTGAATTTATTCAAAAGGAAATATATTGTAAAGTATTAGGGTGTTACATTATCTTATAATCTTGTCCTTTCATGTCATATACACCATCTAACATGATGTTCCTCTTTTAAAATCTCAAGGAGTTGCATTCTACCCCTTTTAATAAATTTCTTCCTCATAATTTAATCTTGATCTTTGAAATAAAGGGTTTAAAAATTGAAAATACCATTGTTAGACCACCAAATTGTAAAAAGGGATAATGAAATTTCCTCTTGATAAGAGATTAAGGGAAGTATAAAGGTCACATAACTAGGTTTTCGAGTAGGATAACATTGGTGGGAAATGAAGACATAGACACAGAATATAATACTAATGCCCAAGGATTAATAGAGAGTGATATATATCATTGGTATAAGAATGTGAATGATTAATAGAAATTTAAGGACCTAAAAACCATAAATATTTGATGAGTTAAGAGGCTATTTGATTCATCAAATATAAAGGTAAAATGATATTATTTTTCAAGATCCTTTTCCTATATTTAGAGAATTTCTTTACCATTATGATAGAGAAAATAAGAAAATATACTTACAATTTCATACTTTTGTTATGATTAAATTAATTCCTTATTTATCTTTTACTCAAATAAAAAAATATCCAATAGGAATTTTTATGTTCTAAGTACTAAAATTGACATTTAACAGATCATTAGCTCAATAAAATAATGACAAGTCATTCTTCCTATCTTTAGATTTATTCCACAAAAAAAAATAGTTAGCACAAGTTATCCAATAACACCCAAAGATAAAATCAATCCATTCCATAAATATTTAACCTTAAGACCTTTCTAAAATATTTCTGAAAAAATTCAAAGTCTAAAAATTTAGAAGGGATCTCACTAAATTTAAAAAAAAAACACAACATTATATTTTCCAAAAAAAAAAAAAGTAGTTCTAAATGTCACATACCACATATGTGAATATCTTGATCACCATAAAATCTTAATTAAAACATGCATGCTTCCAAAAATAAAATCTGAGGTTGTCCAATATATTCCATAAATCTAGACATGCGGTAAACTCCAACAAAGATAACATAAATTACTAACCAATTTTAAGGTTACCAATACTATCCCATAAACATATATTTATCATTATTATCTCAAAATAATCCATGTATTAAGGGTTATCCTCTCCCAATCATGTGTTTTTTCAAAATATCAACTTGCCACTATATCACTTTTATTGGTCATTGGTACCATTAAACATATGCTTTAAAATCCTTAAAGAAAAAGTACTACAATATAATCTTTATATATTCCATAATTCTTATACCCAAAATATCCTTGATAAAATACTCCTATAATATAATTACTGAATCCAAATATAAGAACATTAATCATTCCAACTCATCTTTAGTAATACCATAATCATGACTGTCATGACCCAACCCAACGGGGCTCGAGCCGCAACTCCCCAAGCCCGCCTCCATAGGCCAGGGCTAGCATCTAGCACTGAGTAGGCATATCACACACATGGGAGGAATTTTCATAAGGTACCTATAAGAATGAACCCACATAAACATTCATGCTCTAGTACATAGATATATAAACTAAAAACAAAATACATGCATACATCTATCCCAAACGAGAGTACATAAAGCATAAAGGGGAAAAATACATGCCCACCAAAAAAACTATAAAAGCGTATAACTTACTCATAAGAAGGGGATCACTATCAAATTCACCCAGAAAGCTCCTTGTCCAAGCTTTGGTAAACACCATGGTCGGTTTAGCTCACTAAGCCCTGCTTACTATGAGTCCTCCTGGGACTCTGTCGAAAGGCCTATGGTTTGCACAAGACACAACATGTGCAAGAAAATTACATGTAGGGGTGAGTATAAAAATAATTAGTAAGAACAAAAAATACTCAAAATTAAAAGGGAGAAATAAAAAAGGAAACAATCCACTCTACTCATCTAGAGGGAACCCAAACTAGAGAGAAAATCCATCTCAAAACCATCCTCAGTTATACATGACTAGTTAACTCAAACCACATGGTGTGTCAACTCAGAAGTGAAAAAACCACAAGGAAATCTAGAAAACACCTATATATACTCATCTTAGACTCCAAGTATCATGAGGATCTGACCTCATAGTTAGCGACAAGTTACTTCTCGAGGATCGAAAGTAACACTCATCCTAGAGAACACACTCCATGAGCTCTGTCATCCTAGATGACACCCATCCAAGAGATACACTCTATAAGGTACTAAATTGCTAACCATGATAGAGCATCAAAGATATTCCACTCAATTAGGTATCACATAGCCAATGTCACTACACCACCATCCAAAAGGGCACACATACGAGAGAACAAACTTTTTAGATCTCACCACGTAGAAAGTCACACTAGAACTCATCAGATCTCAACACCCAGATAGGGGATCTCACCCACCCCTGACAGGTGATGCTACAAACCCTAATGGAACCATGAAAGGTATCATCTCACAAAAAAGGGGATCACTCCCAAGATCCTTTGGGGGACACTATGAATCTAGTTTGGAAAATAAAAGACCACATTTACTCAGATAAGGTATCAATCCTAAGATCTACTAGGGGACACCACGAACCCAATCCGGTAACTCAAGGATCTTACTCAGATAGGGGATCAGTCCTAAGATCTACTGGGGAACACCAAAACCCAATATAATTCTCTAGAGATCAAATCACCCAGATAGAGGATATTCACTTGTGTAGATTTGTTCATGAAGATTCCAAAAACACTATATGGTTTAACCCGTGAAGTAGGGGATTATATAACCAATGATTCCAAAAACTCTACTAAAACCAATTGCTGAGTAGGGGGTCATATAACTGACGATGATGCAACCCTACTGTCACCACCCACTATATAGGGGATCATATAACCAATGACGCCACAAACCCTACAGGGTTGTCCTGCCAGATAGGGGATCATCTCCCATATAGTGTGGGTTATGACGATACCAAGAACCCGATATAGGGAAACAATTTTATATAGGATCCCACCCCCATCCACTCTGTAGGAAATCTAACAATATGACAGATGATCCCAAATTGGACTATTTGTAGGGATATAATAACTCTATCCAAGCTCATCCTAGAAAGGGGATCACAATCTTGTACCAAGGTCGTAATACCACACTATACCCTCATAGGAAAAGACAAAGAGAGATCACTAAACTAATACTATCCCAAACATCACTAACCCAAGAGAACCATAGATTTGCACCACCTCTCATCTCTTAGGCCCAAAATTTGGCCACTATCACATTATACATGTAAACTTCTTAGGAGAGGCTACTCACATGCTTGAATCCGAGCCCCAAATGAGGAGATACACTAGGCAGGAACTCCCCCAAAAGGATATTATGTGACGTGTAAGGGGGTACACATGGCATGTGACCCCTCCTGAACACCCATCAGTGTCCTCTAAAAGCATGACTTGGCTGGGCATGTAGGCTTACATGGCATGTACCAGGGGGTACACGGTGTGTCTCACCTTAATCGGACATCAACCGTGTACTATTTTCACACAAATCAACCAGTTATGTCAACCAAATGGCATGTATCCCAAGGTACACGGCATGTCCTAGCTAAATGACCACCTGTATGTGTCTCTTGGATGTGTCCTTGTTCGGTACCCCATGTTTGTGTACTTTGTCCATGTACTTTTACATGACTGTGTACATTCACATGGATTCCCTAGACATGTCCTCAGGCCACATGACATGGGGACACAACATGACATGTAACCCATGGTACACAACATATAGTCCCCAAAATCCATCTTCCTCAAATGGTATGAACAAGTGATGTGTTCCATTGATATACACACCATGTAGACACGAATTCTGTCAGGAATTTCCCTACAAGTAGATCAGATCACCCCCGTTTACCTCGAAACACACAGATTGACCCTCAAGGGGTCCCTAGTAAGAATATAAGGGATCTAAAACCTTAAAACAATTCATAAAAAGGGGATCAAGATCAAAAATCAAATCTTCCTACCTTGAAGGTGAAACAATGAAGCTTCGAGTACAAAATGATACCAGGATTGTGCTGCTCTTTGATTTTATGATGATCACTGAAAATAATAGAGATCGAAAACACCTCATTACTTTGATTCATCTCGATTTCCATTCATCACTAAAGGGGAGAGGAGGATTCACACCTACTTTGTGTTGTGCACACCCAACATAAGGGGGGGGGATTTAGGTTAGTTTATCAATTAAATTTTTATTTAATTAATAATATCACCACATGAATCCCCACCAAATTTTCCTCTCTTGCGCACTTAGTATGGACAACATTATATCACACCTAGGATAAAAACAAAGTTTTGAACTCAACCATCATCTTATAATTCTGATTTGAGATTCTTCTCAGAAGTTATTCCATGTTTCAAGAGAAAATATGTGCACATTAAAAAATGTATTTAATATTTTTAATATCACCGTGCCGATGCTCTTTTGGTCTCAGTATCCCACATCTACTGAACACCTAGATTCAAGAATATTCTTAGGAATATTTCAAAATCTTACAGGTCAAAAAATGAGTTGCCACATCCTCCCCACCTTAAGGATTTTTGTCCCTAAAAAGTGAAATACTAGGAACATGGGAAAGAAAATGAGATCTCAACTTGGACTCCCATGCCAAAAAGATCACAAGATCACCACAAAGGACACCAAGGGTTCTTGTACTACCTATGAGCACAAACTCAGGAGAACCATAAGGGATACCACACCCAAGTCTAGCTCAACCTATTCAACATCATGCAACTAGCAGGAACATGTCTTCTCAGCTGAAATAGGTGAAAAATACCAAGCACCTGGTTCATCTATAGTCATAGGGTCTAGTAGTAAACCACCTTGATAACATAAAGTAGTGACCAAAAAAATCATACCCTAAACAAAAAATTAAAGGAACTCATCCACCACACCTCTATACTATCCGCTTTGGGCAACACTAACTCACTCTCACGATTTTTCATTGTATCACAAGAAAGTATCTTAGTGAGGAAAACATCCCTAATTCTTATGAGTACGAAACCCTAGAAAATTGCACCATGACCTACTCAATCATCTCAGTGGGGGAAGGACCCCTCTTCCTCATTAATTTGAAGCTATACTGAAAAACACCCACACAAGGTTCTACTGATGCCCCGTGTCCCCCTGGGACAAACCTCGAGAAAGAAGTGGAAAGAAAATATTACCACACAATAATGTATATCAATACTACTGAAGAAAGTAGAAAGGACATAGAGAGTACCTCTATCCATACTCAGAACCTCTGGGTGAAAGGAATCTATGGCCTGCAACTATCCTTTCCCCCATCCTCCATCTCCCTAAGCCTAGTGTAGACCATCTGGGGGTGGTGGTGGAAACTCGTACCGTCTTCAACCTTCTACTACTCTACTCGATCCTCCACCACATAAGCTACCCTGAAAACCTCCATGTTTGAAATGATTCTCATTCCAAGGCATTCCATTGATTAGATCCCTATCAGTAGCTCGATGGGTCAGACAATCTCTAGCGAGATGTCCCTGGTCGTCGCAAGCATAACACCACCTATACTACGACTGACCAAAACCTACTTGTAATCCCTGAGCCTTAGAACCTCCATCACAGGATCACCTCCTAAAGCATCTCGTACACCTAAATCCATGATCCTACCATCGACTACCAGCTACCGAGGTCTCAAATCTTGCATTCACAACACTAACATTCAGAGTTTTCTCAACTAGAAAGCTCTCTACCACCAAGGCCCACTCAAGCACCCTAGCATAGGTGAGAATGCACAGTGGCACCACTGACAGCATGATATCCCAGCATAATCCCTACTTGAAGGTTTGTTCTATGAATAACGGATCCCAAACCATATCCAGAGTGTAATGTGACAGGTATGTGACACTCACCGAAAACTCCACCACGATCAAAATATCCTACTGAAGCTATAAAAGCTCCTGGATACACACTGATCTCAACATGGCTATATAGAAATCCTCCCTAAAGATCCAATCAAACTATGACCAAGATAACATTGCCTAATCATGGGTATGCATCAAAAGACTCCACCATCGCCTGAAAAAACCCAGCAGAAGGCTTTCTACTTGCACCACCATCTAATCGGGGGGTGTCCTCACAAGGGAAAAACACATATGACTACCTCAAGCCAGTCATTAGTTTCCTGGTGGTCTAGATCACCCTAAAACATTATAGGTAACTACCTCTAGAACTCATGCAATGCACTCATCCTGCACACATCCTCAACCTGAACTACCGGCACATCCTACTACTCAACAGGTGGTGGCTCAACTGGCAGACCATCTGGAGGTCCAGCCTCAGAACCAGTGCTTTGAACTGAAGCCTCAACTAGGGGTGAATTTTCAGAAAAATCATACTATGGAACCCTATTTAGATGTCATTGTAGGGGCATCATGAAATATAGAAAAGATGCACCATGCTCAACGAGTATATCTAGAGAGCTGACTCAAGAAAGATAAGAAAAACCCAAAATCCAGTCCTATATGATGCATGCACCATTATTTTCCCTATGAAAAGTATCATAATGTATCAAGTAGAAAAGAAGGTTATCAGAGTTTTGGTGAATGGATACATTAGCCTCTACTCCAACACTAGAGGCTCTGGCCTAAAAGCCGATCATGAAACACTTTAACACTATCACTGTGCAATCCAAACCAAGGTCACAACACTCTAGTCCCAAAGTGGAACCTCCTATGATACCACTCTGCCATGACCCAACCCAACAAGGATTGAGCCACGACTCCCCAAGACCACCTCCATAGGTCAGAGGAAAATGTCTAGTGTTGAGTAGGCATATCACACACACGATATACCTTTTCCCAAGGAACCTCTACACATACACCCATATACACCTCCATGATCCAGTGCAAAGATATATAAACTTAAAAGAAAATGCATGCATACATCTATCCCAAACCAGAGTAAAGAAAGTGTAAAAGGGTGAAATGCACACCCACCAAAATAAAACTATAAAAGCATCCAACTTACTTAGAAGGAGGTAATCACTATCAAATGAACCCTCCAGAAATCTCATCGACCAAGATCCGGTAAACACCTTGGTCGATCTAGCTAAATAAGATCTACCTACTCTGGGTCCTCTTGGGACTCCATCGAAAGTCTTGTGGTATGCAAAAGACACTACACATGTAGAAAAAGATTATGTAGGGGTGATTATAACATTACTTAGTAGGTTCCCCAAATACCTAAAAGAAAAGGGAGTAATTAAAAGACAATATTCTACTTGACCTAGCCAGAGGGAACCCAAATGAGATAGAAACTCCATCTCAAAACCATCCTCAACTATACAAGACTAGTTAGCTAAAACTATAGAGTGAATCAACCCAAAAGTGACAACACATAAAGGGATTTTAGAAAAAGACAATATATACTCATCTCATACTCTAAGTCTCATGAGGTTACAACCACATAGCGAGTGACATGTTACTTATTGTGGCTCAAAAGTAACACTCATCCTAGTGCACACACTCCATGATCTCTATCATCCCAGATGACACCCATCTGAGAGATACACTCTATCACGTACTAAACTTCCCACCATAATGGAACATCTAAGAGATACCACTCAATCGGGTATCACAAGGATGATGGGACTACACCGCTACCCAAAAGGGAACGCATCTGAGAGAACACACTCACCAGATTTCACCACATAAGAAGTCACACTAGAACTTAGCGTATCTAGAAACCCAGATAGGGTATCTCACCTATCCCTAATGGGGGCACTAAAACCCTAATGAAACCATGAAAGGTCACATCACTCAGAAAGGGGATCACTCCCACTATCCGTTGGGGGACACTGTTAACCCATTCTGGAAAATAGAAGACCACATCTCCTCAAATAGGGGATCAATCCTAGGATCCTCTAGGGGAAACCACGAACCCAATATGATAACTCAAGGATCTCACTCAGATAGGGGATAAATCCCAGGATCCGTTGGGGGACACCAAAACCCAATATGATTCCTTAGAGATCACACCACTAAGATAAAGGATCATTGACTGTGTAAAGTTGGTCACAACAATTCCACAAACCCCATATGGTACAACCCATGAAGTAGGGAATCGTATAATTGATGATTTCAAAAACCCTAATGAAACCAACTTTTGAGTAGAGGATCATATAAATGAAAATTCTGAAACCCTACTTTCACCGCCCACTGTGTAGGGGATTTTATACCTAATGATGCCACAAATCCTATAGGGATATCCTACTAGATTGGGTATTTTCACCCACGTAATGCGGGTCATGATGATACCAAGAACCCAATATAGGGAAACAATATTCTAGAGGATCACACCCATGGCCGCTCTGAAGGGATATAGAAACTCTAATAATACGATAAGGGATCCTGCCCCAACCTCTCTAGAGGGATAAAATAACTCTATCCAAGATCATCCTAGTGAGAGGATCACAATCATGTACTGAGGTTATAATTCCACACTATAACCACCTAGGAAATGACCAAGGGAGATCACTCAACCACTATTGGACCAAACATCGCTAATCCAAGAAACCCATAGTTTTGCCTCACATAGTACCTCCTAGGCCCAAACTGTGGCCACAATTGCGTTTTATGTGGAAAAATACTCAGGATAGACTACTCATATGCTTGAATACAATCCTTGAAAGAAGAGATATTCTAGTTGGGAACTCCCCCAAAAGAAGACTACACGATGTGTAAGGGAGTCTACACGGTATGTGACCCCGCCTGAGCACCCAACTATGCCCTCTGAATGCATGACTTAGTTGAGAATGTAGGCTTACATGGTATGTACCATGGGTACATGATATACCTTTACTTACCTAGGCCTCGATGATGTATTCCCTTTACACAGATCAACCAACCATGTCAACCACATGACAAGTGCCCCAAGGTACACAATGTGTCCTGGCTAAACAACCACCTGGCCATGTCTCTTGGTTAGTGTCCATGTCTGGCACCCCACGACTGTGTACTTTGGATATGTACTTTTACATGACCATGTAAGTTCAAATGAATTACCTATCCAGATACTCATTCCACATGACATGGGGTCACTACATGACATGTAACCCACAATAAATGATGTGTATTCCTCAATAGTCATATTCCCTAAATGAGAAGAACACACTGTGTGTTATGCTAAACTACATGTCGTGTAGATGGGAATTATGTTGGGAATTTCCCTACAAGCACCTCAAATCACCCCTGTTTACCCCCAAATAGACAGATCAGACTTCAAGGGGTCCCTAACAATCATCTAAGGGATCTAAAACCTTAAAATGACGCATAAAAAGGGGATTAGAACCAAAACTCAAATTCAACTACGTTGAAGGTGAAATGTCAAAGATTTGGGTACAAAATAATGCCCAGATCATGATAGTCCTCAACATGATGATGATTAGAACCAAGAATGGAGATAAAAAGAACCTCATCACTTTGATTCAGTTCACTTTCCATCCATCGCCGAAGGGGAGAGGAGGAGCCGCACCTCCTTTATGTCGTGCACAACCAACATGATGGGAGGGGGATTTAGGTTAGTCTATTAATTAAATTTTCATTTAATTAATATTCTCACCGTACAAATCCCCACCAAATCTCCCTTGCCCTCACACCCATCATAGATAACTTTACATCACGCATAGGGTAAAAATGATTTTTTAACTCAACTGTGAGCTCAAAATTCCAATACGAGACTCCTATAAGAAGTTAATCCACATTTCAAGAGAAAATACATGCACATGAAAAATCATATTTAATATTTTTAATATCACAACATTGAGGATCTATGGGTCCTGGTATTCCATGTCAACTTAGTACCTATATTCAGGAATATTATTAAAAATATTTCAAATTCTTATAGGTCAAAACCCGAGTCATTACATTGAACTTGGTCTCTCAGCTTCTTCTGAGGTGTATTCCCTTGACGCTTGGGATATTCATCTGCATAGTGACCCATCTCCTTATAGTTGAAACATTGAACATAAAAGATTTCTTTCTTATACTTGAATTCACATTCCTTATGGAATTTCTATCCACACTTGAAGAAAACTACCATTACCTTTAAGAAAGTACTAGGGTGTTTCTTTCCATTATTATCACATGTGGAAAAACCCTTATTTACCTTATCCACCTTATACATTTTTTGTCATCCTCTTATTTTTTTTATTCCCTTAAAATCCATAATACTTAGAGAATTATTTCTCTTTATTGATATCACATGATAATATGGCCTTATATGATGATAATTTCTTGGTGACTAGTTTCCTTTGAAAGATTGGCTTAGACTCATCAAGTAAATGATCATTAGTACACTTTGAATTACGCATATTGATATAGTTCACATTATTTATTTTAGGTTCCATTTCTAAATAATGGAATACACTAGATTAGATCAAAACATTATGTATCATAATTTATAATACAGAAACTAGTGAATCATTTAACATCAACTGAAAAATTTATTCATTAATAATCTCATAATCATAAGCATAGTTTCTTTGCGAAATTTTCCAAATCATAAAAAAATTCAAATACTTCGCAATGGGTTGTAAAAAAAATGATTTAACCCAAGAATATCCCCTAGGAGTGTCAAACTAGGTGCATAGTAAGGCCTGCTATCATGTAACAGGAAATAGTCAAGTTAAGTTTGAAATGCCTTTTTCAGAGTTATTACCCCTAGATGAATCTATTATAGAACCACATCAACTTATTGTATCTAGAAAGGGATGTATTGCTACTAAAATCACATAATATATACCTTACCAAATAATTATTATGTTATCCTATAATTAGAATTATCCTTAAATAAATTTACAGGGTTATATTCCCTAATCTATGTTTTCCTAAACATAGTTACCAAGGTTTCTACTAAACTTCCTTTAATACCAACTATAAAAACCATGAATCTAATAACCCAGAGTTGGTTCACATCTAGAATGAATGAGTAGTTTATGTTGGACTCCTCATATATTAATCATGTTTTAATGATCACAAATCTCATTACTGTTAACAAATCTTCTTATTATTTACAAATCCCTTTACTAGTTACAAATCTTGTTACTAATCACAAATCTCACTTATTTTATCAATCCTCTGTATTTATGTTTCAAGTTATCTCTTATACTTTATACTGGTTAAGTTCAAATCATCTTATGTATATTACTGTCTAAGTTTGAATACATATATTTGTTCAAGTATAAAGACACCGTGAAGCTTGACACAGTTAGATAGACACTGCGACCTTGTTATAGTAAAGCATACACCGTGAAGCCTAAGTCTTAGGCACCGTGACCAAAAGACACTGTGACACAGTGACCCTGACACCATGAAGCAAGACAGTAAGAACAAAACACAGTTAGTAAGACACAATCATCAAGACATTGTGAATCCAGACACTATGAGCAAGGCACCGGAAGCTAGAAACCGTGAGTCAGACACTGTGACTCAGACATAGTGAAGGACACACCATGACACGGAGACACCGTGAAGGTCATACCATGAAGTTCATATCATGAAGGTCATATCATGAAGGACACACTGTGAGCCACATACCATAAATGTCATACCGTGAAGGACACACCGTGAAGGAGACACTGTTTGCATAACTATTGTGACACCATTTCTTAACCTTTCTGTCAATATTATTTAAATATTGCTAACGGTCATATTTGATGTTTTTAATACAATTAATGATATTTAATGATAGTTGTTGGCATTTCAGGAAACCGTACCTCGTACCTATGAAAAGGTAATCATTCCTATTGCCGGAGCTTGAGGAATATAAGGAAGATTGAGCTACAGTAGAGATACAAGTACGTGCCAGAAGAACATAAGTACGTGAGCAAGAAACATGAAGTTCACTATACTGAATAGAAGAGAAATCCTGAGAACAACTAAAGAACACAATTGCAAGATCTTCAAAGAACTCTCATGCATGCAATCCAACTCAACTGAAGAACACATGAAGAATCAAGAGAACATATTCACTTGTGAAAGACACTAAGATGAACCACAATACTCTGTTTTTCAACATAAAAACCAGAGAAGGACTCAGAAGCATTTCTACTGAATCCAAGGAGTCCAGAGCTACACTACCAATCACTAGAGCTTTCTAAACTTTCATATACTCTCTCTAAGTGATTCATTATTTACTTCTTCGAGCAATGTGTGTACTCTTTATATCTTACACACACATTGACTCCTGTGCTGAATTGGAGGATATCACAATCCTCACACCAAAACTCCTTACTCTTGTTTACCCACGACAACTATGGAATAGGTCCTTGTGTGGCCTGGTCTTTATTTTTGTTTCCCACGAAGAACTGTGGTAGAAGTCCCTACGTGGCCTGGATAGTCTTGTACTGTTGTTAACCCCGATCCAGGGTGTGGATCACTTTTATATAAATTTTTTAAGAGGAATAAGTCTCGGCTTGAGACTAAACCTCTTGGTTATATCTGCTGTGCTTTTTAGTTTATGTTTAAAGTATACTATATATATCTTTTATATTCCGCTTCTATTACTTTGAAATAAAAACTATTTTAAAGTTACTTTGATAGTTAATCTAGCAAGTTTTTGTAACTATTGTAAATCAGTAGGTTAGTTTCAAAAGCTAATTTAATCTTCCGATTAGATTAACTAAGACCTAATCAGTATTTTGAGAATCTAATTGAACCTTTATAGTTTTACAAATTCACTACAGTTTAACTTGTTTTATAAATTGGGGATTTTAATAGAAATTATATTTAACAGAAATTTTAATTGGAACTCAATTCACCCCCCTCTTGAGTATCCACTCCGACTAACATTTGGTATCAAAGGTTTGCTTTTGTTAAAATATTTTCAAAATACTCTATTTTTTAACTGTGATTGTAGTTGTATCTTTAAAGATCTTAAATTTCTGTTAGTTTTAAATTTTATCTCTTTAAACATCTTTTCTAAAATCTAACTATGGACAATAGACTAGTGGGTTCTGCTACCAACATGCCACCTTTCTTCAATGGTACCAACTATGCCCAGTGGAAAATTAAGATGAAAATACATTTAGAAAGTATGGTTTTTAATATCTGGATTGCTATAGAGTCTCAATATAAAATTCCATAAACTGAAAGAACAACTTGGGATGAACTTACTAAGACAACTTACAATAATAATTGTAAAGATATGAATGCTTTGTATTGTGCTCTAGGAGATGAAGAGTTTAATAGAATATCTTCTTGCAAAACTACCTATGAAATATGGGATACTTTGGGTGTTTCTCATGAAGGAACAACCAATGTTAAGGAAATGAGATTAAACACTTATACTATTAAATATGATAATTTTAAAATGAAGAATGATGAACCTATTTATGACATGTATCTTAGGTTCAATGAGATTTTCAACACTATGAACTCCCTTGGAAAAGCTGTTCCAGCAAAGGAACAAATCATGAGGATACTGAGATGTTTGCCAGACCGATGGAGAGGCACTTCTATTTCAATTAGAGAATCATGTGACATTACTGCTCTACCTGTCAAAGAACTTATTGGTAATATTATGATGTATGAGGAATAACTCAAGGTGAATAAGGAGGAAAATGATGAAACAAAAAGGAAGTCAGTGGCATTTAAGTCTACTGCTTCAAAGAGAAAGGACAAGGAGAAAGTTCAAATACCTACTGATAGCTCAATAAGTGAAAGTTCAGATTCTAACTCTGATGCTGAAATGGATCAAATAGCCAGAAGGTTTAAGAAATTATATAGGAAGAAGAAATTCTTCAGAAAATAAAATTACAAAGGAAAATATGACAACAAAGGTCATTGAAAAAAGGACTAGAAGAAAGTTGATAAGAGTGATGAGGTTGTTTGCTATGAATGCAAAATGAAAGGACACATAAAAGATGACTGTCCGAAACTGAAGTTCAAGAAGAAACATTACTACAAGGACAATAAGTATAAGAAAGATATGAAAGCTACTTGGAGTGCTTCAGAAGAAAACACAAGTGAGTCTGAAGCTTCTAACTCTAAAAAGAATCGTGCCAACATGTGTTTCATGACCAATACTTATGAGGTACCTATTTACCCTATGCTAAATAATCATTATTCTGGAACTGATTCTGATTCTGAATATGAAAATATGACTAGTGAGGAACTGTTTGAATACTGCAATATGCCTGAAGAAATATGTAATGAACTTAAGGAAAAATATAAGTCATTAAAAAAACAGTATTCTCTCACCTCGAATGTCAAATCTTCTCTAGAAGTAGAAAAAGAAAATAATGCTCAACTGTTAAAGGAAAATACTGAAATGAAAATGTCTAATGAGCAACTTAGAAAATACTTAGAAAAGTTCACAAATGGAAAAGACACTCTAAATCAAATTCTAGGAAAGCAAGTGGCACCAAAGTACACTACTGGAATAGGTTACCAACCTGGAAAAAGACAGTTCACTAAAATTAGATTTATTCCTAAATCTGGACAGAATATTGCTAGTTTAAGTTCTGGAAATTCATATGCTTCAACTAGTTATTCACATAGTTATAGATCAAATAGAGTTTATCTTTCAAAATATTTTGATTCTGTAAAATATATTAGACCCATAAGACAAATTTGGGTACCAAAATCATTGATTTCTAACCTGTCTGGACCCAAGAAGATCTGGGTACCAAAGTTATTTCCCATCTAAATCTGTTTTGTAGGAAACCTGCTTAAAGAGCTCCCATAAGAAGACATGGTACTTGGATAGTGGATGTTCAAGGCATATGTATGGGGATTACTCATGCTTCAATAGATTAATCAAGATTGATGGAGGCTATGTCACCTTTGGTGATAATTCTAAAGGAAAGATCATTGGCCTAGGCCAAATTGGTAACACTAATTCAGTTTTAATTTCTAAATTTTTGTTTGTTGATGGACTTAAATATAATCTGTTAAGTATATCTCAATTATGTGATGATGGTTTTAATGTTAAGCTTGAAAATGATTCTTGTAATGTTTTTAATTCTAAAAATGTTTTAGTATTTTCTACTTTGAGAAATGAAAATGTTTATGCGGTTGATTTAAATTCTTTAGACAAACAAAATTTTACTTGTTTAAATGCTTTTCATAAAGAATCTTGGCTTTGGAATAGAAGATCAGGACACAACAATATTCATTAACTTAGAAAACTGACTAGGAAGAACTTAGTTAGAGACTTACCCAAACTAGAGTTTCCAAATAACAAAGTTTGTAATCCATGTCAAAAGGGAAAGTAACATAAAGTTTCTTTTAAATCAAAGAAAGAAGTTTCAACTTCTCAACCTCTCGAGTTGGTTCACATGGATTTGTTTGGACATTCTAGAGTTTATAGCTTAAATGGGAAGCACCATGTTTATGTCTTATTAGATGACTTTTCTAGATATACTTGGGTATATTTCTTAGCTCACAAAAGTGAAGCTTGTTATCACTTTGTTAAATACTCAAAGTCTGTAGAGAATCTTAGTGGACTTAAGATTAAGATCCTGAGAAGTGATCATGGTCATGAGATTGAAAATCATGAGTTTGAATCTTATTGCTCACACAATAGCTATAGTCATAACTTTTATGCACCTAGGACACCTCAATAGAATAGTGTAGTAGAAAGAAGAAATAGAACCCTTCAAGAAATTTCAAGGACTATGCTCAATGAGTATGACTTACCTATTTATTTTTGGACTGAAGCTGTAAATACTGCTTGTTATATCATCAATAGAGTCCTAATTAGACTTGTTCTTAAGAAGAACCCTTATGAACTATGGAATAATAGAAAACCTAAAGTTAGTTACTTTAGAGTCTTTGGTTGCAAAGTATTTATTCTTAATACCAAGGATAATCTAGACAAATTTTCTTATAAGAGTGATGAAGGAATCTTTTTAGGATATTCAATTTCTAGCAAAGAATATAGAGTTTTCAATAAGAGAACCAAATGTGTGGAAGAATATGTTCACATCAAATTTTATGAAACTGATCCACATGAACCTAAATCATCTCTTGAGAATCTTGAAGAAGATTTATCTGTTCTGAACCTTAATGATAAAATCAATGAACCTTTTGTAAAGACAACCAGTTATGGAAATATTTCAGAATCTGCTCCTAATGAAACCGAACCTAGAGAAGAACCTGAAATTTCTAATCCTACCTTTACTAGATCAACTAGGATTCTAAAGAATCATCCTTTAGATGTTGTTTTTGGAAACCTGGATAGAGGGACACAGACTAGAGCTTCTCTTAGAAATCAGGTTGAACATCAAGCCTTCTTATCACAGCTTGAACCTAAAAACATTGATGATGCTATTAATGATGAATTTTGGGTAATTGATATGCAAGAAGAAACCAATCAGTTTGAAAGAAATAAAGTTTGGAAACTTGTTAAAATACCTAAGAAAACTTTCACTATAGGCACAAAATGGGTGTTTAGGAATAAAGTAGATGAATCTGGAAACATAGTTAGAAACAAGGCTAGATTAGTTGCACAAGGATATAGTCAAGAAGAAGGAATTGACTATGAGTAGACTTTTTCTCCAGTATCCAGACTTGAATCCATTAGAATTCTACTTGCTTATGCTGCACATCTAAATTTCAAACTATATCAAATGGATGTTAAAGGTGCATTCTTAAATGGGTTTATAGCTGAGGATGTTTTTGTTGAACAACCACCTGGATTTACAAACCCTCATTTTCCAAATCATATTTTCAAATTATCAAAAGCTTTATATGGTTTAAAACAAGCTCCAAGAGCTTGTTATGATAGATTAAGTACTTTTCTAATTTCTAAAAGTTTTACAAAAGGTATAGCTGATCCTAAACTTTTTATAAAATGTATTTCAAATGATATTTTATTTGTTCAAATTTATATAGATGATATTATTTTTGGATATTCAAAAACTTCACTGTGTACTGATTTTCTAAAATGATGCAAAATGAATTTGAAATGAGTTTAATGGGTGAACTAAAATTCTTTCTTGGATTTCAAATCTTTCAAAATAATGATGGAATTATTTTAACTCAAAGTAAATATACTAGAGATCTTTTAAAACGTTTTGGATTAGATAACACAAAAAGTAGTGACACTCCCATGAGTACCACCTGTAAGTTGGATCTTGATGAAGATGGTAAATCTATTGATCAAACCACTTATAGAGGAATGATTGGAAGTCTACTCTACTTGACTACTAGTTGTCCTGATATTATGTTTAGTGTGTGTATGTGTGCTCATTTTCAAACAAATCCTAAAGAATCACATTTAAATTCTATAAAAAGAATTTTCAAATATCTCAAGCATACACCCAATTTAGGACTGTTCTACCCTAAAGGACAATCATTTGAATTAGTTAGTTATTCTGATACTGATTTTACTGGCTGTAAGTTAGATAGAAAAAGCACATCTAAAACATGTCACTTTTTAGGCAAGTCACTAGTATCATGGTGTAGTAAGAAACAAAATTCTATTTCATTATCTACTGAAGAAGCTGAATACATAGCTGCTGGCAGTTGTTGTGCACAAATTTTGTGGATGAAACACACTTTACTATACTATGGATATCAATTTAGACATGTACCAATAAATTGTGAAAACACAAGTGCTATTAACATTTCAAATAATCCTATTTCACATTATAGGACAAATCATATTGATGTAAGACATCAATTTTTGAGGGATCATTATCAAAAAGGTGATATCACTTTAGAATTCATTGGTACTGAATATCAACTTGCTGATATATTCACTAAACCATTAAATTATGAGTGATTAGACTACATCATACATGATCTTGGTATGATTAATCATAAATAGATATCTTACCGGTCTTACTGTTTAATATTTTGCTATATTTTACTTTATGGTTTCATGATCACTATTTCTCAGTTACTGTTTCATGTTTACGATCTCACAGATAACACCTTGTGTTCATGGTCTGTCACTCACTGTCTCACCATGACTGCACAGAATATCATTGTCTCATCATGACGACCACCAACTGTCTCACCGTGATGACTGCTTTAATTGCACTGTAACTCCTACTCATAGTCTCACCGTGAAGATTATTTATGCATTTATTTTAATCTGTATCATGGTAATTTTTATTTCACCACTATTTACTTTCCCACGTTTTTGTTTTTATGATGTTTGACATTCCCAAATGATAAAACAAAAGGGTTTTCACTCAATTCCTCACCCAATCTCTCTCCTTCTCACTCTCTCGAACCCTCTTTACCTTGAAAACCTTCTCTCCTTCTTTCTTGCCCGAACCTTCAGTGGATGCCCAGGATGAAGCATCCGTCTTCATCTACTCCAGAGAAGCGTAGCTCTAAGAAGAAGAAGATAGCACCAAGGATAGCACTCGAAGGACCTCTAAATCCAAACCTTGTAAGCCGTACTGTAGTTCCTGAAAAAGAGATCTACCCTGAGTGGCTATTGACTAGCAAGTCGTTAGTCTGGAAAGTCTTAAGAGAACAAGGATGGCTCGAATGGTTCTCTCGAAGGGATAGACCTATTTACCCGAGGTTGGTTGCACAGTTCTATCAGTATGTAAATTTTTCCTTTGATGTTGGAGAAAGTTTTATGGTGACAAGCTGGATCAATGGTAAAAAATGTTCATTCACTTCAAGTCTATGGGCTGCATGCCTAAGAATTCCTCATGAAGGGATTTGTGATGACTAATAGAGAGACCCTCCTCCTACAACTGACATCTTTGACTTGGAAAATTCTTTGGAGAGTCTAACTGGAAATGGCACCAAGCGAAGGGACATAGCAGCTGATCTAGATGGAGAGTCAAGACTGCTGTTCAAATTTGTTTAGAATTTGATTAGCCAAAGGGTGATTTTGCTGTGATGAAGTATCAGGATGTATTCCCGATTCATCTAATGAAGAATGTCCATAAGATAAATCTTTTCAAATATGTCATTCACCATATGTGTGAACTGATTAAGGTCACTTCCAAATACAAATATTTGTTTTACTCAAGGATGATCTCAACCATGCTAGTTTCCAAAGGAGTTGTTGGACCGAATGAGTAAGTAATTATGAATTTTGATTTTTTTGTCAAAACCTACCATAAAAAGGATGAAAATAAATTGGAACCCTTGGAAGAAGCAATGGGTTGAGGATAATGATCAGCTGTATAAGAAGTATAATCCTATTGAGTATCCAACAAGGCCAAAGAATATTACTGATCCTGGTTTGAAACCATATGAAGTGGTTGAATACTCAAATACTGAAGAAGAAGAATAGGAAGAGGTAGCTAAAGTACCTCAAAAGGAAGTAGCTCCTATTGAGAAAGAAAGGACTATTGTCCCTACTGATGTTCCTGACGCACCTCTTAGAAAAGAGGCTGAATTAATTCTTATAGAAGAAGTTGCTATTGAAAAGGAAAGGGCTGTTGACCCTTATGTTGTTCTTAGATAAGAAGAACCTCCTTCTTTAATAGTTTATGCTAACCTAGAAATTCAGTTTGAGGCTGCAAGAGATTTGATTATCCCTGAGCCTGTGATAAAAAACCTCCCTGCTGAAAAGGAAGCAAGTCTGGAAGCACAACCTGTGGAACAGTCGATTCCTGAGTACATACCCTCTGTTGAGGAGAGGATGTAAATTGCCTTTCAGTTGGCAAGGCAAGAAATGGCTAAGGATAATAGAGTTGATACTGTGTATCTTGATCATGATGCTGAGACTATAGTTTCTGAATTGGAAGCACATGGTGAGGGGGAGAAACCTCAAAACCTTGAGATTGATGAAGATGGATCTGCTGAAACCTCTCAATAGACTGTCACATTTTCTGTGTACACTCGGTATGAGTTCCCAAGCTTCTATGATGTAATTGAATCACAACAAGTGACTAGAACTGGAATGGATCTCTCTTCCTTGTTTCAATTGAAGTCAGTCACTCACCCTGAACCTGCACCTGAACCCGAACCTACATCTGAACCTGCACCAGAACCTATTCCACTTCCTGCACATTTTTTTGACCAGCAATCCTTTATAACTAAGGATGACTTGAAAGTCTTTGGACAGACTATCTTAGCTGGAGTGGAGAAGCTCTTGACCTCTCAACCTCGTCCCGTGACTCAACTAAGTCAGGAAGATGCCTCTCTACTTATGGAAAATATTATTCTGCACATTCAACCTAGGATGATCCATGAAATACAAGAAGTTAGAGTTGAAAATAAGTTGCTTAGTGCTGATGTTGCAAATTTGAAAGTTATGGTTGAAAACCTTCAGCAAGAATTGTCTTCAAGATCAGAGCCTGCTCCTGTTTTTGCTCCTACACCTATTGCTACTTCTCTTAAACCTTCTGTTTTCAACATCTCTAGAGAGATTGTATCTCAGATGCATCCCTATCTATTGTCTTTTGATGAGAATATTGGATAAAGACACAAAAAGATGCTGCAACGCATGAGAGAACTTGCAGAGAATCTGAATAAGCTTACAGATGAATACACTGGATGTCTTCAAAAGGTTTTGAACCAGCTCAAAGCTCTAACCATAGCTGTCAAGGCTTCTCCTCCCTCTGGTCAAACCTCTGATCCTTCTTTGAATGATTCTATTCTTAGATCCATAATCAATGAAGAAATTTAGAATGCTTTCAGTGGCTTGGATCTGTCTCCTTTCTCATAAGTAGTTAAGAACAATGATAAAGCACTTGATCTTGTCCAGATTCATTCTAAGATTGCCAATGATACTCACCAGGAGATCACCAAGAAGATAGATTTGTATCTCAATCGGATTTACTCCAAATATAATATGACAAATCACTTTAAGTATCCTGTAGAGAATCTGAAAACAGTGACTCAGGATTTCAAAGCTCAAGTTCAGAAGCTTACTGAGTTCACCAGATTGTTGGAAAAATTCATGGAGAATAAGGACGATTTTGAAAAAGATATGTAATATGGTGGAGAAATCATTACTGATTCCATAAATATTCTAAATCCATATCTTCATATGCATAGTACAACTATAGTTGTACCAGCTGCTGCCCCTCTTCGACTAGGTCTACCCGCCCTAGGCTCAACTGCTATGTCAGTTAGCCAAGCTCTTTCTCATATGAGACCAATCATTCTTGACCAACCACAGACTAGATCTTCTACTGCTCCTTCTTTGGATCCATCTATTTTTTGAAGGTCTCCCTTTACCATCTTTTTCTACCACCTCTATTCCTTCCTCTACATCAGCACCAGCTCCTACTGCTGATAAAGGTAAGGAAAAGGCCGATCCCTGAAGAAGTATAGTGAATACTTTCTTTTTTGATGGGGATGTCTCTGATTTTTGTATTTCTACTGTATGATGTATTCTGAATGTTTTTAATGAAATCTGCATTGTTTCAATCTCTTCTTTTCACTTTTTGATAATCCCAAAAGGGGGAGAATAAACAGGAGAAGTTAAACGGGGAAGAAAAAGTTATATGTTATTCTATATATGTGTTATTCTATATGCTATTTTCGTTAAAGTTCAATTATTTTTTTTACTTTATCTGTACATGATTTGTCATCATCAAAAAGGGGGATATTATTGGACTCCTCATGTATTAATCATGTTTTAATGATCACAAATATCATTACTATTAACAAATCTTCTTATTATTTACAAATCCCTTTACTAGTTACAAATCTTGTTACTAATCACAAATCTCACTTATCTTATCAATCCTCTATATTTATGTTTCAAGTTATCTCTTATACTTTATACTGGTTAAGTTCAAATCATCTTATGTATATTACTGTCTAAGTCTGAATATATATATTTGTCCAAGAATAAAGACACCGTGAAGCATGACACAGTCATACAGACACCGTGACCCTGTTATAGTGAAGCAGACACCGTGAAGCCTAAGTCTCAGACACCGTGACCACAAGACATTATGACATAGTGACCCTGACACCGTGAAGCAAGACAATAAGAACAAAACACAGTTAGCAAGACACATTCATCAAGGCACCGTGAATCTAGACACTATGATCAAGGCACCGGAATCCAGAAACCATGAGTTAGACACCGTGACTCAGACACAGTGAAGGACACACCATGACACGGAGACACCATGAAGGTCATACTGTGAAGGTCATACCGTGAAGGACACACCGTGAGCCACATACCGTGAAGGTCATACCATGAAGGACACACCGTAAAGGAGACACCGTTTACATAACTACCGTGACACCGTTTCCTAACCTTTCTGTTAATATTATTTAAATATTACTAATGGTCATATTTGATGTTTTTAATGAAATTAATGATATTTAATGATAGTTGTTGGCATGTCAGGAAACCGTACCTCGTAACTATGAAAAGGTAATCATTCCTATTACTGGAGCTCAAGGAATATAAGGAATATTGAGCTGCAGTAGAGATAAAAGTACGTTCCAGAAGAACATACATACGTGAGCAAGAAACACGAAGTGTACTGTACTTAACAGAAGAGCAATCCTAAGCACAACTGAAGAACACAATTTCAAGATCTTCAAAGAACTCTCATGCGTGCAATCCAACTCAACTGAAGAACACACGAAGAATCAAGAGAACATCTTCACTCGTGAAAGACACCAAGCTGAACCACAATACTCTGTTTTTCAACATAAAAACCAGAGAAGGACTCAGAAGCATTTCTGCTGAATCCAAGGAGTCCAGAGCTGCATTACCAATCACTAGATCTTTCTAAACTTTTATATACTCTCTCTAAGTGATTCATTATTTACTTCTTCGAGCAGTGTGTGTACTATGTATATCTTACACACACACTGACTCCTGTGCTGAACTGGAGGATATCACAATCCTCACACAAAAAATCCTTACTCTTGTCTACCCACGACAACTGTGGAAGAGGTCCTTGTGTGGCCTGATCTTTATTTTTGCTTCCCATGAAGAACTGTGGTAGAGGTCCCTGTGTGGCCTGGACAGTCTTGTACTATTGTTAACCCCGATCCAGTGTGTGGATCACTTTTATATAAATTGTTTAAGAGGAATAAGTCTCGGTTTGAGACTGAACCTCTTGGTTATATCTGTTGTGCTTTTTAGTTTAAGTTTAAAGTATACTATACATATCTTTTATATTTCGCTGCTATTACTTTTAAATACAAACTATTTTAAAGTTACTTTGATACTTAATCTAGCAAGTGTTTGTAACTATTGTAAATCAGTAGGTTAGTTTCAAAAGCCAATTTAATATTCTGATTAGATTAACTGAGACCTAATCAGTCTTTTGAGAATCTAATTGAACCTTTACAGTTTTACAAATTCACTATAGTTTAACTTGTTTTATAAATTGGGGATTTTAATAGAAATTATATTTAACATAAATTTTAATTGGAACTCAATTCACCCCCCTCTTGAGTATCCACTCTGACCAACAGTTTAGTATTATTTGTAAACTATATAAATACTTTAAATTCACATTATAATTAGAAAAAAATACACAAAGTGTTTTCTTTTAGAATGCTATATTTCCCCTTAGCATATCCCTGTATATAAATCACAAAACACTTCTTGGTATCCTAGGGAAAGAAAACATAAGAAAGGGGTGAGATCATATTCTCATTAAGGGTAAGATTATAATAGAGGCTATCATGAGTAAACACTAATAATCAATATAGAAAGGTAAATAACTAAAACGCATTCCATTTAAACAATAACTTGAGCATAATATGGTAATTAAAATGATGATAAAATAAAGACATATACATAATCACATGATATTGAAACTTATACATGGATATTCTAAATAATATAATAATTACAAGGACATCAATAAATGATATCATAATGAGGGAATTTATAATGATGGATATTTAAAACATATTTTCAATACTTTTCACAAGACAATTTAAAACTATAAGTAAAAACCCTTCTAATTTATCCAATTGATTTGTCTCGTGTGACTTGACGATGCATCGAGGGGTTATCTATAACCAGGACCCACCTATAAATTACTAAGGTCAATGAATTCCTCATATGAAAAAGGTGAAACATAATCAACATAATTTTTTTATTGAAAAACTAATATATGAAATGTTAATACTTACTCTAATCAAATAAACATAATCATAAACCATCTAGAGTAATATGATGAATGATAATAAAATTGTAAATCCTCATTCAAATGATCATAAACCATAAAAATAAAGAATAATGATTATATCAATAAAAAATATCCCCATTGAACCATAAGTAAAATAAAGTTATGATGTCATTGATGAATATAAATACCATAAAAATATCCTTAAAAATATTCTTGAGGAAAATAACCTTTTCATTTTGAAAACCACCTTTAAGAAAAAGTTCACAAATTTTTTTGAAAACAATTTTCTTTGTGTTTAACCTTGTAAAATTGTGAAATTGTAAAATAGTCTTTAAAACATTGATTTATCATGATGTTGTAAAATTCTATTCATGTTGTACACATTAAAATAAATACCCCTTTCACATTTTTGATAAAATCCAAATAGGAATCATTTTGAAAATGACATGAAGATTACTATAAAAATAATTTTTAAAAAGTAAAAAATGGGTAAAAAAGTATTTCATAAATAATTTGGATAATTTTAAAACATTTATTGATTTTTTTAATAAAACATGGTTTTGGAAGAACAAACATTTTCGACTGAAAAGAGAAACAATGTTGTATTTTCTTAAAAACATTTTTTCAATAATTTTATGCACAAAAAGAATAAAAATGGTAATATTAATTGAAAAGTTAATGAATAACCATAGGATTAGGAAATATATATTTTTATTATATAAATAAAAAACAATTCCCCCAAGGGATACTTAAACAAAAACTATCCCAAATAATGATGAGATTGTGAAATAATCCCTTACAACTTTGGTAACTTTTGAATCATAAGCCCCATGAAAAATAGCATAAAATGAAACTCTAAATACCATGAATATAAAGATATTAATTATATAATATATCAAAATGAGCAGTATATACTCCACACAAAGGAATAAGTGGTGAATATAAAATATATATTATAGAAGTAAAAGTGAGACGAGAAACCCTTACCTTAGGTTTGACTACCTTTGTATATGTCCAAAACTACTATATAATAAATTTAGGTTTATTATAAATATATTATATAAACATAATCATATATATCATACCATATTTTATTCTCTTACAACATTTTACCACTTGTTTGTTAATAATATTTCATTATTTTCATTGTTTCAGGTGTTAATTGCCTTATTTTCTCATGCATGTTTTGTCCTGAAAGTTATGGTTATTACAAAGAGGATATAGTTCTATAATACCCAAAATTTTATTAATTTTATAAATATTAATTTATTCATTATATAAATCATTATAAAAATTATTAAAAATTATATATAGAAAATCGATCGCATCGTTTTGTGGAGACGTTTGGTTGTAAGTACGTACAAGCGACGATATCATTCACTCAAAGGGAGAAAGGGTAAGAAAGTGTATGATATATTAATTTTACATAATTTTTATAATTTAATACATATAACATATTTTTAACAAATTCATCATTGTTAATTTCCATGTAATGCATAACTGAAAAACAAATCACATTGCTTTGCGAGGTGGTAGTCTGTCGTATACATGAGTGACATTATCTTATTTTAAAATAGATGGAAAGTAAGAAGTTATATATGATATTATAACTCTAGGAGTATAATAATATCATAAATACTATATATATACATTAAATACATCATTATATACAACCTTGATAATTTTTTATGGAAAATGAGTTATATTAGTTCGCAAGGCAGTAGTCCCCTGTATGCACGATTAACGATTTCGTTTGTCATTTGATGTAAGTGGAGATGGAGAAATATTATTACATAAACATAATAAAATATAATTATATGATATATAATGGTTTTATTATATTGCAAGTGTTAATACATAATTTAATATTCTAAAAGAATAAATAAAAATAATGAGCTTAGTGAAGACAATTACAATATCTTAGAGAAACCACCTTTGGATATCTTTTTAAGGACCCTAAGGTAGGTTTTTTGGGAAGATAAGAATATATATAATGTTTATAAGGATTTTTAAAGATATTTTTATAGGGTTTAGTCTATCTAAATGGATTTATAGGTGTGACGAGATGTAGGGAGTGAGTATCATTTTATAATTGAGAAGTGACATTTTTTTAAATACCCAAAACTATTCAATAATGGGAAGTCACTCTCACCCAAAAAGACTAAAAAAATGATAATTAAATGTTTTTAGGGATTATATGGTCGATAAACACATTAAAAACACATAAAACACGTTTTTTATATAACTTCTAAGTTTCCTTACTTTTACCATTTTAGTTTTTCACTACGGTAACTAGTATTTTTAACTAAGGAATTTTAACCTTTAAACCTAAATTTTTTAGACATATTAGATAAAGTTTATCCACTTATTCTAAATATTAAATCTAATTTATTAAATAAAAATTTTATGTGTGTTGAAAATTAATTTTAAAACAAGAGCATGTAACATGCAAAACACCACTTTAATCTTAACTGCGGTAACAACATTTTTACTCTTTAGGGGTCAATATAGGCACTATATAAGAACAATTGGTACATTAGTGGACCATATTTGATATTTTTACACATTTAAAAATAACTTGGATAATATAGAATTCTTAGTAATTTTAAATCATTTAATAAAATATCATTTATTATAAAACAACATTAATATCAATTTTGACATTATTCATTTAATTTGAATTTAAAAATATCAAAACAGTGATGGAAATATAATATATTATGTTAAAAAATGAATTAAATGATATATTTATCTAAAAAATTAATTTAAAACAATAATTAATTTAATTTATTTTACTTTTAATATTTTTAGAATCATTTTTTTCTATTAATTAAATAATTACTGCGTTGGCATTTCTTAATCATTAAAATTAATTATATGATTACTAAAAATTAAAAATAAATTATCCTCATGAAATTAATTTCATTATTCTCAAAATGAACATCTATATTCATTCAAATATTGTTTTATTTTCTATGTGAACACATAATTGAAATTTAAAAGCAAGAGGGTGGCATTTTATCTTTTTCTTTACTTAAATTATTATATAGGTCACATTCATGTAAAAGTTTCTAAAAAACTCATAAAAATATATTTTATGGTTATAATGGTATAAATATAGCTATAAAATAGTAATTGGAAAATTTATTATTTAATTTTAATTCTTATCTTTTTAGTTTAACCCCATAGTAAACTCGTTTTAACCTTAACCACAGTAATTATTTTTTATTATTTTTACTGTTCATTAAGATAAAAAATTAAATTGAAATTATTATATATTATTATTTATTCTTATTCTAAATTTTTAATCCATTTTATAATATTCAATTGACATAATTGGAAATATTTAATTTAAAATTAAACCCACTGATGTGTTGAAAAAATAGGTTTTCCAAAGAAAAACATTCAAATGTTTAAAAAGATTTTATATTAGAATTCAATATGAAATTAATTATAAAAACCTAAATTAGTTAAATTGAAATATTATTTAACTAATTTTAATTTTAAAAAAAATTAAAATATTATTTAACTTTTAAATAGTCTATATGAAAAGAAAAGTTTCAATAAAAATTAGTATTATTAAATATTCATAAAAAATTACTATTTTCAGAAAATTATCAAAAACCCACCCAAAGATAATTTTTAAATGTAGATTTAAAAAATTAAGTTTATTTTTTCATATAGATTTTCTAAAAGTGGTAAAAATTAATTTTAAATTTGTTTCACAATACTTGACTAATCCGCCTTTTAGAAAAAAAACAGGTTTTCAGAAAATATTTCATTCTCTTTCAAATAGTTCTTATTTTATTTCTAATAAATAGATAACCATTTAATTTATTTTATAAATATGAAAACAATAAAATTTTTACAATTTATTTATTCCTATTTATCCCCTTGAACCAACAACTAAGTTATAATAGAGTATCACATTTCATTTAAACATGGTGTTGCGTGTATCACAAGCCATTGAAGAGATTGAATTTATTTAAAAAGAAATATATTTTAAAGACTCAAGGTGTTAAATTATATTCTAATATTTTTTTTCATTTCATATACTCTATTGAAAATTATTCTCTTATTTTAAAACATCAGGGTTTTCTGAATATTAACATTACAAAGAATGTGCAAGTCAATTAAAATGGTTAATATCCAATGATAAAAATAAGCTATAATGAACCAATATATTCATATTAAATAATTATAAATGAAATATTTAAATAGGTTCTATATACAAATATGGTTATAAATTATATTATTAATATAGTTATTTTTTACATGAAGTTAGAGTGTGATCAACTAAGATAGGAAATAATGTATGGGATTCTTTTCTGAAACTCCCTTCATTAAGGTACATTTTACTTTATACACAAATTTAATTTTATATGTTGTATATTATTCTCAATTTTTATATAATCATGAAATATATTTTATTCATTTTATTTGAGGTTTATTTTCAATATATTTGTCCTTCAAGGGTTTTGATTAAAATTTTACTCAAGTTATAATTATTTTCTCAACTTAAGACCCTTTTACAGTAAGTCAATAAATCTCTTCTTGGTTTTAATATTCATAGTCTCTTTTTCCTACCATTATCTTTTATAATTATATATTTACTTTTTATCTTGGGATATTAATTATATTTATTAATATCCTCCACTTTGATGAAATTATACCTCAAATAAAAGTTAATTGTTGATAAGAATAACTCATATACATTCCAATGGATATTTTTCTTCCTTGTACAAGTTTTACCTATCAAAAGTGTGATCCACATCCCAAATATGTTTCATCTCAAGAATCCTTCAAGTTTATCTTCACCACTTTTCAAATTATTGTTTTATTATCCTTGTTATAATGTGGGTTTCATAAAAGTTATTTAAAGTTCTTTTAACATTTTCCAGATGGATTGTTTTCAAAAAAACATTTTCCTTTAAAGTAATGTTATAAATGTTTTAAAAAGTAATCCATAAATATTTTTTAAAGTTATTTTCAACCAAATTGAATTTGTTTTATAAAATTTAAAATATTTTTAATTTTTTTCCACATGGTCCATTTTCAAACAAAAGGAATCTCTTTTACAAGTTTCAATATGAACCTATATTTATATCACCTTAATCATTTTCTAAGATAATTCCTCTATATGGTTTCAATTTTTCAAAAAAAGAATATTAATATTCTCATGGTTAAATAAAATTTTCCTTCTTAAATTTTTTCAAAGGATAATATAAGATCTTATAATCAAATAAAATTTCCCAATCCTTCTTAGAGTGTTCTACATATATATTGTATACTTGATCAAGGATATTATTAAAATGATACCATCCATCTTATTTATCAATATAACTTATTAAATTCTAGTTTAAATATATGGTATGATCCATAAATGATTTTTTTCTTTCCTAATCATCCAGTTGTATAGGTGTAACATCCCTAGAAGATTGTAACTTAAATGGATAAATGTTACTATCCATGTCAAAAAAGTGAAACTTTCTTTTCAAGAGCCTACATAATTAGAAATATATAGTTAAGAATGGATGTATTGAAGTATAATTAGGATGGGTGACCTCTAGGGAAGTTTTCCTAGGGTGTGTGTGAGTGAGAACAAAGTACACTGAAAGAACATGTGTTGAATTGTGGAGACAATCATTAGTCTGATAATTTTACATGGGGGGTAATTTTCTGTGGTGTGTTGAGAAAGAAATCAAGGTATTATAGGATACTTATTTGGTCAGATGACTAGGTTCATGGATTAAGGAGGTCATATCATGAAAAATGATATCAGAGAAAATACCCAATGGGAATTGTAGAGGCACTTCCTGGGTTTGAGTTTTGGGTTTCATAATGAGGGTGTTGTGATTTAAAATGGTGGAGATTGTAACACCGGTCAAAAAGTGAAACTTAAAAGGCTAAAGGTTAATAACAATTTTCACAAGGTTCATCTTTCTTTTGGATATCCTAATTGATTAGTAATCTATATTTAAGTGTTCTTGGCCTAAAGCAGTGTTAGGATGTGTGACAACCTAGGAAGTTTTCCTAGGGTGTGAGTGAGTGAGGACAATTCAAACGGAGAGAACATGTGATGGCCAATGGCAACAACCATTAGTCTGATAATTGACCTAGGTGGGTAATATCCTATGGTGTGTTTATAAGGAATCTATGGTATTGTAAGAGACTTGTGATGTCATATAACCAGGTTTATGGCCTGGGGAGGTTATTTCATGAAAATAATCATGATCTAAATAAATTTTTTTCCTAAGTGAATTCCCTATGTTTCGTTACTTGATTGAAGAGTTTTAACTAGATTCCCAATACATCAATTGTTTTTTGTATAAAACTTATATCAATTTCCTATATAGTTTAAATATATTATTCATAATCATATTTTTTGAGTGGTATTTACCTAGAATGATTCTTAAAGTCGATGGATACCCATTTATTTCCCATGAGTTTATCATGTCATGTTTATTGATGGAAGAGTGAATGTAACTTAGGGAACCACTTAAAAAGGATATAAAACCAATTTTATTTCCTTGGGTTTTTAGGATATGTTTATTAAAACCTTATGTCACACATATGTATGATTTTAATTATGCAATAGGTGGTACCTAAATTATATTTCCCTCTAATTCATTGGGTAATGTTTCTATATCATGAGATATCATGGTGCATGAGTAGTTTTCATAGACAACTATGTTATGTTAATGAGGTAGGGATCCATGAATTATGCTTATGATGCCATGATTTTGTTGTTGACACATTCTTATGATGCTATGATATTATAATATGATCATGCAAATTCCATGATCTTATGTTATCATTTCTCATGCCTTGATTTCAACTTATTATGATATCATGTTATGCATTATGTATCTTGTGTTATTATTTGTTATTATGTTTACCCTTACTAAGCATTTGAGATCACCCTTTTTTTATGCTTATATTTACCCAAGTTATAAAATAAATTATTATTCTTGTTAAGCCTAGATGAGTATCTTGTGTGGATAATTTATGGGGTATATTGAAGACCCATTATGGATTTATTATATTATAATATAATTGAAAATAAGTGTCCATTAGCTAAGAAAACTTGGGTTTTATTAGTTAGTGATTTTTCCTAACTTTCTAACAATTTAAACTAAAAGTTCCTTGGGTTGTAAATGTGTTAAATATTTTGTTATCATATATGTGTATCAAATCCAATGATATAATTTATGTATTTTTGGCACCAGATTTGGGAGCATGGGTTTGGGGGTGCTATAGTTGGTATCAGAGGAGTATTTAGATAACTTTAGTGGATAAGATATTATCAATTAAGGGTAATTTAAGATTTATAAATGACATAAAGAGTTGATATGTTAAGGATGACATTTGTTTCAAAGATATATATAAACATTTAGGTTTATATTATTGAATATTTCTGGTTGTTTTGGGATTATGATAGGAGAAAATTAGTCAAAAACCAAGGTATAAGACTAATTCTTGGAGAACTCCTTGAAATTTTATTAAAGTATATATTGTGTGTTTTTCCTAGAAATGCAATCCCTATATGGAAATTGTAATGTGGATACAGTTTTGTAAAAGATACATCAAGGGGTAACAACCATAAAAAGGCCTTTTAGGTATATGTTGGTCATTATTCTAGTGCACAGTGAATGGGTCCTAACTGTGCAACTAGCCAAACACTCATAGGGGATATGTTTGAGATAATTCATATTTTCTTTACAAACCATTATGAAGGATTTGAACATATATTTTTATGGTATTTAACTACTGTTTACACCATAAAACGTGTTCTACACACTTTGACATAGAATTCATGATATGATCCTCACTTAGACACCAAATGTAAAGTTTGAGTAGAAATGTATCTTTATGTCAAGAGATTTGAGGTTTCATGTGTCACGATGTAAAAATTCATTAACCCAACCCAAACATTTCAAGGTGCTACTCTCTATTTTTCATGGGGTCTAGTGACGATAGTGAAGGGTCCGACCCAAAGGACCGAGATCACACCCCAAAACTGATCCCTAGTAGGGGTATAGGGGCACAACCCCCATAGTATAGAGCTGCAGGTTCACCTAGGTGGTCATGTGATCAACAAACCTACATTCCAAGAGGCTAGTGCAAGCCCTACCCACGCAACCTAGATGGAATAACCCCCATTGAGTGAGGCACTTGCTCCCACTTAACCTATAAACCAGACCTCTATCACTCGCCTTCATTCCAGAACTATGCACTAACCCTACATGACACTAAAATAATGACCACCCTTGTGTGGGGTACCTTTGCCAGGAACCTACTCCATGGACCTATACAGGAAACCTCCTTCGACCAGGGTTCCCTATTTTCCATTAAATAGGACCCTAAAGCTCCTCATTTTCAAAAACAGAAAATTGAAAGAATCCATGAAGATCTGGTTGTATATCCCCTTCACCTAGGTCCTCCAAAACCCCTCAGGTATCCCTTTACAACCTGATAATAGAGGTAATTAAGAGTAATAATGGGATCAAAGTTCCTGCAAGGTCTGAAGCACAAGATGCTTGCATGAGGACCTCTCCCCCTAGTGAAAACTCACCTACGCGAGGCCCCTTACCTAATCAGGGACCTGTGCAAGACTCATCTAGAAACACTTGAGGAGACCCTTGGTGCCTCAGCTAAAGCCTCACCCAAGTGTTATTGCTCGAGTGATCCATTTCCAAAGGCATATTCAACTCATAAAGACCTGTACCTCTAACTTACCATTACCATTCTATCAATTATTTTCTGATATTTGTCTTTGGTTTAACTTTTTTATTGGGTGAGTTTTTTCAGATCTGAATTGGGAGGATACCTGTAATGGTGAAGTCATAGATTTTCTAGATTTTCAGATTTTCCATAGTATTTTTTGCTGTTTACTGGGCAGTTACATGATGTGTAGTAGTGTTTCAAGATGTGTAGTTCCATCCAGACTCATCTCATGAGTTTTATTCAAAGTGTTAGTTTTTACACATCAAGTAAGGGTTACACATCATGTAATGTGAAATATGGTATTTATTTAAAAAGGAGACATGTTTTTTTTGTAACTTAAAATGAAAGGGTTTCATGACATGTAAAGGTATCACATTCTGTGTAATTCCCTGAGTTCTAGTTTTTAGGGTGCCATGCGGGTGCTTGAGGTATCATTTGTTTTTTTTGCAGCCTCCTACATATATCTATATCTCTTACCCTAGGTGGTTTTGGGTGTCTTCCTTCCATTCAGATCAATTTTTTCAGTGATTGACTGGCATGGTTAGGTGTTTCATATTTCTAGGTAATATTTTCTTATGGTTTCCCTCTTATTTTTCACTAATACACATTTCATTGTAAGGATTGGTAATTGGATGGTGTTTTCTATCAATATTTTTTAGTCTTTAGTTGTGCCTTGTCTTTCGAAGGAAAATATTGTGGTTTCCAATCCCCATTGTCAAAGGTGGTTAGGTTTTCTATTCTCTTGAGATAGGTGAATCTATTCAATTATTCTAATTTCTTGAATTTATTATAGTTCTTATTTATTTCCTTGATAATTGAAATATAATTTCGTGTGTTGAAATTGAAAGGGGAATGATTTCATGTTTTAAAGGGGTTTTTACTTGAAAATAGAATTGACTTGATTTGAAATGGAAAATGGATTTTTAAACCCTGAAGTGTATTTGGATTGGATTTTAAATTGTTTTATAAAAATGTGATCATGGTTTTTAAAATAGAAATTGACAAACATTGCACAACATGAACCTTGGGTGAATCGGGATAGATACACAGGTATCCTTAGTGTGTGTGACACCTCTATGAGGTAAAATATTATATGTATATGGTATATGGAAGACCTTGATGTTAGTTAAGATCTAAATTTATGCCTTGTTTGTCTTGTGAGTTTCTAGTATGTATTTTCCCATAGGTTAGAGCCCGACTGGTAGGTGCATTATTATTTCTAGATGTTTATTACATGATAGTATATTTCATGGATGTTGGATCACATATATATTTAATTTTTAGTATCTTTACCATCTTTTGTTTCTGGATTTTGAAGATATATCATGCAATTTGTGAAAATTCAAGAATTATTTGAAAAAGTATTTCAAATAGATTTAATTATAAAAATTCTTGTAAAACTGTTTTGTTCTAAATCCTGGACTTGTGCATTCTTATTATTAGAGATTGTATAGATCTTTTGGGGGGTATCCTATTGTTCTTTGTTTCTCATACCCTATTTATTCCTATGGACAATTGTAGAACTTATTTTTTAGGATTCAGGTAATGTGAAGAGAATTATGTAGCATTCAGGTATATCTTTATGTTGATATTTCATTTTGGGATTGTTTGTAGGTGATGCCTGGTCACATGGAGACCTTTTGTCTAAACTTTTCATGTTTTTATAGTTTATCTAGTTTAGTTTAGTTGTATCTTTTATTTGTTTCTGTATAGTACTCTTGTTGTATGTCTTGTTTTGATTATATTCAAGACTTGTTTCATTATCTTTGTTTTACCCCACCCCATGATGGACTGGCTCAGGTGACTTGTCTAGTTGGCTCGGGTTGGTCTATTAAAATTTGGTATGAGAGGGGTTACACATCCTAAAGTGTTTTATCACTATTTGAGTTAGTTTTATGTCTTGGGTAGAAATGAGTAGGATCATTGGAATTCAGGCACTAGGTGCAGAAAAGGGTCCTATCCAGCTCACTCCCATTATTGAATTCGAGTTTCCAGGGGTGGTCGAAAAATATTCACAAAGTCCAAGACTGAGTTTTTATGCTCACTTGAATAAATTTTATGTGAATTTTATTTAATTTAGCCTATCTTCAATGTCTGAGGACTTTTTGTGTGTAAGGTCATTTAAATAAAATAAATGGGGAGTTTATTTAGAAAGACCCATTCCTTTCAAAGGGTGTTATCTTTTTTTTATGGTAGAATTCTTAACTGATTTAAATTGTTGTTTTTCTAAATCATGGTTTTGGATTCTTGTTTTTAGTTTGATGGTTTTATAATTTTCTCATGGATTATTAGTTGTTTTCTTGTGTTTAACATATAATGACTCTCAAAGGATATTTTACAAATACAAGTGGGGAAGTCGTGAGTTAGGTTCCACAGGAGGATCCTCCAAATGACCATTATATAGTTTAAGTAGTGATCTGTACCATTTAAACTCCAGGGTTAGTGGGTATAGTGAACCTAGGATAGGCAGTGGATCATGGATTGAAATCTACCAAGAAACATCCACCAGTCTTCTGTGGTGATAAAGGACCACAAGAGTTAGAGGAGTGCCTTAAAAAGATAGAAAGGGTCTTCAAAATTTTGAAGAATCTTGAGGATTCCTAGGTGGGTTTCACCACATATATGCTTGAGGTACTAGGAAGAATATGACGAGACTCAATAGTGCAAGATAAGTTGCACAAAGTTCTTACCTAGATTTATTTCAAGAAGATCTTCAATTAGTAGTTTTATCCTGATACTTTATGTGTGACAAAGACCTGTGAATTTTTGATGTTGGAGAAAGGGGATTGTACCATTCTAGAGTACTCAACCCTCCTTTTTGAGTTTGTTCATTTAGAACAAGAACTTATCACTAATGATTACCTTAAGGATCAGAGATTCGGGATGGGGCTAAGGGACAATGTTTAGTCAATACCAGTTATTTTATTCCTTCTGACCTTTATGGAGGCAGTGGATAAAGAATCTTTGGCCTAGGCATACATAGTTTAGAGGACATGCTTGGGTGGAACTTTTATGGGTGCAATGGTTATACATATTTCTTCTTATAGTCATAAAAGAAAGTGAAAGAGTGGTCAGTTTTTAGTAGGACTAGTTTTAGGGGATTCTATAGGGAAGAAATAGGTTATTTTCTACCAGTGTGGGAGGTGTGGTCATACCAAGCCTCATTCTACGGAGGATCCTATAACATTTCATCATTATGGGTGATTTTTCTATTTTAAGTGTTTCTATGATAAGATGTCCCAAGGTAGTAAGGAGGGATCCAATTTCACCAAGGGGTCGTAGGTTCATGTTGATGCTTCAAAGGGTGGTAAGTCTTATTCTCATTCTAAAGGGAATGTCCAGGTGGCTAAGTTCAAATATATTTATTTAGATAAGTGTGCACTAGAGGAATATAAAGCAGGGTCAGCTACTATTAGAGGTACGGTGTTTATTTCATCTTCTACGGTTCTATATTTATTTGATATACATGTTAATCATTCTTTTATATCGTCAAAGTTAGTTGATGTGTCATGATTGCATTCAGAGCTTATTCTATTCTTACTAGATCTTTCCATTCCTTTGGGATAACAATTCGAAAAAGGTTTCAAATTTCCTGTGTTTAGGGTGGTGATTGGAAACCATGAGGTGGTCAGGGACTTCTTAATTCTAGATCTTTACATCTTTAACTTGATCACGAGCATCGACTAGATAATTAACATAAAGGCCCATATAGACTATTTTCTCCATCAGGTACAATTCTTATCTACTGATGGGATCACTCATGTTTTTTAGGGTGAGTAGGACTCTAGACCATGAAGGGAATGACCATTTGTTCCTTATGATATATTAATAGAATTAAAGATGTTAGAAATGTTTCTTGATTTAGTAGACCCACACTAGGGAATTCAATTACCAACAGTTGAGTGTGCATACCATGAGGTAATTCTACATGATTATTCTTTCTTGATGCCATAGAGAGAGGCTGAGTTTACTATTGACCCATTACCTGGAATGATGCTCATTTATATGCCATCCTATCGAATGGAACCTACTGAGTTAGTGGAAATTAAATTCTAACTTAAGGAAATAAAGGTGAAATGATTTATTCATCCTAGAGTGTCACCACAGGCTTCACCTGCACTCTTTTCTAATAAGGCATATATAATTCTTAGAATTTATATTGACCATCGAAAGTTGAATTAGGTGACCATTAAGAACAAGTATCCTTTATCCAAAATTAATGATCTATTTGGTCAGCTGAGAGGGGATCGTTGTTTTTCTAAGATTTACTTGTGGTTGGGGTACCACTAGTTGAGAGTATGAGAAGAGTATATACCTAAGACAACATTTTAAAGTAAATATGGGAATTTCAAGTTTTTTATGACATTAGGAATCATTAATTTTCCTATGGTATTCATGGCCTTGATGAACTAAATCTTTCATCGGTTCTTGGAATTTTTGTGTGCATTCATATATGATATATTGGTGTACTCCAAGTCACAAGAGGAGTACAAAGACTATTTGAATATAATTATTCAAACTTTTAGGGAACATTATCTGTATAGTAAGCTTTCCAAGTGTGAGTTTTGGATCTGGTAAGTGAATTTTTTGGGGCATGTGATATCTGAGAGAGGAACCCTAGTTGATCTAAAAAGGGTGTAGGTAGTTATGTATTGGGAGTATCCCAGAAATGTGTTTGATATTTGAAGCTTCTTGGGTTTGGACGGTTTCTATAGATGGTTTGTTCAAGACTTCTCCAAGATTACATATTAGTTGATAGCTTTAACACGTAAGGGTGTAAAGTTTGAATGAAAGAACAAGTGTCAGAGATATTTTGAGGTTATGAAGATGAGGTTGACTTCAACACTAGTTTTGATTCTTCCAGAACCAGATTTAGGTTATGATGTTTTCTATAATGATTCTAGCATGGGTTTTAGATTTTTCTTGATACAAGGTAAACATATTGTGGCTTATAGATCTCACCAGTTACATCCTCAGAATAAGAACTACCCTAACCATGATCTTGAGTTGGAAGCTGTTATGCATAGGATCAAAACGTGGTGTCACTATCTATTTGGAGAGTGGTTTACGGTATATTATAATCACAAAATCCTAAAGTATATTTTCACTTAGAGAGATATGAACTTGTGATAGAGACACTGGGTTGAGTATCTTTAGACCTTTGATTTTGATATCATGTATACCCCCAGGAAAGGGAATGTGTTAGATGACACATTGAGCATAAAATTTCTAACAAAATCTATGAAGGAAACAGTTGAGCATTGTTCTCGTATGGGTTTGTTTAATGAGATGATCTTGGGAGAAGAAGAGGTCAGTGGACAAGTGTTATTGTATTTTATAAAATTTGACTAATCTTTTTATGAGTGAGTTTGAATCGAGCAGATGACATAAAATTAGAGACGATGCTTAGGATGAATCCTAAATGGTGGGGAGATATCATGTTAATTATATTAGTCTTATAGTGGATCTTTGTACTACCGTAACATGTTGGTCATTCCATTTTCCTTGAGGAAAGAGTTTCTAGACAGTGGACACCAATCTTGTTAGTTTGTGAACCCTAGGGATACAAAGATGTACCATGCTTTGAGATGTCGATATTTGTGACTGGGGATGAGGTAGTCAATTGTGGATTTTGTATCGTGGTGTATCACTTGTCAAAGAGTTAAGGCAGAGCACTAGAGACCTACAAGTTTTTTGTAGCCTTTACCTATTTTGGTATATAAGTGGGATGATATTTATATGGATTTGATCATTGGTTTAATATAAACTCCAAGTGGGAAGGATTGTATTTGGGTGATTGTTGACATACTCACTAAATCAATGCATGTATTTCCAATAAAGGATATGAAGAAAGTAGAACATCTTGGGGACTTATACATTTGAGATATTATGAAGATTGATGGGGTTCCTTCTCCAGTTCTTTCTAATATGGACTCAAGGTTCACATCTAGGTTATAGAAATGTTTGTAGAAGGAAATGGGTTCCCAGTTGAAATTGGGCGCAACTTATCATCCATAGACGAATGGATAGATAGAGTGGGCTATCCAGGTTTTTAAGGATATGATCCAGGATTTTGTGATTGATTTTGGTGGATCTTGGGATATAAATTTTCCTTTGGACAAGTTTTCCTATAATAATAGTTATAAGTCTTTGTTCAAGATGGTTCCCTTTAAGGCATTGTATGGGTGTCCATGTCAATCTCTCTTATGCTTTTCAGAGTTGGGAGAGCAGTCCTTGGTTGGGATGAGTGTTGTTCAGGAGACGATAGAGGTGGTGCAGTTGATTTAGAGCCATTTTATCATGCTGTAGAGTCATAAAAAATATCATGAGGATCATTGTTGTTGACCACTGGAGTTTGAGGTTGGAGATCAGGTATTTCTTAGAGTTTCACCTCGCTTAGGACATAATTATTTGGGAAAGTGGGGTAAGTTGGCACCGAGGTTTGTGGTTCCCTTTTATATTAGTGAGTGATTAGGGAGGGTGGCCTATGAGTTTATGTTGCTATATTTCTTGACTTCCACTCATGAGGTGTTTCATGTTTCCCAGTTGAGGAGGTATATAAAAGATCCTTCCCATGTGATTTGATGGGAGGATATTGTTCTTGAGCCTGATACCACCTTGGTTGAGCAGTCAGTTCAGATTATGGATTTCAAGGATAAGGTACCATGTGTTAAAATGATTCCCCTAGTTTGGGTACTTTTCCAGCACATACAAGATTGCCACAAGACATGGGGGTGAGAGTTGTTGATGAGGAAAAAGTGACCTAATTTTTTTTGGATCTAGGATATTGATCTCTTTTTTTGGGACACAAAGATTTTATGGTGGGGAGATTATAACACCTCATTACCTTTCTTCTAGCTATGTTCTGATCTTTGTATTTGTATCCCTTTTACATTGGGTGAGTTTTTTCGACCCTTAATTGGGAGGATACCTGTAATGGTGAAGTCAAAGATTTTTTTTGGATTTTCAGATTTTCCCTCAGATTCTTCTACTATTAGCTGGGTAGTTACACAATGTGTAGTAGGGTTTCACGATATGTAGTACCAACCAGACTCATCCCATGAGTTGAATTAATAGTGTGAGTTTTTACATGTCATGTAAGGGTTACAATTTGTGTAAGGGTTAAACGTCATGTAATGTTAAATCTGGTTTTTATTTAAAAAGGCGACGTGTTTTCTGGCATAACTTAAGATGGAAGGGTTTCACGATGTGTAAAGGTATAACAGATCATGTAATTTTCCAAGTTCTAAATTTTAGGGTTTCATGTGGGTGTTTGAGGTCTTATTTGGTTTTACATCCTCCTCCACTCAGCCATATCTCTTACCCTAGATGATTTTGGGTGTATTTCTTCCATCTGGATTGATTTGTTGAGTAATTGATCAGCAAGGTTAAGAGCTTCATCTTTTCAGGTAATATTTACTCTTGTTTTCCCTATCATTTTTCATTGAGGCATATTTAATTTTAGTTATTGATAATTGGTTTGTGTTTTCTATTAATCCTTGTTAGTCTTTGGTCTTGACTAGTCTTTTGAAAGCAGATATTGTGGTTTCCGATCCCCTTTATCAAAGGTAGTTAGGTTTTTTATACTCTTGAGATAGGTGGATCTATTCAATTGTTCTAATTTATTTAATTTCTTATAGTTATTATTTATTTTCTTGAGTTTTGAAATGGAATTTCATGTGTTGAAATTGAAAGGGGCATGGGTGCATGTTTTAAAGGGGATTTTCCTTGAAAACAGAATTGCCTTGATTTGAAATGGAAAATGGATTTTCAAAACCTGAAGAATATTTTCCTTGGATTTGAAATTGTTTTATAAAAATGTGACCATGATTTTTAAAATAGAAATTGAAAAACATTTTATAGTAAGAACCTTGGGTGTGTCGAGACAGATACACATGTTGCCTTAATGTGTGTGACACTACTAGGAGGTAATATCTTATATGTTGATGGTCTATGGAAGGCCTCAATGTTAGTTTAGATCCAACTTTATTCATTGTTTGGATTGTGAGTGTCTAGTAAATATTGTCCCATAGGATAAATCTAGGATGATAGGTGAATTGTTATTTCTAGTTGTTTATTACATGGTAGTATATTTCATGAATGTTGGATCACATGTATATTTACTTTTCAGTATCTTTACCTGCTTTGTTTCTAGATTTGGTAGGTATATCATGAAATTTATGAAAAATAAAGGATTATTTGAAAAAGTATTTCAAATTGATTTACTTGTAAAACTGCTTGTAATTTTTTTAAAGACTGGACTTGTGCATTATTGTTATTAGATCTTGTATAGATATTTTGGTGGCATCCTATCAGGATCTGTTGTACACACCCTACTTCTTTCTGTGGGTATCTGTAGACCTTGTTTTGTTGGATTTAGGTAAAGGGAAGATAATTTTTTAGCATGTGTGATTCTATTTATGTTGTTTTTTTGTTTTATTATAGTTTGGAGGTTATGCTTGGTCACATGGAGACTTATTGTCTACACTTTTCATATTTTTATGGTTTAGCTGATTTGGCTTAGTTGTATATTTTGTTTGTTTCTCCATAGTATTATGGTTGTATGTCTATTTTTGATTATATTCAATAGTTGTTTCGTTATTTTTGTTTTAACCCACCCCATGATAGGCTGGATCTGGTGATTGGTTTAGTTTTCATGGGTTAGTTTTTTACAATACCCCCAACACAAAGAACCTCTAGTTCCTCCTAGGCCCTGCACGAGGCACCTTTTCCCTCTCTAATCTAGGACCTGTGTGAGCCCCCCTTTGAGTCCTCTTCCATGACACTAGTGGTAGGGATCCTATTTCTTTGGATCCCTTGTCTTAGGAGGACCAAATTGAAACCTCCATCGAAGCATCGAGACTTGAAAAACCCTGGAAAGTGGCACATCAGGGTATCTCCCATTTGGATATGAATTCCTGTAGTCAAAGGTTTCTCGCACTTGTCCTACCTGATGGATATGGTCCTTGAGATACATGTAGATATACATTCCCATGGCCATGAGGACCCCAACCACGGGGGAAGTGTTATGGAATTCCTAATCTTGAATAAAAAGGTTAATACAATGTCATTCCCTAGTCTTCATTAAGACTGGGGACCTCTAGTTCTAGGAGGGGAAGGTGAGGATAACACTTTAATTCTTCTTTGACAGGGAATGAGATCCTCCCCCCAGAACCAATTTTAGGGAACCCCCTAGATTAAGCCCCTAGAATTTATTATAGTAGGTTTCAATCTTGATCCTCTTCGGATCCTGGGTCGTACTCAGATAGATAATCTGATGTGACTGTCCTAAATACAAAATAAGTGATGGAAAATGTGCATCAAATACCTTTAGTCTTCTCCCATATCCCCACCCACTTCCAATGGTAGAGGAGGGATCACGTGGTTTAAGAGATCTTTTATTTTCTCTTGTTTCTCACATTCAACCATTATTCATCATGACTCATGTGGGATTAGATATTAGTCATAATCATTGTTTCTACATGATCATATACATGTTTTGGTAGAGAATCTTCCTTCATATCTTCCCCTCACCTTACTTTAGAGAGCCTCTATAGGAATGGGTCCTCAAGGACATGTATCTAGCCTTAGGACAAAAATGATTATGTGGTTTCTCAGACATATTTCTTCCTCTTGTTTCCCAAACATAGTATGATTCATGTGGTCTCAGAGGTTGGTGGTGATCATGACATCTGTATGATCCTAAAAACCATGGGTATCATTCCAAGTGTAATTCCTAACCAAACCTTTTGGGCTACTTACTTGGTATAAGTCTAAACATCTTACTAGGGAATCCTCCCCAGTAATAAGCCCTGAAATCCAACCATGGGCATCATTCCAAGTGTAAGTCCCAACCAAACCTTTTGGGACTCTAACTTGGTATAATCCCCAATATATTACCAGGAAATAATCCTTAGGAATAAGCTTAGAAATCCAACCATGGGAATCATTCCAAGGGTAAGTCCCAACTGAACCTTTTTAGACTCCTCCTTAGGTGTAATCCCCAAACAAGCCTCTAAATCACCATGAGTCGAGACATCCATCATAGACCCTTTCATAGGGAATCCATTTTATAAATAAGCCCAAACCAAACCAAGTAAGGTCTTCATACTCAGGAATAATCACCAACTTAATAATCTCAAAGGGCCATACTCCCCTAAGAGATAAACTTTTAGAGGGGATCCATTGGCATGGGACCTCATAATAAAACTATGTGGGATTTTATTCCAATCCAAATGGGATACATAAGAAGCCTCCCTAAGGTCCAAACCAAACACCCCAAATCAATTCCATTCTCTCTAGGTTACATTCCCAATAGAGTCTTATTCAACCTAGGAATCTATATCCCTTCTAGGTTCCCTAGGTTACTTTGGCATAAGTCCCACACCAAACTTTGACTAGGCACCTTCTTCCTAAATGTATTTTCCACATGATATTAAATTGAACGGTTTGATCCTTATCACATTATATCATCCCACCTTTTTAACACATAAACTTTCATTACATTATACAAAACCGAGGATCTTTAAGGTTTAGTGACTTGGAAACCAGGAACTTGATAAATGACAACATAAAAAAATTCTTCTTAAACACTTGAAAGGATTCTTAATTTGTTCATACTAAGTTAATTATTGCATCTCATAACCTGGGAACATACATCAAAGGAAAGGGTGAGCAGAAGGCCCGGTAAGGGAAACCGGGGAAACATTTTACATGTGAACTTGAGATACATCAATAAAGTCATGATAAATAACTTTAAGGCTTGAGAAAGAGATAATGAGGCATATCATAAGAAAAAGAACATGATTCATAACTTGAAGATGTGGATAAATCATTTAACTTAGATAATCATTTCCGTATCACCAAGGTCCATCCCCAAGGTGTCATTAAAAAATTACCAAGGTTATTCACCAAGGTATCATTAAAATGGCTATCTCTAGAGATTAAGTCTTTACCTAATGCATTGGAGCGATATCAGGGTGCACCCTTAATTTGCCTTTATTATAATGTGAGACACATATATCATCATCAAATATTTCATATATAACTCATATAGCATAAAATAAATGGGTTTCATTTCATAATCATAATGTTTTAAAAACTGCTTTTAAGACATGATCTTTATGTCATTTTAAACCCACGGAAAAGGAAAGCGGGTTTCATGTATGTAAACCCAAGAATTAAAATAGAAAATTTTGATATATATGTGAATAACCCTGTAGGAGAAAGATCTTTGAGTAATCACTTAATAAAATAAAATAATTTGATAAAAAGAGAGACATTTTGAGACGAAAATTCTGCAGCATAACAGCTATGTTACAAGGTTTTAGAAAACATTTAAAAGAGAGGATACATGGGTTACCCACTCATAAATGATCCAAAAAACAGTATAGGGGCAGAATATAAAGGATATAAGAACATGATGATGAAATTTGAAAGACATACCATATGAAATGAAAAACTTGAAAGGAAGACAAAAATAATATTTCTCTTATAAAAATTCGGCAGCCTAACGGCGTCACTTAAAACTTCTAAAAAATGAATTGAAGAGATAAAATAGGGTATCTCATCATATTAACATAAAAATAAAGTATGATGGATATAGAGATAATACCCAAACATAAGAAAAATGAACTTGGAAGACTTGACATGAAAATAGAACTTTGAAAATGAGTAGGTTGAAAGAACCCCTTATATAAAATTCGGCAGCCTAACAACGCCACTTAAAAATTCTTAAAATGAATTGATGAGAGTAAGTGGGGTATCTCATAATAAAAATTATAATAAGGTGAATATAAAAGAACATCCTATAACATAAGAACATGGATCATAAAATAAATGACATAAAGAGAGTACTTGAAAAGAAAGAGAGAGGTATGACCCCTTACCTTAAAACATAACTCTTAAAACTCAAAGGTCAGGATCTTGAGGGCTTGGGGGCACCTTGGGAGGACTCCTTGGTAGGTAATGAGACCATATATTAGTTTAGGGGGAGTTGGGAGTGAAATGAATGAGGGAAAGGCTTGGTATTTATAAGAGAAGTGAGGGGGCAAAGCATTAATTGCCAAGGGACACCTCATCGGTGGTATTGGAAAAACCATAGGCTTGCACATGGTATTTGCCCATGGTATTGGCCAATTAAGACACCTCATACCTTATCTTACTATTCATAAGTAGACCAGAATTATTTCATAATTATTACATTTTTAATGATGTCATTAAACACCCGAAACTCAAAAACTGTATTTTCACTATTCACCAAAAATTCAACTTTCTTAGAAAAATCCCAAAATTTCATATTAAACAAATATAGATGCTCTGATTTCAAAAATGAACTCCATTTTATGAAAATAATTTTCTAAATATTTTTAATTTAATTTTTAAATAAAAACACTATTCACCTGAAAAAACTAATACTTAACCAATAATTTCTGAAATAGTTGTTTACCTATTTTATTGTATCACATTACTTAATAACGGTGCCTAAATTATATTAATACTTTCTTAAGTGAAGTTACTTAACCATTTGTTCACATTACTAATCATAACCATAAAATCACTATTCATAATTTACTATTCATTAAAAATTAAGTTGATCTTATTAGACTCTAAATTTCATACTGAACATAACTATAGAAAACCATTTTTTGAAAATCATTACACATTATTAATTATTTAGGGTTTACATAAATAATTTTAAAATATAATTTTTCTAAAATTCATCAATAATATGCATACTATATTTATACAGACATTTTAAAATTCACAAACATCACCATAAGAAGAAATCACATTTTTTTATTTAAATCAAAGGATTACACAAGGTAGTTACGGTCTCGTTACATAGCCCCTTATAACACCAGCATAGTACCTAAGAGTAAGGTGTGCTAGGGTGATAGAATCTTGGGGTGGCTCGGCCAACATTGCCTGAGTAGTAATTTCTATCAGCTTGAACTTCTCGTGAAGGCGATTCCGTTCCAGCTTCACACGATGATGTTCAGCTTGGGTTTGGTCCAGAGCAAAGCCCAAAGGTGATACCTCCTTCCCGAGTTCCGTCAGATGGGCTTCGATCGGTCCGAGACTATTGGAAGGGGCCATCAAATCTTCTTTCTATATTAATTAATCAAGATCACTTGTATTTATAGACAACAATTGCAACATCTAGTTTCCAATGGTCTTATTGACCAACAGTCATATAATAGTCGAAACCCAATGGTCTTATTTTAATTATACTCATTTTGTTAAATGAAATAGTTTTATTGAGTATAAAATAAAATAACACACAAAGTTAGGAAACAAAAAATTATTCGAAAATTTTGGGTCGTTACAATCTTCCCCCCTTAAGAAATTGCATCCTCGCAATTTTAAAATTGGGCTTGTAAATTTCATTGAAAGTCCCACATTGGAAAAAGAGTCAGTAAAACTATTACTTTAAAAGAAAGAAAGGGTAGTACAAAGGTCACCCGAGTTAACCCATACTAGGATTCCATGTAGGAATACATGGATATGGTAGAGAAAACAAAGGGTCAAGTTCTGATAGAGAGTGACAGAAAACCTGACTAGGAGTAAATTAACCACAAGAAGATCATAAACTTAAGATGTGTTAAACGATCTTTGATTACCCAATAGAAAACATAAACCAACAACATTTGTTTTACATTTATTTTCATAATTTTGAGGGATTCATTTACTACATAGAATAAAAACATAAGGAAATATACTTACCTTCAAGTAGAGTTTCATCCCTTAATAAGTTTCCACCAAGACTAATCTTTTCTCCAAACAATGAGCATTCAAAAAGACTTGGTCTCATAAAAAGCACAAGAATAATCTTCTAGAGAATCACATAATCCAAAAAATATTAACTATCTATTTCTTCTATCTTTAAACATTATCCCAAAAAAGGGTAAGATAAAACAACTCTTCAAAAAGAAATAACCCCATAGGAAGGGAAACTACTTTTAATCTTCAAAATTCCACGGTACTACCCAAAGTTCATCATAGACCATTCCATAAATAACTGTCCTTAAAGTTCCTCAAAATAAACCAAACTAAGATTGAAACCCAAATATAAGGAGGATTTGATAACATAGTCTTCAAATATAATCTTTATAATTCATCTCCAAACAACATCAACCACTCTTAACGTCTTATAACAAAAGTAACTAACCTAATCACATTTTCCCCAAGATAGGTTAATCATTTCCATAAGTAACCTAAATTACCATAAGTTCACCTTAAATTTATCAATTATTCAAAATATAATTCAACCTTTACTTATCAAAGAAAATACCATAGTAATCTATTTAGCTTGATCATATAGGGTTCCCAAATTAGTGAACATCTTCCAAAATAATATTTCATCTTTTAATCCCCTAATAATTTTTTTCAAGAAGAATAGCTTCACAACATCAACATGTGATACATAACAATAGATGTTTTCTTTAATGATATAAAACCATCTTAGGTAGTGACTTTATGTTCTTAGAAAACATAAAAGATATTCTCATAGATCACGAACTAAAATACAACATGACATAAAAAATTATTACGAAGAAGTTACATGTACTTCAGTCATCATGATCCATCACAACATAGGATTTGCATTGTTCCCTTGTCCTTGAAGATTGTTGATGCTCATCATGCTTCTCATCCCTTCTAAGAGAGCATGGAATTGGATAATGTCCAACTTCTCCACATTTACTACATTGAATAGTATAAGGTACATTAGATTGAACCTTATCTCCATTCTTCACATTATCCATTTTTTTAAAGCAATTGGCTACTTTATGCCCTATCATCCCACACTTAAAATATCTCTCAGTTCCTTTGTGACATTTTCCTTAGTGCCTCTTTCCACACTTTTTTCACGAAGGAAATTGGGTCTTCTTTTCCTTATCACCTTTATCAGATGAACATCCTTGAGACTTCATCTTCCTCTTCCTAGATGAATTTGGGCATTCAACTAGGTACCAATTATTAATTACGATTTTTGATAGCTGGTTTGGCATAATCACAATATGTCCAACTTGATATCTCATCATCTTTGTAATATTAATAGGGAAATAATCACATTTCCTATCACATTGGTTGTTGGGACATTTTCTTATATTTCCTTCCATTAACTAAGAAAAGAAAGTATAATTAGGGGGATTAAATTCTTAACCAATAATCATGAAAAAAACTTTAAGCATAGAAGGATAAACTTGTAGAAGAAAATTATATCCTAAAAAGTGACCCCTAGGTTCCATTCTAGGTTATCCATGATCCTATATTCTTATGTGAATCTTTATTTTATTTTATCCTTGTTCCTTTTAATAATGGTTCATACTAAGCTTATGAATTTACCAAAGCATATCTCCCGGGAGTGTCAAACCAAGAGTGTAGCAAGGGCTGTTGTCGTGCACCAGGTTACCCCGGGTCAAGCCCAAAACACCTTGTCAGAGTTTTCACTCCTAGGTACATCTGTGCCAGATCCACCTCTACTTGTTCGTATCCAGACAGGGATTTATTTGTTTGGAACCCACTTACTTAATACTTCACCAAAATACCAGTATGTTTTCCTATATTTAATATTTTTATTAAGAAACCTTGTAAAGTTTTCAAATCCTAATTTACAAAAATAACTAAACCATCCTTTTATACTGACTATAACATCCCACCTTTTTAACACATAAACTTTCATTATATTATATAAAACCGAGTATCTTTAAGGTTTAGTGTCTTGGAAACCAGGAACTTAATACATGAAAACATAAAAAAAATTCTTCTTAAACACTTGAAAGGCTTCTTCATTTGTTCATCCTAAGTTCATTACTACATCTCATAACCTGGGAACATACATTAAAGGAAAGGGTGAGTATAAGGCCCAGTAAGGGAAACAAGGGAAACATTTTACATATGAACTTGAGATACATCAATAAAGTCATGATAAATAACTTTAAGGCTTGATAAAGAGATCATGAGGCATATCATAAAGAAAAGAACATGATTCATAACTTGAATATGTGGCTACAAAATTTAACTTAGACAATCATTTCCGTATCACCATGGTCCATCCCCAAGGCGTCATTAAAAAATTACCAAGGTTATTCACCAAGGTATCGTTAAAATGGTCATCTCTAGAGATTAAGTCTTTACCCAATGCATTGGAGCGCTATCAGGGCGCACCCTTAATTTGTATTTATTATCATGTGAGCCACATATATCATCATAAAACATTTCATATATAACCCATATATCATAAAAGAAATGGGTTTCATTTCATAATCATAACGTTTTAAAAACAGCTTTTAAGACAAGATCTTTATGTCATTTTAAACCCACGAAAAAGGAAAGCGAGTTTGATGTATGTAAACCCCAGAATTAAAATATAAAATTTTGATATATATGTGAATACCACTGTAGGAGAAAGATATTTGAGTATTTACTTAATAAAATAAAATAATTTGATAAAAAGAGAGACATTTTGAGACGAAAATTCTGCAGCCAAACGACTATGTTATAGTGTTTTAGAAAACATTTAAAAGAGAGGGGACATGGGTTACCCACTAATAAATGATCCAAAAAACATTAGAGGGACATAATATAAAGGATATAATAACATGGTGAGGAAATTTTAAAGACATACCATATGAAATGAAAAACTTGAAAGGAAGACAAAAATAAGATATCTCTTATAAAAATTCGGCAGCCTAACGACGTCAAATAAAACTTCTAAAAAATGAATTGATGAGATCAAATAGGGTATCTAATTATATGAACATAAAAGGAAAGTATGATGGATATAAATATCATACCCCAACATAAGAAAAATGAACTTGTAATACTTGACATGAAAATAGAACTTTGAAAATGAGAAGGGTGAAAGAATCCCTTATATAAAATTCGGCAGCCTAACGACACCACTTAAAAATTCTTAAAATGAATTGAAAAGAGTAAGCGGGGTATCTCATAATAAAAATTATAGTAAGGTGAATATAAAAGAACATACTATAACATAAGAACATGGAGAATAAAATAAATGACATAAAAGAGAGTACTTGAAAAGAAAGAGAGAGGTAGGATCCCTTACCTTAAAACGTAACTCTTAAAACTCAAAGGTCGGGACCTTGAGGGCTTGGGGGAACCTTGGGAGGACTCATTGGGAGGTAATGAGACCAGAGATTCATTTAGGGGGAGTTGGGAGTGAAATTAATGAGGTAAAGTCTTGGTATTTATAGGAGAAGTGAGGGGAAAAAGCATTAATTGCCAAGGGACACCTCATCGGTGGTATTGGCAAAACCATGGGATTTCCCATGGTATTTGCCCATGGTATTGGCCAATTGGGACACCTAATACCTTATCTTACTATTCCTAAGTCAACCAGAATTATTTCATAACTATTACATTCTTAATGATGTCATTAAACACCCGAAACTCAAAAACTGTATTTTCACTATTCACCAAAAATTCAACTTTCTGAGAAAAATCCCAAAATTTCACCTTAACAAAATATAGATGCACTGATTTCAAAAATGATCTAAATTTTATGAAAATAATTTTCTAAATATTTTTAATTTAATTTTTAAATAAAAAACACTATTCACCTGAAAAAACTAATACTTAACCAATAATTTCTGAAATAGTTATTTACCTATTTTATTGAATCACATTACTTAATCAAGGTGCCTAAATTATATTAATACTTTCTTAAGTAAATTTACTTAATCTATTTGGTCACATTACTAATCATAAGCATAAAATCACTATTCATAATTTACTATTTATCAAAAATTTAGTTGATCTTATTAGACTGTAAATTTATTACTGAACATAACTATAAAAGACCATTTTTTGAAAATCATTACACATTATTAATTATTTAAGGTTTACACAAATATTTTTAAAATATAATTTTTCTAAAATTCATCAATAATATGCATACTATATTTATCCAGACATTTGAAAATTCACAAAAATCACCATAAGAAGAAATCACATTTTTTTATTTAAATCAAATGATTACACAAGGCAGTTACAATCTCGTTACATAGCCCCTTATAACACCAGCATAGGACCTAAGAGTAAGGTGTTCTAGGGTGATAAAATCTTGGGGTGGCTCAGCCAACATTTCCTGAGTTGTGATTTCTATCAGCTTGAACTTCTTACAAAGGCGATTCCGTTCCAGCTTCACATGATGAAGTTCGGCTTGGGTTTGGTCCAGAGCAAATCCCAAAGGTGCTACCTCCTTCCCAAGTTCCGTAAGATGGGCTTCAATCGGCCTGAGACTATTGGAAGGAGCCATCAAATCTTCTTTCTATATTAATTAATCAATATCACTTGTATTTATAGACAATAATCGCAACATCTAGTTTCCAATGGTCTTATTGACCAACGATCATATAACAGTCGAAACCCAATGGTCTTATTTTAATTATAATCATTTTATTAAATGAAATAGTTTTGTTGAGTATAAAATAAAATAAAAGACACAGTTATGAAACAAAAAATTATTCAAAAATTTTGGGTCATTACACACATGACCTTAAAAGGTATGATGTGCCCTATTAAGTGGCACCGAACTACATGGGTTATAATTCCTTTAACAAGGATACATAGGAAGCTCATTTTATGGGTCTGATCCCAACATCAAAACAAATCCCATATCCCTAGATGATGATACACTCTAGAGTGCCCCACTGTATTGTTGAATACTAGCATCATCGTAATAATGACCAAATAATCTGTAATCCATACATAGGAGGATACCATTGATGAAGAACCTAAAATATATATAGATATATCTATTGATAAAGAACCTCAGATACATACATAAGATTCTAAGTTCCATACATGATAATAATTCATTGTTAATTCAAGGGTGGACCATATCATACTTGGGAATTAATGAAGGATTCATGAAAAAATCTTAAATCTATAATAAATTTCTGGAGTAGGAAAAAATTCCCCCAAAAGGGTGTGATGGGCCTGAACTCCCATCCTCTCAACCAATGTGAGTTCTTTAACATCATTGGCCAAAATCCCTAATGAGTGACCATCTTTAGAAAGTAGGTCCCTCATGGATATAGAACCACTGGGTGTTTCCAGTTCCATGAATAAACCCATTGGAAACCATTTAAAAATAATGAACCTGACATGAAAGATTTCACAATACTCAACCCCCTACAATCAATCATCAGACAAACCTATTTCTCCATCAGAAATAACTATATTGGGGAACCTAATAAAAAAATGATTATGGATGACCTAGTTTGAAGAAAAATACACATAAGTTAGGATATGTACATAATTTATAAATTATTTATTCTAAGCTTATAGTTTCAATTTTTACATATACTAATTTAGGTATTGTCATCCTTGAACTTTCATTTAAAGTAATGGTCAGAGTAAGAAGGAATCGAGATAAAAATGGATTCAATGGACTAGACGGTGATTATCCCAACCTATAATCTATTGGGATAAGAAATTGGGTTAGAAATATTTTTATTAAGAAAAATAAACTATAAAAAATTATGATTAACAAATTAAACATAGTTTAATTCCATATCACCCAAAAGAGCAGAAGGATAAATTCTCATGAAAATTTGAGTGAAAAAGTTAATGAAGAAAAAAAGATATAATTTCATTCATGATAAAAAAAGGAAATAAATACACCATGGAATGTATCAAAAGAACTATAAAATGTTTTATGTGTGAAAAAATAAGACATAAAACATCTTGCAGCTGGGGGTTAATGATGAATTTAGTTAACACGATAGAGGAAGAAGATTTTCCTTCTAGTTTTACTTAAGATATTAATATTTACATTTCATTCAAAATTTTATCTTAGGTATTGTCTTTATTTTTTTCATCCTTAATTAATGTATTTGTAAAAAAATTTTAGGACACAATTTACTTGGGGGGGGGGGATGTAACATCCCAATATTTTAGAATGTATATATATATATATATATTCTTTAAATAATTCTAAGTTTGATATCTTTTTGAAAACCCACTAAAATAAAGGTCATGATACATTATTAAATTAAAATAATCATTATTAAAATATCATTATTATAATATATAATATATTTATATATGAAATAAAATACTAAATTTATTTAAATTAGAAAAATTTTATGAAATAAAAATATAAACACTTAATGATTAAGAAGGTCATTTTTAAATAAAAGAAGATTATATTTATATTTAATATTTTATATTTGAAGTTAAATATATATTTTTATAAATATAATTAAATTTAGGTAACTCTATTTTTCAATTTTAGAATATGAAAATTGACTTATTATTAAATTTTGATTATCTTCTCAAAATATCAATTTTCAGTAGAAAATGAGGTTTTTATGAAAACTATAATTTTCATGACATTACCAATATATAATAATGACCTATAATGTCATAAAAACATTTAAGAGATAAAATATTAAATTAATGAATAAAATTAATTATTTTAAAATATTATTTGAACTTAGAAAACCCAGGAAAAACATTTTTAGAACTAAAATAAAAGGATACTTTGATAAGGTAAACCATTTTATGTATTTTATTTTAATTAGTTAATATGTTTTAAAAATTAGGTTCTAGAATTATTTTAATTTAAAAAAACATTAAATTTATTTATAATAAACCAATTAAGGCCATAAAAATTATTTACATTAATAATTCTAACTCACACATAACTTTTAATCTTAAAAACTTATTCATCTCAAAAAATATTTAAGCCTTACATGTGTTTATTTTACAATTAAATTTTCTTAATAATAGTATTTTATTCTATAAAACTAATATAATATATAGGATTAAAATACTAAAATTATGTGGTAATATCAATATTAATAGAGAACATTTTAATTAGTTGACATGGTTGGAAAGAAAATTTATTTAGGTAAAAGTACACTTGGGTAATGTGAAAAGTAAAAGTAAAAGACCCTAAATCACTCATCATTATTTCAAAAAAAAGTTAATGGTAGGATTTTAGACCTTAACATGTCACACAATCTATATTTTAGAAATATGGGAGTCTTTGACCTTGAAATAGTGAAAATAAAAAATTTAATAAGTTAAGGTAATTCCAAAACTACCCTTCCCTTCACTTATAAAAGGGAACACTTATACCCATTCTTTACAAAAAAATTATTTTGAATTAATTAGTTAAATTCTTACCATTATTTCATAACATAACCCCATACCATTCATATACTTGGACACCCTTAATTAGCTTAATCCTTCATTTACAAGGATAATTACAAGGAAAATAAAAGTTCCCAACTTGAGTATTACTCTCCTATTAGTCTTTCTTTTTAATATTAGTATTCCTAATATTCCATAAAATTGTTATTTTAATGAATTAAGTATAAAATATATACTTAAATTTCATTATATTAACGTAGAATCAATTATTTATTCATTCCATAACATCTGTTATGAAAAAACATAGTGATCTTGAGTATGTGCAGACTGCTACCTCCACGCCATGATACAATTCATTTTTCATAACAACCTATTAAGGATGGTATAAAGGATAGATTCAAATAATAATTATGTATTCTAATGCACTTATAAAATTATTAAATTGTAACACCCTGAGTTTTTATGAATTATTTTTTTAGAATAAATTAAAAATCTTTGATGCTTTGCATTGCATGTTACAAAAAGTTAAGCTTTCTTTATACACAACAACAAGTTTAGTTTGTGCTACATGAAAAACTGAGTTTAGATTACAGTACATGAAAAACTAATTTTGGATTTTTTCACATGAAATACCAGGTTTATATTGTGTTATAAGCAACACCAAGCTTAACTTGCATTACATGCAATACTGAGTTTAAAAGAAATGTGATGTATTATTAAAATATTATTATAGTTATCACCTAGATGTTGGAATGAAGGGTATGAAAATGATTAAATAAATTATTAAAATTTTATTTAAGAATTTTTATAAAATTAATTCATTGGTAACCACTTAATTATAAATTAAAGTAAGAACTATTTGAAAATAAAGAAATTCCTTTTTGAAAAACTATTTTCTATGCATAAACATATTTTATCTCAATAAATTAAAAAAAACTTTTGATGAATTATTTTAATGATATATATATATATTATATTCAATAAAATATTTAACATTCATCTTATGTTTTTTCTAGATAAAAGATAAGAAAAAAAATTCAATTTTATGTATAAAAAGATGTATTTTTCTAAAAGGTAGTTTTACTGCCTTTTAATAGAACACTTATTTTAAAAACAATTTTTAAAAATTTTATAAATTATATTTGAAAAAATAATATTAATTTTTTAAATAGTAACATCAACACTATCATAGGGTGAATTTTTGGTATTTTTCTGAAAATATTCATTTTTTGAAGAATAGTGAAAAATACTGAATTTTAATTGAAAACTGCCTTTTTGCTTGAATTATTTATATAGTTAAATTATATTTTAAATTATTTTTAAAGTATAATTAGATTAATAATTGATCTATTAATCCAATTCAGGCCATTATAGTCAATTTTATATTGAAATTGAATATAAAAACATTGTAAACTCTCGACTATTTTCACTTTAAAAACCCGCTTTCTCTTCGCGTCTGTGGGCTTAATTTTAAATTAAATTCTACCAATTATGTGAATATAATTTAGAAAAATAGATTTAATATTAAAAATAAGAGTTATTTATATTATCTAATAATTTCAACTAAATGTTTGACCAAAATAATTTGTGAAAACAATTAAAATTAATCCGAGCAGTTAAGAGAGAAATGAGTTTAATAAGGCACTAAAATTTAAACTTAAGGGAAAAATGACCTAGAAACTTATCCAAAATCTATTTTATAGGAATATTTAGACCTTAAACCTTCATGAATCAAATTTTGGGCATTATTTAATCCCTTTTTATGTAAAAAATGGGTATACCTAACTTGTTTTAAAAAAAATACAAAGTGTGTCCTCTCCCCCACTTATAAAAGGACACCTCCTCACATCCTCTCTTCACACATTAAAAACAAATTAGTTCAGTAAATAACTACCCAAATCACTTATCCAATTCCATAATCTAATCTATAATCCTTAATTTGGTAATAAATCCAACCAAGTAAGTCCTTTGGTGCAAACCAAAAGAAGATACCCAAAGAAGAGGTAACATCCATTAATGAACATTTTTGTTTTATTTCTTCCTCAAAACCCTTAATTTATTTTTATATAATGATTATATAACAACATAATTATATTTTATATACTAATATTTTTTTATGTTAAGGTTATTACCTACAAAAACACAAACTTCCATCAAATGAGTTATGGAATCATCGTTTCTGCGTACGGGAGACTACTGCATTGCGAACTGATGTCATTCATTTTTCCATTACCACCTTTCAAGGTTTATAATAATGTTGGAAATAATATTTATATATGATATATATGATATTTATGATGCCTTTATGCTTCTGTAATTATTATATAACACGTACCTTCATCCTTTCCATTTTGTGGGAATACGATAATGTCGTTCGTGTGTATGATAGACTACCACCTTGCGAAGTGATGCGATTCATTCAAAATTTACATGGAATGTATTAAGGATGAGTTTATTAGATATATGTAATATATATAACATAAAAATGACAATATAATGATAATATATATATATATATGTATATGATAAGATTAATTTATATATATCATTTGGATTCATTCGTTTAGGATTTTATCACGTTTTATTTGATAATGCACCGTGTTTGTGTTGTTTTTTGTAGGGAATAGGTGTACAAGAATTCAAAGGAAAAGCTATCAAAAATGAAAAAACATGGACTTTAAATGTCATGAAGCACATAAAGAAAACATGTGTTCATCATTCACAACATGTCTGTAAGAGGATGGAACAACCCATGATAATTTACAAGTCGTGAAACAAATATATGACGTGAATCTAAAATACACATCATCTAAATTTAAAATCATAGTTATCGCTTAAAGTTCAAGTCATGAAGATATATAATTTCATAAGAAAACTACACATATTTAAATGATATTATATCTCTGGATCCCAAAGACTCGGGCCGTAAAAGTCTCCAGATACAAGATACATGGAGAAATTGTTGAATCAATCATACATGACATGAGATGGTTACAAATCATGTAATTCTACATCCATTTATGTAAAAATTGTGGAAAACCACATAACAACCTTCTTAGAATCCTCTATTTTATTTATTTTTCTATTGTTTCTTCCTCTTTTTTCCTTTCAAACTCAAGTTTAATCAACTCATTTTTTTCTTTTAATCAATCCCAAGTGCTATTTGTTGTTCTACATCCGTTCTTTGTCCTTTTTATCTTATCTTTATATTTAAAATACCATTTTCCATTACCATTTCTATTCAACATCAAACATGTGACACATTATTTCTTTTTTACCCTTTTTAGTAAGTGTTTGATTGATTTCTTTAATTATTCTAATTGCAAACTACTTTATTCTGAATTACTCAATTGTGAACTGCTATATTTTTACTATTTTATTAATCTACTAAGAATGTATGTGATTATTTATCTGCATTCAATTAGTACCATCATGAGAAACTAAACCACTTAGGGTATGGGTCAAGAGTAAGGGTTCTTATGAACTTAATGAATCTCTAAACTAAAACTTGGAAACTCTAAGGCTAGTAATCAGGTTAATAAATAACTGCTTATTTAATTCTTTTTTGAAAACATGACCATGAGAAGTTCAAATGAACGAACCTGACATGATTGGAGTTGATAAGGTGATAAAAATTATCCCATGACACTTTATTTCATTGAAGATAAGCTTAATTAATCTAGATTGTTAACTATATATAGACTAAGGAATAGTTTCCCCTTGGACAGATCTAATAGGTTTGACCATAATCAATTAGTGATCTATGAACCGCTTCACAGCATAAGACCTAGGACCATTCCAAGTTAGGTATGGGATTACCCTTTTTTTCTTGAAACCATAAAATTGGCCCTAATTTCTACCTCTTTACTAAATCTATAAACTAATCTAAGTAGCTTTAATTGAATCCAAAACCTAAATCAATTTGTGAGTTATCCTATATAAAGGGTTCAAAATCACTAGTTACCTGTCATCAAGTTCTCCCTGTGGGTTCAACCCCACACTACCACATTACTATTCCATTATAGAAATTTTAGTTTGGGATAATAGAAATTTATAATCCAATCACTAACCATGAAATCTAAACGATGTGTGTGGGTGCGTCAAGTTTTGGCACTATTTCTGGGGATTGGATAAAAAGACAAGCTCTCGAGTCAATCAAAAATTGGTATGAACTAACCAAGAAGTTCCTAGATAAGTATTTACCACTTTTAAAAACTTGGAAACTCCAGAAAAAAATCCAAAAAATTTTCATGACAGGTGTAGATTCATACTGGGAGTCCTGTGATCATTTCAAGGATATCACTTGAAAGTTCCCACATCATGGACTTTATGTATGGATTTAGCTGCAGAAATTCTACCAAGGTCTCCAACCAGATACTTCCACAATGGTATATGCCTCCAAATATGGAGGGATAATGCTCAAAATACATGAAGTAGGATGAGTAGAAATGGTCTCTCATAATTCCAATCTATGGAAGAGAAAACGAGGACCACTTTAGCATGACATCCACCAAGTAGAAGAAAACACGCATCTTGTAGTATAAGTAGAGGTCCTTATATGAATCTGGAATCCTTTAATCTACCTTATACACCACTACAACCTCCTATAACTATCATGGAGATTTAATTCTACGAGATGTGTGGAGGCCCACACATGTACCAAGACTATAGGTAAAGAGTATATGAACCTAAAATCTAAGATTATAATTATGTTAATTACAATCAATATAGCAAAAAATTCTAGTAACCACAATAGTATTATTAATAGATGTCTGCTCAAAATCCTCTACAAAATAATTAAGGGTACTATCAATAGAGAATTGGTCAACAACACCAAGGGACCAAGGACCACCTAGATACTCACCTATGAATCTAGTTCCTCGACCACCACAATAAGTACCCCAACAACCTTTTCCTTCTAGAAAACAACAATAATTTCAACAAGATCCACAAATAATACCATAACCAGTTGTGCATATTCAATAAAATATAGAAAATTTTCTCACCACCTTAATTCAAAAAGAGACAGAAATGAAAAATCAAAGGGTGGACCACCAAAACATCGAACACCAAATTGGCCAAATCTTAAATACCATATTAGATAGATTACAAGGTATGATTCCTAAAAATACTAAGAAATACCCAATGGAAAAATACAAGGTAGTGGTAATAAGTATTGGAAATGTTATGAATTCTTATCAAGCCTATGGAGGAGAAAAAAAGAATCCTGATGAACCTGAGAAACATGAAATAGTCATTAACAAAGACAATAATGAAAGCATGAATAGAACTAATCTAGAGAAAAATATGGAATTAATACCTCCTAAAAAAGCTCCAACATAAGATTAAACTAAATAAGACATCTATATAGCACAACCATCCTATAAACCACCTATCCCATTCCCATAAAGAATAAGGAAAGGTAAAATTGAAGGTAAATATAATAATTTTTTAGAAATGTTCAAATAATTGAATAATAAAATTCCATTTACTGAAGGCATTTCCAAAAATTCTTGACTATGAAAAATTACTAAAGGAACTACACTCCTACAAGAGGAAGATAGAAGACCTGGGAGTCATCTCCCTAAATGAATAAATCTTTAATGTTGTTCATTAGAAGCATCCACCGAAGATGTGAGACCATGAAAATTTCTCAATCCATTGCACCATAAAGGAATGAAACTTTGCAAGATCCATATGTGACTTATGATCCAACATTAACCTCATTCCAAGGAGTGTATTACACAATATGGGAATCAAATAATTAAATATGACTAGAGTGTAACTTTAATTAGTTGAATGATCAGTAAAGTATCCTCAAGGATTTCTCTAGGATTTCTTAGTCAAAATAAGAAAATTCATTTTTCTAGTAGGCTTACTCATATTGGACATGGAAGAATGAGGTGAAATTCCAATTATACTAGGTTGAACATTCCTAGACACTAGGAGAGAACTGATTAACATGAATTAGGGAAGATTGATATTCTTATTTGGTGATGAACAAGTGGTGTTCGACCTAGCGAAAGCTGCTAAACAAAAATATGATTCTTTTGAATGTCAAGCCATATCTTTCACTAAAGAAAAAAATGAGTACATGACCATTAGAGATGATAGTGATAAATGGTATCTTACTGAAAATGAGGATTATGACCATGAGGTAGTGAACTACATAGAACCTATGATAAGGGGAACTATAACTTCATTCACACCTGCAGTCATATAGCCACCAACACTGGATCTGAAACCTCTCCCAAGAATACTAAAGTACCCATTTCTAGAGATGAAAGCTACACTAACAGTAATCATCAACTCAGAACTGATGCATACAAAAGAGGAAAATTTGACAAAAGTACTAAAAATTCATAAGAAATAAATCACCTAGGGAGTGGTTGATATCAAAAGTATTATCCACACAATCTTCACACATAATATTTTACTAGAAGAACATACAAAAACCAAAAGACATCCCCAAAGGTGACTCAACCCACTAATTAAATAAGTAGTTAAGAAATAATTGTTGAAGATTTTAGATTCTAGAATATTTTTTTCAATCTTAGATAGTGAGTGGGTGAGTCTACTACAGGTCTTTCCAAAGAAAGGCGACCTCACAGTTGTGAAAAATGACAAAGATGAACTAATCTCGACTTGAACCATCATTGGATGGAAAATATGTGTGTATTACATAATTTTAAATAAAAAAACTCAAAAATATCATTTTCCCTTACCTTTCATGGATCAAATTCTAGAGATGCTGGTAGGACATGAATTCTACTATTTCCTGGATGAATATTCATGATACAATCAAATTGCATTCGACCCAGCCGATTAATCCAAAACTAATTTCACATGTCTATTTAGTACCTTCACCTACAAATTCATTTCATTCAGTATGTGAAGTGCCTCATTGACCTTTTAAAAGTGAATGAAACATATATTCCATGATATGGTGGAGGAATTTCTGGAAATCATTATGGATGATTTTTCAGTTTATGGAAGATATTTTGAGGTATGCTTAAGCAATATATAATTAGACATAAAATGATGTGATGAAAAGTTTACAGTTTTAAACTAGGATAAATTCCATTTTATGGCCCTAGGAGGCCTAGTACTCAAACAAAAATTCTCAAAGAATGACATGGAACTTGATTTAGCAAAGATCAAAATGATCAAAGACTTACCTTAACCCTCAATGGTAAAAGGCATAAGGAGTTTCCTAGGCCATGTAGGATTCTACTGCTACTTCCTAAAGGATTTTTCAAAATTATCCCACAATTTGAATCACATTTTATTAAAGTATACTCCCTTTGAGTTCACTAAAGAGTGTTATATGGCATTCAACATTTTAAATAACATCCTAGAGACCACTCCTATTATCATTTCACCAACCTAGGAAAAAGACTTTGAGCTAATGTGTGACACCAATGACTTTTCTATTGGAACTGTCTTAGGAATGCGAGTCAAACACATTTTATGCCCCATTTACTATGCTAGTCATACAATGAATTCCAATAAGGTGAACTACACAACCACAAATAAATAACTCTTAGTAGCCATCCATGCTTTTGAAAAGCTTTTCTCATAACATTTTTTTTGTCAAAGGTCATTGTCTACACTGAACATGTATCCCTTAAATATTTATTAAGTAAAAGGATTCCAAACTATGATTAATATGGTGGATCCTATTGCTGAAAGAGTTTGACATCATCATAAGGGACACTAAGGGTATTGAGACTATTATTTCTGATCATCTATTTATACTCCCACTACCCATCATTATGGATATTTATAATCTACACATCGAGGTTGAATTGCCTGATAAAACTATTTTCAACATAAACATGAAGGAACACACATGTTTTCATAATATTTTGAATTATCTATCCATGGTATTTCTATGCTTAGACCTACTACAAGTATTGGAAGAGGTTTTTTGTTTGAAGACTGACACTACTATTTGGATGAGATGATAATTTTTAAGCACAATGATGATAGTCTAATACGAAGATGCATCCTATAATATGAGATACGAAGTGTAATCAACATGTGTCACACATCACCATCTGGAGGGAACCATGTAACTGAATGCATAGTGGCCAAAATATTTCTGAGTGGACTTTTTTGGCCCACACTCCATCAATATGCAAGAAATATTTATCAGAGCTATGATCGGTGCCAACGAACAAGCACCATCAAAAAGAGAAATGAAATGCCCCAAAACCTGATCATAGAAATTAAATTATTCAATGCATGGGGAATAAATTTTATGGGTACATTCTCTAATTCACATGAAATTTTATCCATCCTGGTTGGCATTGAATACGTCTCAAAATGGGTAGAGGCAGAAGCCACCACTCACCACACGACAAAGGCGGTCATGATTTTTTTTAAGAAAAACATCTTTTCAAGATTTGGATTTCCCTAGTTAATAATTAGTGACCAAGGAACAAATTTTAACAATAATGTTTTCAAATGATTAATTGAAAATTATGGCATTCGATACAACACATGAACTCCCTATCACCTGCAAAAAAATCGGGAAAGTTGAATTGTAAAGCAGGGAAATAAAATGTATCCAAGAGAAAACCATGAACACAAGTTTAAAGTATCGGTGCCTCAAATTAGATGTTGTATTCTGGGCATATCACATACTTTAAAAAACCCTAATTAACACTACTCCATTATGACTAGTATATGAAAAGCCATTCCATTTATTGGTGGAACTAGAACATTGATCATATTGGGAGATTTAGAAATTAAATATGGATTCTAAAAAATATGGTGATTTTAGGATGCTTAAAATGGATAAATTGGATGAAATAATAAAGGATTCTTATGGGAACTCTAGAATTTATAAAGGAAAAACCAATAAGTTTCATGATTAGTGCATCGTGCGACGAATATTTACACCATGGAAGAAGGTATTGTTATTCAATTATTGATTGAAACTTTTCCCTGTAAAGCTTAAATTCAAATAGTTAGGACCCTTCAAGATCAGACAAGTATTCCCATACATAACCATCAAGATTAAGAAAGGTGGAGAAGTACCCTTCAAAGTTAATGGTCAATGATTAAAGATATAACAAGATGCATTCTCTGAGGGGTGCGTCATCACTTTGAGATTCATCTAAGAAAGATTGAGTATAGATCTCAATGTTAAATGAAGTGATGATAGGGTGAAAACCCAGGATAGGTCAAATAAGCTATAATAGGGTATAATAGAGCTTAAGAAAACCCATGGCACACTTGAAGAAAAGGATGTAGGCCTTGGTTCAAAAAGGGATAAAATGTCCAAACTACATGTCGTGTAATCCATACATGATGTGTAAGTTCTAGGACCTAGGGAAAAAATAAATTTGTGCATCTCACATCATGTAATTTTACTCAAATTGAAAAATTTTAGGGTCATTAAATGTCAAGAACCTAGGAGACACTATGCATGATACCACCCCCATGTCTCATCCCTTGCCAATATCACCCACATGCCGCACCTCCTTCCACCATTTCATCTCCCACACCTTGTACTAACTACACCTCCATCACCCCCCTATAGCTCATCTCCATCGTCCTCTCCATCCTATCCTCTCTACTGTGTCCGAAATTGATCATACATATACTGTTCATACATATCTTTATGATCATACACCTGAGTGTGAGGAATCACCTATGACCAAGTGTCGAAGGGCTTCCGAAACTCCATAACCCCTGATTCATCCTCTTAAAGCTCTTCTTCTACCTCTGTAACCCCATCAACCACTGTAGAGTCACATCAAACCTCTAGTGGGTCACAAAGTTCTACGAATTCCCATCTTCACCTCATCCTTCACTCGTCTTCCCCCCCAAGCACCAGGTTTGGTTGGTCCACCTTCAGGCAAAGCTGATATGGACCAAAAAATGTTGGATATTGTCATTATCATGAAGTTCCAAATCATTTAGGAGTTCCTTCAACTTCTTGATAGACTACACCTCTCCCCCATTGTCAACGTATGCAAGGAGACATTTAAGGAGTTTTTTCTTGAGTTCTTGGTCACTTTTGAGCAAGCTATTGACATGATTACCTTCAAAATAGGTGGAATACCCCATGATCTCACCATCATAGATTTTGGCATCAGAATATACCTCTATTATTCCAAAATAATATCCTCCTAGGTATTTTAAACTCTTCATATTGATATGATCAAGTTAGATGCAACACAATTATGGAGGATGATCACCCAGGACCCTCAGAGCATCTATGATCTCTGGACTACGAAGCCCACCTAACTGTAAGTTCCTACACTTCAGATTCTTTAGCATGAATTGACGCAATCCTATATCAATCATGAAAAGGATAACAAGAGTGTTATATAGATATATTTAATCATTCTATCATTATTCATGGGTTTTGATCGTACCACGATTCACGGTGTAATTTTCACCCTTACACCACTGTGCTAAACTTGTTTTATATTGAAAATTATAAAAATAATAACAAATCTCATTCCATGTTTGAATAATTTTTTTATCACTGTTAAAAAGTGAAATGTTACTTGTTTTGATGATTCCATTTAAAGAGGGGGTGATTTGGAGGGCCCATGATGATGTCCAAGAAAAATGGGCCAAACTGCGCATGATCCAAGCACACCAGTGGATTAATCCGCACACGGATACTAGAAAGTGCATCCAATAGGTCTGAAATTTTTTGGTCTGGTCCAAAATTCATTGGTATACATTTCATATGAAGGAACCCAAGACTCATTCGTCCATCTATGGCCCAACTGACCTGATATGTCTAGCACACCAAATCTGCATGAAGTCAAAAGTGGTGTGCTATGATCTATCCTCATATCATGCTATAGGAGTCAAAATTATGCCAAACTTTTAGTGGAGACATAAAATAGGTGGGTATAAAACTTTTTTATTTTATCTAAATTGAGATAAGGCTGTCTGGAGGTTGAAAAACCTATGAAAAGTGGTTTTAAGAATTCTATGTGCTCAAAACCACCTTCCCATTTTCCAATAAAATGGAACCCTAGGCTCCTCATTTGGAAGTTTGAACAAGAAGTGAATATATTCCATTTTATAGTCTTATATGAGTATCCTCCTCATCCTATAAGTTTTTGAGGCCCCTATCCTCATAGGTGGATCAAGAATGAAGAAGGAGTTCCACCCGAGCTTCCTCCTCCTCCCGATGTCGAGCTAAACGGTGGGTGTTCATTGTGAGAGAGCTACACACATGTAAAGGGAGTTATAGAAATTGTAATACTACTATTTTGATGTATTTTTGGTTTAAAAACATTTCATTTAGAAGTATATTACTTTGATTTATCTTTGTTTGATTTAACCGAATGAAATGCTCTTTACTTTTAACCGACCAGTGCGAAGTTTTGAGTGTGTGACTTGTGTTGTTCCAATTGGACAACACAAGAATCCTTTTATTCCACACTTATTTGAGATTTAAATTTGTTTTGGAAGATTTTATACCATTCATATGATCTGGTCCTTGTCTATACTATTGTTATGTCAAGGTTTGGCTCAATATGCTTTGATATAAGAGCTTGGAAAGTAATCGAGATTCCGATTGATTTCAACCAAAGAATTTCATAAAACCTTAATTAATCTCCAAGAACAATGATCTTTAAATGTGTGTAGTGAACTCAAAATGAACCCCTTTTATCTCATAATTAATTAACACCACCTTTTCTTTCCAACTATTAAACTCTTTAATTAAGTCATTTAATCCTAAAACTATTTTCAAAACCACTGCCTATTTAAGTACTTCTTATTAAAAAAGCACACTCTAAACCCACCAACACTCCTTGAGAGATGACCTAGGGTCTTCCCTATAATATAAATAAACCTTAAAATCATAACCAATTTTCCATTTCATGACAACGCGGTCAAATTTTGGCGCCGTTTCCAGGGAGCGCTTTGGTTTTTAGTGTGTGTTTTTTATAAGGTTTTTGTATTTTTTGTGAATATTTATTTGTTTTCTCTTATACCTTTTCAATCCCTTTTTGTTATGATCTATTTGTTGTGTAGGTTTGGTTCATGATGCATTCTACTCTGGGAGATTTAGAACCTTTCAAACCTGAACCAGAGAGGACCCTACGTCAATGACACCGAGACACACAAGACAACACTTTGAAGGAGGACACACCACATATTGAAACTCTTCTTCACCCTTTATCTTCTTCTGGAAATAACATCAAAACTAAAATTAAAGTGAATAAAATGGTTGAAAACAATCAAACACTAAAATAACTAACCTCACCTGATGTTGATATTTATCCCACATACATTTAATTACAAGGTGAGGCACCCAATTTTGAACTAAAATCTGATTTAATTCATCTATTACCATGATTCCATGGACTTCCTAGAGAAGATCCACACAATAACTTAAAAGAATTTCATACTATTTTTTCAACATTAAAACCTTCTAATGTGTATGAGGAACATGTAAAGCTCAGAGCATTTCCATTTTCATTAGAAGACACAGAAAAATATTGGTTGTACTATATTAATTCACTAATAAGAGGTTGGGCAGATATGAAACTCCTTTTTATTGAAAAATATTTTCCAGCCTCTTGAACTGCAACAATAAATAAGGAAATATGTGGTATAAGACAATATCAAGGGGAAACACTTCATGAATATTGGGAAATATTTAAAATATTATGTTAAAGTTGTCCACACCACTAAATAAGTGATCAACTTTTAATACAATATTTTTATTAAGGTTTAATCCCTATCGATAGAAATGTGATTGATGCTGCTGTAGGTGGTGTGCTGGTAGATAAGACACCAATTGCTATAAGGACCTTAATTGAGAACATGGAACAAAACACTCAACAATTCAGTACAAGGTCTAGCGTACCCATTCAAGGTGTCTATGAGGTGCAAAGTACTGAATTTGAGAAGAAGGTGGACACGAATTTTGAGGAGGTAAGTACCCTTATATGACAACTTTCTCTCTCCCAAGGGAAATATCAATCTCTTCCTCCCATCCATTGCGGTATATGTTCTTCTGACACCCACTACTCTGACCAATGCCCCTAATTGAGAGAAAATTCTGAGAGTTGTGAGGCAATCTTCCCAAGACGCCCCTATAACCAACCCTTTAGGAAAGAACCATACTATCCATCCAACTCTGGGGGGAAGGAGAACCAAGCCTATAAGAAAGGGGGTATTCAAACCAACCTCAACAATAATCTAACCAACCAGGGTAGAGTAGTCATCCACCACCATCAACCAGAAATCCTCAACCACCCCAAAGGACTTTCCAACAAACCCCTCCAAAACCTGAGCCTAGCCTAGAAGATATGATGAAACAAATGGCTTCCAACAATATTCAATTCCAACAAACCACTCAGGAATCTATACAAGACCTCAAAACTCAATTAGGCCAACTAGCTAACTCAGTGGGTGAAATTCAAAGTTACATATCAGGTAAAATTCCCTCTCAACCAGTATTTAACCCTAGGGATAAAGTAAATGTTAGTTCCATCACCCTTAGGAGTGGAAAAAAACTAGAAAGTAAAATGAATCCTCTATTATATTCATCCCCTCATGAGTAAACCTCCATCCCAACCATTAAGAATGTTCCAAATGTTGAAGAACCTTGTCCTGAGATATGCCCTTCCAAAGGAAAGAGTGTGTATATTGATGAGTCACCTAGCTCAACCATTCCTCTTCCATTTCCTCAAAGGGACACCCAACCAAGAAAACAAAAAGAAACTAAACTTGATAAGGAAATATTGGAAATTTTAAAGAAAGTGCAGGTTAACATCCCATTGATTGATGCTGGGAAGAAAATTCCACAGTATGCCAAGTTTCTAAAGGATATGTGTACACACCGAAGGCGACTTCGTGGAGATGAGAAGGTGAGCTTGGGGAGGAATGTTTCAGCATTGATAGAGCCATCACTTACCACCAAGTGCAATGATCATGGAACATTTTCAATTCTGTTAACCATAGAGGAGTATTCTTTTTCTAATGCTATGCTTGATTTAGGTGCTTCTATAAATATTATGCCTCACTCTATTTACTCTACATTTTAGGTCGGGGAACTGAAGCCCACTGGAATTATTTTTCAACTAGCTAACCAGAGTACCACACACCTCTCTGGTGTGTTAGAGGATGTTCTTGTGAGGGTTCAAAATTTAATTTTTCCTTCTGACTTTTATGTGATTAAAATGGAAGATGATAAAATGAATGGACATGACCCAATTATATTGGGGAGACATTTCTTGAAAACCACAAAAACCATAATTAATGTCTATAATGGTACATTATCTATGGAATTTGGTGGTGACATAGTCCATTTCAACATCCTCGATGCCATGAAGCATCCCTCAGAAGAACATTCCTCTCTCTTAGTAAATTCAATTGATGTACTCCATTCCCCTAGAAACACTTATTATCATTCCCCCAATCCCCTTTCTGCCTTTTCTTGATTGATTGAAATTCTAGGTAATGATTCATGCATTTATTATTGTAGTGGATTAGAAAAATGTCATACATGTTTATTAATTGATGATTTCTTGAACATTGAGGATCCAATGACCATTGATGATACTTATAAGCTTGTAAAAGATCATTCCTCTATTGAGGATGATACTATTGAGCAGTTAGATGAGATCAGTGACCTCTCACTTTCACACACACTCCCATCAATCCAAAATCCACCTAAATTGGAACTGGAACAATTGACTCAAGATTTAAAATATTCATATCTTGAGAATGAAAATAAGTTTCCCGTCATCATTGCTAGTTCACTCCCTCCTGATCATGAATTGCGACTGCTTGAACTTTTGAGGGAGTATAAACAAGATTTGGGATTGACACTTTCTGAAATTTCTGGTATTAGACCATCAATTTGTACCCATCATATTTTGTTAAATGATGAGGCTAAACCAGTGAGGCATCCACAATGTTGACTGAACACAAACCTCCTAGAAGTTGTGAAAAATAAGGTAACAAAATTATTGTCTACTGGAATCATTTACCCCATATATAACAGCCAATGGGTCAGTCCCGTTCAAGTAGTTACTAAAAATATCATCCTTATAGTAATCAAAAATGAAAACAATGAATTGGTTCCAACTTGTGTGAGGAATAGTTGGCGTGTTTGTATAGACTATCGACGACTAAACCAACACACTAGGAAGGACCATTTCCCTTTTCCATTCATTGAACAAATGCTAGAGAGGCTAGCAGGTAAGTCCCAATACTGTTTCCTTGATGGGTATTCTGGATACTTTCAGATCCATATTTCCCTCGAGGATCAGGAAAAGACAACCTTCACCTGCCCCTTTGACACATTTGCCTATAGAAGGATGCTATTTGGTCTGTGCAATGCTCTGGGTACTTTCCAACGATGCATGGTTAGTATTTTTTAGGATTACCTAGAGAATTGCATGGAAGTATTCATGGATGATTTCACTATTTATGGATCCTATTTTGATAAATGTTTGAGTAGTCTTGCTTCAATACTACGTAGCTGTACTGAAAATAATCTTGTATTAAATTATGAGAAATTCCATTTCATGGTGCGACAAGGTACAGTTTTGGGGCATGTCATTTTTGGGGATGGAATCTAAGTAGATAAATCAAAAGTGTATGTCATTTCTTCCTTACCATTCCCCAAAAATGTACGGGATATACAGTCTTTCCTAAGTCATGCTGGATTTTACCTTCATTTCATTCGTGACTTTAGTAAAATTGAACTCTCCATCTCCCTATTACTCCAAAAAGAAAAATAATTTGTTTTTGATAAAGAATGTTAGGAAGCTTTTAATAATTTAAAATGGAGTCTCACATAAACCCCAATAATCAAACCACCTTGGTGGGATTTACCATTTGATCTCATGTGTGATGCCTCTAACTATTCAGTTGGGGCAGTCTTGTCACAAAGGGTAAATCGAGATCCACATGTCATAGCTTATGCCTCACGTACATTGGACCCTTCCCAAGAAAAATACACCACAACTAAAAAATAATTCCTTGGCCTTGTGTTTTCCTTGGAAAAATTCAGGTTATACCTTTTGGGGTCCAAAGTCATTGTATTATCAGACCATTTTGCCCTCTGGTATCTCCTTAAGAAACCAGAATCCAAACCACGTCTCATTTGTTGGATGCTCCTCATTAAAGAATTCAATATGGAAATTAGAGATAAAAAAGAGCATAGAATGTGGTGGCTGACCATATCAGTAGGATCCTCCCATCCTCAAAAATTGACTCATCCCCCTATATTCCCATTAATGACTTGTTTTCTGACGAGTAATTGTACCGAGTGCAAGATGTTATTCCTTGGTATGTCGAAATTGTAAATTATTTGGTAGCATATTTCATTACTATTGATTTCTACAAAAACCAAGACAATCGTTCAAAACATGAGTCTCATTGGTACATTTGGGATGACCCGTACCTTTAGAACACCTGTAGTGATCAAGTCCTTAGGCATTGTGTTCCTGATAGTGAGTTTCAGTCTGTCCTTAGATTCTATCACACTCTTGCTTGTGGATTAAACTTTGGTCCCCAATGGACTACTCACAAGGTCCTTAATTCTGGCCTTTTTTGGCCAACACATTTTTAGGATGCCCATGATTTTTGAAAATATTGTCCTCATTGTCAAAGAATGGGGAATGTATCTAAAATAAATGAAATGCCACAAAAACCATTGCTCTTTCATGACATTTTTGATGTTTGGGTCATTGAATTTATGGGTCCATTTCTTAATTACTTTGGCAACTTGTACATTCTTCTGGAAGTTTATTACGTGTCAAAATGGGTAAAGTAACGAGCTATAAGGACGGATGATTCTAAGGTAGTTATAGAAATTTTTAGAACCCAAATCTTCTGTAGGTTTGGCTTACCTAGGTTCATCATAAGTGACCAGGGTTCTCATTTCTACAACCGAACAATGTAATCTCTTTTGCATCAGTATGGAGTCAGTCATAGAGTGTCTACTGCATATCATCCACAGACCAATGGTTAAGTCAAGGTGTCAAATAGAGAGGTAAAATAGATTCTTGAAAAAACAGTTCAATCCAATAGAAAATATTGGAGTCTTCAACTTGATGATTCATTATGGGCCTACCATACTGCTTTCAAAACTCCCATTGGAATGTCACCTTATCATCTTGTGTTTGGAAATAGTTGTCACCTACCTGTTGAGATTGAGCACCGGGCCTACTGGGCCATAAAACAATGCAATTCTAATATTTATGGTGCAAGTTCTCAAAGGAAGTTGTAGATTCGGGAGTTGGAGGAAATGAGAAGAGATTCATATGAAAACTCCAGAATTTATAAGAATTAAACCAAGGCTGCCCATGACCGTATTATACATCATTGTCAGTTCCACATTGGGAAAACGGTCCTCTATAATTCAATATTGAAGTTGCATCCAGGTAAGCTTCATTCCCGCTAGTTTGGACCATACACTATTATTAATGTATCTCCATTTGGCGTTGTTCAGGTTCAAAATGAAGAAACCAAGCAAACCTTCACTGTCAATGGGCAGCGGCTAAATCACTTCCATGAATCCCTTTCAGAGTTCCCAACAGAGGTACACCATGTTCAAGAATCAATATACCAGTGAAACATACCTAGTTTTATCCTTCCTTCTCACCTTCTCAATTATTACAGTGAGCACACTACACATTCTAGGTGTGTGGGGATGGGTACATTCTTGGGTTAGATAGGAATTTTCATCATTTTTTATTCTTTAATTATTTATTCTCTTTTTCACATTCTTTATGGTATTTTCACTTTTCCCTGTCTTGTTGAGTTCATTAGGCTTTCCATTGTCTTTCTTCTTTCTTCTCTTTTTTTCCTTCTTTATGGTATTTTCATTTTCCCCCATAAAAAATTTCAATGTTCCATGATTCGGTGACCATAAAGGGGGAAATTAAAAATACCATAAAGAATAGTGAAAAAGAATATTTGTATGAAGTTAACATCAGGTAGTTATTTTTAGTGAATTGGTTTTCTGTCAATGATATAAATGGTTGTATCACTATGAAACATTTGAGATGATTGATACCCCTTGTGTGAGTAGTTTTTGGAAAAAATTTGTCACTAATATCTACATACATTTTTGCACCAAACCATGAAGTTTTAATATTTCTTACTTAATATAAGGTAAATATATGTTAGGTTAATATTTTTCAGCTTTAAATGATATTTTAATACATTTGTTCCTTATCCAATCTGTTTCATTACTGTACCAGATTGACCTATGCATGTGTACCTAATGTCCGATTATTGCACGCCCTCAAAAAAAAAGTTTGTGTCTTGGGCAGGTAAAAAACCACTTCTCCTTAACCTTTTATCTTATTATAACTATTGAAATTAGTGTCGTGAGGAGATCAAATAAGGGTTTAGAGATGAGTGTGATATTTTTTCCAAATGCAACTTCTAAAAAAACAAAAATAATAAATGAGGGGAATGATGAAATGTACAACATATGAGGATATCTAGGTTAGGAGCTTATGTTTTGACTTCTGGGAATGCTTAAGTGAGTGGGTCTTGAAATATTATTTCAAATGATGTTGGGCAGGTTTAGTGAAAATTCATTTAAAGATGAATAATTTTAAAATAACATATATTTATTAGATAGAAAGTGGAAAGAATAGCATGGAATGGTTTTCACACACACACATGGAGAGTTAGTGGAAAGGTTGACTTTTGAATTACTTTCTCATATTGGTGTCATTAATCTCTTTGAATTTCATTGTGATATGATTTATGAGACATCTTTTTCCATTTTCACTAGGAATAACTCCTTTGTGTGGTTCGTGCATTGATCACATTACTTTAGTGATTTAAAATTTCCTCAAATGTTAAATCTTCATGATGTTGGGAATATATTACTCATTTTATTTGGATATGTGACTTTTCTCAGGAGTGAAAATGTTTAGGTGTGGGGGTATGATCGTACCATGATTCACTGTGTAATTTTCACTCTTACACCACTGTGCTAAACTTGTTTTATATTGAAAATTATAAAAATAATATCAAATTTAATTCCATGTTTTAATCATTTATTTTGTTTTTATCACTGTTAAAAAGGGAAATGTTACTTGTTTTTATGATTCCATTGTAGGTGGAGGTGATTTGGAGGGCCCATGATGAAGTCTAAGAAAAATGGGCCAAACTGCACAGGATCCAAGCAAACCAATGGATTAATCCGCACACTTAAACTAGAACGTGCATAAAATTAGGATGAAATTTTTTGGTATGGTCCAAAATTCATTTTTATACATTTAATATGAAGAAACCCAAGACTCATTCAGCCATCTGGTGGCCCAACCAACCTGATCTGTTCAGAACACCAAATCTGCACGAAGTCAAAAGTGGTGTGCTGTGATCTGTCCATATCTCATGCTATAAGTGTCCAAATTATGCCAAAATTTTGGTGGAGACATCCAAGAGGTGGGGATACAACTTTTTTATTTTCTCCAAATCTAGATAAGGCTGTCTGGAGGTTAAAACACCTGTGAAAATTGGTTTTAATAATTCTGTGTGCTCAAAACCACCTTCCCATTTTCCTATAAAATGGCACATTGGGATCCTCATTTGGGAGTTAGACCAAGAAGTGATTCTATGAAATTTTGGAGTCCTATATGAGTATCCTAATCATCCTAGAATTTATGGATCCCCCTATCCTCATAGGGGGATCAAGAATAAAGAAGGAGTTCCACCCGAGCTTCCTCCTCCTCCCAATGTCGAGCTAAACGGTGGGTGTTCATTGTGAGGGAGATACACACATGTAAAGGGAGTTCCGGAACTTGTAATACTACTGGTTTGATGTATTTTGTGTTTCAAAACATTTCATTTAGAAGTATCTTACTTTGATTTATCTTTTTTTGATTTAACTGAATGAAATGCTCTTTACTTTTAACCGATCGGTGTGAAGTTTTGAGTGTGTGACTTATGTTGTTTCGATTAGACATCACACAAATCCTTTTCTTCCCCATTTATTTGATATTTAAATTTGTTTTTGAAGTTTTTATACCATTAATGTTATCTGGAACTTGTCTATATGATTGTTATTTCAAGGTTTGGCTCAACGTGCTTTGATATAAGAGCTTGGAAAGTAATCGGGATTCTGATTGATTTCAACTAAATAATTACATCAAACCTTAATTAATATCCAAGAACAATGAGATTTAAATGTGTGCAGTGAACTCATAATGAAACCATTTTATCTCATAATTAATTAACACAACCTTTTCTTTCTAACTATTAAACTCTTTAATTAAGTCATTTCATCCTAAAACTATTTTCAAAACCACCCCTATTTAAGTACTTCTTATTAAAAGCGCACACTCTAAACCCACTAATGCTCCTTGAGAGGCGACCTAGGGTATTACCTAGAATATAAATCAAACTTAAAATCATAATCAATTTGACATGTCCTAACAACGTGGTCATGTTTCCTAGTCATCAAAATTATATCTCAATCCACATTTTATTTTAGGGTGCATGCAAAGTGGACTCGAGGCATGCTGATGGGTGGATCCTTCATCACCCATCTTGCCATAAATATTTAAATTTTCAATTCTAACCTTCCCCACACATCCTTAGGCCCTATTAAGTTGATAAAATTACTCCAAATTTAAAAAATTAGGCTACTGAGGAAGGACAAAAACATCTATCAGTGGGAGTTGGGATACGTTGGGGGCACTGATGAGGCTCCCAAACACCATATAGCCAAACCATATCTTACCACCACCTCATCTTTTTCTCTCACCACCTCTATCTTAACACCTCCCTACACCATCACCATTACCCATCCCATTACCATGCCCATATCTACCCCTGCCACCACCCACATCCCTTCTTCATCCACTACTACCTTTCTTTCACTATCTCTAACCCCATCCTACCTTACAGATCTCTGGACCATCCACCAGTATATTCTATAGAACCTACATCAGATCTGTCACCACTTGTACATCCCATTTATTTCACCACATTTCTTTACCATCCCTACCCCACCACCATCCCCTAATTAATTCCATCCACCACCCACTATAAACCATCAATATGGTTCCATCCATCCCACCTTTGATACCCTGTTCAACTTGCACTCAGATCTTACTGACCCTGCCGACCAGTAGGCCTTTCCTGCAGAGTAGGATCGACGGGGAAAGGGACCAACCATCCCACCATCTATCAAGGTGCCTTTCATTGACCATGCTACTAGAAACATAGATACCATTAGGATCATAACCTCACCACCACCATCCATTTCTATTTATACTAGCACCACAACACCTTTAGAGTCCATCAACGATCCTATGTCCATATCCATAGAGGAAATCGATAGGTAGGGAAACATTGATAGACCCACTATTTAGGAGGGGATTTCAGATGCAACATCCAGAAATATTGCCTCTGAGTATTATTTTTTCCGTTGTACCTCTTCCCTACTTTACTTTAGATGGGTATGTTTTTTGTTTTCATTATATCTATGATTCCCTACTGTACTCTATTTTACACATTTATGGATGAGATACACTTTTTGACTCTCATGCATAATTTTCATTGCAATTATATATATATATATATATCCATGTATAGCTTTTATACCTCCTCTATGGTTATTAATGCACTTTTCCCTCCACCATATGCATTCCTACTTCAGATGAATCAGCATTTGGCTGATGTTGAGCACCAGCTTGAGGATATATCATTGGATATCCATGACCAATAGGGATCCCCACCACGATGAGAACAAATGCTATTCTTACCTCACAAGATTCATGTTTGGTACACCCATAAAGTGGTAAATACCACAAAGAGTACCCATGATATTAATGACACCACCACCAGTTCCTACAGTTGGCAACAAAATTTTTTGTCGATGGACGACACTACCTGATTCCTTTTTATATATATTTGGATGATGATGTTATTATTATCACTTTATGGGATGAAACCCATATTTGTTTCATTTTAATTATTTCATTCATGTTCTTGGGTTTTTTTTAATAGAATTCTTGTTTTTAGGTCACTCTGAATATCATTGTACTCACCTATCTACATTTATATGAGATGCTTCTTTTTAATTTTCACTGTGTGAACCTACCTATTTCACAACTTTGATGCTGTTTAAACCATATGTACTAATGTTTTATCTAGTGGGATTTTTTTCTTTCTAAAAAATTTTATAGGTCGCAAAAAATCCACTAAAAATCCAACAAGTTTCCCCATGTCCAAACATTTATCACAGGGATCACTCGATTCACTAAAATTCAATTTCAAATTTTCATTTCATTTTCATCTATGCCATTATTGATATCTCTCCCATAATTATTCATAGGATTGTATGGGTACTATATTATTTTAAGTGTGTGGGAGTCTTTCTTGAGCTTTACTATCGATATACTTAGATTATTAATTTTTTCCACTTATCTAGGAGACATTTCTCACTGATAGAATGCTTTAAACCTAAAAAATCATTGAAACCTTTTAAATAAAAGACAAAGTTATATTGTAAATTTTTGAAATCCATGTTTTATTATTGTTTATATTTTTATTCTGATTGCTGAGTTTTGAAATTTAATTCAAATTCAAAATTTTTTAAATTTCTTTTGATTAAATTATTACTAGATTTTATGCCCTGAGTGATTGATAGTTAATTTTTATATACTCCCATTCTTGATAGGATTCTGGACCCATTATTTTATATTATTTTCAAAGAATATTTCTTGAGAGATATGTCAAGCATATAAACCTATTTGAAATTGCATTTAGATCTTATTGAGGTTATGATTAAACAAATATATTTTAATATTATTGAGGAAATATTTTTTGATCTAGTTTTTCTTGAGATCCACATTACATTTTTCCTTCTTTATCCCATAGTATCTATGAATAACCTTCTTAGGGTGGATTCGTTTCAATCTGATTATCCCTTCTGACCCTACTCTTGGTATTATGCACGATTATCCATTGTACAAGTGTGGAGCAATTTTCACTATTAATGGATGCATGATTTTGTTATTGAGTAGATATACTATGACACTTTCACCAAACTGATATGAGGTCATCCATGATTAATTTTGGCATTTTCTATTCCCACCCTGTTAATTTTAAAAAAATATGCAGAAAAAATATATATTGGGTTGTGCATTAGGAAGGTAAAAAATCACCATTTCCAGACCAATGAATCCTCTTATGGGTAATATGTGGTTAAGGGATAAATGTGAGATCTATATTGAACATGAATTCTAAAAAATAAATAAAAATATAATAAAGGAATAGGGTGCATTTTCGATACTTATTTGATACACTCATGGACCCACCTTGAGCTATTAGAGCATGAACACATTTTATACAGGAGGAGTCACTTTATTGTACTGATCATGACTTTCATGCATTATAATTTAGAGATTAACCTCCTCTTGAGCCTAATTTTTTTATCACTTTTCTACCTAAACTCATCCTCAGAGTCATTTGAACCCTATTGCTGAAACCCCCATGATTGATGTTGTATGTCTATTTACAAAGAGGATATATTAGAACCAATACAAGGCTATGATTAGGAACATGTATTCAGGGTATGAGCATAAATACAGTTAAATTTTACCTTGATTCATGAGAGAAAAATAATTGTTAGATAAATTGAAAAAAGGGTACAGTTTCTAAGGAATAATTATGAAATTGTAATTAAAAAGAATAAGTAATCTGGATAAAGAATTGAGATATGAGGTATGATTGATTTTCTCTACAATATTGATTATAAAGGACTAACTTTTTCTTCTCACACTTAATTTTATTTGAGTTGGTTGGAATGCATGTTTCCTATTTAAAAATTATTTCAATTTTTTAAATCATTGTTGAGAACTTTTTTCTTAAGGACACACAATTGTTCAAGTGTGGGGGGATTTAATAAGCTTAATTTTTATATATCATTTGGATTCATTTGTTTATGATTTATCATGATTTTTTTAATAATGAATTGGGTTTATGTTTATTTTTACAGGGAATAGGTGTCCAAGACTTCTAATAAAAAGTTATCAAAAATGGCCAAAAATAGACTTTACACATTTTGAAGCACATACATGATGTGTATGCATCATTCAAATCATGTATGTAAGAGGATAAAACAACCCATAATAACTTACAAGTTGTGAAACAAATACATGATGTGAATATCCAATACACATAGTGTAAATTTAGAATGACACTTGCCACTCAAATTTCAATTCATGAAGATATTGAATTTCATGATAAAATTACACATCATGAAATGATACGTTATCTACAGGTCCCAAAGAGTCGTAAAATTATCTAGATACAAGATACATGGAGAAATCATCGGATCATGAATAAATGATATGATATAGTTAAATGTCATGTAGTTCTCCATCTATTTATGTATAGAACACGTATAGATGAATAAAATACATATTAGAAGCCACTATTTTCTTTGTTTTTATCTTGTTTATTCATCCATCTCCATAAAAATCAATTTTAATCAATTACTTTATCTTTTTTATCCAAATCCAAGTGCCATTTATTATTTTTCATCTATTTTTCATCTTTTTTATCTCTTCTTTATATTCTGACAACTTTTTTCCATTACTGCTGCTATTCGACAACAAACACATCCCACATTCTTTCTTGTTTACCATTTCACGTAAGTGTTTGATTGACTGATTCAATTGTTATAATTCCAAACTAATTTATTCTGAATTACTCAATTGTGAACTGCTATATTTCTACTATTTTATTAATCTTCCAAGCATGTCTATGATTATTTATATGATTTCTATTAGTAACATCATGAGAGGATAAACCACTTAGGATAAGGGTTGAGAGTAAGGGTTGTTATGAGGTTAAGTAATAACAAAACTGAAAAATGTTAACCCTAAGTCTAGTAATCAAGTTAAGAAATAAATTTTTATTCAATTCTTTTGTGCAACCCTAACCATGGGAAGTTCAAATGAACGAACCTGACCTGATTGGAGTTGAGTTGGCTATGAATATTAGCCTATGATACTTTTTCCAATTGAAGATGATATAAATGAATATAGGTTGTTAGATATATTTGGACCAAGGAATAATTTCACCTTGGATATATCTAATTGGGTTGATCATAATCAATTAGTGATCTATGCATCGCTTTGCATCCTAATCCCTAAGACCATTCCAAGTTAGGATTGAGATTATCCCTTTTTACTCGAAACCCTAAAATTGACCCATATACCTATCTACTTCATGAATCTATAAACCAATATCATAATTTTTAAATAAATCCCAAACCCAAATCAATTAATGAGGACTCCTACATAAGGGTTTGAAATTTCTGGTTACCTATCGTCCAGTTCCCCCTGTGGGTTCGACCACACACTACCACTTTACTACACCATTGTAGAAAGTGTAGTTTAGGATAATAAAAATTTATAATATGATCACCTCACAAACTATTTAAATTATGTGTTAGGGTATATTAATATACCATTTAATTTTATTTCTTTCAATACAACAAGAAAATTGAAACAACGTTCATGTATACGTACGACCTACCGTCTCCATGAACAGTGCATTTCATTTCCTATCACTAAATTTTATGGATTAATATAAATACATAAAAAAAAAATATATATGATATTTATATTATGGTTATAATTTTGGAGATGATTAAATCATGATCTAAGTAAGAGGGCCAAGAATAACAAGTCAAAACATGTATGAAAAACAAAGTGGTTATTACCCAAAACATAACTTTAACATAAAATTGTTAATAAACAGGTAATATAAAGTCATAATAAAATAATATATGGTATAATATATATGAATAAGGTTCTAGGATAAATTTATAATTAACTTATATTTATTATACAGAAGGTTTGAATGAGTATGATGTAATTCAAGACTTGAGGTAAGGGGATTTCTAGTCTCACTTTTATTTATGAGAGAATTATGTCATATTCACAACCCGTTTCATTTTTTTGGTGTATATATTTACCTATTACATGATATATCATTAATATAACTCATTTAATTATTACTAATATTTCCACTAATGTTATTCATTCATGGTGATTGTGATTCAAAAGTTACTCCAGTAGTAAGGGATTTCCGTCTCACTTTTTACTTTTGTGAGACAAATGCTATATTCACCGCCTCTTTATTATATGTAGTGTATATGATACTCATGAATGTAATTTATGGTTCTAATAATTAGTTTTTTTTACTTACACATCCATTTTAGGATCTCTCTTTCATGGGGTTAAATTTTTAATGTTAACAAATCAGTAAGGGAATTTTGTCTCAATTTTCCTTCTTTGAGACACATGTTATTTATACACCTAAATTATTTTATGAGGTGTATATAATTACCATTTGAAATGTTATATCATAAATATACTCATTTTAATTATATTTTAAGCTTCATGTAATGTTATTATTTCAAGGGTATTATGATTCAAATTCACCAAAGTGGCAATATTTTATTGTTATAATCTCAATGTCTATCGGGATAGTTTATGATTATGATTCCATTGATGAAATATTATAATCCATATATGAATAATTATTATTAAATTTATAATCATATGTTTATTAATTATATATTCATGTAATTTTAACATTTTACACTATTTTTTACATAATATAATTAAGAAAATGTTTTTATGAAAATATGAATTTATTTCTCTTTTCGATCGGAAATTTGTTTTATTAAAAAACAATGCTTTCTAAAAATATTTTCAAAAATGTTTTTAAATGATATTTAAAACTAATTTTCAAGTAAATTTTTTTTTAAAAAATGTTTTATGTTTTAAAAAGTGATTTAAATGATTTTAAAATATTCTTTTTAAGTTTTTAAGGTTATTTTCAAAGAAAATATTTTCAAAATGTTTTATGTTTTACAAAGTGTTTTTCAAACCGAAAAGGATATTTTCCTCAAGAAATGTTTAAATGACTTTTAAAATATCCCCTTATGAGTTTTAAATGTTATTTTAAAATAATTTTTTTTAAAAATGTTTTATGTTTTAAAAAATGTATTTTAAATAGGAAACAATATTTTCCTCAAGAAATGTTTTAAATTAATTTTAAAAGCTTAATTTATAATTTTCAAGGTTATTTTAAAAGAAAAGGTTTTCAATTTTTTCTATTTTTAAAAGTGTTTTTAAAAGTGGAAAGGATATTTTACATAATGTTTTTTAAAATTTCATTTGAAATATTCCTTTATAAGTTTTCAAGGTTATTTCCAAATAAAAGTATTTTCATATTGTTTTACATTTTAAAAATTAATTTTCAAAGAAATGATATTTTCCATAAGAAATATCCCAATTCGTCTTTAAAAATTATTTTCTATATAATAAGACATTATTTGATGTTACTCATGATTTATTGGGGATATTATCCAAGGATACCATTCATATTATTTCTTTGAATAGTTTACATTTTAATGGAATTATGTTTATTCCATGGGTTATACCATGATAAAATGTTTATGAAACCCACTTCTTTTCATGGGTTATGATATGATAAAATGATTATGAAACCTCTAACTTTTCTTTAGGTTATGATATGATGAAATGTATATGATACCCATTTTATTTCATGGGTTATGATATGATGAATGTTTATGATCTTGTGGCACACATATGAATAACTATTATGTGATGGGTGGGACATATATCTCCCTCAAATTAATTGGGTAAAGATTTATATATCTCATGATATAGAAATGGATGGAACTTGGAGTGAACTTGGTACAGTAAGACATGGCTGGAATGAAGAGGGTAAACTTGGTACAATAATACATGGCTAGTATGGGGAGTGAACCTGGTACAATAATATAGAGACACCGACAAGGTTGGTGGTGTGTCCCTACTAGGAGGTGTATCCACTTATACTTGAACTTGATTACATGTTCAAAATGTTATATGTGAACCTGAATACATGTTCACAATTTTATGCACGAACCTAATTACCTGTTCACAATTTTATAATCATAAAATAGTCTGAAGACCTTATTTTTAATGATTTTTGATATCCCCTCTTTCAAGGAATGAGGGGGAACCCTTACAAGGTGCGTAGTCTTAGAGATTACATGACTCGTTGGTCTTAGGGAAATATATAGACTATAACTACATGGAACTTCTCCCCAGCTTCTTCATCACGATGTTAGCTCTTCACCTTCACATGTATTGTTCAACTAGGCTTCTCGCGCATGCACAGGCTGGTCTCGATGGCAATTCCATGCCCTCTCTTTATAAAAAATACACCTAGATTCTTCTCTAGTGAATGCACCTATTCGAAATCCTCACAAAACATGTTTTTTTTGTTTTCCTTATGATTCATATTTTATAAACTACTAATATTTATTACACGATTCAAGTTTATGATATTTGATATGTATGTTATAGTTATACAATGTTATGTTCACATTCTCATACCATTATGCTTATTTCATGCTTACATATCTTCTTTGTTTACCCTCACTGAGAATTTCAGCTCACCCTTTCTTACGTTTCCTTTCCCTAGGTTATGAATAATGGTTTTAAGTGGGGTTTTCTTATGAAGAGTATTAAATGGAAATATATTTAGGGGATATATTGATGACATTTCACTAAGTTAGAGATTTATGTTTTTAAGTTTCCAAATGCACTAAATTTTCATAGTCCTTGGGAATGTGTTTGTGTAATGCAATGAATATTCATAAAAAATGATGCAATATCAATGTATGAAAATCTTAAGTTGCTATAGTTGGTATCAACGACAAGTTTTAGTTAACATTTGTACAATCAGATGAGAAAAACTCAGCGAGACACATAGGTATATTTATAAGGATATGTATAGGGATGTCTCTAAGTATAAGTCTAATGATGAGTTAAAGTATAGAAAAATGTCCTGGAATTTTGGTAAAGGATAGAGAGAGTGGTTTCCAAGAAATTAAATCCCTATCTATATACTATAAGTTGATCTAGATCTATTATAGATGTACATAAGATAAAAAACCATGAAAAAACCATTTTGAGCTAGACTCGACCAGGAACGAGTGCACAACAATGAACCTTACTGCACACCTAATTTGACACACCTAGAGGATATGCTTTTTAAATTCACAAACTATTTACAAACCATCATGAAATATTTAAATTGATGATAATTATGAATGACCTAGGATAAACCTATGGTATTACATTTTGAAATGAAGGTGTCATTATTTAGACATCCTATAAGTTATTTTTCATGATTATGTGGTCTTACAATATGATTAGTGTTTCTCACACTATTATTTTTGGCTTTAGTCTATGAAGGGAGCTAGAAGGAACAAGATTAACATTGAATGTGATGAAAAATTTACCGATGAGAAGTTAAATGGGTGATGACTAGAGTAAATAAAGTTATGATTATACCTAATTAGTTTTCAGGGAACATGATTAACAACATCTACCTTATCCAACTCACATAATCAACAAATAAGAGAAGGATAGAGTTCACCAAGAGATAATGTAGTGGAGACCATGTAGGAATAAAGATTTGGCTTCCTATATATCAAGAATATGGGAATACTTGAGAGTTCTCAGTCCAGATAATTGTATCATAGAGAGGGGGATGGGGTGAATTGGTGGTAACATTTTCTTTTATGTTTCCTTTCAAATGAAACAACCTTCACCTCCATTAAATGTTTCATTCCCTACTAAAACCAATTCAAACACACATCCATAGACTCACAAGTATTTAAAAGGTTCACTATTCAGTAAGAATAGATATATCCTTAATATGGTTTAGAAATGATACAATACCAAAAAATCCACTATCAAACAATCTTTTGACGTGCAATACAATGAGTAGGATATTCACTTTCACTTGTGTAGCACTATGTAAACAATACAATAGTGATTGTTCTCCCTCTTAGCACAAATAAGGTAAAAAAATGTTTTTTGTAACAACACATGTTACCTGTGATTGTTTTCAACTTTTAAAAATGTATTCTTTTGAAAAAAATTCTTAAATTTATTTCCAAAAAGATATTAATAACTTCAAGGAATTTGATATAGAATTCAACATGATTGTTAAGTCTGATCGAATTAGTCCATTTCTTCCACTCTGATTCTTCCAATATAATTACCCAATATGATGGATATAAATTTGACAGAATAAAATCAAGATAATTCAAAACTCCTTCTTACTTAGTCCATAAATCCAAATATAGAAATACTGATCTAATTATTCAGACCAATACAATGACCAACCAAATATAATGACATGCAGAATATGATAGACAGCTGAATATGACGATCCAATGAATTTGATGATTAGATGAATAACATTTTTATATGATCTCTTATCCTTTCACTTATCTTCATCAAATCTTCTTCAATAAATTCTTAATATGGAAACTCATTTCTCTACCTTAAAATTTAGATCTTCTCTCTCTTCCCATGAACAATACACCCTTTTCAGTAATTAGAAAAGTATGATGTACTTCTCTCATTTTATAGGTGACATATGAGTGGTTTTGGAAGGAATCCACAAAACTTTCCTGCTCAACCAAATTCACCAAAATCTTGATTTCCCATGAATATCAGGTGCATTTATGACTTCATAAACTCTTCTCAAATCTTCTCTAATCTTCCTCAAACTTCTTCTCTTATTTAGAATTTCTTTTTAAACACCATTTTGATTCCGATATCCCATTCCAATTGTTGAATATGATACTCACCTTGGCAACACTTCCAACAATATCCTTTAAAATATTAACCCACTAATGTCTAATTTCTTCAATATGTTGCTATGTACCAATTATATATATGAATAAATAGGAAAATTGAATATAATTTTCAAACTCCATTCTGATTCTTCTTCTCAATTTTCAATACGATGACTCTTGACCCAATTAATGATAACAAATAAAATATTTTATTTTTCTTCTCAATACAATACCCATCAGATTCATTTTATAAATATTTATATCTTTTTTATTTTGTTCTGACTGAAATCTCGTACCTTTGGTTTCTCATATTTATCACAAATATCCATATCCTTTAAATTCCAAACTCTTCCTTCAAGAATTCACTCAACTATCTTAAATAGTTGACTACATTGTTGATTAGTCTATGACATTATTTTTTTTCACTAGATTCAACTCAATTACTTTAACATCGATCTTTGAATACAATTATTCCTTTTATGAATACGATGGTAGACCGAATACAATGTACCATTTTAGCAGCTTTGACCCTAGAAAATCATTTCTTTCACAAACTTCAGATTCTATCATGACTTCCTTCACAATTTTAAATACATTTGAGAACAAATTTAGAATCTTCATACTTTTAATGGAAAGTATTGAAACTTCCGAAAACTCCAACAACCATATTTCTTTCCAAATCATCCTGAATATGATCATTCTAAATATAATTGGCCTGATTACGATCTGCATGATTACAATTAGGATAAATACAATCATTTTTCATAGTTTATACGTCTAATAATATTCAATCAATATAAATATTATTAGAAGTATCTCTTTCACTCCACCTTTATTTCATCAAGATTTTATCACAAGTTTACCAAATAATTGAGATTTATGAGAACTCTAAGATCAATAAATCATAGTCAAATTTTAATCATAGTCTTTTAGACTTTGATTTTCCCCATTATGATAAATTATTTCATTCCAAATTTGATGTGAATCTGATGAATCTTTACTTCCGTAAATATTCTTCCTCAATACTATTGAACTTTATTTTTAAACACCCTTTTATTCTTGATTCATTGACAAAAAAAGACAAAAATTTGAATATGATCACCTTCCTTCCTCATCTTGGTCATAACAATCTCCCCCTTTAGATTTTTTTCCAACCAAGATTCACAAATCAATGAAATTTTTATCCTCAATCAATGGATTACTTATCAACAATCCTAATCTTACGTGAGATAACTCATTGTAGGAAAAAATAATTATTGACATAAAAACCATAATGTCTAAACATAGTGATTATGAAAACCTTCTTTATATTTCTTCCTCAACTCTTCAAATTTCTTAGAGTAAAAAAAATTTGTTTCTTAAAACCACTCTAATAAATAGTTATAATAGTTCACACACAATACAATTTTGAATTCACAGCTTACCCACAAATCCCCCCTTTTACATTCTTCCATAAGGATAGATTTATGAAATGATTCCCCCCCTTGAAAACACTATCCAAAGGTAAGATGAGAGATGAGATAGAAAAGCATACCTCAAAATTGATGAGAAAGAGGTTGGATTCCCATGTTCACCCACAATTTAGAAAAATATGCTTTCAGTAATGGTATTGTAAAAATTTATGCAACTTGTTCCGATGTTGGAACATACTCCAACTTCAATTAATTATTCTAAAAAAGCTCTTTGATGAAATGATATTTGATATCAATATGTTTTGAATTAGAATGCTGAACCTGATTTTTGGTGAGATTTACTGTACTTTGATTTTCACAACCCAAGATCAAGGGTAAATTCAATTTAACAAGTAAGTATTCTAATTGAGTTTTCATCCACAAAAGTTGAGTAGTGGCTTGAGTGGAAGCAACATACTCAGATTCAGACATACTGAGAGTTACCGAATTCTATTTACTTGAATTCCAAATAACACAATTCTTTCATTGAAAGAATACTCCACTAGATGTGGATCTTCTATCATCAACATTTCCTTCCCAATAAATATCTGAATACCCAAACAAATCAATACTATCTGAGCTATCACACCTGATTCTGAAATTTATTATTCTTTGATGTATCTAAGAATTATTTTTCTATCAATTAAATGTGATTCTTTAGAATAACTCTGAAATTTGGCACCTAAAGTAACAACATAAATAATGTTGGGTCTTGAGGTAATCAAATACAATAAACTTTTAATCATCTTCTAAAATTATTTCTGATCAAATTATTTTCCTTCTCCATATCTAGTCAACTTTATTCCCATTGAAATCAATTTGGAAATAGGTTTTGAGTTTTCTATACCAAACCTCTTATAAAGTTTCTTAGAATAATTTTCTTGAGAAATAAAAATGTATTTTTATCTGTAAAATTTGTAACCTAAGAAATTATTTCATTTATCCCCAGTATGGACATTTCAAATACCTCTTTCATTTCTTCATCAAATCTTTCGTAACTTTTTTCATCATTCCCAACAAAGATAATATCATCTACATAAACATTCATTATGAGGGAATACTATTGAATTTATCTGATATAAATATTGCTATCAACTCTTCCTTTCTTGAAACTCGTCTTCCTTAAAAAAGCATCCAATTTGGAATACCATGCTATCAGAGCTTATTTTATCCCATTCAGAGATTTCATTAATCTGCATATATAGATTTCATCTTTCCCAACAAAAAATCCACAAGTTTTTTTAATTTAAACTTCTTCATTAAGATCACAATTCAAGAATGTTGATTTCACATCCATTTAGAAGATCTTATAGCCTCGTTGTGCAATAATATCAAGAAAATTATGATTGTTTCAAGTATTTCCACTGAAGCAAAGGTTTCATAAAAATCAATACCTTTAATATATGAATACCCTTTTCATAATAATATTTATTTGTTTTTTGTTACTCCACATTCTTCATTCATCTTGTTCTAGAAAACCCATTTTTTACCATTATTGTTTTTTTTCTGGCTTGGGTATGAGTTCCCATGTATCATTATTTTTAATTTGATCCAACTCTTTATTCATGGCCTGAACCCATTTTAAATACTCAAAATCTTATTTTAAATCATTTGACTCAACATTTGAATACAAAGATGTATGTTTAATAGCATTTTTTGTTCTTATTATTTAAACCTTTAGATGTTGATCACCAATGATATTCTAAGCTTCCATTTGCTTCCTTATCCTAGGACAACATTTTCAAGTATCTTTATCATCACTAGAAATAGCTGAGCCTAATTATTCTTGAGTAGGATTATAATTTCCTATATCCTTATTATAACTATCTTCCTTATCCTACCCAACTTATTTATCTATCTGAGTATGTTTGTTTTCCTCAGATCTTCCAATTACTTTCACATCAATAGAATAAAAAATTCTTCATAATTATTTTTTGAAACATCTATAGCCTCTTCCTTCCAAATAATAACCAAAGAAGATTCCATCTTCACCTTTCTTCTCAAAATTTCCCAAGTTTACACCTTTATTATTTATAATGCATGGACTCCCAAAAACTATTAAGTGTTTCAAACTTGGAGTTTTTCCATAAAAAAATTTATATGGAGTCATATGAAAACATGTCCTATATAAACATCGATTTTGAATATAAATAGTAGTTTTTAAAGATTACCTATAATAGTAATGAGAAAGGCCATATTCAAGAAAAATAGTTCTTTCCATTTCCACCAACATTCTATTCATTCTTTCAGAAATTGTTGAGGAGTGTATGGGGAACTATAATCATGATGAATTACATGATTCTCTAGATAAAATTTGTCGATCCTTATCAATTTTCTATTTTTTATAACTCTCACCAAATTCAGGGATAGATTTTTTGAAACTTGTATTTCTCTGTTTATCTTTAGAAATTTTTTTCGACAAGTTCCAACTATTGTTATTTTTTTCCTTCATCTTCACCTCTAGATACTCATTACCATTCTTTTCTTCCTCAATAGATTTATTCAAATCATAAATTTATTTCACTAGATTCACCTTCTCATCATCAAAACATTATTTATTGATTGTTTAGGATCATAAATCTTCTAACTTTTTGTTTTTTCCTTTCAAGCCTTCTGATCTTTATCAGACATTCTTTCAACTCTTCTTTCCAATGAAATTCAAGTTGAGTTTCTTCTTCTTCTTCAAAACTACTACTTCTGAATTCTTTATCATTCACTATTACAATAAAAGTTTTATCAATACAATACTCAATAGGTTTTTTAGATTTAGCATCATTGTCTTCTTCTTCTTCATCATCTTTTTATAAGAAACTCCATCTTTTGGATTTAAATAATTTTTTATATTTCCTTGTGGAATATGATTTTACTTTTTCACCCTATTTCTTCCCCGGTATTCTTGGCCTTATTTTTTCATCATCACTATCTTCTTCATTATTTATTCATGGAAAATTTTACATAAAGTTCCCAATGGATCCATAGTCAATACATTTCTAGGGAATATTACCTTTTCATTTCCCTGTACCTCTTATAACATTTTTAGAAAAAAAGGATAAAATATAATCAAGATTTTTACATTCCTCATTTTTGGAATCAGATTCACCATAATCAACTTCAATAATAATATTCTTTGATTTTTCTTTATTAACATCCTTGAAATACATTTATCTATAATTTTTTTACTTATCGTATATTTCTCCCTTCTCATTTCATAAGTAATGAGAGTGCTATGAAAATCATATAGGGTAATGTTTCAGTATCTTTATCTTCTAGTGAAGAAAATTTTGCATCAAACTTATCAGCAAGGATTATAAAAATATTTTAAACAACTATATAATCATCTAACATTCACTAAGAGATATGATAGTGTTGAAAATACCATTCACCCTAGTAAAGAAGTCCCCAATAGATTCGTACTCACCCATCTTCAAATATTCACACTTCAATCTACAAATGTTTAATCTTTACTTATTCACTTTTTTATTTCCTTCATATATATTTTTAATTTTGTCCATATACCTTTGGATGTGGAAACACCCTTAAACCTTAGGAATTCACTTTCATAAAGTGATGATAGTAAAACATTCTTGTCCCTTACATCATTCTCAAGATTCTTCTTATCAATAAATATAAGAGGAACTTTATAATCAATAAGAGGAAGCCCATTTGTTGTAGATTCAAGAACATCATATCAAAAAAATACAAGATAATGAAACATTCTATATTTCTATATATGATAATTATTTCCATCAGAAACTATATTACCTTTATTGTTCGCACAATTCAAATTCTCCATCAGCAAAGAATAATCAAAGGGAACCTGCTCTGATACCAGTTGAGAGTTCCTAGTCAAGATAACTATATAACTAATGTTATTAATATTTTAATGAATTATTATATACTACCTTTACTGATTTTATATGAAATGTGCATAATTTGTGTGAAATATTAATGTTTTAATACTAAATATAAATTTTGAGCATTTTTAGAAGTAGTCCAATTGTGTCAGTTTACTATTTTATTTATAACACTCACCCTAATTATCCAAATTGACTGGTTCTTATTTTATAGGATTAATATATAAATTTACAACATATAATTATTAGGAATCAATGGACACTTGTTTCATTTGATGGGTCATATGGTCCTCACAAGAAGTCCCAAAGAATCTGTGAGGAAACTGGACCATCCATGATAATTGAGTTTCTGGTATAAATCCTGAAGCCCAAATTTTATGAAACTACACTATTTATTCATGATTAGATAAAGGAATAATGGATAAAAAATTTAATGTCCAACTACAAGAAAAAGGATCCCAACTGATTCTTTGAAGTCCAGCCCACCATTCTGGATGGGAATTAAAATCCGAACACTATTCATGACATTGCTAATGATATAGTCATCACATAAAGCTGGGATTTTTCATTTTAAAATATAATATATGTTAGGAAAACTTGATATAAGAATCTATTTTTATTTTATGGAATATTCCTGTTCAGAAACCCATTCACATTTCAACCTTTTGAAAAGTCTGGATTGAAATGGATAAATTAGAATTGTTTACTCCAACCACCATAACTTTGGTTCCATAAGTCCAAATGCTTCAAAAGTTTGATATTAGTTAGAAAATATTATTGTACACAACTTTTAAGAAGAAAATATCTCTAGATTTAGCTATCTAAATAGCCAAACCGGCGAGAAAAATGGAGGGACAGATTTAGAATGAAAACAGTCCAACTCCTTGGGCTATAAATACATCACCCTCCTTTCCTTAAAAAGAGTTGGAATTTCAGAAGGGAGGAGAACACATTGGCATGAACAAAGTTTTTCCAATGGCTTGGGAGGACCTTACATACTCAATTTTTCACTTGAGATACCTCTCTTCCTCTCTTTTTTTTAATTTACTTTTGCAGTTTTCTTCGTTTGTAATTTCACAAGTGGCTATCTTTGTAATTTTGTTTTAATGCAAGTTTCTCATTAAATATCTCTTATTCTCATCCACATTCTATAGTTTTATATTAATGTTCTTAAAATATTTTAAATCAATTTAAAACCCTTTCCCTTATTTCGATTACACATTCAATGAAAAGTCTTTTTTAACTCTCTTCAATGGTCATGTGTGTTCGATGCACTATTCTTTTCTTATCCCATTCTTTTTGTTCTATTTATAATTCATCACCATAACCATATATTACCAGATTAATAACCATATTAATGGCTGAGTAAATCTACCATTGGGGTGAGTTATTATTTAAAGATGTTAATCGATTGATATCTTTTACTCGATGAGTATTTGAAAGCATGGACAATTGTCACCTATCGACTAGTCAAAGTTTCGGTGCTCTGCTAATGTGTATAGAAACACTCAGGTCAAATACTCGGTGATAATACTTTTTAATAGTCGATTGTTTTTTGTTGATTTTATTCTGATTAGGGGGGGGGGGGGTTTGCAAAGCTTATGAAATGATTAATTTATTAATATTGATTTAACAAATTGATAAAATTGGGGTGAGTTCATCATTAGGTAGTTAAGCTTGCAATATACTTGAGCCTTACTTTATATTGCATTAAATTGACACCCATGTCACAAGTTGACGTTGATTGGAATTACCAAGTGTAAAGGCTTTAATCCAAGCCTTAAATTGACTTAAGGTTATAATCTTAATCATATCTTGTTTATGGTAGTGTATTTATGGTTCCAATAATCCATGGAAACTATTCATTAAACAAAACAAGTCATTAATCAATGTCATGTTAAATCCAACATACACAATGTTAATTCAAAGTATACTCATCGAGCAAAAGACTCAATCACTTAACATACATAAATTATAACTCACCACAATGACAAATTTACTCATCCATTGAAATGATTAATAATCTGGTTATAATGATCATGATGATAAATTAATAAGAGAAGAAAAAGAAAGGGATAATAAAAGAGTGTTGCATCAAACACACACACAAACGATAATGAGAATTAAAAATAGAATTTCGATTGAATGAGGAAGAAAAATAAGGGAAGAGGTTTTAACTTTATTTCAAATATTTTGATAACTTTAATATTAAACTATATAAGGTGGATGAGAATAAGATATATTGAATAAGAAACTTGCATTAAAACAGAATTACAAAAAACAAACACTTACATGATTACAAACGAAGAAAAAAACAAAAGTAAATGAAATGAATCAAGGAGGAATGGTTTCTAAAGTAAAAACTTGAGTATGGAAGATCCTACCAAGAATTTGGTAGATCCTTGGTCGTGCCAAACTATCCTCCTTTTCTCTGAAATGCCAACCCCTTTGAAAGGAGAGAAGGGGATGTATTTATAGCCCAAGGCAGTGGACTGTTTTCATTCCAAAACTACCCCTCTACTTGGCTCGATGATTTGGACATTCAGATAGCTGAATCTCATGATATATCCTTCTTCAAAGTTTTATATATTAATTTTTTACGACTAATCTCAAAATTTTGAGGAATTTTGACTTATGTAACCAAAGTGATGGCGGTTTTCATAAACAATGTTAAACTGTCCATTTCTATCCATGCTTTTTGGATGGCCAAAATGTGAATGGATTTTTGAATAAGAATATGCCTTCAAATCCAAATTATTTCTTCAACAAAGTCGGCCGTCTATATCATATATTTTACACTAAAATGTCTCAGCTTAATTTGATGATTAGATCATGAGACATGTTATGAATACTGTCTGGATTTTAATTCCTATTCAGAATGGTGGGCTGGACTTCAAAGCATTAGTTGGGCCCCTTGTTATTGGATTTGGGCCCTAAAATTTTTATCCATGACTCCTTAAATTGTCCCCCGAACATTTTAGGAGAATAAAGGAATTTGGAATTCAGGATTGAGCCCAGTAATTCAATCTTCATAGCTAGTCCAATTTCATTACAAATTCTTTAGGTCTTCTTGTGTGGTCCATATCACCCTTAAAATGGAAGAATTGGCACATGATAACTTCTAATGAAATGTTTTATATTGAAAGAGGAATCCTAAAAAACAATAACCATTCAATTTGGATTAGTATGGGGATATTAATTATTAAAATATTAAACATAATTGAATATGGATGAATTCAAATAGTGCTCAAAAATTATATTTAACATTTAAACATTAATATTTCAAAGAAATTATGGACATTTCATATAAAATCAGTAAAGGGAGTATATATTAAGTTCTTAATAAGTGAATAACATCAGTATTATTTAATTTAACATTGTGTATGCTAGAATTAACATTTCATGGATTAATGACTTGTTTTGTTTAACGTGTGGTTTCCATGGATTATTGGAACCATAAATACACTACCATCAACAATATCTAATTGAGATTAGAACCCTAAGTTAAGTTAAGGGTTGAATTAAATCCTTAACACTTATGAATTCAAATCAACATTATCTTGTTAAGTGAGTGTTAATTTAAATGCAATATAAAGCAAAGCTCAAGGATATCACAAGCTTAAATCCCTAAAAATGAACTCACCCCAATTTTTATCAAATTGTTAAATCAAACACCAATAATTAATCACTTCATTTAATCTTTGTAAACAAACCCTCAATCAAAATACAATCAACTAAAAACAATCAACTATTAAAAATTATCATCGCCAAGGATTTGACCCGAGTGCTACTATGCACATTAGCAGAGCATCAGAACTTTGAACGGTCAATAGGAGAAAATATGTCGTGCTTTCAAATGGCACCGTTGCCTGGGATGGTTCATTAAGTAGTCATTCATTTTTGGTTATTGTAAAAAAAAAATAAAAATTTAAAAAAATAAAATAAAAAAAAACACAAAGAAAATATTGCCTTATCTTAAAAATCATAAATGAAAAAAGAACACAAAAAAACATTTCTTACTCTTTCTTCCATAATATATTTGAATTCCACGTAGCCTCCCAAACAATCCCTCATATTTTTTGACCCTGAAAATTGATCAAACACTTCGCCAACTTAGGAGAAATGTTAGGGATAATAAAATAATTCAAGAACCAGTCCTCATCTAACCAGTTAAATTAGAAATGAACAATGCTAGGGAACAAACACTTAATGAACTTTCTGCCCTTGATATAAATTACCAACCCCTTGGTATTCAATATCCAAAAATAGAGGGTGACTTCAAACTCAAATCATTTTTGATTCATCTTCTTCCCCATTTCCACAGGCTAGCCGATGAGGATCTACATATCCACCTTAAAGAGTTTCAAGTAGTGTGATCTACCATGAAGCCTTAAGGGGTTTCTGAGGAACAAATAAAAATTAGAGTATTCCCTTTCTCCCTAGATGACAGTGCTCAGTCATGGCTCTACTAGCTCCCTCCTAGTTCCGTAACCACATGGAATGACATGAAGCATCTTTTTTTAGAAAAGTTCTTTCCTGCTTCTCGTACTACTTCTATCTAAAAGGAAATAAGCAGTATCCATCAATTCCCAAATGAATCACTTCATGATTATTGGTATAGTTTCAAAAATCTTATGGAAACCTACCCACACCACCAAATCCCTAACAAAATCTTGATCCAATAATTCTATGGGGGGTTATTGGCTATAGAGAGAACTCTCATTGATGCCGCAAGTGGCGATGCTCTTGTTGATAAAACTTCTACAGTTGTAAGAGATCTCATAAGAAACATGGCTGCAAACACAAAAAATTCCATTCTCATGCAAATGATCAATTCAAAAAAGCCCAAGAAAATAAATCTACAAAGCCCAATAAGATGACAGAGTGGATGAGTGAACTTACTGGTCTTGTGAGACAACTAGCTGTGGCATCCAAAGCCCCAACCTCATCTTCTCCACAATCTATATTCCCTGGACCTATTAAGAACTGTGGAATATACAGCTCCCCTTGTCATCCAACTAACACATGTACAAAACTTTAAGAGGATCAATCTTATTCATCTAGACCAATGGAGCTCAATGCAGTATATGTTCAGTGGAACCCCAACCCTCAATAATCAGGTCAATTTGTTAGAAACTTCAACCAACCCCATTATGAGCCCCTATTTTATATATATGCCTAACTTGAGGTATGTGAATCCCATTTCTCATCTCCCTCAATTCACTCATCAAAACCCAAACCAATTCCAATATGGTCAAAGTGTTGGTAACTTCTAAAAACCTTATCCTTTTGTTCCTCAACCTCAAAGGATCAATCCCCCTCTTGGATTCCACTATCCTAGTGAGCCTTCTCAATTCCCAAACCAATAGAATCGTTTTCCAAGAACTAAAATCAAGGAAATCCCAATCCGGGACAAGACTCTTATTCCAATAAACCATGGGAAAGTGCAGTGGAAGATCATGCCTCCTTCACCTGTTCCATCCTAAAAAACATTGAAACACAAATTGGTCAACTTGTATCCCACTTGAGCCAGTAACAACAATCAAATTCTTCCCAACTACTAGATCAACCATTACCCAACCCAAGGGTAATATATGTGCAATTGCAATTATATCAGGTAAGAAAATTACTATGCCTCAAGATAAGTCCTCCAACCCCCCTTTGAATGTTGACCTAGAAAATGAAAAGAAAAATAAACATGAAAAGGAATCTGAATCCATTCCATCACCTCCTTCCATTATACCTAGGAATCCAATTCTTTTTCATCAAGCCATTTCTAATCCAAAGAATTCCTTTGAAATTGATCCTGAAATGCTCTACATGTTTAGACGTGTTGAAGTCAACATTCCCCTCTTAGATGCCATAAATCAAATACCTAAGTACGCCAAGTTTCTTAAGGAATTATGCACCCATAAGAGGCAACTTAAGACCTTCAAAAATGTTTCCACGCAGTAGTCTATTCCCATTAAGTAAAAAGATCCAGGGACCTTTATAGTTCCATGCCAAATTGGCAGTTCCCACTTTGATGACGAACTCATATACCTAAGAGTCTCAATTAATGTTATGCCCAAATCTATATTCTCCAACCTTGGTCTTGGTCCCTTACATCCAATGGGTGTTGTCATTCAATTGGCCAATCGAAGCACTGCTAGTCCTGAGGGTATAATCGAGGATGTCCTTATTCGTGTAATTGATCTTATCTTCCTTGTTGATTTCTATGTCCTTAACATGGAAGGTGAGATGAAATATTCTCGATCTTCATTAATTCTAGGAAGACCATTCCTAATGACAGTGATAACCAAAATTTATGTCCATCCACGCATCTTATCCATGGAATTTTGTGACCAACTGGTCAAGTTCAACATTTTCCAAGCCATGAGATACCCATCTGAGGATCACTCTACATTCTCAATCCATGCTTCTGAGGACACTTCTGAGAGTCAATTGAACCCTATTCCATCATGTTCATCATGTTCTAATGAGAGAGGATCTTTTAAAATCTGCACCATGATTAACCAAGTTATAAATGGTGAAGTTGATGTTGACCTCTCATTCATAGACTCCATTAATCTAGAGGATCTTGAAAACTCTCTTGAATCCCACATCAACTCTGATCTCTACTTCTCCACCTTGGAAAATATTAAGGAAAATGAATCTGAAACAACTAAAGGCCCTTCCTCCATTCCTAAGTTTTCTTACCCATAAATGAAAGATGAGACCGTTCTGAAACCTCTTCCTGAACACCTGAAACATGCATTCCTTTTCCATGATCACTCTTATCTTATCATTAACTCCGCTTCAATTACTCAAACTGAGGAGTCCAAACTTGTTCATGTGTTAGAGGAAAACAAAAAGGACTTAGGTTGGAACCTATATGACATACCAAGAATCAACCCTGCTCTTTGCATGCATCACATCTATCTTGTGGAATCATCCAAACCAATTAGACAACCACAAAGAAGACTTAATCCACTCATACTTGAGGTAGTTAGGGAAGAGATCACCAAAATCCTTCAAGTTGGTATTATCTACCCAATTTACTATAGTGAATGGGTTAGTCCAATTCATGTTGTACCTAAAAAGGGTGGTATAACTATTGTCACAAATGAACATGGTGAGGTAGTCACAACTCGAGTGAATAAAAAATGGTGTGTGTGCATCGAATATAAGAAATTGAATGTTGAATCAAAAAAAGATCACTACCTCTTCTATTCCTTGATCAAATTATAGAATGATTATCTATAAATTCACACTATTTCTTTCTTGATAGATACACTGGCTACTTCCAAATCCTAATCGCAACTCAGGACCAAGAAAAGACTACTTTAACTTCCCCCTTTGGAACATATGCATATAAGAGAATGCCTTTTGGCCTTTTAAATTCTCCTGAAACATTCCAGAGGTGTATGATGAGTATCTTTTCTGAATTCATTAAACATTTCATGTAGGTCTTCATGGAAAAATTTACCATTTATGGTGAGTCATTTTAATCTTGCTTTAATTCACTCTCTCTTACCCTTTAAAAGTGTGTCCAGTGCAAGATTGTGTTAAATTTTAAAAAATGTCACTTTATGGTTGAAAATGGGATTATTCTAGGGAACATAGTTTCAAAAGATGTTATTGAAGTTGATCCTTCCAAAATTGAAGTGATCCAATCACTTCCTGAACCCACCTTTGTTCGAGACATCCATTAATTCCTTAGTCATGCTGGTTTCTATCATCGATTCATCCATAACATCAGTAGGATTTCCCTCCCACTCACTCTATTGCTCCAAAATGATGTCACTTTCCATTTTGATGAGATTTTCAAGAGATCCTTCATTGAACTCAAAACTAATCTTACATCTTCCCTGATAATACAACCCCCAAATTGGTCCTTACCCTTTGAGTTGATGTGTGATGCTTCTGATAGAGCCGTTGGGGCTGTTCTAGGTCAAAGAAGAGAAAACATTCCCCCTTTCATCTATTATGCCTAAAAAACATTGGATGAAACTCAATATCACTACACTATGACTGAAAATGAACTTTTAGCAGTGGTTTTTACCTTAGATAAATTCTATCCCTATCTCTTAGGTTGCAAAATCATCATCTTCACAGACCATTATTCTATAAAATTCTTACTTATGAAATGTGATTCCAAACCAAGTCTAATAAGGTGGATCCTAATTCTCTAAGAGTTTGACATAGAAATCAAAGATAGACACAAGAAAAGAAAACCCTGTGGCTGATCACCCGAGTAGAATTTTTAATTCTTCTCATTAAGAAATCATTGATCCTAAATTCCCCATTGAGAACCTTTAATCTCTCACTCCAAAGTCACCATGGTATGCTACAATTGTAAATTACTTGGTTTCTGGTGTTTTCCCTGAAATTTTTTCAAAATAACAAAAAATGAAGTTGAAAATTGATTCAAAATATTATTTTTGGGAAGATAATATACTTTGGAAAACTGGGATAGACATGGTAATTAGAAGATGTGTTGATGAAGATGATCATTACTCCATATTAGAATTCTGTCACTCACTTCCTAAAGGTGGCCACTTTGGACCACAAAGGACCTCCCGAAAGGTCCTAGACTCTGGATTCTTCTAGCCTTCACTCTTAAATGAATCACTTGAATTCTGTCAATCATGTACCACTTGCCAAAAGTTTGGAACAATTTCAAAGAGAAATGAAATTCCCCAACAGCCTTTAATTTTTTATGAAATATTAGATATTTGGGGCATAAATTTCATGGGACCATTTCCCCATTACAATGGATTATCATACCTTATTCTTATGGTTTATTATGTTTCTAGGTGGTTCACAACCAAACCCACTAGAAACAATGATTCACATATTGTTAGTGTGTTCCTAAAGTCACCATCTTCCACCGATTTAGAACACCACGTGCCTTGATAAATGACTTAGAAACCCATTTTTGTAATAGAACCATGGAATATCTTTTGAAAAAGAATTGTAATGTACATAAAAATTCTAATGTATATAACCCCAAATAAATTGCATGGCTAAAATTTATAACAGAGAAGTGAAAAGAGTGATTGAAAGAATTGTAAAACCCACCAGAAAAGACTGGCCTAAAAGACTTGGTGAAGCACTTTGGTCTTATCGAACTGCCTATAAAACACCCATTGGGATGTCTCCTTTTAGGGTAGTTTTTGATAAATCATGTCATTTTCCAGTTTAAATCCAACATAATTCATTTTGGGATCTAAAAAATTGTAATATTTATTTTGAAACATATGGTGAAGAATGATTGTTTCAATTTGATGAACTGGAGTAGATTTGACTTGATTACTATGAGAATTACAATCTATACAAAGGAAAGTCTAAGGTAATCCATGAAAAACACATCCTAAGAAAGGTATTACATGAAGGTGAAAAGGTAATGCACTTTAATTATTGATTTCGGCTTCACCCAGGTAATCTTAATTCTCATTGGGAAGGTCCTTTTGTTATTACTAATGTTTACCCATTTGGTCCAGTGAAATTCCAAGACCCCTATTTAAAAAGGACATTCATGGTTAATGGACATAAATTAAAGCATAACCATGAGAGGAAAGACATCCTAGGAACCACCTCGAATTCCATCAGATCCCCAAATTTTGCAGTTGACCCACTACTGGATGGAGACAACAACCCACCAAATCCGAACCAAGGGGCCTCTTTCCCTCAAACTACTCTTCTCCCTCCCTCCCTCTCTCTTTATTCTTCTTCCTACCTCATTATCATTTTGTTTTTTACCACTTTCCTCATCACACTTTTTTATTTACTCTTCCTCTTTTGTGTTGGTGTGTCTTTATATAAAACAAAAAAAAACATAAAAAAAAACAAACAAAAAAAAAAACAAAAAAAACAAAAAATAATAATAATAAGAAAAATCAAGAGTCATGCTTACTCACCTTCAAATTTTAAAAATTTTTCCAACCATTTTGGGGAGTCAAAAGACATGGTTAAATTTAAAAAATTTTGTGGTTTATTCGTAAATTTGGATAAAGAATATTGTGTCAAAACAAAAATTTTTTGAATGCTCAATTTTTGATTTGGAAAATGATTTTCCCTACCCGTAAGGAACAAATTTTTCTTTCATTCCAAGGACACCTGTGGCCATCTTTTCAAAATGTGTGTTTTTCACCCCCATTTTTGGGTCTTGAGTTTGTGGACCTTCTAGATGAATTTACTACTTTAGTGTGAATTAATATGATAGAGGAATTTTCTAAAACAAATGAGAATTATAATAGCCAAATAACCTCCCATTAACCATACATTAATCCTCCTTTTGAAAGCCCCTTCGAGCCTATGAAAACCTTTTCTTTGATAGAAAAATTACATGACCAATACCTTCTCCCACCCAATATCAACATGGATTTTCATCGCATATTTTTTTTTTGAAATTTTAGTGTGGGGGGAATGGATTTCATTTTGGGAACCCTTTTGTTGATTTTAACCATGTTATCATATGCTTGAGGGAAAGCATCACTTTAAGTGTGGGGGAGAGGTTGTCATTCAGTGAGTCTTGGGGAATTTAATTTCATTTATGTAATTTTGTAAATGTTGTGGACAAGTTTTAAGAAAAAGATAAAAAAATAAAATAAAATAAAATAAAAACATAAAAAAATGGGTTGTGTCTTGGGTGGGTCAAAAATCACTTCTTCTATTCCTTTTATCTTATTATAATTGTTAAAATTAGTGTCATGAGAATATCAATCATGGATTGGGATATGAGTGTGAGATCTGTTTCAAGTTCAACTTTTGAAAAAAATACAAAAATAAAAAATAAAAAAAATGAACACTTATGTCATTGGGAGAAGTTTCATGTTTTGTAAATATTCCATCTTCTCATTCCCTTCAAAATTTCTTTCACTTTTGTCTTTTGATTCACACAATTTTTCCCTTGAAAATATGTGTTTCTATTTCATTCCATGCTTTATTTCAAAAATATTATGCATTTATTTTTCCATGTTGGTGTTTTACCCCTCTTTATAATCTTTTGAATACTGAATTCCTACCATCCCATAGCTACAGAAAAACCTCTTAAAAAGTCCTCTTGATTCTTGTGAAATTTAGGATAGGGAATGGAAGCTGAGATATCTTTCAAACTCTATGATTTTCACTTTTGGTTGGTGAAAGAGTGAACCTCCATAAATGAATTTTATCATCTTGAGAGGAGTGAGTTTAGAGTGACCACATTTTCCATTTCTAAATTTGAGCATGAAAAAATGAATTGTTTTTAGAACATTGTTTCTATAAAAACTTGTGGTGAAATTCAATATGGATGAGTGAAGTTGTCTAAACCTTCCCTAATTGGGGAAAACAAAATTTTAATATTTGTTGGTGAGTGAAAATTATTTTGTCATGGTTTTATATTTGTTGTACATGAGGACATGCACAAGACTAAGTGTGGGGGATTTTATGTTATTAATATTTTCATGAATTATTATATACTTCCTTTACTAATTTTATATCAAATGTGCATAGTTTGTGTGAAATATTAATGTTTTAATACTAAATATAATTTTTGAGAATTTTTAGAAGTATTCCAATTGAGTCAATTTACTATTTTATTTATAGCTCTCACCATAATTATCATAATTGCATGGTTATTGTTTTTTAGGATTCCTATATAAATTTTCAACATATCATTAAAAGGAATTAGGGGCCAATTCTTTCATTTTAAGGGTCATATGGTCCTTAAAAGAAGGCCCAAAGAATCTATGAGGAAACTGGACCATCAATAATGATTGAGTTACTGGTCCAAATCCCAAATCCCAAATTTTATGAAACTCCAAAATATGTTCTTTATTACACAAATGAATCATGGATAAAAATTTGAATGTCCAAATATAAGAACAATGGTCCCAACTGATGCTTTTAAGTCCATCCCACCATTCTGGATGGGAATTAAAATCCAGATACTATTCATAATATTTCTAATGATCTATTCATCACATCAAGATGTGATTTTTCAGTGTGAAATATAATATATTTTTGAACAATTTTACAGAAGAAACTATTTTTATTTGAGGGAATATTCCTATTCAAAAATCTATTCACATTTAGACCTTCTGAAAAGTTTGTATTGAAATGGTCAGATTACAATTGTTTACTCCAATCACCATAACTTTGGTTCCATAAGTCCAAATGCTTCCAAATTTTGAGAGTCATCGACCAACATTATTAGATAAAAATTTTAAGAAGAATATATCTCTATATTCATCTCTCTTAATATCCAAACCATAGATACAAGTGGGGAGACATATTTAGAATGCAAACAGTCCAAATCCTTGGGCTATAAATATCCCCCCTCCTTTACTTAAAAAGAGTTGACATTTAAGAATATAGGAGAACACATTGGAATGAACAAAGATTTGAAAAAGGATTTTGAGGACCTTAAATACTAAAGTTTTCACTTGAGATACCTTTCCTCCTCTCTTTGTTTTAATTTACTTTTACAGTTTTCTTCGTTTGTAATTTCACATGTGTTTGTATTTGTAATTGTGTTTTAATGCAAGTTTCTTATTCAATATCTCTTATTATCATCCAAATTCTGTATTTTAATATTATTTTTCTTAAAATATTTTAAATCAAGTAAAAACCCTTTCCCTTATTTTTCTTCCTCATTCAATCGAAAGTCTTTTTTTAACTCTCTTCAACGATCGTGTGTGTTCGATGCACTATTCTTTTCTTATACCGTTCTTTTTGTTCTATTTATAATTCATCTCCATAACCATATATTACCAAATTAATAAATATATTAATGGATGAGTAAATATACCATTGGGTTGAGTCATTATTTAGACATTTTAAGCGATTGAGATCTTTTTCTCGATGAGTATTCTTTAATTTAACATTGTGTATGTTGGAATTAAGATGTCTTGGATTAATGAATTATTTTGTTTAACATGTGGTTTCCATGGATTATTGGAACCATAAATAAACTACCATAAAAAATATCTGATTGATATTAGAACCCTAAGTTAAGTTAATTCTTTTATTAAATCCTTAACACTTAGGAATTCCAATCAACGTTATCTTGTGAAGTGGGTGTTAATTTAAATGAAATATAAAGAAAAGATCAAGGATATCAGAAGATTAAATACCTAAAAATGAACTCACCTTAATCTTTATAAATTTTATAAATAAAACACCAATCATTAATCACTTCATTTAAGCTCTACAAACAAACCCCCCAATAAAAATACAATTAACTAAAAACAATCGACTGTTAAAAAGTATCATCATCAAGGATTCGACCCGAGTGCTGATATACACATTATTAGAGCATCAGAACTTTGAATGGTCGATAGGCAAAAATCACTGAAATTTTAATCACGGAGAGGGGAATGAGGTGAATCAGTGATAAATTTTTATTTTATGTTTCTTGGGAAACAAAATAACCTTCAACCCCTGTTAAATATTTCCTTCCCTGCTAAAAAAAATTCAAACACACATCTATAGAAACACAAGTATTTACAAGGTTCAATATTAAATAATAATAGATACATACTTGGTATAGTTTGGAAATAATCCAATACCACATAATCTACTAGAAACCAATCATAAAAATGGTTTAGGTTCTTTTTCCCTCTACTCACAACACCTCTGACTCTAAAACTCTAGATGCCACTGACACTGCTATAAAAACCAGGAAAACCTCTACTAATATGAAAGCTGTTCAAATGAAGACATTGTCAAATATTTATAAAGTTAATGTAACTATTACCAAGGCCTTGGAATCTATTAAATATTTAAATTAAATTACACCCTTAGTACAAGACCCTTTGAAATGTAAGAAAATAGTGAATCTGTTGATCAGAGGCAGTGTCTTCCAGATGCTCTGGATATCAAAGCCCAGGCACCCTTAGCCACAACTGCTTCTAGTGTAGAGGAGACTCCAGGTACACTTCCTCCCAATTTTATTATTTATCTATTGATGGTTATTATGCTATATGTAATGACTGTCCTAATTCCTTGATTCTATGTAATATGAATTCCACAGAATCAACTCTAAATTCTTCAATAAATGAAACTACTAAGAGGATTTTCAAAATAAAGAGTTCAAGCAACCCCCTACCATATATAATAATAAACCTACTCTAGAGATGAAGCATGCTTCAAAAAAAAGGAAAATGAATTAGACTATTCTCACTCTAATCACATTAAATCTATCAATAGTTCTAATGAGATGGAGACAACTGATTGTGCTATAAAATCTGGGAATCCTCATAATAGTCCAAAGTCTGTTCTGGCCGAGGCACAAACCAAACATTATAACACTGATAAAAAAGGTTCCATGACACTATAACCTATAAAACATACAAAAGGAAGCACACCCTTGGTACATGACCCCATGCTAATGTAGGTACATCCTGAATCCACCGAGTAGAGGCACCTTCCATCAGATCTAGACACTATAAAACAACAGAATATAGATGCTTCAAAGGATCCAGGTACACCTATTCCTCATTCTATAAATTGAAATTTTTATGGTTCTCAATCTATAGATAATAAGAACTATTATGAGAAGCCTGGAACTATGTTATCTAACCAAAATAGCATCTCTTTGATGCTATGTAATACTAATAGTACAGACTCAATTATGAATGCTTCAAGAAATAAACCTAAAAAAAAGAACCCTATCATACCTAAAAATGAACATGAACCAACCACTAATAATAAAAATGATCAAAATGTTAAAAGGTATTCTAGAAATAAAGGCTCTAGAAAGAATAAAAAAGGGAGTTCTAACTCCAAAACCAGGTTTAAATGAAGATTATTTTTTGGAATTGTCAGGGTATTTACAACTCTAACATGTTCACTGTTCTAAAAATAATGGTTAACACTCATCATCGTATATTATTTTGTATTACTGAGACAAAAATTACATATTCTTCTAAATAATCTCACTTGTGTCAACATAATTATATTTTTACTCACACAATCTCAAATACCTACAATGCTGAATCTCTATGTATTTTTTCGCACTATTCTTTATAGAATGTTAATATTTTTAATGTATCTGATCAGATTTTTACATGAAATTTTAATAATGATGGCGCACACCTCTTATTCTCTTTTTTCTATGCTAAAATAGATACCAAGATAAGAAAACTCTTTGGAATTACCTTTATTATATAGGAACTAATATTAATTACACTTGGTTTCTTCTTGGAGACTTCAATCCCATTCTCAACTCAAGTGAGAAACTTGGACCTTCTCATGCTTCTATTTACATGAGATAATTTAAAGCTTCGATTGAAGATAACAATATCTTTGAAATTAATCTCACTAGTGTGAAATACACTTGGTATAGAAAACATTACAATAGAATGGTTGCTTCCAAATTAGATAGAGCCTTCACGAATGTCCCTGCTTTAGAAAAATGGGACACTATCTCCAACACCACCCTTCATAGGCTAAACTTTAAACATCAACCTATTATTGTCAATGTCTCCACCAAAAACATGAAACCCCAGTTACCCTTCAGATTTAACAATCTGTGGTTCTCCAATGTTGATTGCATTAATTTCATCCAAAACTATTGGTCTTCAATGTCTCAAAATAATGATGCTTTTTCCTATAATATCAAATTAAAAGACATCAAATAGGATCTCAAGAGTTGGTGTAGTTCCAAATCCAAACAAATTAATAATGACATAATTATTCTTGAGGAAGAACTCAATGATATTTAAAACAAAAACACCATCTCTGACCTCAACACTGATTCAAATCAAGAAATAAAACTTACAGTTAAACTCTACTCTCTACTCACTTTTAAAGAAAATATGAGGAAATAAGCATTTTAAAGCCAAATAGTTAATAGAAGGAGATACAAATACTAAGTTCTATAACTTTCTTCAAAGAATCAATAATGCCTACAAGCTGTTAACCTTTCTAAAGGATGGTGACAAGCTACTTGACATTGAAAATGAAATTGATCATCATATAGTCTCCCACTATGAAACCATTTTTAATGGTCTTGATAAAAATAAGGATATCCTTCTTGAGACCATTTTGATGGTGGTCACTAATGAAGACAACACATTCCTTCTCAACACTCCACTGGATCATGAAATCAAAACACTATCTTTAGTCTGAATCCATATAGTGCTTTGGGTACGAATGGTTTCAATAATTGTTTCTTCCAACATTATTGGGATATGATTCATATTGATGCTTGTAAACTTTTCAAATCCTTTTTCTCCAATGGTGTCCTTCCTCATGCTCTTAATGCCCAGTTTCTCACCTTGATTCCAAAAGTGGAAAATGCCTCTGAGATTCATCTATTTTGACCCATTGATCTTATCAAAACTCTTTAAAAAATCATCACTAAAATCTTTTCAAATAGGCTTTCAACTATCTCTGACAAACTTGTATCCTAGAACCAATTTGGTTTTATTAAGGGTCGATCCATTCAGGACTACATCTGTCTTTCTCATGAGTGTTTCAATAATTTGAACAAGGATAATAGAGGAGGGAATATTGCTATTAAACTTGACATTAGGAATGCTTTCAAAACCTTGGATTGGAGCTTTATCTTCAAGGTTCTTCAAAATTTTGGTTTTAGTGAAACATTTATCACTATAATCAAAACTTTGTTCAAATCAGCATCTATATCCATTTTGATCAACGGTTCTCCCAAAGGCTACTTTAAATGCACCAAAGGTGTCAGAAAAGGTGACCCCCTATCTGCCATTCTATTCTCAATAGAAGAGGACTATCTTAGTCATCTAATCACCTGTTTGGTGGAACAGAACAAGATGAAACCCATCCATGTCTCTAGGAATGTAAATGATCCTACCCACCTTTTGTATGCTAATGACATCATCCTTTTCCTTCAAGGTGACAAAATAAACATTTTAAACCTCAAAATAACACGCTCACACTATGAAGAGGTCTTTGGTCAAATCATTAGTTGTAAAAAATATTTCATATTATTTGGGAAGAATTTTCCTACCATTAGAAAATGTAACATTATCATTGACCTAGGTCTGAAAGAAGGTATGATCCCTTTCACTTATCTCGGTGTTCCCATCTTTTGGGGTAGACACAAGGCTTCCCACTTTGAGACTATATTCGACCAAGTTATAGACCAGTTATCTTCTTGGAAAGGAAAATCTCTCTCTATGGCTGATAGGACTTGTCTTGTAAAATCCACTATTGTCTCCAAGATGGTCTACTCCACGATGGTCTATAAATGTCATGTTGGTATTATAAAAAAATGAACACTGATATCAATAATTTCATATGGACTAGCAGTATTCATGAAAGAAAGCTTATGAATGTACCCTAGTAAACTTTATGCAAGCCAATTGAGAAAGGTGGTATAGGAATTAAAAATATAAAATACTTTAATTAATCCCTTCAAGCTAGGATCACTTGGAACCTTTTTCACAATACTTCAGAAGCTATTACCTTCCTCAAAAATAGATTTCTTGATAAAATTAAGAAGGGTAATTTGAATTTCATTAACTCCTCCATTTGTCCCTCCATCAAACATTCTTTCTACATCATCATGAATAATTATAGATGGATGGTCTCTAGGGAATCCTCCATGAAATTCTGGTTGGATAACTGGGTGGGCATGCCTTTAATTTCTATGATATATCCCGATCAGACCCCTGAGAATGCCAACTTCTCTATTAAAGAAACCTTAAACTCTCAACTAGACCAACTCCCTGATACTATTATGAATATTGTTGAAAATTACTCTTTCACTTACACTAATGATTTTCTAATTTGTGAACCTACTCACAATGGTATGCTAAACTCCAAAAATTTCTATAATAATTTTTTCTGTAACTCTAATAATGATTAAATTTGGTTAAAAAATTTCAACATGCCTTGGATAAAACCTTCTAGATTCAATATCATCTGTCGTCCTTCTCATAGTAGAGTTCCCACAGAGATTTGCCTTTAATATTTTGGTATTTAGCTCTGCTCTAAGTGCAAATTCTGTAATCAAAATAGAGAAGATGCTAACCAACTCTTTCTTTCTTGCACTAATGATTCTGATCTTAGGAAATATATTCTTGACATTTTTGACTGAATATGGTTAAATTTTGACTCCTTCAGAACTCAACTAAAGAAATGTGCAGAAATAGAAGGCTCACAGAAAATCAAGAACCTTTTCCTAGCTACAGTTTCTGAGCTCCACGATGTGATATGGTATGATCAGAATGCTATTAATTATAAGAATTACTCATAAAATAAAAATTTAGGTCAGATGTGGATCCTCATTTCCATACATGAAGCTACTTTGATGAAAAATGGACATTTCCAAAACACTGTGCATGACTTCGGAATCCTGCAATATCTTCAGATTAATGGAAATTTCTTTCAACCTCACCGCACTCTGTAGGTGTTCTGGTGAGCTCGTCTTCCTATATGGATCAAAATTAATATTGATGGTGCCTCCAAAGACAATCTGAGCCCTTTGGGTTGTGGTGATATCTTCAGGAATCATCTCGATTAGATCCTTGGTTACTTCATGGGTAGTTGTGGCATTTCCACCTCCCTTGAATCTGAGATGATGAGCTTAATTCATGCAATTACCTTCACCAAGCTCTTTAGTTGGAATAATCTATGGATTGAAAGTGACTTGACAACCATCGTGCAAGAAATTTGGAATGGAATTATTCATCTTTCTAGGACTATTACTACTCATTGGATGGAATTCACCCATTCACTTATTGATCTCAACTATATCATCACTCATGTTTATCGAGAATCTAATACAGTTGCTGATGGCCTGGCCAACATGGGAGTAAATCAAGACATCACCTAGTTCGAAGACCTCCCCGTTGATCTTATTTCCTTACATGAAAAATATTGTAATATGATTCCATACTTTAGACTCCTGTAAACTTTATTTTGTTATTAATTATGCTTTGGTAAAAAAAAACAATTCTTCAATTTCTTACCTAGAATCTAGTAAGAACTTCAAGGACTTTGATATAGAATTCAATCGGATTATCAAGTCTGATCATCCCAGTATAATTATTCCACTTTGATTATTCAAATATGATTTCCTAATACGATGGATATAACTCTAACAGAATACAATCAATACAATTCAGAACTCCTTTTTCCTCAATTCGAAAATCCCAATATAGAAATCCTAATCTGATTATTCAGCCCGATACAATGACCAACTGAATACAATGAAAAGAAGAATATGATAGACAACTAAATATGATGATCCACTGAATACGATGATTAGATGAATAACATTACAATCTTGTCTATTATACTTTCACTTCACTCTGTCGCAGCATATTCAACAAGGGATTAATACAAAAACTTATTTATCTCCCTTAAACTTTAGAGCTCCTCTCACTTCCTGTTAACAATACACCCATATCAGTTGTCAGAAAAGTAGGATGTACTTATCTCCTTTTATAGGTGACCCATGAGTGGTTTTTGTGGGAATCCCCATTAACTTTCCCGCTCAACCAAATTCACCAAAATCTTGATTTCCCTTGAATTTTCAGGTGCATTTATAAGTTCATCAACTCTTCTTGAATCTTCTCAAATCTTCTTCAAACTTCTTCTCATGATTAAATTTTCATTTCAAACACCAGTTTGATTTTGATCTTCCATTCCAATTGCTGAATATGATACTCTCATCAATAATACTTCCAACAATATCCTTCAAACTCTTAACACACTCAAGTATGACTTCTTTAATACATTGATCTGTACCAATTATATATATGAAGAAATAGGTAGAATTCATATTATTTTCAAAATTCACTATGATTTGTCTTCTCAATTTCCAATACGATGATTCTTGACCCAATTGATGACAAAAATCAAATATTTTTGTTCTCTTATCAATACAATACCCATCAGCTTCATTCTCTGAAGATTTATTTCCTTTTGCTTTTAGTTTGACTAAAAACCAGCACCTTTAGTTTCTCACACTTATCACAAATATCCTCAACCTTTTAATTCCAAACTCTTACTTTAAAAATTCACTCAACCATATTAAATGGTTTACTACATTGTTGACTAGTATTTATCATTAAATTTTGCATTGAATTCAACTCAATTCTATTAACATAGGTCTTTGAATAAAATTCTTCCTTTATGAATATGATGGTTGGCCAAATACAATGGATTGGTTTAACAACTTCAACTCTAGAAACTCTTCTATTTCACAAACTTCATCTTGTATCATGACTTCCTTCATAATTTTGAATACATTTGAGAACAACTTTAACATTGTCAGAATTTTAATGGAAAGTATTGCGACTTCCCAAAACTCCAACAACTAGATTTCTTTCTAAATCATCCTGAATACAACCATTCTGAATATTGTTGGCATGATTATGATCTTCATGATTCTGATTAGGATGAATATGATCATTCTACATATTCTCTCTGTCTAATCAGATCTGATCAATCTAAATACGACTGACATCATCTCTTTTACTCTCCATTTCGTTCATCATGTTTTCATCACAAGTTTACCAAATACTTTTGATTTATGAGAACTACAAGATCAGTAAAGCATCGTAATATTTTAATAATAGTCATGTAGAATCCAATTTTATCCATTATGATCAATCCTTTCATTTCAGATTTGATGTGAATCTAATGAATCTTTACTTATAACAAGATTATTCCTCAATACGATTGACCTTTATTTTGAAACTTCCTTTTTTTCTTGCTTCATTGACAATAAAAGACAACAATTTGAATATGATCACCTTACTTAGCTTGTTCCTAACAAGAATAACTCAATGAAATGTTTTGGAAGAATGAAAATATTTCTTATGTGTGGTGAAGAAGGACACAAAGTAAGTAATTATCACAACCCATCCCAATGGGCCTGTTTTGAGACCCCCTAAACCCACCTTTAATAGGCCATGGGATAGATACTAGTTCCAAGTAGGCATATTATTAACATGGGAGGCCTTAACCTAAGTACCAATACACACACATACATCACCAAGCCCATACAATGCTAAAATGTAAAAACAACTGAACAAACATTAATGCATACATCTATATTCCAAAACTAGAGTACGATAAGAAGTAATGGAATGTAAATAAGTCTAAATAAAATACCACCAAATAGATTATTAAAAAAAGTCCAACCTAAATGTAAATATGGGGGCTACTGTCAAGATATCACAGGAACGCACCTTGATCTGTCCAACTGACTAAGCACCGCCTGGTCCTGGTCCCTCTAGGACTCTATCAAAAGCTTAATCATCTTTATAAGATATGACATGTGTGGGATAAAATCTTTAAGGGGTGAGTATAACAATACCTAGTAGGACACTTCAAAACCACAAAGTATATAAAAAAAGAATATAAGCAAGATCTGCACAGTTATATGTCTATAACACACATAACATGAATATCCAGATATACTCAATAAAGACACAAATCTCAAGTTAAATTCATAACCATAATACAATCCCAGGATTATTTCTTGAAGGTTCCACATAAGACTCCCCTAGGAGAACACATTCTAAAAGTCATATAACACTGATGACATCCGTCCGAGAGGTAATACTCATCGGGTCTCATCATTAGAAGTATATGCTAGAATTATGAAGAGATAAGATACATAGAAGAGGACCACTCCTAATTCCATAGGGTATACCAAAAATCCAATCTAGATTAACCAACTGAGTAGAGGATCAAAGTCTGTTTATTTTTGGTCATGATGATACCAATAACTCCACATAAGGTAAGAATATGGTAGAATATCTCACTCTGGACCTCATTGAAGGATTCAAACAACTCTATACAAGAAGTCCTGCTGAAGGGATCACCATCCTACGTGTAAGAGAAAATTACATAATAACCCTTAGGGATTGGATATAGGGACCACACCATAATGAAACTTTTCCAAGATACAGAGTACAAGGGATCTAAGCCAATTTTGGAGGAGTACATGATATGTACTAGGAGTAAACGATGTTCCCCCTCAGCATCCGGTTGTTCCCATGTAAATATCCCTTGCCCAAGTCTATGTGTAAGTACACGACATTAATATTCCCATGTACTTATTCCCCTCTCCACGTACATAGATACAACTGTGTATATATAGACTGGACATGTCCATGTGGGAGTACATGTCATGCCCATGCCCATATACTATTGTCCATGTTTTTGTACACTCTGAGGTACACGTCGATCCAACTAGGATGGGGTATACACCACATGATAGGGGTCACACACTGTGTGATTATTAACTTCATCTTGAAACCCTAACCACCATAGAGAGGCCCCTACACAATATGTATAGCTCTGAAGTACACGCTGTGTTGTTCAAGGGTTTCTATAAATTTAGATATGGATTCCATGGCTACTACCAATCCTCTGGACACCGATATGACCACCCGACTTGCTAGAAAACATGAATCTTAAGTCACCCAACCTTTCTATCATAGATCACCTGGATCTGGACCTTAAATCCATTTCAAAAATAGCCTCATACGTCAAACCATCATCACACATCGAATAACACAAATCAGGTATCCCAAAGTCATCTAATCCACTGGTTCTTCAGTCATCACATGATCACCACATCGTACAAAGCCTAGATCTATGATATCGAATCTTTGTGCTGAGAAATGGGTGTGAAACGTTTGATTTTCCATTATATTTCAAAACCTACACCAAAGGAAAATGCCCACGATGAACAAAGAAATAGGAGGGAAAAGAAAAAAACACAAACATGAGGAATGAACCTAAACCAATATTCATGTTTTCCTCAATTCATTTCCATTAGAATGATGAATAAAGATACAATAAGACAATCATAATGAAACTCCCCAATTCATGGATAAATCTAACCCGCACCCACAAGACACATGATCCATGAATCAATTTATTAGTTGATTGATACATTCTCATCATATAAATCATAAAACAAGAAGAAATACAAATAAAAAAATGCACTACCTCAGATGGAACAATATCTATTGAAGAATGTGTTTGGGTCATTATCATCGGAGAGATCTCTGAATCCTGCTGCACATTGATCACCAAACTATGATCCATCTGCTGTTCATCTAAAAGAGATCCTCCAAATACCTCTCCAATGGTTCTCCAACAACTCTAGGGTTATGTGGATAACCCTAAAATTATATCATAACAGTTTACTTATAAATGAGATTAGGTCGTTGTATCAAAGAATAAATAAATAAATAAATAAATAAATAAGCTTAATTTATTTTATTCATTTTTATATCGGCGATGAATATTTCACAAATGTCCCATGCCAACAAAGGTTATATAATGCCTAGGGTAAAAACCATGCTCTAAACTCAATGGTTCCCTCAGATTTCTGATTCGGGCCTCTATTTTAAAATTATTCCAATTTTCAGTAAAACTATTTACATGTACTATTTAATATATTTAAAATATTTAAAACATTTATTATGGGCACACCAAGCCTCAGAATCACACCCCGTCTCCACGCCTAGTCTCAAAAACAATCCATAAAATATCCAAAAATAATACATGGAAAATCCAAGTCATTACATTCTACTCACCTTGGGGGTTTTTTGCCTTACAAATCTAAAAAAATGGATATAAAAAAAGATGAGAGTAATGTGCATGCATCTAAGCATCCCACTCCTTAGTTCTCTCTTGAAGATTACCACACTTCCACCAGACAAGTAATAAAGGAATTGATCACCCATAAAGGACCCTCTGATTCCAATATTTGATCTCCATTGAATACTCAGCAAAGGTAGCTCCATCCTCAATGTTTATCTCACCCCAATTGATAACGTGTGTTGGGTCATGAACGTACCTCCCATGCCACAACACATGGAAGATGTTGTGTACCTAGTCTAACTATGATAATAGACCTAAGCAGTATGCCACCTCACCAACTCTATGTTTTATTTAGAAAGGGATAATGAATCTCATATATATAATGATTCCCTAGCCAAACCACCATAATTATCATTGAGGTGAAACCCATAGAAACACATGGTCTCTATCCTCAAACTCAAATGGCATTTTTAATTTATCCACATAAGAGTTATAATGACTCTGTTCAGTCCTCATCCACTCATGAATGATCTAAACCTTCTCTATAGTGGCTTGCACCAACTTTGGGCTCATAAATGTTGACTCTCTTGGGTCATTCCAATAAAGTGGTGACCCACAGGGTCTCCCATACAAGGAATTGAATGTGTCATACCAATGATGGAATAGTATCTATTGTTGTATATAGAATCCAATAGTGGTATGTGATCCTCACAACTATGACTAAAGTCCAACATGAAATCTCACAACATGTCCTTCAAAACTTGAATGGTTTGCTCAGTCTAGCCGTCAGTCCAGGGGTGAAATTCCATGCTCAAACGTAGATGATTCCCAAAATCCTCCTAAAATACCTTCAATAAACAAGATTTAAAGTGAGAATAATATTAAAAAATGATCATCAATGGAACTACATGGAGTTAGAATATCTCCTGCACATAGAGTCATCCTAATCTCTCTACTAAACTCTGCTCTCAAGTAGTTAGGAAGTGGGCAAACTTAGTGAGTCAGTCAACGATCACCTAGATAAATCATGTACCATGGACGTACATGGTAATACCATCAATAATTCCATGTATATACCATCCCACTTACACGCTGGAACCTCAAGGGGTTGAGATAAACCTACTGAAACATGGTTCTCATCATTCACTTGCTGATAATTAAGGCATCAAGATACAAAATCTACAACACCCTTCTTCATCATTGGCCACCAAAATTAACATTGGAGGTCCTAGAACATATTTTCCACACTTGGATGTACCGCCAAAGGATAATTATGAAAATCTCTCAAAACTTCCTCCCACAACTTCGCTAGTACCATTGTGCGTCCTCTAAAAATAATGACATGCTTCTCACCTTTAGAAAATCCATCAGGAGCATGTACAACAGATATATGAGTATATAGGGTATCATATTCAGTATCCCCAAGTTGTTCCTATATGAATTGATGCGAAATAATAGGGGTAATAACCATTGACTAGAGGTAATATTCTCTATCTCCATCCATAAAGTATAATTGCAACAAGGCCAACTACTCTGATGCCTTGTTTAGTAATTATGAACAAGATATCTTACTGAGAGAATCTTCTACCATGTTCCCCTTACAAGGAGTATACACAATATATAAGTCCTAATACTTGAGGAACTCTAGCCATCAACTATATTTAAATTTTATATCCTTATGAGAGATGATATACTTTAGAATCTTATAGTCAGAATAGATGATAAACTACTCACCCATCAGGTAGTGTCGCCACATCTTCAGTGAAAAGACTATCACTGATAACTCAAGATCCTGGGTCGCATAGTTTTTTATATGATATATTGACTAACATGAAATATAGGAAATCATATCCTTCCTCTTCATTATAACACAACCAAGACCAGTTCCCTATGTGTCGCAAAACACTATATACTTGACACCCTCTTATGGTAATATCAAGATGTGAGTGCTTGTCAATACTTTCCTAAACTCCTAAAAGGACCGATATCACCTCTCCATACACATTAAAGGCTACCCATTATAGTTCAAACCTTTCATGGGAGATGATATCCTAGAAAATTTAGGTATTAATCTTTGATAATATCATGCCAACCCAATGAATCTATGCACCTACATCACGCAATTGGGTGGCTCCCAAGCTATGACTGCCTTGACCTTCATTGGGTCCACTGTTATGCCATATTCTAAGATAATATATCATAGAAAGTTGAACTCCTGAATCTAGAAATATAAATTTGAGTGATTCCCGTAAAACTAGTGCACTCAAATTACATCGAGAACCATCCTCAAGTACCTCACTTTCTCCTCCTCGAATATCGAGTACATAAGGATATCGTCTATGAAGGCTACAACAAACTGGTTTAAGAAAGAATGAAATACCTAGTTCATGATCCCTATGAACACTTCTGGTATGTTCTTCATGATAAATGGAACCACTAAGTACTCATAATGACAATAACGACATCTTAATTCCATCTTTAGTATATCCTCATCCTATACCCGCAACTTGTGATAACCTGATCTGAGGTCTGTTGGATTTTGTTTCCTAGAACAAAATATTTGTACATTAATTACATGAATATTTAATGTATTTAAATATTAAACATCTTATTACATATTTCTCATTTTTTACATGACTATAATGTAATAATTTCATAGAGTATTTGTTGCATTAATAAGGTCATAGCAGTTCCCTTCTATGACGAGAACCTTGAAGTGCTATGAAAATATTCTTAAATATAGTTATATGGTTGGATGATATACTATTATGGGAAATATAGTATAAAAAATGTTAGGTGAGAGTACTCATAATCATATGATACTTCTTCTCATGAAGTTCTTACTTGGTAATCTCCAAGACGGGAGATTATGAGAATAGACCCGCCAGTAGGAATTCCGCATATTTTGGTGTCATCAGATATTACTATTTGTGAGTGTGTGTAGTGGTCCTTAGACTTTAAGATTATCATTAATACATGTCATGACTCACACACTTATATTTTCTGATGAAAACTATCACACCATATATTGGTGGGAAGTGCGGTATGTTGGGTGCGTCACAAATGAAATGTTATTATTGGATAAGTTGATGAATGATTTGTCCCTTCCATTTATGGAAGTTTATATATCGACCCTTTGATTGAAATATAATAGTCACCCTAAATTCCCTGGACATGGTGTAACGACAAGTTTATTTCTGGTAGTCAAAGAATAATGTATCAAGCATATAGGTTGATGACACTATCATGAAACCTACTTGATGAGATATTGTGAAAAAGGATTATATTACACAATGAGCATTCATATGTGGATGTCATCATTTTGAATTTAAGTTTATTATATTGGGTGCCTTGACCTGTTTCTAGATAGTAATCTTGTACTTTAGGTAAGCCCGTCTAATGCCAATGAGAAATAATCCTTAAGGGTCACACACTAAGTTTTTCTGGTGGTCTCAATTAAATTCTATTTGAATTTAATGAATGTAATGAATATTATTCTCAAGACCTAGGAATAATTTTATTCAAGTTAAAATGATCTCATAAATTAAATAAATATTTATTCATCGGATTGTGAATAAAATATATTTATTTATTTTAATGAATATTTAATAAATATTAATTTACTATTTTCTAAATAAAAATATTTATTTAATAGAATAAAATATTTTATTCAGGTTTTCAATAAATGGAAGAAGAGTTTTAAATTACCAAGATAGTTTCCATTGATAAATTAATTATTTACAAGTTGGTAAATAATGTTTATCTAGTTGGTGCAAGAAATAATAATAATACTGTTATCATTATATAGAATGGGATTTCATTTATGGTTCTATTTTCTGCAAGATGGAATACCATAAATAATGGCAATGTTATTTTTATCATGTGGCATGAATTTTCTCTAATAGTTATAATTGTATTTAATTGTTGTTTCACAATTAAATATTGTCACCGAAATCCCATGTCGATCAATAAGCAGATACATATATTGTGCCAAACCCCGGTGTATTGAGAGTTTTTGAGCCAAAAATTTTCTCTCTCGAATCCGCTCATCTATATCTATCTTAATAATGAGAGAAGTTCTTTATGATCGAAGAACGAGCAATCAATAACGATCGATGAAAGACATTCGTTCCTCCATGCTAGCACTCGGAGAACGAGTGATGTTGATCGAGGACTATTAGAGCATGTGTGGATCAATACTAGAGAGATTCTACTTTGGATCCTCTCAAGCACAACAAAGGAAATCCGAAAGGTTCATTCCGGACAATCAATTATTGTTAACAAAGAAAGTACCAAATATTCCAGTATTTAATTTCTTCAGAAATTATTAAATTAATTATAAACATGATGTTCAAGATCCCCTTACTCAGATTTGGTGATGTTCTTCTCTTTATCTAAATCTTTGATTTCAATCTGTGGAAATTTCCGTTCATCATCATATTGACCCCATATTGGTCATCAATTATGGAAAAATCAAAGTAGGGCCCTCCCAATCTCCACGCTTCCATTTCATTCAGAATTTACAAGTGGTATCCAAGGGGTCACATCACAATTTATAATTAATTTAAATAATTCATTGATGATTTTCAATTAAATAATTTAGTTTTTCAATTCAAGGTTAATTGTTCTTGTAATATGGATTTTGAGATCTATTCTTTGTCTTTTTTTATCACAAATCTAACAAAAATGAATAATTTTTGGATTAAAATTAAAGTGAGGAACTCATCAGGAGACGCCGATGATTATATCCAAGTGACATGAAAGTACATGTCGTGCGTTTGGACTTGAAAATTATGTTCTCTTCCATCCTAAATACACACCATATAATTGTGTTCAGTGCATAAGGAGTAATTTGGAAATTACTCAAGCCATGTGAATTAATGACACACGGTGTAGTTAATTTTTACACCATGTGTTGACCAAGACAGATTGGTGCACGACCATCCAGATTACACACCATGTGGCCCATTGGACACAACATGAGGTCCCTTCGATTCAAGGGACAAACCGTGTATCCCATACTAGGCTAATACAACTGGTATCCATGAAACTTGAATACAACATGGTGTTTGGCCCATTGGACATGCTGTGTACTCTAAGATTTCTGAAGTATGCCTCACACGCTGAGTCCCTTGGTGTGTACTTCAAATAAGATGGTGAAGGCAATATAGGCCATGTAGTTGGATCTACATGCCATGTACTTTACCAAATTACACAGAATTAACACTTTAATGTTTGTGTAGTGTTCATAATTACATATCATGTAGATTAAAACGGGTGTTCACCATGTTACCTCCAAGGTTATAGATGAGAATCTAAGGGAAATTCAAAAAGTATTAGGATAAAAGGATCAATTAATTAAAGATAATAATTAATCGATTCAAGTGAGATCGATCTTAATAAGAATGATTAAAGAATTAAATTCTAGTTTTATTGAATGCATAATTTGTTGCATGTATGTGGATGATCATGAGCTAGGTCAGACCATTGTATAAGATTGGGTTCCTTTTAATTTATTTTAAATTAAATTGTTGGTATGTGTGCCATCTATCCTCATTAATATGTAGGGCCTATGTGCCCATGGTTTATTTTATGTAAAACCCCTTTTCACCCCTCAAATGTTTGTGAGTTAAAAATCATATGTAATGGATGGAGCTACCAAGATTGTGGAGGTGGTTTAAGCAAGGAGCCGGGGTGAAACCAATCCAAGGAGATATAAAGGTAGACATGTGGAAAGCTATAGACCTGAACCATAAATGGTTCAAGGTGTTTCTTCCCTAGGTCGGTGGTTATTTTATCAACCTTTAGATAAACTAACCATTAGAAGAGCTCATGATCATTCCATTTACTTTATTTTATTTCTGTCAGTTTCATGATTTTTCATTATGGATGTGTTTTCACGACTACATAATTAATGAATTAATAAGCATGAAATATGGAACTAAAATAAACTAGGATTATGTGTAAATATTATCAAGACATTATTAATCACTTAAGTAAGTTCCACTTAATATTAACGAGAATGTGATAAATATAATAAGTCTATTTAAATATAAGAGATAAAAATAACTCAATAAAATATTAAGTCATACTAAGACTTCCGTTACTTGATTAAGGGAAAAAATCAATAAGACTATGTGTTTTACCAACCCTTGTTGGGACACTTTCTTTTATACATGAATATCATATGAAAGTTTCGGATTGACTTAACCATTTTACATCAAGAGGAGTAGCCCTGGCTAAACTTGGTGTAAATTTGGAGGCAAGTGTTTAGGAAATCCAAGTCAGGATTTTAGGATTTGGGAGTCCACTCAATGGATCAAGGAGCTACAAGCCCCAAGTTATAAAAGACCTTCCTACCTAAATACCTTCAAATAGCTTGACCAACCCTTTTTGGGGTTTTACGAAGGGGAATATGGACCCTTTCCACTAGAATATCTTAGTAGCTAGAAATTATGAATTCACTAGTGAGAGCCATTGGGACTTGATAAAATAGTGGAAGTCTTAATAAAATTAATTTATTATTTCTCATATAATGTAATCAAGAAAATACTAATTATCTATTATTTTAATTGTAGAATGAAAATGACAAAATTTTCAACCAAACTATCCCTGTAATCAATATTGGATAAAGACAACATCCTCACCAATAGTAACTTCTAGGAATAGTTTAGATGCCTTCAGGTCATTCTACGCCATGAACGGAAATCTTATATACTGGAGTCCCCATTACCTGATCCTCTTGCCCAAGAGGAATGTGATGAAGAGTTCCTAGTCTATAAAAAACATATGACCAATGCGGTCATTTTTCAATGTTTGATTTTATCATCAATTTCTAGTAAACTCATGAAGTATCATGAAAATATGAATGCCTAGAGCATGGTTGAGCACCTCCGTAGTCTTTATTAGGAGAGATCAAGACATGAACAATTTGTGATCTCTAAGTCACTCTTTAAGAGTAAGCTTGGAGAGGGTTCCCCAACTATGAATCACCTAGTCAATCTCATTAGATATATTGAGAATCTGGAGGTTTTAGGGTTTAAAATCCCTGAATAATTGGGTTTCAATCTCATTATTGCATCACTCCCTCAGAGATTCTCTAGTTTTGTTGTGAATTTCAATATAAACAACATTGTTAAGTCTCTACTAGATATTCTAATCCTACTTCTCCAAGTGGAAAAAGACATGAAGTGAGAAAATTCTTCTATCCTTATGGTGAATAATAGGAAAGGTAATGTGAAGAGATTTAATCCCTAAAATTCTTCACACACTTACAAGAAAAGGAAGATCAAGGGGGATAGAAGGGAACATGAAGCTTTTTGTTTCACCTGTGGGAAGAAGGTCTACTAGAAGAAAAACTGAACTTAGCCAAAGAAACAAGGAGAAGCTTTAGGTGCATTTTTTATCAAGTGAAATTTATCTATTTCTACAAATTGGGTATTAGATACAACCAGTGATTCTCACATATGTATCCAAATATAGGAAAAAAGTAGATTCAATAAAATTGACTGATGGGAGGTAGATCTACAAGAAGCCAACAAATCTAGACTCATTGATGTAGCTGTTAGAGACTACCATATCACATTTCCCACTGGGACGATCTTGGTAATAAAATTTTGTTATTATGTGCCTTCTGTAACCAAAAACATTATTTATGTATCCAGATTAGATATAGATGAATTTATTTTCATTTTCAGAAATTAATATTGCTTCTTTTATAATTATAGAATTTGTTTTGGTAAGGAACATTTATATAATAGTCTTTATGTGTTGGATTACACAAGCCAAGTAATGGGAATCAATAACAAAACTACTTCATATGACTTATTCCATATCCAACTTTGAAATCATCGTCTAGGTCATGTAAATGAGAAACTCTTGACAATGTTACATCAAGATGGATATTTAGATTCTTTTTTACTAAAACCACTTGGTGTATGTCACACATGTTTACAAGGAAAAATGACTAAATCCCTATTTAGTGGAAAAGGTGAAAGAGCCAAGGAGTTTCTTGAATTGGTTTATAATGATGTGTGTGGACCATTTCCAATTGAAGCAAGGGGTGGGTACTCATACTTCATAACTTTTACTGATGATTTTAGTAGATATGGATATATCTACTTAATGAGGTATAAGTCAGATTATTTTGATAAGTTCAAGGAATACAAGAATGAAGTTGAGAACTAGATTAGTAAGAAGATTAAGAAACTATACTCAGACTGAGGTGGAGAATATATTAATCAAGACTTCATTGATTACTTATGAGACTTTGGGATCCTATCCCAAATCACTCCTCCTTACACACCCAAGTGGAATGGTGTAAGAGAAAGGAGGAACCTCACCTTGTTAGACATGGTGAGATCAATAATAAGTCATGCAAGTCTTCCATTATCCTTTTGGGGATATACTTTAAAAACAATGTCACAAATACTAAACCAAGTACCAACTAAATCGATAAATGATATTCCATATAATCTTTAGAGTGGAAGAAAATACATGTTATCGAATTTACATGTGTGGGGAAGAAAAGCATTTGTTATGGTCACTTCAGGTAACAAACTCACACCCTAAGGAACAAAGTGTACCTTTATAGGATACCCCAAGGAAACAAGGGGATATTACCAATATGACCCCTCAAATTTTTTTTATAGTGGTAGGAAACTCCATATTAATTGAGAGGGAGAACATCTCCAAAAGAGATAGTGGAAGCGAGATAAACTTGGATGAAGTCGAGGATCAAGGTAGACAAGAGTTCGTACAGAAGAAAATTCCACAAAACCCCCTAGAAGAAAGATCTATTCGAGAGACACAAGTACTGTGTAGGAGTACAAGAGAGGTTAGAGAACCATAACGTTATGTTATTATAGTTATCAAGGACGGTGACCCATTATTAGTTGATAATAATGATCCTCTAACCTATAAATAGGTAGTAAGTGACATATACGTTGCCAAGTGGTAAGAATCCATGAATTATGAAATGGATCCCATGCCCCAAAACCAAATCTATATTTTGGTAGATCCTCCAGTAAATGTAAATCCTATTGGTTGCAAATGGGTATTCAAGAAGAAATTGGACATGGAAGGAAAAGTCAGTACTTATAAAGAATGAATGGTTGCAAAAGGGTTTAAACAACATCGAGGCATTTAATACGATGAAACCTTTTCACCAGTTTCAATTATGAAATCCATCAGAATTCTATTGTCCATTTCCTCTTACCATGACTATTAGATTTGAAAAATGGATGTCAAAACAGCGTTCCTTAATGAGAACCTTTAGTAAGATGTCTATATGACACAACTTGAAGGGTTTGTGACTCCAAAGGATTCTAATAATACATAAAACTTTCAAAAATCCATTTATGGATTAAAGAAAGCATCTAGGTCATGGAACATTAATTTTGATGAATCCATAATAGAATTTGGTTTTATAATGAAAGAATGTGAGCCTTGTGTCTACAAAAGTTTTAGTGGGAGTGAAGTTAGTTTTCTAACAGTATATGTTGATTCCATATTACTTATTATAAATGAAATACTAGTCGTATAGTTTGTTAATGCATAGTTGAATAAATGATTCTCTATGAAGAAATTGGGTGAGGCAGTATATATTATTGGGATTAAGATCCATCAAGAAAGATCCAATAGATTGATGGGCCTAAGTCAAAATACATTCATTGAGAATATACTGAAGAGATTGAGTATGGAACAATACAAGAGGGTATTGTTTCCAGCATCACATTACATTCATCTTTCCTAGAATACGTGTCCTCAGATTAATGAGGAAAGAAAGAGAATTATAATGATTCTATATGCATTAGCGATTGAGTCAGTCACATATGATATGTTATGTACTAGGTTATATGTTGCCTATGAATTGAGTGCAGTAAGAAGATATCAAGATGATCTAGGTGACCGCCATTGGATGACAGTCAAGACTATCCTTAAGTATCTTATGCATACTAAGGATATATTCCTAGTTTATGGAGGAGATAACAAACTAGTCATCTAGGGATATGTAGTTTGTAGTTTCTAGATTGATCAAGATAACATGAAGTTGTAAATGGGATATATATTCACTTTGAATGGAGGTTTTGTGAGCTGGAAGAGCTCAAAGCTAGGTGTGATCACATATTCTACAGTAGACTCTGAGTATAGCGCAGGTTCTAAAGTATCTAAATAAGAAGTTTGGATTTGGATCTTCTTCTAAGAGCTGGATGTGGTACCTAGAAGTAAAGATCTCATCACACATTATTGTGACAATACTACCGTGGTGGTTCTTGAAAAACTGCCAAGGTCACATCAGCGGATGAAGCACATACTACAGAAGTATCATCTATTGAGGGATTTTTCTCAGATAGGTGAAGTTGCAGTGATCAGTATTTCCATGGAAGGAAATGTGGTGGACCCTTGAATAAAGCCTTCACTCAGAAAAAACATGATCATCATGTAGGGTTTCATGGACTGAAAGTCGTAGGCAGTTGGCTCTAGTCTAAGTGGGATTTTGTTGGAGTTGGTGTCCTAGAACCAACTATTTGTACATTGATTAAATGAATATTTAATGTATTTAAATATTAAACATATTATTATATATTTTTCATTATTCTACATAACTATAATGTAATAATGTCTTAGAGTATTTGTCGCATTAATAAGGTTATAGTAGTTCCCCACTATGATTAGAACCTTGAAGTGCTATGAAAATATTCTTAAATATAGTTATGTGGTTGGATGATATACTATAATGGTATACATAATATATGGACCATCATGTGTGAGTACTCATAATAAAATGAGACTTCTTCTCACGAAGTTTTCACTTGATAATCTTCAATACGGGAGATTATGAGAAAAAACCTGCAAGTAGGAATTCTGCATGTTTTGGTGTCATCAAATATTACTATATGTGATCATGTGTAATGGTCCTTAGACTTTAAGATTATCATTAATACGTGTCATGAATCATGCACATATATTTTCTGATGAAAACCGTCATGCCATATTTTGGCAGGAAGTAGGTTATATTGGGTGCATCACAAATGAAAAGTTATTAATGGATAAGTCAAGGAATGATTTTCCCCATCCATTTATGAATGTTAATATCTCAGACCTTTGATTGAAATAAAACCATTGCCCTAAATTTCATGGCCATGGTGTAACGATGAGTTCATTTCAGGTAGTCAAAGAATGAAGTATCAAGCATATAGGTTGATAACACTATCATGAATCCTGTTTGATGAGATATTGTGAAAAAGGGATTATATTACACAATGAGCATTCATATGTGGATGGAATCATTGCGACTTTAAGTTATTTCTCTTGGGTTCCTTAAACCATTGAAAGATAAGAATATTGGAATTTAGGTAAGCCTACCTAATGCTAATGAGAAATAATCCTAGAGGGTCACACACTAAGTTTTTATAGTGGTCTAGATTAAATTCTATTTTAATTTAATTGATGGAATAAATATTATTTTCAAGACTGAAGAATAATTTTATTCAAGTTAAAATGATCTCATAAATTAAATAAATATTTATTCACCGGATTGAGAATAAAATATATTTATTTATTTTATTGAACATTTAATAAATATTTATTTACTAGTTTGTAAATAAAAATATTTATTTAAGAGAATAAAATATTTTATTTGGGGTGTTCAATAAATGGAAGAGGAGTTCGAACAGACCAATCCCGTGTCCGTTGATAAATTAATTATTTAAAAGTTATTAAATAATGTTTATCTAGTTGGTGCAAGAAATAATAATAATAATGTTGTCATTATGTGTCATGGGATTTTATTTATGGTTCCATTTTGTGAAAGTTTTCACACAAAAAATAATGGTGTTGTTATTGTTATTATGTGCCATGGGTTTTCTCTAATAGTTATAATTGCATTTAATTGTTGTTTCATAATTAAATATTGTAACTGAAACCCCATATCGATTAATAGGTAGGTACATATATTATGCGAAACCCTGGTGTATTGATAATTGTTGAGACAAACATTTTTCCTCTCAAATCCTCTCATATCTACCTCTTAATAACAATATATGTTCTTCAAGATTGAAGAATGAGTGATCAAGAATGATCGATGCAAGATATTCGTTCCACCGCGCTAGCACCCGGAGAACGAGTTGTGTTGATCAGAGACCATTGGAGCACGTGTGGATAAACTCTAGAGGGATTCTACTTTGGATCCTTATAAGAAAAATGAAGGAAATCCGAAAGGGTCATTCTAGATGGTCAATGATCATCAACAAACAAAGTACCGAAGACCCAGATTTTTAATTTCTTTAGAAATTATTAAATTAATTATGAACATGATGTGCAAGATCCTCTTCCTTGAATCCAGATCTATTATTATATTTTTATAAATATAAGATTTCAATCCATGGATACTGGCATTCATCACCGTATTGATCCCTGATTGGTCATCAGTTATGACAAAAGAAAAGTTGGGCCCTCCCAACCCCATGATTTTGCTGTGTCTAGAACCTAGAAGGTCAACCTTCAAGAACCATCGCGAACCTATCAAATGATCAAAGAGGTCATCAATACTTGGTAGTGGATACTTTTTTTTTCATATTCACCTGGTTCAAGCACCAATTGTCCACTCATAACCTTAAGCTCTAGAATACCTTCTTGGAAAACAAAACTGGGGTTGCCCAGGGTGAAATAATGGGTCTAATAGATCCCTTCATCTATAAGTCCTCCAACTGCACCCTCAACTTGAGAAGCTCTTCAGGAGACATATGATATGATGAAACAAATATTAGGGTCATCTCAGGGTGTATATAAATGCATAATTCTATATCTTGGTGGGAAGGTAATCCTAGAACATCCTCAAGAAATATGTCCTCATACTCCGGCACCGCTGTAGGAAACTGAAAACACATAAAATCCACTACACCAAGGGTCATTATAACCATTATATGAGAAATTAGATGCACCCTCCTATGAATTGGTGCATCATGTGCTTCTAGAGTTTCCTTTTCACCCACGAAGAAAAAACTAACCCCATCATTACAGACACACCACATCATCCACCTGAAATAATAAATCTATGTATGAACTGTGGATAACTAGACCCTACCTAATATGACTTCATAAGGACTCACTGATACAAAGAGATCCCAAAATAAAATCTCACCTCCAAGAGTTAGGTCACACTATCAAAACAAGTGTGTGATCACTGAGTCATCTCCATTATAAGTCTTTAAGTGCAAGAGTTGAGCTAAGGTCTCAACTGAAATCTCTAAGTCGTGAAATAGATAGATGGAAATAAAATAATGACTAGAACTCGTGTCTATTTGTAATATATATAAGGTATAAAAGACAAAGATCATACCCTGAATTATTCTCAGAGTCTCTGGGTCATAAGACTCAACCTCTTGTAGTTTCCCCCACCCTTATCCTCCAGCTCCCTGAGCCTGGTGCAGACCACATGGGGTGGTGGTGGTAACAAGTTGAAGCACCTACCACCTCCAGTTGATCTACCAAATTCTATAACACATCCAAAACCCTAAAAAACTATATGTTCCTACCAGTAAATCTACCTCGACGTCCCATCCACTATCTCCCTGTCACCCATATGGTGGGTCAGACAATTGCATGCAAGATGTACCCTACTATTACATGAGTAGAATCACCTATCCTTGGGCTGAATAGACCCATCATGTGAGCCATAAAATAAAGACCCTATGTACTGGTACCTCCTATTAAAACGTATAACATGTCCAAGTCCCTGAGACTGGTGCTGACTCCCTTCTAATGAAGCCTCTACTCCTATATGCCCACTGTCGACAACCACTGTCTGTGTCTTCTTATCCAGGAAACTCCAAAACACCAAAGCTCACTCTAGCACCCCAATATAAGTAGTAATTCATAGATTTATAACACTATATCATATGTATTTATGCAGTCCTACCTCGAATGTCCATTCCCAAAAGAACTGATCCTGAACCATATCCATAGGGTACCTGGAGGGGTTGGTGAACCTCGGTGAATACTAAGCTACTATTGTGCTGCCCTGCTAGATCTCTAGAAGCTCTTGGATGTCACTAGTGGAAAAAAAAGTTTAACATGTTGGCATTTTTCATTCCGGTTAAATATAACCGATGTGAAAAGCTGTAAAAAACAATTTATCACATCGGTTATTGTATAACCGACATGATAAATCGATGAGAATCAATTTATCACGTCAGTTATTTTATAATCTATGTAATAAAAATTGAGATTAGATTTATCATGTTAGTTATTTTATAATTGACGTGACATATAAAATCTGGGTGCTTTATCACATCTGTTATAAAATAACCGATGTTATAAAGCAAATCTCGACAATTTATCATGCCGATTATCAAAAGAACCGACGTGATAAAGTGCCATTTATCACATCGGTTATAAAATAACCGATGTGATATATTATTTTCTACATAGGTTATTAAATAACCAACATTATAAAAATAAAAAAATATTTTATCATTTCAGTTATTAAATAACTGGTGTGATAAAGATTTTAAATGATTTATCGCTCCCCATGTTTAGTCATTCTATTTTCTTCGATCAGGCGACATGTGACTCATCTCTCTCGTACGGAAAACCTAGAGAGAATTCTTCGAAGTTGTTCCCTCCAGCCTTGTTTTGCCAAAATCATTCATCATATTTATTATCATCTGATCTATTAGGTTGACTCGCAACAATCAATTAAGCCTCACATATCTCAGTTTTAGTTTTTATTTTTCGCGATGCCCTAAACTAATTTTTTTGAGATATTATTTTTCTATATTTGTTCTTGATATCATGGTAAGATTCATAGTGTTAATTTATACAATGCTAAATTATTTTCAGGTAAAATAAACCTATAGAATTGATATCATGCAAGTTTACAATTTTTGCATGTTCTATCATGTGTGTGTGCGCATACAGGGGGTGTCCAAGGGGGTGGGGGGATGTCCAAGTGGGTGGGGGTGTCCAGGGGGTGGGGGGGATTTCTAGAGTGTGGGGGTGTCTAGGGGGTGTCAAAGGGGGTGGGGGTGGTGTCTAGGGGGGTACGGGGGATGTCCAAGGGGGTGGGGGGGGGGGGGGGGGTGTCCAGGGGGTGTCCAAGGGGGTAGGGGTGTCCAGGGGTGTGTGTGGGGGGTGGGGGGTGGGGGATGTCCAGAGGGGTGAGTGGGATGTCTAAGAGGGTAGGGGTGTCCAGGGGGTGGGGGTGTCCAGGGGGGTGGGGGGGTTGTCTAGAGGGGTGGGGGGCTGTCCAGTGGGTGGGGGGATATCCAGAGGTGTGTGTGTGTGTGGGGGGGGGGGGCTTCCAAGGGTGGTGGGGGTGTCTAGGGGGTGTCCAAGGGGGTGGGGGGGGGGGGGGGTGGTGTACTAGGGGGGGGGGGGGGTGAGGGGGATTTCCAATGGGGTAGGGGTGTCCAGGGGGTGGGGGGGGGGGTGTTGAGGGGGGTGGGGGGTGTCCAGGGGGTGCCCAAGGGGGTGGTGTTCAGGGGGGTGAGTGGGAGGTCCAAGGGGGGTATGGGGTGTCCAGGGGGGTGGGGGTGTCCAGGGGGGTGGGGGGATGTACAAAGGGGTTGGGGGCTGTCCAGGGGGTGGGGGTGTCCAGGGGGGTGGGGGGATGTACAAAGGGGTTGGGGGCTGTCCAGGGGGTGGGGGGCTGTCCAAGGGGGTGGTGTTGTCCAATGGGGTGGGGGTGGTGTTCGGGGGGGGGGGGGGCTTTCCAAGGGGGGGGGAGGTGTCCAGGGGGTGTGTGTGGGGGGGGGGGGGGGTGTCCTGGGGGGTGAGGGGGTGTCTAGGGGGGTGGGGATGTCCAGGGGGTGTCCAAGGGGGGGTAGGGGGTGGGGGTGGTGTCCAGGGGGGTGAGTGGGCTATCCAAGGGGGTATGCGGTGGGGGTTTCAAGGAGGTGGGGGGCTGTCTAGGAGGGTGGTGGTGTCCCGGGGGTGTCGGGGGTGGGGGTGGTGTCCGGGGGGGAGGGGGGGGGGGGTGAGGGGGTTTTCCAAGGGGGGTGGGGGTGGTGTCCAGGGGGTGAGGGGGATTCCCATGGGGGGGGGTGTCCGAGGGGGGATGTACAGAGGGGTTGGGGGGATGTCCAGGGGGTGGTGGGGGGTGTCCAAGGGGGTGGTGGTGTCCAGGGGGTGTTCATGGGGGGGGGGTGTCCAGGGGGTGAGGAGGCTTTCCAAGGGGGTGGGGCTATCAAAGGGGGTGGTGGTGTGAAGGGGACATCCAAGGGGGGTGGGGGTGTCCGGGGGGTGAGGGAGATTTCCAAGGGGGTGGGGGTGTCTAGGGGGTGGGGGGGGGGTGGTGCCTAGGGGGTGATGGGGATGTCCAAGGGGGTGGGGGGTGTCCAGAGGGTTGTGGGGGTGTCCAGAGGGTTGTGGGGGTGTCTAGGGGGTTTCCAATGGGGTAGGGGTGGGGAGTGGTGTCTTCGGGGGGTGAGGGGGCTTTCCAAGGGGGTCAGGGTGTCCAGGGGTGGGGGGGGGGGGGGGTGTCCATGGGGGTGAGGGGGATATTCAGGTGGTGGGGGGTGTTCAGGGGGTGTCCAAGGGGGTAGGGGTGGGGGGTGGTGTCCGAGGTTTGGGGGGGGGGGGTTGGGGGGTGTGTGGGGGGGGGGGGGTGTCCGGGGTGTGGGGGGTGGTGTCTAGGTGGTGAGTGGGATGTCCAAGGGGGTAGGGTATCTAGGGGGTGGGGGTGGGGTGGGGTGGGGGGGTGTCTAGGGGGGTGGGGGTGTCCAGAGGAGGTTGGGGTGGGGGGCTGTCTAGGTGGGTGGTGGTGTTTAGGGGGTGTCCAAGGGGGAGGGGGATGGTGTCAAATGGGGTAGGGGGTTGGACAACCCCCTAACCCATAGAGAACACTCCCCCACCCCCTAAACACCCCCACCCCCATGGACACCCCCACCCTCTAGATAGACCCCCACCCCTGGACACCCCTACCCCCTTGGTCACCCTAGACAGCCCCCTTGTAATGACCTAATATTTTTTTAAAGAAAATTCCTTTCTTATAAATATGCCATAATCACATGAAATCACAACATAATTAACTACTAAGTGCTATGTGACCCTTAAAACATAAGTTTGTCACTTTTGTGATGTGAATTTCAAAAACCCAGCAAACACAGTTGCGATCAGTAAGTTATTTAGAGTCCAATAAGAAATACTTAATTTTTGGTGAATAGTAACCTACCCTTATGAATAGTAACATACCCTTATTAATAGTGATATACCCTAATGAATATTAACCTTTCTTATGATAGTATATAAATAATATTAAAGTGTAAGTACGGTATATCTATGATTTAAAATAAGTAAACAAATGTTTTAAAACTCTTGTTTTTAGAATAAATTATGATTTTAATTAAATATTAAATTAATACTATTTAGAAAGTTATTTATGAAAAATGGAATTCATTTTTGGATTAGACACGTTGATAAATGGTTGGGGTAATTGTTTGGTATTTTTCTGAAATACTTGAATTTTTTATGAATAGTGAAATATAGTAAAATACCATATATGCAAATTATCAGTTAAATACACTATTCATGACATGAAAAGTGATGTAATACCACTTGTTTCAAACTCACATTATTAAATTACTATTTTTGGTCATGGAATACTCACTATTCCTTGTCTTGAGGAGATATAATAAATTAATGAATTTTATATTAAGAAATCCCCTTTCTCCTCCACTATAAAACCCCCTCTCACTCCCCCTTACACTCACTCCTCTCAAGCCTTGTGCCTTATCCAAATTATGTCCAAATACCTTCCCAACCTCCTCCCCCATGTCCAACAAGCCTTGATCTCATAAAAAGACCAAAACCTCTCCTTAAGGAGGTTCTCAAGTTCATTTGTTTTCTTTTTTCTATTACCTCTCCTTATCCAAATTTTGTGATGAATCCAGTACCTTATATGTACTGGAATTTTTTCATGATAGTGGAATAAGTTATCATCATATCCCCCCTTTTACCTTCTTTTATACTAGTAGTAAGAACACCATTCGAGATGTGCCAATTTTCCACATTCAAGGACGACAGACTTTCGATTTCTATTATTATTCTTAATTCTGGTCATGAAACCATTACTGTTATGATTGAATCATATTATTAAATATAATATAACCTATTTAATATTATTTAATCCCTTTGTACAAATGGTATTAAGTTATAAAGAAGAATGAGTTTGTTTTAATCAAAACCCACAAATTAACCGAAACAATTATCATTAGAGTTCTATATAATAATTCATCCTCTTTCCATGTAACCAAGTTATATAAATGACCAATAACACCTATTTATGTTCATAAATAATATATAATTTCAATTCTGGAGATTTACATCCATTCCAAATACATAAAAACAAGTTAACCGAAGATGAAAATAAAGAAAATGAACACTCTGAAGCGACAGAATTCAATACAATAACTTATCAATAAGAACACAAATGAACTAAATAGAATTATGATAAACTAAATACATGTCTAATAGGTTCTTAAATAATTTATTAATATGTATAATTTCATATTCCATGAGCTTAAGGTTGAGATAGGAACACGTTTAGAGTTAAGGTAAGGGGTTTTCCACCCAAACTTCCATTTTCATCGAGGTTACTTTCATTGTCTAATTACCTCAATGAAATTATTATGTATTCTTATGTACTTACAATAAATTCTAATTGGGAATTATATATATATGTACACCAACCAGAATCCTTCCTTATTTTATGGATAGTTACACATTTTAAAAGGAACTTTCAAAATTGATTTCAAAATACAAACCTGATTCAAGGGAATATCTCAACTTCTTACCTATTTTCAAGGGTAATCTCTAATCTGTTTTTAGAAACCATTATATTTATAAAATCACTCATTTTATTCACTTCTGGTTTTATACAAATATTTTTCCAAAATAACTCTTCTTTTCAAATAAAATAGTATTTATCTCAAGATTGCTAAATGATTTTATAAGAGTATTTTCATTTGATTCAACACACTTGTTTTTTATTATGTATTATTGGGTTTAATCATTTATGAAGTCATACACCATATTTTATTTAATGGTTTATGAATAACTCTATTGTGGATGAACTATCCTAAAACCATTCTCCATATTACTCAGAATGGTTAGTGTTTTATGTTTAATGATTGGGGTAAGTTAGTTACATTTCATATGATAGTTTCAATATGAATGTATATGTTGTTTATGTTTATCCCTGCTTATATGAGAAATGCATTGGAATTATTATGTGATGGGTGGGGCACACTATAGCCCCTCGATGCATTAGTAGGTCTCATGAGACAAACTACAGTCTTGGCACAAGGCCTTGACAGATTGATTATTTATGGTCCTAGCACGAGGCCTGGATGGTATGGTTATGATGTCCAGCATATGAAATTCCCTCATTATGATGAGAGTATTTGAAGTTTATGTGGTTATTCGACTAGTAGAATACCCATGATTATGTTTTATTATGGAATTATTTACTTATCTCATATTCCTTCCATAATGTTTACAAGTGTATTATTAAAGGAATGTGTTTTCAATTACTTAACATGTATTATGTTTATGCTATATTCTTCTGTTTTTTTACCCTTACTGAGCATTTGAGATCACCCCTTCTTCATGTTTCATTTTCTCAGGGTATGAAGAAGTAAATTATGAGTGACTTTCAAGCATAATCTAGGAGGCCTGGATGTTTTGAATAGAATAATTTAGTTTTGTTTTTCCTTTAAATATGTAAAGTTGAACTTATGTATGTATCTTGTTTCTAATAATAGTAAAATAATCGATCCTTTAGGATGATTATTCCTTTTTTTTATATACCAATGTAATCAAATAAGGCACTGACTTTGGGAAACTGGGGTCGGGTCCTTACAGTTGGCATCATAGGAAGTTTAGTAGAAAACTTGGAAACTAGATTTAAAAAATATAGATTAGGAAGAGTCCCTAAGATAGTCTTTGAGGATAAAAATACTAGAATGTCCTGGTATTTTGGTAAGTAATAGATTATGTGGATCATTCAAGAAATGCATCCCTGTCTGGATACGAGCAGGTAGAGGTGGATCTGACACAAATATACATAGGAGTGAAATCTCCAGCAAGGAGTTTCGGGCTTGACCAAGGGTGTCCTGGTATATGACAATGGGACTTGATGCACTATTGGTTAAGACACTCCCAAGGGATATACTTAGGATAATTCATGTTTTTTATAATCCATTATGAATGATTTAAATGTAAATTTTTCCTCAAAGATACCATGTTTATGATTAAGAGGTTAGCTATCCGTAGAATTTCAATTTATGCTTTGTATTTTTCTACATTGAGATTATAAATTATGATTCATACCCTAATATAGTACATTCCATTATTTAGAAATGGCACCTAGTGGAAGGAATGGAAACCACACGAATGCACGTGTCCCTTGTAGGAATTTTCCTCCGACGCAAGATAATGATATTGGCTATGGTGCTGTGACTGGTGCTAAGAAACTCATAACTATACCAAGATAATTTACTTAGGTTATGAATAATAACCTTACCCATATGGAGCATACAGATCCACCATGTGGAGGAGCCATTCTAGATCTCTTTATGCAACAACAACCTCCATCATTCAATGAGACTACAAACCCGTTTGTAGCAGAGCAGTGGATATGTTCCCTTGAGAAGATATTTCTCGCTTTGGGATGTAATAAAAGAGATAATGTTGTCATGGAAGTATATCGTCTATCGAGAGATGCAGATTAGTGGTGGTCATTAATCCAAAACACAAAGGAGGAGGAAGATATTCAAAAGAAAATTAAAGCTATAAATGATGGGAAGTTGACTGACTTCACATACGAAGGTGGCATTTTGAAATTCAGAAAGAGCCTTTGTGTTCCCGCTATTCTCGAGCTAAAGAGAGAACTGTTGGATGATGCTCATAGCTCTAAATTATCTATACATCCCTGTAGCACAAAGATGTATCAAGACCTCTGAGAAAACTTTTAGTGGGACAATATGAAAAGGGAGATTGCTGAATATACATCAAAGTGCCTGGTATGTCAACAAGTGACGGTTGAGAGGTAGAAGTCTAAGGGGTTTATAAAACCACTACCCATACCATCATGGAAGTGGGAGAACATTACCATGGAATTTTTCACTGGACTTCCAATTACATCTAGAAGAAACAATGCTATATGGGTCATTGTGGATAGTCTTACAAAGACAACTCACTTTATCGTGATTTGAGAGGAATTTTAATTGGATCAACTTGCATGGATTTACATCAAATAAGTGGTAAGGATGCATGGAGTACCACTCTATATTGTATCTGACCGTGATCCTAGATTCACCTTGAAGTTTTGGAAAAGTCTTGAACATGATTTAAGCACTGAAATGAACTTCAGTACGACCTATCATCATCAAACTGATGGCCAATCTGAGTGGACTATTCAGACACTGGAAGACATGTTGAGAGCATGTTCTATGTAATTAAAAGGAGGCTGTGACCAACATCTTCCACTGGTTGAATTCTCCTAGAACAATAGTTTCCACTCTAGCGTCTGAATGGCACCATATGAAGCCCTTTATGGGAAAAGGTTTAGAACACCTTCGTGTTGGGATGAAGTCAGTGAGCGAAAGATGCTAGGACCTGAATTGGTTGAAGAAATGGCGGAGAAGGTGAAAACCATTCAACAACATATCAAGTCAGCCCAAAGTCGATAGAAGAGTTATGTGGATAACTGTCGATGAGACTTTGAGTTCAAAGTTGGAGACATGGTATTTCTATGCATATATCCATGGAAGAAGGTCATGTGGTTTGGGAAGAAAGGAAAGCTAAGTCCCATGTATATTGGACCCTTTGAGATCCTTGATCGAGTCAGAGCTATGGCCTATCGATTGGCACTTCCACCTACCTTATCGAAAGTACATGATGTCTTTCATGTATCTCTCTTAAGGAAGTATATACCAGACCCTTCACATGTACTCTCTTCAGAAGTGGTACAGTTGGAGGATGATCTTTCCTATGAGGATCAGCTAGTGGAAATCTTGGATCATATAGAAAAAGTTCTATGCAACAAGACTACTCATCTGGTCAATGTACTATGGCGAAACCATAAGTAAGAAGATGCAACTTGGGAACTAGAGGAATCAATGAAGGAAAATTACCCCGACCTATTCTTGGCCTAGATTATAAAATGAAATTTTGAGGGCGAAATTTTTTTAAGGAGGGGAGAATGTAACAACACAATATTTTTTTTAAAGGAAATTAATTTCTTATAAATATGTCATAATCACATGAAATCACAACATTATTAACTATTATGTGCTATGAGACCCTTAAAACATAAGTTTGTCACTTCTGTGATGTGAATTTCAAAAATCTGACATACACAGTTGCAATCAGTAAGTTATTTAGAGTCTAATAAGAAATACTTAATTTTTGGTGAATAGTAACCTACCCTTATGAATAGTAACATACCCTTATGAATAGAGATATACCCTAATGAATAGTAACCTTACTTATGATAGTATATAAATAATACTAAAGTGTAAGTATGATTTATCTATGCTTTAAAATAAGTAAACAAATGTTTTAAAACTCTTGTTTTTAGAATAAATTATGATTTTAATTAAATATTAAATTAATAATATTTATAATTTTTTTTTGAAAAATGGACTTCATTTTTGGATTCTACATGTCGAAAAATGGTTGGGGTAAATTTTTGGTATTTTTCTCAAATACTTGAATTTTTGATGAATAGTGAAATATGGTAAAATACCGTATATGCAAATTATTAGCTAAATACACTATTCATGACATCACAAGTGATGTAATCCCACTTGTTTTGAACTCACATGATAAAATTACTATTCTTGGTCATGGAATACTCACTATTCTTTTTCTTGAGGAGATATAATAAATTAATGAATTTTATATTAAGAAATCCCCCCTCTCCTCCACTATAAAAACCCCCTCTCACTCTTCCTTCCATTCACTCATATCAAGCCTTGTGCCTTCTCTCCAAATTCTGTCCAAATACCTTCAAAACCTCCTCCCCCACATCCATCAAGCCTTGGTCTCATAAAAATACCAAAACCTCTCCTTAAGGAGGTTCTCAAGGAAGTTTGGTTCAAGAGGTAAATTCCTCTTTTCAATTCTTTGTCTTTTCTTTCATGTTCATTTGTTTTCATTTTCTATTACCTATCCTTATCCTAATTTTGTGATTAATCCCATACCGTATATGTACTAGAATTTTTTCATTATAGTGGAATAAGTTATCATCATCTCCCCCTTTTTACCTTCTTTTATACTAGTAGCAAGAACACCATCCAAGATGTGCCAATTTTCCACATTCAAGGGCGATGGACTTTCGATTTCTATTATCATTCCCAATTATGGTCATGAAACCATTATTGTTATGTTTGAAACATATTATTATATATAATATAACCTATTTATGATTCTGTAATCCCTTTGTACAAATGGTATTAATTTATAAGGAAAAATGAGTTCGTTGTAATCAAAACCCACAAATTAACCGAAACATTTATCATTACAGTTCTATATAATAATTCATCCTATTTCCATGTAAAAAAGTTATATAAATGACCAATAAAACCTATTTCTGTTCATAAATAATATATAATTTCAATTCTGGAGATTTACATCCATTCCACATATTTAAAAACAAGTGAACTGAATATGAAAATAAAGAAAATGAGCACTCCAAAGTGATAAAATTCAATATAATAACTTATCAATAAGAACACAAATAAACTAACCAGAATTATGATAAACTAAATACATGTAAAATAGGTTCTTAAATAAGTTATTAATAAGTATAATTTCATAATCCAGGAGCTTAATTTCGAGAGAGGAACATGTTCGGAGTTAAGGTAAGGGTTTTTCCACCCGAACTTCCATTTTCATTCAGGTTACTTTCATTGTCTAATTACATCAATAAAATTTTTATGTATTATTATGTACTGCCAATAAATTCGGTTTGGGTATTATATATATATGTACACCAACCAGAATCCTTCCTTATTTTATGGATAGTTACACATTTTAAAAGGATCTTTCAAAATTGATTTCAAAATACAAACCTGATTCAAGGGAATATCTCAAATTCTTACCTATTTTTAGGGGTAATATATAATCTATTTTTGGAAACCATTATATTTATAAAATCACTCATTTTATTATGAAAATAATAACTTAATTCACTTTTGGTTTTATAAAAATATTTTTACAAAATAACACTTATTTTCAAATAAAAGAGTATTTATCTCAAGATTGCTAAATGATTTTATAAGAGTATTTTCATTTGATTCAACACTCTTGTTGTTTCTTATGTATTATTGGGTTTAATCATTTATGAAGTCATCTACCATATTTTATTTAATGGTTTATGACTAACTCTATTGTTTATTAACTATCCTAAAACCATTATCCATATTACTCGTAATGGTTAGTATTTTATGTTTAATGATTAGGGTAAGTTAGTTACATTTCATATGATAGTTTAAATATGAATGTATATGTTATTTATGTTTATCCCCACTCATATGAGGAATGTATTGGACTTATTATGTGACGGGTAGGGCCTCCTATATCCCCTCGATGCATTGGTAGGTCTCATGAGACAAACTACGGTTTTGGCATAAGGCCTTGACAAATTGATTATTTATGGTCCTATCACGAGGCCTGGATGGTATGGTTATGAAGTCTGGCATATGCACTTCCCTCATTATGATGCGTGTATTTGAAGTTCATGTGGTTATTCGACTAGTATAATACCCATGATTATGTTTTATTATGGAATTATTTACTTAGCTCATATTCATGCAATAATGTTTACAAGTGTATTATTAAAGGCATGTGTTTTCAATTACTTACCATGTCTTATGTTTATGCTATCTTCTGCTATTTTGTTTACCCTTACTGATCATTTGAGATCAACCCTTCTTCATGTTTCATTTTCTCAGGGTATGAAGAAGTAAATTATGAGTGACTTTCAAGCATAATCTAGGAGGCCTGGATGTTTTGAATAGAATAATTTAGTGTTGTTTTTCCTTTAAATATGTAAAGTTAAACTTATGTATGTATCTTGTTTCCAATAATAATAAAATAATCGATCCTTTAGGATGATTATTCCTTTTTTTATATACCATTGTAATCAAATAAGGCACTGACTTCAGGAAACTGGGGTTGGGTCCTTATAGTTTGCATCAGAGGAAGTTTAGTAGAAAACTTGGAAACAAGATTTAAAAAATGTAGATTAGAAAGAGTCCCTAAAATAGTCTTTGAGGATAAACATACTAGAACATCCTGATATTTTGGTAAGGAATAGATTATTTGGATCATTCAAGCAATTCATCCCTGTCTAGATATGAGCAGATAGAGGTGGATCTGACACAAATATACCTAGGAGTGAAAGCTCCAGCAAGGAGTTTCGGGCTTGACCCAGGGTGTCCTAGTATATGAAAACGGGACTTGCTACACTCTTGGTTACGACACTCCCAAGGGATATGCTTAGGATAATTCAATTTTTTTTACAATCCATTATGAAGGATTTAAATGTAAATTTTTCCTCAAAGATACCATGTTTTTGATTAAGAGGTTAGCTATCCATAGAATTTCAATTTATGCTTTTTATTTTTCTACATTGAGATTATAAATTATGATTCATACCCTAATATAGTACATTCCATTATTTTGAAATGGCGCCTAGTGGAAGGAATAGAAACCACATGAATGAACGTGTCCCCTGTAGGAATTTTCCTCTGGCGCAAGATAATGATGTTGGCTATGGTGCTGTGACTGGTGATAAGCAACTCATAACTATACCGAGACAAATTACTCAGGTTATGACCTTACACATATGGATAATCCAGATCCACCACATGGAGGATCCATTCTAGATCTCTTTATGCGACAACAACCTCCGTCATTCAATGGGACTACAAACCCGTTTGTAGCAGAGCAGTGGATATGATCCCTTGAGAAGATATTTCTCGCTTTGGGATGTAATGAAAGAGATAATTTTTTCATGGAAGTATATCGTCTATCGAGAGATGCAGACCAGTGGTGGTCATTAATCCAAAACACAAAGGAGGAGGAAGAGATAGAAGATATGAAATGGAGGGATTTTAAGGAAATCTTCTTAGAAAAAATATTTCCCTCATGAACAGCGAGAAGATATGGAGAGACAATTCTTGAATCTGAGGCAGAAGGAGGATGAAAATGTTGCCAAGTATGAATCCAAATTCAAAAGGTTAGCAAGAATTATTGTGGACTATATACGAAATCCATGGAGAAAAATTGATCGATTCTTTGATGGCATAAAGCTATTCCTCCGGCGGGCACTGGTATCCCAAAGTTTTTCATCATATGAGGATATAGTTTCATGTGCTATCGAGATAGAAAAATAATTATATATGTCTTATGAATTTAAGGGAAAGAAAGAGAAGAAGGGGGCTAATAAAAGCTCTAGGAAAGGAAACAAGGAAACATGGAAGGATGGAAGAGATAAATTTCCACCCTATGATAATTGTGGAAAGAAACACCTTGGTGCCTGCTTAAGGGGAAAATGAGTATGCTTAAAATGTGGACAGAAAGGCCATATTGCTAGTGATTGTAAGGGAAAGAAGGAGGAAAATGATGTTCAATGCTATAATTTTCGGGAGATGGGACACTGTACTAATGATTGTCCAAAGCATCAAGGAAACATGCCACAGAAAAGGACAAGGGATCAGGGACAATCTTATGCGATTAAAACTGTTGATATTGAAGTTCCTAATGATGTGGTGGCAGGTACTTTAATCATTTCCTCAAATTTAGCCAATACTTTATTTGATTCAAGATCATCGCATTCATTTATATCTTATCAGTTTTCCAAGAAAACTAGACATTTCCAATTTAATTTAATAAAGGAGTTATCAGTCAAAACTCCTAGTAGATGTATCATTGCAACAAAGGCATGTCGATTAGTCCCCATTGTGACACATAAACGTGATTTAGTTGATAACCTTATCATCATACCAGTGGTTTACAATGATATAATTCTCGGTATGAATTGGCTATCAATTTATGATTCAAAGATCTATTGCAAGAGGAAGGATGTTACAATCTTTGAGAATGGTGTATAATATCTTATCTTCAGAGTAGAAATCTCTCTATTTGATTCTCATCTAGATCCACCCCCAGTAGCTCAACCAAATTCAATTATTGGGGAGGAAGAGAATGAAATAACTATGGGTGAGGAAAAGAATGTCCAAATAGAAGATGTACCTGTTGTGCAAGAATATATTGATGTCTTTCTAGAGGATTTACCTGGACATCCTCCAGAGCGGGAAATTGAGTTTTCTATTGACATAATTCCTGGTTCAAGGCCCATATCAATGACCCCTTATATAATGTACACTATATAGTTAGTGAAACTAAATAAGAAACCAGAGGAATTGAGTGATAAAGGATTTATTCGACCTAGTGTTTCTCCATGGGGAGCCCCTGTCCTCTTTGTCAAGAAGAAAGATGGATCCATGAGGCTGTGCATTGATTACAGGGAAATCAATGCTATTACAATAAAGAATATGTATCATCTTCCATGAATTGATGATTTATTTGATCAACTTCACAGAGCCCAATATTTTTCAAAGATTGATCTACGATCTGGATATCATCAGTTGCTTGTGAGGAAAGAAGACATTCCAAAAACAATATTTTGAACTAGGTATGGGCATTATGAGTTTACAATAATGCCGTTTGGACTAACTAATGCACTATCTATTTTCATGGATCTCTTGAACAGATTATTCAAGGAATATCTTGATGACTTTTTAGTGGTGTTTATTGATGATATCTTGGTATACTCTAAAATCCATGAAGATCATGAAGATCACTTGCTCACTATTCCTAAGACCCTTAGAAGAAATAAATTATATGGGAAGTTTAGCAAGTGTGATTTCTAGATCCAATCAGTTTCCTTTCTGGGCCACATTGTCTCTAAGGATGGAATATCTGTAGATCCTATAAAGACAAAGGCTGTGTAAGAATTTCCTACTCCAATGAATGTAACTGAGGTACGTAGTTTTATTGGTTTAGTAGGTTATTATCAGCGTTTCATTCAGAACTTCTCCCATTTAGCTAACCCAATGACCAAGATCACACAAAAAGGAGTTAAGTTCGTATTGACAATGAAATGTAAAGAATTTTTTGAAGAATTGAATAGGTGGTTAGTGAATACTCCGATCCTAACCCTACCATCAGGGAATGATGAGTTTGTGATCTATAGTAATGCATCAAAGAAAGGACTTGGTTGTGTCCTTATGAAGAATGATCAAGTGATTGCCTATGCATCTAGGAAGCTAAAAATTAATGAAAAAATCTATCCAAATCATGATCTTGAGTTAGAAATGATAATCTTTGATCTGAATATTTGGAGACATTACCTCTATAGAGAAAAATGTGAGATATATACAGATCATAAGAGTTTGAAGTATATATTCTCACAGAAAGAACTCAACATGAGACAAAGGAGGTGGACTGAGGTACTCAAATATTATGATTTCATAATACATTACCACCTGAGGAAATCAAATAAGGTAGAAGATGCTTTGATTAGAAAGGACCATGGAATTATGAACAAGATGAGAGTAAAAAGGGATCCTATGTTCATGGATCTAGTAAAGATGGATATGGGAATTATCAAGGAAGGTATCACATCACTACTTTTTCAAATGGTTGCCCAACCTTATTTACTGGAGAGGATAAAAATTTCTCAGGCTAATGATGAAGAGCTTCAAAAAAAATTAAAGCTATAAATGATGGGAAGTTGACTGACTTCGCATATGAAGGTGGAATTTTGAAATTCAGAAAGAGCCTTTGTGTTCCCGCTATTCCCGAGCTAAAGAGAGAACTGTTGGATGATGTCATAGATCTAATTTCTCAATACATCCCTGTAGCACAAATATGTATCGATACCTATGAGAAAACTTTTGGTGGGACAATATGAAAATGGAGATTGCTGAATATACATCAAAGTGCCTGGTATGTCAACAAGTGAAGGCTGAGACGCAGAAGTCTAAGGGGTTGATGCAACCACTACCCATACCATCATGGAAGTGGGAGAACATTACCATGGACATTGTCACTGGACTTCCAATTACATCTAGTGGAAACAATGCTATATGGGTCATTGTGGATCATCTTACAAAGATAGCTCACTTTATCATGATTCGAGAGGACTTCTCATTGGATCAAATTGCATGGATTTACATCAAATAAGTGGTAAGGCTACATGGAGTACCACTCTCTATTGTATCCGACCGTGATCCTAGATTCACCTCGAAGTTCTGGAAAAGTCTTCAACATGTTTTTAGCACTGAACTAAACTTCAGTATGACCTATCATCCTCAAACTGATGGCCAATCTGAGCGGACTATTCAGACACTGGAAGACATGTTGAGAGCATGTTCTATGGAATTTAAAGGAGGATGTGACCAATATCGTCCACTGGTTGAATTCTCCTAGAACAACAGTTTCCACTCTAGCATTCGAATGGCACCATATGAAGCCCTTTATGGGAAAAGGTGTAGAACGCCTTCATATTGGGATGAAGTCAGTGAGCGAAAGCTGCTAGGAACTGAATTGGTTGATGAAATGGTGGAGAAGGTGAAAACCATTTAGCAGCATATCAAGGTAGCCCAAAGTCGATATAAGAGTTATGTGGATAACTGTTGATGAGACTTTGAGTTCAAAGTTGGAGACATGGTATTTCTATACATATCTCCATGGAAGAAGGTCATGTGGTTTGGGAAGAAAGGAAAGCTAAGTCCCATGTATATTGACCCCTTTTAGATCCTTGATCGAGTCGGAGTTGTGGCCTATTGATTGGAACTTCCACCTGCCTTATCGAAAGTACATGATGTCTTTCATGTATCTCTCTTAAGGAAGTATATACCAGACCCTTCACATGTACTCTCTTCAGAAGTGGTACAGTTGGAGGATGATCTTTCCTATGAGAAGCAGCCAGTGGAAATATTGGATCATAGAGACAAAGTTCTATGCAACAAGACTACTAATCTGGTCAATGTACTATGGAGAAACCATAAGTAAGAAGAGGCAACTTGGGAACTAGAGGAATCAATGAAGGAAAATTACCCCCACCTCTTCTTGGCCTAGATTGTAAAATGAAATTTTGGGGGAGAAATTTTTGTAAGGAGGGGAGAATGTAACAACACAATATTTTTTTAAAGAAAATTCCTTTCTTATAAATATGTCATAATCACATGAAATCACAACATAATTAACTACTATGTGCTATGTGACCCTTAAAACATAAGTTTTTCACTTCTGTGATGTGAATTTCAAAAATCTGACATACACAGTTGCGATCAGTAAGTTATTTAGAGTCCAATAAGAAATAATTATTTTTTGGTGAATAGTAACCTACCCTTATGAATAGTAACATACCCTTATGAATAGAGATATACCCTAATGAATAGTAACCTTACTTATGATAGTATATAAATAATATTAAAGTGTAAGTATGACATATCTATGCTTTAAAATAAGTAAACAAATGTATTAAAACTCTTATTTTTAGAATAAATTATGATTTTAATTAAATATTAAATTAATAATATTTATAAAATTATTTTTGAAAAATGGACTTCATTTTTGGATTCTACACGTCGAAAAATGGTTGGGATAAATTTTTGGTATTTTTCTGAAATACTTGATTTTTTGATGAATAGTGAAATACAGTAAAATACCGTATATGCAAATTATTAGCTAAATACACTATTCATGACATCACAAGTGATGTAATCCCACTTGTTTCGAAGTCACATGATAAAATTACTATTCTTGGTCATGTAATACTCACTATTCTTTTTCTTTTGGAGATATAATAAATTAATGAATTTTATATTAAGAAATCCCATCTCTCCTCCACTACAAAAACTCCCTCTCACTCTTCCTTCCATTCACTCATATAAAGACTTGTGATTTCTCAAAATTCTGTCCAAATACCTTCCCAACCTCCTTCCCCAAATCCAGAAATCCTTTTTCTCATAAAAATACCAAAACCTCTCCTTAAGGGGGTTCTCAAGGAAGTTTGGTTCTAGAGGTAAATTCCTCTTTTTAATTCTTTGTCTTTTCTTTCAAGTTCATTTGTTTTCATTTTATATTACCTCTACTTATCCTAATTTTGTGATGAATAACATACCTTATATGTACTGGAATGTTTTCATGATAGTGGAATAAGTTATCATCATCTCCCCCTTTTTACCTTCTTTTATACTAGTAGCAAGAACACCATCCAAGATGTGTTAATTTTCCACATTCAAGGGCGATGGACTTTCAATTTCTATTATCATTCCCAATTCTCGTCATGAAACCATTATTGTTATGGTTGAAACATATTATTATATATAATATAACCTATTTATGATTCTGTAATCCCTTTGTACAAATGTTATTAAGTTGTAAAGAAAAATGAGTTCGTTGTAATCAAAACCCACAAATTAAACGAAACAATTATCATTACAGTTCTATATAATAATTCATCCACTTTCCATGTAAACAAGTTATATAAATGACCAATAACACCTATTTTTGTTCATAAATAATATATAATTTCAATTCTGGAGATTTACATCCATTCCACATACTTAAAAAGAAGTGAACCGAAGATGAAAATAAAGAAAATGAGCACTCCGAAGTGACAAAATTCAATACAATAACTTATCAATAAGAACACAAATGAACTAACAAGAATTATGATAAAATAAATACATGTATAATAGGTTCTTAAATAAGTTATTAATAAGTATAATTTTATATTCCAGGAGCTTAATTTCGAGAGAGGAACATGTTCGGAGTTAAGGTAAGGGTTTTTCCACCCAAACTTCCATTTTCATTCGGGTTACTTTCATTGTCTAATTACATCAATGAAATTTTTATGTATTCTTATGTACTCCCAATAAATTCAGTTTGGGTTATATATATATATGTACACGAACCAGAATCCTTCCTTATTTTATGGATAGTTACACATTTTAAAAGGAACTTTAAAAATTGATTTGAAAATACAAACCTGATTCAAGGGAATATCTCAACTTCTTACCTATTTTCAGGGGTAATATCTAATCTATTTTTGGAAACCATTATATTTATAAAATCAATCATTTTATTGTGAAAATAATAACTTAATTCACTTCTGGTTTTATACAAATATTTTTACAAAATAACTCTTATTTTCAAATAAAAGAGTATTTATCTCAAGATTGCTAATTGATTTTAAAAGAGTATTTTCATTTGATTCAACACTCTTGTTGTTTCTTATGTATTATTGGGTTTAATAATTTTTGATGTCATGTACCATATTTTATTTAATGGTTTATGACTAACTCTATTGTGGATGAACTATCCTAAAACCATTATCCATATTACTCGTAATGGTTAGTGTTTTATGTTTAATGATTAGGGTAAGTTAGTTACATTTCATATGATAGTTTCAATATGAATGTATATGTTGTTTATGTTTATACTCACTCATGTGAGGAATTCATTGGACTTATTATGTGATGGGTAGGGCCTGCTATATCCCCTCTATGCATTGGTAGGTCTCATGAGACAAACTACGGTTTTGGCATAAGGCCTTGACAAATTGATTATTTATGGTCCTAGCACGAGGCCTAGACGGTATGGTTATGAAGTATGGCATATGCACTTCCCTCATTATGATGGGAGTATTTGAAGTTCATGTGGTTATTCGGCTAGTAGAATACCCATGATTATGTTTTATTATGGCATTATTTACTTAGCTCATATTCATGCCATAATGTGTACAAGTTTATTATTAAAGGCACGTGTTTTCAATTACTTACCATGTCTTATGTTTATGCTATATTTCACTATTTTTTTACCCTTGTTGAGAATTTGATCTCACCCATTCCTTATGTTTTATTTCTCAGGGTATGAAGAAGTAAATTATGAGTGACTTTCAAGCATAATCTAGTAGGCCTGGATGTTTTGAATAGAATAATTTAGTATTGTTTTTTCCTTTCAATTTGTAAAGTTGAACTTATGTATGTATCTTGTTTCCAATTATACTAAACTACTCGATCCTTCGGGAATCTTATTACTTTTTTTTATATACCAATGTAATCAAATAAGGCACCGATTCCAGGCAACTGGGGTCGGGTCCTTACACCCCTACCCCCATGGACAGCCCCTACCCCCTTGGACAGCCCCCCCACCCCCCCTGGATAGCCCCTACCCTCTTGGAAACCCCCTTGATATATATATATATCCCAACAGTTTCATTGAAACCATTGGGATATTTTAACTTTAGGTAGTATATACCACTGATTCCTGTTGAATCATTGATATAGGGCTATTGCGATGACCATCATGCCAACAGTGTGTGAAACCGTTGGGATATTCTATCCCAACGGTTTTAGGGGATATCCCAATGGTTTCAAATTTTTGGGATATGTATATTTTTTAGTAGTGAATGTATACATATTTTAATATTTACACTTCATATTTGTTTTTTACGGAAGGGTGAATTTGGTATCCAGTTGCACCAGGATGTATTATTTGTGTAACTTAAGAAGAAAGGATAAAATATGAATTTAAAACTGTTATACCTAACTATATTTTATTTTTAAAATCATTTTCATGCATATTTGTTTCAAATACGCACCCCCATGGACCCCCCATGGAAACCCCCCTGGACACCACCTACCCCCGTGGACACCCTGGACAGCCCCTACCCCCATGGACAACCCCTACCCCCTTGGATATCCCCCACCCCCTAGACAACCCCCTACCACCTTAGAAACCCCTTGATATATATATATATATATATCCCAACAGTTTTATTGAAACCATTAGAATATTTAAACTTCAGGTAGTCTATTCCAATAGTTCCTATAGAATCTTTGGTATAGGGATATTGCAACGATAATCATGCTAATGGTGTGTGAAACCATTGGGGTATTCTATCCCAACGGTTTCAGGGGCCATCCCAATGGTTTCAAATCATTGGGATATGTGTAATTTTCAGTAATTAATGTATACATATTTTAATATTTAAACTTTATATTTCTTTTTTACAGAAAGGTGAATTTGGTATCCAGTTTCACCAAGATGTATTCTTTGTGTACCTTAAGAAGAAAGGATCCAAGTTGAATTTAAAAATATTATATATAACTATATTTTATTTTTAAAATCATTTTCATGCATATTTGTTTTCAAATACCCACCCCCATGGACACCCCCACCCCCATGGAAACCCCCCCTAAACAGGACCCCACCCCCTAGACACCCCTACCCCCTTGGACATCCTGGACAACCCCTACCCCCATGGACAACCCCTACCCCCTTTAAAATACCCCACTACCCCTATGGACATCACCTTACCCCCTTGGACAACCCCTTGGTGTATATATATATCCCAATGGTTTCATTGAAACCATTGGAATATTTTAACTTCAGGTAGTCTATACCAACGGTTCCTATAGAATCGTTGGTATAAGGATATTGCAATGACCATGATGCCAATGGTGTGTGAAACCATTGGGGTATTCTATCCCAATGGTTTTAGGGGATATACCAATGTTTTAAAATCATTTGGATATGTGTAATTTTCAGTAGTGAATGTATACATGTTTTAATATTTACACTTTATATTTATTTTTTACGAAAGGGTGAATTTTGTATTCAATTTAACCAGGATGTATTATTTGTGTACTTTAATATTAAAGAACCCAATATGAATTTAAATATGTTATATATAACTATATTTTCTTTTTAAAATCATTTTCATGCATATTTTTTTCAAATGTACTTAGATTTTTTTATATTTAAAAATTGTTTTACATTAAAATTATGATATTTTTCATATAAATATATATTTTTATTATCATAACAAGATGTATAATTTTGATATTTTTATAGGTAATAATGAGTAAAAGTTGGATTACGACACATCAAATGAGTAATTTATATGAAGAAGGTGTTGATTCCTTTTTGGAATTTTCTAAAAGAAATGTTCCAAGTAGTGAAATTTTTTTCTGTCCATGCTTGAAATGTTTGAATATAAAGAAGTTTAAAAGTAGAGAGATCAAAGATCATATGATTTTTTATGGTTTTAATCTGAGTTACAACCCTTGTATTTGGCATGGTGAAACTTGAAAAAATTTTAGATCTACTGATGATGATGTTTCGCAAGATGGTAACTCCGATGGAATTGAAGAAATGATCCGTGATATTGCAGTAGAACAAATTGAGATAGAACATACAGTTGTGCATCTATATAGTGATGCTGAAAAACCATTGTATCCTAGTTGTACAGATTTTAAGATTTTTTTGGTGGTGTTATGATTGATTAAACTAAAGGTGAAACATGGATGGAGTGACAGAAGTTTTACAGAGCTGCTATAATTTTTGAAAGACATTCTTCTAAAAGACAACGATCTTCCAGATTTACATTATAAGTCCAAGAAAATATTATGCCCGATGAAATTGGGATACAAGAAAATAAATGACTACCCGAATGACTGTATGATATATAGGAAATAATATAAATTTATGTCAGAGTGTACTAAATGTGGGACATCATGGTATAAGTTGAAAGAAAAATCACAGGCTGATGTAGAGATTACAAAGATCCCTTCTAAGGTATTTTGGTACCTTCCTATAATTCATAATTTGAAACATCTATTTGCTATTTCACATAATGAGAAAAGGTTAAGATGGAATGCTGATGAGCAGATATGTGATGGAAAAATACTTCATCCAACTGATTATCCACAATGGAATAAAATTGATGAGCAATATCCTATATTTGGAAATGAAATTAGAAATATCAGACTAGGGTTGTGCACAGATGGAATGAATCCATATCGAACCCTCAATAGAACACATAGTTCATGGCTTATTTTATTGGTAATTTATAACCTCTATCCTGAAGTTTGTATGAATCAAAAATATGTCATGTTGAGTATAATGATCTCTGGTCCAAATCAACCCAAAAATGATATTGATTTTTTCTTGCCACCATTGATTGATCATTTAAAACTTTTATGGGAGGATGATATTAGGGTGTACGATTCATATAAAATGGAATATTTTCAACTGTATGTAGTGCTTATGTTCACTATAAATGACTTCTCAGCATATGGAAATTTTTATGGATACAGTGTTAAGGGCCATAAAGCATGTCCAATTTGTGAACAACAGACTTCAGATTGTCAATTACATCATGGGTGGAAAATAGTGTACATGGGTCATCGAATGTTTTTGTCTATGGATAACTCTTATAGAAGACTAAAAAAGGAATTAAATGGCTCACAAGAATTTGATATTTCTCCAAAACCTTTATCCCCTGATGTGTATTTTGAGAGGGTGGAAAAACATGACATGACATTGGGAAAGACACAAAAATATGGTAATGATAGACATATTTGGAAGAAAAGGTCAGTATTTTTTGAGCTATCATATTAGAGATATCATGAAGTGAAACATAATATTGATGTCATGCATGTGGAGAAGAATATCTGCGACAGTTTGACTGGAACATTATTAGATATTTAAGGAAGAAAAAAGATGGGTTGAATGCAAGATTAGAATTACTATCAATGGGAATACATTTGGAGTTAGCTCCCACTCCTAACAGAAGATGAAAATTTCTTCCCCCAGCTTTTTATACATTATCCAAGATGGAGAAAATTATCTTTTGTCAGTGTCTTCATGATATCAAAGTGTCTCAAGGTTATTCTTCAAATGTAAATTTTTTTGTCCCTTTGAAGGATTTGAGGTTGATAGGTATAAAATCTCATGATTGTCATGTCATGATGCAACAACTTCTACTAGTTTCTTTATGTGGAATATTGCCCATCCACGTTAGAAATACTATAATAAAGTTATGTTATTTTTCCAATTCAATTTGCAATAAGGTGATTGATGTGAATGCTGTGAACATTTTGAAAAAGGATGTAATTTCTATACTTTTTAAATTGGAAATGTATTTTACTCTATCTTTTTTTGATATAATAGTGCATTTAATGATTTATCTGGTTTGAGAAATAAAGATTTGTGGACCAGTATATCTTCGTTGGATGTATCCTTTTGAAAGGTATATGAAAATATTGACGGGGTATGTTAAGAATCCATATCGACTTGAAGCCTCCATTATTGAAAAGTATATTTCTGAGTAGGTTGTGGATTTTTTTAAGAGCTACTTGGCTGTAGTGGAGCATATAGGTTTGCCTCCATCTCGCTATGAAAAATTCAATAATGAGATAAAAGGGATTTGTGGATTTAAAGTCAAATCGTTGTCAGCCGAACATATAAAGAAGTTAGAATTATACATCTTGAATAACACAGCTGATGCTCAACCGTATATCACATTGCATATCAATGAGTTTAACGAATTTCATCCAAAGAAGAAAGAAATGTGGATTTTGAATGAGCACAAAAACATTTTTGTCATGGTTTAAAAAGACCATTCTTGGTAGATCAGATGTATCAGAGACATTAAGATGGTTAGTGGGTGGTCCATTTTTAAATGTGATAACATGGTCCAGTTATGACATTAATGAAAATACATTTCATAAAAAATCTTAGGACAATAGAAGTGCAGTTCAGAATAGTGGTGTATTAGTGTTTGCAGAAGTAATTCATTTTTCGATTTCTAAAGACAAAAACCCAATTTTTGCATCAAGTGCATATCATGGAGTCATTGAAGAAATATGGGAGGTTGATTACTTTAAAATTAAAGTTCATGTTTTTAACTGCAAATGGTTTATCGTTAACAATAATGTCAGACACGATGAATTTGTAATGAAAGTTGTTAATATGAATATATTGGAAGACACATCAGATTATTTTTAATGGCATTACATGCGAAACATATTTTCTATGTAGTTGATCAATCAGATATGCAGTGGTATGTTGTTTTACAAGGGAAAAAGCAATATGTTGGTGATTATCAACTTGATGAAGATGTTTATTTATGTGAAATTCCTACTTCCATGGAAAGATTAGCATAACATAATGATGAGTATGTTGAAGACATGGTTTGTGCTATAAGGAACAATCATGATGAAGGAATTTGGGAAAACAATCCATTTGTATATTCCTAATATTACAGGTAACACAAGTTTATTTATTGTTTACATTTATTATTTTCATAAAATGATATATATTTTAATGTTTTTCTTTATTAAAACACGTTTTAAAATGAATAAGTAGAAGTTTCTTGTTTATTTTAATTTTTTAGTTTATTTTATCATGTTTACCATTACGTAAATTATATATCTATTATTTTTGTAAAATGACAATTACTTTACCATGTTTACCTTGTTTACCTTGTCTACCATGTCTACCATGTCTACCATGTATACCTTGTTTACCATGTTTACCATGTTTACCATGTTTACTATGTTTACCATGTTTACCATGTTTACCTTGTTTACCATGTTTACCATAGTTTACCATAGTTTACCTTTATGTAACTTATATTTTTTTTATTTTTTTTAATGACAATTACACTAACATGTTTAACATGTTTACCATCTTGACCATTGTTTAACATGCTTACCATATTAGTCATGTTTATTATTATGTAACTTAGTTCAATTTTTCATTTTTTGTTTACATTAGTCTTGCAATATTTGAATTTGTATATTTTTGTACTAATGTTTGGTTTTTTTTGATTTGAAGGATAATGACAGATAAATCAGTTGATCAACCACATGATTCTGGAGATGAGCATAAGGATCATACCTCTGGGGAGGAACATTCACATGCTCCTCTTGATGTTCCCCAAACTTCCTCATGTGCTCCCATAACGACAAAGAGTTCAAGAGTTGGTAAACGTGGGTGCACATGTTTACCAAAATTATCACTTTACCGTACACAAGACCATAGGATACTCATTGATTTTGATGAGAATGATATTCTTATAGGTCCAAATGAATTTTTTTTAAGAGTTTTGTATTAACTCAGGGTAAGAGCAAAGTAATAATTTTGTATGATGATTGGAGAAGTGTGGACAAAGCGATAATATATCAGTTTTTAGAGACAATTTTGGTAAGATATTTTTCTATTGTTTGCATATGATTTATATTTTTATAGTATAATATGTTTTACCTCTTCTTTATAAGATGACATTTGATATTCCTGACACTCGAGTAGTTAGGAAGAAATGCATATCGATGTTTGCTAGGAGATGGAGGGATTTCAAATAAAACCTCACATATGATTTTATTTTTGGTCATAGGAGTCATGACAATCCATGTAATATATATCATTTTATAGATGAAGAAACATGGAGACAATTTGTTGAAAGTATAAGAAAATAATCATTTTTGGTAAGGGAAATATAAACTTTTATAATCTTTCTTATATAAATGATCTTATTAATGTTTTGTTAATGATTTATTATTCTTAATTTATAGAAAACAAGGAAATATCATCAGGAGATCCAATCTAAAAATGTATACCCTCATAGTTTATCATGGGGAGGGTATAAATTATTGGAATAACAAATTATGGTGGAAAAATTTCAAAAACTAAGATCATAGTCTTCATGCTTTGGAGAGGTTTCCCCTCTATTCCCTCAATCTAGACATGAAAAATAGAAGAGAGATCAGATGGGAAAAAGGGGAAATATCTTTTGGGAGATTCAAGAATCATAGATGAGAGGATTGTAAGATATTTATTTTATTTATTTAAGTTAACTATATTCTTCTCTTGGGAAAAAATCCCTCAAGGTATCATTGAATCATTTTTGAGGTGATTTTGTTTGTTGAAAAAGTGGACATATGTGTTGTGATTATTGACAAAGAAAACCATGACATATAAATTTGTTGAAAAAGGGGATTTCATGGTGGCATGTAGAGTTCAAGGGATGTGTTTAACGATTCTTGTTTGATTTAAGAATGTCGAAAAAGGAATGGATGATCTGGAGGCGGTACAAAAAGAGTAGATACAAGGTGGCACCGTTTTCCAGTGTTTGCCAAATTTTTGGGCCCGAAAAGCAAAAAATGAAGAAAAGTGGTTTTTGGAAAAGGGACTTGTGTGCTGTGTACTTGAAGGAGAGGAAAATTGCATGCCTAATGTTTTTCAAGATCAGAACATCAAAATATGGAAAAGGGATAAGGGGTGCCCAAGTTTTAGAGTTGGTCGCGCAAGTGATTTGTGCGGCAGAGACTTTCTCACCAAAAATTGCACGCCGAGGGGAGACTTGCGTGCCATCGCACAGGGTGTCCAAATTCCTATATATGCAGGTAAAACACTCATCATTTGTTGAAGAGTTCAACACTTAGAAAAATTAGAGCTCCCATTGCGCAGGTGTGGTGTTTGCGCAAGTGGTGTGTGTCCGCGCAAGTATAAGGTGCACGCCAAGTGATAGTTGCATGCCTAAGGTGGTTTGGGAGGGAAAGGAAGTGAGTCTCGCAAGTTTTAAGTTGTATAAGAAGGCGTCATGCAAGTGGTTTGGTGACACTTGTGCGTCAAATTTTGAAGAAGCGTGAAAGTTGTTGGTTGCACGCCAATATTGGTTTGAGCATAAAATGGTGTGCATCGTGCAAGTTTGGAGTTGCATAAGCTTGTGTCACGCAAGTGGTTGAGGAGGAATTGCGCGATAGTTTTGACTTGCATTCCTATACTTGTGTGTCGACTTAGAGAAGGGCGCCCGTTAAGGTTGATTCACGATAGTGATTCAAGGCTATGTGAAAGCTGGAAGATTTCCCGATTCCTTCGGTGCAAAGAGAGATTAATCTGTGGGTGAAATTTGGACTTAAACAGCATATCTACATACAATAGAGGATTTATTCATTAGTGATAATGAATAGACCTACAGGTCTATAAACTGTGAGTGGATCCTTTCCAGAGAAGTGAGCAAAGGAAGAGGAAGAATGTGATCCTCTCCACCAGCAGTGAGTCAGAGAGAGAGAAACCGGTAGTGACCTTTGGGAAATAAGTGATCTGACCCTAAACATTATAAAGGCAATGAGCCTAGGAATAGAAGTGATCTATCCTAAACCTTGTAAACAGCAGTGTGCTTATAGTGGATTTGGTACATCTACAAATTGCTAGTGTATGTTCCTTGGACGTAGCCCAGTGAGGGTGAACCAAGTAAAAATTGTCGTGTCCTGTGCATGCTTTACTTTCTATTTATATTATACAACGATAAAGAGAGAGAAGAGTGTTTTTCTTGACAGCAAAATAAGATCATAATGGGATTTAATTTAAATTAGTCATACCCTGATTCACCCCCACTCTCAGGGTATTCATCCTTATGGACCTAACAATTGGTATCAGAGCAAAGGTTCCTTTTATCAGAATTTTTTTCTCTGACTTGGTTCAATCGATCTGTGTGGTTAAAGATTCAGTCTAGTCTTATCTTGGTGTGCCATGGAAAAGTGAATAACATCAAAGAAGAAGCAGAAGTCAGGTGGTATCCCTCAGTGTGGAGGTGTCTGTGGAGACAGTGTGATTCAGTTAAAGGAATCTAGTAGTGAACCAAATGTTGATTTGGATAAAGTGTACAGTGAAAAATCATACTCATTCAATGATGCTAAAGGAATGAGTGAAGAACCTGATATTCCAAGTGATGTTGGAACTACTTATGATGAAGAAGCTCCAAGATAGCGAAAATTGGAAGTTGTCCATAAAACAAAGTAAGTGGATCATAAGTTGGATGAAAAGATTAAATATAATGATATTTGGATCCAAGCACTGGAAACTGAGATCAACAAGTTAAGAGGTTTGAATCAACAACTTATTGATGTAGCTACTGATCTAAGGGAGAAGAATAATTCTCAAGATGAAGAACTACAAAAGATATCTACAAAGGTAGAAAAATCAAAAGCTGATGTCAAGGGAAATAATCTGAACTCAGATGAGATTCAAAATTTGAAATTCAGAAATGATAATATTTCTACACAGCTATCTGAACTAGTTCAGAAGAATCAAAGTCTACAAAAAGAGAATGTATCTATCTCTGAATCTATTTCTCAATAAAAATTGAAAGTAAAGGATCTAAGTGATATGGTAGAAAATCTCACACGAGAACTGGAAGATGAGATGAGTTGTGGAAAGAATATCAGAAGAGAACTCAATACCCAACTTGAATCAAGTGATATGAAGATTCAGAAGTTGGAAGAACAGCTAGAATCAGTAAAGAAAGAAGTGGAGAAATCCAATTCTAGAGGAAAGCCTAAAATGAAGGATGCCTTGCACTTACTATTTGATTATCCTTCGACAGGTGATGATGAAATGAAAATAAATTTTTCTATTTCTAAAAAGAGGAAAGAACAAATTTTCTCAGCTCAAAGTTCATATGGTTTGGAAAAAACTGGTACTGGATTTCATCAATCACCTTCCATGCATGATAGAAAGAGAGCTATGAATAGTTCCAGATATGGAAAAAATCCTATAGGTGCTGGAGATAGGCCTAAGAGGACATTTACAAGAAGTAGTGGCGACATGTGATATTTTTGTGAGATTCATGGCCATACATCAATATTTTGTTTAGAGGCTTAGGAATACATTTCAGGCTATGAAAATAGAGTGATTACTAAATCTGAGAATAAGAAGAAGTGTTATGAGAAATCTGAAAGAAGAGTCTCTTAGAGGAAAGCATTTATTAGATTCTATTATTGTGGAAGAATGGGACACACCATGAGTATGTGTCAGGAAGCTCAGGAGCTCAATGTTATAGGAAGAACGCAAGATGCATCAACATCTCAATAGAGAAATGATGAAATGAGGTATGCCTTTGATGGAAAATGTTTTATATGTTCTGATTATGGGCATTTTCCAAGACATCAAAACAAGAAGAAAGTAGTAAATGTAAAGGAACTTGAAAGGATATTCACGACTCCAGTGGTGTATAATGAGGAATCGTACACTGGAAGACAAAGTGGTAAATTGGAAAATAGGATTAGAGCCTCAGGGGAATCACTTAGAGATGAACGAAAGGTGTATCAATCACCTCCTATTTCACACTCACAATTGCTATCTAATAAATAAAATGAACAAATATGGATAAAAAAGAGAGGAAACTCTACAGATGTGAGTAAGAATAATGTACGTTCAGTGGAGGACCTACCAACAATGAAAAATAGTGTAGGGACTTGGATATCTGATAAACGAAAGATGAACAAAGAATGCATTGAAAAATTTACATGTAGTGTTCCTCAACAAGAAGTGGAGGAAAGAGAAATACCCCGACAATGGTGGAATAAGAAAGGAAAGGTGACAAGTAAAAATATTCCTACCCAGAGATGGAATCAAGGGAAATGGAATTTTGGTGGACAATCAAAGAATTAAATGTGTACCAGTTGGATTAAACCCCAAACTGTGAGAAAGGATAAGCCTACAAAATCCACATATCAGAAGAAGACTCAGAATTTGAGTAAATAATGCTTTGTCATATGGCCAGAGCAGTTAAAATTGGATAGGAAGTTAGAAGAAGCAAGTAAAGATTGTGATTATCTGCAAGAAATAATCAAAGGGTTGACCCATCAGGATCAACCACAATCCTCATCCTAAGGTTTCCAGAATAATCCCTCTCCCTATGTATATAAATGTTATTAATTGATGATTCAAGTGTTTCAGGTTTTAGGGAGATAAGATCCAAGGGAAAGTAGCATCTAAATATGCAAAGTGGATAAGTGATGTGCTCTAGGGTTTCAATTGCCTCAAATTTGGTGCCAAAGTTGAATAAGAAAAGGAGAAACAAAGTAGAATAAGAAGTGATTGTGTTATTAACTTTATCTCTTGTTTCCTACACTGAGTTCCAACTCAATGGGATTAGAGATTTTTTAGTGGCTTATTGCTGAGTGGAATATGAGAATAAATGACATAGGAGAAGAAGAATGTTTATGGGTCTAAACAGTAGGCCTAACCCCAGGAAGTGTTTCATAACATAGGGGGAGCATTCAATAAAAAAATCGGATATAAGATCCATTAAAGAAATAATTTGATGACTCAGCCTAGGTTTTTCCTATTGAGGGAAGAAAGAAACACATGTATAAGCAGTAATAATCATGCATCTCATGTTTAACTATTTCATTCTAACAAGTGGTACTAGCTGACAGTTTTCAGGATACCAAGAAGCTGCAAGAGAGTATCAACCCTGTCTCAACAAGAAGCTCAGAAAAGTAGCTGAAAAAAGTGAAGCCACTGAATAATGAAATAGTGAGAAATTTCCTGATGAAAGTGTTGAGGAAGAAAGCAACATAGGGGGAGCAGAAGTGAATGATGTTGATTCAGAAAAGAATCAGACGTGGGATATTATTTTGAGGAAAACACATAAGAATTTCATCAGTAATAAATGGGTCTATCACAACAAGATGAATGAAGATGGCATAATGATTCAGAACAAAGCATGACTAGTGTGCAAGGGGTAATACTAGATAGAGTGAATAGATTTTGATGAGACATTTGCACCAGTTGCAAGGTTGGAGACAATCAGATTATTCCTAGCCATTGTAGTGCAATGGAAGTTCAAAGTGTTCCAGATGGATGTAAAATCTGCATTCTTGAATGGGGTTCTAGAGGAGGAAGTGTATATTGATCAGACATATGCTTTTCTCATTCATGAGGATGAGAACAAGTTTTGAAGACTAAATAAGGAGTTGTATGGGATGAAACAAGCACCAAGAGCATGGTACTCAAGGATTGATCAGTACTTGAAGAAGCTTGGTTTCTAGCATGGGGGAGTTGATTACAATCTCTATTTCAGCAATGACAGTAATCAAAGTATGATAGTGTTGGTGTATGTCGATGACATAATATTTGGCTGATCAGATTAAGCTCAGTGCAGACAGTTTTTTCAATTTCATGAAAACTGAGTTTGAAATGTTAATGATTGGAGAGCTAACATTTTTACTTGGTCTACAGGTGACACAAGGAATGGAAAATTAATTTCTCAATCCAAATATGCCAAGGAGGTTTTGAAAATATTTTTAATAGAAAATTACAAGGAGATGAAGACTCCTGTTGCTACCCGGATGAAACTGTCCAAAGATGAGAATGACAAGGCAGTTAATATCATAGAATACAGGAAAATTATTGGAAGTTTTCTATACTTGACCACAATAAGGCCTAACATTGTATTAGACACATTCCAATTAGCGAGATATCATATTAATCCCAAGTAAATCCACATGATTGCAGTGAAAAGAATACTTCAGTATATCAAGGGCACGATGGACTTCGGCTTGACATATAATGACAAATCTTAGACAGAGTTATTGGGATATAATGATGCAGACTGAGCCAGTTCAGTGGATGATAGAAAATAAATGTCAGGTGGTGCATTCTATCTTGGTGGATTGTGTATTTCTTGGCTAAGAAAGAATCAAGATTTTATTTCATTGAGCACCGCGGAAACTGAGTATATTGCGGCCACTCAAGCATGAACATAGTTATTGTGGATAAAGCAACAGCTTGAAGATATTGGATTTGAAGTGAAGTCTCTGATAAAACACTATTTTTTTGAATATTTTATTGATAATAAATGATATAATTTCCTCAAATTTTTCTAAATATATTCATTTATGAAATATTTGGGATTAGATCATTCATTTGAAAATTTGATGAAAATTTTAGTTTTACACTTTTAAAATATACTGTATTATTTTGAATATAAATATTTTAATATTTATTATTTGAACTTAATCTTTTGTAACAGTGTTCCTAACTTAATTTTCTACAACTTTCATTCAGGACACTAGATCTAAATAGTGCATTTAGATGGAGTAAATGGGCCATTAAACCAATGGTGGGATGGACTCAGCTGAATGAACATGGGTTTTGTATTTGGGACATATCTTCTTCATCCAGGCTTGGATTGGGTCCAAATTTTGGGGAAAGCTCGGGGATAGGATTTGGAATAAATAATCATTCTGGAAGTCCGGTCAATTCACACGTTGTAGAGTTCAACTAGGTGGTGAAACTTAGAATAAAATATTTGGATGAGTTTTTCATTTCACACTTAAAAAGTTATGTAACCCTATCCCTCACAAACTCTATTTAAAGGAAGTTTTAACTATTTTGGAAGGATGGTTGAGGCTTTGGGAAGGTGTGTCCGAAAGGGTGTCTCTTGAGAGTCCCTCACAACTCTTGGAAGAAGTAAGTCTTTGTGCAAAACTCTCTTCAAAAAAGGCTCTCCTCTCCCACCTCCTCTTTGTATTTTTTTTTTCATGTTTGTTTCTTGAAATTTTCTTGAAATAATCTTCAGTGTTATTCAATTTTCTTCTTCTATTAATCTTCTTAATTGGGTTGGAATCAAGAGTGGAGATGATATTGGGTTCTACCCTTTCAAACCTTTTCTCATGCAAAACGTCTCCATGATGACTACACCGCCCATGGAATAGTAGTTCTTTTTAGTAATCAATCTATCTCTATACTTCTTCATTCATTTATTTTGAATCAATGAGATACTATAATTCACATATTATGATCTATTAATTGATCTTTTAATTTAAATTAAACTAATTAAGCAATTGAATAGTTAACACAAAAACACACGAGGTCGGGAATTGTGTGAACTGTGAGAGCGCAACCTTAACCGGTAATTCAAAACTACATGGGATTAATTTGTAGAGTTCAAACATAATCCCTAAACTCAATTAGTCCTCATTTCCAGAATGGATATGTGCCTTAATTTACCACTGACCATAAGCTAATCTTATAACATCAATCAAAGCAGGGTGTTGCGATTTCATGTTCCGAAGTTAGCCTAGGGTTAAATTCACTTCATCTTCGTGGTAAAGTTAATTCTCGTAGGGTTTAGGATTTAACAAATTAAGGGATCATAATTAAGTTAATGTTAATTTAAATGATAATGATTAATAATAGAGCGAAGAGGTAGATTTAGATCAATTATTCCTTTTAAAATATTTTCTAAAAAAAACATCTTCTTGTTGTGTCTTTTTAATCAAACTTCATTTCAAAATTAAAAACAAAAAAATGCAATCTTCTGCCAAAAAACTTCTTCATGTTTTATAAATTATAAAACACCACCCCCATACTTTCAAGTAGTTTTTTATTCTATTTTATTTTATTTATAGAATACCTCTGAAAAGTTGTTTTAATTCACTTCCTCCTTTGAGAGACGACCTTGGTCAACCACTCTGCTGCACCTAAGTACCCCAAAATCACACTAATCATTTGAGGGCACCCATGACAGCGCTCTTTTAAATTGGAACCGTTGCTGGGAAGGCAAGTAATTATTTCAAATAATTAGAGGTATTTATTTTATTTTACATTTTATTCTCTTCATCTCTTCTTTCTTCCTTCTTTACCCAATCTGATTTATTTTTTCTTATTCTTATTTTATTTTCTTCTACTTATTTTTGGACCATCAACTCAAACTTCTAATTTTAATTTTAATATGGTCCAATTTCCTTCTTTCTATCATTCATTGATTTATGGAATGATCTAATCCTGAGGATCTTTTAGATCTTGACCCTGAGATTAAACGTAGCCTTCGAGCTCGAATCAGACATTCTCAGTCTACGTGAAGTTTCAACATTCAACAAATTGGAGAATTACTCCAATATCAGAACATTAAAATTGTAAGAAATTAAAATTCAACCATAAAACAAGAACCAATGGCTGAAAATAATGGAAATGAACTTAATAGAACCATTCGAGAATTGGCTGTACCTGATATTAACTATCAACCAAATTGTATTGCATATCCAAATCTCGAATCAGACTTTGAACTAAAATCTGGGTTAATTCACTTACTTCCAAAGTTTCATGGCCTCTCTAGTGAGGATCCCATTAAACATTTGAAATAATTTAATTTGGTTTTCTCAACCCTAAAACCTAGAAATATCTCTGAATATCAAATCAAACTAAGAGAATTCTCATTCTCACTTGATGGAGCTGCGAAAGACTGGATGTATTATTTACAACCCGAAGATGTAACTTGTTGGAATGATTGGAAACGTCTTTTATTACAGAGATTTTTTCCAGCATCGAGGACCACTTCTATTCGTAAGGATATATCGGGGATCAAGCAAGCACAAGGGGAGTCAATGTATGAGTATTGGGAGCGATTCAAGAAGTTGTGTGCAAGCTGCCCACATCACCAAATCAGTGAGAAATTACTCATCCGGTACTTCTATGAGGGACTAACACCTATGGAGAGAAGCATGGTGGATTCTGCAGCTGGAAGAGCATTGGTGGACAGGACACTAGTAGCTGCACATGCGTTTATCGACAAGATGGCCCAAAACTCCCAACAATTTGGCGATACAGGTATACTACATGTTAGGGGAGTACATCAGGTAAGTCCTTCTTCTATTGAAAGTCATTTGATTGATACCAAGTTGGAAGAATTGACCAATATGGTGAGGCAGATTTCTTTGGCTCAAAAGGCATCCCAACCCACTCCTTCAAGGCCTTGTGGTATTTTCACTGAGACAAGCCACCCAACTGACTGTTGTCCACAACTCCAAAAAACAGAAGATTGTGCAGTAGTGTTCCCTGGGAGAACATATCAGCAGCAAAAACAGACATATCCCCAAAATAAGTATGACACCTTTGCACCAACATTCAACCAAGGGTGGAAGGATCAATCAGACACGAGGTATGGCTCTGGGCAACAACAAAGACCCCCTTTTCAAACAAACTTCCAGCAGCCTCCACCTTACCAACATGGTTTCCAACAACCCCAAAGGAGATTCGAAGCTCAAACATCAACAAGTCAGCAACAAGGGAATCTAAAAAACAAGGTAGACTCTAACACTAATGATCTTTTGAAACAAATTGTTCTTAATCAACAGAATGAGCTGAAGAGTCAAGGTTCTGAGTTGAGGGAGTTGAAGACTCAAATGAGCCATATTGCCACTACCCTCCATGAACTAGTAAGTAAGAATTCTGGAAATCTTCCTTCCCAACCCACTCCAAATCCAAAGGGGAATGTTAGTGCCATCACATTGAGAAGTGGGAAGAAAATGAACAATACATCTGTACCTACCATTCCACTGGGATTCACCTCAACTCCATAGAATACGCATTTCTTACCAACTGATGACCAATCCAAGGAGAAAGATAAAGGTAAGAAAAAGATTGATGATGTTCCTCATAAACCCCTTCCTTTTCCAAATAGGGTTGTTCAAACCAAGAAGATGGCTGAAGAGGCAATGAAAAAAGAGGTTTTGGACACATTCAAGTATGTTGAGATCAACATCCCTCTACTTGAAGCCATCAAAAAAATCCCAAGGTATGCCAAATCCTTAAAAGAACTCTGTACCAATCGAAGAGGGATCAAGGGAAATGAGAGGATCAATCTTGGAAGGAATGTGTCAGCACTCATTACACCAACTCTAGCAATGCTGACAAAGTGCAAGGATCCTGGGACATTCACCATCCCATGTACCATAGGTGAGTTTCACTTCTCTGATGCTCTTTGTGATTTAGGAGCTTCAATAAATGTGATGCCTCACTCTGTATTCTCTTCTTTACAGGTTGGTGAGTTGAAGCCGACAAGAGTAGTGGTGCAATTAGCGAATAGAGCTACGACATATCCAGCGGGAGTCCTTAAGGATGTACTTGTCCAGGTAAGAGACATGATCTTTCCAGCAGATTTCTACATGATTAACTTGGATGATGATCAGGTAAGTTCTCATTCCCCCATTATCTTATGTAGACCCTTCCTCAAAACTACAAAAACTATAATAAATGTCAATGAGGGTACACTTTACATGGAATTTGGGGATGAAGTTGTGATATTTAATGTTATAGAATCCATGAATTACCCCTATGAGGACCATTCTACTTTTTTTATCTCCCATTTTGAACCACTAAGTAAAAACTCCATGTATTTTGATTGTCCTATGTTTAGAGAGATTGTGAGTATTGGTTCTAGTTTGACGTCTAAGAGTAATTTCACACCTGTTTTTGATGGAAAAACCTCTAATGGATTTGATTTTGATGTGGATTCAAATTCTAATCATGTAAGCTCTGATTATGACATGGATGTTGAGTATGCTGATGGATTTGATGCATTATTTTCTAATTTTGATGATTTTTATTCTGATACTGATGTTCATTGTGCATATATGTCTGTTGCATCAATTTCTCCATCCATACATCACCCCCCTACATTGGAACTCAAGCCATTACACCCAAATCTTAAATATTCATACTTGTTGAGTGGTGAAAAATTACCTGTTATCATTTCTAATAATATTCCTTTTGAACATGAAGAAAAACTTTTGAATATTTTCAGGGAGAACATCCGGGCAATCGGGTGGACCTTGGCTGACATATCAGGTATTATCCCCTCCATTTGCATGCATAGGATTATTTTAGAGGATGGGGATAAACCGATGAGGCAAACACAAAGGAGACTAAATCCAAACCTTCTGGAGGTTGTTAAAAAAGAGGTTGAAAAATTGCTCGAGGCAGGTATAATTTAACCTATTTATGACTCATAATGGGTTAGCCCTGTCCAGGTTATACCAAAGAAAACTAGTTTCACTGTTATAAAAAAATGAAAATGATGAGTTAGTTCCTGTGAGAGTACAAAACAATTGGCGAGTGTGTATTGATTATAGGAAACTAAATCAATCCACTCGTAAGGACCATTTCCCACTTCCATTCATTGACCAGATGCTTGAGAGACTTGCAGGTGGGACACATTATTGCTTCATGGATGGTTTCTCTGGCTATTTTCAGGTTCCCATTACAGTAGAGGACCAGGAGAAGACAACATTCACCTTCCGATTCGGTACCTTTGCTTACTGAAGGATGCCATTTGGACTTTGCAATGCCCCAGGTACCTTCCAGAGATGCATGGTGAGTATTTTCCCAGATTTCATTGAAACCTTCATGGAGGTATTTATGGATGATTTTACAATTTATGGATCCTCATTTAATGAATGTCTCTCTAGTTTGGGTGATGTGTTTCATCGTTGTATTGAGAAGAATTTGGTCTTAAATTTTGAAAAATTTCATTTCATGGTCGAAAAGGGAATTGTATTAGGTCATATAGGCTCACAACATGGAATTGAAGTTGATAAATCTAAGGTAGAAATTATTTCATCCCTGCCATATCCTACATGTGTGCATGATGTTTGATCATTCCTTGGACATGCTTGATTTCATCGATGCTTCATCAGAGATTTTAGTAAGATCGCTCTACCCTTATCTCGATTGCTTCAAAAAGATATTGACTTCAATTTTGATGATTCATGCAGGGTATCATTTGATGAGCTAAAGAAGTGTCTGACCACTCCACCAATCATACAGCCCCCATGGTGGGACCTTCCATTTGAGCTTATGTGTGATGCATCCAACTTCGTGGTTGGAGCTGTCTTATCTCAGAGGGTGGAGGGACATTCACATGTGATTTTGTATGCATCGAGGACGTTGGATTCTTCCCAATCAAATTACACAACCATAGAAAATGAGTTTCTTGCTGTCATATTTTATTTAGATAAATTCCGTTCATATTTATTGGGCTCTAAAGTAGTTGTTTTTTCTGACCATGCAGCTTTGAGGTACCTCTTGAAGAATACAGATGTAAAGCCCAGGCTGATCCGATGGATGCTCCTTCTTCAAGAATTTGATATTGAGATAAATGACAAAAAGGGTTCAGAAAACTTGGTGGTAGACCACATGAGTAGGCTTACTCACACACTAGAGGGTGACACCTTGGACCAAGTACCACTTCGGGACACTTTCCCCGATGAGCATCTCTATACCATCTCAGGTATACATCCTTGGTATGCTGATTTAGTTAATTACATTGTTTCCTCTTAAATCCCAGTAAATTTAAAGAAGCATCAAGTCCAAAAATTAAAAAGTGAGTCTAGGTTTTATGTGTGGGATGATCCTTACCTCTGGAACATGTGTAGTGACCAAGTCATTAGGAGGTGTGTTCCCGATCATGAGTTTGAGTCTGTTTTGCATTTCTATCATACACTTGCTTGTGGTGGACACTTTTGACCCCAAAAGGCAGCTAGGAAAGTTTTGGACTCTAGATTATATTGGCCTAGCTTATTCCATGATGCCCATGTGATTTGTAAGTCATGATCTCATTTCCAACACACTGGGAACATTTATAGGAGACTTGAGATGCCCCAACAACCCATACTATTCTATGAGATTTTTGATGTATGGGGCATTTATTTTATGGGTCCTTTTCCAAGTTCATTTGGATTTTTGTATATTTTGGTTGCTATTGATTATGTGAGTAAATGGGACGAGGCCAAGGCCACTAGGATTGACGATTCTTATGTTGTAGTGGATTTTGTCAAGGATCAAATTTTCTGCAGGTTTGGAGTACCAAAGGCCATCATCAGTGACCAAGGGACACACTTATGCAATCAGAATTTGGCTTCCCTCCTTCAGAAGTATGGGGTGACACAAAAAACATTAACACCATACCACCCCCAAACAAATGGCCAGGCTGAGGTTTCAAATCGTGAGTTGAAACAGATTTTAGAGAAAACCGTGCAGCCAAATAGGAAGGATTGGAGCAATCACTTGGATGGTGCATTGTGGGCTTATAGGACAGCATACAAGACACCCATTGGTATGTCCCCATTTTGGATTGTTTTTGGGAAAGCATGTCATCTCCCTGTAGAAGTTGAGCATCGGGCTTATTGGGCTATAAAGAAATGCAACATGGATTTAGCCCAAGATGGAATCCAAAGGAAGCTGCAAATTCAAGAGCTTGAGGAGATTCGATTATCTTTATATGAGAACTCAAGGCTCTATAAGGAAAAATCAAAAGAATCTCATGATAGAATGATCCAACAAAATGAGTTTCATGTTGGAGAGAAAGTGCTTCTCTACAGTTCACGACTGAAGCTGATGCCTGATAAGTTGCATTCCAGATGGTTAGGTCCTTATGTTGTGACTAATGTTTTTCCTTATGGTGTAGTCGAGATCACACAAGAGGACACTAGAAGGAGCTTTACAGTCAATGGGAAATGTTTGAAGAGATACATTGAGGGGTTTCCTACTGATGCAATGGATTTTATCACACTGCATGACCCCATCATTACTTGAGCACATCAGGCTGTTCCTAACCCTTTCACTTTTATATTATTTTTCCTATTTAAAAATTCTGCATTTCATGTGCATATATCATCTCATGGGTTCACATTGAGGACAATGAAATATTTTAAGTGTGGGGGGAGGGAACCTTTTAGTTTAGTAATTTCAATTGTTTTCCTGTTTAAAAAATGTTGTGTGTTTTTCAAATTTCGTGTGTTTATTTTTCAATTTTCTTTGTGTTTTTGAAATTTTTGAGTTGAAATGATTCTAATCACAATTTTAAAATACATATCAATGAGTGAAACAATTTATCCCTTGAAACTAATCTTAAATGAATGCTGAAATGACTTTGTTTCAAGTTCAAATATTTAGTAATTTCATGAAAAGTACACTAAATTTTGAATCCCATGCCACATATCACTATATTTATATTTGAAATCACTTTCCTGTGAGGCTTCTGAACCATTATTTTCATATTCTTTACATTCACCTCACTTCTTGAGAGAACCAAACCATGCTTGATTTAACCAGAATTTGATCTATTCCTGTCAAAACTTGAGGGTTTGAGGTACTTATGTTTAAATGATTGAGTAATTTGTTTGGTATTAAAGCCCCTATTTCAAAGAGTTCTTTTTTATAATGGCCTACCTTGAACATTTAATCCTTGTATCCCTTAGAAGCCATGCACAACCTGTTAGGTTAGCCACATTACAAGCCAATTTTCCTTATCCAACCAACTCTTGAAGTGAAATTTCATAATCTGGTTGATCTTAAGTGTGGGGGAATCTATCTTGTGTTGTGCTACCACATTCTGTGATACTTTGGGTGGAAAATTAAATTCTGAAGAGATGTGTTTTCTACTGAAGAAAGTCATTATATTGAAATCTATTCCTTTTCTAGAGCTTTCTTGACAAGTGAGGCTGTGCCTTTTCTAGAGCTTCTAATTGAGGTGGAAAACTGTGCCTATCTAGAGCTTTCAAGAAAATCATGTTTGAGAAGATTAACATTTTTTATGATGAAATGATGAATGGTGTAAAATTTTCATGACTTTTCATGATGATGGAGATGAATTGATACTATGGGGATTTAGGAGAAGACTATATTTAAGTGAAAATTAGATTAATGCAATTTTGCTTCAAAAAGAGTCAAGCCCTCCTCATTTAGCCTCATAATTTTTCACATCTAAATCCTACCAACTGAAAGCCACAAAACAAACCTAAAAAGTCCTCATGATAAACATATGTCCTTTACTAGGAATTTATCAAACCTATGATGACCCTTGTATGAGTTTGGATGAGAAATACATTGCAATTTTTTTTTGACATTTCTGTGATAAGCGAAAATTCAAGCGAGGTAAGTGTTTTGTGCATGGGAGGATAAATAAAGTAGAAATATATTGAATGATATAAATTAAAAACTTGAAATAATTTTTTTTATAAGGCATGATACCTTTTTTTTCTTGGTGTGTAATTGTTTGATCTCAAGGATATGTGTTTTAAAATTGGTTTTGATTTGATATTGATGTTTACTTGACATGAGGTTTTGCCCAGGAGTGCAAAAGGGTAAGTGTGGGGGAGTTAATAAAACACTATTTTTTTGAATATTTTATTGATAATAAATGATATAATTTCCTCACATTATGCTAAATATATTCATTTATGAAATATTTGGGATTAAATCATTCATTTGAAAATTTGAGGAAAATTCCAGTTTTACCCTTTTAAAATGTACTGTAGTATTTTAAAGATAAATATTTTAATATTTATTATTTGAACTTAATATTTTTTAACAGTGTTCCTAAATTAATTTTATACAACTTTAATTCAGGACACTAGAGAGAAAGAGTGCATTTGGATGGAGTAAATGGGTCATTAAACCAATGGTGGGCTGGACTCGGCAGAATGGAAATGGGTTCTTTATTTGGGCCATATCTTCTTCATCTAGGATTGGAATGAGCCAAAATTTTGAGGAAATATCAGGGAAATGATTTTTCACAAATCATCCATCTGTAAGTCTGGTCAATTCACACGTGTTTGAGGTCAACTAGGCGGTGCAACTTGGAATAAAATATTTGGCCGAGTTTTTCATTTCAAACTTAAAAAGTTATGTAACCCTAGCCCTCACAAACTCTATTTAAATGCGGTTTTAACTCTTTTGGAGGGTTGGTAAAGGCCTTATGAAGGTTTTTTAGAAAGAGTGTCTCTTGGGATCCCCTTATAACTCTTGGAAGAAGTAAGGCTTTGTGCAAACCTCTCTTCCAAAAAGGCTCTCCTCTCCCACCTCCTCTTTGTATTTCTTTTCTTTCATGTTTGTTTCTTGAATTTTTCTTCAAATAATCTTCTGTGTTCTTAAATTTTCTTATTCTATTAATATTATTAATTGTGTTGGAATCAAGAGTGGATACGAGATTGGGTTCTACCCTTTCAATCCTTTGCTCATGCAAAACGTCTCCACGATGACTACACCACCCATGGAAGAGTAGTTCTTTTTAGTAATCGATCTATTTATATCCTTCTTCATTAATTTATTTTGAATCAATGAGCTAATATAATTCACATATTATGATATATTAATTGAGTTTTTAATTTAAATTATACTAATCAAGCAATTTAATAGTTAACACAAAACACGCGTGGTCGAGAATTGTGTGAACTGTGAGAGCGTAACCTTAACCGGTAATTCAAAACCACATGGGATTAATTTGTAGAGTTAAAAAATAATCCCTAAAATCAATTAGTACTCATTTCTATAATGGATATGTACCATAATTTACCACTGACCATAAGCTAATCTTATAACATCAATCAAATCAGGGTGTTGCGATTGCATGTTCCGAAGTTAGCATAGGGTTAAATTCACTTCATCTTCGTGGTAAAGTTAATTCTCATAGTGTTAGGGATTTAAAAAATTAAGGGATAATAATTAAGTGAATGTTAATTTAAATTATAATGATTAATAATAGAGTGAAGAGTTATAGTTAGATCAATTACGCCTTTTAAAATATTTTTGAAAAAAAACATCTTCTTGTTGTGTCTTTTTAATCAAACTTCATTTCAAAATTAAAAACAAAAAAAATGAAATCTTCTTCCAGAAAACTTCTTCAAGTTTTATAAACTATAAACAACCACCCCCCATCCTTTCAAGTAGTTTTTTTATTCTATTTTATTTTATTTCTATAATTCCTCTGAAAAGTTGTTTTAATTCACTTCCTCCTTTGAGAGACGACCTTGGTCAGCCACTATGCTACACCTAAGTACCCCAAAATCACACAAATCATTTGGGAGAACCCACGAAAGTTCTCTTCCAGTCTCTAATAAGAATCTAGTATGATAACTCAAGTGTTATCAATATTAGTAAAAATCCCATCCATCATTCAAGGACAAAGCACATTGAGATAAAGTATCATTTTATTAAGGAGAAGGTTGAGTAGGGAATTGTGAAGTTGGAGTATGTGCCTACAGAGATATAGGTTATAGACATTATGACATAGGACTTATCCAAGGAAGATTTTGAGAGACATCAACTGGATTTGGGATTTCAGTCGACTCCCCACACTTGAAAGATTGTGGATGTGGAACCCCCTCTCCCCGAGGTATGATGTGTTTTTCCCTAGTGTATTGATATGTGTTCTCTACTCTGTTACAGACTACAAAGAAGTGACCTTTGTGTTCATTGAAAAAGGGGGAGAAAATAGTGCTTGTTCAAGGGGGAGACCATGTGGCTATTTGAAAAATAATGAATGATATGGGGAGAAGTTTACAGGTGGAACAACGAGATACGGGGAGCAATGAGAAAGGGGGAGCGTATTAAATCTGACGATGCTAGAAGTGATCGATCAAAGAATAGATATCACGATATCTGAGGATCATGATAAAAGTAGAAGAGTGGTGTTGGAATGTAGTAAGAATATTTCCAAAAATTGGTATCAGTTTGGTAAAAATTGGTATTAGTTTGGTGTCAACAGTGGGTGTCAGAGATGAAGTGATTCATTGATGAAATTTTCATTTACTCTTGTTTCTCATGCCCAACATTGATCATGTGGTCTTAGAGTATATGTTGAGTAAATCCTTGATCTCTATCAGAATCAAAAAAGGAAAATGGTGGATGAATAATTAAAAATGTATCTTTTTATGGAAGAGTTGTCAACAAACCCAAAGGGGAAGATTGTTGGGAAAAAATCCCTCAAGGTATCATTGAATCATTTTGAGGTGGTTGTGTTTGTAGACAAAGTGTAAATTTGTGTTTTGATTTTTGATAAAGAAAACCATGACATAAATTTTTTTTGACAAAAGGGATTTCATGGTGGCATGTAGAGTTTAAGGGCTATGTTTAATGATTCATGTTCGATTCAAGAACGTCGACAAAGGAATGGATGATCTAGAGGCTTTACAAAAAGAGAAGAAACAAGGTGGCGCCGTTTTCCAGTGTTTTCCAAATTCTTGGTCCTGAAAATCGACAAATGAAGAAAAGTGGTTTTTGGAAAAGTGACTTGCGCACCGTGTACTTGAAGGAGAGGAAACTTGAATGCCTAATGTTTTTCAAGATCAGAACATCAAAATATGGAAAAGGGATAAGGGGTGCCCAAGTTTTAGAGTTGGTCATGCATGTGATTTGTGCGGTGGAGACTTGCGTGCCGAAACTTTCACGCCAAGGGGATACTTGTGTGCCATCACACAGGGTGTCCAAATGCCTATAAATACAGGTTGACCCCTCCTCATTCAGTGAATAGTTCAACACTTAGAAAAATCAGAGCTCCTGTCGTGCAGGTGTGGTGGTCACACAAGTGGTGTGTGGTTGCACAAGTATAAGGTGCGCGTCAGGTGATAGTTGCACGCCTAAGGTGGTTTGGGTGAGAAAGGAAGTGAGTCACACAAGTTTTGAGTTGTAGAAGAATGCATCACATAAGTGGTTTGGTGACACTTGCACACCAGATTTTGAAGAAGTGCGAAAGTTGTTGGTTGCGTGCCAATATTGGTTTGGGCGTAAAAGGGTGTGCGTCGTGCAAGTTTGGAGTTGAAAAAGCTTGTGTCGCGCAAGTGGTTGAGGATAACTTGCACGCCAGTTTTGACTTGAGTGTCGATACTTTCATGCCGACTTAGAGAAGGGTTCCAGGTAAGGTTGATTCACAGAAGTGATTCAGGGCTGCATGAAATCTGGAAGATTTCCCGACACCTTCAGTGCAAAGAGAGATTCATCTATGGGTGAAAGTTGGAATTCAAAAACACATCTACATACAACATAGGATGTATTCATTAGTGATAATGAAGAGACCTACAGGTCTATAAACTGTGAGTGGATCCTTTCTAGAGTAGTGAGTAAAGGAAGAGGAAGAAGGTAATCCTCTCCAACGGTAGTGAGCCAGAGAGAGAGAAATAGGGAGTGACCCTTAGTAAAGCATTTAGATGACCCTAAACATTGTAAAGGTAGTGATCTTGTGAATATAAGTGATCTATCTCGAACCTTGTAAACTGCAGTGTGCTTATAGTGGATTTGGTACATTCTCACATTGCCGGTGTATATTCCTTGGACGTAGCCCAGTGAGGGTGAACCAAGTAAAAATTGTTGTGTCCTGTGCATGCTTTACTTTCTGTTTATATTGTGAAATGGGAGAGAGAGAGAAGAGTGTTTTTCTTGACAGTGAAACAAGATCATAATGGGATTTAATTTTAAATTAGTCATACCCTGATTCACCCCCCTCTCAGGGTATTCAACCTTGTGGACCTAACATCTTCATATAATTTGAATTATCACAGAAATGTTTAATTAATTAATATATGATTCTCTTGAGGATCAGAGCTCATAGAGGTTATTTACAGCTACTGTGAGGCAAGATATTTTATATGTAGCATTGGTAAAGCCCTAACATCCTGATCGTGTATGAGGATATCAGATGAGTGTATCAGTAAGAAATTTTTTTCCACGTTCTTCAACTTCTTCCATGGAGGGTGTTTATAAAAAAATAGAATCCTTGGAGGCTAAATTTTATAATATTAATGCGACGATGGAAGAAAATATTAGAGCATCGGTACATTCTATGTTTTTAGACATGAAAAGACAATTTTAGATTGTAGCTCCCACTCCTCCACCTCCCCCTACAGACCTCATTATTTATCCTCCACCTCCACCCGTAGCTCCCAATCCCCCACCTCAGCCTTCAGACCCCATTTTTTATCCTACTACTCCGCCACAACTTTATACTTATTGCGAGTTGTATGTTGATGATCCTCAACATCATATAGTTGCATATGGACTGGTATATTGTATAAGAGATACAATTCATCATCAACAGTTATAGGTATAACATCATAGACTCACTATAAAAGATATTATAGATAGATCAGCTTGAGTACCATTACCTACATATGAGGTGATTGATAGTTGGACATATTATCAACCATTTTTTTAATTTGGCCATCCATACTTCTAAGAATCATTAACATAGAGGTATGTATGTTATGTATTCTATTTATTTTTTATTAAAGTTGTTTTAACATTTGAAAACTAATATATTATTCTATTTATTTTTATAAGAATACTTCAAAGGTAAATAAATATTGTATAAACAACAAAAAAGAAAAATGTCTATGACATCAGATACATATTCTAGTAGTCTTTACAAATTGTCAAGATATTTAAATTTATTGGCATATCATTATGAGTTTCCAATGGAATCTCATGTTTTTGGATGTGCAATAAATGTGAGGATTATAAAAAATGATATCATGGAGCTTGTTACTAGAGATAATTTGGGCATCAACATGGTGCAATTTTTTTCCATATAAGTATTAACACCTTTTCCCTGTGTTATAATAATTAAAAATGTATACTTATGTCTATTTTATATTAGGTATCTTTATAACATGTGTGAGAATAATGAGTGGACCGATGTGTATGGATTTATGGACCCGCATTTGATTTCCCTTGAAGCACATGCATTGTATGAGGAACAAAGAATGATTTATATTGCTAGAAGATTTGAACAGAATATTATCACATAGTGTTGGATGATGCCTTTTTTGTGATAGGTATAAAACATATCTCTGGAAAAGCGTTCATTATCTTTTAACATAAAAAACCACCAACCTTAAATTTTCTTTTATTAGTGATCATTAGATGTTAGGTGTTTTTCACCCAAGGAAGAAAACACTTTATTGGATATGCTCTGTCCATGGTGATGTGTAGGAAAGTTGTAAGAATATGTTGGAAAATTAAGTTTGAATTTATTAATAGTTGTATATATTATAATGAATTTTAAATTTATCCCATTCGTATTATTTTTTAATAGGGGATGGGTCTACTTTCAAAAAAACACAAAGAAAAGGAGTTCCAAGATCAAATATATAAAAGTAAAGGTAAATATCCATTTATAATTTTTACTATTTGATGTATTACATAAAAATAATATTTTTAATTTACACTCATTTAAACATAATTTTCATGAACAAAAAGGAATCATCAAATGCGAATATTATATGTTAAGATTTATGTATGAAATAGTTACAACTGGAACACCTGTGAACTTTATCTTAATAAGATTTCCTTTTAAAATTTTCCATAATATCTCATTTGATTTATTCATTATACATGTTAACTACTATCCTTTTAATTTTTAGCTATTTGATGACCCTAAACCCTATAGTGCTCAAGAGGTCAAACACTTACAAGTGGAATGGTCAAATTATTTTACAGGTTTGATTGGATTTTAGTTTGTTTGTAGTGTAAAATGTAATTTTTAATATTTTCATTATAATTGTGTATTTGGTAGTCGTTTAGGTTGGATTTAGGTTTTTTTATTTGACATTTTAATTTTTTAATGTTATATATGTGAATACTTAATTTTTCTCTAATTCTTGTTTTGGTCTAGTTCTGATGGTTTTTTGGTATGGATTCTGATCTGGGGGGGGGGGGGGGGTTCTAGGGGTGTGTGTGTGTGGGGGGGGGGGGGGGTGGGGTGGGGGTGTCTAGTGGGGCAAAGGGGTTTATAGGGGTGTGTCCAGTGGGGGGGGGGGTCCAGGGTATCCATGGGGGTGGGAGGGTGTCCAGGAGGGTGAGAGGGTTGTCCATGGAGTGGGGGGCTATCCAAGAGGGTAGGGTGGAGGGGGCTATCCAGGGGGTGTCTAGGGGTGTGGGTGGGGGGTTACCAGTGGGTGGGTGGGGGTGGGGGGGTTTCTAGGGTGGTGGGAGGGCTTTCTAGTAGGTTGTGGGGAGTCTAGAGTGTATAGGGGGGTGGGAGGGTGTCCAGGAGGGTGTGAGGGCTGTTTAGGAGAGTGGGGGGCTATCCAGGAGGGTGGGGGGGGGGGGGGGTATAGGGGTGTGTGTGTGTGGGTGGGGGGGGGGGGGGGTGTATAGGGGGCAGGTTTCCAAGGGTGTGGGAGGGATGTCCAGGGGTGTAGGGAGGTGTCTAGGGTGTCCATGGGGGTGGGGGTGTCCAGGAGGGTGGGAGTGCTATCCAGGGGGGGTGGGGGGCTGTCCAGGGGGTGTCTAGGGGTGTGTGTGTGTTTGTGAGGGGGGGGGGATGTCCATGGGGGTGGGGGTTTCTAGGGGTGTGGGAGGTATGTCCAGGGGTGTGTGTGTGGGGGAGGGGGGTGTTTAGGGTGTCCATGGGGGTGGGGGTGTCCAGAAGGGTGGGGGGGTTATTCAGGGTGTGGGGGGTTTCTAGGGGTGTGGGAGGGGATGTCTAGTGGGGTGGGTGGGTGGGGGGGGGTGTCCATGGGGGTGAGAGGGTGTCCAGGAGGGTGGGAGGGCTATCCAGAGGAGTGGGGGCTATTCAGGGGTGTCTAGGGGTGTGTGTTTGTGTGTGTGTGGGGGGTGTCTAGTGGTGTATGGGTGGGTGTGTGTGTGTGTGGGTAGGGGGGGGGGGGGGTGTTCTAGGGGTGTAGGAGGGCTATCCAGTGAGGTGGGTGGGTGGGTGGGGGGGGGGGGGGTTCCATGGGTGTTGTAGGGTTTTCAGGGGGTGGGAGGGGTGTCCTGAAGTGTGGGGTGCTGTCCAGGGGGTGTCTGGGGTGTGTGTGTGTGTGGTGGGGGGGTGGGGGTGGGGGGGGGGGGGGTCCTGGGGGGTGGGGGTGGGGGGTGTTCCAAAGGTGTGGGAGGGTTGTCCAGTGGGGTGGGGGGGGGGGGTGTCTGGGGTGTCCATGGGGGTGGGAGGGTGTCCAGGAGGGTGGGAGGGCTTTCCAAGGGGTGGGGGGCTATCCAGGAGGGTGGGGGGCAGCCGAGGGGTGTAGGGGGTGTCCATGGGGGTGGGGGGTGTCTAGGAGGGTGGGAGGGATTTCCAAGGGGCAGGGGCTGTCCAGGAGGGTGGGGGGGGGGGGGCTGTCCAGGGGGTGGCCAGGGGTGTGTGGGGGGGGTGTCCAGTGGGGTGGGGTGGGGGTGGGGTGGGGTGGGGTGGGGGGTGGGGTTCTAGGGGTGTGGGAGGGCTGTCCAGTGCAGTTGGGGGTTCTCTAGGGTGTCCATGGGGGTGGTAGAGTGTCTAGGAGGGTGGGAGGGCTGTATGGGAGAGTGGGGTTCTATCTAGGGGGTGTCTAAGGGTGGGGGGGGGGGTCCAGTGGGGGGGGGGGGGGGTTCCAGTGGTGTGGGAGGGATGTCCAGGGTGTCCATGTGGGTGGGATGGTGTCCAGGAGGGTGGTAGGGCTGTCTATTAGTGGGGGGATGTTCGTGGGGGTGGGGGTGGGTAGTCCAGGGGTGTGGGGGTGTCCATGGGGGTGGGAGTGTCCTGGAAGGTGGGAGGGCTATCCAGGGGGGTGGGGGGCTATCCAAGAGGGTGGGGGGGGGGGGTGTCTAGGGGGTGTCCAAGGGTGGGGGTGGGGGGGGGTGTCCTGTGGGAAGGTGGGGGGGAGGGGGTTCCAGGGGTGTGAGAGGGATGTCCAGTGGGGTGGGGGTGGGGGTGTCCAGGGTGTCCATGGGGGTGGGAGGGTGTCCAAGAGGGTGGGCGGGCTGTCTAAGAGAGTGGGGGGTTGTCCACGGGGTGTCTAGTGGTGTGTGTGGGGGTGTCCAGTGGTGTGGGGTGGGGGGGGGGGTGTCCAGGGGTGTGGTAGGGCTTTCTAGTGGGGTGGGGGGGGGGGTGTCCAGGGTGTCCATGGGGGTGGGAGGGTGTCCATGAGGGTGGGGGGGGGGTGTCCATGGGGTGGGGGGCTGTCCCGTAGGGTGGGGAGGGGGGGGGGGGGGGCAGTCCAGGGGTGTGGTGGTGTCCATGGGGGTGGGGGTGTCCAGGAAGGTGGGAGGGCTATCCAGGGGGGTGGGGGTAGTCCAGGAGGGTGGTGGGCTATCCAGGAGGGTGGGTGGGTGGGTGGGTGGGGGGGTTCCAGGGGTGTGGGAGGGCTTTCCAGTGGGGTGGGGTGGGGGGTGTCCAGGGTGTCCATGGGGTGGGAGGGTGTCTAGGAGTGTGGGAGGGATATCCAGGGGAGTTGGGGGCTATCCAGGGGGTATCTAGGGGTGTTGGGTGGGGGGGGGGGGGTTCCAGGGGTGTGGGAGGGCTATCTAGTGGGGGGGGGGGAGGTGTCCAGTGTGTCCATGGGGGTGGGAGGGTGTCCAGGAGTGTGGGGGGGCTGTTTAGGGGGTGGGGGCTGTCCAAGAGTGTGGGGGGGTAGTCTAGGGGTGTGTGTGTGTGGGGGGGGGGGGTGTCCATGGGGGTGGGGGGTGTCCAGGAGGGTGGGAGGCTATCCAGGGGGTGGGGGGCTGTCCAGGAGGGTGGGGGGGGGGGGGGGCTATCCAGGGGGTGTCCAGGAGGGTGGGAGGGCTGTCTACGGGTGTGGGGGTTGTCCAGGATGGTGATGGTGGTGATGGTGGGGGGGGGGGGGGGGGTGTAACACCCCGAGATTTTATGAAAAATATTCTTTTTAATTTCATTAATGTCTTATGTTGTATGCTACACCAAAAGGAGCTTGCACAACACGCATCCTTGACTTGCCTTTCATTACACGCAATCGCGACCTTCCTCGATAGCGTGTGTAGTACGCAATACAGAGTTTCACTAAACAACGATATGCTATTAAAATATTATTAAAACTAGCCGTTATGAATAGTAATAACCAATTTTTGAAATTTTATAAATTTTATTTTTCAAAATGGAATTCATTTTTGGATTCGGAATATCGAAATTAGCTTAGGGTGAAATTTTGGTACTTTTCAGATAACTTTCATTTTCTGATGAATAGTAAAAATTACTAAATTTTAATTAAAAACAACCTTTTTAATAGAAATAATTAATAGTGATAAATTATTAATTTTAGTGGTTTTAAAGTATATTTACAATATATTTTTACAATTTAATACAATGTTGGTCATTGGATGTAATTTCACATTTAAACCAGACATACACAAGTGTCAATCTTTTGATAGTTATTATCTCTTAAGAACACGCTATTTGTTTTGACGACGGGAATTAATTTTTAAATTAATTAATGAAACTGATATGTTTTGAATTTGGTAAAATAGACATCATTTTTGAGTTCATAATATCAAATATAGCTTAGGCCTAATTTTTGGTATTTTTCTGAAAACTTTCAATTTTTGATGAATAGTGAAACTACTAAGTGGCTGTTAAAAAACTGAATTTTTTCATAAAACATAAATTTGCCGCTTCTGTGAGTGGAATTTCAAAAATCCGAGAGACACAGTTGATTTCAGTAAGTAAAATGTGGTTCAATGAGATGAAAATAATTTTTGATGAATAATAACTTTTTACTTTTTTTTACCACGGTTAAAAGTAAATAGGGTAATTAAGGGTAAAAATGATATTATTATTACCCTAACACATGTACTAATTTTATTGGATATTTTAATTCGACCAAAAACAACCTTAGGAAGAATATATGACCATTTAGGCCCACTTGGATTAGATTAGGACATTTAATATTAATTTATTTAAAGAAGGGTTAAAATAGTTTAAATCAAAGTTTAATAAGTAAAACATTTTTAATACAGAGTTATACATAAGATAAATTCGACTATAAATATTCATTAGAAATATAAAACGATTTCCTACATAATGGTTTTTTATTTGTAATTTTTAGACTTTAAATAATTTAATTTATTTATGACACAATGATGATGCATTAATTATCTTATTAATGAAATATTGACATAATTGATGTTATAAATGCCCAAATAAATATAATTTGAGACTTTTTAGGAATTACACTAATTTTATAGGTTAATATTATATGTTAATATTGATTTAAGTAACTTTTTTCGAACTTATCATTCTGTTATGAGTTTCAAAAAAATAAACTATTGAATAGTGTCAAAATTGACATAAAATAGTTTTTAAAACAAATATTATATTATTGATTGTTATTTCATTCCTAAAAATCTAAGGTTCAGCCAATATACTTATATCAAGATAGGTGTATCATTAATGGACCACTTGGGGGTCTCTTGGATGTATATGGTAAGTTTATTAACTATATAATATAAAAATACAAAGTGACATGGTAAATGTCAATCTAATTAACTAAGAGTTAAACCTAAACTATAAGGTTAATATAATGATCTAAACTTGTCTAAATTCTATTGGATGAAAGGATTTAGACCCATCCCCACCTTATCTTAGAAATATATCAATTTGGAGCTATTTAAAACCGAATATGACTTTATAATAAATTAATATTTTTAGTTTTTCCAGAGGTGCCCCTCTCCTCCTTTATAAAAGGGAACCTCCTCCCCCTCTTCCTCACACCACTTTGAGCATTCAAGATCGGCCAAACCCTGCCAATTTCTCCTCTAAACTTCCCTAGAGTCATCCTAGAGGTCCTGTTCTTCTTCAAAGACCAATTTTAGTGCCCTAAAAGGAGGTCTCAAAGAAGCACTTCAAAGAAGAGGTAATATCCATTACCGATCCTTTCCAATTTCTTTCTTCTTCAACTTATTGTTCTTTAGTTGTTTCATTATGAAGTAATAAAATAAGTATCCCTCATATACTGATATGTTATTATAAATATGAAACAACCCTATTTCACCTCTTATCCATCCTACGGAAAAAAAAATCACCGCACGTGCGTACGTACGGAATACCGTCTCCACGCCGTGGTGTAATCTATTTTCCACCAACACCTTACTTGGATGGGTATAATGGTGTAAAGAATGAATATATATGATTATTGTGAAGTGATATTGATTCTGAAATAGTATATATACACTCTAATATAATTCCACGATCATAGTAACGATATCATCGCTCGTGCGTACGTACAGAATACCGTCTCCACGATGTGATGCGACTCGTTCTACATGAGCTTCATTGCATAATGATTATATAAATAAATTGAATGAATGAATATGATATATATTACACTAATAACATTCTGGAAATGTGGTATCTATAACCTAAAAAGAAAAATAAGAATTTATTCGACAAAACACACATAAGAACAAAAAGTAATAAACACCCGAATAACAAGTAGTAATGAAATATTACTAATAAGAAGCTAAGAATATGACCATATATGATGTAATAAAAATAATTATGATTCTGTAATAAGTCAATAACATTATTTAAATCATTATACAGGAGGTTCGGACACTTACGAAGCAAATCAGACCTAAGGTAAGGGAAAATTTCACAATCTCATTTTTATCCGAGATTGTTTATACTTTGGTATTTACTGGGGTGTATTTTATCATCCACATCCATGTTTACTCACTATGTAATATTATTTGAATCCACCTATAATTTTTTAAATCCAATGTTACCCTTCGGTGAGTTTTTAGTAAAAGATATGAAATGAATCTTTTGTCGTTTTTCGTACGAGGTACTTTTTGACTTTTCCGACAAAAGTACGAGAATAATGTTTTTTTAACTTATACAAAATGAATGGATTTTTAAAAAATTATCTCCAAGAAGCTTCCTTTAAAAGTTTTCAAGTTTATTTTTAATCAACTTATTTTAGTTTAGAATTGTATGACATGTTAAGAAAGGAAAAGCGTTTTTGAAGTAGAAAGGATATTTTCCTCAAGAATGGAGTTCAAGTGTTTTATCAAAATTATTTTCCACATAAGATAATATAGGGTTATGTTTCTATACCTATTATTACATTGATTTGATTATTTTGTGATGGAATTATTTTTATGAATTCCTTTATCTTATATGAATTGTTTTATGATGTCACGATGTTTAAGAATCCCATTTTTATTACATGGGTTATGCAATGATGTATGATTTATGATTTTGTGGCACACATAATAATGGTATCATTATGAGATGGGTGGGACCTATATCTCCCTCCAATGAATTGGGTAAGGATTTTATATCTCATGAAATAGACATGGCTGGAACGGCAGGTTAAACCAGTTCAGTGAAACAGGATTGAAACGAGGAGTGAACTCGGTTCAGAAATAGACTTTGTCCACTAAGATAGTCTTGGCAATGAGTCTTGACTAATAAGAAATGATTCTCTATGATTATGTGTGTATGACACAAAGTTTCATGTTTTAAGTTATGATTATTGGGATTACATTTCACTTCTATGATTTATCCCATGTTATAAAATTATGATTTTCTTTTGCAGGTTATGATTTCCAAAAGTTATGTTCTTATGTATATAATGTGATTGATATTTCTTTTGTTTACCCTTACTGAGCATTTGAGCTCACCCTTTTGTATATTTTATTTCCCCAGGTCAGGAAGAAGGTTAATAAGTAGGATATTCGAAAAAGGGACTCTAGATATGATGAAATAAATGGGAGGCAAAGTAGATGCTTTATGAACCAGTTGTTTATGTTTCCCAGTTTCTAAAGACTCTATACCTATAAGGTCCTTTCCTGGTTTTGGTATATGTTGTAATATGTGTGCTTCAATTCTGAAGTAATAACAATGTATGTAAAGTATGGGTTGTTATATTTGGTATCAGAGGAAAGGTATAGCCAACCTTTAGAAACTAGGATGTGAAAGCCTTAGTAAGAACCCTAAGGATAAGTCTAAGCATATAACACAATATTAGTGTTTTAGAAATGGACATGAACAACCTATGATAAGACCCTAAGTGTGAAATTTTATTCTTTTCCTATTATAATTAGTGTTGCTCACACTATTCTTCTTGGTTTTAGTCAATGGTTGGAACCTGAAGGAATCGTGTTAATGCGGAATGCGACGGACAATGCAATGATTGTACCCCTGAGCAACCAAACGTTATAGGACCTGGAATGCAAAATATTGTAGCCATGCTCGCACAACTTTCTCAAGATATAAATCATGCAGGACTTCCAAACGAGAAAAGGAAGGAGCAACATTCTGTTGAATCCTTCATGAGGCAACGTCCACCTTCGTTCAGTGGGTCTTCTGATCCACTTGTTGCTGAAAAAATGGATCAGTACTACTGAAAAGATATTTTCAGTTCTTCAATGTTCTGAACATGATAAAGTCATCTTAGCAGTATATCGTCTGGAAGGTGAAGCTGATCAATGGTGGAATCTTATGAAGAATACGAGGCCAAGAGATGAAATTGAGTCCATGGAATGGGACAAGTTCAAGAACTTATTTTTCAATAAGTACTTCCCTCGTATTCTTCGAACAAAGATGGAGAAGGAGTTTCTTGAGCTTAAGCAGAAGGATGATGAATCTGTTGGTATATACGAAGCGAATTTTACAAGGCTTGAAAGGTATGCATCTGGCTTTATCATCCAACCTGAAAGTAAAGTTGATCGATTTTTCAGTGGCTTAAAACCAAGTCTTCGAAGGGCATTAGCTATAAGATACTTCAGTAGCTATGAAGAAATTGTGCGTTGTGCTATCAAGGTAGAACTAGAAGTTGGTCTAACATATCCATCTCATGATTTTAACAAGAAACGAAAGATGGAGTTCAAGGAGAAATCTCAGAACAATGGTGAAAAGAAGATGAATGTTTCTTTATGCTCAAAGTGTGGAAAGAAGCATGGTGGAGATTGCCTAAAAGGTACTAGAAAATGTTTTATGTGTGGAAAAGAAGGTTATCGAGCAGCTGAGTGTCGAAGTAATGGAAAAAGGGTTGCTAATAATGTGAATAAAGAAAATACTATAGAGAGAACACCACCAACACTTCAATGCTTCAAGTGCAATGAAATGGGGCATTATGCCAATTAATGCCCTAATCCAAGGGTTAATGATGATCGACATGAGCAACCACTTAAGGCAAAGGACAAAGGGAAGTCACATGTGATCACTATTGGTGATGTTGAATATGACAACGATGTGATGGAATGATTAAGTGTTTATGTAATGGATTCCAAAATAATGTTGTATATAGTATCGTGGAATATTTGAATATTTATGTATTGGTCTATTGTGGGTTTCAATAATTTTATGGTACCGGTAACCATGGAAAGTGATTGAGATATTTTTGGTATGCACATAATGAAGGGATAAGAAGATGATGAGATGTTTGATTGTATTCATGAGCTCATGATTGATATAAGGAATAAGAGATATCATGGTTTGAGTATAAAGAATTTTGAGGATTTTGGTTTGTGGAAAGTGTTAACTTTTAACTGCATTTGTGTTTTCACTAAGGTTCAATGGGTATTCATTTTTTTCAAGATAATACATGATTAAGGTATTCACATGACTGGAATGTGACCAACAAGATATACGAGGGGTAAATGATGTCATTCACATGATTGTTATGTGACATTTCAAGTAATAATTTTCTTTATACTATGAGCTTGGACAGTAGTATTTTAGATAACCCTAAAGATTGGAATGGATTATGTTGGACATAAGTTAGTATTGTTTCGATATTATTGATGGGATGTTATAGTAATATAGTTTTAGAAAAAGGACAACCTATAGGACGGGCGACAGCCCATCGCATCGGACAAAGCTGTGGGAATCGAACCCACAACCGAAGTGCGACTGGCCTTTATCGCCTACCACTGGCCTACAGGAATTCCCTGGTTAGTAGAAACTAGTTTTATTTTATTACGTGGTATGATATATGAAGTATAAGTTCATTTTTGGAATCGTATACGATTAACCTCACCATAGATGGACTTATGTATTTTTTGATAACTTTTCAAACCTTTTGTTTGAGACAGATGGAATGACCCATCATTCTATCACATGATCTTCTAACACATCACAAATGACAAATTCAACTTCATTTCTTTAAGAGATGAAGTGGAAATTGTCCAAAGAACGACCAACGGTGAGACTATACCAAAATCACGAAAGTATTTCTTCTATTTCCAATTTCATCAACTTTAGGGAAATGATCTTAAAAACCGAAAATGTTGTCCTAGTGCTCTTATATCTGATGAATCAGATGGTACCTTAGATTTTCACAAATTTATGTCTTTGTGATTGCTGGCTTTTCCATAGCCATGTTCTCTACCACTCTCCATCAGAACATGATGGTTAGATTTCTCTTCCATATCCATATTTTCACCTATGTGGAAACCCAGTGATTAATTTATTTGGGTAACCATTACGTTTCATACTTTTGTTTTTAAATATTGGTTTTGGTATTCCTTTTTACAATGTGGGTTTCTATTAATGAAACTTTCGAGTAGTAAACCATTTATAACCCCGACGAATTTCGAGGGCGAAATTCATTTTAAGGGGGGTAGAATGTAAAACCTCGAGATTTTATGAAAAATATTCTTTTTAATTTCAGTAATGTGTTGTGTTGTATGCTACACCAAAAGGAGCTTGCACAACACGCATCCTTGACTTGCCTTACATTACACGCAATCGCGACCTTCCTCGATAGCGTGTGTAGTATGCAATACCGAGTTTCACTAAACAACGATATGCTATTAAAATATTACTAAAATTAGCCGTTATGAATAGTAATAACCACTTTTTGAAATTTTATAAATTTTATTTTTTAAAATGGACTTCATTTTTGGATTCGGAATATCGAAATTAGCTTAGGGTGAGATTTTGGTACTTTTCAGATAACTTTCATTTTCCAATGAATAGTAAAAATTACTAAATTTTAATTAAAAACAACCTTTTTAATAGAAATAATTAATAGTGATAAATTATTAATTTTAGTAATTTTAAAGTATATTTAGAATATATTTTTACAATTTAATACAATTTTGGTCATTGGATGTAATTTCACATTTAAACCAGACATAAACAAGTGTCAATCTTTTGATAGTTATTATCTCTTAAGAACACGCTATTTGTTTTGACGACGGGAATTAATTTTTAAATTAATTAATGCAACTGATATGTTTTGAATTTGGTAAAATAGACATCATTTTTGAGTTCATAATATCAAATATAGCTTAGGCCTAATTTTTGGTATTTTTCTGAAAACTTTCAATTTTTGATGAATAGTGAAACTACTAAGTGGTTGTTAAAAAACTGAATTTTTTCATAAAACATAAATTTACCGCTTCTATGAGTGGAATTTCAAAAATCCGAGAGACACGGTTGATGTCAGTAAGTAAAATGTGGTTCAATGAGATGAAAATAATTTTTGGTGAATAGTAACTTTTTACTTTTTTTTACCACGGTTAAAAGTAAATAGGGTAATTAAGGGTAAAAATGATATTATTATTACCCTAACACATGTTATAATTCTATTGTATAATTTTAATTAGACCAAAAACAACCTTAGGAAGAAAATATGACCATTTAGGCCCACTTGGATTAGATTAGGACATTTAATATTAATTTATTTAAAGAAGGGTTAAAATAGTTAAAATCAAAGTTTAATAAGTAAAAAAATTTTAATATAGGGTTATACATAAGATAAATTCGACTATAAATATTCATTATAAATATAAAAAAATTTCATACATAATGGTATTTTATTTGTAATTTTTAGACTTTAAATAATTTAATTTATTTATGACATAATGATGATGCAGTAATTATCTTATTAATGAAATATTGACATAATTGATGTTATAAGTGCCCAAATAAATATAATTTGAGACTTTTTATGAATTCCACTAATTTTATAGGTTAATATGATATGTTAATATTTATTTAATTAACCTTTTTAGAACTAATCATTCTGTTATGAGTTTCACAAAAATCAACTATTGAATAGTGTCAAAATTGACATAAAATAGTTTTTAAAACAAATATTATATTATTGATTGTTATTTTATTCCTAAAAATCTAAGGTTCGGCCAAGATACTTATATCATGATAGGTATATCATTAATGGACCACTTGGAAGTCTCTTGGATGTATATGGTAAGTTTATTAACTATATAATATAAAAATACAAAGTGACATGGTAAATGTCAATCTAATTAACTAAGAGTTAAAACTAAACGATAAGGTTAATATAATGACCTAAACTTGTCTAAATTATATTGGATGAAAGTATTTAGACCCATCCCCACCTTATCTTCGAAATATATCAATTTGGAGCTATTTAAAACCGAATATGACTTTATAATAAATTAATATTTTTAGTTTTTCCAAAGGTGCCCCTCTCCTCCCTTATAAAAGGGTACCTCCTCCCCCTCTTACTCACACCACTTTGAGCCTTCAAGCTTGGAAAAACCCTGAAAATTTCTCCTCTCCACTTCCCTAGAGACATCCTAGAGGTCCTGGTCTTCTTCAAAGAACAATTTTAGTGCCCTAAAAGTAGGTCTCAAAGAAGCACTTCAAAGAAGAGGTAATATCCATTACCGATCCTTTCCAATTTCTTTCTTCTTCAACTTATTCTTATTTAGTTGTTTCATTATGAGGTAATAACATTAGTATCCCTAATATACTGATATGTTATTATAAATATGAAACAACCCTATTTCACCTCTTATCCATCCTATAGAAAAAGATATCATCGTGCGTGCGTACGTACGGAATACCGTCTCCACGCCGTGGTGTAATCTATTTTCTACCACCACTTTACTTGGATGGGTATAATGGTGTAAATAATGAATATATATGATTATTGTGAAGTGATATTGATTCTGAAACAGTATACATACACTCTAATACAATTCCACGATCATAGGAATGATATCATCACTCGTGCGTACGTACGGAATACCGTCTCCACGATGTGATGCGACTCGTTCTACATGATCTTCATTGCATAATGATTATATAAATGAATTGAATGAATTGAATGAATTAATATGATATATACTACACTAATACCATTCTAGAAATGCAGTATCTATAACCTAAAAAGAAAAATAAGAATTTATTCGACAAAACACACATAAGAACAAAAAGTAATAAACACCCGAATAACAGGTAGTAATGAAATATTATTAATAAGAAGCTAATAATATGACCATATATGATGTCATAAAAATAATTATGATTTTGGAATAAGTCAATAACATTATTTAAATCATTATACAGGAGGTTCGGACACTTACGAAGCAAATCGGACCTAAGGTAAGGGAAAATATCACAATCTCATTTTTATCCGAGATTGTTTATACATTGGTATTTACTGGGGTGTATTTTATCATCCACATCCATGTTTCCTCAATATGTAATATTATTTCCATCCACCTACAATTTTTTAAATCCAATGTTACCCTTCGGTGAGTTTTTAGTAAAATATATGAAAGGAATCTTTTGTCGTTTTTCGTACGAGGTACTTTTTGACTTTTCTGACAAAAGTACGAGAAGAATGTTTTTTAACTTATACGGAATGAATGGATTTTTAAAACATTATCTCCAAGAAGATTACTTTACAAGTTTTCAAGTTTCTTTTTAATCAACTTCTTTTAGTTTAGAATTTTATGACATGTTAAGAAAGGAAAAGTGTTTTTGAAGTAGAAAGGATATTTTCCTCAAGAATGGAGTTCAAGTGTTTTATCAAAATTATTTTCCACCTAAGATAATATAGGGTTATGTTTCTATACCTATTATTACATTGATTTTATTATGTTATGATGGAATTATTTTTATGAATTCCTTTATCTTATATGAATTGTTTTATGATGTCACGATGTTTAAGAATCCCATTTTTATTACATGGGTTATGCAATGATGTATGATTTATGATTTTGTGGCACACATAAGAATGGTATAATTATGAGATGGGTGGGACCTATATATCCCTCCAATGAATTGGGTAAATATTTTATATCTCATGAGATAGACATGGCTGGAACAGCAGGTTAAACTGGTTCAGTGAAACAGGACTGAAACGAGGAGTGAACTCGGTTCAGAAATGGACTTTGTCCACTAAGATAGTCTTGGCAATGAGTCTTGACTAATAAGAAATGATTCTCTATGATTATGTGTGTATGACACAAAGTTTCATGTTTTAAGTTATGATTATTGGGATTACATTTCACTTCTATGATTTATCCCATGTTATGAAATTATAATTTTCTTTTACAGGTTATGATTTACAAAATTTATGTTCTTATGTATATAATGTGATTGATATTTATTTTGTTTACCCTTACTGAGAATTTGAGCTCACCCTTTTGTATGTTTTATTTCCCCAGGTCAGGAAGAAGGTTATTAAGTAGGATATGCCAAAAAGGGACTCTAGATATGATGAAATAAATGGGAGGCAAAGTAGATGCTTTATGAACCAGTTGTTTATGTTTCCCAGTTTCTAAAGACTCTATACCTATACGGTCCTTTCCTGGTTTTGTTATATGTTGTAATAAGTGTGCTTCAATTCTGAAGTAATAACAATGTATGTAAAGTATGGGTCGTTATAGGGGGGGGGGCTGTCTAGGGGGTGTCCAGGGGTGTGGGGGAGGGGGGGGGGGTGTCCAGTGGGGTGGGGGGGGGGTGTCCCGGGTGTCCATGGGGGTGGGAGGGTGTCCAAAAGTTTGGGAGGGCTATCCAGGGGGTGTCTAGGGGTGTGTGTGTGTGTGTGGGGGGGGGGGGGGGGGTGTCTAGTGGGGTGGTTGGGGGGGTTCTAGGGGTGTAGGAGGGCTATCTAGTGGGGTGGGGGGTGTCTAGGGTGTCCATGGGGGTGGGAGTGTGTACAGGAGGGTGGGAGGGCTGTCTAGGGGAGTGAGGGGCTGTCTAGATGGTTTCCAGGTGTGTGTGTGTGGGGGGGGGGGTGTCCAGTGGGGTGGGGTGGGGGGTTCAGGGTTGTGGGAGGGCTATCCAATGGGGTGGGGGGGGGGGGGGGTGTTCAGGGTGTCCATGGGGGTGGGTAGGTGTCCGGGAGGGTGGGAGGACTGTCCAGGGTTGTGGGGGGCTATCCAGGTGGTGTCAAAGGGTGTGTGTGTTGGGGGGGGGGGGGTGGGGTGTCCAGTGGGGTGGGGGGGGGGGTCCAGGGGTTTGGGAGGGATGTCCTGTGTGTGTGTGTGGGGGGGGGGGGTCCAGGGGTTTGGGAGGGATGTCCTGTGTGTGTGGGGGGGGGGGTGTCTAGGGTGTCCATTTGGGTGGGAGGGTGTCCAAGAGTGTGGGAGGGCTATCTGGGGGAGTGGGGGCTATCCAGGGGATGTCTAGGGGGGTGTGTGTGTGTGGGGGGGGGGGGTGTCCCGTGGGGTGGGGGGCTATCCAGGGGAGTGGAGAGCTATTAAGGGGGTGTCCAGGGGTGTGTGTGTGCGTGGGGGGGGGGTGTCTAGTGGGGTGGGGAGGGGACTCTAGGTTTGTGGGAGTGATGTCCAGTGGGGTGGGTGGGGGGGGGGGGTGTCCATGGGATTGGGATGGTTTCCAGGTGGGTGGGAGGGTTGTCTAGGGGAGTGGGGGGCTGTCTAGTGGGTGTCCTGGGGTGTGTGTGTGTGGGGGGGGGGAGTGGTCCATGGTGGTGGTGGTGGTGGGGGGGTGGTATCTATAGGTGTGGGAGGGCTATCCCATGGGGAGGGGGGGGGGTGTCCTGGGAGTCCATGGGGGGTGGGACTATGTCCAAGAGGGTAGGAGGGATTTCTAGGGGGTGGGGGGCTGTCAGGGAGGGTCGGGGGGTAGTCCAGGGGTGTGTGTGTGTGTGGGAGTGGGGGGGGGGTCTAGTGGAGTGGGGGGTTTCTAGGGGTGTGGGAGGGATATCCAGTGGGGTGGGGGTTTTGGTCTAGTTTTGGTATGTTTTTGGTCTGTTTCAGGTCTTCTTTGCCAGGCATAGTTGTGGTTGAATGATTTTATTAAAAAAATATTTTGTTTTTACGTCAGTTATTTTATAACCGACTTAAAAGATGCATGGGAATGGGTTTTAACATCGATTATTTGAAAACTAACCTAACAAATGCATGGGAATGGGTTTTTACATCAGTTTTTTCATAACTGACATAATAAATTGAATGGAATATATTTTTACGTAGGTTATTTTATAACCGATGTAGTATACATGTTTTCATGTCAGTTATTATTTAACTGACATGATAGACGCTTGGTAGACTGGTTTATCACGTCAGTTATTTTCATAATTGACATGATAAATGCTTTTATGGTGTAGTTTATTACGTCGGTTATTATATAACCGACGTAATAAAGTATATACGACGTCAGTTATTTAAAAACCAACATAATAAATCACAACTCTAAAGAATTTTCCATGTTGGTTTTTGAGGAACCAACATAAAAAAGGCTTTGGATTTTTGGTTTTTTACATTAGTTTTAAAATAAACGACGTAAAAAACAATATTTATAACATCTCCTGTAATAACGTTGTCCAAAATCCAATGTAAAAAATAAAAAAAAACCGCCATAATTTTTTTTTCTATACTAGTGTGTGTATAGCCCTCAGTGTAGTTGGAGAGAACACATATTTGAAAAGGCTCTCGAAATCTGACCATGCTAGAGTCACCTGATTGAATGACCGGGTCACTAAACCCCACCATTTTCCCACTAATCCATGGAGAAGTCTTGCCACTGAGACCACCATTTGATCTTCTGGTGACCTGACCAGTCAAAAAAATCATATCACTACCTCAATCCATTCCTCATCCACCTGTGAATCATGATCTCCTTGGAACATGAGGGGTCATATTCACTGGAACTCATGAAGTGTTCTCAGCCTATGTACCTCATCCACTGGCACTGTGGGTACTATATTATACTCTATAGGTGGTAGTATAATTGGTGCACCACATGAAGGTAACACATATTGAACTGCCCTATACTGATGACTTATCACAGAGGGATCATCCTCATGATCTTAATGATGAATCCTAGATGGAATATGACACAGAGGAATCCTAAAATTAAACAAGATTTATCGCAAATCAATGAGTATATCTAGAGATATGACTCAATAAGAACATGGAAAAAAACAACCCATTCCTATATTATTCATGTACCATTGTTTTCCCTGTAACTAGTGTCCTCATATACTGATTTGAAAGTAAAGTGATCAGACAATGTGTGGATACGTCATCCGCCATACCAAAACTAGAGTCCCTGGCCTAAAATACAAACTAATAACACTTAACTATGTTTCCCCAAACCAATATCACAGACTCTATTCCTAAGTTAGAATCGACTACTCTGATGCCACCCTGTCACAACCCATCCCAATGGGGCTTGTTCCACAACTCCTAAGCCCATATCCAATAGTCCAGGGGGATGGTGATTAGTTGATGAGTATGTTTACCACTACCTAGGAGGCATTAGCCTAAGTACTTGTACACACCCACACATCTTTAAACCCATAAAATGTTGAAATGTAAAAACAACTATACAACCATGCTTTCATAAAATCTATATCCCACAACTAGAGTACGATAAGAAGTAATGGAAAGTAAATAGGTCCAAATACAATATCACCACAAAGAGTATGGAAACATGTCCAAAATGAATGTAAATAAGTGGAATCCTATTAAGATACTTGAGGAACACACCACGATCTATCTGGCTCAATAATCACCACATATTCCTGGTCCTTCGAGAAATCTGTGAAAAGGTCAATTGTTTTCACAAGACATGACACATTCGGGAAAATCCCATGAAGGGGTGAGTACAATAATACCGAACATGACACTTTAAAACCACAAATCATATAAAAAAAGAAATAAAAGTCATCTCTATAAAGGTATATTTCTAAAACACATATAATAAGAATAATTAGATATACTCAAAAAAGACACAAAGTCTAAAGGTAAATTCACAACTCTAATGACTTCCTAGGATTTCTGATCGAAATTTCCACATATCACTCATCTAAGAGAACACTCTCCATAAGTTAGATAACACTGATGAAGTCCATCCAAGAGGTATTTCTTTTCATGTCTCATTATTAGAGGAATACATTGTAATTATGAACTTATATGATACATAGATGAGGATCAATCCCAAGGCCAAGGGGTATACAAACAACTCAATTTATATTAACCTACTAAGTATAGGATTGATGCTTGTATAGTGTTGGTCACGATGATACCAAGAACTTTACCTATGGAAAGAAGATGATAGAGGATCTACCTCTAGGCCTCATGAAAGTATTCCAATAACTTTATCCAAGAATTCATGCTAAAGGGATCACTATCCTATGTGTAGGATGTGATTACATACTAACCCTGAGGGAATGTATATAGAGAACACACCCTAACAAAAATTGTCCAAGATACAGAGGACCAGGGCTCCAAGAAAAATTTTAAGGAGTACACAGCATGTCCCCTTAGAACTGGGTCCTAACCATGTAAAAAACTGATTCCCATTTCCATGTGTAAGTACAAAGTGTTCCCATGAGTGTGTACTTATTACTATGTTGAAATACATGGATATTCCTATGTACATCTGGCCGAATCATGTTCGCATGGGTGTACACAGCGTGCCCACACTCGTGTACTCTTAGTCATGTTCGTATACCCTCTGAGGTACACGCCAATCTAACTAGGAAGGGTCACAATCCATGTGGTAAGGGTCAGGCACCGTGTGATACTTAACTTCATCTAGAAACCCTAGCTACAATTGAGAGGTCCCCACATTTCATATAGCACCGAAGTACATGTTGTGTTGTTCAAGATTTTCCAAAAATCCAGATCTAGATTCCATATATTCTCTAGCACCTCCATCCACCACTTTGGCCACATGCCTTGTAGGAAAACACAAATATGTTTTCATCCAACCTTTCCATCATTGAACACTTGGATCTGGCCCTTTAATTCATTCAAAAAATGGGCTCATAAGCTGAACTATCACCAAACATTGAATAACACAAATTGGACATCCCAAAGTCATCTGATCTACTGCCGATTCCATCATCACATGATCCCCATGTTCTACCAAGTCCAGATCTATGATATCGAATCATTTCACCAATAAATAGACATACACCGTTATATTTTCTGGTATACGTCAAAGCACGGGCCAAAGGAAAATGGTTGTGATGAATGAATAAATAGGGGACAAAAGCACAAAAAAAAAACACAAGGAAGAAAACTCAACCAATGTTCATATTGGCCTTTACTTTTTACTATTATAATGAAGAATGAAGAGATAAAAAGATAATTCTAAATTAAATCCCCAATTCCTAGATAAATCTAACCCACACCCATAAGAGGCAAGATCCATAAATCAATTTATTAGTTTATGGATTTATATTCCTTAGAGGAACCATAAAACAGAAAGAAATACAAATTAAAAAATTCCCTACCTTGAGATGGATCAATCACTAAGGAAGAATGAGTTTGGGTAGTTGTCGTTGGTGAGATATTTGAATCCCATTGCACACTAATCACCAAACTACAATCCGACTGTAGTTTATCTAAGAGAGATACTCCAATTCTCTCTCCAATGGTTTCACAACTGATCTAGGGTTATGCAGATAACCCTAGAATTTCATCATAATATATTACGTATAGATGATATAAATCCACTTCATCAATGAATAAATAATTAAATTTATTTAATTAAATTTATTCATTTTTACTTCTATGATTTTTTGTCACAAACATCCCGCACCAACAAATGTTATATCACATTTAGGGTAAAAACCACACTTTGAACACACTGGTTCCCTCATATTTCTGATCTGAGACTCTATTTATAATTTATTCCACTTTTTCAAGAAAAATGTGTGCATGTGATATTTAATATATTTAAAAAATTTATTCTAGGCACACCAGACCTCAGAATCACATTCCATCTCCGCTTATGGTCTTGAAAATAATCCCTACAATATCTAAAAATAATATAGGTAAAATTTGAGTCATTACAGTGATATCTAAGGAAAAATGAAGAGTTTAGTTATTATAATGGATGAGAATATTGGTCTCTCTAATGTATTGTCAGAAATTGAATGTTTTAACTATGGAAAGTATGGATATTATGAAAATTGATGTCTTAAAGGGGAGGTTTGTGATGGGAATCAATAACTAGGCATGATTAATGGTTATATTGATGATAATTAAGAGAATAAAAATGAAACCTGAATGAAAATAATTGCTAATAATAAGATTAAAAATCTTAGTTAATTTTTTGAGAAGGAAGTGGGATGAATGAGGTATTTTTGTATTTGAATTCAAAGATTGTATTGTTTGAATTATGAAATATATAAGGATTTTTCAGTATAAGTTTTTATTTAAGGATCTGAAAGAATATTTTAAATGGTATTTATGACCTATAAAATTGATTTAATGGAAAGGTAATATTTTTATTAAGGGAATATAACCCTTAATATATTTCTGATGTCGGGAAAATGGAGTTTATTTTGGTTAAAGAGATATTGTATAAGAATAAAGTAAATTGGATAACACTAACTACCTAGGAATAGATTAATGATTTATTAAAAAAGAGATTTATGCTATCATGGATGGAGTTTACAACATTTTTGGATTTGAGGAATATATCCAATAATATGTGTTCAATATAAGGAATGAATACACATGTATGGTTTTATGGTAATTCAGGTCATTACCATGTTTTAAGAGAATACATGATGGAAGTATTCACATTTTGGGTATTTTTTAATCAAGAGTCACATTATGATATATGGGGGATCAATGTTAAGACTATTTTTAGAAATTTAGTGATCTTATTTCTAAAGTTTTTTATTTTTATCTTAGAAAAGTGTCAAATGGTTAACGATTTATGAAATATGTTAAACTTAGAATGAAGTTTTAGAGATTAATGTGTTATTTATCCATATAAATATTTATACATATCGAATAATCTATGATAGCCACTTTTTTATGATAAATGAAGATAGATGGAATGAATAATCATTCTATCCATGGATCTTATAATCTGTTAGTGCTTTGAGGATAACTAATTCACTTTAATTTCTTAGAGTAAGAGATGAAGTGGAAATTGATCATGGAACAAACAAAGGGAAAGATTGTATATATGAAATGGAATAAAATAAAGTAAGTATATCTAATTGTGAAAATTATTCAACTTTAGGAAATGGATCTTGAAAAATATGTTTCCCTTTTATTATCATTTTTGATGATATCAATGGCCTTTTCATGCCTATTTGGGTTATGGTTTTGTGATTGTTAACTTTTTCTGGACCACCCAAATTCTCATGATTAGAGATATTTATCACTCTTTATAATCATTTACACTTTTATTACATGTCTAAATCCCCACTTCCCACATATGATCTTCCATGTGGAAACCTAGTTATGAGTTACTTTGGGTAACTGTTATATTTCCAACTTTTCCCTTTTAAAAGAAGTTTTAGTATTCATTTTTACGATGTGGGTTTCTATTAAAGGAAATTTAAAGTATTTTAGATTTGATGACCCAGATGAATTTCAAGGGTTAAATTAATTTTAAGGGGGATATAATATAACACCATGAGTTTTTATGAATTATTATTTTATGAATAAATTAAAATTATTTTATGGCTTGTATTGCACGCTACACCAAGTTAGGCTTACTTTATACACAACACAAAGCCAAGTATACTCTACACAAAACACTAAGTTTAGATTTTTGTACATACAAAACTGAGTTTAGATTGTGTTATATGAAATCCAATTTTAGATTAAATTATATGCAAAAACCTATCTTAATTTTCATTACACGCGACACTGAGTTCAAACGAAACGTGACATAATATTAAAATATTATATAGTTATCACCTAGACATTGGAATGGAAGGGATGAAAATAATTAACTAAATTATGAAAATATGGTTTATTCATGTTTATAAAATGAGTTTTTTATTAACCAATTAATTATAAATGAATGTAATAACTATTTGAAAATAAAGAAATTACTTTTCTGAAAATCTATTTTTCTATGCACTAACACATTTTATCTAAATAAATTTAAAAACACTTTTTTATGAATTTTTTTAATGAAATATAAATATTATATATTAAATAAACTAATTAACATTCACATTATGTGTTTTATAGAAAATATATTAGGAAAAAAAATCTAATTTTACGTGTAAAAAGATGCATTTTTCTAAAAGGTAGTTTTACTAAATTTTATTGGAACACTTATATTAAAACTAATTTTTAAAACTTTTATAAATTATATTTGAAAAAATAAAATTCATTTTTGAAATTGAAATGTCAAAATTATTATAGGGTGAAATTTTAGTATTTTTCTGATAAGATTCATTATTTGATGAATAATGAACAATACTGATTTTTAATGGAAAAATTCCTTTTTATTCAAATTATTTATATAGTGAAATTATATTTTAAATTAGTTTTAATGTATAATTAGATCAATAAATTATATATTAATCCAATATTTTTCATTATATTCAATTTCTTATCGAACTTGGATGTAAAAATTTTGTAAACTTTTGAACATTTTCATTTTAAAAACCCGTATTCTCATCACGTTTTTCAGATTAATTTTAAATTAAATTATGACAATTATATGAATTTAATTTAGAAAAATTGAATTCATATTTTTAATTTTAATAAATTTTATTATCTTATAAGTTTAACTTTAATTTTTACCAAAATTATTTGCTAAAATAGTTAAAATTAATCACAACGATTAATAGAAAAACGAGTTTTCTAAGGGACTAAAATTTAATCTTAAGGAAAAAATGACCTAGAAACGTTCCAACACCCATTGTATGGAAATATTTTAATTTTAAACCTTACTATATCAAATTTTGTTCATTATTGAGGCCTTATTTCAAGTAAAAATGTTGTTACACTTAACTTATTTTCAAAAATTCCAAGTGTGTCCTCTCCCCACTTATAAAAGGACACCCCCTTGAATCCTCTCTTCACACCTTAAAAATAAATTGGTCTGGAAAATACCTATCAAAATAACTTATCCAATTTCATAAAAAAATACTATAAGCTCTACTTCTATTATAAATCTATCAAGTATATCCTTTGGCGTAGACCAAAAAGAGAATCCAAAGAAGAGATAACATTCATCAGTGAACATTTTGGTTTTATTTCTTAATCAAACCCATTAATTTATTATTATATAATGCTTATATAAAAACATAAATATCTTTCATATACATAGATGTTGTTATGTTAAGTTTAATACCTACAAACACACACAATTCAATCAAATGGGTTACAAAATCATCGTTTCTGTGTTTACTGCGTCGCTAACTGATGTCTTTCATTTTTTCATTACCACATTTTATGGTTGAGACTAATGTTGTAAATACTGTTTATATATTATATATATATGATATTTATGATATTTATTCTTATTTAGTTATAATATAACACATAACTTCATGATTTCCATTTTGTGGGAATATAATAATGTTGTTTGTGTGTACGACGGACTACCGCCTCATGAAGCGATGCGATTCAGTCACGATTTACATGGAATGTAATAAGGATAGTTTTATTAGAAGTATGTGATATATATAACATAAAAATTATATAGTAATGATAATATATATATCATTTAATTTTCTTTCATTTAATATGATAAGAAAATAGAAACAATGTTTATGTGTACATACGACCTACCGTCTCCATGAACGATGTATTTCATTTCCTATCATTAAATTTTATGGATTAATATAAATAAATATATAATGAATATATATATTATATTAATATCCTGGTTATAATTCTTGATATTATTAAATTATGATCTAAGTAACAGGACCAAGAATAACAAGTCAAAACATGTAAGAAAAAAGTGGTTATTACCTAAAAATAACATTAACATCGAATTGTTAATAAATGAGTAATATAATGTAATAATAAAATAATATATGGAATTATATATATGAATATGGTTCTATGATATATTTATAATAAACTTATATTTATTATATAAGAGTTTTGAATGAGTGTGATTGAAGTCAAGACTTAAGGTAAGGGGATTTCTAGTCTCACTTTTATTTCTAAGAGACTTATGCCATATTCACCACTCATTTAATTTTTTTTGGTGTATATAATGAAATATGAAATGATATATCATGAATATAACTTATTTAATGATATATAATTCTTTAACTGATGTTATAATTTCACGGTGATTACAATTAAAATGTTACTCTAGCAGTAAGGGATTTCTATCTCACTTTTTAATTTTGTGAGACACATGATATAATCATGACCTATTTCTTATATGTGGTGTATATACTATACATTAATGTATTTTATGGGTTTTATAATTAAATTATTTGGTATTGAAACATTCATTTGAGGAAATTTCTTTCATGTGGTTATGGTTTCAAAGTTACCAAATTGGTGAGGGATTTTTGTCTCAATTTTTCTTCTTTTAGACACATTTTATGTTATGCACCTAAATTGTTTTATGAGATATATATAATGCACCTTTTAAATTTTATATCATGAATATAATTATTTTAATGATATTTTAATATTCATATAATTTTATTATTTCATGGGTATTATGATTCAAAGTCACCAAAGTAGTAATATTTTATTACTACAATCTCATTGTTTATGATTATGCTTCTATTGATGAAATCTTATGATTAATATCACAATAATTATCATAAAATTTATTATACTATGGTTATTAATTATATATTCATGTAATGTTATTATTTTTACACTCTTTGTTACTTAATATAATTAATAAAATGATTTTATGAAAATCAAACTTTATTTCTCTCATCGGTCAGAAATCTGTTTTATTAAAAAACAATGCTTTCTAAAAATGTTTTCAAAAATGTTTTTAAATTATATTTTAAGATAATTTAAAATTAAAATGATTTTTTAAATTTTTATGAATTATTTTCAAATATTCTTTTATAATTTTTCAAGTTTATTTTCAAATAAACGTTTTCCAAAATGCTTTATGTTTTAAAAAGTGTTTTTAAAGTGAAAAGGGTATTTTACTCAAGAAATGTTTTAAATTACTTTTAAAAGTTTAATTTATAAGTTTCCAAGTTTATTTTCAAATAAAAGGTTTTCAATCTGTTTTATGTTTTAAAAAGTTTTTTTCAATGGGTAAAGGATATTTTTTTCAAGAAATGATTTATATTGATTTTAAAATATTCCTTTATAAGTTTTCAAGGTTATTTACAAAAGAAAGGTTGTCAAAATGTTTTATTTTTTTAAAAGTGTTTTTAAAGAGGAAAAAATATCTTCCTCAATAAATTTTTTTAATTAATCTTAAAATATACCTTTATATGTTTTGAAGGTTATTTTCAATGAAAAATATTTTCATAATGTTTCACGTTTTAAAAATTAATTTTCAAAGAAAATATATTTTTCTCAAGAAATGTCCCAAGCAGTATTTAAAAATTATTTTCTATATAAGATAAAATTCTTTGAGGTTACTCATGATTTAATGGGGATATTATGTAATGATACCATTTATATTATTTATTTTAATGGTTTTTGTTTTGATGGCATGATGTTTGCAAAATCCATTTATCTTCAATGGGTTATACCATGATAAAATGTTTATGAAACCCACTTATTTTCATGTGTTATGATATAATGAAATGATTATGAAACCTTTTTTCTTTTCCACAGGTTATGAAATTATGAAATGTTTATTATTCCCATTTCATTTCATGGGTTATGATATGATGAATGTTTATAATCTTGTAGAACACATATGTTTGAAAATTTTGTGATGGGTGGGACCTATATCTCCCTACAATACATTGGGTAAAGGTTTATATATCTCATGAGATATACATGGATGGAATAGTGAGTGAACCTAGTAGAATAATGCAAGATTGAAATGATGACTAAACTTGGTATAGTAATACATGGATGAAATGAGGAGTGAACCCGATACAGTATGATATGTCTTCCATTGGGGATGGTGGTGTGTCCCTCCTAGTAGGTGTATCCGCCTATGCGTGAACCTGATTACAGGTTCAAAATGCTTTGTGTGAACTATATTACATGTTCATAATGTTATCTATGAACCTGATTACATGTTCACAATGTTATTCATGGACCTGGTTTCATGTACATTAGTTTATGCGAGGGACTAATTTCATATCCTTAACTTAATGAGTGAACCTATTTATATTTACACCTATTCAAAATTTTATAAGTTGATGTGTATGCAAAAAGTCTATGCCTTATACCTATGTTATGATCTCATGAATCATGTTTTTATATTTCATTATGATTCACATGTTATAAAATTCCAATATTTATTCCATGATTCACATTTATGTACTCTATTATGAAGGGTATGGTTCTAAAATGTTATGTTCATGTTCTCATACCCTTATGCTTATATCATGCTTACGCATCTTCCCTTTTTACCCTTATTAAGAATTTGATCTCACCCTTTACTATTTTACCTTTCCCCAAGTTATGAAGAAAGGTTTTAAGTATGGTATTCTTGTAAAGAATAATAAAGTGGAATATCTTTATGAGATATGTTGAATAACTTCCACCAAGTTAGAGGATTATGTTTCCAAGTTTGAAAAGGAAAATATTACGGTCCTTAGGTGTTTGTTTATTTAATATAATGAATATACCTAACATATTATATAATATACATTTATGAAAATTCTATTTCACTATATAAATGATAAACTTTTACATTTATCTTCATTCTATCCATTCATAAAGGAAATAAATCGTTAATCATGTGTATGTGAGGACTACCGCCTTCATGAACAATGTGTATTATCTACCTTAACCACATAACATGGATAGACCTAAAATATTAATTAGTAAACTAATATGATTTTTAAAACATTATTATAATTATTAAATGATAATATTTTATATACCACCACTTTGTTCATTCATTGATAAATGAGTTCATTAATCATGTGTATGTGCAGACTACCACATCCATAAATGATGAATTTCATTTGTCAACAACACCCATAATTAATTATTGTAATAATGGATTTTATAGAGATATATCATATATATGTTATGTATAAACTTATTTAAATTATATTTTAACACTATATAATAGAAATTTCTTACTCATTCGATCATTAAGACACACTTTTGTTTTGGACGGTTTACCATCTACTTGAGAGATGTTGTAATGTTTATAGAGTGAATGATTAAGGAATGTTATATAATAATAATGACATGAAATAATAAGGTATTAGAGATTTTATAATGTTTTTGTGTTATAATATTAATATCTAAACATGTTAATAATATAATCATCTCCATTCATGAAAATATTTTGAGACAATTTTTTCTTCGACTTCATCTTCTTGAGTTATAATTGAAAAACTCATGGGATGAAAGTGGAAAATTATAAATAATAATGAGATATATATTAAATAATCATAAGTAATATTGTAATGTTGAACTTGGCATAAAATCTCAATGATCAATAATAACATTACAAAGCATGTTCAAGACAATTAAATGTGTTAACATCCAATGTTAATATGTAAATACTTTTTTTTTTGATTTTCATAAAGCCGGTTTAGGAAAACCGAAAACCTCACTGTCAAATATCAGAACATCCAAACGCAAGCATCCTTAGAAATTCAAAATTCAAAAATCCCATGAACCATGTGCCCACCTCGAGCCACACAACCACCTTGAGAAGCATTTCCATGCGAAAACCATCATTCCTCCAGCAAGAAAACCGGAACACCACGCGCCACCATTCACCGGACGACGACAGAAGCACCAGGTCTGACCGCCATGGTCTTCAGACAAATCCACAACACCGGATTTCCAGCGAGCTTCACCGGCATCCGTCATCACCTTCAACCTCAACGCCGGCAGAAGCCCGTCATCATCGTTGCAAATCAAGAACCACAAAACCATCACCCGCACCACAGACATTCACAAAACCAAAAATTCAAACATGACAGATGCACATCATAAACCAAAACAACATTGATTCACAACAATTTCACCACATCCATAGGAGGATCAAACCACCTGACCTCCCGACCTTTCACAAATACAACATCACCATGTCGGAAGAGTTCACTAGAAACCCCTTCGTCGTCAACTTCAGCAACACCACCCAACCGCGCAAGCAATGCCCTGTTTCTGAAGATCCTGCTGCCACCGACCAAATCGACCGCTTCAGACACAACGAAACCCCACCACACTCACCTGAGAAGGGTCGGGACCCCATGAACCGCCAACGCATGAGCATGACCTTCAGAAGCTGAGGAACTCACCACAGGACACCAGTGAGCTGCCGGGAACAAAAATAGGAGTGCTCCGAAGAGTATTCCATTGACGGGGACTGGACTTACACCCGTGGGTCTGAACCAGCAACCACTGAAGTCCATAGTGCATCTCCACAGAAAGAGGAGAACACGAAACTGCACGACGCCACTATAGCAGAGATCCTTTACCAACACATCGACCTCGAGGAGGAACATTATATTGTGATAAATGAAATAGAGAAATAATTTGAGTTATTTTTATCTCAAACTCCCTTTATTGAGATGCATTTCACATTATGCACAAATTTACATTTATATGGTGTATATGCTACCCAATTGTTATGTGATAATGAAATATATTTTATTCATGTTATTTTAGGTTCATTTTTAAGTTCTTTATACTTTATGGGTTTTGATTAACATGTTACTCAATTCATATTTTTTCTCTCGACTCAATTCCTTTTTCTCATGAGTCATGAACAAGATTTTGATATTCGAAGTCTCTTTTTCCAAAAATTATATTTTCAAAATGGTGTATTTAATTTTTTTAGGGATATTACTTATCTTTATTAATATATGCACCTTTTATGATATTATTCCACAAATAAAAGCATCATGTTGATAGGAATAACTCATATACATTCTGATGTATTTTTTTTCTATGTCCATGTTTTACCAATCAAAAGTTTGATCTATAACCCAAATATGATTCATCTAAAGTGACCTTAAATTTTCCATTAAAATCTATTCAAATTAAATTTTTATTATAATTTTTAAAAGTTTATTATCACAAAAGTTTTTAATTTATTTTTAATGTTTTCCACATAGATAGTTTAAAAAAAGGTTTTCCATTCAAGTAATGTTATTAATGTTTTAAAAATTCTTCTATAAATATAGTTTTCAAGTTATTTTCAACTAAATTTAATTTATTTAAAAAGGTTTTAATATAAAATAATTTTATTTTTTCCCACATGAATTGTTTTAGATCGAAATTAATATCTTGTACTTGTTTCTATGTGAATATATATTTCTTCTACCTTTTTGATTTTATAAGATAATTTCTCTCTATGCATTCAGGTTTTCAAAAATGGAAATTATTATTTTCATGTTTAAATAAAATATAACTTTTTAAATTTTTTTAAAGGATAAGGGAAATTTTTTATTTTAAAAGAAAACATCCTAATGATTCTAAGAGCATTATTCATCTACGTAGGATGTGTGATCAAGGGTATTCTTCAAATGATACCATCAACTTTATTTATCCGGATAGCTTATGAAATTCTATTTTACATATATGGTATGATCCATACATTCTTTTTTTCTTTCCTAATCTTCCACTTGTTTAGGAATTATCAACTTATAATGTTGTTCCCCAATGAATTCCCCATATTCTGTTACTCGATCAAAGGGTGTTCAACTAGATGCTCGATACATAAATTGATTAGAGAAATTTTTTCTAAAAAATATATTTTTATTTCCTCTATATAGGAATACTATATACATATTCCAATTTATTGGGTGGTATTTAGCTATAATTATTCTTAAAGTAATTGGATACCCATTTATTTCTGATAAGTTTATAATGTCATGTTTAATAATGAAATAATGAATCCATCCTTATGGAACTAATTAAAAAGGATATAAAATACAATTTATTTCCTTATATTTTTATGATATGTTGATTGAAACCACATGTCATATAAATTCATGAATTTATTATGTTATGAGTGGTAACTAGATTATATATCCCTATAATGCATTGGGTAATTTTTCTATCTCATGAGATATCATGGTTTGTGGGTAGTTTTCCTAGGTAAATTTGTTATGTTAATGAGCCAGGGGGACTTGATATATGCTTATGATGTCATGTTTATGTTGTTTACATGTTGTTATGATTCCATACTATTATAATATGATTATGATTATTCATTTATCTTATGTTATCATTTTTCATGTCTTGATTCCATGCTCGTTATGATATAATTTTATACCCCACGTATCTTATGTTATGTTTTATTATTATTTTAACCCTTATTGAGAGTCTAGATCAACCATTTCTTATGTTTCTATTTATTCATGTTATGAAAGAAAGTATTAATTATGCTAATCCTAGATTATTATATTATGTAGAGAATTTATGGGTGATGTTGAAATCTCATTATGGATACATTATCTTCTTATGTAGTGGGAAAAAGTTTCAATTTGACAAGAAGACTTAGGTTTTATTAGATAGAGATTTTTCATAACTATCTAAAACTCTAAACTAAAAGGTCCTTGGGTAGTAAATGTGAGAAAGAGTTTGTTATCAAAGATATGTATCAAAGCCAGTGTTGTATTATATGTATTTTTATTACTAGATCTGGGAGAGTGGGTCTGGGGGAACTACATCAACGCTGATAAAAGGAAACCATTAATGAGTGTTAAAAAAGAATTGAAAAAGGGTGATATTTTTTAGTGATTTTTTTAATAATGATAAATATTTTACTTTATCATCACTTATGTTTAGTTTTGATCATAAATTCCCTTTATCACATCTAATAAAGGTTACCATACATAATAAAATCTATATATACATATTGATATATTGTTAAATATGATTTATATAAAAATATATATTTATATAAATTCGATTAATATATGTAAAATAAAATATGTATACACATAAATATATATCACATAATTATAATTTCATAATTACTCATTTGAAAAAATATGTTCTAAAAAATATACATCCAATATATATAAAAACATAAATATTTAATTTTTTTTAAAAATAATAATAACACATGCTAGTGGTAAGTGTTCTCCATTAAAAAGGAAATGTTAGGGGTTAAAATCTCATAGATTTCTCAATTAATTCTGAATTTTATACTGGAGGTGTGAATGGGTAGGTGGATGTGGGGTAGAGGGGTTAGAGGTGGTGTGTAGGAGTGTACAACTGGTCTACCTAGGTTCTAAATCTCTATAATGAAATAATTTAAAAATATTTTTTAGTTTTTATCAATTATATGAAGGTTTATTTTATCAATTATATAAAGTTTGATGATAAAAGTATCCTTTATAAGTGATAAAAAATTTATAAAATCCCTTTTATTAGTAATTTTTACAACATTGATAAAAATACTACATTTTATAAGATATGAAAAAATCAACACTTTTTGTGTGGTGATAAAGAAAATTTTTAGAACTGATAAAAACACATTTTATAGAATTGAACTTCTAAATAAGGGATAATAAATGTTCTATTTTTCAGTGATTTCACTTATAGTATTGAGAAAGGTTTATCCAACTTTAAAACTCTAACTAGTGTCTTATTTTTTTTCCTTCTCACTCTCTGTGCATCACTACTCTATAACCCTCATCAAATCTCAATCGTTACTCATTTCTTAATTCAATCAACCTAAAATCCTTAGTATCATAATATTATTGTTTTTAATCAAAATATATCATTAATTTCATGTTTTAATTTTTTTCACCATTTCCTAGTTTATTTTTCATTCTATTGGATCATACATATGTTTTTAATTAATACGCACCAATATGTATGCAAGCATGTGCACACAAACACACAAACACACGCACACACACAAAATTTAAAATTATTTTTTTATTTTTTTATATAATCATATTTTAAACTAGGTTTAGAGGGAATGCAAGAAATAGCTTGAAGGCTTAGTGGCCCGAATATTGAATACAAGGGATTTTCTCTCGTTGCGAAACCATGGCCCGAAAAACCACACTATCAGACCCTAGGCTATGTATCAACACCCATAACATCACACCTAGAGTGCTATCATATTCTACTACTAAATTTCCTATACCATGTGATCCCACACCATGCTACATCTATCATGACTCGAACCACTGGGTCCCACTTAGCCGGTGATAAGCTGAGTGTAGCTACCCTAATCCCACCTCCAATAGGATAGGGGATGGAGACTAACATCGAGTAGGTATATTCTACACATGGGAGGCATTAGCCTAAGTACCTATACACACACACACACACACACACACACACATCTCCAAGCCCATATAAAATTGATAAACTAAAAAAACCTCATACCATAAATGGATGAATAATATCAATCCCACATTAGAGTACTGGAGAGTAATAATGATTCCAAATACAATCCTAGAAATATATAAAAAAGTGAAACATACCCAGGAGGGGAATTATATTAAATGTAACTCTGATATACACCTCATTCTGTTTAACCCATAACTATGCTCCATCTGATCCTGCTCCACCTAGGAGTTCGTTAAAATATTTCTCATCTGCATAAGACATAACATGAGTGGAAAGAGCCCTTGTAGGGATGAGTATAATAATAACCATCAAGAAACCCAAAAAAAAAACAAAACATAAAGAATTATGGGTATTTAAATCATAATAAAAATATAATAAACAAACCCCAGGTATAATAAAAATGGACAACTGGTCTCAAGGGGCCTCAACAAAGACTACCATCCTACTCAAGACTTCTAGGAAATGGTCATATAAGAGAATCCACTACACAATCCATGTTATCACCGGTTATTCTCATCTAAGAGGTCATGATAATTGGGCCCAGAATAAGAATTACTCACTGGATCTATGAAGATCTCTTCATCCAGGTAATGAATCACTCCAAGATCCCCTGGGGGACACCAAAAACCCTACTAGATCTTCCTTCTAAATAGTGGTTTGATTTTCTGTGTATGGAGGTCATAAAAATACCATGAACACCACATAGAAATGATAGAGGATCCCACACTGTTCCCAGAGGGTATACACCAAACTCTATCAAATAATGAAGCTATAGAGGGGATCAAAATCCTATGTTGAGGATTTAATTTCGCATTATACCCTCATGGGAAAGGACTAAGGTGACACACTCAATTGAACCTGGTCCATTATGAAGAAACGAATGACTCTAAATACCCTCAGAGGGAGTACACAACATGTACTAGGGGTACACAGAGTGTCTTTCCAACACTTGGTCTACTCATGTATTATTGTCTCACACTGCATGTTAACCTCACAATACATGGATTGTCCTATCAGGGTACATAGTGTATAGAGGTTGACCAACACTTTTCCCATGTCGTCTATCTATTCCCATGTACTAATGGCCTAGAAATGTACTTAGATGTGTCCAAGTACATAACAAATCCCATGCACATCTGGCCATGTCTGAGTATAGGTCTCTGATCATGTACTCTACCTTGGCCATGTTCCTGGATGTATTAGTGCCAGTGTATCATCTGAGATACACAAAGAGTTTCCATATCAATTCACAAGGTGTATGGTAGGGACCACATGATGTGTGATTTTTATCTTTCCATGGAAACCCTATCACTACAACTAGGGCCTCGCATAATGTATAACTTTAGGTTACACACTTTGTAACATAAGTTTTTCGGAAACCCACAATTCCTTCTTCATGTCATCCACCTAAACCTACAACATTTGATTCATCCATGAATCATTATAGAAAAGATATATCCCATCAATACATTAGTATCTATCACCTTTTTATCGAATCCATCGATCAAATATGACCGGGAATCATTCATATTGCATCATTCCATTAACACACACCAAACTAGAAAAATGAGAACAACCAATCTAGCCCCAATATAACTTTGACCATCCTATTTCATTGTAGCACATGGATTACACCCTAGATCATGAAATGAACCTACTATATCAATAATTTTCTCAAAATAATGGTTAAAAAATGATTTTATCCTGGGTATCCATTGAACTACTTGCCAAAAAAATTTCCCACGATGAACGTGTGAAGAAACAGAGGAGAAAAGAAGAAACAAACAAATGAGGAATACACCTCAGTTGTGTTTGCATTTTCCTTGATCTATTCCTATTATAATGAAGAAGGAATACTAATTATAATCAATCAAATTATTTCCCCAATCCTAAGAAAAAACAATAATGAACCAGAAAGCGTGATCGATCTGCGAATCACCCTGTTGGTAGAGTTGAATCATGTTTTTCATGGGATAATCAATGGGGAAGAAATACACATAAATCAAACATCTTACCTAGAGTTTGGATCAATCACTAATGAATAATGTTCCTACATTTACACCGTTGGTGATATACATAAACGTTGCTACACACTGATTATCAATCCACAATCCTATCATCATTCCTCCAAGAATGATCCTCCAACGACTCTTCTCTTGGTCTCCAGGTTTTTTTGGATAAACCTAATATTTAACAAAAATTGAGTATTTATAAAGTAGGGATTAGGTCATAGAAATTAAACAACTAAATAAATAAAACTAATTAATTAATTAATTTATCCTCCCGTGACCACACTCAAACCAAGTGTCCAACGTGTTCTAGGGATATATTGCACCTTGGGTAAATCCCATGATCTGAACTCAATAAAGGTATCATATTTATGATCTAAGACTCCATTTGGGAGTTATTACGCATTTTATAAAAATTGCGCACACATGATATCAATATATTTAATATTTTTTTTTCAAATATCAATTCCAAGGTCACTGAACCATGGAATATCACATCATCTCAGTGCATGGATTCAAAAATATTACTAGATATATTTCAAATAATTACATGATAAAATACATTATATTCTCACAAATTAGGTATTTTCATCCTAAAAAATTAAAATTATACTAAAAAATATGTGGTTACTGATATCGCATCTAGGTTGACTTCCCATAGGTTTTCTCTTGAAGATTACCATGCTTCTATTGAACATATACCAAATGAATCACTCACCCATAGAGGATATTCTCTTAAAAATCCTTGATATTCAATATGTACTCTAAAAATTTAGTTCCTTCCCCAATTTACATCTTCCACAATTTGATAACATTTTATGGGTCATGCATATACCTCCTCAGCTACAACATGCAGAAGGCATCATGTACCTGGTCTAACTTCAGCAGTAGAGCTAAGAAGTGTTCCAACTTCTTGGATATATAAATTATCTAAAATGATTAAATGAATCTTCGAGTTAAAATGATGCCATGGACAAATATCTTCAACCTATGTTGAGGTGAGACCTTCAAGAAAACATGGTCTCCCTCTTTGAACTCCAAAGGCCTCTGTCATCAGTCCACATCAGAATTATGATGTCTCTATTTAGTCTTCATCCACTTATGAATGGTTTTAACCTTCTCTATCATGGATCACACTAAGTCTAGGTCCATTATCATTAACTCACCTGGATCAATCCAACATAGCAGTACCCTATAGAGTCACCTTTACAGGGCCTTGAATGGTGTCATACTAATGGTGGAATGTTATATGTTGTTGTATAAGAACACACCAATGGTAGGTTATCCTCCTAACTATGAACAAAGTCCAATATGAAGGCTCAAAACATGTCCTCCTGAACCTAAATGGTTCAATTTATTTGGCAGTCATTCTAGGGGTGAAATGACATGGTTAAATGAAATTCTATCCCAAATTCCATCTAAAATCTTCTCCATAATTGTGATGTGATGTGAAGATTTCAGTCTAAAATTATTGTAGATGGAAATATATGGTTCTGGACTATATATTTCACATAAATTCATCCCAATAACTCTACTTAACTCTACTCTTAGATAGATATAAAGTGGGATGACTTGATGATTCATTCTACAATCACTTAGATGGAATCTTGTCCTCTAGACAGCTATGGTAACCCCATCATGAAGTCCATATATATCCCACACCACTTCCAATTTTTCACCTCAAGGGGTTGAGATAAACCCATTGGAACTAGGTGCTCATCCATCACTAACTAAAACATAAGACATCAAGAGACAAACTCCTAAATACACTTCTTCATGCCTGACCAAAAAAACTGATGTCGGAAATCCTGATACATCTTTTTCACACCTGGATGCACTACTAAAGTAGATGTATGAAACAACCTCATCACCTCCCCCCACAAAATCACTGGTACCATAGTCCGTCATATGAAAAGGATGAAATCCTCTCCACTTTTAGAAAATCCATCAAGGAACATCCAATAGATATATGAGTATGTAAGGTGTCACAATTGGTATATCCCAGATGAACCTCCCTAACACGCTATAGAAGTAGTGGGGGTAAAAACCATCAACTATAGATATGAAGCACCATCATTGTCTACTAAGGACAATTGGAATAAGTCTAACTACTCTGAAACCTAATCAAACCACTGCAAACAGACCTCCTTCTGATAGAATTTAATACTATCTTCCTCTTTCCAAGAGTATAGACAATATCATAGTCATAATCTGAGAGAAAATCTAGCCATTGACTATGTATCAAGTTAAGATCCTTATGATATAAGATAAACATGAGACTCTTATGTTCGGAGTAGATGGTAAACCACTCACCCATAAGGTAGTGTCACCACAATTTTTAGGAAAATACTACCACTGCAATATTAATATCATGGGTCACATAGTTCTTCTCATGAAATCTCAAATACTGAGACCCATAAGAAATCATATCCTAAATATTCATCATAACACAACCAATTCTAGACCCTGAAGAATCACAAAACACTACATACTCATAACCCTCCTATGTTAATCTCAATATGGGGGCACTTATAAACCTTTTCCTCCATTCCTAAAAATGCTATTGGTACCTTTTAATCTAAAAAAATGCCACCCCTCCTAGGTCAATGCAGTAAATGGTTCCAATATCCTAGAGAAATCAGGCATAAATATCTTATAGTGGCCTATCAATATAAGGAATCTCTGTACCTCTATCATGATCTTGGGTGGCTCCCAAGATAAAACTACCAAGACCTTCGTTGGGTCCACTACTATACCATTATCCAAGAATACATGTCCTAGAAAGTGGACCTAATGAATCCAGAATTGACACTTCAAGAGAATCCCATAAATCTAGTTCTCTTAGAGTGTGTCTAGAAATATCTTCAAGTGTCTCGCATGCTCTTCCTCATATGTCAATTTCACTAGGATATCATCAATGAAGATTTCCATAAAAATATCTAATGAATGATGAAACATCATGTTCATGAGTCCCACGAACACTTTTAGGGTGTTAAACATGATAAAAGGAGTCACAAAGTACTTATAGTGACCATAGAGGCATTTGAATGTCATATCAGTTATATTTGCATGCCATACTCATACACCACTACAAAACTAGGTTTATCTAGAGCTAGGGCTTTAACAGCACTAGTTAAAAACGCTATTAAAGACCCCCTTTGATAGGGTTAATTTTTTTGTTAAAAGGGGGACTTTATCAGTGTTTTTTACAAATGATAATAAATTCCAACCCTTTATAAGTGATTTTAAAAAAGTACTGATAAACATGGTCTTTTATTAGGGATAGTAAAAAAGCACTGATTGGGGGGGGGGGTTATGAGTGTTTTTTAGAAGCACTAATAAAAGAACCCTCTTTATCAATTATTTTTTACAAGCACTAATAAAAGTATACTTCAAAAAAATTACATTTCATTAAAAATAATATATTAATCTATAAATATATTTATATTGATTTAAATATAATATATGTTTTTTAAAATATGTTTCAGATAAGGTAAATTGGCATCTACACTTAATATATAATATATTTAGTATAAATAACTTATAAAATAATAAAAAATATTTTTAATTAATAATTTTATTATTATTACCAAGTAATATTCATTTAATATCAATTTAAATATAAAAAAATAAAAAAAAATTTATAAAAGACCAAAAATAAGTTGAAAATGTAACTAAAATTTGAAATGACCATAACTTTTGACCCAGGTGTCTGTTTGGGCTCTATCACATATCAAATCAAATCCTGCGATGAGATCCACACCCTTAGTGACATAAGTAAACCTTTTCCACATTTTTAGAGGATAAAAAATTCCCAAAAGGCATCAAAAAATGAGTTTTTTAGTCGGCATACCCTGATTTTTTTACATTTGATGGATTTTCAGGATAATTTATAAGGGTATTTTTTCTCTTTTTTGGTGGGGACTGAATTTATTCCTAGGAATTACATTAATATTGATATTATGGTCATTAAATTTTATCATTTTTCACAATTTACTTGTATTTATAATCAAATATATAACAATATATACATATTTTTTATATATTCACACACAAAAATTTAATTTTATAAATAAATAATTAAACATATTTTCATATAAAATATATTTATTAATATATAAACACATATATAAACACATATATAAATATATGGATAAAAAATGTAATGAAATATATTTAAATATATAGATAGATCATAAAACGTGAAACAAAAAAGTATAGGGGATTGGAAAAAGATTTGATGTATATACTGGAGGTCTAGGGTTCTAAACTTGCTGGAGTCAGGGGAACACATGGAAGGGTGGGATTATCTAAAGTGTTGATAAAGGGTTGGGGAAGCACTGATAAAGGGGTTTGGGGGTGGGAAGCACTGATGATGTGTGTTGGGAGGGGAATGGAATTTTTTATATACCCTTTATCAGCACTAAAAAAATGCTGATAATAGGGGCCTTTAATAGCACTAAAAAATCACTATTAAAGGACCCTTTTAACAACACTTTTTTTAGCACTGTTAAAGGGTGAATTTAAAGGTTATTTTTTATGCTGATAGAAGCTTTGAGCCTTTAAACATGCTTATATTATCGGTGCTTTTTTAGCATTGATAAAAGGCCTATTCTGTCACTGTTAATGGCTATTTTTTAGTAGCAAAATCTAGTATTATCTTGACCTATGGTAAATCTTTGAGAACCATCGCACCCCTCTGAACTGATTAAAGAGGTCATCGATCCTCAATAGCAGAAACATATTCTTCAAATTCACCTAGTTTAGGCACTGATAATCCACACACAACATCAATCCACATACTTCTTCTTTGTGAACAACACTAGGACTTCCTAGGGGGAACATTTGGTCTCACAAAGCCCTTACTCTATAAGTCCTCCAATTGAACTCTCAGTTCTCAAAGCTTTATAGAATACATCTGATATGATAGAAAATATATTAGGGCCATCCCAGGGTGTAATTCAATAAATAATTATATCTCTTGGTGAGTAGGTAAACTTGGAACTTCCTCATGAAATATGTCATCATACTCCACCACTACAGTAGGAAATTAGTATCCCACAACACCTACTACACTAAGAGTCATAATATCTAACTAATGAGAAATAGGTTGTATCCGCCTACACATGAACTCATCCTAATCATCCTAGGATCCCTTCTCATTGATAAATGATAATTAAATCCCACTAACTTAGGTATACTGCTACCCTCACTAGTAATAGTTAAATTTAACATTGATTGTAGAAAACATGTCCACATCGAGTAAAAACATTATAGGTTCTCACTATCACTATGAAAAGATTCCACATGAGTCTATCTCTCCTCCCAGAGTAAGGTCACACTATCGATAGCTTTGTGCGATCACTAATATTCTCTATAGGATCCTATGAAATAAAGGTCAAGATAAATTTCTCCACTAGTAATGCTAGGTCTCGAATAAGGGTTATGTTCATGGAGATGTGGATTGAAATGGTGTATTGAAAATATTAAACATCTTATTACGTATTTGTTAATGTTCTTCATGGATATAATGTAATAATGTCCTAGAGTATTTTTCTCATTAATAAAGTCATATAAGTTCCCTACTATGATGAGAACCTTGAAGTGCTATGAAAATATTCTGAAATATAGTTCTACGGTTGGATGCCATACTATGATGAGACACACAGTATACAAACCTTTAGGTGTGAGTACTCGTAAGAAGATGAGACTTATTCTCATGAGTTTTGCAGTTGGTAATCTAAATGATGGGAGATTATGAGAATAAACCTGCCAGTAGAAATTCCACATGTTTTGGTGTCATTGGATATTCCTATCTAAGAGCGTGTTTAATGGTTCTTATAATTTAATATTATCATTGATATGTGTCATGGCTCACACATTTAGATTTTTTGACGAAAAATATCACACCATATGTTGGCGAGAAGTAGTGTATGTTTGGTGCATCATGAATGACATCTTATTAATGAATAAGTTAAGGAAGTATTTTTCCTTCCATTTTTGGAAGTTGATATATAGACCATTTAATTGAAATTGAAATATCACCCTAAATTCCATGTCCATGGGGTAATGATGACATCCATATAGGTTGATGACACTATCATGAAACCTGCTTGATGAGATATTGTGATAAAGGGATTATATTACACAGTGATCATTCTTATATGGATGTCATCATTGTGAATTTATGTTTTTTCTCTTAGGTGCCTTGACCTATTTCTAGAGAGTAATCTTGGACATTAGAAAAGTTCACATAACACCAATGAAAAAGAATCCTAGAGGGTCACACACTAAGTGTTTCTGGTGGTCTTGATTAAATTATTTTTGAATTTAATTGATCAATACTAAAAATATGTCTTTTATCAATGCTAGAAAAGTGCATTAACAACACTAAAAAAAGAAATGTTAATCAAGGTGAAGATAGGGGGTCCCTTTTATCAGTGCTCAGAAAAGCGCAGATAAAGACCCCTTTTATCAGCGCTAAAAAAAGAACTGATAAAAGTAAAAGTAAAAACAAAAAATAAAATAAAAAATAATTTATATTTAGGGGGGGGGGGGAGATTTTAAAAGCGCTTGACCCCCCCATTTATCAGTGTTAGGCGGCCACTCCCACTACCACGTGCTGCCCTTGCCTGTGCGTCCCACACTTGCACACACACTTCCTTTCTTCCACCCGAAGTCAAACCCGTGACCTCCCCCTTGCACGCCTGTACCTTTTCCACTAAGAAATTTTGTTTTTTTCTATTTAATGATACATCTATTTATTTATATATATATAGTTATATTTATTTGTATATTAATATATATTCATATTAATATAAATATATTTTGTTACATTAATACATATATGTTTATTCATATTTTATTATATATATATTCATTCATATATTAATATATATTTATATCTATTTATATATATATATATATTTGTAGTTACAATTTTCTATCCGTATATTTATTTGTATATTAATATATATTTATAAGATTAGTTTTAAATACATTTATAAAATATGTTTTTTATGTGTGTTTATAAATAAATAAATAAATTCATATATACATACATACAACACACACACAAAGACACACACACACACATATATATTTATGAATAAATACATATATATATATATGTGTGTGTATTTGAAAATCCATATAATGTTAAAATGACCATAAATTCTAATATAGAAGCCTGTTTTAAATCCACAACCACTAACATCGAAGAAAATGAAACAATATTCAATATGATATATGGTACAGACCTAACAGACAACTAGATTAGAAGTTATACATGTTTGAATGTTAACAAATCGGGGTATCCTGACTAACAACTCAGTTTTAGAGGACTTATGGGCCTTTTTTTCCTTGAAAAATGTGATATAATAATTTCTTCAGCCATAATCACGTATAGCTCATCGTAGGCTTCGATTTGATATGCTGCAGAGCTAAAACGGACGCCTGGATAAAAAGTTATGGCCGTTTGAAGTTTGAGTTACATTTTCAACTTATTTTAGATATTTTATTAATTGTTTTGATTTTTTGTGTCCTCAAATTGTTATTAAATGATTTTTAATCAATAATAATTAGAAAATTATTAATTAATTATATTTTTTTATATATTTTAAATCCATTTTCACTAAATTTCTTATATATTAAATGTAATAGTCTATTTATATATATATTTAAAAAATATATATTATATTTATATCAATATAAATATACTTATATAACAATATATTATTTTTCATGAAAAAATATTTTTTTTGAAACATAAAATTTATCAGCGCTAAAAAAAAGCGCTGATAAAGGGGGCCTTTATCAGCGCTACTAAAAAAAGTGCTGATAAAGGGGTCCCCTTTAACAGTGCTAAAAAAAGTGCTGATAAAGGAGGGGGGGATTTATTAGTGCTAAAAAAAGAACTGATAAAGGTTCACTTTTAATAGCACTTTTCTTAGTGCTGTTAAAGGCCCCCACTTTATCAGCGCTTTTTTTAGCGCTGATAAAGGCCCCCTTTATCAGCGCTTTTTTTAGCACTGATAAAAGCGTAGTGCTTCCCTTGCCTGTTTTTGTAGTAGTGGGAATAAATATTATTCTCAAGACCTAGGAATAATTTTATTCAAGTTAAAATGATCATATAAATTAAATAAATATTTATTCACTAGATCATGAATAAAATATATTTATTTATTTTTTTGAAAATTTAATAAATATTTATTTACTAGTTTTTAATTAAAAATATTTATTTAAGAGAATAAAATATTTTATTCGAGTGTTCAATAAATGGAATATGAGTTCGAACAGACCAAGATCGTGTCTGTTGATAAATTAATTATTTACAAGTTGATAAATAATGTTTATGTAGTTAGAAAAATAAATAATAATAATATTGTTATCATTATGTGGCATGATATTTCATTTATGGATCCATTTTTTACAAGTTGGTGCACCAAAAATAATGGTGTTGTTATTATTATTATGTGGCATGAGTTTTCTATAATAGTTATAATTTCATTTAATTGCTATTTTCAATTAAATATTGTAATTGAAACCACATTTTGATTAATAGGAAGGTACATCTATTATGCCAAACCCTAGTGAATTGATAATTTTTGAGCCAAATATTTTCTCTCTATACTCCTCTCATATCTCTCTCTCAAGAACAAGAGAATTTATTTATGACTGAAGAACGAACAATCAAGAAAGATTGATGCAATACATTCAATATGTTGCGCTATAACTCAGAGAATGAGTGGAATTGATCAGAGACAATTAGAGCAGGTGTGGATCACCTCTAGACGGATTCTACTTTGGATCCACACAAGCGCAACGAAGGCAATCCGTAAGGGTCATTCCAAACGATCAATAATCACCAACGAAGAATGTATCAAAGACCCAGGTATTTAATTTCTTCAAAAATTATTAAATTAGTTATAAACATGATGTGAAAGATCCTCTTTCTAGGATCTGGCACTATTCTTCTCTTTGTCTAAATATTTGATTTCAATCCAAGGATACTAGCATTCATCATCATATCGATCCATTTTTGGTCGTCAATTATGGAAAAGGAAAAGTTGGGTCATCCCAACTACCATGATTCCACTGCATCTGGAACCTACAAGTGGTATCAAAGGGGTCACATCATCATTTATAATTAATTAAATAATTTGTTAAGGATTTATGATTTAAAAATTTAGTCTATCAATTCACGTTTAATCATTCTTGTAATCTAAATTTTGAGATTTGTTCTTTCTATTTTTGTTTCTCATAGATCTAATGAGAAATTAATAATTTTTTAATTAAAATTAAATTGAGGATCTCATCAGGAGGCACTGAAGATTTTGTCTAGGTAACATGATAGTACACGACATGTATTCAAATTTACACGGTGTGTAATTTTCTATACATGTATTTTAATCCGAATTACACACCGTGTATTTGTGCTCAGTGCATCGGGATTAATTCATAAATTACTCAATCTATGTGAATTAATGACATGTTGTGTAGTTAATTCTTACACCGCATGTTGATCTAGATAGACAGTCACACAGTCATCCATATTACACACTGTGTGGCCCATTGGACACGACGTGTAGTCCCTTCGTGTCAAGGTTCAAACTGTGTATCCCATACACAAATAAGCCGATTGGTAACCATGTAACCCGAAGACAACACAACATGTGGCCCAATGGACACACTATATAATCCAATATTTCCAAAGTATGCCTCACACACCAAGTCTCTAGGCATGTATTTTGGATAAGATGGTGAAGGAAATGCATGCCATGCAGAACTACACGCAGTGTACTTTACCAAATTAAACAGAATTAATACTTTAATGTTTTTGTAATGTTTAGAATTACATATCATATAGATTTGAATGAGTGTTCACCATGTTACCTCTAAGGTTGTGGATGAGAATCTTAGAAAAGTATTATGATAAAATGAATGATTAATTAAAAATAATAATTAATGAATTCAAGCACAATTTATCTCAATTATAATGATTAAATAATTATATTCTAGTTTTATTAAATGTGTAATTCGTTGCTTGTATGTGGATGATCATGAGCCATACCAGACCTTTGTATGTGATTGGTTTCCTTTTAATTTATTTTAAATTAAATTGTTGTCCTGCATTCCATCTCTCCACATTAATATATAGGGCATGCATTCCAATGGTTTCTTTCATGTAAACCCCCATTTTCCCCCACACTTGCGCTTGAGTTAAAAATCATATGTAAAGGATGGAGCTCCTAAGCTTGTGGAGCCAATTCGAGTAAGAATTTGAGGTGAAACCAATCCAAAGAGATAAAAAGGTGGACAGGTGGAAAGCTATAAACACGAGCCTCATATTGGTTCAAGGTGTTTCTCCCCAAGGTTAGGGTTAGTTTATCAACTGCTATATAAACTAACCATTATAAAATCTAATGATCATGCCCTATACTTTATTTTATTTCTGCCAGTTATCTGGTTTTTCATTAGATATGTGTTATCTCGACTACATAATTAATGAATTAACAAGCATGAAATATGGAACTAAAATAAACTAGGCTTATGAATAAATATTATCAATACATGGTCAGTCACTTAAGTAAGTTCCACTTAATATTAACAATCATGTGATAAAGATAATAAGGGAATTTACGTATAAGAGATAAAAATCCCTCAATAAAATATTAAGTCAGGCTAATCTTTCAGTTACTTGATTAAGGGAAAGACTCAATAAAACTATGTGTTGGAATAACCCTTTTTGGGACACATACTTTCATAGAGAATTCTCTTATGAAATTTTTGGGTTAACGTAAACATTTTACATCAATAGGAGTATCCCTTTCTAGACTTGGTGTAAATTTGGAGGTAAGTGTTTAGGAAATCCAAGTCAGGATTTTAGGATTGGGGAGTCCACTCAATGAATCAAGGAGCTGTACGCACCCAGTCGGAAAATACCTACCTACCAAAATACCTTCAAATAGCTTGACCGACCATTGTTGGGGTTATTCAAAGGGGAATATGGATACTTGCCATTATAATTTCCTAGAAACTAGACATTCAAAATTCATTGGTGAGGGCCATTAGGACTTAATAAAATAGTGGGAGACTTAATAAAATTAATTTATTATTTATCATAAAATGTAATCAAGGAAGTACTAATTATCTACTCTTTTAATTGTATAATAAAAATGAAAAATTTGTCAACCACACTATCCATACAATGAATACTGGACAAAGACAAAATCCTCACATACAATAATTTCCAAGAAGGTTTTAGATTCCTTAGGGTAATTCTATTCCATGAATGGAAATCTTACGCGATGGTGTCCTCATTACCTGATCCGCCTTCCCAAGAGGTTAGTGATGAAGAGTTCCTGGTCTATGAAAAACATATAAACTATTTGGTAAATGTTCAATTTTTTATGTTATCATCAATGTCTAGTGAACTCATGAAGTCTCACGAAAACATGTATTCCTATAACATGATTGATCACCTCCGTGGTCTTTAATAGGAGAGATAAAGACATGAATAGTTTGAGATCTCCAAGGCACTCTTTATAAGTAATCTTGTAGAGGGTTCCCCATCTGGGACACACCTAGTGAATATCATTGGCTACATTGAGCATCTGGATGATCTAGGGTTTAAACTCCCTGAAGAAATAGGTACCAATATCATTATCGCATCACTCCCTCAGAGATTATCCAATTTTGTGGTGAATTTCAATATGGAAAACATTGAGAAGTCTCTACCATATCTTCTTATCCTCCTTCACAAAGTGGAAAAATACATGAAGTGCAAAAATCCTTTTATCCTTATGGTGAATAATAGAAAATGGAAGGTGAAGAGTTTTAAGCCCAAAAATTCTTCATGCCCTTCCAAGAAAAGGAATATCAAGGGGGACAAAAGGGAACAAGAAGCTGTTTGTTTTGCACGTGGAAAGAAGGGACATTGGAAGAAAAAATTGACCCAGCTAAAGAAGCAAGGGTAATCTTTAGGTGAATTTTTTATCGAGTTCAATTGTTCTATTTCTAAAAATTGTGTACTAGATACATCTTTTGGTTCTCACATATGTATCTAAATACAGAAACCAAGTAGATTTAAGAAAATTGACCAAGGGGAGGTAGATATAAAAGTATCCCTATCGGGGACTACCACCTCACATTAACGTCTGGGATGATATTGGTATTAAAAGGTTGTTATTATGTGCTTTTTGTAACCAAAAAAATTATTTCTATATCTAGACTAGATACATATGGATTTATTTTCAATTTCGAAAATTAACATTTCTTCTTTTATAAATATATCATTTGTTTTGGTAAGAAAAATTTATATAATTGTCTTTACATGCTGGATTACACAAACCATGTAATGGAAATCGATAACAAAACTACTTCACATGACTCATACCACATCCAACTTTGGAATCACCAGCTAGGTCATGTAAGTGATAGACACTTGAATTCATTACATCAAGATGGATATTTAGATTCTTTTGAACTAAAACCACTTGGTGTATGTCACGAATGTTTACAAGGAAAAATGACCAAAGCCCCATTTAGTGGGAAAGGTGAAAGAGCCAAATAGATTCTTGAATTGGTTCATAACAATGTGTGTGGACCATTTCCAGTTGAAGCAAGGGGTGGGTACTCATACTTCATAACTTTTACTAATGAATTTAGTAGATATGAATATATGTACTTAATGAGGTATAAGTTGATTTTTTTTGATAAGTTCAAGGAATAAAAGAATGAAGTTGAGAACCATCTTGGTAAGAAGACTAAGAAAATCTGCTCAGACTGAGGTAGAGAATATCTTAATCAAGACTTCATTGATTACTTATGAGAGTTTTGGAATCCTATCCCAACTCACTTCTGCCTACGAACCCTAGTGTAATGGTGTAAAATAAAGGAGAAACCACACCTTATTAGACACAGTTAAATCAATTATGAGTCATGCAAGTATTCCATTATCATTTTAGGGATATGCGCTATAAACAACGACACACATACTAAACCAAGTACCAAAAAAATCAATAAATGGTATTCCATACGAGATTTAGAGTGAAAGAGAATCCATTTTATTGAATTTAAATTTATATGTAGTAAAATTATTTGTTAAGGAATATTTAGGTAATAAACTCGCACTCTAAGGAAAAAAGTGTACCTTTATAGGATACCCCAAGGAAACAAGGGGACATTACCTATATGAACCCTTAGACAAAAAGTTTATAGTAGAAAGACATGCCATATTACTTGAGAGAGATCACATCTCCAAAAGAGATAGTGGGACCGAGATAGAATTCAATGAAGTTGAGCTTCAAGGTACACAAGAGTTGGTATAGTAGCAGATTCCACAAATCCCTATGGAATAAAGATCTATTCCAAACACACACGTACTACGTAGGAGTACAAGAGAGGTTAGAGAACCAAAATGGTACAATTTTCTCATTACCGAGGATAGTGATTCATTATTATTTAATAATAATGATCCTCTAACCTACAAGGAAGAAACAAGTGGAACAAACATTTCCAAGTGGCATGAATCCATTAATTATGAAATTGATTCCATGCACAAAAACTAAATCTAGATTTTGGAAGATCCTATAGTAGATGTAAATCCCATTGGTTGAAAATGGGTATTCAAGAAGAAACTGGACATGGAAGGACAAGTCAATACCTATAAGTCATAACTGGTTGCAAAAGGGTTTAAACAGTGTCATGGCATTGGCTACGAAACAACATTTTCACCATATGAAATGCTAAAATCCATCAGAATTCTATTGGCCATTACCACATACCATAACTACGAGATTTGGAAAATGGATTTCAAAACAACCTTCCTTAATGGGAACCTTTAGGAAGATGTCTATATGACACAAACTGAAGGGTTTGTGACTCTAAAGGATGCCAATAATATATTCAAGTTTTAAAAATCTATTTATTGATTAAAGAAAAAATCCACATCAAGGAACATTCATTTTAATGAATCCATAACAGAATTTGGTTTTATAAAGAAGGAATGTGAGCCTTGTGTCTACAAATAGTTTAATGGGAGTGTAGTCATTTTCCTAATAGTATATGTTGATGACATATTACTTATTGGAAACGAAATACCAATATTACAATCTCTTAAGGCATGGTTGAAAAAAATATTCTCCATGAAGGACTTGGGTGAGACAACATATTTTCTTGGGATCACGATCCATTGTGATAGATCTAAGAGAATACTAGACCTAAGTCAAAGTACATACGTTGACAATATACCTATGATATTTACTATAGAACAAAGCAAGAGGTTATTGTTGCTAGCATCACATGGAATTAATCTTTCCAAAGAAATGTGTCCTCATACGCATGAGGAATGAAAGATAATGGAAATAATTCCATATAAATCAGCTATTGGGTCAGTCATGTATGTTATGCTATGTACTAGGATATATGTCACCTACGCATTGAGTGCAGTAAGAAGATATCAAGATGATTCAGGTGACCGCTATTGGATGGTGGTCAAGACTATCCTTATGTATCTAAGGCATACTAAGGACATGTTCCATGTTTATGGAGGAGATAAGGAACTAGTAATCAGAGGATATGAAGATTCTAGTTTCTAGACTTGTCAAGATGACATGAAGTTGAAAATTAGATATATCTTCACTTTCAATGGAGGTTATTTGAGCTAGAAGAGCTCAAATAAAGGGGTGGTCATATATTTTATAGCAGATTACGAGTATATTGTAGCTTATGAGGCCACTAAAGAAGCAATTTAGATGCATAACTTTTTCCAAGATCTGTATGTAGTAACTAGTAGTACAGATCCCATCACACATTATTATGATAATACTATAGCGATGACTCTTGAAAAAGAGCCAGGGTCACATCAGCAAAAGAAGCACAAACTAAAAAAGTATAATATCTTGAGGAAATTTTCTCAAAGAGGTGGAGTTGCAGTAAGAATTATTTTCATAGAGGATAACTTGGTAGACCCTTTGACTAAAGCCTTGACTCAGCAGAAACATGATCATCATGTGAGGTCTAGCAAACTGAAAATTATAGGCAGTTTGGTCTAGTCCAAGTGAGATTTTATTGGAGTTGGTGTCCTTGAACCAACTATTTGTACATTGATTACATGAATACTTAATTTATTTAAATATCAAGCATCATATTACATATTGTCCTTTGTTCTGCATGAATATAATGTAATAATGTCCTAGAGTATTTGTCACATTAATAAGTTCATAGAAGGTCCTTGCTATGATGAGAACCTTGAAGTTCTATTACAATATTCTAAAATATAGTTATGTGGATTGATGAAATAATATTATGTGACACATAGTATATATACTTTCAGGTGTGAGTACTCGTAAGTAGATGAGACTTCTTCTCATGAAGTTCACACTTAGTAATCTCCAATATGAGAGATTTTGAGAAGAGACCTGCCAGTAAAAATTCCTCATGTTTTGGTGTCATCATATATTACTATCTATGAGCATGTGTAATAGTACTTAGAATTTAAGATTATCATTAATATATGTCATGACTCATGAACTAAGATTTTCTGACGAAAGACGTCATGCCATATGTTGGTGAGAAGTAGGATACATTGGGTGCATCAAGAATGACATGTTATTAATGGATAATTCAAGGAAGTATTTTCCATTCCATTTATGGAAGTTGATATCTCGACCCTTTTATTGAAATAGAAGCGTCACCCTAAATTCTATATCCATGGTGTGATGACAAGTTTTTTTTCAGTTAGTTAAAGAATGACATATCATGCATATAGGTTGATGAAACTATCATGAAACCTGCTTGATGAGATATTGTGAAAAGGGATTATAATACACAGTGAGCGTTCGTATGTGGATGTGATCATTTTGACTTTAAGTTCTTTCTCTTGGGTTCCTTGACCCATTTCTAGATAGTAATATTTTACTTTATGCAAGCCCACCTAATAACAATGAGAAATAATCATAGAGGGGAACACACTAATTGTTTATAGTGGTCTCGAATAAATTATATTTGAATTTATTTAATGAAATAAATATGATTCTCAGGAACAAGGAATAATTTTATTCATGTTAAAATGATATCATAAATTAAATAAATATTTATTTACCGGATTGTGAATAAAATATATTTATTTATTTAATTGAACATTTAATAAATATTTATTTACTAGTTTGTAAATAAAAATATTTATTTAATAGGATAAAATATTTTATTCAGGTGTTCAATAAAGGGAAGAGGAGTTTAAATGGACCAAGACCATGTCCATTGATAAATTAATTATCTACAAGTAAGTAAATAATATTTATCCAGTTGACATAATAAATAACAATAATGATGTTATCATTATTTGGAATGAGATTTCAATTATGGTTTCATTTTGTGCAAGTTGGCACACTACAAATAATGGTGTTATTATTATAATTATGCGGAATGAGTTTTCTCTAATAGTTATTGTTTCATATAAGTTTTGTTTCACAATTAAATATTGTAAGTAAAAACCCATGTTGATTAATAGGCATGTACGTCTATTTTGACAATCCCCGGTGAATTGAGAATTTTTGTGCCAAACATTTTCTCTCTCAAATCCACTCATACCCCCCTCTAAAGAACAAGATAAGTTTTTCAATAATGAAGTACTAGTGATCAAGAATGATCAATGCAAGACATTCATTATGCCGTGCTTGCACCTGGAGAATGAGTGGCATTGATCGGAGACCATTAGAGCATTTGTGGGTCACTAATAGAGGGATTATACTTCGGATCCTCACAAGCACAATGAAGGCAATCCAGAAGGGCCATTCTAGATGATCAATGATCATCAATGAATAATATACCAAAAAAACTTAGTATTTAATTTATTTAGAAATTATTGAATTAATTATAAACATGATGTGAAAAATCCTCTTTCTCATATTCAGCATTATTTATCTATTTTTATAAATATTTGATTTCAATTTGTGGATACTGGAATTCATCATCATATTGATCCTGGATTGGTCATCAATTATGGAAAAAGAAAATTTGGGCCCACCCAACCACCATGATTCCATTGCGTTCGGAACCTACAAGCACATGCAAAGGACCTTAAACACATAAGTAAAAGGAACTTATCCACCACACCTCAACATTATCTTCTTTAGGAGGTACTCACTGACCTTCATGGTTTTGAATTTCATTATAAGAATGTGTACTGGTGGGGGGAGTGTCCCTCTTCCTTTCAGGTCTGAATCCACATGATACATCCCCAACACAGGAATCTACCGATGCTCTGCGTCACCCTAGAGAAGTCCTTCCACCCAAACCACTATCAAGGGGGTCCTATCAATGCATGACGTTCCCATTATAGGCTCTTTCAAGTCCTATACAACCTAAAAAGGGGGTTTGGATTTCCAAAAATCTTGATAGGTCTCTATATCTACATGTCGCAAAACATACACAATACAACTGCATTATCTACCAGTACCACCGAATCTAACAACTTCTCCACCAAGAAGAATGGTCTCTAGCATAACCATTAAATTGGTCATGTTCCACACAAGCTAGAAACCCTAGACTGATACCTTGATCTAATCCCCCTCTACCTGAGGTTTTAGATCATCGTGAAACCTCAATGGTCTCTGTCGATGTAACTCATGCAATGCGATAATCTTGTTCACATCATTGCCTTAACCTGTTAGAGACATCGACTGCCCAACATGTCTTCTATCATCCATTAGATCCAATGAAGGATATAAGCACCTCTCAAAAGGTGGTAGCACTACTGTGTGCCTAACAAGAGGAATCAATCTATGTGTGGGTTTCTGAACTAAGTCCTCACCACTCAACTGGTCATTATGATGAAACTGTCCTAGAATCTTATATTTTTTTTCATCATGGAGAAATCTTAAATGTTGTCATGACATATAATATTTAAAGAGTATATTTGGGGAGTTGAATCAAGAAGAAAATGGAAACCACAACCCATTTCTATATTTTGTTTATAATAATGTTTTTTTACTTGTAACCAGTGTCTATATGAATCAATTAAACAAACAGTTTATCAAATTTCTGGTGAGTGGATATATCAGATGGCACACCATTACCGAATTTCCTAGATTGAAAGAAAAACTCAAAAATAAAATAAAATAAATTAACACCACTATTATATATCCCAAACCAACCTCACAACTAGACAAAATATATGCTACGATCCATTGGTAAACCCCTCCTTTGGTACCACTCAATCATGAATTAACCCCCTAAGTCCCTCTTAGGTAGTGATAAATCAAGTGTGACTTCCCCAAGATAGCCTCTAAAAGGACAGGTGTTGGAGTCCAGTGTCGAGTTGTCATATCAAACACCTGGGAGGCATTAGCCTATGTACTTTTACACACACACACACATCTCCAAGTCCATACAATGCTATGAAAGTAAAAAAAACACATACTATAAATGTATTCACAATATATATATCCCAAATCAGAGTACTAGAAAGTGATAAATAGGCCAAATACAATCCTAACCAAAACTAGAAAAGAGTCCAACCTAATTAGGAGTGGACTACTATCAAATGTAACACTGATATACACCTCGGTCTTTCTAGCCTATAACTATGCTCCACATGCTCCCAGACTTCCCATGAATCCCTTAAAAGGTTTCTCATTCGCATAAAACATGACACATGTAGGAATAACCCATGTAGGGGTGAGTATAATAATACGTAAGAAGAATCCCTAAAATAACCAAACATAAAGCATCAAGGGTATTAATCTCATTATAGCAATATAATAAGCAAACCTAGATAAAACTATAAGTGAAAACTAGTATCAAGTAGTATTAACTAACATCGTCAGCCATAGGATTATACTTGCGGATTCTAGGTATTTCTCATCTAGGATAATCTACCCTTCAAGCCATGCTATCACTGGTGATGCTCATATAAGAGTTTATGATCATTGGGACCCACCTAATAAGTACTCAAAAGATCTTTGAAGATATCATAATCTAGGTAGTGGATCACTCCAAGAGCCATTGGGGTCACTAAAAACCATACTTCATTTTCCTTCTAGATAAAAAATCTATAACATGTGCATGGTGCTCACTTACATACCACGAACCCCACCTAGAAATGATAGAGGATCCCACCCTAGTCCCATAGGAAGATTCATAGAACTCTATCCAATACTAGACCCTTAGAGGGGATAACAATACCATACCGATGATATAATTCCAAACTATACCCTTATGGGAAAGGACCAAGGTATCACACTCAACTGAACTTGGTCTATGATGAAGAAATTAAGGGCTCAAAAAACCCTTAGGAGGAGTACACAAAATGTATTGGGTGTACATGACATATCTTTCTAACCCTTGGCCAACCAGTGTATATTTATTTCACATGCAATGCAAACCTTAGAATACACGACTTTCCCTATCAGGGTATATGGTGTGTAGAGGTTGACCGATAAATTTCCCATGCCTTGTGTCCATTCTTGTTTACTATTGGCCTAACTATGTGCCTAGATGTGTCCGAGAACCCAACTCTACCCGTGTTCATCTAGTTGTGTCTGAGTACATGTTTTTACCCATGTACTCTAGCCTAGCCATGTTCTTGGTTGTGATTGTGACTTTGTGTCCTATGATACACATAATGATTCATTAGGTTGGGTTATATGGAATGTGTTTAGGACAACACAACATGTAATCTACACCTTTATTTGGAAACCCTAACACCACGACTAGGGCCCCACATGGTGTGTAACTCAAGGTTACACATCATGTAAAATGGGTTTTGTAGAAACCTATGGTTCCTTATTGACATCATCCAATTGTGCCTCCAAACTTCAATCTAGTTGTGAATCATTCCAGGGAACATGAATATCAACTAACAAAGCATTGATATTATCGGTCATCAGAATCTAGCTATAAAATCTGATCAGGAATCATTCACATTGCATCGTTTTGTCCCTACACACTAAACCATGAAAACTGGAACCACCGAACCTTCCCCGATCTACCTCCAATCATCCCAATTCTTGGTTTCACCTCGATCATACCCTCAATAATGAACCACAACCATATTATCAATTTTTTGTTCAAAGGATCTATCATGAAATGATCAGATACCAGGTATCCATCGAACCACCAACCAAAGAAATTTCCCAAGATGAATGTGCGATAGAATGGGGGAGAAAAGAAAAGAAAAAATATAAGGAATGAACCTCATTTTTTTCAGGTTTCCCTCAATCCATTTACGTCAGAATGATGAACAATGAGTAATTATAATCAATCAAAATATTTCCCCAATCTCAAGAAGAAATACTCCCGAAACCACAATTATGATCATCCATAAAATCACCATGTTGGTGGTGTTGATTCATGTTTATCACAAAATAATAAATGGGGGAATAAATAAACATAAATCACATGTTCTACAAGGTTTTTTGATCAATCATGGATGAGTAATGTTCCTTTGTTTCCATTATTGGAGAGATCCAAGAACCCTGCTACACACCGTTTGTCTATCCACTATCCAATCATCATTCATCAAAGAAAGATCCTCAAAAGGATCATCTCTAGGTCTCCAAGGTTATGAGGATAACCCTAATATTTAACCATAACTATGTATTTATAAATTATGTACTAGGTTTTGAGAATTAAACAAGTAAATAAAGTAAATTAATTAATTAATTTATTTGTCCTCCCACAATTTCCCTCAACCCAAGCATCTGATGTGCTTCAATGTTATGTCACACCAAGGGTAAAACTCATGATTTGAGCTCAATTGTGTCTTAGATTTATGATTTGAGACTATATTTGGTAATTATTTAACTTTTTATGGAAAACTATGTGTGCATGATATTAATATATTTAATATTTTTAAAATATCAATTTCGGACTCATCGGGCCTCAGAATCTTGTTCCGTATTTGTGCCTATATCCACAAATATTACTAGATATATTTCAAAGATTTAAATAAAAAAAGAGACATTACAACATCACTTGAGAACCATGCTATATTGTTTCTCCTAACATCACCACACTCAGTGCTACATTGTGGTTCCCCTCTTCGATACCTTCCTTGGACTTTCCCTTTGTTGTTGTCCTTTGTCTTTCATTATGGTTGCTTCCCAGCATGGTGACCTACACCCTTACACTATGGTGTCATTTGAAAATTCCCCCATGTTTAGGGTTGTTAGGGTTTGAACCCTCATTGATATAGAATTATGAGTGTGCCTTTACCACTTAGTTATGACCCCGATTAGGAAAATCACACACACACACACAAATTTCTATATATCTATATATTATATGTAGACACACACACACACACACATATATATGTTAAGAATTGAACACATGTGTTTATATATATATATATATTATTTACATCATTTATGCATGTTTTTATATATAGTTTCTAATATACATTTGTATATGTTTTATACTTTTTAAAAATATAATTAGTGATATATTTAAATTTATGTCCTTAATTGTAATATATGATTTTTTACATAAGTATACATATATATATATATCTGTGTGTGTGTGCGTGTTGTGTTTAAATTATATGTGTATATATGTATTGTATATTTATGTTTATAGATAATAAATATAAACACATATTAATATATATGTTATTTAGTGTATTTATATATATGTTTTATATAGAATATATATATATTCTATTATATGAATGTGTGTTTGGGGTTTTTCTAGGTATATTCATAGTGTTTATATAAATAAATTATTTAGATAAAATGGTTTTTATATGTTATATATATGTATATGTGATTCTATATTTTCCCTTTAATATATATATATATATATATATGATCTTTATATGTCATTATATATTTGTTTGTGTGTTTTATATAATATATATACCAGTGTTATTTTTTTCATATATAAATGTGTTTTTGTCTTTGTGTTTATATTTTTCATGTATATATATTATTTATTTAACATTTTCATACAAATTATATTATGTGTGTTTATGTGTGTGTGAGAATGTATATGATTACATGAAATTATATATTGAATTACTTATATTAATTATAATATGATTTATTAATTTAAATAAGATAAATATGTGAAAAAATATATGGATTTTAATCATATGACTATAGATTATGAAAAATGTTTCAAAGAGTTCCTCAAATTTTTAGTAAAAAAATGTGAATGTCCCTTCCCTATTCATTTTTATGGTCTGTTTTGTTGTTATTAAATGCCAATTTATCTATATAAATTAGAAAAATAATAGATCTATTATAGAATTTATATGAGCTATAAATTTTGGTCTAAGAAAAGAGAATATGTAAATGTATCCATTAGGTAGAATGAATATACATTTTATCAATCATTGGGTATGTGTAAAAGTGCAGCTGATGATGTAGGTTGTATCATGGAAATCACAACGATGGTTGAAGATGATATTTGGTATTTTTAGAATTTTTTTAGAAATTTAATAATTGTGATGAAATTATCTTTTTTGATAGTTATAAAAAATACACAACACTCACATCAGTAATAAAACCATCTAACTAGAAAGTGAGTAATAGATGGAGTGATACTAGTTTCATTGATTTTTTAATCTATTAAAGGATATTATTCCTGATAAGAATGTGGTTCCATATCAAACATATGAAGTAAATTAATGTTATGTTCAATGGGTAGGAGCAATTAGAAAACACATTCCTTCCCCATCAGTTTTATATTATTTTTAAAAGAGAAAAAATATATACGAATTTCCCAAGTGAGATGCATCTTGATTCAATAAAAAAACCAAATGTATGTCAAAATTTTTACGGTACATTCTCAAAATTCCTAGATTTAAAAAAATATATTGATTTTTAGAGACTAAACATCAGTAAAAATTGTATACAGATAGAGGAATTCAGAATGGTAAACTGTGATACCCATCCACTATACTTTAATGAAATAAAAGTGACAATGAAATTATTGAATTTTAGAAGGAGTCATGAAACATTAATATTTTATTTTCTACATTTGACATTAAACCCATGGTATAATGAAGAACTCAAAATACTTGGGTGGTTATAATGGTAAATTATAATTTACCATCATGTTTATACAATAAGTACAAATTCATTATGTTGTTATTACATGTTTAAGGACCAAAATAGCATTGTATTGTTGTTGAAATTTATTTTGATCCATTTTTTCATGATTTGAAATTGATGTAGGATACAAGAAATATAATTTATGATGTTGAACTAAAAGAATATTTTTTTATAACCATGATGTTTAGTATGATAAATAGATTCCCTATTTATAGTGTTTTTTAGGGTAAAACATTAAAGGAAGGTTAGGGTGTTCTTTTTGTAAAGAAGGTACACACTCAAATTAGTTGAAACATAGTATAGAGACTATATACCTTGTATATTAAAGGTTTTTACCTTGATGAAATTTATATTGATCATAGAATAAAATATTTATGTGAAATAAGAAGAATATCAGTCACCTTATACATTAATAGGTAAATAAATAATTGATAAGGTAAATGATGATGTCAATGTATTTGGTAAAATAGTATCTTAAAAAATTTTGATGGTGGGTTAGAAAAATTTTCATTTTTTTAACATGCCTTACTGGAAGAGATTGTATGTCAGATAATATCCAAATGTTATGCATGTTAAGAAAAATGCATGTGATAGTGTAATTAAAACATTTATAAATATAAAATGAAAGACCATATATGGAATCAACGACATGATAAACATGATTTAAATGTTTATTAGATATTATTTGGTGTATATGAATGAAGGGAAATAAACTTTTGATTGTATTATAGCAGGATCGTGTAGTCACTCTAAGAGGGATGGTGGACCAATGTGATTTTTTTTTTCAAATTATTTTACTCTTTCCAAATTCCACTCTCAATATTGAAACATGTGTTATCAGTTATTATATATATGTATTTTGTTATGATCACTCAGCAAAAAATTACCACATGAAAATAAGTAAAAAATATAATAGAAGCAGTACAAAATATTTTTACAAATTTTGACCATAATTTAGAAATATACTATTTATTGGGATTAGTTCAAGTTTGATACATAGATATCCACTATATTACATAATTGAGATTATCTTTGAAATAACCTCTTATATTTTCCAAAAGGTTCAATTTCCCATAATTGGTTTCTTTATACTATCTCCCAAAGTTTAAAAAGGATAAATTAACTCACTAATGGATAAGATCATCAAGGTGTATATCCCCAAGTCAGATTAGGTTCCACTGAAGGGGGGGGGGAGGGTGAATAAGTGGTACACTCATTTTATGAATTATTTTACATTATAATTCAACCTATTTAAAGTTTTGAGGTTCTTGATCCACTCTGTGATATCTCTCAATATGACCTCATGTACAATAGTAATAATAGAGAGATAAACCCATTGTATTTACAGGGTTCAGTAAAAATAACTACTCCTTAATAGGTTGGTTATACCCCCAAACATGGAATCTACACTATAATCATATTTTCAATTATATATGTTTAGGTAGAAACTATTTATAATCTCCAATAATTTATCCTACAATTAATTCTTATTATACCCCTTGAAAATCCAACCCTTCTACATCATTTGGTTATACCCCCAACTATCTTCTTCTCCTTGAATGGTTATACCCCCAACCTCGAGTCTCTTCAATAAATTGTTATACCCCCTAGTCACAAGATTATCCTTCTTCTTTAGTTGATATAATCCTCTATAGGATGATAATTTGATCTTCCTCCATGATTTTTCTGAATCACACTTTCTCATATACATTTTAAATACCTTCATTAGTAATTGGTCGAGTATGTTAGTCTTGCTCAATTATTCTAATCACCTGTATTTGATTGGTTATATTATGGGAACTATGATCAAGATATTATTAACTTTTTATATGAATTCATATAATCACTTATATGTGTGCAATAGGTGTACAAAAATTATCAATATTTTATGCAAGATAGAACTTTCAAAATTAAACTCAATATTTACTCTTCTTGAGTTCTCAACACTCAAGATCTTCTCTTCTTGAAACCCTAGAACATGTTTTGTGTTGCTTTAATATTTTATATTTTATTTAATATATAATTATTCAATATTAATTTTCTATAGTATTTATAGTTATATTCGATTAGCTTGGCTTCTCAAATTCTTGTTCATTAACGTATTCAAGCATGCATGCATGTAACACTTTTCACATTATTAACAATCCTACTTTTCACAAACAAATATATGAATGTGGTATAAAGAATGCATGATTTTATTTAAATAAATGTATTATTGCTTCTTATTTCACACTCCTTTATGCATAATAGTTGTATTAACACACACTATCTTTCTGCAGTTACTTTGAGAAAGATATTCTGCTACTTCACTCAACTTTATACATGATATCTCAGTCTCTATATATAAGGGTATCAATCACACCCAACTAACATGGTGTAGAAGTATCATGAAACCAATTAGGTATTTATAATTTAGGAAATTATATGTGATTCAAATAAATTTTCTTATTAAGCACTTTTATTGCGATTTTCACAAGTTAAATGACTATAGTGTTCTCCTATTCCTCAAACAAGTAGAATCTTCACAGATTCTCTTCACAATTTCGAATTTTGTGGTGGTCTATTTCTAGAAAATCGAAGCTATATCAACATGTCAGAAACATATCCTCATATATGAAACTTAGTATTTATAAATAATTATACACCACTAGTACTATGATAATTAATCCACATCAAGTATTTGAAAAAACATAATGTCCTAACTTTCATAAACATCGAAGGTTTCGACATTTCTGAAAATATCCATGCCAAAAAATATGACATCTTCTATTACAAAAGTTTTTTATTTTCTCCTCATGTGAAATTGATGTGGATCATGTTGCACACATCATTTTAAATCTTGAACTCTTTAATATATGGTGAACACATGAAGAGCCACCTAGAACTTCATTTTTATTTTATCAAAAAATATACCTTGAATGTTCTCATGAATGAAAGATAGATATTTCATGAATGGAGTTTTTAAGTCACATATAATCATAATATAAATCTCAGAATAGCCATAGAGATGTTAGGTTTGTTGATGGTAGTCATTTTATTGATTAATCTACCATACTGGCGATATCCGGCATCGAGAGGTTGGTGGTGATCTCCTGAGTCAATCGGATGAAAAATATCATTGAAATCAGATGACCAACATTATGTTTATATCCCATTAAAGGTGGATGAATGGTGTAATGAATGACCATGTCACACAATGTTTATTATATCATTTAATAAATTCATAATATTTAAAATGATTTGGTCAATCAGTTGGTGAGTAGAACTGGGTTCTATCTCACACCCACGCTACACACACCATCCTCATGGACCGTGCCAACCGGTACTAGCTCACTGATACCTATGTGCATTCTCTACATGTACCTTTCAAACATCCATGCATGATATTTAGGCACTATTCATGACTAATATCACACCTTTACCACTATGGGTTAGCCAAGTCAATTTCCACCCATGTGGTAGACCCCATAGGGTCCCATATATATTTGAGGTGATCCTCAGATAGCCTATGGTTAACCTATTCTTTGTTATCAATTATAAAATTTTTATGTGAAATATAAATTATGAAAATAAATTCAAATATATAATTTCAACTTCCCAACATAAAATACATCATGAAAAATATATTATATATTATTTCATGTACTTATTAAAATCCTCTTGAAAATCTATATTTACATGGTCTTCTTCAAATTTTAGTAACAATGCACACTTTATAAAATTCCTTAGCACATGTAGTTTCCATTTAATACCAGATTCAATAATCATTAAAATTATAAGGATAATTTCTCAATCATGAAATCCAATTCCATTAAGTGATTATTTTGGAAAAAAATCTCTCAATATATCATTAAATCATTTTTTAGGTGATTGTGTTTGTTGAAAAATTGGGCCTCCATGTTGTGTTTAGTGACAAAGCAGACCAAAATGTTAAAATTGTTGATGAAATAAGATTCTCATGGAGAGTTTTAGAGTTCAAGGGATGTTTTCAACCATCTATGAATGATTGAAGAACCTTGACAAAGTAATGGACAATTTGGAGGTGGTAAAATAAGATAAGATACAAGGTGGTGCCATTTTCCAGTGTTTGCCAAATATTTGGGCCTCAAAATCAACAAATGAAGAAAAGTATTTTGGAAAAGGGACTTTTGCACCAGTGTATTAGAGGCTTATAAAGTTGTGCTCCATATGTTTTTCAAGATCAGGACATCAAAATATTGAAAGGGAAAGAGGGGATCCCAAGTTTTGGTTTGGTCACACAATGTAAATAGGGTGACAGAGACAAGGGAAGCCAGAATTGTGCGCTAGGAGGAGACTTTTGCGTAGTGATCAGGGTACCCAAAATGCCTATAAATAAAGGGATACCCCTCCTCATTTTAGGGAATCTCAACACTTAGATAAAATTTGAGCTCCAGTCGCACAGGTGGTTTGGGCTCGCAAGTGGTGGTTTGGTCGCGCAAGTATAAAGATATTTAAAAGTTGCACGCCAGTTGATAGTTGGATGCCAATATTGTTTTGGGTGTAAAAGGGTGTGATTTTCCCATGTTATGAGTTGGTTAAGGGAGTGTCATGCAAGTGGTTAGGTGAAACTTGTGTGCTAGGCTTATAGAAGCACACCCATTGATAGTTTCACACAAATATTGGTTTGGGCGTAAAAGGGTGTGAATCACCCAAGTTTTGCATTGGAGGAGGGAGTGTCGGACAAGTGGTTTGGTGAAACCTATACACCAGGTATTAAGAAGAGATCGAGGCTTGGAGAAGCACACCAATCATTATAGGGCTGCATGAAAGTTCGAAGATTGCCTAGTACATCTGTGGTAAAGTTGTATTCATCAGTGGATTAAAGTGGAACTTCAACCGAGCATTTATATACAGAGGAATATGCATTCATTTGTGATAATTAAGGGACCTACAAGTCTATAAACTATGAGTGGATCCTTTCTAGAGTAGTGAGAAAAGGAAGTGGAACAAGGTGGTCCTCTTCACCGGCAGTGATCCAAAGAGAGAGACATAGGGAGTGACCCTTGGTAAAGCAGTGATCTGGCCCTAAGCATTGTAAAGGAAGTGATCCTGGGTATAAAAGTATTCGAGCCTGAATATTGTAGATTGGAAGCGAGCTTTAGTGGATTTGGTACATTTTCACATTTCTGCTGTATGCTCCTTGGACATATCCCAGTGAGGGTGAACCAAGTAAAAATCTGTGTGTTAGTCTGCTTTGTTTCTCGCATTGCATCCAACACATCATCATCAGATAAAGAAGGAAAGAATAAGATCAATAGTAAAACATAAGTGAAAACAAAGGGACCCTTATAATAAAGCAGTCAAGATTCAGCGGGGAAGGGATGATTTTGAAAAGAATATCCACACCCTGATTCACCCCTATCTTAGGGTATAAAGGCCCCTTTGGGTCCTAACATATTCTATAAAAATTATCTAAGCATCACCAATTCACTCACCACAAACTCACCAAACACATATTGAAAAATTATTAAAAACAAATTCAACATTGGTCTAAAACCATCTACTTTGGATGTTATTTAGTCACAATGGAAACATATTCTTCCTTAATAATAGTCTTAAATATCTATTAGATACTATACTATAGTCTCATGCACATAATTCTCTTTTAGTTATTATGTCTTGGACCTTATTCATGATAAAAATCACTGTCCTCACTCAACTAAATCTTCTTTGAGCCCTATATTATCTTTAATCAGAACAGTTCTTCAATATTTGAGATTATAAACATATGTAAAGAACAATATCTAGGTTGTATGCTAATATCTCTCCCAAACCTTCACTTATTATTCTTCTTCTACTCCTCCTCCTCCATCTTATTAGTTATCTATACCATCGTGATATCATAATACATGTAATTGAATATTCATCCCATTATTATTTATTCTATTTTTATTTTTTATTTTATACTATAGATGATAATGGATATTCATATAATAAATAATATCATTCATACATGATTGTTCCATCATTTTATGAAAAAAAACAAAATAATGATTTATTGTAAAGGTTTAGGGTCTTGGAAAAATTGGGACCATACGACATGATTACATAATTTTTTTTAAACATTATATGAACCCTTAATAATGATCCAATTAAATGATTTTATAGTCATATTAATTAATGTAATCACATGAGGATATTCCTTAAGAAAAGGGTGGCCTAAACTACCAAAAAATGGATAAATAACAATGAGGCAAAAATTAACATAGTACATGGGTAATCATAATATTAATAATTTAATTATAAGAAAAATATCATAATAATAATAACGAGGTAATAATTTTAAAGTGACTTAAAATGTGGAATATTCATAATAATAAAACATTAAAACATTATGGTCAAATCCCATATATAAATTGTGAATAATGGTAGAATCATGTTCATACATAACATATATGTTCAAATTATCATTTAATAAAATTTGAAAAATATAGTATAATGCTCACACATAATTATCATGAGATATATCAAATTTCCCAATTCATTATAGGGATATAAAATTCTAGTCCCACCTGTACATTATTTCATTTTTATAATCATTCATATAATATAGAAAAGAAACTGTGTTAGTCATAAACATAAAATAAATTCATAAGGAAAGAATGGGTTTCATACCGGTTTTTTAAAGCGCATATCAATGAATAAACAATAAGTTTCCCTAAATGAATAGGGGAAGATATAATTTTGGAAATTTTTGGGTTTAAATGTCAAATAAAATATAATATTTCATGTAGAAGAGGACAAAAAAAATAAGAATAATGAAAGATAGTTTTTTAGAAAAGTATTTGAAAACAACATTGATGGAATCCTAGTAGTCATATAAACAAAGTAAGAACATTAATATCCCTCAAAGAAAAAAGTGAAATAAATGAAAATATATTTTAGATACAATTTAGAATAATAATGTTAAAAACAAAGATAAATAGAAGATAAATCCAAAAGGAATGAGATGGGTTCAAGAGTTCCCTTACCATTAGACCTGTTATGTTTCACCATGTTTACCCCATATGTATAATTAGAATATGATTATTAAAAAAATAATCCAAAATTATATTCTATTAATTTATGTTATTCTTGATCAATTATATCTGTTTGAATGTATCTATTGATCATTTTTAGTTAAAGGTGAAATGGTCTGACGACATGTTTTCTTTGAATTATTCCATTTTTATTTCAGTTTGTTATTTTGATTCATGGTAAATTATCATTTATCAAATTAAATATATAATATTAAAATAAATTAAAATTAATTCATAAATAAAATATATAGTTTACACTAAAAATCCATGTAGGTGGTGATAAGTAAAGCATTGACAGTGTCCTCCTAGGTGGATGAAATTGACCATCAACGAGATCAGTCAAAAGGAGGTAGAGGTTGAGTATATATACTTTAAATGAATTAAAATAGTTATTAAATATCATAATAACATTAATATATTATATAAATATAAATTTAATAATTTATGAAGGTATAAAAAGAAAATATATTGCGAGAGAATAAAGAAGAGGAGAAAAAAATGAAAATAGAGGATCATAAGGATGCATATTCATTAAAGCTTTACTCTGCTATAGAACTAAATCCTTCATAGATTGGATTGGAATGAAACAAAAAAATACCTAATTTTATAAGGATAATTAGGAGGATATAATTCTATAGATTATGGTATTTGAGAATTTTATGTTAAATGGTTTACTAAGGGAAGGGAGTGGTGGTATTTATAATTTGGGGGATAAGTATTTTTGGGTTAAAATGTTGAATAAATTATTATTTAAAAATTAAAACATAAAATAGTGGTCTTATTAATATTATGAACTATATTTTATTTAAAATCAATTTTTATGTCTTTCAAACAAATTTTAATCATGATTTATTAGTTTATACAATAGGAAAGTATACAAATTATTATTTTTTTAAATAGAATTATTTATATTTTTATACCATGGAAAATATTTTTAAGTTAAGAAATTAAGTTTATCCTTTTCAAATTGTTTAATTTATTTTATTAAATCAGTTTTGGGTCTATCTAAAAATTTTAAAATTTATTAGGTTATTATTACACCATTATAACTTTTTAAAACATACGATATTTGGAAAATGCACCTATACTTTCTTTGAGTTTTTGTTTTAAATATATACTTTTTAGAATCCAAAAATTTATATTTACTAATTTTTTAAAAAAGTATTATTTAGATTTCATTTTACTGTTTTATTGGTTAAGTTACTAATTTAACTGTAAGGATATTATTCATAATAGTCATGTTACTATGAATAATAGTCATGTTACTATTTGTAATGATATTGTTACTATTATAATGGATATATTGGTTTTATAATTTCTATAAATACCTCAAATTTGAAAAATTCATCATTAACTTAAATTAACTACATGGGTCTATATTATTCATTTTCCAATTTCTTATTACATTACTAATATTTTTATAGTGTTGTTCGTAGGTGTGAATTATAGGAGACCAATATAATCCAATTTTTTATATTCAAGTTATTTTATTTTTTTATATTTATTTCCCTTTATAATATATTCAATTTTATAGAGTATATTTTTTATCCAAATTTTATGACCTAAATTAATGAAATAAATTATTATTGGTTTCTATTAGGTGGTGAGTTTATCTTATACTATACTATATTCCTAAATATGATGATCTAAATTAATGAAACAAATTTTTGCTGGTTTCTATTAGGTGGTGAGTTTGTCTTATACTATACTATATTCCTAAATATGATGCATATGTTTATTCAAAAGGAAAATTTCATATATAAATGTATACATCATTACATTCCCCACCCCCTTTATAAATTTCATTCTTGAAATTTTAACTCATATCCTTAATTGAGAATAAATGAGTGTAATTTTTTTAATTCATCCCTAGGTTTCCATGTTTTCTCTTCATACTTATAGTTCTAAAAATGTAATTTAACTTGATGAGTTTTCTTATTATGTTGAACTTTTTCCCTATGGTACATGATATTCAATAGTTTCTCCTTATAGGAGATATTGTGCTCCTATTGTACAACTTCCAAATTCAGTATATATTAGGTATCATGTATGTATTTCATCAAGAGATACATAAGGCACATATCTTTAACAAGATATGGTTTTGGTGTATGTTCTAATCTATAGGCCACAACACTTGTCTTAAACCAACTTTGGTCCACCCTTGAACGAGGTACCTAGGCCGACTAGTGACATACCTGAATGGTGTTCCTAGTCCCCATGGGATGGTATCTAGTATCTGGGAATCATGGAACACACTATTTAGAATTATTTCACCCAATAACCATAAATAAAACACAAACTAAATCCTTATTTAATTTATGCCATGAACACCCCGTATTTCATAGGCCCATGCACCGACAACAAAAAAAGTTCTACTATATAAGAAAATCCAAAAATAACATAACTACTAAATAAAAAACCAATAATGAAATAAATATAAAACTTGAAAAATTATTTGATATATGAGTAACCAATTTGGATATTACAACGGTGATACAAAAAAAGACCAGAAAAATACCTGAATCTATCAATTTATGACATCATTATCACCATCCAATTCAAACAATGCATCTACTTCACGGGAGACCTAAAGTGAACCTGGAACCCAATACATAAATGTATATAAGAATGAAAAAAATCTTATTTTTCATGAAAAAGAAACTACACCCCATATATTAGCTTTAAATAAAAGATCCAATTAATTTTGGTTTGAGATAAAATTTATTAAACATTGGGTTTTAACTGTTTGATTAAAAGTAAATAATAAAATATTTCCATTCCTTTAAGACAAGTCCCATTTAAATGATGATTTTTACAAATTTTTAATGAAGATGCTCCTTATTAATAAAAATATGAAAAGTGGGGTTTTTGAAATTTTTTATAAAGATTCTCATATATAAGAGGTTGTGAAGGAGTCAAAAATTTATTTATCATAAAAAAATAAATAAGTAGTTTCATTTTAAAAACCAAATAATTATAATAATAATAAGAATAATAAATTAGAATAATAATTATGGTTATTATAAGTAAAGTAACCAATATAAAGAAACCATTCAGTAGTGATTATGGGAATTCCTAGGAGCTGGGGGGAAGTCTATAATATTGAAAACATAATCCATTATATAAGTGTTCATGATGCAATATAACCACCGTAATGCTTGATCATTCCCTATTTATCCTAACCTAGGGGTATCCTCCCAAATCAGGGCATAATCCATAATAAGGGTCATTATCCAAAGCATGATTCGAAGCTAGTGAAACATATGTTCTTGGAAATACCACTATACCAATTTCTTATCTTAGTTCCCATGATATACATAAAATTGAGGTGAGCTAATTTGATAGTATCAAACAATGCTATGAAACTAAATACATAATCTGTTACATATAATAGAAATCATAAATAAGGAATCACCTAGGAACCCCACTTAAGAATAACCACTTAATCAAATAGTTATGATTATAGTAAATGCATCATATACTAGTGAAAATACCATCCATTCCATATAAACAAGACTATGTGTGTAATCCAAGGGTATTTTTAAGAATAAAAACCTCATTCAAAGTTTTTACCATGCCTACTAAAGATACTTTAAAAAAAACCATAAGATCCATTTTTAAGGAACTAATCACAAAAAAAATCCAAATAGACATTTACAAATTAATTTTAAGACCAAAACATATCTTGAAATTTTATATTTTATTTTAAGGAAAATTTATGAAATCAATCAAATACTTGGTGGGTATGTTTGAGTAAAAAAACTTTCCAACTTTTAAAACAAGGTAGAAACCATCATATTCTATTAAAATCAAATGAAAACATAGTTTTATTTCTAAATAATCCTTAAAAATATGTAATATTATCATTCCATATCCATAGTACACATTTAAACACACAAGAAACCACGATTCTATAATTTAATGGATAATAAAATGGGAAATGTTACAAGCCACCATGGATGATGCATCTATTAGACACTCGAATTGGGAATTTTAAGGATGAATTTAAGTTTAAAAATGAATTTTAGGGGGGGATTTAAGGATTTAATTTTTATGTGTAATGGTTTTAAAAATATTTTTAATAATTTTTTTAAAATTTATCCTGGGTTTAAAAATGATTTCAAATTATAAATTCATGACATTTTTTAATTTGAAATTTATTTGAGATGTTATTTTGTTTTACACTCTTGGGTGTTGTTTTGAAATTTAAATTATCCTCAGTTGGGGGTGTTTTAAATTGTGTATTATTCATGTGCAAAATGTGAAAAGTTTATTTCATTGAAAAAATGATTCACATGAAATGTTTTGGTTTTAATACTTGGGTGAGGGTTTATTGTGGAGAGAGGTTTTCATTTATTTTATCATTATGAGTTTGGTATTAGTTTTTTCCATGTTTCATGTGTTTAAGTATGAATCTCAGAAAAATATTGAGGGTTTTTGTTAGGTGATTTTCTATTATGGGTTCTTAATTGATCTTGGTTTTAAGGAATTAAATGTTTGGGTATGTTTTCTTTGGTTTCTTTGCAAATTTTTTTGTGTAAATTATGGTGGGTTTAGGATATGTTCACGACTCATTGGTGTGGATGTTCCTTTTAAGTGATCAATACAATGAGGCCTATGGTGAGATAAAATTTTGATTGACATGAAATGGGAACCCTTGGGCACATGAAATTGGTAACTTGGATTTATGAAGCACCAGTTGAGTTTACACCTTAGATGGTGCTAGTTTTTATTTGATTGGGATCGCCATGGTTGGTGATATATATTGAGTTCCTATGTCACCCTCCCATTATTTTCAACCTAGGGTTAAATTACATGTCATTTTTATGAGACATTATTTTAGTTTATTCTCTATTATAAAATTGGTGATGAGAGTTTTAATGGAATTTTTTTAGGGAATCATCAATGTTTTCATTAGGTTGTGCCATTATATAAGAGTGGTTTAGTAAATATTTTAAGGTATTTATTTCTTCTTCACATTACTTTAGTATTGATAGTTTTTATCTATAGTTGATACTTTTGTTAACTTGATAACGTGTTCTCATTTAAGGGATTATTGATCATTTTAATGGGATACCAGATGATCCTTTAATTGTGGATTATACTTGAGTTCATTTTAGTTGAAAATTTGGGCTATGATTTGTACTGATTCCTTTAGAGTGTCTATTCCTTACCTATAAACAATTTCAGTGGAACTATTAAATCTTGGGGTGAACTATTTTATGACCTTTTAAATTGAAGCAATTCATGCGTGAGTTATACCTTGAGGATTTAGATATTCTGGGATTTTTAGAGAGGCATTCAAGTATGTTAGGATATATTCATAATTGGAGAAATTTTGTGATCTTGTTGTAGCTCATACTTTCTTTTTGATTGAAATTACTCCTTGAATATTACCCATGACTTTAGTAACTTTATAAGGGTACACATTTTTATGGTGGGGATAATTGTCATATCCCAATCCTTAGTTTCATTATTGTATTATTTATTTAATTATTTCTAATCTTTCCTTAATGTTTTAGTCTATCTATTAAAATTTATTTTAGAAGAATAAATCTTTTTTCATGTATCATGCTTACCGCATGGGTAGAAGAAACCATGAAATGACCATAAAAAATGTATTTAGTTTTAGAAGACAAATTTTATATGTTTGGTGCATAGTTTTGCCAATTTTTCAGAAAAACCATGTAGGTTCTAAGGTTTTCTCAATGAAAGGAACAAATTTAGCGCATAGTTTGAGAAAACTATGTGGAAACTGTGTGATATGACTATTTTTTTTAAAAAATAAATAAAATTAACCTTTTTCTAATTAAATTTAAAATTGGGTCCTCAATCTACCTCATTCATTAACCACCATGAGAGGATCCCTAGGAAGACCTCCCCTTCATTCCCGTATTCATTTTAGCCACCCCTTCTCTCAACCCTAATTTGCGACACATCATAGAGAGGATAAAACATGACTCACCCCTTTCCCCCTCAATGAATTCATATATTTCCCCCTATCCCATTTCATGTGATACAACACCCAGCTAAGAGGACCCCTCCCACATGTAGCCTCATCTTGCCTTACTCCATTTTTAGCACTCCATTGATTCCAAGGGAGTTTCTGAAGGGTTTATAAAGGTTTCTTTCTTCCTTATTCCTTTTTTTGAGGGATCCATATCATATGTACTTTGTTCTAAGTTGGTGTTTTAATGACTTTATATTTTTATCAATTAGCTATGCTATTCTATAGTTTATTAAGTTTTTTTATTAAAAAATACATATGATATGTATTTGATTAAATTTATAAATGGTTTTCTCCATAATAAATGATGTTTAAAAGGGATGGGCTTTAATTTCAAGATGTGTTTCTTGGGAATTCAGTTTAAAATGGATTTATGTGTGTATTTAAAAATTGTTTCTATATTGTTATTAATTTAATAATCCACAGAAATTGCCTAAATTATTCAATGATGTTGGGAATTATTGATTTATGTTTCTTCTAAGCTATGTTTGTTACAGAGAAATGTTTTATCCTTGGTTTTAAATGTATTTCAAACATTATGGTACATGAAAATTGGTTTGTGTGTATATATAAAAATTCACGTATTCATATATATATATATATATATATATATTTATCTATTTAATTATATGAAACACCCCAAGGTTTTCAAAATAAATATAGAATGCAATTTTATAATCTATCCATTAAACACAACTTTGCCTCTTCTATGTTTTGAATTTCAAAAAAATGGTCATCTAGAGTTATGTTCAGTAAGTCATTTGGAGTCTGATAGAACAAACTTGATTTTTGGTGAATTGTAACATACCCATATGAATAGTAATATGAATAGTAATATTACCCTTATGAATAATAAATAATAATATTATTTTATTTTCTTAAGGCAATAAGTTAATGAGATCTTAATTAGTTTTTTAATGCGAAATAAAACTAATTGCACTTTAAGATTGTTAATTTTTGAATTAACTACGAACTTATTTAAAAATTAAATTAATAATATTTAGAAAATTATTTTTGAAAAATTTATTTCACTTTTTAATTCTACACATTGAAAAATGGTTAGGGTGAATTTTGGGAATTTTTCGAATACAGTCGATTTTTCAGTGAATAGTAAAAAATACAGTTTTTGTTTCAGTGTGTTTATGACATCATTAATGATGTAATAATGATGTCATAAATCTGGTAAAATTGTGTATATTTAAATAATATGTGATGTTTCCGAAGTGGATTTAACCATGGGAAAATTCTATGGGCCATCCCATGGTTTTTCAAATACTACCCATGAGGTGTCCCTTGGAAATTATTAAAATAATCTCTCACTTTTCCTATAAATACCAACTCTTCCCTTCATTGAATTCATTACCAATTCTCCATCAACTAATATCTTGCCTATTTACCTTCATATTAGTCCTCCCAAGTTTTCCTCAAGCCCCCAAGGTCCCAACCTTCATGTTCTAAGGGTTACTCTACAAGGTAAGAAAATTCTCAATTTCTTTCTTTTTCCTTTCAAGTTCTCTTTTATGTGGTATATCTTTCAAGTTTCCATACTATGTTATTATTTTTCTTCTTATTATTGATCTAAGATATGTTATTATTCATTTTTGTATAGGACACACTTGTCCCCTCTCTTTTTAATATTTTCTAAAACCATGTTGCATAGCCGTTGGGATGCTGATTTTTTGTAAGCAATTTCAAAATTATTCTTTTATTTCGAGTTATTTATTTATTATTTATTCATATATTCATACCCAAGAGGAATTAAATCTCCAGAATGTTGTATATTCTAGATTTTCTCATGTTCATGAGAAATTCATCATCAATCTTCTTCTTTTCCTCCACTTGTTCAAGGAATTAAAAACATTGTCCGTGATGGGTCAAATTACCGACAACGTAGACGATGTGATTTCTATTTGCATTAATTCTTTCAAGTATGGTCATGAAACCATTTATATGGTTAAACCAGGTTATAATATATGTATTATGACTCACCCATGGTTATGTAATTCTTTGGTACTCATGGTTCTAATTTATAAAACAAAATGTGGTTGTTGTTATCAAAGAACCACTAAAATGATCTAAACGAACATCATTAATGTTTTAACTAATGAATCATCATCATGGTATATAACCCAAAATCATTATAAGATCATTTATATCTTCATAATTTCATTAATTAGATGTATTAACAATTATATATGTTTAACCATGTTTCAAATGGACTTCCATTCATAGAAACAAGTAAACGAACCATGAAAACCAAGGAAGAAAATGCTTCCAAAATATAAAAATTGAATCAATTGAACCCATAGAAAGGGACATGAATGAAACTAATAAGGTTATAATAAATCAATTAAATATATAGTAGGTTTGGTAAATATTAATTAATGAAGCTAAATTTGACTATTCAGGTCATTAAACAAATGAAGAACACACTCGAGCATAAGGTATGGGGTTTCTCATCTCACTTTCATTTCTGTGAGATTTTCATTGTTCACCACTTATTTCATGTATATGGTATATCCGTACTGCCATTTGATATATAATAACATGATTCTATTTATATTAATTTTATTCAATGATTCACTTGATGTTCATTAAGTTCTGGTCATTTGATTCGACTGATTACCTTATGGTAAGGGACTTTGTCTCAAATACCTTTTCATTGTGAATAACTTTGTATTGTGCACTTAATAATAATTAGGTGGTGTAATTACTACCCATTTGAGATCAATTTTCATTTGAAATCATCTTTATATTAAATATCCATAATCTCATGTCATGGATATATTTGTTGTCTAAACCGTATACCATCTTACATATAGTGTTTATTTGGAAAGTTATTTTAATTATAGAAATATTGATGAATCCGTATACTCTACTCTATACGGATATTGAAAAGGAATATTTCTCTTGTATTGAATAAATGTATAAAGAATTATTTGGACATGTAGTGACAGGTGGGGCCAGCTATATCCCCTTGATGCATCGGTAGGTCTCATGAGACAAAACAATTTGGCGACAAACCCTTCGAGTTTGTTTCCAAAAATCAGAAGGGTTTCTACCCATAGAACTAAACCGTTTTTACAGTATTATGGTTTCATGTGCCAGATACATTACATAAAATTAATAAGCATTCTATTTATTCATTATCAGTTATTATTTTTATACATAAGGTTTTCACTGTGACAAAATCTATGGATGCAGTTTCATTCTAAGTTTATTAATGGTATTAGTTATTCATTTATTCACTATGACATATTGATTATGTTAGATAGATTATGATCCACTAATTATTGTACTCATTATTCCACTATTTTTAACCCTTACTTATTATTTGAGCTCACCCCTTTCATTTTCTACCTTCAACAAGTGATGAAGAGAAGATCTTTTACTGAGTTCCTGGGGATGCTGTTTTTAGTTTTTGTTATGTATTGTATTTTTTAAACTTTTCCAATGTAATTTGAGTAACATATATATATCTAGTTTCTTAAAGACTACTAAAATTATCGCTCCTTTGGGATTTTCATTACTTCTAACCATGCCAATATCACAAGTAATGCACCGACTCCAACCTAGAGGGGTAGGGGTGTTACAGTTGGTATCAGAGGAAGTTTAGTAGAAAACTTGGAAACTAGTGTAGGAAATGTATAGTAGGGAACAAAGCCCTATGGTAGTATCTGAGAATTAACATACAAGAATGTCCTGGTATTTTGGTAAGGAATAGATTATGTGGATATTTTAAGAAATACATCCCTATCAGGATTCGAGCAGGTAGAGGCGGCTCTGGCACATATGTATCTAGGGGCAAAACCTGAAAACACTGCTTTGAGCTAGACTCGAATGGAAATTGGGGAACGACAATGGGACTTGCTGCACTCTTGGTTATGAAACTCCCGAGGGATATTCTTAGGATAATTCATATTTTCTTTAAAATCCATTATAAAGTAGTTAATGTAAAGTTTTCCTTAGAGGAACCATGTTTATAAGATTAGCTATGAATAGAATTTCAATCTATGTTGAGTGATTTTTTATTTGAGATTCATAAACTAATCTAGTGTATCCCATTATTTATAAATGGAATCTAATGGAAGAAGGGAATTAATACTCATGGGTAAGGTAGGGATCTCCCTACTGAGCAAGTCAATATAGTCAACGTTGGAGCAGATCAGATCATGACCATATTAGGACAACTTACTCAAGTTGTAACGAATAACCATTCAACAGATGGGTTGGATCGTTTCATGTGGCAGAAGCCCCCATATTTTAGCGGGAATACTAATCCAGTGGTTGCTGAGCAATGGATCAAGTCCCTTGAAAAGATATCATTGTGTTAAGATGCAATGAAAATGAAAAGGTAGTACTGGTAGTATATTGTCTCAAGGGAGACACTGATCAATGGTGGTCCCTAATTCAAAATACCACAGAGGAAGAAGAGATAGAGGATATGGAATGGAGGACTTTTAAGGAAATATTCTTCTAAAAATATTTCCCTTGTGAGAAAAGAACTTAAATGAAGAAGAAATTCCTTGGCTTGAAACAAAGGGAAGAAGACAGTGTTGCAGAGTATGAGGCTACCTTTACAAGGCTAGCTAGGTATGTCGTGGATTATATACTTGAATCGACGGAAAAAATTTGTCATTTATTTGAAGGTCTTATGCCAAGTTTTCTAAGGGCACTGGATTCTCAATCATTTTCATCATATGGTGAAATTGTATCAAGTTCCATCAAAATAGAGAAGGAATTTTCTGGATCAATTTTTTTCAAAGGAAACCAATATAAGAAGAATTACTCTAATAAAAAAGGAAAATGAGAAGCACCAAAGAAGAGAAAGGGAACGAATAGTTTCCCTTTATGCGATAACTGTAGAAAGAACCATCTCGGGAAATGATTGAAAGGCATGGGAGTCTACTATAACTGTAGAGAAAATGGTCATCAATCTAATGAATGCAAGGGGAAGAAACAATTCAATGATATTCAATTCTACAATTTCAAAGATATGGGACACTATGAAAATGAGTGTCCTAAGTTATAAGGAAACATGCATCAAAGAAAGACAAGAGAGAAAGGGAGAGCCTATGCAATTACAACTGCGAAGGTTAAAGTTCCTAGTGACGTGGTGGTAGGTACTTCAATTGTTTACTCAAACTTAGCCAACACTTTATTTGATTATGGATCATCATATTCATTTATATCCTCTCAATTTCCCAAGAAACTTAGATATGTCCAATTTGATTTAAGAAAGGAGTTGTTAGTCAAAACTCCCATGGGATGTATCATTGTGACAAAGGCATGTCGACTAGTCCCCCTCCAAACACCAAAAATTGCTTTAGTTTCTAACCTTATCATCATAACCATGAATGAATTTGATATAATTCTCGGTATGGATTGGCTATAAAATTATGATTTGAGGATTTATTACAAGAAAAAGGATGTTAATTTTTTTGAAAATGGTGTAGAATCTCTTATCTTTAGAGTGGATACTTCGCCATCTGATTCTTATCTAGAACCACCCTCAGTATCTCTATTGAATGAAATTATTAGAGAGGAAGAGAAATCAATATCTATGGGTGAGGAAAGAAATATTCAAATTGAATATGTACATATAGTGAAAGAATACATTGATGTGCTTCCAGAGGATTTACCTGGACATCCTCCTAAGTGAGAAATTGAGTTTTCCATTCACTTAATTCCTGGTACAAGACCTATATCAATGGCCCCATATAGAATGGACACTGTGGAGTTAGTGGAGCTGAAGAAACCAATAGAAGAGTTGAGTGACAAAGGATTTATTTGACTTAGTGTTTCTGCATGGAGAGCCCCAGTCTTATGTGTAAATAATTAAGATGGATCCATGAGGCTATGTACTGATTACAAAGAAATCAACGCTATTACAACAAAGAATAAGTATCCTCTACCCCAGATTGATGATTTATTTGACCAAATTCATGGAGATAAATACTTTTCAAAGATTTAACTTCTATCTGGATATCATAAGTTGAGTGCGAAGAAGGAATACATTCCAAAAACAGCGTTTCGAACTAGGTATGGGCATTACGAGTTTACAGTAATGACTTTTGGATTGACTAATGCACCCTTTGTCTTCATGGATCGAATGAACAGAGTTTTCAAGGAATATCTCGATGATTTTGTAGTGGTATTTATTAATGATATCTTGGTATACTCCAAAAGCTATGAAGACCATGAAAATCACTTGTGATTTATCCTGAAGACTCTTAGAAGACATGAATTATATGGAAAGTTTAGTAAGTGTGAGTTCTGGTATCAAGAGATTTGTTTTATTGGACATATTGTCTCTAAGGATGGAATCCTAGTTGATCTTGTGAAGACAAAGGCAATCCAAGATTGGCCCACACCAACAAACATAACTGAGGTACACAGTTTTATTGGATTAACAGGTTATTATCAACATTTTGTGTAGAATTTTTCTTGACTGGCTAACCTGCTAACGAAGCTCACACGTAAAGGGGTTAATTTTTTTTGGACAAAATATTGTGAAAAATGTTTCAAAGAACTGAAGAGAAGATTAGTCAATTCTCCTATATTGACTCTACCATCGAGGAATGAAGAGTTTGTTATTTATAGTGATGCATCAAAGAATGTACTTGGTTGTGTCCTTATGCAAAATGACAGGGTTATTGCTTATGTATCACGACAACTAAAAGTTCATGAGAAAAACTATCTTACTCATTATCTTGAGTTAACTGTTGTAATCTTTGCTTTGAAGATATGGAGACACTATCTCTATGGTGAACAATGTGAGATTTATACTGATCACAAGAGTTTGAAGTATATTTTCTCACAGAAAGAACTCAACATGAGGCAAAGTATATGGATTGAACTACTCAAGGATTATGATTTCACAATACACTACCACCCAGGGAAGGAAAATAAGGTGGAAAATTCTTTGAGCAGAAAGGATCATGGAGTTTTGAACAAGATGAGAGTTTAAAGGGATCATATTTTCATGGATCTAGTAAAGATGGATATGGGAATAATCCTGTAAGGTGAAACATCAATGCCTTTTCAAATGGTTGTGAAACCATCCTTACTAGAAAAGGATACAAAGTTCTCAAGCTGATGATGAGGAGTTTCAGAAGAATAATAAAGCTATGAATGATGGGAGATTGAGTGACTTCAAATATGAAGATAAAATTTTGAAATTTGGGAAGAGAATTTGTGTTCCCGATATACCTGATCTAAAAATGGAATTGTTGGATGATGCTCATAGTTCTAATTTATCTATACAACCTGGTAGCACTAAGATGTATAGAGATTTAAAGAAACATTTTTGGTGGGACAATATGAAGAGGGAGATTTCTGATTTTGTGTCAAGATGTATGGTTTTTCAACAAGTGAAAGATGAAAGGCAACATCCTGGAAGAGTATTTCAACCTCTTCCCATACCTGAGTGGAAATGGGATAGTATCACGATGGACTTTATCATGAGACTACCAAAGACTCCTAGAAGGAACAATGCAATATGGGTCATTGTTGATAGTCTTACCAAGTCAACACATTTTCTTTCTATAAGAGAAGATCTACCACTTGAACGTCTATCAAGACTATATATTAATGAAGTTGTGAGACTTCAAAGAGTACCCCAATCGATTGTTTCTGATTTTGATCCATGTTTTACATCAATATTATGGAAAAGTCTTCAGAAGGCCCTAGATACTGATCTTCGTTTGAGTACTGATAACCACCCACAAACTGATGGACAATCAGAATAGACTATTTAAACATTGGAAGGCATGTTGAGGCCCTGTTCACTTTATTTTCAAGGCATGCAGGATCAGTATTTACCTCTTTTAGAAATTTCCTACTACAATAGCTTCCATTCAAGTATTCAGATGTCACCCTATAAAGCATTGTATGTGAGGAGATGTCGTACACCAACTTACTGGGATGATTTTGGTGAAAGAAAGCTTGTGGGCCCAAAACTTGTTGAAGAAACAATGGATAAGGTAAGGAATATCTAGAACCATATCAAAGTAGCTCAAAGTAGGCAAAAGAGCTATGTAGATAACCGAAGGTAGGATCTGGAGTTTCAAAAAGGTGATCACATTTTCTTAAAGGTATCTCCATGGAAGGGTATTATAAGATTTAGTAAAAAGGGAAAATTAAGTCCCAGGTATATCAGACCTTTTAAAATTTTGGACCAAATTGAAGCCGTAGCTTACCATTTGGAAATGCCTCCAAGTCTCTCCAAGGTTCACAATGTGTTCCACATGTCAATGTTAAGAAAGTACATGCCAGACCCAACACATGTACCCACTTATGAATAAGTAGAACGTGAGTCAGATCTATCTTATTGTGAAGATCATATCAAGATTCTTGATACTAGAGAACAAGTATTGAGAAATCGGATGAATCGTCTGGTAAAGGTTCTATGGAGGAACCATAAGATGGAGGAAGAAACATGGGAGCCTGGGGAGCTTATGTAAAATACATAGTCGAATCTTTATAGGTAATATTTTGTAAATTTCGAGGATGAATTTTTTGTAAGGATGGGAGAATGTAACACCCTAAGGTTTTGAAAATAAATATAGAAAGAAATTTTATAATCTATCCACTAAACACAAATTTGCCACTTCTATGTTTTGAATTTTGAAAAAATGGTCATCTAGAGTTGTGTTCAGTAAGTCATTTAGAGTCTGATAGAAAAAACATGATTTTTGGTGAATAGTAACATACCCATAGGAATAGTAATATGAACCTTATGAATAGTAAATAATAATATTATTTTATTTTCTTAAGGCAATAAGATAATGAGATTCTAATTAGTTTTTCAATGAGAAATAAAACTAATTGCAATTTAAGATTATTATTTTTAAAATTAACTATGACCTTATTTAAAAATTAAATTAATAATATTTAGAAAATTATTTTTGAAAAACGGATTTCAATTTTTAATTCTACACGTCGAAAAATGGTTAGGGTGAATTTTGTGAATTTTTCTGATACAATTGATTTTTTTGTGAATAGTAAAAATACAGTTTTTAGTTTCGATGCGTTTATGACATCATTAATGATGTAATAATGATGTAATAAATCTGGTAGAATTGTGTATAGTTAAATAATATGTGAGGTTTCCCAAGTGGCTTTAACCATTGATAAATACCATGGGAAAGTCCATGGATTTTCAAATACCACCCATGAGGTGTCCCTTGGAAATTATTAAAACAATCCCTCACTTTTCCTATAAATACCAACTCTTCCCTTGATTAAATTAATTCCCAATTCTCCCTCAACTAAGCTATGGTATACTTAGCTTAATATTAGTCATCCCAAGGTTTCCTCAAGCCCCCAAGGTCTCAACCTTCAAGTTATAAGGGTTACTCTACAAGGTAAGAAATTTCTCAATTTCTTTCTTTTTTCCTTTCAAGTTCTCTTTTATGTGGTATATCTTTCAAGTTTACATACTATGTTCTTATTTTTCTTCTTATTATTGATCTAATCTATATTATTATTCATTTCTGGAAGGGTTACCCTTGTCCCCTCTCTTTTTAATATTTTCTAAAACCATGTTGTGTAGCCGTTAGGCTGCCGAATTTTTGTAAGCGATTTCAAAATTATTCTTTTATTCTGAGTTCTTTATTTATTCTTTCCTCATATCTTATTACCAAAGAGGAAAGAAATCTACAGAATATTGTATATTATGGATTTTATCATTTTCATGAGAAATTCATCATCAATATTCTTCTTTTACCCCACTTGTTCAAGGAATTAAAAACATTTTTTGCGATGTGTCAAATTACTGACATCGTAGACGATGTGATTTCAATTTGCATTAATTCTTTCAAATCTGGCAATGAAACCATTTATATGGTTGAACCAGGTTATAATATATGTGTTATGACTCATCCATGGTTCTGTAATTATTTGGTACTCATGGTTCTAATTTATAAAACAAAATGAGGTTGTTGTTATCAAAGAACCACTAAAACGATCTAAACGAACACCATTAATGTTTTAACTATTGAATCATCATCATGGTATATAACCCAAAATAATTATAAGATAATTTATATCTACATAATTTCCTTAATAATATGTATTAACAATTCTGTATTTTTAACCATGTTTCAAATGAACTTCTATTCATATAAACAAGTAAACAAACCATGAAAACCAAGGAAGAAAATGCTTCCAAAACTTGAAAATTGAACCAATTTAACCCATAGAAAGGGACATGAATGAAACTAATATGGTTATAATAAATCAATTAAATGTATAAGAGTTTCTGTAAATATTAATTAATGAAGATAAATTTGATTATTCAGGTCATTAAACAAACGAAGAACACACTCGAGCATAAGGTGAGGGGTTTCTCATCTCACTTTCATTTCTGTGAGATTTTCATTGTTCATCACTTATTTTGTGTATGTGGTATATGTGTACTTCCATTTGATATATAATAACATTATTATATTTATATTCATTTTATTAAATGATTCACTTGATGTTCATTAAGTTCTGGTCATTTCATTCGACTGATTACATTGTGGTAAGGGACTTTGTCTCAACTACCTTTTCATTGTGACTAACTTTGTATTGTGCACCTAATAATCCTTAGGAAGTTTAACTAATTCCCATTTGAGATCACTTTTCATTTGAAATTATATTTATATTAAATATACATAATCTCATTTCATGGATATTTTTGTTGTCTAAACCGTATACCATCTTACATACGGTGCTTATTTGGAAAGTTATTTTAATTATGGAAATATTGATGAATCCGTATACTCTAATCTATAAGGATATTGAAAAGGCATATTTATATTGTATTGAATAAATATATAAAGAATGATTTGGACATGCAGTGGCAGGTGGGGCCTGCTATAGCCCCTAGATACATCGGTAGGTCTCATGAGACAAAACGGTTTGGTGACAAACCCTTCGAGTTTGTTTCCAAAAATCAGAAGGGTTTCTACACATAGAACTAAACCATTTTTACGGTATTGTGGTTTCATGTGCTAGATAAATGGAATCAAATTAATAAGCATTCCCTTTATTCATTATCATTTATTATTATTATCCATGAGGTTTTCACTATGACAAAATATATGGATGCAGTTTCATTCTCAGTTTATTAATGACATTAGTTATTCATTTATTCACTATGCCATATTGATTATGTCAGATAGATTGTGATTCAATAATTATTGTACTCATGATTCCGCTATTTGTAACCATTAATAAGAATTTTAGCTCACCCCTTTCATTGTCTACCTTCAACAGGTGATGAAGAGAAGATATTTTATTGAGTTCCTAGGGATGCTGATTTTAGTTTTTGTTATGTATTGTATTTTGTAAACTTTTACAATGTAATTTGAGCAACATCTATATATCTAGTTTATTCAAGACTACTTAACTGATCATTCCTTTGGGATTCTCATTCCTTCTAACCATGCCAACATCACAAGTAATGCACAAACTCTAGACTAGAGGGGTCGGGGTGTTACACTATACACATACATCTATATAATTTTAAACAACTGTTGGTTTGGTAACTAAAAGACGTTTTATCACATAAAAGGGATTTTTAAATATAATATTAATTTTAGAGAGAATGCTTCAATGAAGTTTTTTAAAATATATTATTACATTCAAATTCTTAATCCTAGTTGATACCATAATTTTTTTATGAAATGTGTGCACTCCCCATGGAAGGCCTTTACTAGGTTGATTACATTGTAGGGGTGTTTTTTTATAGATATGTGTTGGTAGGTGGGATGAGAAGATATGTGTGACTTATGTTTATTATCAATTAATTTTCTATTGTAAAGGCTACCTCACCTCCCTATTATTATCCTTATAGGATCCTAGGTGTCTTAGTGAGGGATGAGAGATGGTTACCATCTAGTCCTAATTTGAGGGAATATATCCTCTATAGTATCAAAAGTTAAAGGGGGGTTCCACCTATGAAGATAGTTAGAAGTAACTGGTTGGTTATAGACTTAGGAATCCATCATTAGGATGATAGGTGGTTCCTACCTGAGTACATATAGAGTCTCCTCCTAGGTTGTCTAGGAATTCCTCATCACTACATTTCTTACATTTCCTACTTATTAATTTCACTTTATCTCTTTGATCCATCTTACTTTTATTTATTATATAATATCATTATGTGATCTATTACTTACATTTTTCTTTAAGTTAGTTTTACTTATGAATTTACCTGGATGGAATTCATTTTGGTTATTACTATTATGTTTCTTCTTGGGTATGGTTTATAAATCTATTTTCTAAAAATGGTTACTTTCATAAAGAATATATAAAATTGGCTTTAATAGAGAATTTAAAAATAATTGAGTTTTTTATTTGAAATAAAAAATGAAATATTTTAAATAGTGTATTTTTAAACTCACATGTGAGATTGTTTTGGGAAATAAAATGAATTGGACTCTTTTGTTCTTACTTACTAGGATTTTATCTCACATCATACTTACACTAATCAATGTTTATAGATTGGGTTTCCCTTTCTAGATTCAGATTTAGTTCTTAGTGGCTAGGGAATAAATATTATTTATAGGATGGAGAGTGATCTAAAGTCATATTGTAATCCTAATACATATATTTTAGTATTTTTAGTGCCTTAGTAGTTTCTTCTAAATAAAAAAGAATTATTTTTGTTTCTTTATTTAATAGTCGGTGTACTATATTTTTTGGATGTTTGAGTGTTGAATTCAAGGGTCTCTTTCATGAAAGGGAGGTATAGGTGATCCAGGGGATTTATTTTATAACTTGTTTTTTAAATTTTATTATTATATTTTTATTTGGAATGGGAGTCCACTATACGGATTCATCGTGAAATAATTTCATTAGAATTTTTATAGTATTTAAATTTTATTTATTTAGGAGAAATAATTCCCACTGAGTTTTATCTGATGCCTTGGAACTTGTTTCTAACCCTATGGGGTCATGGACACCCCTTAAGCCTTATCATGGGATGTATCTGCTGTAAAATGGATGTGAAACCTGGTTTGGTTCATTAAAAGAAACATACGTCAAACATATTTCTTCCACAAGTGTGGTTTTTGTTTCCCATAAGAAAAAGTAACCCTGTAGACCCACTTACCAAATTAGTTTGTAAAACGAGGAAACATTATGTGATTATTAAGAAACCATGAGGCCACCCAAATAGTGAGTGATGCTTAAAAGGACCAAACATGAGACTCTCCCATAACTATGTGCTACTATAAAAAACATGTCGTCACTTAACCCCTATGTGTTTCTAAGATGAACCAAACCTAGATCATCCCATCTTCTGTGATACTGCCCACTATCCACATGCTTCCCATTACCCACATAGCCACCCTCATACCCTATGATCCCAAAATTTTCACCTCGTTAGACTCCTACTCAATTTTAAAAGCTACTAAATCACCACATACCATGTTATAAATCACTACTTTCTGTGTAGATACTTATCCAGGAGGGTAGTTACCCATTCCTTTCATATAAATATCCAGTTCTATATTGGGAAAGGGATATAGAGATATGAATGGGAAATAAACAGAGAGAGGAATTCTTGGAGAAACTCAAAGGTAATCCTTGATCCTAAAAAAATATCTTCATGAAGTTTTGTGTGTGATCCCTATGTACATGACTTATTACATATGATATTACCACAATGGACCACACCTCTCACACAATTACCTTGCAAATTAGTCACCTCTATGAGCCAACCATGGAATAAATCACCCCTATAAGATCATCATTCACACTAGGCCAATACATATATCCAATGTCTGGATCTACCCTCTTCTTCATGCTTACAATGTGGGTTAACCCCATTTACAAGGTCTCCATGAAGAGATAGTTAGAACACATTTACCACACAAGATAGACCCTTATAACAAACACCTATCACATGGTATGACCACTCATATCATGAACCTACCACGTGGGATGGTTCTATTTTCAAGCCAACTGCATAGTCTATCTTTATTTGGGGTGTCTGAACCCATCCTTTTACTAATATATTTATATCTAGTGTCTAATCTGTCTATAACCCCCCTTTTCTATATAAAACTTAAAAAGGTAAAGTTAAGACATTCTAAAAAACCATTGGACTCACATACCCCTTACATTTACACAAGCACACACCTCTTTAACCATGGATTCCCTTGATAAATGGAAGTTCAGGAATTATCCTATTAGATAGGTAAAACCCTTAGGGGGATCACAATTGTGGATTCCTTTGATAATCGGGGTCCCTATCAAAAGGACACTATAATGGTCTCTCCTGGATTGATGATGGATTTATATTTTGTTCAATGATCCATATCAGATAGGGTATGCCTCCTAGAGTAATCCCCTAGTCTTACTTTTAGGACACCACACTCATCCTTCCTCTATATCCTAACTTTCCTATAAATAATTAGTATGATAAAAAGATAAGAATATTCATCATGTATAATAACCAAGATGGTTATAGTTGGAAAACACTATCAATGATCCCAGGATACTCATCAAAATAAAAACATTAGTTCAAAATCCTCGTTAAAATATAATTGTGTAATCTTATATAATATGCTCGATCATCTATTATCTATTATTTCTCACACCAACCATGACTCATGTGGGATTATAGATATTAGTTAATCATTCCATTAGAACAATTAAAACACCTCAATGTGAATCGTACTAGGTGTAATCCCTAAATCTACCCTAAAGGGAATCCCATATAAGTAAGCCACAATAAATCCTCTACTGTCACACCTTTCACGACACAAACACAAACACATATTTAAAAAATGATGCTAAACTATGAGGCTAATGTCTAAGTAAAATGACATAAACTATATGAAAATTTCCTCAAAACATGACATTAAAATATGTGATATAGTCATTCCTTTCAATATTAAATTTTTCATTTCAAACTATGTGGGAAATTATTCATGTTTCAATAGGATACATTGGACACCTCCCTATGGTTCAAAACAAACATCAACAATCCTCAATTTTTATCATCATGTGGACATATTCCACATAAAAACATCTAAAAAATTCCCTTCAATTTCTATATTCCCTTGATATGGGAATTCCCTTTCTCTAGGACCACATTCTTTAGGGACTCTTCACACTGGGATATATTCCTAATGAAATCACACCCCCACCAAATGGGCCATATTCTCTCCAATTATTATCACATTACCCTTTTAGAGACATATTCTGTTTGATACCCATCCTAATTGGTCTATATTCCCTCTGAGGTCAACTAGAAAGGGTTTCTCATGGGAAAGTACCATACGAATCATTACTATGATTTTTTTCTCATAGTCTTCCTTACAACATGACATTAAAAAGTCATGTATTAGTCATTGTCACATGATCTTAAATGGTATGACATGTCCCATTAAGTGGAACCAAAATATAAGGGTTTCCATTCCTTTTATAATGATATATTAGGCCCCTTTTCATGGGCCCCATCCAAAAACCATTAATAACCATTGCCTCCCTTTAAGGTGATAAACTCTAGAGTTCCCATCATTTAGACTTTTAACCATGATACCTTAAAATCAAGAATAACTAATTAGTAAAGAAAATATATGTTGAACCTATGATTCATATAGATGGTATCATATATAAAAAACATCCAATACACATTGATGTTAATATTTATAGGATATCACTGATATGTATAGTTATTCACATAAATACATATTAATGGCTAAATCCTGGCACATGGGTAAATATCCCCACACTGATACTTGGGAAGAATTCAATTTTTTTTCTTAAATATGTATGATAGTTTAAGAGTATGGAATAATCCCCTAAAAAATATGTGATGATATTAAAATAACACCCTCTCAACCAATTCACATCCTAAACAATCATTGAAAAAAAACCCCAGTGATTGCCTACTTTTAGAAAACATGTTTTAATGATTTTCACCCTAAACCATCTTTTAAATAGAGTGCGTAGAAAGTTACTGTTATAAAATATATGGTAAAATTTATGTGAATCCTTTATCTAGGAAATTTATTGGCTGATCACGAATTTTACTTGTTATGTTGTATTGATGGGTTTTATTTTTTTGTTTTTGTTGATTTTTTATAACCTTCATAACTCCTGCTAAAAAAATTCATGGAATCACCTAAACAAAAGACAAGTTCCACAAATGATACAAATTATAGGGACCCATCAAACTGAAAGGCATGATCACCCAAAAAACATATCCAATGACATTTAACAAGAAAATTGGTTCAAGGGTACCAATTGAATGGTACTATCCTAATTTTAGAGGCCATGAACAAATCTTTCCTCAACATCAAACCCCACTAACCATCCATCCAATGATGATTGATCAAGAACTATTTAACAACACCTATCGATGTATCAAACTACTTAAAGAGCCTCTCACTCAAGTGAAACAAAAAACAGATCCATTATATTAGATAGGATGATCAAGAGGTTGATTTTATACTCAATATAGTGTGTGAGTCACCTAGGAGGGTTCCTATGAATAGTCATCATCTTTAGCATTGTGTGATAGAAATCCCTAAATAACCTACTAAGGAAACTATGTAGTGAATCCCTACTTTGATTACTTAGACCTGATAATATATGTGATCTCACCCAGGGTGGTGAGATACCAACCACATAGAATAGGTGTATATCACCATGTACGTCAAAGAAACCTTCCTACATACCATGGTAGTAATAGAAGAGATAGCCCACATTACTATTCTCACCTAGAAAACCCATCATCACACTCTAGAAGCATCATAGTATGAATTTCAATATATCTCGATAACCACTAGGGGAAGACACAAATTTCTGCCTCATACATGAATCCCATTGGCTTATCCTGATGGAAATCAGTGTAAAAGAGAGGGAGAATAGCCTCACACCCACTAAGGAATGGTCACATATCCCAACTCCCAATGTCGAAACCCATAAATATATCTTTGTGGCATTTGATGAGCATGCATATATCCCTACTAAAATTCTAAAAAACTATAAGTATATTCTGACAGTGATAGTAGGAGATTGTATTCATTATATCCCAATGACCATATTGAGACAAGCATATATTCCCACCCCTGCCATTAGAGTATCTCATCAACATGTTTGGGGATATACTCAAGAGTATATATATATATTCCTACTATAATTTAGGAGGATATTCAGTACATATCGATGAGGAATAAAAAATATAATTAAACACATATTCTCATTCTAACTCAATATCAACAGTCCATTACAATGGGAAATTCAGGGCAGACATGTATTCCTTGAAATTCTATAAAGGTCATCTACATATTTTGATATCTACATAAAACAAGGAACATAATTCTTCTCCCTATCTGTAGGAGGACACCTTTTGGAATATTTTGACAATAATTAGAGAGTCTCAAAAGAGGGATACCCCAAATGAAGGTTTATACACCCAATGAACATTCTTGACCTCTCAAAAGAGATAATTTAAGTAAAAATATAAAAAAGGAAAACCAAATTATAATATAATTCTAATATCCCTACCGAGGTCAGTGATAGAATTTTTATACCCTAAACCATATTTTAATGGTAGGCTAAGAATATACTAAATCATCATCATAGAGAGGATGAAAGAGTTGTTATGAAGTTCCTCTAAAAAATATTTCTACTAGTAGCACAAGAGGTATTACCAAGAGAAACCTCTATGATGGACTTATCTATTCCAATATCGAGATCAATAATGGAATCTCTTCTCATAGTGAGAACCATGAAAATCCTCCACATATCTGGAAAATTAATATTAAGAAAGTACTACCCTTGACACTTTCCACCCTAAAGTTCCTCCCTAAGAAATATGTTGAAGGAACCCCCCCTGTGGCGAGAAATATATCCATGATTTTGGTCCTTCCCATGATGGTTTTCACTACAAAGGTCCTCCTCATAGTTATATCTCTTTTTGGAGGAAGGTCCTCCCCTTTTCAAAACAAACTTGAGAAATCGCTTACATCATGAGGCACTCAACTGGTTGAGGCAAGATACTCCAAGTGACCTATCATTAAAGAGTGATATTATTTCTCAACCAGAAGACATAACAATGTAGATTCTATTTTTCTCTACCACCTTTTAATTTTATAGCTTCAAATGTAGTAGAGAATATTCCAACCGATCCTGCTCCCAACAGTAATACTATTGGTAAATGAACACTCTAGTCAAACCAGGTAGAGTAATATCTCACTAAATATAAATAAAACTCCATAATGGTGAGGAAAGAACTATAAAAAGACAATATAATGGTCATGTTTTGTTATATATCCATATTTTAATGTGGCATTCTGAAGGTTTTTATGGAGGAATGAATAAATTTTTTTATATAAATATGTGGATGACCCTTTATCATCCTAAGGAAAAATATATAACATACGTGGAATATAAAAACCATGTGAAAGTAATTGAATAAATTCACTATCAGATTAAGTTGGACACCCTTTTGGTTGTGCAACAACTAAAATAGGGAAGGAAAGATAGGGATCTCCAATTCACATTCCTAAATTTTGTCATAAAACACTATCACTTAAGGATAGGTCTAGGAACCAAACCCTTTACATTACCATCATACCATCCAACAGGGTCCTGCTATATTTAAATACCATAAATAATAAACTTGGTGAGAATGATCCATCAAGAGAATCCAACATCAGGACTATTAAAATATTGAACATGATTATCATTTGAGAAAATATAAATCTTCAACTAAATAACTAACCTAAATAGCAACCAAATCATGTTTAGAACATGAATACACCCAACTAATTCTAAAACAAATTCCTTAAAAATTAGAAAGGAAGCAGAAGTAGCCATAGATGCTGTAATATAGGAGAAAACATAACCTGTAGGGATGAGGGAGTTTTAAAACCACCTTCCCCACTAGGATCAAAAAATCCTTTAATGGTCTTTTATTTCATGGTAATAGAACCAATTCAAACCCATCCATTAAGGATGATGGAATTTTTACCACTATCTTTTCAACTATGAATGTCTTTTTTCTCCACATTGGGAGACACATAAAAACATATACCTTCATAGTTCTACTCTTTGTGTAAATCATATCTCTCTATAAGGATACACTCCAAAAGGGTTTCTAGAGACTATATTAGTATTAATATCCAAAAATCAATCATATGGGGGATTATAAGAAGAGGGTGATGAATTATATGGGTTTCAAAATTGAAACTTTATACTAAGAATGGAAATACCAAAGAGGATTATGAACTACCACTTAGCGACTATTTAGGAAGGAAACAAATCTCATTATCCTTATAATGAAGACATAGATCCGAAATTATTCCACACATCAGTAAATTTGTTAAAAATCATCCCTAATAATGATATATAGTATGATTCTGAAATAGAAGAGTGGGATATATATGTGCCTATATAAACATGATCCACACTGAAATTTATGAAGAATTTGTGCGTACTTGTCTACAGCGGTGGAACCAAAATTTTAGAGTTCCACTGAATCCTCCATGGACACCTGTTTTTCTAACTCAACCAATGAAGAGGAGAAATGTGTAGAAATTCCTCATCTATTAACCTAATATATTGAACCTCTTAACATTGAATAGAGAATTTATCAATATGAGGTGAATATAAATTAATTAAAGTGATTTAATAATAAATTACTCATGAGAATTATTCCCATAGAGTATAACCCCTTATATGAGACTTTCATTTCTCATCCAATAAATCCCCATGGTACATATATGTTTCCCTACAAGTGAGAGCATAATATTTCCATCCATCCAACTTAGGGTAAAAAAACAATCTACATAGACCAAGTTTTAGGGAATATAAAAAGTTTTCTACACTTGGGTGAAAACCATAACCATATTAGGAAAGAAACCTAAGGATAAATTACATTATTTATTAGAAAACAATGGGTTAGACAACCATAACAGACTCCAAACATTTAATATGCTCAAATATTTGGCTAAAAACTATTTCATCAGATCTTATTAAATCCATTGAATATTTATCATCTCAAATTGTGTTCATGGAAAGCTAGTATGCACCAGTGTAACAAAAAATAAAGTCATATCTTGAATGGGAAGCCATGATTTCTCCTCTGACAAATTTCAAAAATCCATCTTTCCCAACTATTAATGGAATTTGGGACCTGAAACAACATCTAACTCATTTCACATTTTGTTATTTTTCCATGATGTGAACCCTTGAAAAATAGAAGGTAGCTATAATTATAAGCTTCATGAAAACTCTATATGGTATAAATCTTTATCATTTCAAAATACATGAATAATAAGAGAGATAAATCATTATAAAGAAATCACAAACCATAATGACATGTCATAAAAGTGTGGCACCATCATAGGTATATAAACCATTTAATATGTCAAGGCTAACTACCAATACCAAGAAATCATGAAGGATTAGTCCTTAACACATATTTATAATAGTATATCAAGAACATCAATTTGTTTCCAATAATGGATCGAGCACATAGACTTGTTTCCAAAAATGGATCAATAAAATCGACTTGTTCACTGTAATGGATCAAGAACGTCAACCTATTTCCCATAATGGATGAAGAACATAAAATTGTTTCCCATAATGGATCAAGAACATTGACTTATTACCTATAATATATCAAGTACATTTACTTGTTTCCCTTAATGTATCAAGCACATTAACTTGTTTCCTATAATGGACCATTCACATCAACTTGTTTCTTGTAATGAATCAAGAACATCGACTTATTTCCCATTATTATCTTATCAGATATAATACTTTACTAAATGAATTGGATGGATATATAGTTCTAGGAACAACCACCACATAATTAAAAACATACATATGTGTGCCAAAATATCATAAAAATTCATCATATCATCATATCCTAACCCATGAAAAGAAAACAGGTTTCATTTCATAATCTAATCATCACATAACGTATGGAAAATGACTGGGTTTTATAAATGCATCAATAGTATAATCATAAACCGTCCATATAAAGAATAAGGATGGAATTTTTGGATCATATTCCTTATAAAACATAATAAATAACAACTTTTTTTTTGTAATTGATGAATAAAAATACCATTAAAAACATTGTTGAGGAAAATAAACTTTTCATTTTGAAATAATTTATTTAAAGTATAAAAATTTAAAAAATATTAAGGTAACTAATTTATTTGAAAATAACTTTGGAAAATTTAATATAAAATTTAAAACATTTAGTAGTCATGACTGGTATAAATTTTTTTCATGCCGTAAAAGTGTAAAGAAATCTTTCGTTTCAATTTTTTGTAGAAAAATTATAAATGTACCTCATTATGAATATGAAAAGATAATTCCTTTTAATTGTTTTAGAAATTAAATCATGTGTAAAAATGACTTTAAAAAATCATAGGATAATATTAATAACATTCTTTAAAACATTTTTAGAAAATACAGATATAAAATAAAAAGGATTTTAGACCGAAGAGAGAAATGAAGCTTCTTTTCCTTAAAAACACTCTTTGAATTTCTTAAATACTTAAAGTGATAAAAATGAAAAAAATATATATATTCTAAAAAATAACCACATTATAATAAAATGAAATGAATATATTATATATGTATCATATAATTTCCTCAACATAAATTCATGCATAAAAAATTCCGATCAAAATAAGATTGAAACATAAATCGCTTACCTCAAGTCTCAAATTTCCTCATTCTCATTCAAAAAAACTATATAATATTTATATATTTATTATAAATTTATTCTATAACAATAATTATATTTATGATTCTATTTATGATTTACTTATTGCATCTTATCACCTATTTACTAACAATTTGTTATTAAAATCACTATTCGGGGTGATAATTACTTTGTTTCTCATGCATATTTCAATTTGATATTCTTGGTATTTTTTATTAATAATAGTTAAATAATTTATATGATGTTAATAATGATATAAATATCATATATATTCATTATATATATATATATATATTTATAGTGATTCATAAAAGTTATAGATAGAATAAATAATTCCACCGTTCCAGGAGACGACAGGCCGTGCATACGCATAAACTCTATTTCCACTTTTCAATGAATTTGAATAAATAAAATTAAATAATAATTCATCTTTAAAGAATAATTATTATATAATATACATCGTATATATTTATAAAATCCATTCTACCATTCATGTATAGTGGAGATGAAAAATGAACTACATCATTTTGTAGAGGTGGTAGTCCACATGTTTGCACAAGCAAAATTATCATTTTACAAATTGTTTGGAAGATAATAAGTTAGATATTATATTATAATTATAATATAATAATTAGGATGTAAATATAATATAAAAAATTAAACCTATCATAATAAAAATCCATAAAATACATTGATGAAAAATGAATTGTATTGCTACGTGGATACGATAAGTTGCTCGTATGCCCGAGCTATACTTTCACTTCCCATTTAATGAGAAAGAGGATAGATAATGGTGGTTTCATTATCATAATAAAATTTTAGTATATTTATAAAATTTATGTTATTATTTTATGATAAATACCATATATTTAGTGTAGTTAAAAAGAATAATTAAAAAGGAATTGATTAGTTATGGTGATTACCTCTTCTTTGAAACAACTCCTTTAGATATCCTCTTAAGAACCCTAGAGTTGGTATTTTGGGAAGACCATCAACTCTATAATGTTTATAATGATTTTTATAAGGAATTTTTATGGTATAGTTGAGAAATATCTAATGACCCAAAATTTTATAAATGAATTTCCTTTATTGAGTGAGTAAATACCATATTAAGAAATGAAGTTATAAAAAACACATGTGCTACTTTTGTTATTTTGGAACATTATATGATATTTAAAATTTAAAATACCATTAAGAATCATAAATATTAAAAATATATCCATTTTTAAGTTGATCATATGGTTATTATATATACCGGGTTATGATAAATCCAATTGACATAGAAAAAGGAAGAGATGACCTCGACCAATAGGATCGTACACTATGAAACCAATTTATAGAATCTTATGAGGGAGATATGTAGAGACCCAGTTTTTATATTGTAATAATTTGAAATATTTTTACATATATTACCATATCTAGGCACTGTGATAGCATGCAATTTTGAGTCCCAGTGTGCCTGGAATAAATTATACAAAAATATTAAGTATATTTTATATTATGCACACAAAAGAAGCAGTATAACTCTAAAAAAATAACTCATAACAAAAACATGAGGCCACAGTTGAGATAAAAATGTTGTTTTTACCCTAGGTGGGGCATAAACATTTTCGGTGTGAGTCTTCTATGAGAAAAGTCACCTAGGGGAAAAATATTAAATAAAATAATTAAACTTAATTATTGTATCCTGAACTCCAAATTGAATAACTTTTGTATGAGAACTCGGATTAAAAATATGAGACCACCATTGATCCTAGAATGGGGTGTTTTACCTTAGCGATGCATAAAATGAGAGGGATCATGGGGTTTGGATTCTGGGACTGCTGGCAGTTTCCTATAAATAGAATTTTAGATAAATGAGCTAGGGTTAGCTCATTTCTCTTGCAGACAGTGGAGCTCGAGCCATCTGCTTCTAACGCCCAAACTTCATCGAATTGCAATGAAAATGTAGGAACCAGTAGATTAGAGAGTAGTGTACAAAATTATATATCCAAAATCAAGGTAGTATTTCTATTTTGGATTCTGAAGCTCCTCAATTAAATCCTTTGTTGTTGTTTTTGACTTCTGATCAATTCTGCTACTTTGATATTCCTTATTGATGGTCAATCTAACAATGTACATTGACCGTTTAATTTATGAATTAACTATTATTTTTGTTGTTCATCCATTCCTCATTGTAAAATTTTCAATTCTTTGAAATTCTGATAAAATTTGGGGAGAAACATTTATCTTTGAATCCCTTGATCTGAGGAGTCATATTTATACTCGGTTTTGAGTTTCGGGTGTCGGAGGAGGTGCGACGACGAGTAGAAGTGGTGGCTAATTTTTGATAGATTGAAACATCAATGGATATTCAAGAGGATGATGTTTTAATGAATATATCTTCATAAGGATCACTGATCTAGTCTTTGAATAATTTTCTGATCACTAGGGTGCTCCCGATGGTCCGGAGAAGGACCATTGAAGCGACATCGGCACGATGACAGTCCGCGAGGTGGTGGTAGGGCCTTGCGGAGGTGGCGAGTTGTGATGACTATGGTGGTGCATGATGAAAACCTCAGCGACCTCGGGTTTAGGTGAGGAGGCATGGAATTCCAGCATGGTGAGGCAGAAGATCCACAGTGGACTATGATGCTCAGGCTAGGCCAAAGCGGCCGGATCGGGCCAGAGTGGGATGGGGAAGTTCCAAACACCAATAACTCCTAAACAGAGTGTCCATTTTTCAAGTCGTCTATGACCATAAATTCCTATCATCAAGATAGATCTTTTTTAGAATGGTTCATGAATTTTATGTTTTTATTTCAGGGCCTGGTTCCATGAAATGCTTGAGTTTGATAATAGTAATATAATTATTATTATTCAGAAATCTTGTATCGGAACTAGCTTGCAAAATAATTGTCTGATTCATGTACCATTTGTGTAAAAATGACCCTTACTTCAAGTCAGACCTTTTGAGTCTATTTTGGGATTTTTTATAATTCATTCATGAGGCTTGGTGGCATGAAAAGTCTAATAATAATAAAAATAATATAATTATTATTATTTGGGGAAACTTGTATCATATCGTATGCCTACATACGACATCTAATTGATGCACCATGAGAGGTGTTATGACCCTAGAGTTGAGGTAGACTTCTCAAGGATGATTTTGGGCACTTAAACTGAAATGGAATTGTGGGCCTGATGAGGCCCAGTTTGGGTGTTTGCAGTAAAATGTAGCCTTCTCACTGGGTGTCAATTTTGGATGAATGAATATCTGATATTGTGTGTTTTACCATGAGGATCACAATGGTGTGATCCATGTGTTGTTTTATGAGATCTAGGTGTGGGCCCCATGAAGCATTGTTCATGCAAAATGCTATGAAATACAGTTTCTTCACCAGGAGTCTAATTCAGGTGAATGAATAGTCGATCCTATGAGTTTTTACACAAGGATTGGGAAAATGTAATCCATTTGGTTATTTGGGTCTATATGATGAGGAAAATAAAAAAAGTTACATTTTCTACCCTTTTGGACCAACAACAAGCGTCATGCGCTCGTCAGCTTTATTACTAGATGTGCCATGTAATATGGGAGTATACTAGCACACATAGGGGGTACTTAATCAGAGTTTTGTACCCAAGTATGGATATGTGCACAACGAGGTGATGAGGTGGGGTCACATGTTGTGTGGCCCCCACCCGTTCCATATACCACTTTATGAATCTTCTACCTCTCTCATCTATTTCTTCTGAACTAAGATTTTGACCCACTAGTTTCCTACCCTGAGTGTTTTTTCACATAGAATGCGATGGTGTCTTCGTAGTGGATTTTGAGATACAATGATAAATTTTATGGGTGTGATGAATATCCAAGACGATACCTGAGGACAATAGTGTAGTCATTCAATATTTTCTAAGAGGTACCATCTAGCAGGGATGAACAAAGCAGTCCCAGTATTAACCTCCTATGTATTACCCTTTAGTGAGGTTGGGAAGTGGCGTTTACCTAGGACACTTTCGAGCTTTCCCTCCAACTGGGCTGGGTAGTGGCATTCGCCTATGACACTTCTGGGTTTACCCTCTAGTTGGCCTGGGCAGTGACATTTTCCTATGACACATACATGCTTACCCTCTAGTGTTTTACCCTTTAGCGGGGTTGGGAAGTGGCATTTGCTGATGGAAGTACCGAGCTTACCATCCAATGAGGTTGGGAAGTGAGTTCTCGACCTTGAGACATGATCCCTCGACTATACAGATCAGTTATGCGACATGGTTTGATTTACATTTGGACTCACGTTAAATAGATAAGATTTACCCACCGAGACACATCTATGTGATGCAACCTAAAACCATGAGGAAGAGATAGTTTCATCCAAAGCAGGAAGTATTAAGGTGTGGTGATTGAGTCCCTTCGACTTATAGTTCAGAACAGACATGTGGGATGCTGGGTGTTGATGGTGGTTACTTCTAGGATTGTTGGCCACCCCCTTTCATGGGATGATCTATGAGATGGATATCCCATTACTCTCTCATTTGGGTTTCGTTGAATGATCATATACATATATATCCTTTTTCTATACCCACTCCTTGGGTTTTGGATACTCTCTATCTAGGAGAGGGGAAAACACATGTTATATGCCACATACTTTCCGTGTCTAGCTTCTAATGGTTGGATGAGTATAATCTTTTACTACAGGTAGAGAAGGCTTAATGAGAAGTTCATCTTCTCACTATTTATATCTCCTTGTGTTTGGATGAGCTTACTTTACTCTCTTGTTGGGTTGAACTACACTCCTTTTACTGTACCTTGTTCTATCTACCACTCCCCCTCATTCAGTATATCTTTTGCTACTCCCTTGAGCTTTTAGGGCATCCTATTGAGTATTTTTATACTCACCCCTACTTGGTATTTGGTTACACTTGGTGTGCCCTTGCAGATGACATATAGGTTGATCATGACATCAGAGGAGCTTAGGGATACAGGGTTCTTAGACCATGTGCGGTGGTCATAGCTTGGGATCCAGGAGTATGAATCTCTCTGCAATTTTTCTCTTACACTTGTTGTAGGGTTGTGGCACTTTTCTAGTTGGATGTGTATTTTTACCCTTTTTCCTTTCAGTTTTCTTTTCTGTATATGTACTATTTAGAGGTCAATGCATATTTTTGGTTTATATATATAAGTGTTGCATCATTCCCTTTTCCTCTTCACTTTTTCATTGAGTTGGTTGTGTGTGTGTGTACATGTACTTAGGAAAAGGCCTCCCTGAGTTTTTTATGTATTCAGTGATTGTCGCCAGCCCCTGGACTATGGAGGCAGGCTTGGGGTAGTTGCGGCTTGAGCCCCGGAATGGGTTGGATTTTGAAGAAGTCCACCCTAAATGCAAAATTTAGAGGGAATATTCCACAAAACCTTGATACTATCTGCTTTGGGCAGCATTTAATCACCCTCAAGGTTTTGAACATATCATAAAAATACATCTCAGTGAGGGAAGGACCCCTCTTCTTCATGCATTCAATGCTTGGTCAGAAAACACCGACACAAGGTTTCATAGACACCCTAAGTCACCCCAGTAAAACCTCAAATAGGGAGAAGGGAGGAAAGAGTACTTCACACAGTGTCTAACAAGTTCTACTGCAAAAAGTAGAAAAGACATAGGGTGTAACTCTTATAATTTCATACTCTGTAGGATCATAGATTTTTAAAGCATGAAACTGTCAGTGGTACCAAATGCCAGCTTCCTGAGCCTAACATGGACCTCTTGGTGGTGGTGGAGAGACCGTATATCATCGTCCCCCACCTCTAAATCCTCTAACTCCTCTTCCAAAAATACCTCCCTGGGGACTACCTTGTCCCCACATAGTAGATTTTTTATCACAGTGTCATCTCTTCCGTGGTGTTCCACCTACTTCCTACCTGAGATTCTCAGCATGTATGGTCAGGAAATCTCATTCCATGTAACCTCACCCATAACAAGCATAACATCGAACCTCCCTATGCTGACCCTATGATCTGCACTTCCTCATCCCTATACGACTGTGTGGAGGCCTCCTGTGTCAAGATCTTATTGACCGATGTCTGCTAACTACTGAAGATGTATCATTTCTGTTATGCCCACTGTCACAATCAGCTGTATAGGATAATCGGAAGATCTCTATTACTAGTGCCTACTCTAGAACCCAAACATGTGTTGGGTCCTGAAAAAGTGGTATCAGAGGAGTGTTGGAGAAGGTCCTGGCATTTCTAGTGGAGTTTTTCTTCTTAACCTCATTTTGGTTGGGATGCCACTAGTGGGTATGACATATTTCTTGTTTTGGGGATTAATCTCCTTCCAAGAGAGGTGATGACACGTAGGGTATGCCATGTTATTTCCATGTCTAGTATCTTTCAGTTGGATGAGTTTAATCACCTTTTTTGTTCTTGAGTACCTTTCATGCTCAAAGTCAAGTCTTGATACTCTAGTTATCAAGTAAAAGTTGAGGTGATGAATACCCTATGAACAGAACTACACGAATCACTATCTGATGATAGAAGTAGTAGTCTTAACCCTGATAATGTGGATATATTATCTTCTAGGAGTGAGATTTGTGGTTTTTTAGGGTACCAAAGTCTCAGGTACGTCTTCACTTGGAGAGACTTGAACCTGATGTGATGACGCTGGTTGAACTTCTTATGGGACTATGATTTATAGATAGTATATACACTAGAAAAAGGTAGTGTTGTAAAAGATTACCTTAGTAGGAAGTCCTAGGATCTCATAGTTTGGGAAGTTTTAGAGCAATTAACTTCCCCGCATCTGAACCTAGTGGAGCAAGATGGTACATTTTCCTTCAATTGATGGTGTTGACTCCTTCGCTTCTTGAGTGTGTAAGTGAGTCTCGGTTGTGATACATCAACTGTGATACCTTTTATAACCAGATATCATTGGGTCTTTCACCCAATAGATATTATGAAGGAGGGAATCACGAGACCCTGTTCTAGGGACAATCAATGATTCTAGTCACGATGCAGGATGTAAAGTTTAGAATGAAAATAAAAACTATCCCCGAGTTTCGTTGGGCCATTCGGGATCGTGCAAAGAGATAGAGAGGTTTCCTACCACCTTTCCCTACCCCCAATAGCTAGAGTGGGCGTAAAATTTCACCCACATGTCATAGCTAAGGAGATATGTACATGTTCCTACGCACATAATCGATGAGAGAAAACCTTATGAGGACATACCATCCATTTGGTTCGCATGATGCGCTAGCTTGGAAACATACAAGTTTATTTGGGAGCGGGAGATCTAGGTGTGATCTAAGTATCCCAAGTGATTTCCCTAGTTTTAATTTTTGGGGAAAAAAATCTTGAAGGAGAGAATGATGTTGAGAAATAGTTTTTTCCTTATAAGAATTTGGAATATTTCTACATATATTTTCAGAGCTAGGAACTTAGATGGTGTGAAATTCCAAGGCCTGGTGTGCCCGAAATAAATTATAAAAAAAATATTAAGTATATTTTATACTATGCATGTGAAGGAAGAAGGAAAACTATAAAACGATAACTGAGGCCAGAAATATGAGGCCACATTTGAGTTTGGAACATGGCGTTTACCCTAGGCGGGGCATAACATTTGTCAGCATGATAATTCTATGAGAAAAGTCATCCAGGGGAAAAATCATAAATAAAACAATTAAACTTAATTATTTTATCCCAAACACTAAATCAAATAAATTTTGAATGGAAACTTATATTCAAAATCTAAGACAACTGTTGAGTTCATAATGAAGTGTTTAACTAATCACGACATAAAATGAGAGGTCACGTGAGGTTCAAATTCTATAACAGTTGGTAGTTTCCTATAAATAAGAGTTTAGAGAAATGAGCTGCAATTATCTCATTTCTATCATGGATAGAGGAGCTCTAGACATCTATATTCAATGGTTATTCAACATTAGGATTTTATTTGACCATGATGAAAATGCAAGCACTAGTAGATCAAAGCACAATGAATACAACGACAAATCCAAAATCGAGGCATGATTTCTATTTTTAATTCTTATGCTCCTCGATTGAATCCATTGTTGTCATTTTTGACTGTTTATTGATTTTTCTACTTTTATATTCCATGTTCATGGTCAAACTAACAATGGCCATTGCCCGTTTAATTTCTAGATCATCCGTTATTTGCATTCTTTATCCATTCTTCATCATCAACTTTGACTTTATTGAAATGTCAAACTAACATGGGGAGAATCATAGATCTATGAAGCCCTTGATCCAAGGAGTCTAGATCTATGCTCGGTTTTGAGTTTTGGGTGCCAGAGAAGGTGCAACAACAAGAAGTGGAAAATGCATTTTGATATACTGAAACTTTGATGAATCTTTTGGCAGAGACTATGTCAGTTAAGATCTCATCTTAAGGATCTTTGATCTAGTCTTAGAATAATTTTCTGATCATCAGGGTGTTACCGGTGGTTTGTGGAAGGACCATTGGTGTGGCGGTGCCAGTAGAAACTATTGGGGGTCCGTGAGGCGGTGATAGAGATTTGCGGCGATAGTGGCAGGCCGCGATGCTGGCTATGGCACATAGTGGAACCCGTAGTGGCTGTAGGTTTAGGTGAGGCTATGTGAAATGCCAGTGTGGTAGGGTGGTAGAGCTGTGGTGGGCTGGTCCGAAGTTTTTGGACAGGGCCAAAGTTGGTCGGGGTAGTTTGAAATACTGATAACTCCTAAATGGAGCATCCGTTTTGCATGTTGTATATGGACACACGTTCCTCTCACCAAGAAAAATATTTTTTTAGGCTAGTTCAAGAATTTTAACCTTTTGGTTTCATGGCATGGTTCCATGAAACTCATGAGTTTAATAATAATATATTTTTTATTATTCATAAATCTTGTATTCGAACCTAACATGAAAATCAGACATCCAATTCTATTTTTTTTCTAAGACAACAAAACCCTTGTTTTGAGTAAGATATTTTGAGGCTATTTTGGGACTTTTTATAATTCATGCTCAAGGCTTGGTGGCATGAAAATTCTGGTAATAATAATAATAATATAATTATTATTATTCTGGGAAAATAGTATCGGACTGTACATTTGCATATGACATCTGATTGTTGTGTTTTATAAGGTGTTGTGACCCTGGAGTGGAGACATAATTTTCAACACTAATTTCAGGCACTTAAATTGAAATGGAGGTGTGAGCCCCATGAGGTTCAGTTTTGGAATTTGTGGTAAAATTTATCCTTTTCACTGGGTGTCCATTTTGAATGAATGAATAACTGATCCCATGTGTTTTCTTCTAAGGATCACAATAGTGAAATCCATATTATGTATTCCTAGATCAAGGCATGGCCCCCATAAGGCACCATCCATTCACAATGCTAAAAAATGTAGTTTCTTCGTCAAGAGTCAGATTCCAAAGAATGAATAGTTGATCCTATAATTTTTTTGCAAGGATCATGATAGTATGATTTGTTTTGTTATCTGGGTCCATATGAGGAGGAAAATCAACAAAGTTACATTTTCTCCCCTTTTGGACCAACAACGAGCATCATGCGCTCATCAGCCTTATGGGTAGATGTGCCATTTACTCTTGGAGTACATTGGCATGCCTAAGGGTACTTTATCACAGTTTAGTACCCAAATATGTCTAGGTACACAGCCAAGCGACGAGGTAGGGTCATTTGTCATGTGGACCACACATGCCCTATACCACTTTACGAATCTTCTACTGCTCATTTATCCTTCTTCTGAACTCGGATTTTGGCCCACGAGTAACCTATCTAGAGTGTTTTTTCACGTAGAACATGATGGTGTCCTTTGTAGTGGATTTTCAGGCATGATGAGATATGTTCCATGTGTTATGCCTATATGAGGTGATACCTGATGACCTTAGTGTAATTCCTCAATGATTTCCAAGAGGTACCATCCAACAGGGATGACTAGAGCAGTCCCGTGCTTACCCTCCATCATATTACCCTTTAGAGGGGCTGGGCAATGGAATTATCCTATAAAACTTTTGAGCTTACCCTTCAATTGTGATGGGTAGTGGCGTTCACCTAAGACAATTTTAGGCTTATCCTCCAGCTAGGTTGGGTAGTGGAATTCACTTATGACACTTTCAAGATTACCCTCTAGTGTTTTACCCTTTAGTAGGGCTAGGAAGTGGTGTTCACCAACTACAACACTGAGCTTAACCTCCAGTGGGGCTGAGAAATAGGTTCTAGAACTTGAGATACGATCCCTTGACTATATAGATCAAGGAAGATATATTTTTTGACATACCACTGGGATCATGAGAATGAGGGATGCTTTCCACACTAAGACGCGTCCATGTGGTGCAACCTAAAACTGTGAGGGTGAGATAGTGCTTCCCAAAGCAGATAGTATCAAGGTGAGGTGATTGAGTCCCTTTGAATTGTAGTTTAGAGAAAATGTGTGGGATGATAGGTAGTGATGGTGGTTAATTCTAGGACTATTGGTCACTCCCTTTCCTAGGTAGAGCTATGATATGGAGATCCCCTTAATCTATTGTTTGGGTTTCTTTGACTAAGAATATATATATATATATATAGTTTTAGTACCCAATCATTGGGTTTTGGATACTCTCCTTAAAGGAGAGGTGAAGACGCATGGGGTATGCCCTGTGGTTTCCATGTCTAGCTTCTCGTGATTAGATGAGTCTACTCTCCTACTATAGGTAGTGAAGACTCGATGAGAAGTTCATATTATCACCATTTCTAGCTACTTGTATTTAGACTAGCTTAATTCACTCTCTTGTTAGGTTGCTCTACACTAATTTTATTGTACCTTGTTCTATATACCACTCCCCCCTTTTGTACTTATTTTTCTTCTACCTTAAGCCTTAGGGGCATCCAACTGAGTATTTTTATGCTCAACCCTTTTTCAAATTTCCCTGCATTTGGTGTTCCCTTGTAGATGATGGACAGGTTGATAATGACATCAGAGGATCTTAGAGATATAGGGTGCTTGGACCACATGTGGTGGTCAGATCTTGGGATCCAGGAGTGAGGCTCTCTTAGCTATTTTTATTTTACAGTTATTGCTGAGTTGTTCTACTTTTCTAGTTGGGCGTGTATTTTCCCCCCTTTTTCCTTTCAGTTTATGTTTATGTACTTGTACTATTTCGATGTCGATGCATATTGGTGGTTTATATATATAAGTATTGAATCTTTCCCTTTTCCTCGACACTTTTTCATTGATTTGGTTGTGTGCATGTGTACAGGTACTTAGGCAAAGTCCTACGTGAGTTTGTTATGCCTTCAGTGCTTGTCGCCAGCCCCTGGCCTATGGAGGTGGGCTTGGGGTAGTTGTGGTTCAAGCCTCGACATGGGTCAGGTCATGAAAAGATAACATCAATGGCCTACGAAATTTAATAATAAAAATAATACATTCAAAAACTAAATAATGATATAAACTATTTATTGGATAATTTCAAGGTCCTTTAGATCAAAACTCAAACCATATATGCCAAACCATCCAAGAAAATATCACAATCACACACCTTAAACTTAGTGCATTTGGTAGTGTAATAAAGGGCTATGTATCTAGACCCCAAATAATGAATTTTTATATATTTTATTTTTAACAAATAATGATTATTTTTATTCCTTTTTAAATGTTCAAATAATGGTTTTGATAAAAATTAGATTTTGATGTGATGAATAATAAATTCTATTTTTGGGAAATATATAGACTCAATAAAGACACTATTTTGATGAAATAATTAATAGTTTAAATAAAATATATTTTAATAAAATATATTATTAAATAATATTTATTATATATAAATGATACTATAATTTTATGAAGTCAAATGTAATTTTTATAAGTATTAGAAAACTGTTTTTGTAAAAAAATCAATATTTTAAAAAAATGGTGATTTTTTATTTAAAAGAGTTAATTAAAATATTTATATAATTATTTTTATAAAATAGATATTATTTTTTTAAATCATAATATCAAAAAATATCTAATGGTGAATATTTCATAATTTTATAAGTCAATCGATTTTTGGGGTGAAAATTAAATACTGTATAAATATACAACTTGTATTATGACATCATAATGACCAAAAGTAATGTAATCTATGACATAAAAGGAATCCACAAAAAAATATATATTTCCCCTATAATATAATTTTTTAAGTTATTTTATTATGTTTATAATTCCTTAATGAATCTTACAAAACCCATATTATACTTTAAGGTTTTAAAATAAATTCTTTATAAAAATGACTCACTTCCACATCACCAAGGGTATTAATTTAATGAGTTCTATTATTATACTTATAAAATAATTAAAAAACTAATATAAAGTATAAATAATGAGAAAAAATGGGAAGGTTTTCAGTTTTGATTACATTATCTTATAGAGTCCAAAACCAATGTTTGAAAATTAATAAAGAATTAACCTCCCTTTTGCTATTTAAACACACCAAATCCCCCATTCATCTTAACTAAAAACCCATGGAGGACAAATTAACTCTGAAATTCACTCTCTATATCCATTACAATGTTCCCATGAGCTCTCAAGAATATCCTACCATGCTTTTAGAAACACCCTCTTAAGGTAAGGGATCCTCTCCTTATCCTCTTTATTCAAACACTTCATTTATACAATGCCTTTTAACTTTAAAATTTTCATATTAGGATATATTATTTCCAAAATACTTATTACTTTCCTTATAAACCCTAAGTAATTATAGACCCCTTTAAATCTCATTAATCCCTTATACAAACCTTTAGGCACACTCGTTATGTTGCTGAAATTTATCCTACAATTTTCCAGGATAAATATTTTTATTGTGAATACACATATCCATTTCCACTCAAGGTAATTTAATTAGTTTTATCCATCCTTAATTTTTTTGGGGATTTAACAATATGTAACTCAAAATCTTTAATCATCGGGTTAAATTACTTAAATACATCTTCATGAAGTATTATCTATGTTTCACACTTATGAATGTACATGATATGAAACTGATAGGTGGTCCCATAAGTATATAGAAATCCAATGCATTGGGTAATATATTTATCTCATGATATTTCATGTATGGTGAATGAGAGGTTATCCTAAGTACAATATGTTAGTTTTTTTTGAATTTATCCTTGACTTATATTATTGATGACATGTTTCAGGTTGTTTACACATTCCTATATCACCTTTATTTTATCATGTTATATCATGCCTCATTGTTAACGATTATGGTTATCAACCCTATTATGTTACCTTAATACACCCCTTGAATCACATGTACTTGTTTACCATATTCTATGATTTTTTATTCCCATAATGGGCTTTATAGCTCACCCCTTTCTTATGTACATCCCCAGATTATCCCATGCCATTTTATAAGATTTCAAGATTATGGTTATCAATCCTCTTATGTTACCTTAATACGCCCCTTGAATCAAATGTACTTGTTTACCTTATTCTATGATTTTGTATTCCCTTACTGGGCTTTATAACTCACCCCTTTCTTATGTAAATCCCGTTACTGGTGTAACACCTGAGAATTTTATGTTACATAAATCATCAAAGAAATCTTTTTCTACACAACACTTTCTTGGCTTGCTTTACACGAAATCGCGACCTTCCTCGATAGCTTGCGTCGTACGCAATACCGAGTTTCACTACACAATGATATGCTATTAAAATATTATTAAAACTAGCCGTTATGAATAGTAATAACCACTTTTTGAAATTTTATTTCTCAAAATGGACTTCATTTTTGGATTTGGAATATCGAAATTAGCCTAGGGTGAAATTTTGGTATTTTTCTGAAAACTTTCAATTTTTGATGAATAGTGCAACCACTAGGTGGTAGTTAAAAAACTGAATTTTTCATAAAACATAATTTTACCGCTTCTGTGAGTGGAATTTTGAAAATCCGAGAGACACGGTTGATGTCAGTAAGTAAAATGTGGTTCAATGAGATGAAAATAATGTTTTGGTGAATAGTAACTTTTTACTTTTTTTTAACACGGTTAAAAGTAAATAGGGTAATTAAGGGTAAAAATGATATTATTATTACCCTAACACATGTAATAATTCTATTGGACAAGTGTAATTCGACCAAAAACAACCTTAGGAATAACATATGACCATTTAGGCCCACTTGGATTAGATTAGGACATTTATTATTAATTTATTTAAAGAAGGGTTAAAATAGTTAAAATCAAAGTTTAATAAGTAAATAATTTTTAATATGGGGTTATACATAAGATAAATTCAACTATAAATATTCATTAGAAATTTAAAAAGATTTCCTACATAATGGTATTTTATTTGTAATTTTTAGACATTAAATAATTTAATTTATTTATGACACAATGATGATGCAGTAATTATCTTATTAATGAAATAATGACATAATTGATATTATAAATACCTAAATAAGTATAATTTTAGACTTTTTATGAATTAAACTAATTTTATAGGTTACTATGAAATGTTATGATTAATGTAATTAACTTTTGTCGAAATAATAATTCTGTTATGAGTTTCAAAAAAATCAACTATTGAATAGTGTCAAAATTGACATAAAATAGTTTTAAAAAAATATATTATATTATTAATTGTTATTTTTTTCCTAAAAATCTAAGGTTTGTCCAAATGACTTAGATAAGGTTATATATATTAATAAAACACAACTTGGGTGTCTCTTGGATGTATATGGTAAGTTTATTAACTATATAATATAAAAATACAAAGTGACATGGTAAATGTCAATCTAATTAATTAAGAGTTAAAACTAAAAGATAAGGTTAATATAATGACCTAAACTTGTCTAAATTCTATTATATGAGAGTATTTCGACCCATACCAACCTTATCTTATAAATAACTCACTTTGGACCTATTTAAAACCGAACTTGACTTTATAATAAAATTATATTTTTTGTTATTCCAAAGGTGCCCCTCTCCTCCCTTATAAAAGGGAACCTCCTCCCCCTCTTCCTCACATCACCTTGAGCCTTCAAGATCGGAAAAACCATGAAATGTTCTCCTCTACACTTCCCTAGAGACATCCTAGAGGTCCTAGTCTTCTTCAAAGACCAATTTTAGTGCCCTAAAAGGAGGTCTCAAAGAAGCACTTCAAAGAAGAGGTAATGTTCGTTACCGATTCTTTCATCTTTATTTCTTCTTCCACTTCTTCTTCTTTAGTTGTTTCATTATGAAGTAATAACATCAGTATCAATCATATACTGATATTTTATTATAAGTATTAAACAACCCTATTTCACCATCTATACATCCTACGGAAAAAGAAATCACCGCGCGTGCGTACGTACGGAATACCGTCTCCACGCCGTGGTGTAATCTATTTTCCACCACCACCTTACTTGGATCTGTATAATGGTGTACATAATAAATATATATGATTATTGTAAAGTGATATTTTTTCTTAAATAGTATACATACACTCCAATAAAATTCCACGATCATGAGAACGTTATCATCGCTCGTGCTTACGTACGGACTACCGTCTCCACGACGCGATGAGATTCATTCTCCACGTTAACCATTCATGAATGATTATAAAGTATATATAATAAGTTGTCATGAAATATATGACATAATAATACTACTGGATTTATATATATATATATATATATATATATATATTTATGTCATCTACTTAATTTCACTCAATTCAATAAGGAAACGAAAACAGCGTTCATGCATACGTACGACCTACCGTCTCCATGAACGGTGTATTTCTTTCCATTTATCGATCCATTATATATATGTATATTCTGCATATATATTATATATAAATCATGTTTTATATTCTGGAATTAAGTAATCATGATCTAAGTAATCATATGAATAATTACAAGTTAAAACACGAACGACAAATGAGACGATTTTACCCAAAACGCTACTTTAACATGAATTTACAAAAGAACGGGTAATATAAAGTCATAAGTAAACCATATATGATATAATAACAATGAATATGATTCTATAATAAGTCAATGACATTATTTAAATCATTATACAGGAGGTTCGGAAACTTACGAAGCAAATCAGACCTAAGGTAAGGGAAATATCACAATCTCATTTTTATCCGAGATTGTTTATACTTTGGCATTTAATAGGGTGTATTTTATCATCCACATCCATGTTTCCTCAATATGTAATATTTATATCCTTATAAAATAGTTTATAACCAATTTTACCCTTTGGTGAGTTTTTAGTAAAAGATATGAAAGGAATCTTTTGACGTTTTTCGTACGAGGTACTTTTTGACTTTTCCGACAAAAGTATGAGAAGAATGTTTTTTTAACTTATACGGCATGAATGGATTTTTAAAACATTATTTCCAAGAAGCTTCCTTTACAAGTTTTCAAGTTTATTTTTAATCAAATTCTTTTAGTTTAGAATTGTACGACATGTTAAGAAAGGAAAAGTGTTTTTGAAGTAGAAAGGATATTTTCCTCAAGAATGGAGTTCAAGTGTTTTATCAAAATTATTTTCCATCTAAGATAATAAAGGGTTCTGTTTCTATCCCTATTTTTACATTGATTTTATTATCTTGTGAAAGAATTATTTTTATTAATTCCTTTATCTTATATGAATTGTTTTATGATGTCACGATGTTTAAGATTCCCATTTTTATTACATGGGTTATGCAATGATGTATGATTTAATATTTTGTGGCACACATAAGAATGGTATCATTATGAGATGGGTGGGACCTATATCTCCCTCCAATGCATTGGGTAAAGATTTTATATCTTATGAGATAGACATGGCTGAAATGGTAGGTTATAACGGTTCAGTGAAACAGGACTGAAACGAGGGTGACTCGGTTCAGAAATGGACTTTGTCCACTAAGATAGTCTTGGCAATGAGTCTTGACTAACAAGAAATAATTCTCTATTATTATGTGTGTATTCCACAAAGTTTCATGTTTTATGTTATGATTATTGGGATTTCATTTCACTACTATGATTTATCCCATGTTATGAAATTGTGCTCTCTTTTGCAGGTTAAGATTTCCAAAATGTTATGTTCTTATGAAAATGATGTGATTGATATTTCTTTTGTTTACCATTACTGAGAATTTGAGATCACCCTTTTATATTTTTTTCCCCAAGATATAAAAAAAGGTTTTAGGTATAAAAAAGGAAGATCTTTATGGGAGATGTTGAAGATCTTTCACCACGATTATAAGATTATATTCTGAGTTTCCAAAGACACTAAACTATTACGATCCTTGTGTGTGTGTTTTTGTTATGTACTAAGTATTCCGCAAAAGTAATGTAATGTCCATGTACGTTAAGATTTGGGTCTTTATAGTTGGTATCAGAGGAAAGGTATAGTCAACCTTTGGAAACTAGGATGCTAAAGCCTTAGTAAGAACCCTAAGGATAAGTCTAAGCATAGAACACAATCTTAGTTTTTTAGAAATGGCCATGAATAACCTAGGATAAGACCTTAACTGTGAAATTTTATTCTTGATTATGTGGTTTTATTTTTATAATTAGTGTTTCTCACACTATTCTTCTTTGTTTTAGTCAATGTCTGGAACCCAAAGGAACTGTGTTAATACAGAATGCGACGGGCAATGCAATGATTGTCCCCCTGAGCAACCAAACGTTATGGGAGCTGGAATGCAAAATCTTGTAGCCATGCTCACACAACTTTCTCAAGCTCTGAATCATGCATGACTTCCAAACGATCAAAGGAAGGAGAAAAATTCTTTTGAATCCTTCCTGAGACAGCGTCCACCCTCATTCAGCGGGTCTAATGATCTATTAGTTGTTGAACAATGGATTAGTACTACTGAAAAGATATTTTCAGTTCTTCAATGTTCTGAGCATGAAAAAGTCATCTTAGCAGTGTATCGTTTGGAGGGTGATGCTAATCAATGGTGGAATCTTATTAAGAATACGAGGCAAAGGGATGAAATTGAGTCCATGGAATGGGACGAGTTCAAGAACTTATTTTTCAATAAGTACTTCCCTCATATTCTCTGAACAAAGATGGAGAAAGATTTTCTTGAACTGAAGCAAAAGGATGATGAATCTGTTGGTACCTATGAAGCAAATTTTACAAGACTTGCAAGGTACACTTCTGGTATTATTATCCAACCTGAGAGTAAGATCGATAGATTCTTTAGTGGCTTAAAACCAAGTCTTTGAAGGGCCCTAGCCATAAGGGACTTCAATAGCTACGAGGAAATCATTCGATGTGCTCTCAAAGTTGAGATGGAGATTGGAGTAACCCATCAGTCATATGGGTTTGATAAGAAGAGGAAAATGGAATTCAAAGGAAAATCTAAAGAGAACACTGAAAAGAAGACGAGCTTTCCCTTATGCTCAAAGTGTGGAAAGAAACATGGAGGGAGTTGTCTTAAAGAGACAAGTAAATGTTTCAAATGTGGAAAGGAAGGTTATCGGGCATTTTAATGCCGCGATGATGGGAAGAAGATGTCTAATGATTCAAACAAAGGAAGGGATACACAGAATGAACCTATTACACTTCAATGATTCAAGTGCAAGGATATGGGACATTATGCCAATAAATGCCCTAATCCAAGGGTTGATGATGATGGTCGACGTCAACAAACTCTTAAGGCTAAAGACAAAGGAAAGTCACATGCAATTTCTATCAGTGATGTGGAGTACGATAACGATGTGGTGAAAGGTACACTTACCATCCATTCTAAAGTAAAAAATGTTTTATTTGATTATGGATCCACCCACTCCTTTATTTCTGAAGAATTTTCCAAGGGTATCACCGTATTACCTCAACAATTAGATGTTGAGTTAGCTGGGACAACACCTAATGGCACAATAGTCGCATCAAAAGTTTATAATTCTTCTCCGATTGAAGTTTGTGGGAAAGTGCTTCCTGCAAATCTTGTGATCCTTCCTATAGTGGAATTTGATGTGATTCTTGGCATGGATTGGATTTCTCTACATGGATCTCATATCAATTGCCAAAGAAGGGAAGTCACATTTCATATTCCAGATCAATCTATGATTGTCTATCGATGCAAGGATGAACATAACATTCCAGTGTAAATTTATTCCATTTTATGGGTATTGATTCTACTAAATGAAGGTTATTTATCTCAAATGGTTGGTGAGAAACTCACAATTAAGAATATTCCCATTGTACGGGAGTTTGATGATGTCTTTCTGGAGGAATTACCGGGTCTTCCACCGAATCGTGAAGTTGAGTTTTCAATAGAACTCGTACCGGGTGCTTTGCCTATTTCAAAGACACCTTATAAAATGGCCCCAAATGAGTTGCAAGAATTGAAGAAGCAACTCCAAGAGAATCTTGATAAGGGGTTCATACGCCCTAGTGCGTCACCTTGGGGAGCACCTGTTCTGTTGGTTAAGAAGAAATATGGATCAATGAGACTCTGCATTGATTATCGAGAACATAACAAGATCACTATCAAGAACAAATATCCTCTCCCGCGCATTGATGACCTATTTGACCAACTACGTGGATCTAAATACTTTTCCAAGATTGATCTTCGTTTAGGGTATCATCAATTAAGGGTCAAAAGGGAGGATATACCAAAGACGACTTTCTGTACAAGGTATGGACACTATGAATTTATAGTGATGCCATTTGGTCTTACTAATGCCCCTGCTATCTTCATGGATCTAATGAATAGAGTCTTTAGAGACTATCTTGATCAGTTTGTGGTAGTCTTTATAGACGAAATTCTTGTCTATTCAAAGAGAAAGGAATAACATGAAGATCACTTGAGAATTATATTGAAGACCCTGAGAAAGTAGAAGCTTTATGCCAAATTTACCAAGTGTGAATTTTGGCTTCAAAAAGTTTCATTTTTGGGTCACATAATCTCAAAAGAGGGGATATCTATGGATCTTGCAAAAACAGAGGTTATCGAAAGATGGTCGAGACCAACAACAGTAACCGAGATCCAAAGTTTTCTTGGTTTGGCTGGATATTATCGATGTTTTTTGAAAGATTTTTCATGATTATATAATCCAATCACCAAGTTGACTCGGAAAGGAGTTAAGTTTGTTTGGACGGAGGAATGTGAAGAGAATTTCAAGGAGTTGAAAAGAAGGTTATCCAGTGCACCTGTGCTTGCACTGCCTTGTAGTGGAGAAAGGTTTGTGATCTACAGTGATGCATCCAAGAAGGGATTGGGGTGTGTTCTTATGAAAAATGATATGGTGATAGCTTATGCCTCACGACAGTTGAAAATACATGAGCAAAATTACCCAACTCATGATTTGGAGTTAACTGCGGTAATCTTTGCATTAAAGATTTGGAGTCATTACCTTTATGGTGAAAGGTGTGATGTTTATACTGATCATAAAATTTTAAAGTATATTTTCACACAAAAGGAGCTGAATATGCGCCAAAGAAGATGGTTGGAGCTGATTAAGGATTATGACTACTCAATCCATTACCACCCTGGGAAAGCAAATAAGGTGGCAGATGCATTAAGTCGACAAGACCATGCCAGTTTATTAATAATGAGGATCACAAAAGATCCAATATTTATGGATTTACAAAGCATGGATCTTGGAATTATAATGGAAGGGGAAAAATCTTATCTTTCTCAAATTAACGTTCAACCATCTATACATGTGAAGATTAAAGAGGCACAAAAATAATATACCGAGTTACAAAAGAGGGTGAGAAATGTTCCTGAATTCAACCTTGATTGTAATGGGATAATAAAGTTTAGGAATCGGGTTTGTGTTCCTCCTATCCCCGAATTAAAGAAGGAGCTGCTGGATGAGGCTCATAGTTCTTCATTCTCTATTCATCCTGGAAGCACGAAGAAGTATAGGGATCTGAAAGAGTACTTCTGGTGGGATGGAATGAAAAGAGATGTTTCTGGATATGTCTCTCGATGCATGGTTTGTCAACAAGTTAATGCTGAGAGACAGAAGTATAAGGGGATGTTACAACCATTACCCATACCCAAATGGAAATGGGAAAACATCACTATGAACTTTGTCACATGACTTCCTAAAACATCCAAAGGCAATAATGCTATCTGGGTCATAGTTGATCGTCTTACAAAGTCTGCACACTTCATTGCTATTAGAGAGGATTTCTCTCTGGATCATCTTGCCAGGATATATGTAAAGGAAGTGGTAAGATTGCATGGAGTACCACTTTCTATTATATCTGATCGGGATCTGAGATTTACCTCGAAGTTCTGGTGAAGTCTTCAGCATACTCTGGATACAGAGTTGAGTTTCAGCACTGCTTATCATCCTCAGACAGACGGTCAGTCTGATAGAACAATTCAAACTCTAGAAGATATGTTGAGAGCTTGCTCTATGGATTTCAAAGGTGGTTGGGATCAACACCTACCTTTTATGGAATTTTCTTATAATAATATCTTTCACTCCAGTATTCAGATGGATCCTTATGAAGCTCTCTATGGAAAGAAATGTAGGACTCCAACTTTCCGGGATGAAGTTGGGGAAAGAAAGCTATTAGGACCTGATCTCGTTGATGAAATGGCAGAAAAGGTCAGATCTAGTCAACAACACATAAGAGAAGCTCAGAGTCGACAGAAAAGTTATGCCGACAACCGAAGAAAAGACATAGAGTTTGAAGTGGGTGATAAAGTGTTCTTACGAATATCTCCCTGGAAGAGGGTTATGAGATTTGGAAAGATGGGGAAGTTGAGCCCTAGATATATCGGTCCTTTCGATATACTGGATTGTGTTGGGAAGGTAGCTTACCGATTGGCACTTCCACCAAATCTCTCTCAAGTTCACGATGTGTTCCATGTATCTCTCCTGTGAAAGTACATACCTGATCCTTCACATGTACTCAGCTCAGAAGTTGTACCGCTGGAGCAAGATCTTTCTTATGAAGAACAACCGATAGAGATTCTGGATCATAGCGAAAAATTCCTACGAAACAAGACCATTAGATTGATGAAAGTTTTATGGAGGAACCACCAATTAGAATAAGCTACATGGGAGCTTGAGGATATGATGAGGGAGAGGTATCCTCATCTGTTTGTTACAAAGTGACGAATTTCGAGGGCAAAATTAATTTTAAGGGGGGTAGAATGTAACACCCGAGACTTTTATGTTATATAAATCATCAAAGGAATCTTTTTCTACACAACACTTTCTTGGATTGCTTTCCACGAAATTGCAACCTTCCTCGATAGCTTGCGTCGTACGCAATACCGAGTTTCACTACACAATGATATGCTATTAAAATATTATTAAAACTAGCCATTTTGAATAGTAATAACCACTTCTTGAAATTTTATTTCTCAAAATGGAATTCATTTTTGGATTCGGAATATCGAAATTATCCTAGGGTGAAATTTTGGTATTTTTCTGAAAACTTTCAATTTTTGATGAATAGTGCAACCACTAAGTGGTAGTTAAAAAACTGAATTTTTCATAAAACATAATTTTACCGCTTCTGTGAGTGGAATTTTGAAAATCCGAGAGACACGGTTGATGTCAGTAAGTAAAATGTGGTTCAATGAGATGAAAATAATTTTTTGGTGAATAGTAACTTTTTACTTTTTTTTACCACGGTTAAAAGTAAATATGGTAATTAAGGGTAAAAATGATTTTATTATTACCCTAACACATGTCCTAATTCTATTGTACAAGTTTAATTCGACCAAAAACAACCTTAAGAATAAAATATGACCATTTAGGCACACTTAGATTAGATTAGGACATTTATTATTAATTTATTTAAAGAAGGGTTAAAATAGTTAAAATCAAAGTTTAATAAGTAAATCATTTTTAATATGGGGTTATACATAATATAAATTCGACTATAAATATTCATTATAAATCTAAAAATATTTCCTACATAATGGTATTTTATTTGTAAATTTTAGACATTAAATAATTTAATTTATTTATGACACGAAGATGATGCAGTAATTATCTTATTAATAAAATAATGACATAATTGATATTATAAATACCTAAATAAGTATAGTTTGAGACTTTTTATGAATTAAACTAATTTTATATGTTAATATGACATGTTAGGATTAATTTAATTAACTGTGGTCAAAGTAATAATTCTGTTATGAGTTTCAAAAAAATCAACTATTGAATAGTGTGAAAATTGACATAAAATAGTTTTTAAAAAAAATATTATATTATTAATTGTTATTTTATTCCTAAAAATCTAAGGTTCATCCAAATGACTTAGATAAAGTTATATATATTAATAAGACAAAACTTGGGGGTCTCTTGGATGTATATGGTAAGTTTATTAACTATATAATATAAAAATACAAAGTGACATGGTAAATGTCAATCTAATTAACTAAGAGTTAAAACTACAAGATAAGGTTAATATAATGACCCAAACTTGTCTAAATTCTATTGGATGAGAGGATTTAGACCCATACCCACCTTATCTTCGAAATAACTCAATTCGGAGCTATTTAAAACTGAACTTGACTTTATAATAAAATAATATTTTTAGTTATTCCAAAGGTGCCCCTCTGCTCCCTTATAAAAGGGAACCTCCTCCCCCTCTTCCTCACACCACCTTGAGCCTTCAAGCTCAGAAAAACCCTGCCATATTCTCCTCTCCACTTCCCTAGAGACATCCTAGAGGTCCTGGTATTCTTCAAAGACCAATTTTAGTTCCCTAAAAGGAGGTCTCAAAGAAGCACTTCAAACAAGAGGTAATGTTCGTTACCGATTCTTTCATCTTTATTTCTTCTTCCACTTATTCGTATTTAGTTGTTTAATTATGAAGTAATAACATCAGTATCACTCATATACTGATATGTTATTATAAGTATGAAACAACCCTATTTCACCATCTATCTATCCTACGGAAAAAGAAATCACCGCGCGTGCGTACGTACGAAATACCGTCTCCACGCCGTGGTGTAATCTATTTTCCACCACCACCATACTTGGATGGGTATAATGGTGTAAATAATAACTATATATTATTATTTTAAAGTAATATTGATTCTGAAATAGTATACATACACTCCAATACAATTCCATGATCATGAGAACGATATCATCGCTCGTGCGTACGTACGGACTACCGTCTCTACGACGCGATGGGATTCATTCTCCACGTTAACCATTCATGAATGATTATAAATTATATATAATAAGTATTCATGAAATATATTACATAATAATACTACTGGATTTATGTATATATATATATATTTATTTCATCTACTTAATTCCACTCAATTCAATAAGGAAAGGAAAACAACATTCATGCGTACGTACGGCCTACCGTCTCCATGAACGGTGTATTTCTTTACATTTATCGATCAATTATATATATGTATATTCTAAATATATATTATATATAAATCATGTTTTATATTGTGGAATTAAGTAATCATGATCTAAGTAATCCTATGAATAATTACAAGTTAAAACACGAACGACAAATGAGACGATTTTACCCAAAACGCTACTTTAACATGAATTTACAAAATAACGGGTAATATAAAGTCATAAGTAAACCATATATGATATAATAATAATGAATAGGATTCTGTAATAAGTCAATGACATTATTTAAATCATTATACAGGAGGTTCAGACACTTACAAAGCAAATAGGACCTAAGGTAATGGAAATATCACAATCTCATTTTTATCCGAGATTGTTTATACTTTGGCATTTACTGGGGTGTATTTTATCATCCACATCCATGTTTCCTCAATATGTAATATTTATATACTTATACAATAGTTTATATACAATTTTACCCTTCGGTGAGTTTTTAGTAAAAGATATGAAAGGAATCTTTTGACGTTTTTCGTACGAGGTACTTTTTGACTTTTCCGACAAAAGTACGAGAAGAATGTTTTTTTAACTTATACGGCATGAATGGATTTTTAAAACATTATTTCCAAGAAGCTTCCATTACAAGTTTTCAAGTTTATTTTTAATCAAATTCTTTTAGTTTAGAATTGTACGACATGTAAAGAAAGGAAAAATGTTTTTGAAGTAGAAAGGATATTTTCCCCAAGAATGGAGTTCAAGTGTTTTATCAAAATTATTTTCCATCTAAGATAATAAAGGGTTCTATTTCTATCCCTATTTTTACATTGATTTGATTATGTTGTGACAGAATTATTTTTATGAATTCCTTTATCTTATATGAATTGTTTTATGATGTCACGATGTTTAAGATTCCCATTTTTATTACATGGGTTATGCAATGATGTATGATTTAATATTTTGTGGCACACATAAGAATGGTATCATTATGAGATGGGTGAGACCTATATCTCCCTAAAATGCATTGGGTAAAGATTTTATATCTCATGAGATAGACATGGCTGAAATGGTAGGTTATACCGGTTCAGTGAAGTAGGACTGAAACGAGGGTGACTCGGTTCAGAAATGGACTTTGTCCACTAAGATAGTCTTGGCAATGAGTCTTGAATAACAAGAAATGATTCTCTATGATTATGTGTGTATGCCACAAAGTTTCATGTTTTATGTTATGATTATTGGGATTTCATTTCACTACTATGATTTATCCCATGTTATGAAATTATCCTCTCTTTTGCAGGTTAAGATTTCCAAAATGTTATGTTCTTATGAAAATGATGTGATTGATATTTCTTTTGTTTACCCTTACTGAGCATTTGAGCTCACCCTTTTATGTTTTCTTTTCCCCAGGATATAAAAAAAGGTTTTAGGTAAAAAAAAGTAAGATCTTTATGGGAGATGTTGAAGATCTTTCACCACGATTAGAAGATTATATACCGAGTTTCCAAAGACACTAAACTATTACGATCCTTGTGTGTGTGTTTTTGTTATGTACTAAGTATTCCGCAAAAGTAATGTAATGTCCATGCACGTCAAGCATTGGGTCTTTATAGTTGGTATCAGAGGAAAGGTATAGTCAACCTTTGGAAACTAGGATGCGAAAGCCATAGTAAGAACCCTAAGGATAAGTCTAAGCATAGAACACAATCTTAGTGTTTTAGAAATGGCCATGAATAACCTAGGATAAGACCTTAAGTGTGAAATTTTATTCTTGATTATGTGGTTTTCCTATTATAATTAGTGTTTCTCACACTATTCTTCTTGGTTTTAGTCAATGGCTGGAACCCAAAGGAATCGTGTTAATGCGGAATGCGACGGGCAATGCAATGATTGTACCCCTGAGCAACCAAACGTTATGGGAGATGGAATGCAAAATCTTGTAGCCGTGCTCACACAAATTTCTCAAGCTATGAATCATGAAGGACTTCCAAACGAGAAAAGGAAGGAGCAACATTCTGTTGAATCATTCATGAGACAGCGTCCACCCTCATTCAGCGGGTCTACTGATCCATTAGTTGTTGAACAATGGATTAGTACTACTAAAAAGATATTTTCAGTTCTTCAATGTTCTGAGCATGATAAAGTAATCTTAGCAGTGTATCATTTGGAGGGTGATGCTGATCAATAGTGGAATCTTATTAAGAATACGAGGCAAAGGAATGAAATTGAGTCCATGGAATGGGATGAGTTCAAGAACTTATTTTTCAATAAGTACTTCCCTCGTATTCTCCGAACAAAGATGGAGAAAGAGTTTCTTGAACTGAAGCAAAAGGATGATTAATCTGTTGGTACCTCTGAAACAAATTTTACAAGACTTGTAAGGTACGCTTCTGGTATTATTATCCAACCTGAGAGTAAGATCGATCGATTCTTTAGTAGCTTAAAACCAAGTCTTTGAAGGGCCTTAGCCATAAGGGACTTCAATAGATATGAGGAAATCGTTCGATGTGCTCTCAAAGTTGAGATGGAGATTGGAGTAACCCATCAGTCATATGGGTTTGACAAGAAGAGGAAAATGGAATTCAAAGGAAAATCTAAAGAGCACACTAAAAATAATATGAGCTTTCCCTTATTCTCAAAGTGTGGAAAGAAACATGGATGGAGTTGTCTTAAAGGGACAAGTAAATGTTTCAAATGTGGAAAGGAAGGTCATCAGGAATTTGAATGCCGCGATGATGGGAAGAAGATGTCTAATGATTTAAACAAAGGAAGGTATACACAGAATGAACCTACTACACTTCAATGTTTCAAGTGCAAGGAGATGGGACATTATGCCAATAAATGCCCTAATCCAAGGGTTGATGATGATGGTCGATGTCAACAAACTCTTAAGGCTAAAGACAAAAGAAAGTCACATGCAATTTCTATCAGCGATGTGGAGTATGATAACGATGTGGTGAAAGGTACACTTACCATCCATTCTAAAGTAACAAATGTTTTATTTGATTCTGGATCCACTCACTCCTTCATTTATGAAGAATTTTCCAAGGGTATCACCGTATTACCTCAACAATTAGATGTTGAGTTAGCTGTGACAACACCTAATGGCAAAACAGTCGCATCAAAAGTTTATAATTCTTCTTCGATTGAAGTTTGTGGGAAAGTGCTTCCAGCAAATCTTGTGATCCTTCCTATAGTGGAATTTGATGTGATTCTTGGCATGGATTGGCTTTCTCTACATGGAGCTCATATCAATTTCCAAATAAGGGAAGTCACATTTCATATTCTAGATCAATCTATGATCGTCTATCGATGCAAGGATGAACATAACCTTCCAGTGGAAATTTCTTCCATTTTATGGGTATTGATTCCACTAAATGAAGGTTATTTATCTCAAATGGTTGGTGAGAAACTCATGACTAAGAATATGCCCATTGTACAGGAGTTTGATGATGTCTTTCCGGAGGAATTACCAGGTCTTCCACCGAATCGTGAAGTTGAGTTTTCAATAGAACTCGTACCGGGTGATTTGCCTATTTCAAAGACACCTTATAGAATGGCCCCAATTGAGTTGCAGGAATTGAAGAAGAAACTACAAAAGAATCTTGATAAGGGGTTCATACACCCTAGTGCGTCACCTTGGGGAGCACCTGTTCTATTTGTTAAGAAGAAAGACGGATCAATGAGACTCTGCATTGATTATCGAGAACTTAACAAGATCACTATCAAGAACAAATATCCTCTCCCGCACATTGATGACCTATTTGACCAACTATGCGGAGCTCAATACTTTTCCAAGATTGATCTTTGTTTAGGGTATCATCAATTAAGGGTCAAAAGGGAGGATATACCATATACGGCTTTCCGTACAAGGTATGGAAACTATGAATTTATAGTGATGCCATTTGGTCTTACTAATGCCCCTGCTATCTTCATAGATCTAATGAATAGAGTCTTTAGAGACTATCTTGATCAGTTTGTGGTAGTCTTTATAGACGATATTCTTGTCTATTCAAAGAGAAAGGAATAACATGAAGATCACTTGAGAATTATATTGAAGACCCTGAGAAAGTAGAAGCTTTATGCCAAATTTACCAAGTGTGAATTTTGGCTTCAAAAAGTTGCATTTTTGGGTCACATAATCTCAAAAGAGGGGATATCTTTGGATCCAGCAAAAATAGAGGTTATCGAAAGATGGTCGAGACCAACAACAGTAACCGAGATCCGAAGTTTTCTTGGTTTGGCTGGATATTATCGATGTTTTGTGAAAGATTTTTCATGATTATCTAATCCACTCACCAAGTTGACTCGGAAAGGAGTTAAGTTTGTTTGGATGGAGGAATGTGAAGAGAATTTCAAGGAGTTGAAAAGAAGGTTACACAGTGCACCTGTGCTCACACTGACTTGTAGTGGAGAAAGGTTTGTGATCTATAGTGATGCATCCAAGAAGGGATTGGGGTGTGTTATTATGCAAAATGATATGGTGATAGCTTATGCCTCACGACAGTTGAAAATACATGAGCAAAATTACCCAACTCATGATTTGGAGTTAGCTGCAGTAATATTTGCATTAAAGATTTGGAGGCATTACCTTTATGGTGAAAGGTGTGATATTTATACTGATCATAAAATTTTAAAGTATATTTTCACACAAAAGGAGCTGAATATGCGCCAAATAATATGGTTAGAGCTGATTAAGGATTATGACTGCTCAATCCATTACCACCCTAGGAAAGCAAACAAGGTGGCAGATGCATTAAGTCGACAAGACCATGCCAGTTTATCCATAATGAGGATCACAAAAGATCCAATATTTATGGATTTACAAAGCATGGATCTTGGAATTATAATGGAAGGGGAAAAATCTTATCTTTCTCAAATGAATGTTCAACCATCTATACATGTGAAGATTAAATAGGCACAGAAAGAAGATGTCAAGTTACAAAAGAAGGTGAGAAATGTTCCTGAATTCAACCTTGATTGTGATGGGATAATAAAGTTCAGGAATCGAGTTTGTGTTCCTCCCATCCTCGAATTAAAGGAGCTGCTGGATGAGGCTCATAGTTCTTCATTCTCTATTCATCCTGGAAGCACGAAGATGTATAGGGACCTGAAAGAGTACTTCTGGTGGGATGGAATGAAAAGAGATGTTGCTGAATATGTCTCTCGATGCTTGGTTTGTCAACAAGTTAAAGCTGAGAGACAGAAGTATAAGGGGATGTTACAACCATTACCCATACCCGAATGGAAATGGGAAAACATCACTATGGACTTTGTCACAGGACTTCCTAAAACATCCAAAGGCAATAATGCTATCTGGGTCATAGTTGATCGTCTTACAAAGTCTGCACACTTCAGTGCTATTAGAGAGGATTTCTCTCTGGATCAGCTTGCCAGGATATATGTAAAGGAAGTGGTAAGATTGCATGGAGTACCACTTTCTATTATATCTGATCGGGATCCGAGATTTACCTCGATGTTCTGGCGAAGTCTTCAACATACTCTGGATACAGAGTTGAGTTTCAGCACTGCTTATCATCCTCAGACAGAGGGTCAGTCTGAGAGAACAATTCAAACTCTAGAAGATATGTTGAGAGCTTGCTCTATGGATTTCAAAGGTCGTTGGGATCAACACATACCTTTGATGGAATTTTCTTATAATAATAGCTTTCACTCCAGTATTCAGATGGCTCCTTATGAAGCTCTCTATGGAAAGAAATGTAGGACTCCAACTTGCCGGGATCAAGTTGGGGAAAGAAAGCTATTAGGACCTGATCTCATTGATGAAATGGAAGAAAAGGTCAGATCTATTCAACAACACATAAGAGCAGCTCAGAGTAGATAGAAAAGTTATTCCAACAACTGAAGAAAAGACCTAGAGTTTGAAGTGGGTGATAAAGTGTTCCTATGAATATCTCCCTGGAAGAGGGTTATGAGATTTGGAAAGAAGGGGAAGTTGAGCCCTGGATATATCGGTTGTTTCGAAATATTGGATCGTGTTGGGAAGGTAGCTTACCGATTGGCGCTTCCACCGAATCTATCTCAAGTTCACGATGTGTTCCATGTATCTCTCCTGAGAAAGTACATACCTGACCCTTCACATGTACTCAGCTTAGAAGTTGTACCACTGGAGTAAGATATTTCTTACGAAGAACAACCGATAGAGATTCTGGATCATAGAGAAAAAGTTCTACGAAACAAGACCACTCGATTGGTGAAAGTTTTATGGAGGAACCACCAATTATAAGAAGCTACATGGGAGCTTGAGGATATGATGAGGGAGAGGTATCCTCATCTGTTTGTTACAAAGTGACAAATTTCGAGGGCGAAATTAATTTTAAGGGGGGTAGAATGTAACACTCGAGACTTTTATGTTATATAAATCATCAAAGGAATCTTTTTCTACATAACACTTGCTTGGATTGCTTTACACGAAATCGCAACCTTCCTCGATAGCTTGCGTCGTACGCAATACCGAGTTTTACTACACAATGATATGCTATTAAAATATTATTAAAACTAGCCGTTATGAATAGTAATAACCACTTTTTGAAATTTTATTTCTCAAAATGGACTTCATTTTTGGATTCGGAATATCGAAATTAGCCTAGGGTGAAATTTTGGTATTTTTCTGAAAACTTTCAATTTTTGATGAATAGTGAAACCACTAAGTGGTAGTTAAAAAACTGAATTTTTCAAAAAACTTAATTTTACCGCTTCTGTGAGTGGAATTTCAAAAATCCGGGAGACACAGTTGATGTCAGTAAGTAAAGTTTGGTTCAATGAGATGAAAATAATTTTTTGGTGAATAGTAACTTTTTACTTTTTTTTACCATGGTTAAAAGTAAATAGGGTAATTAAGGGTAAAAATGATATTATTATTACCCTAACACATGTCCTAATTCTATTGGACAAGTGTAATTCGACCAAAAACAACCTTAGTAATAACATATGACCATTTAGGCCCACTTGGATTAGATTAGGACATTTATTATTAATTTATTTAAAGAAGGGTTAAAATAGTTAAAATCAAAGTTTAATAAGTAAATCATTTTTAATATGTGGTTATACATAAGATAAATTCAACTATAAATATTAATTAGAAAGATAAAAAGGTTTCCTACATAATGGTATTTTATTTGTAATTTTTAGAAATTAAATAATTTAAGTTATTTATGACACAATAATGATGCAGTAATTATCTTATTAATGAAATAATGACATAATTGATATTATAAATACCTAAATAAGTATAATTTGAGACTTTTTATGAATTAAACTAATTTTATAGATTAATATGACATGTTAGTATTAATGTAATTAACTTTTGTCGAAGTAATAATTCTATTACGAGTTTCAAAAAAATCAACTATTGAATAGTGTCAAAATTGACATAAAATAGTTTTTAAAAAATATATTATATTATTAATTGTCATTTTATTCCTAAAAATCTAAGGTTCGGCCAAATGACTTAGATAAGGTTATATATATTAATAAAACACAACTTGGGGGTCTCTTGGATGTATATGGTAAGTTTATTAACTATATAATATAAAAATACAAAGTGACATGCTAAATGTCAATCTAATTAAGTAAGAGTTAAAACTAAAAGATAAGGTTAATATAATGACCTAATCTTGTATAAATTCTATTGGATGAGAGAATTTCGACCCATCCCAAACTTATCTTCTAAATAAATCAATTTGGAGCTATTTAAAACCGAACTTGACTTTATAATAAAATAATATTTTTTGTTATTCCAAAGGTGCCCCTCTCCTCCCTTATAAAAGGGAACCTCATCCCCCTCTTCCTCACATCACCTTGGGCCTTCAAGATCGGCAAAACCCTGCCATTTTCTCCTCTCCACTTCCCTAGAGACATCCTAGAGGTCCTGATATTCTTCAAAGACCAATTTTAGTGCCCTAAAAGGAGGTCTCAAAGAAGCACTTCAAAGAAGAGGTAATGTTCGTTACCGATTCTTTCATCTTTATTTCTTCTTCCACTTCTTCTTCTTTAGTTGTTTCATTATGAAGTAATAAAATCAGTATCAATCATATAATAATATGTTATTATAAGTATGAAACAATCCTATTTCACCATCTATCCATCCTACGGAAAAAGAAATCACCGCGCGTGCGTACGTACGGAATACCGTCTCCACGCCGTGGTGTAATCCATTTTCCACCACCACCTTACTTGGATGTATATAATGGTGTACATAATAACTATATATGATTATTGTAAAGTGATATTGATTCTGAAATAGTATACATACACTCCAATAAAATTCCATGATCATGAGAACGATATCATCGCTCGTGCGTACGTACGGACTACCGTCTCCATGACGCGATGAGATTCATTCTCCACGTTAACCATTCCTGAATGATTATAAAGTATATATAATAAGTAGTAATGAAATATATGACATAATAATACTACTGTATTTATATATATATATATATATATATATTTATTTCATCTACTTAATTCCACTCAATTCAATAAGGAAACGAAAATAGCATTCATGCGTACGTACGACCTACCGTCTCCATGAACGGTGTATTTCTTTCCATTTATCGATCCATTATATATATTTATATTCTGAATATATATTATATATAAATCATGTTTTATATTCTGGAATTAATTAATCATGATCTAAGTAATCATACGAATAATTACAAGTTAAAACACGAACGACAAATGAGACGATTTTACCCAAAATGCTACTTTAACATGAATTTACAAAAGAACGGGTAATATAAAGTCATAAGTAAACCATATATGATATAATAAAAATGAATATTATTCTGTAATAAGTAAATTACAATATTTAAATAATTATATAGGAGGTTCGGACACTTACGAAGCAAATCAGACCTAAGGTAAGGGAAATATCACAATCTCATTTTTATCCAAGATTGTTTATACTTTGGCATTTACTGGGGTGTATTTTATCATCCACATCCATGTTTCCTCAATATGTAATATTTATATCCTTATAAAATATTTTATATCCAATTTTACCCTTCGGTGAGTTTTTAGTAAAAGATATGAAAGGAATCTTTTGACGTTTTTCGTACGAGGTACTTTTTGACTTTTCTGACAAAAGTACGAGAAGAATGTTTTTTTAACTTATACGACATGAATGGATTTTTAAGACATTATTTCCAAGAAGCTTCCTTTACAAGTTTTCAATTTTATTTTTAATCAAATTCTTTTAGTTTAGAATTGTACGACATGTTAAGAAAGGAAAACTGTTTTTGAAGTAGAAAGGATATTTTCCTCAAGAATGGAGTTCAAGTGTTTTATCAAAATTATTTTCCATCTAAGATAATAAAGGGTTCTGTTTCTATCCCTATTTTGACATTGATTTGATTATGTTGTGACAGAATTATTTTTATGAATTCCTTTATCTTATATGAATTGTTTTATGATGTCACGATGTTTAAGATTCCCATTTTTATTACATGGGTTATGCAATGATGTATGATTTAATATTTTGTGGCACACATAAGAATGGTGTCATTATGAGATGGGTGGGACCTATATCTCCCTCCAATGCATTTGGTAAAGATTTTATATCTCATGAGATAGACATGGATGAAATGGTAGGTTATACCGGTTCAGTGAAACAGGACTGAAACGAGGGTGACTCGGTTCAGAAATGGACTTTGTCCACTAAGATAGTTTTTGCAATGAGTCTTGACTAATAAGAAATGATTCTATATGATTATGTGTGTATGCCACAAAGTTTCATGTTTTAAGTTATGATTATTGGGATTTCATTTCACTACTATGATTTATCCCATGTTATGAAATTATGATCTCTTTTGCAGGTTAAGATTTCCAAAATGTTATGTTCTTATGAAAATGATGTGATTGATATTTCTTTTGTTTACCCTTAGTGAGCATTTGAGATCAACCTTTTATATTTTCTTTTCCCCAGGATATAAAAAATGGTTTTAGGTAAAAAAAGGAAGATCTTTATGGGAGATGTTGAATATCTTTCACCACGATTAGAAGATTATATTCCAAGTTTCCAAAGACACTAAACTATTACGATCCTTGTGTGTGTGTTTTTGTTATATACTAAGTATTCTGAAAAAGTAATGTAATGTCCATGTACGTCAAGCTTTGGGTCTTTATAACTGGATTGCTATTGGAACTCATGATGAGAGGGAAGGGGGGCCATAGAAATCGCTTTGGAAACTCAATGTCCCCCAAAAAATAGGACACTTCTGGTGGTAGGTGTGCAAGGGTACCCTCCCTACCAGAGCCTTCTTGCCTTCCATCATATTTCCAGTGACAGATTTTGACCCTTCTACCCAAACATCCCAGAATCTCCCTTTCATGATATCATCTAATGTTCGGGGACAAAGGAGATCTAGAGGAAATGGAGCTCTTCTACTAATTCCTCACTGACCATGGGCTCTGACCTCCCCTCTATTCCAATGCAATGATGCTCCTCCTTCTCATCAGCTGGAGCAGTCTCTCTTTTCATCATGGCATGGATCATTTGGGTCCGCCGCAATGATGCTGTTTTTAACCATTTTCACAAAACTCAAGAATTTTGGATTGATTAGGCCTCTTCCAGGTTTGAGGGCTGGCAGTTCCACAATGGACAACACATTTACTTCGGAACCCCCTATTTTTCCTCCCTTTGGAGCCTACCCCTGGAAGAAATTCTCAAGATTAATTTGGATGCAGATCTCCCCAAGGATGGTCCTGTTTCCCTTGGCCTTCTGGCTCGGAACCATCTTGGTCAAATCATTGCGTCCAAACATGAATGACATCACGTTTTTTGGGAACCAGTGGTTGCCGAGGCTACGACCATCCTCACTAGAATGATGCTCTCTAGAGACCATGGATGGGACAAAATCATCATCGAGTAAGACTGCCTCACCATTATCAATGCCATCAATGTAAACGAAGGTGGACTTCAATCCTTTGGGCCCCTCATCAGGAAATTCTTCTCCATTCGTCACTGCTTTTCTTTCTGTACCTTCACCTTTACCAAAAGGGAAGGAAACAAGGCTTCCCATCAACTAGCGGCGTCTGGCCCCATGGACGTCAACCAGCTCTGGCTGGACCATTTTCCTGCAAGGGTTCAAATCTGTACGTTTTTTTATTTCCATCATTAATGAATCTATCTTTTATCAAAAAACGTTATTATTCCACAAACCTAATTAACCAAAGACACTATGACTCATGATATTCTGGGGTTGTAATAACTATATCTTCATGTAATAAATAATGAAATAAAGTTCATTAAAATTTGTGTTTTCATAGTTAGTATTAGAGGAAAGTATTGTTATTTTTTGGATTAGGATTGTAAAAATCTAGTGAAATATATAAGGATATGACTAAACATAGTAAAAAAACCCTATTTTATTAAAGTATAGATTACATGGTTTGAAAGAAAATACACCATTGTCAGGATAATACAAGTGGATTTGGATTTAGAATAGTTTCACCTAAGGGTAATAACCCTAAAATGGTGCATTGAGTTAGAATCGATCATCACCTAGTGTATAAAAATGGTACTTTATTCACAAATGTTTTTTCACTACAATGAAAATTCTTTAATAAATTCATAATCTCCTTACAAACCATTAATAATAGAACAAAAATTCCTATAAGATTTTATGATAGGTAATAGATCATGGATAACTTAACACTAATACAAATATAGCCTTTATCAGCACTAGAAAAGGGCATTGACAGCACTAAAAAAAGTGATGTTAATTGAGGTGAAGATGGGGGGGGGGGGTCCCTTTTATCAGCGCTCAGAAAAGCGCTAACAAAAGGGGTATTTTATCAGAGATAAAAAAGCGCTGATAAAAGTTAAAAAAATATTTAAAAAATATAAAAAATATTTTTGCAATTATGGGGGGCTTCAACATCACTTGAATCCCTCCTTTAACAGCGCCCCACCCCCATGGTAGCCCACACAGGCCCCAAATAGTTCCACCCAACCCCACCCTCTTTAAAAATGCCCCACCCCCATGGTAGCCCATGCACACCCTAGCCAGCTCCATCCAGCCCCACCCCCTATAACAACACTCCCACCCCCATTTTTTAGCGCTAGGTTATTCCCCCCACCTGCGCTCGCAACCTGCCTCCCCCGGGATTCGAACTCGAGACCTGTTTCCTGCACGCCTAAGCCTTTACCACTCAACCATATTGATTTTTTCTTTATTTATTAATATATCTATTTATTTTTATATATATTTACTTATATTTAGTTATATATTAATATATATGTTAACATATATATATTTATATTAATATACATATATATATATATATATTTAGTTATATTAATATTTATATATCTGTATATTAATATATATATATATATCTATATATATTAACATATATATATTGCTATTAATATATATCTAGTTATATTAATATATATATATATCCATATATTAATATATATATATATATCCGTATATATATTTAGTTATATTAATATATATATATATATATTAATATATGTATATTTAGTTATATTAATATATATATATATCCATATATTAAAATACATTTATATGTATTTATATATATATTTTTAGTTATTTTTTATCCGTATATTTATTTGTATATTAATATATATTTATAAGTTTAGTTTTAAATTCATTTATAAAATATTTTTTCTTATGTGTGTTTATAAATAAATAAATACATACATATATACAACACACACACACACACATATATACGAATAAATTCATATATATGTGTATCTAAAATATATATAATGTTAAAATGACCATAACTTATAATCCAGAAGTTAGTTTTAACTCCAAAACTATTCAAATTGAAGAAAATTAAATAATCTTCGATATGATATGTGGTACATGCCTAGTGGACATCCGAATCAGAAGTTACAATTGAATGTTAAAAAATTTGGATATCCGGACTAAAAATTTAGTTTTGTAGCCCTTATGGGCCTTTCTTGGGCTCGAAAAATGTCACAAAAGGTTCCCTTCAATCACAAACCTGTAGAGATCTTCATAGGATTTGATTTGATATGCTGTAGAGCTCAAACAGACTCTCGGATCAAAAGTTATAGCTTTTTGAATTTTGAGTTACATTTTCAACTTTTTATATATATTTTATTAGTTTTTTTCTTCAAAATGTTATTAAATGATTATTATTCAATGGTAATTATAAAATTATTTATTAAAATTATTTTTTAAAATATTTTATAAGCCTCTTTTACTAAATATCTTATACATTAATTTTATATTTCCACTTATCCTTATCTAAAACATATCTAAAAAATATATATTATATTTATATCAATATAAATATACTTTTATATAAATATTTTATTTTTATATTTTTTTTGAAATATTAACTTTACCCACATTTTAAAAAATCATTTATAAAGCCCCCCATTTATCAGCGCTACTAAAAAAATAGCTGATAAAGGGGGCCCCTTTAACAGTGCTAAAAAAAGCACTGATAAAGGGGGTGCCTTTATCAGGGCTAAAAAAAGCACTGATAAAGGAACCCTCTTTATCATTGATTTTTTTAGCACTGTTAAAGGGTGGTGCTGCAGAAGCTTAGTTTTGTGGTAGTGTAGATTGAAACCTATAAATTCATACATTAAGGAATGTATGTCATTTATGAGTTATCACTTTAATGTTCATGGATTCACATTTATGTGTTTATTAATTTAAAAGTAGTCATCAATAATTTCCTTTTATTCTAGAAAATGTATGAAAATAGGAGGAATCGAGTCAACAAACAATAATAGGGGAAATGTGATGATGGACCAAATGGGATGCCCGACCCAATAAGAAAAGGAATCATGAACATCATGAAAATTATTTTTCAATTGACTCAGGTTTTTAATATAAATCTAAATCATATGTAATTCCCAAATCCCCCTAAGAAATAACAAGTTATAATTTAGACCTTCACGTGACAAAGGAATCTAAATTTTAGTGGATCTTCTCATCCCTTAATCACTGAACAATGTATTAAATCCATTGAAATGATATTCTACACCCATAAATGTTTTGAGTAAGAGAAGGTTTTTATGTTAGTTTATCACATGGAAGGAGAAACTGATCAATAGTGGACATTAGTTAAAAGTATGAAGCTAGAGTAGGAGATCAAAGTACTGGAGTGGATGGAATTCCACAAAAAATTTAGTAACATTTTCCCTCACACTCTCTAACTGAAAATGGAGATGGATGTCCTTAAAATTAAGAAAAATTATGATAAATACATTAGATAATACAAGGAAAACATCACAATAATTTCATGGTATGCCTCCATCTTTTTCATTAACCCCAATAGTAAATTTGGATACTTATTTGGTGGGATAATGCTATGTCTATGGAAATAATTATACATTTAGTACTTATATAGTTATGAGGAAATTTTCTTATATTCCCTCAAATTTGAAATGGAGATAGAAAAACCTTAATGTTATCACATGGATAAGAAGTAGACAATGGAGTTCAATTATAGTTTTTAACAGAGAAATATGATGGTGGAAATAATTTACAACATCCCACTTATCAAAAGTCTGGGAATAAACATCCGATATATTGTCTGAAGGGGATAAGGAAATGTTTTAGGTGTGGGAAGGAAGGGAACCTAGATAACTATTTTTAATGGGAGAAACCTGCCATTGTAACGTAATAAAGGAATGATCGATTCAACCCATACCTATTTTCCAATTCTTCAAATTCATGGAATAAGGAAACTATATAAATGAATTCCCTAAGCTAAGGGTTTTCAACAACAACCAATGATAATAAGCTTTCAATTCCTTGATAGAAAGAGCAAGATTATGCCATCATAACCGCCAAGGTAGATCCCATCAATTATGTGGTGATAGGTATGCTAGTTATTAATTCCATAATATTGAACTTACTTGTTGATTATTATTCTTTGAATTATTTTATGTAATAGAATTTTAGTATAACTATTGAAAAAACAACTCAAAACATGGAAGTTGAGTTACTAGTAGAGATGAATAATGGGTCAATTATTTCATCCCAAGAATATAACCCATCCAATTTCCAAATTTGTGAGATAAATTTTATATAAAACCTTGTGATACTCCTTTCAGTGTAATTTGATACAATTTTGGGTATGTATTAGATTCCCTTAAATAGATCCAACTTAAATTTCCTAGAGAAGTAAATCACCCTCCATATCATGAATCACCCTCTATTTCTTTACATGTTCAAGGGGTAGGATGAATCTACTTTTGTATCATAATCTCATTAATGGATATTATTTCATTATGAGAAAGTGTATCTGACTCAAATTATTGATACTACATAAAAATTCATCCCTAAATACATTCTCATTGTGAGGGAATTCAATGACATGTTTCTCAAAAAATTTCCTAGTATTCCTCCAAACTAAGAGGTAGAGTTATCTATTGAGATTATACTCAAATCATTTCCAATATCTAAAACTCTATATATACTGGTTATTTTAAAAATTGAGGATATGAAGAAGTGACTGCATAGGAATTTTTATAAAGGTTTTATATTCCGAAGTGCTTCACTATGGGGTGCACCGGTCGTTTTTTTCATGAAGAATGATGGGAAAATGCACCTCTGCATTGATACTCTTGATATTAATAAGATCATGATAAATAAAAACATCATCTTTCTTGGATTGATGAATTTTTCAATCATCTATGAGGAGATTTTTTTTTTTCTATGGTGGATCTTGGGTTGGGATATTATCATGTAAAGGTAAATAAGGTGGATATCCCCCAGACTACTTTTCATACAAGGTACAAGAACTTAGATATCATAGTGATTCCATTTGGACATGCTAATGCTCTAAAAATATTAATGGAATGGATGAATAAAGACTTTAGGGATTACCTTGACAATTTTTAGGTAGTATTTAATGATGATATTCTTATCTAATCCAATAATAAAGGAGCAAAATGAAGATAACTTGAATTCCATACTGAAGACTTCTCAAAAGGAAAAGTTAATTTCAATGTATAATAAATTTTAGTTTTGGATGGATAAAGTAACATTCCTAGGGAATTTTATCAAAATGAAAAGTATATCCATGGATCATTAAAAAATTGAGGCAATTTAATGATGGAAATGACCAACATCTATGATAGAAATTCGTAGTTTCCTTATATTAGCATGGTATTATTTACAATTTATGAGAAACTTATCATGATTTTCAATCCCACTAAACATGATAACTTGTAAGTGTGTAATGTTTATATGGAATCATTAATGTGAATAGATATTTAACAATTTGAAAAAGAGACTAATAACTACACTTGAACTCACATTACAGACCAGTGGGGTAGAATTTGTGATATAAAGTGATACCTCCAAAAAGGTATTTGGTTGTGTACTCATGCATGATGAAAAAGTGATATCCTATTCCTAATACAAATTAAAGGTCCCTGAGTAGAACTACGCAACTTGTGATCTAGAATTTTTAGTAGTGATCTTCACAGTGTATATTTAGCAATATTATCTCTATGGGGAGAAGTGTAAAATATTTAGTAACCATAACAGACTAAAGTATATATTTACAAAAAATGAGCTTAATACGCTTTAATAGAGGTTATCAGATCTAATAAAGGATTATTATTGTTCAATCCATTACCATCATGGGAAGGAAAAAAATTGGAAGATGATCTGAGTATAAAAGATCCTATAACCCTATTCATGATGACAATTTAAAGGGATTCAATCTTATTATACATGAAAATGATGGATATATGAATAATAAAAGGATCTTCATCCTACCTTTCTCAAATAACTTATTAAACATCTATTATTGAGAGGAACAAGGAGACCTAGAAAGATGAAAAGTATTTACAGAAGAACGTAGTGAATATTTTAGTTTTCAACATTTCTAAATATGGAGTTATAAGTTTTGGAAAAATGATATCTATCCCATCAAAAACCATAACTAAAGAGTGAATTTCTGGATGATGTGCATAACTAATCCTTCTCTATTATTCTAGTAAGAACTATAAATTATAGTCATTTGAATAAAAGATTATGGTGTGATAACATAGATAGGGATATTGAAGAGTTTGTATCTCTATGATTGGTATTCCAAAAAGTAAAGTTAGTATTATAAAAGTCTAAGGGTATGAAGGAACCATTCCCTATAATAGTATGGAAAATAGGAAAACATAAACATGGATTTCATCATAAGACTCCCTAGAACCCCTAAAGGTAATAATGACATCTAGGTGGTATAAAATCACCATTCCAGGTAAATTCATTTCATTTATATCAAAGAATATTTCCATCTCTAAAAAATAACCAATATATACATAAGGGAAGTGGTAAAACTACATGGAGTCTCAGTATTTATCATATATGATAAAGATTATAGGTTTACCTCGAGGTTTTAGAGAAGCCTTCATTAAGAGTTGGATATAAAACTAAGCTTAGGAACATCCTATAAACTGAAAATGGATAGTTAGTCAGAAAGGATCATTGAAACTCTATAGGATATGCTGAGATCTTATTCAATGAATTTCCAGGAATTTTGGAACCAAAACCCTCCTTTAGTGGATTTCTCATATAAAAATATTTTCCATTATAGTATTTAAATAGAACTTTATGGGGATCTTTTTAGGTATAGGATTCAGACACATACACACTATAATGAAGTTGGAGAGCATAATTTAATGATACCTGATCTTGTCCAAGAAGGTTAAAAATATTTAGCAGCATATGAAATCCACACAATGTCTATAGAAAAGATATGAATACAACCATTAACGAGAGTTAGAGTTTGAGGTTAGAGATAAAGTGTTCCTTTAAATATTACAATGGAAGAAATTCATGAGGTCTGGGAAGAAGGTAAAGATTAATCCTAGATACATTGGTCCCTTTGAGATAATTGATTGTATCGGAGCAGTGTCTTATTGACTAAAACTCATAGACAACATATCTCAAGTACATGATGTGTTCTATGTATCATTTTTGAGGAAGTACATACTAGATTTCACATATGTATCTTATCCAGAGGTGTTATCACTAGAGAATGATATTTCATATGAGGATCAGCCAGTGAATATATTAGATCATAGGGACAATGTTCTAAGAAATAATAAAACTCACTTATTCAAGGTGTTTTGATGGAACCATAAGTTTAAGGAAGAAACATAGAAAACAAAGGAGGTGATGGAATAGAAGTACGCAAATATGTTTTAGTATATGAAATGAAAATTTTTATGGTAAAATTTATAAAGGGTAGAATAATGAAGTGACCCAAATTATTATAAAATAATTTCCCTTTTTGAGTTAGTAAATTCCTTATCAAGAAATGATGTTATAGAAAACACACACACTACTTTGGTTATTTTGGACCATGATATGGGCTGACAAATTCATAATACCATTAATAATCCTAACCATTGATAATATAGCCATTTTTATAGTGATTATATGATTAATATATATATATTGAGTTATGATAAATCTTATTGAAACAAAAAAGGAAGCGATGGACTCAAATAGTAAGATCATACCCTATGAAGCTCATTTATCATAGCTTCTGAAAGAGACAACATCACAAGTATTTTCCCTTGACCAACCCCAAGATGAGATTAAATAACTAAAGCTTGATGGAAACTATTTATGGGATAAGTTAAAGATCATTGAGATCCCAACCCAAACCATGTTCATTGAACCACCCTAAGAAAATATCACCACCATACACCTTACCCTTAGGACATTCCATGGTGTAATAAAGGGATATGTATCTGGACCATAACAGTATGAATTTTTATATATTTTATTTTTAATAAAATAATGATTATAATTATTGATATTTTTTTATTAATTTTTAAATTATAAAAATAACGAGTTTAATAAAAATTATATTTTGATATGATGAAACACAAATTTTCTTTTTGGGAAATATATAGTTTCAATCAAGACACTATTTTTGATAAATTAATGAATTTTTGAAATAATTTTTGTTATATAATAAAATTATTTAATAATATTTAGTAAATATTAAATGATAATATAATTTTATGAATTCAAATGAAACTTTTTATAAGGGTTAGAAAACTATTATTGTCAAAAAAACAAACATTTTCAATAAATATTGATTTTAAATTTAAATGCTTAAATTATCATATTTATAGAATTATTTTGATAAATAAAAAATTATTTTTGAAATCTGTATATTGAAATTATACAACTGTGAATTTTTAATAATTTTTTGAGATAGTTTAATTTTTGGATAAAAATTAAATATGGTATAAATATTCAGTATGTATTATGAAATCATAGTGAACCAAAAGTGATGTAATATATTTTATAAAATGTATCTATGAAAAAAATATTTACTATTTAAAATAATTTGTTTTAAGTTATTTAATTAATTTTATAAATACTTAATGAATCCTCCAAAATAATATTATATTTTAAGGTTTTAAAATAAATTATTTATAAACATGTCTCATTTACACATCACCAAGTGTATTAATTTAATAAGACCAATTATTATAATTATAAAATAATTAAATATAATCCTCAAAGGTAGAAACTATGGTAAAAAACTATGTTAAGTTTTATGGTTTTGATTTCTTTATTATATTGAGTCCAAAACCCAAGTTTGTAAATTAATAAGGAATTATCCTTCCTTTCACTATACAAACCTACGCAACCTCTCATTAATCTTCACTAAAAACCATTGTATCATTAATTAAACCTTACATTACCTATCTATATCCATCCTAATATTCCAAAAATATATCAATAATCTCCTATCATGATTTTTGAATTTCCCACTCTTGGTAAGGGATCCTCTCCTTCACCTCTTTATTCAAGCACTTTTATTGTACTATGCCTTTTGATATCCAATTATGCAGGTTGTGATATTTTTTACACATACCTCTTATTATCCTTATGAATACATAGTATTGAGTGATGCAATTATCTCTCATCCACTCCTTCTACAAAATATTATGAACACTCGTTACACTGCCAAAATTTAGCCTTCTATTTTTCATGTAAAACATTTGTGAAGTGAATAATCATCTCCATTTCCACTCAAGGGTATTCAAATATTTGTAAATATAATTTTTTTTAGGGATTTACATATATGTAACCCACACACTTTAATAATGTGGTTAAAATTGATGAAATAAATCCTAATGTTGTATGATCTATGTGACACACTTATGCATATACATGATATGAAAGTGAAAGATGGGCCAATAATCATATAGAACTCCAACACATTGGGTAATGTTTTTATCTCATGAGATGACATGTATGGTGCATGAGAGGTTATCTTATGAATGGTATGTTATTTTTACTTGGTGGTTATATTTGAAATATGTTTATGATGTCATGTTTTATGTAGTTTTTATATTCCAATGTTTCTTTTTTGTTGTCATGTTATATCATGACTTATTATTCAAGATCATGATTCTCACCCCTATAATGTCACCTTGATATTCCCCTCGGTTTATATTTACCACTTTACCTTATGATATATTTTATTTATTCCCATAATATATTTTATAGATCACCCATTTTTTATTCACATCCAGAGGTTATCTTATGCAATTTTAGAAGATTCTAAGGAATATAATGGCATGTTTCAGAGTTTTTAAATAATTATTTTCTACTCATATTTTAAGTTATTTTTTCATGTACCTAATTACCCCAATAAACTAGGTGTCACAATCCCATGGGGTTTTAATAAGTGTATATTTACATAATAAATCATGAAATAAAGTCTATTAATTTTTTTTGTCATACTAGAAGGCTCAATGTGGTGTGAAGAAGAGAATAAAAGGGTTATATTTTATAAATGAGGGAAGCGGGCCCTCTTGGTATTTGTTAAAAGAGTTAGATAAAATAGAGTCATTACCCATACCAAATGCATAAAAAAGGACATTCATTATAAGCTAAGATAATATATAGTTTAAATACAGTAAAACAATAAAAGTTTGGTAGGTTTAAGTTGTGTTTTAAACCTTATCTTTTGGTATAATCTTTTAGATAATATATTTTAATCTTAACCATGGTAACATAATTTTCACTCTTAAATGGTTATAATTTTAATTATATGGAAACAATTAGCTCATAAATGGCCAAGGTGTTACATTTTTAACCATATCTTATCCACCTTGTCCTCTTTTATGATTTTTATGTATTTTAAATAATTTAATAATATATTATTTTTATAAAATATAATTTATTCCAATTTTGATACTATTCATTTAATTTGACTTAAAATACATAAATAAAAAGTTTTAATTAATATATAGTCCTTTTACACAACACTAATACGTCACATTTATCTATAAAATTCATAGAGAACCATTAATAAATTAAATTATATTACTTTTAATATTTTTAAATAATTTACTTTATTTTTCTATTAATTAAAGAAATACTGCATCAATTGTAACACCCTATAATTTTATAGTACATTATCTCTTTAAAGTAATTCAATAGATTGTGCTCCACACAACAACGAGTTCAAGCACATCACGGCCTATCAAACTAGCCATTTAAAATGAGGTTATGAATAGTATTAACCAAATTTTAAATTTTTTATATATCCTATATAATTTTAACATCCCTTTATTGTGTTTCTTAAACATAATATACAGACAAATTAAATTTTTTAGATAAAATAAGTGTCTTTCAAAAATGCAATTTTATCGCCTTTTAATGGAGAACCCTTTTTAAATACAATATTTAAAAATTTTATATATTCAATTTGAAAAAATAAAATTAATTTTTAGAAACAAGATATAAAAATTTAGTTTGATTAATTTTTTGGTACTTTTATGAAAATTTTCATATTTTCATGAATAGTGAAAAATACTAAATTTTAATTAAAAACAAATTTTTTAATTGAAATAATTTATAGTGTTAAATTATACATTTGAGTGGTTTTAAGGTATCATTAGATTATATTTTCATCATTTAATATAATGTAGGTTGTTGGAATTAATTTTACATTTAAATTGGATAAAAACACATATTAATCTTTTGATAGTTTTTACATCTAAAAAACCCGCTTTCTGGTTTTGACAATGGGAATTAATTTTAGATTAATTAATGCATATTCATATTTTAAACTTGGTAAAATATACATCATTTTTGAATTTGGAATATCAAAATTATATTTGGGTGAATTTTTGGTATTTTTCTGAAAACATTCATTTTTTTGATGAATTGAGAAAAACACTCCATTATTGTTTTAAACCTACATTTTATTTAAATAATTTTTTGTTTTATTTAAATATATTTTAAGTAAAAATAGATACATAATACTTATATCATTTCAATGTAATTCATTGAATTCATTTTATAATAAAATTATATGGATAAAATTTTATTGAATGTTTGAACGTCTTTTACCCACCTTCTAGGCACATTAGAAAATTTGCAGAAAACGTAATTTTACTAGTTTTGTGAATTTAATTTCAAATATCTGAGAGGCATGGTTGATATCATTAATTAAAATGTGGTTCAATATGATGAAAATATATTTTTTTGAATAGTAACTTTTGAATTTTATTTACCACGGTTAAAAGTAAATAGGGTAATTAAAGGTAAAAATGATATTATAATTACCCTAAAACATGTCCTAATTCAATTGGATAAGTGTTTTTATACCAATATAAAACTTTGGAATAAAATATGATCCTTGTTTTCCACTTGGGTTAGATTAGGACATTTATTATTATTTTATTTAATGAAGAGTTAAAAGTGTTAAATTAAAAGTTTAATAACTAAAAGATTTTTAATATAGGGTTATACATAAGCTAATTTGACTATAAATATTCATTAGAAATATAAAAATATTTCCTACATAATGGTATTTTATTTATAATTTTTATACATTTAATAATTAAATTTTTTTATGAAATAATGATGATGTAGTAATTACCTTATTACTGAAAGATTAAAATAATTGACATTATAAATATTAATATAATTGTAAATTGATAATTTTGATGTATTACATGAATTTTATAAGTTAATATGAAATTTTAGGTTTGATTAAATAATTTTTTTTCAAAGTGATAAAGTTATCATGACTTTCACAAACACCAAATACTAAATAGTGTCAAAATTGACATAAATGAGTTTTTAAAACAAATACTATATTATTAATTGATATAATATTCCTAGAAATATAAGGTTTTTCTCAAGGAATTATATAATATATATACATATATATATATATCATTAATGAACCACTTTGGGTTCTCTTGGAATTTTATTGTATGTTTATTGACCATGTAATATAAAAATACAAGAAGACATTATAAAAGTTAAACTATTTAACTAAGAGTTAAATGTAAAAGATAAGGTTAATATGGTGACCTAAACCTGTCTAAAACCAATTGGTTGAGAGGTTTTAGACCTATCCCCACATTATACTCGAAATAAATCCTTTTGGATCCATTATAAACTGAATATGAATTTATAATAAAATAATATTTTAAGCTTTTCCTAAGGTGACCCTCACCTCTCTTATAAAGGGGTACTTCCTCTTTTCTTAATTTCACACCTCCAAATTTATTTGGCTCGAAAAAACCCTGATCAACTATACTCCCAACTACCCTAACTTCACACTAGATGCCTTAATTATTCAAGACATCATTATTTGGATGAGTATAATAATCAGTATAATTGATGTAAATAATAAATATAATATGTTAATTATTCTTTATATATGATATACCATCCAATTACATACAATTCCACCATCAAAGAATGGTATTGTTGCTCATGAGTAGGTAAGGATTACCATCTCCACGAACGCGATGAGATTTATTCCCCATCATAACCATTCAAGAAAAAAATTCATTTTATGATTAAAAAATAATGTTTAAGAACTTAATAAAATTCTGGATATGAATCAAATACATCCTATACATAAAAAACATGTATTATATAACAAAATATATAAAAAAACAAATCAGTTAACACCTGAAATGATTATAATAATAAAATATCCCTAACAAAGCAATATTCGAAGATCATATATGATATAATATTTATATATGTGGTTATTTTATAATTTAATAACAATGATTTCACCATTATGCAGGAGGTTAATCTACCCTCAACAAAAGGAAAGTACAAGGTTAGTGTTAATTCTACAATCTATTCATTATCCGAGGTTTTTTATACGTGAGTATCTACGGGGACCTCTTTATCATCTACATTTGTGGTTCTTAAAAACTCATTTCAATTTTTTTTTACTATTTCCTTGATTATGGGTTAAATTCATTTATAATCTTTCTTGACTTTTTATAAATTTTTATAAAGGAATCTTTCTGTTGTTTTCTAAACAAAGTCCTTTACGAACTTTTTGACAAAATTAAGGAATGAATCTTTTTTTTAACTTATACGGCTAGTGCGACTATTTTCCACCATTATAACACCTTCAAAGATTCCCTTACAAGATTATAAGAATATTTTTGAAATAAATGGTTTCTTTTATAATTATTTTACTTTTAAATGATTTCAAAATAGAAAGAGATATATTTCTATCAATTAGTTTTGATTTCATCTATGTCAACATCCTCTGATAGATTTGACACTTGTTTGAAGTTGATTTATTATGATACAATATTTCATATTGTATTGAAGGTTTTGTGATATGTTTGACTATGGATGTGTTATTTTTATACCATTCATGGTTTATGGTTGAAGTATTAACATTTCGTATGCTAGTTTTAATAAGAATGTTTTTTTATGTTTCATCCTTTTCATATAAGGAATGCATTGGACTTAGAAAGTGACAGGTGGAGCCTTTTATAGCTCCTCAATGCATCAGTAGGTCTCATGAGACAAACTACTGTCTTGGCACAAGGCCTTGAAAAAATATTATTTGTAGTCTTGGGACAAGGCCTTGACTATGTGGTTATGATGTCTGACATTATTCATTCCATCATTATAACATTGGCTACTGATATTGCATGTGATTATTCGTCAATTAAAATATCTATGTGAGTAAGTAAATGGAATTATTTTATTTATCTTTGCCATATTATGCTGAAGATTTTGTTTAAAAGGTTTGTGTTTTAGTCTTATACATTTCCTTAAATGTTTATGATTATTTATGAAAATTTCTGCTATATTGTTATCCATATTGAGCATCTGATCTCACCCCTTATGTTTTATTATCCTAGGATGTGAAGAAGTATATTATGACTGACCTGCAGGGATAGGCTAAGGGATATGAGTGTGTTCAACTAACACACAATGTTGTTTTTTATTCGTAACATAATTTAAAACTTATGTATGTATCTAGTACATCCAAGGCTACTAAACTAATCGGTATTTATATCATGCCAATGTTATTTAATAATGCACTGACTTTGGGTAACTAGGGTTGGGGCGTTACATCGGTGTCACACAAACATTTAAGTTAATTATATAATTACTAAAAATTATAAAAAAAATTATATTAGGAAAATAATTTCATTATTCTAAAAATAGACTTTTATATTCATTCGTAAATTTATTTTGTATCTATACGGGAACATAATATATATTTAAAATTAAGAGAGTAACATTTTGTAACTTTTTATGATTTAAATATTATATTGGTCATTTTTAGGGAAAATAGTCCCTTAAAAAAATATATTTTGAGCCTAATTTGATAAGGGTCAAATTATATTCATCCAATAAATATTATTATGAACAATTATGTACTTATTACATAGTTTTAATCAAGATTAACCTGATTAACCTTTACTGAGGTGATAAATGTTTTCCTCAATTACTATTCATAATTACATAAAATAAAAGGGTCCTGTTTACAAAATCTTAACCTTATGATATAAAATATAGAATCCATTTTTGTCATAATAAATATTTATAAATGGTAGAAATTAAATTTTAAATAAGCCTTTAAAATAAGAAAAAATCACTTTTTTCAAAAAATGCATTTTTAAGAATATTACTAGATTTATTCTTAACCTATTTCTAGGGAAAATATTTGATGTTAACTAAAAAATTTATGGAATATATAAGAACAAAATTTCATTAAAATAATTTACCAATAGTTATTAGTTTAATTTTTTATGATAAAGACATGTTGTGCACATGAAATCATATTTTTTATTTTCAAATGATTTTTATTTTTATTTATAATTAAATAATTACCATTGTATTCATTTTATTCATATATAATCCATAATTATTTTTTCATAGTTTAGTTAATCCTATTCACACATGCTAATCCAATCACTAGGTGATAACCATCAAATTAAATAATAAATTTTTAATAGTATATTGTGGTTCATTTAAACATAGTGATACATATATTGTAAGCTATCGAATAATTCAATTTTATTTATAGATAAATATTGCATAAAATATCAGGGTATAACACAATACCCCCTTAAAATTAATTTCACCCAAAAAATTCTATCACTCCAATATAAATATCTGAGGATAGTTCTACCTCATCACATCCTCATGTTCCCACACAACTTACTTAAATTTGTGATTTCAACAAAAAACTTTGACCAGGTGAGTGGTCTTATTTCTTAGCACTTTCTTTCTATGATCCTAAATCTCCACTAGTTTTTATTCATAATAGAAATATTTTTTATGGTATGAACTTTTAGTTTAGTACATGTGAAGGATTAGGTATGTACTTTCTATGTAGAGATACATGGAACACAATGTGAAATTGAGAGAGATTTAGTGGATGTGATGAACAACAGAATACTACCCCGATACAATAAATAATTTTTAAGGGAATAATATATCTTGGGATAAAATTTCCATTATTTACAAATATCATAACCTTATTCCATGGATCCATTTTTAGAAAAACCTTTTCACTAACTTCAAATTCCATATCACCTTAATGATTGTCAATATAACATTTCAGTCGACTCTAAGTTTCCTTAATGTGATACAAACTAGCTCTTAATTTATCTGCCATTTCCTTATATAGATAAGGTCTTAATATATTTCATTTTCTAACTTCATTCTAGCATGTTTTAGTTCTACACTTCCTTCCATAGAGGTTTTTTAAGGATCCATCCAAGTGATCAAATGAAAGCTATTATTGTAAGAAAATTCCACCAAAGGAAGGTGTTCATCCCAACCACATTTTAATTCCACAAAGAATCCTCTAAACATGTCTTATATGATTTTAATGGACCTCTTAGAATTACTATCTATCTAAGTATGATATGAAGTACAAAAACATAACTCACTATCCAAATCCTACAAAATACTTCTCTAAAACCTGGAGGCAAACCTTGAGTCTTGATCAAATATAGTAGAATTTGGTATTCCATGAAACCTTACCACCTATTTAATAGAAATCATGGAAATATTTTCAATATAGAAATATTCTCAGATATCAAGGAAGTGTACCAACTTCATAATGTGATCTACTATAACCCAAATAGCATTGTGTCCTTTAGATGTTATGGGGGGGGGGGGGTCTGATGATGAAATCCATGGCGATTTTTCACATTTCTATTATGGTATGGGTCGTGGTTGTAACATCCCATTAGAAATTGTTCTCTTATAATTATCTTGTAGATAAACTAAGCATTAAGGTACATACTCCAGAAAATCTCTCTTTATGTTGTCCCATCTAAAATGCTACTTCTGATCTCTATACATTTCATACCCCTGAGATGAATAGATAATGATGAAATATGATACATATTCAATAAATATTTCTTAAAATATAGTATAGATGGAACCCATAAACAGTTCCTGAACCTTATTATTCCATCACAATCAAGGTTAAACTCAATAATATTTATTATATTCTTTTTTATCTCCAAAACATAATTTTGTGTCACTTTAATATTTAGTTGGATAGATGGTTGAACAAACATTTGAGAAAGATAATATTTTCCCCTTACTTTAGAATTTCTAGACCTAAATTCTGAAAATCCGTAAATATTGGATCATATATGGTCCTCATAATAGATAAGATAACACTATCCTTTCGATTTAGATCATCTTCCACCTTGCCGACATTTCTATAGTTGAAATGCATTGAGAAGTTGTAATATTTAATCAACCCTAACCATCTTCTTTGGTGAATATTGAACTCTTTATATGTGAAAATATAATTTAAACTTTTATGATTAGTATATATAATATCATTCTACATAAAGATAATCCTCTATATCATTAAAGAAAAAATTACCAAATCAAACTCTAATTCATGAGTTGGATAATTTTTCTAATGAAATTTCTGTTGTATTGAGTAATAATCTATAACCCCATAATTATACATGAGGAAGCATCCTAGAACATTCATTGATGCATCAAACAGATTACAAACCCTTCTCTAATATAGGTTAGTATAAGAATATGTGCACTGACTAACCTTCTTTTTAGTTTCTTGAAATTTTATTTACATTAATCTATTTAGAGGAACTTGTATCCATTTCAAGTTAACTTGCTGAGTGTATTATAAACCCATGATAAATTATCCAAAAAGTGTTGATAATATCTGACTAAACCAAAAAAACTACATATCTCAGTCACAATATTTGTTCTATTCTAACATTTAATAACATCCATGTTTTTTATATCCACCGATATACCATTGATAAATATTATATGACCCAAAAAAGAAACTTTTTTTATCCAAAATTCACACTTTATAAATTCTTTATACAACTTATGCTTTCTTAGTGTCTTCAGAAAAATACTTATATGATCTCCATGTGCTTCCTTGCTCGTAGAATATGTAAGAATATCATCTATTTAGACTTCTAAAAAATTATCAAGGTAATATATACTAACTATATTAATTAAACCTAAGAAGACATTTGGGTAATTAGTAAGACAAAATCAAATCACTATATATTCATAGTGTCAATACCCTTTTCAGACTATTATGTTGGGTATATACTCCTTATTTAACCTCAATTGAGGATATCCATAATGAAGTTAAATATTGGAAGATTATTTTTATAAATGTATTTGATCAACAAATCATCAATATGAGGTATGTGACACTTATTATTGATAGTCATATTTTTAAGTTCTCGATAATCAATATAGAGTTGCATTGATCCATCCTTATTCTTAATAAAAATAACAGGTACACCCCATGGAGATTCACTTTTATAAACATATCTCTTTCCAATATTCTCCTGTAGTGTCTTCTTCAATTCCTATCACTCAACTAGGTCCATTATATATGGATTCTTTGAAAGAGGTATAACACTTAGAATGAGTTATATTGAAAACCCAACTACATGATTTAGAGGAAAAACAAAAAATTCTTCTGGAAATACATCAAAAAACCCTTGTACTATAAGAATATATTTTATTGTAATTTTCCCCAACCATATAAGATAAATATACTTCATAGATAGTAATTAATCCCCACAATATAGATTTAGTTTCCATTGTATGTTCATATTCATCCTTGTATAGATAAATGATCATATATTCATTTGGAAAACGAAATATGACCTCTATTCCTATATAATTAATATGGGATCCATATAAATTAATTAAATACATAAATATAATCACATCAAATTCAACTAATGGAAGAATTAAAAGTTTTTTAGGAATTAAATTCCCACAAACATCAAATGGAGAGGAACTATAGAGATGATATGTGACCATTATACCATTAATATGATTCACTGCTAACTAAACATGTAATCATTGAGGATATGAGTTATCATTCCTTGAGACTTTTAATTATATACAAGAATACATCAAAATAATCTCAAATATGATACTTCAATATTTTACCATAACTATAAAAACCTCAACTTCATCATTTTGTCTCTAATTCCATGTTAAAAAATGGTTTCTATGACCATAAATAATCTTTGATCAAAGTGATTAATCATGAAAAATCATTTATATGATGTGTAAATCATGGAACTTTCTTCTCAATTTATATGACCTTAGGTTAAACCTAGTTTATCCATGGATATAACCCTAGCTTTAGGATGTTATCCTATACTTAGACTTATTTGTAGGGTTCTCACTAAAGTTTTCTAATCTTAGATTCCAAAGGTTAACTAAAAATTAATATAATACCAACTATAACAACACATACTTTTAATAGAAAGATATCACATATTATTAGATGAATATTCATTCCATAACATAATGATCCATGCCAGAATTGTATGGGTCTAGTATTTTTAGAAGTCTGGATACATAAAAAATTGGTTCATAAGAGTCTCCCCTCATGTACTTCAAAATTGGCACCTATCATTGACATATAATACTTAAAAATATTTATTTATAACATGAGGAATGGAAACATAAGAAAGGGTGAGATCATATTCTCAGTAAGGGTAAACATGAGAGATATCAATCGATGATCATATGGAAGTATAATATAAACATTAGGGTGTGGGACTATTACCATAACTTAAAAAGTACATACCCAATATATAAAAGATCATTCACGTGAGTCATGACATAAAGATATATCATTTGAAAATTTATGAATAATAAGAGTGAGAAAACATCATAAATCAATCATAAATTGTAAGTCCATTTCATTGAATTGTGTCACCATAAAAGGGGTAAAAACCATTTTATATGTCAAGGTTAACTACAAAGACCATAAAATCATAATAGATTAGGCCTCAAAACCTATTTTTCATATTTTATCAGGAAAATGGACTTGTTTCATGTAATAGATCAATAATATCAAATTGTTTTCCATAATGGTTCAACCACAACAACTTATTTCCTATAATAGATCAAGCACATGAACTTTTTTCTTGTAATGGATCAAGAAAATTGACTTGATTACTATAATGGATCAAGAACATTGACTCATTTCGTATAATTGATCAAGACATAAACTTGTTTACTATAATGGATCAACAACATCAACTTTTATCATGAAATGGATTAATCCCATCAACTTGTCTCCCATAATGGTTCAAGCATATCAACTTTTTCCTTACAATTATCTCATGAGATATATTACTTTAACCATTACATTAGAGAGATATATAATTCTGGGTCCACTCACCACATAATGAAAACCAAACATATTCATGTAAAAATATCATAAAAATTCATCATATCATAATATCATAATCCATGAAAATAAAATGGTTCTCATAAATATTTTATAATATCATCAGAGCATAACCCATGAAAAATGAATTGGTTTCATAAACATCCCATCATCATCATAATAATCCATGTTGGGAAAGAATAAGTATGGTACCATTAAATCACATGTCTAATAAAATCTAAGCAACACCAAAGGTTTTTATCGTTGACTACTATAAATACCATTAAAAATATTCTTGATGAAAATATTCTTTCCATTTTAAAATCAATTCTTTAAAATCTAAAAATTTCTAAAATATTATGGAAAAAATTTTCTTTAAAAATAACTATGGAAAAATTTAAGTTAGATTCAAATCATTTAGCTTTAATGATGGTGGGGAATTTTATTCATTATATATATGTTAAAATAAAACATTCATTTCCCACTTTTGTATAAAAATTCAAAAAGTACCTCAGTTGGAAAATGAAAAAAACATTAATTTTAATTTTTTTTTGTAAAAATTAAATCATGGGTAAGGAATGAATTTAAAAAACTATAGGAATATATTTTAAACAATCTTGAATGAATTTTTATAAAATATGGATATGGAATAAAAATGATTTTAGACCGAAGAGAAAAATAAATTTGTTTTTCCCTAAAAACACTCTTTTGATATCTTAAGTACTTAATGTGGGAAAAATTAAAGGAAAATTATATTCACAATAAATAAATAAATGAGAATAAAATAAAATGTATTTATTATATAAATTTCATATAACTTTCACAATGCAAATTCAATCACAAAAAATCCCGAACAAAATAGGATTGAAACATAAATCCCATACCTCAAGTGTTTCATTTCCTCATTCACATTTGAAACTCATATAAGATAAATATATATTTATTATAAAGGTATAAAATAACCATAATAATATACATAATAAAATTTATTATTTATTTATGATATCTTATCACCCATTTATTAATAATTTTTTATTAAAATAACTGTTTTGGGTGATTACTGCTTCATTTTTTATGCATGTTTTGGTTCCGCAGTCTGGGTATTTTTTAATTTGATCATGTTTCTACCATTTGATTTTTTAACCATTATATAAATATCATATATATTTATTATGAATATATTTATATTCATTCATAAAAGTCATAGATATAAATATTAATCATACCATCTATGGAGACGGTAAACCATACATATACATGAACACTCAATTTTTTAAGGATGGAAAAAAGAAATATAAATAATAATCCAACTTTAAGGAATAATTATTATATCATATAAATCATATATATTCATAAAATCTACTATTATTACCCTCCATGTAAATTAGAGATGAAAAATTAACCATATCACTTCGTGGGGGTGGTAGTCCACACACACGCACGACTGACGTTATTGTTTTACAATGGTTTGAAAGGTAATAAGTTATATTTGATATTATAATACTAGAAGCCTAATTATGAAATAAATATCATAAATAAATTTTAACCACATCATAATAATCATCCATGAAATACGGTGATGAAAAATGAATTGCATCTCTATATGGAGACGATAAGCTGTATGTATGCACGAGGGATACATTCACTTACCATTTTATGATAAATATTATGTATAAAGGTGATATAATAATCATTATAACAATTTAATATATTTAATATACTGAATTAATTATTTCATTATAAATACCATATATTTAGAGGAGGTAAAAAAATAATTAAAAAGGAAGTGTCCGGTTAAGGAGAATACATATTATTTGAAAAAACTCCTTTAGATATCCCCTTAAGAACCATAGGTTTATTATTTTGGGAATAAAAAAACTACTGGAATGTGGATAATTATTTTTAGACATGATTTTGGTATGATATGGTCTATATAAAAGGCTCAATGTGGTGTGAATAAGATAAAGGATTGGTGCCCTTTTATAATTGAGGGGAGAGACACTCTTGAGATTTATTAAAATATTTAAATATATTAAATTAATTATCTAGCTCAAATGAATCCAAAAGTATAGGTATTTGAATATAATATAATATAGAGTTTAAATATGATAAAAAATGTATAGTTTTAATCGGTGCATTAAACCTTATGTTTTGGATTAACCCTTTAGTTAACCTATATTAACCATAACTGCAAAAACATATTTTTCACTCTTAATGAGTTATAATTTTACTTATAAGGTGAAAATTGCATCACAAATTGACAACGGGTGAAATTTAATACCTTATATTATCCACCTTTAACTATTTGAATTTTTTTAATGATTTTTGGATAATTTTGTAATGTATTATTTTGATAAAATATCATTAATGTGAATTTTAACACTATTCATATAATTTGACTTAAAAGATGTAAATAAAAAGTTTTAATTTGAATATAATACTTTTAAAAAACTTAAATATGTCATATTAATCTATAAAATCTTTGTAACACCATAACTCATTCAAATTATATTACTTTTAATATTTTTAAATTCATTTTTTTTATTTTTCTATTAATTGTATAATTAAACTATCATCATTGCATAAATATTTAATGTAATAATATAATTACTAAAAATTATAAAAAAATTTACATAATTAAAATAATATCATAATTCTCAAATTATAAATTTATATTCATTTATAAATTGATTTTTCCCCTATGTAGATGCATAATATATATTTAAAACTAAGAGAGAGACATTTTATAACTTTCTATGATTTAAATATTATATAGGTCATTTTCATGGACAATTTTCCCTTAAATGAAAATTACATTTCACGAATAAGGTGATAAGGGTAGAATTGAATTCATCCATTAATAATTATGATGAAACATTATAGCCTTATCACTTAATTTTAACCTCGATTAACTTGATTTACCCTGTACTATGGTGATAAAATTTACAAAAGTTAATATTCATTATTCCTAAAAATAAAGGTGACCTATTTACCAAATTTAAAACTCTTGATTCCAAATATATAAACTATTTAATGAAATTAAATTCCCATACGTGGTGGACTTAAATTTTAATACATGCACAAAAAATGTGATGAAATGACTTTTTAGAAATATAAGGTGTGCTACGGTGATAAAATAATTGGGAGGCTCAGACAACATTTCTCGAGTGGTGATTTCTATCAGCTTGAACTTCTCCCATAAGCGATTCCATTCAAGCTTAACATGTTGGAGTTCAGCTTGGGCTTAGTCCAAAGAAAATCCCAGTGATGCTACCTCCTTCCCAAGCTCTGATATATGTGCTTCGTACAACTCGAGTCTACTGGATGAGGCCATAAAATCTTCTTTCTGTATTAATTAACCATGATCAATTGTATTTATAAACAATAATTATAATATTAAGAGTATAGTTTCCAATGGTCATATTGACCAACGATCATAAAAATGTCAAAACCCAATGGTCTCATTTTAATTATTCTCACTTCATTAATTAAAGGATATAGTTTTGTTGAGTATAAAATAAAATAACACACAAATTTATAAAAAAAGTATTATTCAAAAGTTTAGGTCATTACAATAGATCTCCCAAATAGTCACACAACCCGAGAAATAATAGGTTTAATTTCTTGGAAACTTTCTATATAAATATCTTATTTTAAAAAAAATGTTGATATTTCCCCATAAACATTATCCTCTAAAATCTATTATAAATATATCAGATGATTAGTCATATTTATAACTTGGGGAATGGAAATATAAGAAATGTGTGGTCTTTAATAGTCATTAAGTGAATGTTATCAACCATTCATAATGGTTTGATCATGAACATGAATGAAAAATTGAGTGAGGAATAAATATCAGATAAAAAGATCCTAGAATCATAATTAAAAATCATTAAAATTGATTCAACATCAATGATCATGGAACATGATAATAAAACCAAATAATGGTAATATAAATCATATCCTAGAAGCATATGGTAAAAATAAAAAAATAAAATAAAATCATAGCATAATAAAATAGAATATATTTAGAACATGGAATTTCACAAACATTTGGAATAACATGGAAATAATTAATCACATAGGAAAACTTAATTGGTTAAAATATGAACAATAATAAACATAACTTTGTGGTGTGTAATTCACTGCCATATTTTTAACACCCCAATATTTCATAGTATGTTATCTCTTCAATAAAATTCAATAACTTGTGCTACACTCAACACTGAGTTCGAGCGCACTACAACTTACCAAACTAACCATTCAGAAAAGAGGTTATGAATAATATTAACAAAATTTTGAATTTTATATACTTCATATAATTTTGGAATCCATATTATGTGTTTCTTAAACATAATATAATAATAAATTCAATTTTTTTCAGATAAAATAAGTATTTTTAAAAAAATTCAATTTTACTACCTTTTAATGGTGAAACTTTTTTAAAACCAATATTTGAAACATTTACATATTCAATTTATGGTAATTTTTTTGATAACTTTAATATTTTGATGAATTGTGAAAAATACTAAATTTTAATTTAATACAAAATTTGTAATCTAAATAATTTATAGTGTTAAATTATACATTTGTGTAGTTATAAAGTATCATTAGATTATTTTTTTATAATTTAATATAATTTAATTCATTGGATGTTATTTCACATTTAAACTAGACATAAACAAGTGTCAATCTTTTGATAGTTATTATTTCTTAAAAAAACACTTTTTGTTTTGACAAAGGGAATTAATTTCAAATTAATTTCTGCCACTTCTGTGTTTTGAATTTAGAAAAATGGATTCCATATTTAGAATCATTATTTTCAAATTTTGTAAATAGGTAACTTTCATTTTCAGACATTATGAAAATTTACATCAGTAAATATTTTATTTACCATGGATAAAGGGTAAATCTGGTAAATAAGGGTAAAAAATATTATAATAATAATATTAAATTAGTCTAATAAGTGTCCTATTACTATTCTTTGATACATTGACAACCATGGGCATCCTTGGGTCGATTTTGGGACCCCATGGAGTTACTCTTGAGTGATAATGACACTTAATATTAATTAATTTAAAGTAAAGAAAAAAATGACATAAACATATATCTTTTAGTAAATTTTTTTTACAAGGAGTTATGTAAATTATCTTTTAGACTATAAATATTCATTATAAATAGAAATATATTTCCTATATAATGGTATTTTATATATAATTTTTAGACAATAAATAATTTAATTTATTTATGACACAATGATGATGCACTAATTACCTTATTAATGAAGGATTAACATAATTGATATTGTAAATAACCAGATAAATATAATCTGAGACTTTTGATGAATTAAAATAATTTTATAGGTTAATATGACTTGTTATGGTTGATTAAATGAATTGTTTTCAAAGTAATCATGCTGTTATGACTTAAAAAAACAAAATACCAAATATTGTCAAAATTGATATAAATTAGTTTAAAAAAAAATACTATATTATTAATTGATATAATATTTTTAAAAATCTAAGGTTCAGCCAAAGGACATAGATAATGTTAGATATATCAATAATGAGACACTTGGTGATCTCTTGTCTTTTTATAGTAATTTTATGAACCATTTATTATAATAACACAAGAATACATGCTAAAAGTTTTATTATTTACCTAAGAGTTAAATCTAAATGATAAGGTTAATATGGTGACCTGAACCTATCTAAAAACTATTGGTTGAGATGATTTAGACCTATACCCACCTTTTCCTTGAAATAAATTATTTTGAATCCATTATAAACTGAATATGATTTTACAATAAAATAATATTTCAAGGTTTTCCTAAAGTAACCCACACCTCTCTTATAAAAGGGTACTTCCCCTTCTCTCAAAATCACACCTCCAAAGCCATTTGGATCCAACAAACCCTGCTCAAATATCCTCCCAATTATGCTCACTTTGACCTAGATTCCATAATTTGATCATAAAGCCAACCTAAGGATCCCTTTTGATCAACTCAAAAGGAAACACCTGAAGAAGAGGTAATAATTTCACCACCCTCTTTCACGTTCTTTTCTTCTTCCACATCATCTTTATTTGTTTTTTCCATACCAAAATAAAAACTAAAGTACCTTCAGCATACTGTGATGTAGTTATAAAAATTTTACAACCATATTCGTTATTCTATCTATCCTATAAATGACAAAGTCACCATACATGTGTACGTACGGCTTACCGTCTCCACATCATGGTGTAGTTTGTTATTCAAACACTTCATTGTTTTGATGGGTATAATAATGAGTATAAATGATGTAAATAATAAACATAACATGTTAATAATTATTTATATATTATATACCATCTAATTACATATTATTTCACCATCAATATAATGATATTGTCGCTCGTGCGTACGTATGGATTACCGTGTCCACGAACATGGTGAGATTCATTACCCATCACAGTCATTCAAGAATAATTTTTATTTTATGATTCAAAATAATGTTTAAGAACTTAATAAAATTCTGGATATGAATCAAATATATCATATCCATAACAAAAATGGCTTATGTAACCAAGCATATAAAAGAAATGAATTAGTTAACACCCAAAACAATGATACTACTGAAATATCATTAACAAAGCAATATTAGAGGATCATATAGGATATCATATTTATGTATATAGTTATTGAACTATTTAATAACAATGTTTTAACTATTATATAGGAGGTTAACATACCATCGACTAAGGAAAAGTACAAGGTAAGGGTTAATTCCTCAATCTCATTATTATTTGAGATTGTTTATGTGTAAGTTTTTACTGGGAAATATTTATTATCCATGTCCATGTTTCATAAATTAGTTTTCAAAGAGATTATTTTTAAGGGAATATTTTACTAAAAAATAATTTTATATGTTTTAATGATTTATTCTTCTAAACCTTTCTCATTAATTCCCATGTTTTCAAAATGGTTTTAGGGATTTATTTATATGGACATGAATGTTTTTAAATGTTAATTACTTTCAAAAGTTTCAAAGTGGTATGAGACACTTTGATTCAAAACTATCTTTTAAATGAATTCATTTATAAATTATATGACTTTTAAATGATTTCATGAAAAAAGGATATTTCTCTCAAAGATTTTTACTGATCATTTTTATCTATGTCAACATCCTTTGATAAATTTTACACTTGTTTGAAGTTAATTTATTATGATACCAATATTCCATATTGTATTTAAGGTTTTGTGATATGTTTGACTGTGGATGTGTTATTTTGATACCATTCATTGTTTATGGTTAAAGTATTGAAATTTTGTATGATAGTTTTAATAAGAATGTTTATGTTATGTTTCAACCTTTTCATGTGAGGAATGTATTGGACTTTGTAAGTGATGGTTTGAGACCACTATAGATCCTCAGTGCATCGGTAGGTATCATGAGATAATAAGACATGGAATTTGTTGAGGCATTTCCCAATTTGATATATGGTTTTGGCCGAGGCCTTAATCATTTTTATATATCTTGGCCGAGGCCTTGAAAAAATGTTTCAGAATGTCCCGCATTATACATTCCCTCATTATGAAAATAATATTGATGGTTAATGTGGTTATTTGACTAGTAGAATATCCATGACTATGTTTTATTATGGCATTATTTACTCATCTCATATTCCTTCCATAAAGTGTTCATGTTTATTATTTGTAAAGGAATGTGTTTTCAATTATTAAACATGCATAATGTTTATGTTATCTTCTGCTATATTTCTTACTCTTACTGGGTATTTGATCTCACCCCTTTCTTATATTTCATTTTCCTAGGATATGAAAAATTTAGATGTGAGTGACTTGCATGAATAATCTAGGAGTCTTGGATGTTTCTAATAGAATAAATTATTTTTCTATTTATTTTCAAGTTTTAATGTTGAACTTATGTTTGTAATATATTTTCCAAGACTACTAAACTGATATTTCCTTCGGGACTTGATTCCTTGAAATCATGCCAATGTATTAAAATAATGCACCAAATCTAGGTAACTAGGGTCAGTGTGTTACAGTAGGTATCATAGGAAGTTTAGCAATAACCATGGAAACTAGATTTAGAAAAAATCTGATTAGATAATGTTACTATAATATAGACTTTGAGGAGTAGTATAGATGAACATTATAGAATTTTGGTAATGTGGAGATTTTGTGAGTTTTCCAAGAAATACATCCCTTTATGGATATGACCAGGTAGAGGCAGTTCTGGAACAGATGTACCTTAGAGTGAAAACTCTGACAAGGAGTTTCAGGCTTGACCTGGGGTATCCTGGTAGATGACAAAAGGCCTTCCTATACTCTTGGTTAAGGCACTCCTGGGGGATATTATTAGGATAATTCACATTTTCATTACAAGCTATTTTGAAAGATTTAGGAGTAAATAAGTCCTTAAAGAAAACATTTTTTTTATGATTATAGATTATATGCATATTATTTTCAATTTACATTAGGTATTTTACAAGTTTGGAATTATGAATTTTGATTCATAAACTAACCTAGTGTATTCCATTCTTTAGAAATGGCATCCAGTAGATGGAATGAGAACTCCAACAATACACATGATATAAATAGTAAGAAGGATCATATATTTCATGGTATTAAGCCAACATTTAGAAAGGAAATAGTTTCCCACATATTATCATTATATGAATAAAAAGTATCATGTGTTAATAAGATAAGTAAATAATTCTCTGAGTACTATGGATTTGAAGGGAATCCAGAGAAGAAAAGTATGGTAGAGAGAAATATGGATAAATGGAATAAGATAAAGAAGGATTTTCCCTTATGTGATAACTGTGGAAAAAATCACCTTGGTAAATGCTTGAAGGGAATGTGATTTTGTTATAAGTGTGGAGAAAAAGGACACTAAGTACATGATTTCAAGGGTAAGAAAAAGGTTTCAAATGTACAATGCTTTATCTGCAAGGAGTTGGGACACTACACGAATCAATATCCCAATCATCAGTGTATACTGAAAATGACGCTGTTGGATAATAATATAGTTATGATATTACCACAGATGAAGAGTATTGCTAGTGTTATTATGCTGATATTAAAGAATTATGTCATTTTAGTGTTGTATCATTGATGTATTAGTTATAATAATTATGTAGTATATAATGATTGTACTACAGTACTATTTTATTAAGGATTTGAGATTTTGTGGTACCAATAAAAGTGACTCAATAGCAAGTTAATTTTTTTTTGAAAATACATGGTTGAAGTAAAGATAAACTTTAATATGGTCCTGATACTATTGTGTTTATTTTTGGAATAAGAGATGATTGATTTTGATAAATTATATTGTATATTCTTGACTAGCTTAGAACTGATTAATGGTTTTTTTATTCCATCATTGTTGGAGAATTCAAAAATTTTGGATATAAGAAATATATCTAGTATTCTATAATGAATAAGGGAGAAGGAATGTAATAAATACTATTTTATGGAAATTTAGGGTGTTATGATATTTTAAGAGAATACATGATGAAGGTATTCACATGTTATTATATGGAAAAAAGAGATCTTCATTATGTTTTCCTTCCTTATAAATTTTAGATTGTGACTTTGGACAGAAGTATTTTAGATAAGTCTAAAGGTTGGAATAGATTAAGTTGTATATTGGATACAATTGTTAAGGTTAAATCATTTGTTGATATTATTTTTGGATTTTCATAAAAAGGTCAATCCGAAGGTCGGATGACCACCCGTTGCGTCCGGCAAATCCACAAGACATGAACCCGCAATGGAAGGGCGATAATGGTAATCACCTACTAATGGATTACATGATGTCCTAGTTTGTATAAGGTAGTTTTTTTAAATATTCTGAAAATTGAATTATAAATTCATTATTTTTAAAACCCTATACGATTTGGATAAATAGAATATTTCTGAATTCTGTTATCTTTTAGAGTGGAAAATGAGTTTGTGGTAGGAATTAGTTGAAGGATGAAACTCTACTTGTCAAGTATATATTTTTTCATCTTATTCTATGAATAAATTAATTCTTAAAATTTAGGGAAGGTATCTTGAAACAAAAAATGCGTTATCCTAATACCTTATGTTTTGTTGAACCGATAATATTTTAAATCATCATAGATTGATGGATTTGAGGCCCTCAATTTTACACTTGTTTGTGATTGATGACCTCAATCACTACCTATAAATATTTATTTTTTTACTCCAATTATGTGTCTCAAATTACCACCAATGTTCTCCTAATTGATATCATAATTTTATGGTGACTTTGTAATTTCAATTTCCCGCTTATTAAGACTAACTTTCATTAACCCAATTTCCAATGTGGGTTTTCCACAAAGGTATTTTCCTATTTTAACCATTTATTTTCAAAGAAAAGTTTCAAACTGTGAGGAAACAATTTATTGAATTTTGGGAGAATGTAACACCCCAATATTTCATAATACGCTATTTCTTTACAAAAATTCAATAACTTATGCTACACGCAAGATCAAGTTCGAGCGCACCATGACTTACCAAACTAGCCGTTAAAAAAGAGGTTATGAATAGTATTAACTGAATTTTGAATTTTCTATACTCCATATAATTTTAGAATCTATATTATGTGTTTCTTATATATAATATAAGAACAAATTCATTTTTTCAGATAAAAGAAGTATTTTCAAAAAATGCAATTTTATCACCTTTTAATGGAAAACCTTTTTTAAAACCAATATTTGACACTTATATATTCAATTTAATGAAATTAAATTATTATTTAGAGTCAGGACATAAAAATTTAGTTCAGATAATTTTTTGGTAATTTTCTGATAACTTTTATATTTTGATGAATAGTTAAAAATACTAAATTTAAATTGAAAACAACTTTTTTAAACGAAATAATTTATAGTGTTAAATTATAAATTTGAGTGGTATTAAAGTATAATTAGATTATATTTTTATCATTTAATATAAATTAGGTCATTGGATGTAATTTCACATTTAAACTGGATATAAACAAGTGTCAATCTTTTGATAGTTATTATTTCTTAAAAACACCTTTTTTGTTTTGACAATGAGAATTAATTTAAAACTAATTTCTTCTACTTATGTGTTTTGAATTTTGAAAAATGGATTAAATATTTGGAATAATTAGGTACAAATTGTGTAAATAGGTAAATTTTATTTTTAGACATTATGAATATTTACTTCAGTAAATATTTTATTTACCATGGTTAAAGGGTAAATTTGGTAAATAAGGGTAAAAAGATATTATAATAATAATATTAGATTACCCTAACATGTGTCCTATTCCTATTATTTGATACATGTCTGACCATGGTCATCCTTTAGTCGATTTAGGGATCCCATGGAACCACATGAGTGTGATAGTGACACTTTATATTAATTAATTTAAATTAAAGACCAAAATGACATAAACATATATCTTTTAGTAAATCAATTTTTACAAGGGGTTATAGAAGTTATATTTTCAACTATAAATTTTAATTATAAAGATAAAAATATTTCATATATAATGGTATTTTATTTATAATTTTTAGACATTAAATAATTTAATTAATTTATGACACAATGATGATGTAGTAATGACCTTATTAATGAAATATTAAAATAATTGATATTATAAATATCCAAATAAATTTAATTTTTTGACTTTTGAAGAATTACACAGATTTTATAGGTTAATATGACTTGTTAGGGTTGATTCAATGAATTGTTTTCCAAATTAATCAGGTTTTTATGACTTTAACAAAAACAAAATACAAAATAGTGTCAAAACTGACATAAATTATTTTTTAAGAAAAATACTATATTATTAATTGATATTATATTTCTAAAAATATAATGTTTGGCCAAAGGACATAGATAAGGTTATATATATCAATAATGAACAACTTGGGATTCTCTTTTCTTTTTATATTATGTTTATTAACCATTTATTATAATAATACAAGAATACATGGTAAAAGTTAAACTATTTAACTAAGAGTTAAATATAAAAGATAAGGTTAATATGGTGACCTAAACCCTTCTAAAACTGATTTTTTGAGAGAATTTCGACCCGTCCCTACATTAACCTTGAAATAAATCATTTTGGAGCTATTATAAACTGAATATGATTGTATAATAAAATAATATTTCAAGGTTTTCCTAAAGTAACCCTCACCTCTCTTATAAAAGGGTAATTAACCCTCTCTAAAAATCACATATTCAAATCCATTTGGCTTGGATAAACCCAGCTTAAATATCCTACCAACTAACCTCACTTCGTCATAGAGTCATTACTTTGATCAGAAGACCAATTTAAGGATCTCTTTTGATCAACGCAAAAGGAAACACCCGAAGAAGAGGTAATAATTTCACCACCCTATTTCAAGTTCTTTTTTTCTTCCACTTCTTCTTTATCTATTGTTTCCATACCAAAATAATAAATCCAGAACCATCTACATACAATACTATTATTATAAATATGGTACAACCATATTCATTATTCTATCCATCCTATAAATGACGAAGTCACCATATGTGCGTACACACGACTTACAGTCTCCACGTTGTGGTTTAGTTTGTTATTGAAACAATTCATTATTTGGATGGGTATAATAATGAGTATAAATGACGTGAATAATAAATATAACATGTTAATAATTCTGTATATATGATATAACATCCAATTACATATGATTTATCCATCAATATAATGATATTTTCGCTCGTGCGTACGTACAGATTGTCATCTCCACGAACGTGATGAGATTCATTACACATCGTAATAACTCAAAAATAATTTTCATTTTATGATTAAAAATAATTTTTATGAACTTAATATCATTATCAATATGATTCAAATAAATCCTATTCATAACAAACATGGATTACGTAACCAATCTTATAAAGTAAAATGAATCATTTAACACCCAAAACGATGATACTACTAAAATATTATTAACAAATCAATATTAGAGGATCATATATGATATCATATTTATGTATATAGTTTTTGAAAAATTTAATAACAATTTTTTAACTATTATATAGGAGGTTAAAATACAATATACTGAGGACAAGTACAAGGTAAGGGTTAATTCCTCAATCTCATTATTATTCGAGATTGTTTATGTGCATGTTTTTACTGGGACATATATATTATCCATGTCCATGTTTCATAAAAGAGTTTTCAAATGGATTCTTTTTATGAAACTCTTTTACTAAAACATCATTTTAAATGTTTTAATTATTTATTATTCTAAACATTTCTCATTAATGTCCATGTTTTCAGAATGGTTTTAAGGATTTATTTATATGGACATGAATGTTTTAAAATGTAAATTCCTTTCAAAAGTTTTAAAGTTGTATGAGAAACTTTGATTCAAAACTATCTTTTAAATGATTTCCTTTATAAATTATGTTACTTTTAAATTATTTCATTAAAAAGGGATATTTCTCTCAAATATTTTTGCTGATCATTTTCATCTATGTCAACATCTTTTGATAAATTGTACACTTGTTTGAAGTTGATTTATTATGATAGAAATATTACATATTTTTTTTAATATTTTAGGATATGTTTGAATATGAATGTGTTAATTTTATACCATTCATGGTTTATGGTTAAAGTATTAAAATTTCATATGCTAGTTTTAATATGAATGTTTATGTTATGTTTCAACCTTTTCATATGAAGAATGTATTGGAATTAGTAAGTGACGGGTGGAGCCCGATATAGATCCTTGGTGCATTGGTAGGTCGTATGAGACAATTTGACATGGAATTGAACAAGGCCTTTCCCAATTTGATATATGGTTTTGGATGAGGCCTTAATAATTTTAGACATCTTGGCCGAGGCCTTGAAAAAATGTTTCAGAATTTACCACATTATACATTACCTCATTATGAAAATAATATTGACGGTTCATGTGGTTATTTGACTAGTAGAATACCCATGACTATGTTTTATTATGGCATTATTTACTCAGATCATATTCCTAATATAAAGTGTTTATGTTTATTATTTGTAAAGGCATGTGTTTTCAATTATTCACTATGCCTAATGTTTGTGTTATCTTCCTCTATATTTCTTACTCTTACTAAGCATTTGATCTCAACCCTTTCTTATGTTTCATTTTCCTAGGATATGAAGAAGTTAGTTATGAGTGACTTGCAGACATAATCTAGGAGGCTTTGATGTTTCTAATGAAATAAATTACTGTTTTATTTATTTTCAAGTTGTAATGTTGAACTTATGTATATAATGTATTTTCCAAGATTGCTAAACTGATCGGTTCTTTGGGACTTGATGCCTTTTAATCATGTGAATGTATTAAAATAATTCACTGACTTTGGGTAAATGGGGTTGGGGTATTAAAATATACTTATAACATATTGGATCATGTTTCACCACCTGATTCCTATAGTTGAGCGAACATCACTACCTGATTCCTTTAGTATATTTGGAAACACAACTTTATTCCCATAGAGGATTAGGCATCACATATTGATTCCCATAATGGGGAAATAATTCCATTGTATATTTCCATATTGGAGAGATAATTCATTACTATATTCCCAAAATATCTCTTGTGATATAAAACATTAACCAATGCATTTTATGTTGATTAGGACACCACCAGTTATCATCCATACATATGAGTATCACAAAAAAATCATCATCAAATAAATAACATAAGTAAAATGAATAGGTTAGAAAAAATTTCAAAAACATCACATAACAAGAACTTAAGAAATCATTGAATGTCAACACACACATTTTCTAAAAGAAATCATATCATAATAACATATAGTGGGTGTTGAAAATATTAATTTATAAAATAAAATCCTTTTAGTGAAAATAGAAGTGAAAATACAAAATCTCCAAAAAAAATTGAATCATTATCTTAAAATATTAATTGTAAATTAATTTTATGAATGTTTCCTCTGGAATTGGGGATAACCTCATTGATTGAAGGTTCAAACATTACAATTGGTTTCTAATGGGTTTGTTCTTAGAACCGGAAACATACAATGATTCCATATCCATTTAGAACTACTTTCCAAAGGTAGACGCTCATTAGTTGTGGACTGATGAGGCTTAGGAATTTGAATTGGTCGAGAGGATGGGAGGTCGGACTCATCACACCTTTTTGAGCGGAATTATTGTCTACTATGGGACCCTCTTTATAGATTTAAGTTATGTTCGTGAATCCTTATTACATTACCAAGTATAAAATGAACTTTCCTTTAGATCTAACAATCAATGATTAATATGTAGGAAATTTAGAGAATCTTTTATATGTATTTGAGGTTCTTCATCGATAGAGAATCATTTGTATTTGCTATAGATTCTTAGTCAATGGTATCCTTCATTACATAAAAGTATCTTGGTCATTCTGATGATCATACTAGTTTTAAAGCCACTCGGTGGGGCACTTGATGTTTATTGTCATTCAGAAGGACATGGATTATTTCAGGGTTGGGATCATACCCGCTGATAGGCTACCTACATATCCACTATTTTGGAAAAGGAATCAGAACCCACATAGTTTGAGTAAGGGAGTATGATGTTTATGCATTATTTATGGCTCAAAGAATGATGTCATGATTACTTTTACACTCTAAGCTCACATGAGTCATGCTCGGTGTGAGAAATAAGAGGTATTGGTGAAACCAGACAATTGTGCCACGAAAGATGCAATGATGTGGGGATTATGTATGTATGACTGCCCAAATAGATGAGGATTAAGATTTACTTCAGGGAAGAAATCCAGGAATAAGGTCCATAAAGGTATATGTACTTCATGGAGATTTGGGTACTCTAACTTGGGGCTTACTCCTGAGGAAGATGACCAAATTAGGTGGGGACTCATGATTAGGTTTTACTCCTAAGAAGGAAGCCCAGATCAAAAGTAAATTAAGACTGGTTAAGAGAAATTAAGACTGGGGCTTACTCCTGAGAAGGAGGCCCAGGTTAAAGGGATTTGAAAACTAGGGCTTACTCCTGAAGAGGAGGCCCAGGTTAAGAGAATTTTAAAATTAAGGGATTTGGGGCTTACTCCTAAATAGGATGCCAACATTTGTAGATTTAAAACTGGGGTTTATTCCTGAAAAGGAAGCCCAGGTTAAAGGAATTATGGATGGGGCTTACTCCTGATGAGGATGCCCAATTAAGAGAATTTGGACTGGGGATTACTCCTGAGAAGGAAACCCATGTTAAGGGAAATTATGACGTGGGATTACTCCTGAAAAGGGAGGCCTAGGTTAAGGGACTTGAAAAATTAAGGGACTTGGGGCTTACTCTTAAAGAGTATGCCCATATTTGAGACTGGGGCTTACTCCTGAAAAGGAATCCCAGGTTAAGAGAATTATGGTAGGGACTTACTCCTAAGGTGGATGCCCAGATTTTGGGAACTTTGAGACTGGCGATTACTCCTGAAAAGGAAGTCCATATTAGAGGACTTGGGGCTTACTCCTAAGGAGGATGCCCAAATTAATGAAAATTTGGAATGGGGCTTACTCCTGAAAGGAGGCCCAAGTTAAGAGAATTATGGTTGGGGATTACTCCTGAGATGGATGCCCAAATTTGGGTTCTCTCATCTTAAAGGATGAGGTTGAATGAATGAAATCTCTAACTTTAGTGACATAAAGATGTGAAAATCACTATGTTTTGAGAGATGTTCCATGGAATTCCTTTCAGATAAGGAAGTCAATCAAGAAAACATGCCATAAATGGCTTTGAAGTGTGTCTTGAAGACTGAATCTTGAATAGGAGAGGTGGAATGGCATAAGAGAGGTGAAATGGGCAGGAAGGGCACCCAAAAATAGAGGGGCGCACAGGTCTTGGGGGGTCGCGCAGATACTTCATGGGTGTGCAAGTCTTGGTCGTGCAAGTATACTTGCGTGACACATATATACTTGGGAGATCCTCGACTAGTAGAGTAATACTTGGGAGATCCTTGACCAAAGCCTTTAGAATTATCCTGAGGTACTTCCAGAAGAGTGGTGCGCAAGTTTCAATGAGTAGGTAAGGAGGTGTGCAAGTGTATCCATTTCCCTTAAGGGTAAAACACTTAGGTGTGCAAGTGTTAGTGAATTCTAACACTTAGAAATTATTCTTCTTGTTTAGACCTTCTATTCTAGTGAAATAAATACCTTATAAGTGTTCAGAAGACTTTAAGAAGAGACTTGGGCGTTTAGAGATCTGTATCTGAATTCTGGAAAAAATCCTCCTGAAATGGGGGGCCCCCCGGGGGTATTTATAGGATGGAGAAGACCCTGGGCGGTTTTCAAAGAGGGTGCTCAAGTCACTTGTGCAACCATTAGGCGTCGCCCAAGTGTACTTGCAGGACAGTGAGGGAACTTGCGCGACCCAAATGTATTTGACTCCTTTTTCATTCCTTTGTCGATTTTTTGATGTTTTCTTTAAAGGATGAATCAATTTGTGCTAATTCATTTCCCTTTCCATTCCTTTAGACAATGTGATGAAAACGAGCATCAACAAAAGTCCCCCCCTTAGAGTTGGATCTGAAAGAATAAGGATGTGACTCCGAGGAAAAGAAGAAAACCAAAGGGAAAGAGGCGCGTAGGTGTTTAGCGCGTGACTTTCATCATGCAAGGGAGGGTCGCACAGGGATAGAGCGCTCTAGGTGTAGGTGCATAGGTGGCCGGACTGACCTATATATATGCGATCATTTGTTGCGCATATCATCGAATTTTGGATTTTCGAGCTCTCTGCGTGCAGGTCACCTTCGTCGTGTAAGTTGCCCTCTTTTATGATTTTCCTTTGCTGTCGCGCTGCAGCCAATGTACCTAGATTTGCGCAGTGATACTTGGTGCTAAATAATTTTGGGGTGCAATATACTTGCGTGACACTTCCACAATTACGCGTCAAGATCAGACTTGCACGCCTTAATGAATTTTCGATTTTTTTGAATTTTTTCACAAATTTTATGAAAATTAAACTTACTTATGGTTTAATTATTCAAATTTTGTGCATATTCAAATAGATCTCAAAATAATCGAAATGGATGATGAACCGGAAAGAAAACATCTTGATGATATGATGAACATCATTGTCCACAATTATTATACCGTCTGTGATAGCACTCTTCCGGATTTGGCCAAGTATCTGAAGTAATATCACTTTGATTTCCCACAAAGCACTTATCTACCTTTGTATAGTTATGGTCATCTGTGAGAAGTCACTATTCCAGAAGCAAAGAACTATCTCCCATTTTTGTGGTTTCATAATTACAGCAACTTTGCTTCGGCAAATATCTCATGTGGAGGAGGATTTACAAATGATGGAATAGTAGAGAAGGCCGACATGATGAATCATAGCCCTTGTACGCCAGATATAAAATCTCATAAGCCTGAGCTACAACCACAATGTCATCCTTCAATCTTCTGAAATGCTCAGATGGATCAATCCAAAGGCTGGAAGAAAAGTTGGGACTTCCGTCCTAGGGGAGGTGTGAAGCCAACTTGGATGTGGGTATATTGGGTGCGACAAACCTGTGCAGAGTTTGTTGAGGATTTGAAAGGAGTGGTGATATACGAAGCTGTCTGGGTTGGGCAAACATATGTTTACAGAAATGATAACTTTGTGCTAGAGATACTCAGCCACTGGATCCCAAAAACCAATTCTTTCCATCTGACTCATGGAGAAGTAAGCATCAGTCTATGGGATGTCCACAGGATCTCAGGGGATCCAATTTTTGGTGACATGTATGATGAATTCATTCCTCCCAAGGTGAATTGGAATGATTCAGAGAAGATTCCTGCTTTGTCTCGGTAATTATTTAAAATCTTCCATAGGCTCAAGAGTTCAGAGACCTCCTTAACTCATTCTAGAAAGGATATTCATCTGGAGGAGTGGATGAATATATTTCTTATTGAGAAGAAAGATAAGGAGCCAAAGGAGAAGGAGCCGAAGGAGAAAGGATCCAAGAAAAAGAAATCCAAGGATAAGAGGACCACCCATCCTACCACCTGCCCAAAAACTGAGAAGAGGGGTTCTCCTGGAAAATTATGGCCAACTATAGAAGAAGGAGAGTTTGAGAAATGGGTATATGAGGTGAATCAAAGGATCCCAAATAAGACTCATTTTGTGGGCTTCTTGGCTTTGTGGCTCAGCGTTTATCTCTTTCCAGTCAGGGATTCGAAGGGAGGCGTCAGGCCAGGGACCTTCGTTATTGCGGCAAAGTTGGCTGAGGGAAAAATGGTTGGGTTGGCTACCCCCATTTTAGAAAAGATTCATAGGAGTTTACTTCATGTATTCATGGGTAAAACTCCATTGAGAATAGTGGGACCATTCCAGGTTTTATGGGGATGGATTGCCACTCACTTCAGGACATATAATGTACATAATGGAGTACAAATTCCTGGAAGTTATTTCAGGCCATCAGTGCAAGCATTATCTGAAATTTCTCCATTAGATCTTAATGCCTATGACATGAATGTGAGGCTGAGCATGTTTAAGGAATTCAACTTCTTACCCTATGGAAATCCGCCAACTGGGCGGTTTGTTGATGATGGAACAACCCTCTTGGATTTGAGGGCATAGATGCTGGCCTGCAATGATGGTGTGATGGTCGCCAGGATTGACAGAGAGATTATATGTGAGGCCTATTCTCCATATAGATTTGCACGCCAATTCAAGTGTTTGAAAAAAATTGTTGTATCTCCCCATATACATGTTAGGTTAGAGTAACATCTGATGGTTTCTCGGTAACTGTGGTTGCTGATGTCTAGGGAGAAGACCAGGGCAGTATTTGATCTACCAGTTGAAAGAGCAGCACATAACTTGACTACATGGTATGCCGAGCACTAGATAGAATCATACCCTAAAGGGGTGCTGAATCATCCAGTTTATCAGGTGGGGAAAAGGAAGAGGACTGTAGAGAAAGAAACCCTTCCTCATGAAGGTGATGCTTCCCCACCTGAAGTTGATTCACTAGATTCCTCCTATAGGACTGATTCACCGGATTCCCATGATGGGGATGATGAGGCACAACAAGTGGAAAAGTGGCCTCGTGCCCGATATAATCCTCTGATCAGAATCAAAATACCTACTCCATCAACTCCTGGTGAGTTACTTCATCGTGGTAATTTAATCACCATCACTTTATAAAGCAATAAGTCTTATTTTATTATTCTCTATCAATAGGTGCAGGAGCTGGGAAGAAATTGAAGTCGAACATTGTAGGACCTTCCTCGCATCCTTCTGGTACATGCACTGAATATCTATGACCAGAGGCTATCCAGACATGGTAGAGTTTATACTATGGTTTTGAAACTGCCTAGCTGGATTTATGCAAGGGGCTACATCTCCCTAGAATAGGGACTCTTCTGGCTTCTACCGATATTAATTTTGAAGATAGCCCTAATGAAGTGTGATCTTATATCAGAGATATGGAAATGCTCATATATTCCATCAATGATTCAATTCCTATCACCAAGCGGGCGAAGGAAATAATAAATTGTGGCACCGCTGAGGGGACTGATGAGGAGAGGCATGATTACGTGGCCCCTGAAGATGTAACTTTTCTTTCCTTATTTTCTTTGCAACTTGATTTCAGTATAATCTTTGTTACTAAAGGAAGTTATTTTCTTTATCTTGAAGCTTGAAAAGAAAGGAACTAATGAGGTTCCTTCGCCACAGTATAGCCCTGGTGGTACTGCCATCGGGGCTGCTGCTGAATCTCCTCGCAAGTCGGGAAAGATATCTCCGGGCCAGCAGCCCATGGATAAGGAGTTGGACATGGCTTTACATTCTCCCATTCAGGTTCCTATAATGGAGATTGCCGACAGTCCCAAAAAGCCAAAGAAGCAAAGGAATCAAAGGAAGAAGACCACAACTAAATGCTTCATCAGTACTGGTAAGTCCTTCAGATAATCATGAATTTTAAATCATGAAAAATATTACTCATTTTCCATGGGATTGTAGGGGATTATTCAATTTTACCTTTGAGGGAGAGGATTGATCCTCCTTTGAGGATCATAAAGGGTGCTGTGGAACAAATTCAAATTCAGGCTAACTTGGCTGCTTCTGAAAAAGAGCCAACATCTATTCCCAGTACTGCTTCTGATGCTGCTAAAAATAGAGAAGAACCTGCTTTTGGTAATTTAAAAATGATTCATAAAATGATTTATTAAATGTTTAATGAAAACATCAAATAACTTCCGTTCTGTGATATTTTAGGTATAACACCTGCACCAGAATCATTGGCAGTTGCGGCAACTGAATCTGCCATCCTTCCTGAAGAAGCTGTCCAGGGTCAGGGGCCATAGAATGAGGGTCACCAAGAAGAGACATCAAATTCTCCCACTGGTGAGACTAACTAGGATTATAAAATATCATTGGATGAAATGATGAATCTTGGCATGTATTTCAAAGAATTGTTTGATCATGATAAGTTATCATGTCATTTATAAGATCTTGGGTGTGAATGTTTTCCTTCGTCCGGTAAATTTTCTTATAATTTACACTTGTAATCATGAATGAAAAAAATATGCAGTTCCATCCAAAGAAGCTGTTGAACTGCCAATTCCTGAAGAGGGTGTGGACATTGATGTCAACCCTACCATTGCATAAACATTAGTTCAAGTGGAGCTAAACCCAGTAAACCCTCCTGAGACCCATCTTGAGATTCTGTTGAAACTAGGAAAGATGGGGAGGAGTCTTCTCAAGCTGTTGATCTATTGTTAGGTAATGATTCTACTGAGTTTTCAAGATAGACAACCAACTTTTATTGTTCTATGAAACTAACCATACTTTTAATTAATCAAATAGGGCCATCAACTTCAATAGATAGATCTGGAGGTGAAGTCTCAACTTCTACCCAAACAGCAGTAGAAGTTGAAGCAACCAGGGTCAGGGGGAAGGAGCAGAACATGGAACTTCCTTAAGTGCATTAATCCCAGATTACATGCCCCCCCTGTGATGATGATGTCAAATCAGACCCGGAGGTGATAAAGACACTCGTATTTTCACGACGCAAGGCATGGACCAACATATGGAAAATCATATCTGAAGTGACTCTTGAAGATCTATCATCGAAGATTTCCCAATTGTCGTCCTTGTTCGTCATGCCAGGACTTAGTGGTTTTGGATATCAAGAGATCCATACTACAGTGAAACAAGTCATCATAAGAAGGGAGCAGGAGAAAACGTGCTGTGAAGATCTGACCAGAGTGAAGCTGTCAGTCAATATCAATGAATTTGAGGTTGTGGTATCCTGGGCTGAGGATGACTATGCTACCAAGATGAAGGAGCTAAAGCATAAGATCAAAGATAAAGTCGTCCAGCAGATGCACCTTCAGCAACAGTTATATGTTGTTACTAGGGAACTCAACCAACTCAATAATTCTCTAGAGGGATCTCAAATTAATGGTATTAAATCCATCATAGATGCCAAGAGAGCACTCCATAAGGCTTAAAAGAGTGAAGTTGGTCGGGTGCATGAGCTTCAAGTAGCTGCTGATGAAGCTCGGGATTTTGTTCATCAAGTGAAGACTTATGTTGAAAGCCTCTTGTAATTTCCTGGAAAAGAGAAGGGGCTCCAATCTGTGGATGTACTTATAATCTCTTGTGCATCAATGAAAAATATTTTCATCCTCAATCATTTATGCACGCATTTCCTTTGCTACCTGATTTAGATTTTCACCTAAGCCAATGGGCCTAGTAAGCATATTTTGATTTTTTACTAGGATTATTATAAATGACCCTACAAACTTTGAATCTTTTAATTGCTCAATATTAACTAAATCATAAAAAATGTATGTTTAGTGAGTTGGAACTTGACTTTTATTCAGAGTTCCCTTGTCTTTTTGTGGGCAGTTTAAAGTCATGCACATCAGACATAAAGAGGCCAATGTTTAAGGTCGAAATAGCTTTGACCTAAATGGATTAAAATTGAATCAATTACTTGAAAATTTATCTGAAAACATATTACCACACTCAATTATGAGGGAAAATATGTAAACTACGACTTAAGAAAATTTGAATCTGAGGATTGATATGAAAAGAGATAAAAAGGCATTAGAAGAAGTAGTTCCCAAGAATGAAGTTACCATTATTTAACAAACCCATTAGGGGGTTGAATTATGTAGGGCCACCTAAGGGCATTGGCTGTATAGTCAAATAATAGTATCTTTTGGCTGATAGGTCCATTATGTAGACTACTTATGCAAGGCCACCTAAGGGCACGTGCTGCATAGTCAGGCAAATGAACTCTCAGAAATTTACTTTTCTACTGCTAAAAAAGCCAGTGAAAGTTTATGAGGATTCAAATTTTCCAAAGCCTAGAGTTTGCTATATGGAGAGAGGTACTTTAATATGGAGACGATATTTCCAAACAAGATTATCCAAGAACTGGATGAATGTCACTCCTATGAAGGTCTGACCCAAATGTAGGGAAGAGAAAATATAAACCATAGACTTAAATACTTTCAGATCATGAAAAAGGATATGAGACAAATATGTTAATGATGACTATTTTTGCGGATCCCTACATATTTTCATTAATAAAAATAAGGACAAAAGATGTTTTACTCCCAAGAATGAAGTTTCAATTATTTAACAACCTGTTAGGTGGTTGAATTACGCAGGGCTCCCTAAGGGAATTGGCTATATAGTCAAATAATAGTATCTTTCAGCTAGAAAGTCTGTTATGTATACTCTTTATGCAAGGCCTCCTAATGGCATGTGCTGCATAGTTAGGAAAAAGAACTCTAAAAAATTGGACGTTTTTGTGACTAGAAGTCACGAAAAGAGTTATGAATATCTGAAAATATTTAAGGTTAGGATTATAACACATAAAGATGGGTTTTGTCCAATGTATGCAGAGATACACAGATCAATGCAAACCATAATCATGTTGTGGCTGTATCCTGAATTGAAATATTGGACTTCACTACATATCCCATAAGGATGGGAATCAAGCCATACATAGTTCTTGAAATACAGTTTAATGTCATGTGTGACGAAAGTATGAGAGATCTTAGTTTAGGGTTATAGAGCTCATACCATTATAAGAAATACATAGTGTGTGTTTTTATGGGGACTTTTCAGCCAGGGGACTTAAAGTGGAATTTGGGGTTAGGCCCAAAAGACTAGGGGATGGATTCAAGGGACACTCAAATTTTCCTACGTATCCCATAAGGATGAGAATCAATCCCACGTAGTTCTAGAAATACCTTCTGTACAAATTTGGTTCGTACATGTGAAGGGTGAAAGGGGAATTTAGTGCAATGATGGTTTAACCCAAGATAAAAGGTTTAGGTGTTTCCATGTATGCACATAAATTTTCTTTTGAATATAACATGATTGAAAATCAATGTAAATAATGATTCCCTCTCAGGTGAGGGTATCAAAGAATATTGTAGTTTATTGTCGTACATGACCAAAGTGTTGTACAATTTAACGTCGTATAGAAAGGATGAAGGTGAACCAATGTAAAGATATTGATTCTGGGAGCGGTTTCACCTATCAACATCATATGAAATGAAGGTGAACCGATGTGAAGATATTGGTTTTGGGCTTGAACCTTGGGAGGTTGCCTACGCACCCAGCCTGGAAGGCAAGGATCAATGTTCACGTAGTTCAATTAAAGAATGAATTAGTGATCAAGTTGTTTTTGGGGACAATGATCTAAAAAAATGATGTCGGGACTTATGCGTGGTTAGTGGCCCAAAGAGGGTGTTATGGTTGAAATTTGTTCTAAGATCACGTGAGTCATACTCGGTGTGAGAAACAAGAGGTAACAACAACCTTAACGATGCACATTTTAATGTCATGTAGGACATATGAAGGGACTATGCAGTTTAAAGTCTTGCAGTTTGGACTATTGGTGCTGCACAGTTTAGTGTCATGTAGCAGGGAAAAAATACAGTTTAACATCACGTAGGACGTATTAAGGAATTTTTGTACAGTTTAGCATCATGTAGTTAGGGCGATGGGAACAATACAGTTTAATGTCATGTTAGACAAAAAGAGGATTGTGCAGTTTAATGTCATGCAGTAAGGACAAAAGAGAACACATTTTAACGTCATGTTGGATGTATTAGGGACTTTTTCACAGTTTAACGTCATGTTGGATGAAAAAAAGATGATACAGTTTAGTGTCATGTTCAACGTAAGTGTGAATATTTTACAGTCATATGCATAGACCCTGGATGGTTCAGTTTAATGTCATGCTGGATTTAAGGAACATGAAAATATTTTAAGGTCATATACATGGACCATTGTTGTATATTTTAATGTCATATAGGATGATGAAAGGGACATAGTTTAATGTCTTGTGGGATGAGAGAAATTCCAATAGTTTAAGGTCATATGCATAGACCATTGGTTATTCAGTTTAATGTCTTGATGGACGCAAGGGACTTCTGTACAGTTTAGCGTCATGTAGTTTTGATGTCACAATTTAACATCATGTTGGACTTATGGGGCATGCAAATAGTTTAAGGTCTTATTAATGGACCATAGATGGTTTATTTTGTGTTTATTCAAAATACTTCTTCAAAAATCTGGCACTGGTTGGAGTAGTGATGAGTTCTCCATCTATTGAGATTAAAGAATAAGCTCCATTAGAATAGACCTTATATAATGAATAAGGTCCTTCCCACTTTGGTTAAATCTTATAAGGTTTTTTTCCTGGTATCATTGGAGTTATGAGAACTAATATCAATTCTCCCTGAACAAATGAACGAAGACAAACTTTTTTGTTGAAAGCTCATGCTATTCGATTCTGATAGACTTCCAAGTGGTGCAGAGTGCACAATCTTTTCTCATCTAAATGTTCCAATTCATTCAATCTCTTTTGATATTTTTCATCTGTAGATGATTGATCACAAATTGCTACTCTGAGTGAAGGTAGTTGAACTTTAATGGGAAAGACTGCTTCCGTTCCATATACCAGTGAATATGGAGTTGACCACGTTGCAGTGCAGGTGGTGGTCCGATATGCCCATAAAGCATGAAAGAGTTTATCAAGCCATGACCTCTTATCTTTATCCACCATCTTTTGTAGTATATTTGACAGAGTGTTGTTGAAGGATTCTATCTGTCCATTGGACGTTGCATGATACCGAGATGAATGATTGGATTTGATGTTGTATTCTTGATATAACTTCTTCACCACGGATGAACAGAAGTTGGTGCCATTGTCCGTCAATATGGTATGAGGGAAACCAAATCTAGTAATGATGTTAGAATTGATTAATCTAAAAATGCTTTTAGAAATAACTTCTTTGAGAGGTATTGCCTCTGCCCATTTGGAAAATAAGTCAGTAGCAGTAAGAATATACTTAAACAGCTTGGCCATAGCTGAAGGGTAAGGTCCCACCACATCCATTCCCCATGTGGAAAATGGCCACGAGTATTTAGATGTATAAAGAAACTCTAGAGGTTGATGAATGAAGTCGACATGTACTTGGAATGAATGAAACTTCTTTGTGAAATCAACACAATCTTGTATCATTGAAGGCCAAAAGTATCCAAGCCTTCGAATTTGATCAGATAGTCTGTGTCCAGTCTGGTGGGCACCACAGAATCCTGCATGCACTTCTTTCATGACAGCTATTGTCTCTTCACCATCAATGCATCTGAAGAGAACTCCATCAAAACCACATTTGTAAAGAATTTTCTCTAAGTGGTCTGGGCTATCATAAAGAGTGAAATTGACCACATGTCTCTGGACTTGTTCTTTCCCGGCTCTATCAGGTGGAAGTGTTCCATTTTGAAGTTATTCCCTGATAGGTGTCATCCATCATGTAGTATGACCATATGGTTTAGATATGGGACTAATTTCATTGATTTCCTCTATTCTGGGTTGAACATAAGGTGAAATTGTACGACGGTGGGCAATATTGATGGTTGTCTCATTCCGATTTGGATCTACCAGAGTTGTGGCTATATTAGCCAGTGCATCAGCTTAGGCATTTTGTGACTGCGGGACATAAGAAAATGTCATTTCTGAAGGGAATTCCTCCATTAACTATCTGATGTAATCATACAAAGGGATTATTTCTTCTTTTCTGATAGTATAATCCCCATTGACTTGTTTGATTACCAGGTCTGAATCACCTTTCACCTTTAAGTGATTCACTTGTGCTTAAAGTGCCAACTCCAATCCTGCAATAAGAGCTTGGGATTCCACTTCATTATTTTTACCACCTCCCAGTAATGAGAAGGAATAGGGTAACACTAACTTTTCTGGAGAAATGATCACAATTCCCAAGACAACTTTGTTGAATTTAGGATTTTCCATTTTCCTCCCTATTAGACTTTTAGAAGCACCATCGAAGTACATTTCCCATATTTGAAGGCTTTCTTGAATAGATAAGACTTCCTCATCAGGGAGATCAATATTTGAAGATGTGACTTCCACTGAAGGGTGTTCAGTAAGGAAATCAGCCAAATCTTGGCCCTTTATTGCCTTCTGAGACACATACTGAATGTCAAATTGCTGCAAGATAACTTCCCACCTTTCCAGACATCCTGTAAGCATTGGATGACTAAGGATGAATTTGAGCGGGTTATTGGGAGATACCAATTGGACCTCGTGATGTTGCAGGTAATGTCTCAAATTTTGAACTGCAAAGATTAATGCTAGGCATCACTTCTCAATACTTTAATATCAGGTTTCTGCTTCAAGAATAGTCCCACTGAGATAGTAGAGGCTGTTTTCATTCCCATCATCATTCTTCTGAGCAAGAAAGGCACCCAATGATTGCTCTAGAGCTATCACATAGAGGATAAGTGGCCTTCCTTCAATATGTGGCATTAATACTGGTGGACTCAAGAGATACTTCTTAAGAATATCGAATGATTCTTAACATTCTTCAGTCCACTTGTAAATAACTCCCTTCTTCATCAATTTGGTGAAGGTTAAGCTTTTGCCTGCCAAATTGGCGATAAAATGCCGAATATAGGCTAAGTGTCCTTGAATTCCTCTCAATTATTTCAAATTTCAAGGAGGTGACATACCAAGGACTGACTTTGTCTTCTCAGGATCGACTTCAATACCACGATGGCGTACAACAAAGCTGAGGAATTTTCCTAAGGTTACCCCAAAAGCACATTTTAAGGGGTTCATCTTCAAATTATGTTGTCAAAGCTTGCGGAATATGACTTCCAAATCAGCCAAGTGATTAGATCATTGTTTGGATTTGACAACCAAATCATCCACATAAAATTCAACAAACTTCCCTAAAAAAGGGTTTGAAGATACGAAGCATGGCACACTGATATGTTGCGCCTGCATTCTTTAAGCCAAAGGGCATTACCCGGTAGTAAAACACACCCTGAGGGGATATGAAGGCTATAGATTCTTCATCTTCTAGATCCATTCAAATTTTTTTTATACTCGAAATATCCATCCATGAAGGAAAGTGCTTCAAAGCCAGCGGTTGCATCAATTAAAAGTTCTTTGATTGAAACTGGAAAATAATCCTTAGGACAATGCCGATTAAGATCTCTGAAATAAATGCAAACTCTAATTTGTCCATTATTCTTTTTCATAGGGAAAATATTATCCAACCACTTGGGATATTGAACTTCTCTGATGAAGTTAGCTTTGATAAGCTTACCCACATCAGCTTCAATTTTGGAAGCATAAGTTGGGTGTGTTCTTCTTGTGGCTTGTTTAAATCCTCGATGTTCTTCTAGTAAACCCAAATGATGAGTAGAAACATCAGGATCAAGCCCGAGAATCTCTGTATAGTTCCAAGAAAATATGTCTTGATTGTTCTTTAAAAAGTAAATATACATATCTTGTTCTTCAAGAGTCATGGATGCACTGATTAAAGTGGGGCGTGGATCTTCTTTTGTACCTAGATTGATTTCTCTAAGTTCACCCACAATGGTAGAGATACCCTCTTCAAATGTTGGAGGAGAATCTCTGAGATCTTCTTATTCTTCTTCAACATGTGTTATTTCTTATATTTCTACTTGCAAAGTAGATGGCGAAGCAGAATTTCCATGGTCAGAAGAGATGTTAAAACTTGAACATCTTGAAGAAGAAGCTTCCATTTATGACACAATTGATGATGAATGGTCTTCCTTGGGTAATAAAGAGAATATTATAGATTTAGAATCAACATCATCGTTAACCTCAAGTATTGCTATAACTTCTTCTGGACTGGTTAGAGAAGTATAGACTTGCTGGATTTCAGCAGAAGAAATAAAGACATATCCATTTGAGCTTTCATCTTGCATGGTGGATCACCAATTTCTCCCATGTTGTCTGGATTGATTGCTGTAGTTGACATTATGGATCATTCCATAAGAGTATTTTGATTTGGATCTATCCTGTCAATTTGACTGATAGGAAACACATAATCTGTACTCACATGCACAAATGGATTTACTGGAATCTTTTCCAAACCATATGGAGCATTAACTTTGGTAATCTCCCTTGTTGTGGATTTCTCCTTTCCCTTCATGTGATAGAATTCCGCCTCAATGTATTGATATTCACATGTCTTGAACTAGGTCTTATCACCATACAATGTCCCAACTTGACCATCAAAACAATATTTGAGACATTGATGGTATGGTGAAGGGATAACTGCATGTCGATGTAGCCAGGGTATACCAAGCAAGATGTTAAAGGCTGAATCTTGATCAACAACCATGAAATCTGAATTGGATACAAGATCTCCGAACTGATTTATGATTGTAATCTCACCCAGTGGTTCTTGTTAATTTTTATCAAATCCTTGTAACATCATATTAGAAGAAGATAAATCAGATTCTATGAGGCCCAATCGACGAAGTGTACGAATGGGTATGAGGTTGATTCTTGAACCATTATTAATGAAAGATTTTCAGATATCTACACCATTGACCTTTCCAGATAAGTACAAAGGTCTAATATTTCCATGCACGACATCATCTTCATCTTCATCTATGAAAGATATCAATGGATGGCATTCTGCAGGATTATTTCTAACATGGTAGGCTTCAACTGCAGCAATTTCAGTTTCAAACTCCTGAGGACTTGACAAAGCCTCGATGAGTGCCTCCCGAAGATCTTTTGATAGATTCAAAGCATCCAGAATTGATAACTTGGCTGGTACTTGGGCCAGGTGTTTCAATACATCATAATTTTGATCCAGAGGTCTGCGTTTCTCAATAGGAACATGTGGTTTAGCAGGTGACTTGGAAGTTGATGCTTTGGAAGTTGATGCATCTTGTATTGGGATAGGAGTTGGCAATATTCCTGGATTTGGAAGATTAGACCGATTAGATCCATTTACTTATTGAGAGGATAAATATGGAACCCCCAACTGATCCTCCATAGTAACTATGCCAGGACTAAATTTTCTTTTGGTAGAAGAACTTTCTTGTTCTTGTTGACCTCGCTGAAGGGATCTACTACGAGTTTCTTCTATATACACAGCTCTAACAGGAGTATAATTGGAATAGTGGCCTCTGAAATATCCATGTCTTCCTCTGTATCCTGAGCCTCTGGAACTTCTTCTGATTCCTCTATTTGATACAGGGAATTCAGGCTCATTGAATTCCAAACTGTGATTGGCATAAGGATATATTAAGTGAATCATATTAACAGATCCAAATATCAATTCTTCATCTGATGAAGACTCTACCTGATTAGCCTATTTAGTCTATGCCATTTGGTGGGGTGGTGCCCATTACATCGAAGTAGATGGCATGAAATCTGCCAGAATCAAAGATTACGTAGGCTTTGACACATACTCATCTTCTTCTGATTGTTCCCCTTTCTTGGAATTCTACCATTTCTTTGAGGATTTTCCCTCTAATAAAGAGAGTTTTGCTATGGAATTCATGGTAGAAGGAATAATTGGTTTCTTTAATTGTGTTCACAAAATAGAATGAGTTCGGTTGATTGTATTTCTGACCATACAATCATCATATTTTTGTGCTTTTTTTTTCTTGACTTCTTGCCACTCACCTTCCTCCTCTAGAACTATAGCAGTAACACATGATACCTGAGCTGAAGAACCTTTCAGTTTGACTTGTCCCAAATCGACCATTTTTTACAGGAGGTCTTTGAAAACAAAACACTCCTAAATGGGATGCCCCAACATTTGATGAAAGGGGAAATAATTGGGATGGTCTTCATCTCCATCCTTATTCGGCCTCTTGGGCATTGTAAATTGAACCAAATTATTTTCCAGAGCTGAAATGATGTAACCAGGAACTTGTTCATTTTAGAAAGAGTATGTTTTTCTCTTCAGATCCTCAAATTGCTTCCGTCTTTGATATCTTTGATCATCTTGACGAAACGTCCTCTGTTGTTAACGCTTAGGAGGCGGAGCCCTTCAAGAAGATGAAGGCCTTGAAGTAGAAGTAGGTACAGGTGCTTGTTTAAGTATAACTGTAGCAGTCTCTACTTTACCCATTATCCTTCTTGGAGCTGATGGAATTACATGAGCTTTATCATTAGTCTTTATAAGAGAATATTCAATCTGTTGAGTGATTTAAGTAAGGTCTCGAAACCCTCCTGTGTATTTCACAGGGATCAACGGAGTGTGTAATTCTTCACGCAGATTTTCCACACATATTGGTAATAGTTCTTCTTGAGGGAGTACTAAGATTAGGGAATATGTTAATCCCTTCTAGCGACCAATGAAATCTGAGACCCTTTCATTCTCCATTTTCTTACAGTTTGTAAGATCAAAAACTATTGTCCTTGGCAACATTGAGATGAACTGAAGAAGGAATTTTTGGCGAAGATCCTCCCACCCGGTAATTGACCGAGATTTCAAGCTTGTATATGAAACAAAAGCTAGTCCTTACAAGGTTTGCACAAAGCATCTGAATTTCACTGCTTCTTGCTGTTCCGGAGTTCCCATCATAGGATCGCAAAAAGACACATAATGCGTCAAATACTATTCAGGATCACCTGATCCATTGAAAATAGGGAATACAAGGTTCCTAAAACTTGATGGGGGAGGGATTGAATCTACCCATTGAGGGTAAGATCTCTTTTCTGGTTGAACCTACACATGCTTCCCTTCTATAGTCTCTAACCGAGATGTTAATGACTCAATGGTATTTATTAAATTTTGAGAAACGTCTAGTTAAACTTGGTCTTGGGCAGGTGCAATAATTGGAGTCTGGATAGGCATGGTGGATAGTACTACAACTGATGGTAGCACCATAGATTGTTGTTACACTTGACCTGTAGGATTAGACCTATGAGGGTGTATTGATAGAGGAGGATATTCTTGATCCATCTCAGTATCCACAACAAAATCCATTGGTTGACTAGCTCCAGCATGCTTAGGAGGAATACTACCCTGAAGTAGTTCTGCATTCAACCTCCCCAATTCCTTCATTTCTTCCTCTTGTTGTGCAAATGTTTGATCTAGTGAGAGCGATTGGACTTCTCCATAGGAAGGGTTTATAACCTGATTCTTTCCTTTCCCCTTGTTGGCTCCCTTTCGAAGAGGGGGAAGTGGGTTACTTAAAGGATTACCCAAATTCTGGGTAAACCTTTGATTTCGTGTACGCACACCTTATTCATTTGTGTCTGTGCATTTAACTTCATGAGAAGTAACCTCTTCATCTGATCCCTCTGAGTGAACCTCATCTGGTGGATCAACAACAATGACATTAATGAAATTAATTGATGCATAATGCATTGCATCCCATCTATCAGCATTTTTGTGATATTGTCTTATACCATGCCCCTGACGAGACATTGCCTTTTGTTGATTTGATCCCTCAGGAACTTCTTAGAGAACCGTAATTTGGAGAGAATCTCCTGATAATTTGGATCATCGTTCTTCTTGAGGATTCTTCCCTAATTGAGAGAAGACTGACTTTCTCTAAAGGAGAGTTTGAGGATTTGAAAAAGTCTATAGTCCTGTGGACTGGGGCTGTTCCTACTGTCTTTTATCAACTCCTCAAATCCTATTTATTGATTCTGAGGGTTAGGTTAAAAGGGTACCTAGTCTGGAAAGATGGGGTGGTTTTTGACATGCTATATCTGAGACCTTCTTAAAAGCTCTCCCGATCTTGCGGACCTTAGTTATGAAATTTGCTGGATGCATCAACCTGCATCCACTTTTATCACCCGACTCAAAAGACCGTTGGATTATTTCTGACACTTCTTTCACTTGGTGATGTGCTTTCTCTAAACGAGATACCAGTTCAATATTCTCATTTTCTTGATGTAGGAGTAATTCAACAACTTGTTCTCTGTATGATTGATTTTGAGAGGAACTAGTTGAGGCCTGTTCTTGGGCAAGCTTTGGATTACAAACAAAACCCATTGACTGTGGCTGGCCATGGGCAATAACATTGCATGAGACCATTTTCAACAAGCTTTACTGACTGGAGATCACAGTGAAATGTAGTGCTCCATGAACAACCCATCCTCTGACATGAATACCTGATAGGGCTTTTGAAATTAACTGGCGCAATCTTCTTAGTGCGCCAAGGCATGGACGTTGAAGGGATCTCTACTGCTTTTCAGCCTTCAGATATCGAGAGACTGATAGAGTTGCCAAATCAATCTGACCTTGTAACCCTTCTATTATCTTAACATGATTTTCATATTCATCATAAGATAATACTTTATTTTTCAACTAACAAAGAGTTTTCCATATGTTGAGTCAAATATCATGAATTCCATCTTCCATCAACATCTTTGGAATGTCATATTGAGAGTCATCCAGAGGCCAAAACATGACTGGCACTTCACCTTTCACCAGTTTTTTTCTCATGTTCATCATTTTCTCTTTATCATTCAATGAAGATTCTTCTACCTGATTAGACCAGAGCTAGTTCTTTCTTGTTGCTTCATCGGATTCAACAAGACTGGTAGAGAATCCACTAATCAAACTAGAAGATGTATGACTTAGGGGTGGTTCAGAGAATGAACTACACCCTGGGCTATCTTCTGGTTGAGAAAGTATTTCACCTGCTAATGGTAAAGCATCAGACATGACTGGCTTCACATTTTCAAGTGCCTCAAGATAAGAGGGATTTCTCATCACTGCATTGTCTTCTGAATAATTTTTTAGATAATGTGAATCACTACTGCAGAGAGGACTTTCGCAGTGAAATACATCATCATGGGGAGGACCACCATGGTGGGTTACAACAAAAGATGAAACATTTTTCTCCTTAGTCTTCTGGCCACATAGAGGGTTATTGTAGCTCTCATCTGAAGATGAAACTGCAAGATCGACCGAACTTTCATGAAGCAAGCATTCATGAGGAAGTGTCTATTGAAGACCTTCGGAATTAATGTTCCCACTATTGGGAAATGAGGGAGTAGAATCTTGGATTCCAACTGATAATTGTCTGAGGGCTTCAAGAACTCCGGCATCGAGCAAGGCCTTGTTATAGATTAGATATTGATTTCTTGACTATGCTGGGCGGGTCTTTTTCTTAAACGCCTTCTAACTCAATTTGGCAGGTGTATGTGCCTGCTCAGGAGAAATGATCAGGTTAGGCTGATTATCTCTGCTCAAACAAGGTGTATGTGCCTGAATTGGTTGTTATTATGATATGGGGGAGTACACCCCACAACCCTCTTAGACTAGAATAGATGTGTGTGTCTGTTTCGGAGGGAAATATTGATGCGTCACTCTACTGGTAGTGATAAATTTATGTGTCTTTCTTTGAGATGCTGCTAAAGATGTTATAATAACCTGGAAAGCATCCAGAATATGAGCAGGGATTTTCTTCTGCTCTTTCACCATTGACAGAATGTGCTTGGTGGCTTCAGCATCCTGAACAGGGATATACGTCCATTCTGTGATTGGAGTAGGTGTGTGTTCCTGCTCCTGTCCTCCTTTTCCTATCAATGAATCCTAATAGTACTCAAGTGTAAGGGCAGGGAGTTCAGTCTGCCTCCTATTTATCACTGAAGATTTCCAACTTACTTCTCCGAATGCTACCAAATGAGATTATCGGTAAGCTTGATCAATACTAGCAGGTGTATGTGCCTTCTGATTGCACTTCACTGAACGTGGATGATGAGCTCCATCATATGTAGTCATACGAGCCTGCTGACTAGCTGATGATTTATAAATAGGTGTATGTTCCTATCTATAGTACTCTGCGGGAATTTCCTGGTGGGATTAGCGTGATGCTTCTAGACGAGTCTGCTGGAAAGCGGAATTAAAACAGATAGGTGTGTGTTCTCGCTCGTTGCTTTCCACCAAGTTAGGTTGGTGGACTTCTCTGGAGATGGTAGAGATGAGAACCTACTCACTGTTGACCGGATTTTTCCTCTGGCAGTTTGTCTTGCCTACTCGGGTTCGAGGAACCATAGCCGAATGCCTGGAAACGATACCCTCATCATGTTGAGGGCGCACTGCCGCACGAGTCTGGCGGCGATTGTTGATGGGAGTCCTCGGGAAGGACTCCTGTCTCCTTGAATTAAGGCCCTGAGGGACCTACTCATTCACCTCCCTAGAATACGGGAGTGAATGGTGATTTCATTCTGGGGATAACGACCCGAAACGGTTGGAGACGGTAGTTAGCACTGCGTACTTCTTGATCACTGGTCATCACTGTCTGGATGACCAGGGTGAATTGTTCACTTGGAGGGCTTGTCGAGCATCCTCTAGAGTTGGAATGGTACCGTGTTGATGTTACTCCTTAACCGGTGCATTCGATACCCAGCGTTGAAGACGCTGATTAGGTGATGTCGTCCTCAGAGCGGATGATGATCCAGAAGGAGTAGCAGTAGTGGCATTTGCAGTAGAGGTTTTCACAGTAGACGTATTCACGGGTGTGAACTTAAGAGAAGCCATTTTGGAAATGCATAAGATCTTGGAAAAGAGTTCCTGTTTGATATAACAGACATAATCAAGATAAGTCCAGCCACTACATCTTTTGGATGAGCACATATGTTATTGATTGTCTCGTTGGACCTCTCGTTGAGTTAAAATAGGGGCCTAACAAATAGGTAAAACATCATTTTAACTTGGTTAAGGATTCACGTTGGGTTCACCATTTTTTGTTTCCTCTGGAATTGGGGATGACCTCATTGATTCAAGGTTTAAACATTCTAATTGGTTTCTAACGAGTTTGTTCGTAGAACCAAAAACATCCAATGATTCCATATCCATTTGGACCTAATTTCTAAAGGTAGGTTCTCATTAGTTGTGGACTGATGAGGCTTAGGAATTTTCATTGGTCGAGAGGATGGGAGGTCGGACTCATCACACCTTTTTGAGGGGAATTATTGTCTACTTCGGGAATCTCTTAATAGATTTAAGTTATGTTTGTGAATCCTTATTACATTACCAAGTATAAAATGATCTTTCCTTTAGATATGACAATGAATGATTGATATGTAAGAAATTTAGAGAATCTTTTATATGTATTCAAGGTTATTCATCAATAGAGAATAATCTATATTTTTTAGAGATTCTTAGTCAATGTTATCCTTCAATACATAAAAGTCTCTTGGTCATTATGATGACCATACTAGTTTTAAAACCACTTAGTGGGGCACTGGAAGTTTATTGTCATTCAGAAGGATATGGATTATTTCAGAGTTGGAATTTTACCCGATGATAGGCTACCTACGTATCCTTTGTTTTGGAAAAGTAATAAGAACCCACATAGTTCAAGTAAGGGAGTATGATGTTAATGCATGATTGATGGCTCAAAGAAAGATGTCATGATTACTTTTACACTCTAATCTCACGTGAGTCATGCTCGGTGTGAGAAACAAGAGGTATTGCTGAAACCATAAAATTATGCCATGAAAGATGAAATGATGTGGGGATTATGTATGTATGACATCCAAAATAGATGATGATTAAGATTTACTTCCGGGAAGAAATCCAAGAACAAGGTCCATAAAGGTATATGTACTTCATTGAGATTTGGGTACTCTAACTTGGGGATTACTCCTCAAGAAGATGCCCAAATTAGGAGGGGACTCATGATTGGGTTTTACTCCTGATAAGGAAGCCCATATTAAAAGTAAATTAATACTGGTTAAGAGAAATTAAGACTAGAGCTTACTCCTGAGAAGGAGGCCCAAGTTAAATGGATTTGAAAACTAGGGATTACTCCTGAAGAGGAGGCCTAGGTTAAGAGAATTTTAAAATTAAGGGATTTGGGGCTTACTCCTAAAGAGGATTCCCACATTTGTAGATTTTATACTGGGGTTTATTCCTAAAAAGGAAGCCCAGGTTAAAGGAATTATGGTTGGGGATTACTCCTGAGGAGGATGCCCAATTAAGAGAATTTAGACTAGGGATTTCTCAAGAGAATGAAGCCCAGGTTAAGGGAAATTATGAATGGGGATTACTCCTAAAAAGGGAGGCCCGGGTTAAGGGACTTGAAAAATTAAGGGACTTGGGGCTTAATCTTAAAGAGTATGCCCATATTTGAGACTGGGGCTTACTCCTGAAAAGTAATCCCAGGTTAAGAGAATTATGGTTGGGACTTACTTCTAAGGAGGATACCCATATTTTGGGAACTTTGAGACGAGGCTTACTCCTAAAAAGAAATCCCAGATTAGAGGACTTGGGGATTACTCCTAAGAAGGATGCCCAAATTAATGAAAATTTGGACTGGGGATTACTCTTGAAAGGAGGCCCAAGTTAAGAGAATTATGGTTGGGGCTTACTCCTGAGAAGGATGCCCAAATTAGGGTTCTCTCATCTTAAAGGATGAGTTTGAACGAATGAAATCTCTAACTTTAGTGACATAAAGATGTGTGAATCACTAGGTTTTGAGAGATGTTCCACAAAATTCATTTCAGATAAGGAATTCAATCAATAAAACATGCCATAAATGGCTTTGAAGAGTTTCATGAAGACTGAATCTTGAAAATGAGAGGTGGAATGGCATAAGAGAGGTTAAATGGGTAGGAAGGGCACCCAAAAATAGAGGGGCGTGCAAGTACTGGGGGGTCACGCAGATATTGCATGGGCGCACAAGTCTTGTTCATGCAAGTATACTTGCATGACACATATTTACTTGGGCGATCCATGACCAGTATAGTAATACTTGGGCGATCCTTGACCAAAGACTTTAGAATTATCCTGTGGTAATTCCAAAAGAGTGGTGCGCAAGTTTCAATGAGTAGGTAAGGAGGCATACAGGTGTGTCCATTTCCCTTATGGGTAAAACACTTAGGATCTCAAGTGTTAGTGAATTCTAACACTTAGACCTTATTCTTCTTGTTTAGACCTTCCATTCTAGGTAAATAATTACCATAGAAGTGTTTGGAAGACTTGAAGAAGAGAATTGGGCATTCAGAGCTCTATATCTGAATTTTGGAAAAACTCCTCCACAAATGGGGGGCCCACTGGGGGTAATTATAGGCTGGAGAAGACCCTAGGTGGTTTTCAATGAAGGCGCACAAGTCACTTGCGCGACCATTAGGCGGCACGCAAGTGTACTTGCGCGACAGTGAGTGAACTTGCGCGACCCAAATGTATTTGACTCTTTTTTCATTCCTTTGTCGATTTTTTGATGTTTTCTTCAAAGGATGAATCAATTTGTGCTAAGTCATTTCCCTTTCCATTCATTTAGACAATGTGACGAAAAGGAGCATCAACAATGGAAAAGTTTTTGAGAAGAAAAAGAGAATAATATTTAAAATTTGTTTTATAAGGATTTATAAATAAATGAACCATGAAAATCTACAATTTTTTTCCAAAAGTAAAAGGTAAAATTATTTGAAAATATTTACTTTTTAAACAATATTTATTAATATAGATTTGAAAAATAAATAAATACTTAATAAAAGGGGAATAAAAATACACCGATACTTGAAAATTAAGTAAATTTATTTCTAAATAAAATGTTTAGTGGATAATGAAACATTTTATTTTTAAATTGTGGAAAAACCTTTTGAAAATTTTGAAATAACTTTGTTGAAAACTCTCATAGTTAAAAAAGGTATTAAATTTTCCTTTTAAAAAGGATAAAAAGGATTATTATAATACTATAAACTAATCAATATTATATTCCCAAAGACCGAGTGGAACATTTACAGAATGTAAGAATATTTATATGTAATAAAAAACCATTAGAATACATTAGAATATTTATTAACATAATTATTTTTTTATTAAACAATGAAATCACAAAGGGATAAGACTTTGATATAAAACATGATTTAAATAGAAAATAAGGTACTATTACAAAATAATATCATCATAATTTATATTATATCAATCTTTAAATATAATTGTCAAAGAGAAGACATTATAACCCAAGGATAATATCTGAGTCATGAAAACCGATTACAACTTGAGTAGTATTTAAATCTAATCCTTATGAAAGATATAGATTAAAATTGGACAAATATTTCCCTGAAAAATATAAATTAAGGATATTATATATCATATAATAAGTATATACCAAACATAAATGTAATTAGGATCATAATACAAAAAATGTATCAAAGAGATAAATTTGAGATGAAAACCATTACAACCAGGGTACAAATTCAATAAAAAACCATAAAAAGGGTGATCATAAAATTAAATATAAATTAAAATGGATAAAATATAATTCATGATATATTATTTCAAATAGCTAGTACAAACACCTCTTAAATTAAGAATTGGTGCATAAATATTAACTATGTCTTGATGAAGGGAAATTGAGATGAAATCCCTTAAGATCTAGGTAAAAAATTCAATAAAAACCTCATAAAGGGAGATAATTAGATTAAGATTAAAATAAAATAAATAAAAATATATTTTATAATATATTTTATCATATAATTAGTATATGTACCAATTAAATAGGAATTGGTTCATAAATATGAATTACATCTCAATAAAATTAAATTGAGAGAAATTCATTACCTTGTTCCCTATTCATTATGAACTCATTATTAACTTACTAAATTATCAAATATTGTTTATTAGATACCTCATTTTTATCCTTATTCTTATATATTTAGTTTAATATGGAAAATTTATCATCATATGGTATTTATTTATTATATTTTTTCCCTTGTTTTTGCGTGAAAATTGAATCAGTTTTAGTTTATTTTGGTAATCTTAGTGATCAAAGGTTAAATTTTAAGAATAAGTTAAAAGAATAATATAAAAATCTCAAAAAATAAATAATATTAATTTTATTATTCAATTATAATAATTTTAGTATTTAATTTCCCATATTCATCCATGATCTCATTTTAAAGTGTTTTTTATGTTGGTGGTTAAAATAACCCAAACTTGAATACACATTAACTAGATTGGTGATTATGGTTAAAATGTATTTATTCTAGCATAATATCATTATAATAGAATAATAATGATACTATTTTCATCTTTTTTTATTAATTTCAAATATATTTAATTATTTTTGGATAAATAATCAGAAACAAGATGAGAATTGAAATAATAATTCTCTGTTGAGGCAGTAGTCCTCACACACTCATGATTGAAGTTCCCTTATTATTCTAAGTGGATGGAAATAAATAAATATGGGTTTTAACATCAATATAAAAAACATAATTACACTAATATTACTTAATTAAATACATTATCATGGTTATTATATATTTGGAAGAGTAATACTTAGAAGAAAAACATAATAAGAAGATAATACTTACTTTGGAGACCTGTCTTATAAATCTCATAGAAATTGGAGTGAATAGGATAAATTTGACTGATCAAAGGATTATTTTATTTATAAATTTTTATTGTCAGACTAAATTGGAATAATATGATGTATTAATTTTAAGGTGATTGTATCTTTGAAGGTTGGGAGTGGTATCCTTTTATAGAAGACGAAATGGGTCACTTTTGGAAACACAATTTATATTTTAATAATTCTATAACATTATTCCAAGGTAAATGGATCCAAATTTTTGAAATAATTGAGTGTTTTATCTATTTGGGTTGATCAATTATTAATAAATTGTTTCCATGTAAGTTTTTAATATGTTATAGTGTTTTGAACATTAAGTTTTTAGATTTTACTCTTTTAAATTTAAATCAGGTAACTAGCTTTTAACTAAGTGATTTAATGTTTTATTAAACAAATAACCTAAAAAAATAACCAAATTTTAGTTTTATGTAATTAAATTTATACTCTATTGAAAAAAATTTAATTTATAAATATTATAAAATTTAATTTTATATTAAAACATATAATTTGTAGAAAAATGTTTTAGCAGAAAAATGAAAATTTTACCATTATGGATTCTTAATCTTATTTAGTATTGATTATTAATTAAAATAGTGGTAATAAATTTATTCATGTTTTTATATATCATATAATATTAATTATTTAAATTAATTTAATTTATTTCATTTGATTCAAATTCCATGATATTAATAAAATAATAAATTTAAAATAATTGTTTCACTATTATCATGGTAATTAGCATTAATCCTAACAATATAAATTTTATGCCCAAAAATGAAAATGTAAATATTAAATGATATTTAAATTACTATTTAAATTACAATATTCAACTTATGAAATTGAAATCTATGTAAAGGGAAATTAATCTTAACATTAACACATGTAACGCGTAAAAATCTGTTTTTTATATAAGTGTATTTTTATGCATAAAGCTCATGTATAGGTAAAAATAATCAATGGTATTGATTATACTACTTTTAATAAGATAATAATTGTCTAAATTATAGTTTTTTTAATATTAAAATAAATCCAAAATGTAATTTTACCATTCATAAAATTTAATTAGATAAACACACAACATATAGTTTTCATAAAATATTATTTGATTTTCTAAAATGATATTCATGGGTTTTATAAATTGTAATAAATAATTTTAAATTATTTATTTTACAATATATATATATATTTATATTAAATATTTTTAAAAAATTTCTATGTCATATAAAAGTGATGATATTAGAAACAACGATACTTGTTTACTATTTACCTAAAACATGGTAATTTTTTAAAAACCTAAAAAATAAATCCAATACTAATTTTTCTATGAGTAATTAGAAAATGAATTTTCTCTTGTCAAATTTTATTTATAAGTTTGTAAATTTATATTTTATAAACTAAAATAAATAATATAATTAAAAGAAATTTTATTTAAAATAACCTTTTCAATATTAACTCATATTAATTATTTATCTTCTAATGGTAATAACTATAAATGGTTTACTATCTTAGTGTTTGTTATAGATGTATTAATAATGTATTCATAATATATTGTTTTATATTTACATTATTTTTAGCATGTGACATAATTTATGGGATATTTTATGTAATTTAAGGGATTTATAACCACAGGTTGTTATATTCTACCACCTTAAATATTTTTTCCCTCACAATTTAATTATCATTTACTTGTAGGAATTGAAAAAGGTGGAGAAAAGATTGAAATTACTCAAGATATTATCTCTAATAATATATTATCCTAAATATCAAAGGGAATACTATAAAACAAATATCTTCCCTATACATTTCAAGTAAATGAATTTTATAACAAGATATTAAGACCGATGAGAAGGATTCAATTTTATTCTTAGATATATAATAGTTTTCCTTGAACTAAAAGATAGACACAATTTATTTATAATGTTTTTTTCCATATTCTTGAAACTTATGTGGATTCAATGTCAATACAATCATTATATTTGGAAAATCAAATAATTTTTTTTAAAGTAGGATATTATAATTTGAAAAAAAAATATTTTCACAAACATAATAATAATACCACTAAATGTTTTCCTTAAAATAAATGTCACTAAGGGTGGTGGCTTGATGTTCTTAGAAAACACCCTACATATAATAAGGTTTAAATAAATAGAATATATCCACTAGTCCAGGGTTTTGGGTGAGTGAAACCTAATTTCCAATTTCCTTTTCATTGATACCCATTGAATATGTTATTTCTTTATAATTTTATCTAAGATGTTAGGGTCTTCTACCATCCTCATTAGTCTTTGGATTAGGTTATTGAATTAGATATTTCCTGAGTTCTATTCACATAAGAAATTGAATTATTTGTGGTTCCCTTTGATGATTTCTATCTTTATTCCACATGTTTATTGAACTCTTCATTTACCTTTATAGTTTAATGCTCAATTACATCCTATAAAACAAATAAATAATATTCTAGTCCCTTTGATGAAATTACCTTGGTGATTATTCCCACATTTTTGACATATATAAAAATTGAACATTTTTTCATTCATCATATTCATCAATTAATCTTTCATGATATTCCATATTTATCTTATTTGGTGTGTTTGGGACTTTGATCATGTTAATATTTTTAATCACATTTTTCAATAGTTAGTTTCACATATTCACAAGGTTCTTCACTCCAACTCACATTCTAATAGGTTTTTTGTGGAGGTAATATTTACACAATCACTCAAACCTATGGTTTATTCTAGTGCCATCCATTAATAAAATTAAAAGGGTTGAAATTAATGATAAAACATTAAAAATATATGGTAATTATCATAATCATAAAAGGAACAATCATGTTGGAATATAGTTCCTTTATTTCAACCTATATCAACATTATTTTTACCTAGGTTACTTTTAAATGGGTTATCGTACACTTTACAACCAAATCCCTTAAAGTAACTAGGAAATGAATCCTTAATAGTGGTTTGTGATGATCATATAATAAATAAGAATGTCCCCCAAGAGTGTCTAGCCATGTGTGAAGTCTTAGGCCCTATAATTATGCATTAGGGTGATGATCAAGTCAATTTTCAACCAACCCTTTTTAGGGTTATTACCCCTAGGTGAAACTGTGCCACAACTTCAACCACTTTCCATTATCTATATGTGGATGTATAGATTAGAAAACCACTTACTCAAGAATATATCAATATTTTTGGATATCACCATATATATACTCATCTATTGTGTTTTCACTAAGGTTATCTAACCGTAATACCAATGTTAAATAAACTAATACACAAAATAACTAAACCTTTCATTTGATATAAATTATTGAAACCCATGATAAACATATATAAAAAGTATATTGATACCACAATTTTATTAATATATCTCTGAAATAGTTGCAAAACCCAAGGACCAAAATGTTTAGTGTCTTGGTTACTAGCTATATAAACATCTTTTTTTACAACACTTGTTAAAATTTCACCATAACCATTCTTCTATAGACTCTATTATATACATATCATATTATTAATCATCTTCATAAGATTGGGAATAAAAATAAATAAATGTACTGATCTTTAATGCTTAGTAATTGAATATTATCAAATAATCATAATGGTTATATCATAAACCTAAGGTAAAACATGATCAAAGAAGAAATATCAGATAAAAAGATCATGGAATAATTAATGAAAAACATCAGACTTGATTAAGAATCAAGGATAATTTAATAAGAACATAAGACCAAGGAATGTTCATATAAAATATGGATTAGAATAACATATTGAAAACCCCAAAAAAACATGAAATCATAACATAAGAAAAATAGAACATATTTAGAACATGGAATATCATAAACATTTTTCATATCTTGAAAATAAATAATCACTTAGGAAAATGAAAGTGTCATAAAAATGAGCATAAATAAACATACCATAGTGGAGAAGGTTTAACAACCTAATTCCCATCACATTTTGTCAAAAGTTTCACTACCTAATTCTTATAGTGGAGTTGGAATCACTACCTGATTCTCATATTTGAGTAGACATCACAACCCGATTCCCATAGTAGTGCAAACATCACTACCTAATTCCACAGTGATGCACACATTCCCTACTCAATTCCCATTGTTGAGTGATAATTCTTTAACATATTCCCATAGTATATCATTGAATATAAAACTTTAACCAATACCTTATATGGTGATATAGGACCCAATATATCAACATATATACATATGAGTGCCATAAAAAATTCATCATCTCATAAAGAATCCATGGAATAAGAATAGTTTTCTTAAACCATTCAAAAAATTCACATAACATGAAATTAATAAATCATAGAATATCCAAAATGTCATTTTAAAAAATAAATCATATCATAATAACATATATAGTGTGATTATGAATGTTATGTCTTGGCCTAGGTTCCAGTAAACCAGTGCCCAAAGCTGGTTCTCCACATTACCTCAAGTGCACCTACTCATTTTCAAGAGGCTACCAACTAGCAGTGAGGGTCCAGAATGGAACTGTGAGGATACTGTACCACCATATCGGAGTGAAAAACCAAAAGAAAACAAATATCATACACATCATTGGATATAGAAATAATAAATAACTAAAATTGAAACATGTTGTAATAAAATGAAATGAAATAAAGGCATGAATGAAAATTTCATATATATATTACCAAAATCCCACTAAACCAGATACAATACATACCAAAATTAAAGAAACTACAAAGGGGATCCACATAATCACTGATCCAAGCCCATCCAATAAACTAATACTACATGAGAAATACTTCCAAATCAACCAATACTCAATATGGGAATCATCCCAACAAGTGCTTGTAATAAACTTGTGAGAGATACTCACGTACCCAAGTGAAATGGTGGCTCAAGAAAAGTGCGAGTAAAACATAGTAGGACACCACCAATGATGTCTAAAGAAAATAATAGCGAGTGAAACATTTTATGCTAGAAAAGAGGATAACAATATATAATAAGGTAAATAAACATGTTTAAATATTTAACATGATTTAAATCAATAACTTTTATTAATTATTTCAAAAGTTATCCATTTAAAACAAAGATGTATTAGCCTAAGACAGTCATCTAATCCATATATCATAGGGGTCACTGGTTGGAAAAAAAGTATATTTGGTAAAAGTATCCAACCAAGATTCGATATTCCTTGTGTAACCTTCCTAACCACTAGTTTACAAGTTAAAAAACATGTGCATCAGTCAATGAATCCTAATAGGACTCAGAACTCCATGCACGACCATCCCAAAATTATGGTCATAAGTAAAAAAACATGGAGCATCAGTCCATGAATCCAATCAAGACCCAGAACACCATGTCCTACCATCCCAACTGTGATATGGAATGACATGTCTATACCCTTGGGTTTAGGAGTGTCAGTCCTTCCCCCAAAAAATTTTAGTGCATCTGGGTGCTAGGAGTATGAATCTAGACTATGAAAAACCAAGGAGGGGACCACCAGTCCAACATTCGCAAACCATCAGTCACAGTTCATACAACATGGGAGCATTAGTCCATGAATCCACCATAGATTAAGCACATCATAGCCAACCAAACCCAACCATTCCATTATCTATCATTACTATTTCAGTTAATATTTCTATAACCCATTCCATTTATCACAATAGTCAAATTTCATAATTAAACCACTTACCCTTTATCCATGTAACACATTCCTTAAATTTTCATTAAACCATTTAATAATAAACACACCCTATTTTTACTATTTCTATTTCCTTTCTAAATCCCAACATTATCATGGTCCTAAGGGACATTAAACCAACAAAAATATAAAATAAATCCTAACCCCTTTCAAATTCGATCAACAAAAAAAATACTTTACCATTTTGAAACCACCCTTTAAACATGGGTCTTTCTCCTTCCACTTAAAAATATTGTCACAACCCATAAGTGTCTGTAGGTCTAGAACCCCATCACCATAGATCCAAAAGAACCCATGAAGGGTCCAAGGTATCTATCTAAATCCAAAAAAAATTCACAAGACAAGGGAGATGTCATAACAAACATTGTCTCTAATTCATAGAACATAATTCACATATAAAACAATTATTAAGAATATGTATAAATCTCTTAGACCACATACCTCATAGTAAATCTTTTCAAAACATTTCCAAAGCATGATGGCCTTTTTAAGGCCCTTCTATGAATATTACAGACCTCTCAACACCCTACTGATATTGTCAAAACCACCCATGATCTACTATCACACCATGAAACAAATTTTAATTAATTATAATAATTATAATTAATTAATTAAAAAAATACAATAAGGAATAAATATGGGAAACCCATTGGGTCATTATGTGGCACTGGAACCGAAGCCAACCGATCATTGAAGACCACCGACATAACCATGACCACATTTCAAGATAAATACCTTAATAAAACACCATGCACTAAAGTGTGGAATCCATATTAGGATCTCATCTATGAGAGACGACAAATATCCCCGTGATAAATCCACTATTATCATAAATGAAACCCTAACCAAAGAATTCCAAAATTAGATAGGAGAAATGAGAGGAAGAAAGGAAACTTCTAGAGAGGGAGAAGTCACCTCAATTTCAAATAATTTCCATGAAAACACTCCCAAAATCAAAGAAGAGAAGAGGAGGAAGGGGTTTGGAAACTTCCTAGTTCATGTACCTAGAAAGGGGGAGAAAGGGGGTAGATGGGTTGAAAACCCCCAGGGTATATTTTGGTAAAATTACCATTTTTAATGAAATCTGGGAAACCACACGGTTTGGCCACATGGTTTTCCAAACCATGTGCCAACCATGAGGTGGGATATTTATGAGGCCACCACTCACACGGTTGGCCAAACCATTCACCGACCATGCACACCCCTATAATCCAACACCCTCGTCATTTCATGGTTATTCCATATAGTTTGAAAAACTGTGCACCAATAGTGCAGTTAGCATACCTCCCCTCTATAAAAAGGTGTATAATTTGTCTAAAATTGTGAATAAACCATGCACCATGCCTCGAAACCTCCTATATCTCAAATTATTACTTTTTTTCCTCACAAAATTTCACCCCAAACCATGCTATAGCCATTCAAATCAAATATGAATAGTTTAAATTGAAGTAAAAACCTCATGCAGATCAGGGTGTCACACATTTTCTCATAAACCCTGCCCACCAAACTATGTACCCTTATTAGATAACTCAAAAACTCCCAAAACTTATCTTAACATAACTGAAGATCATTCAAGAACTCATGGTTACCTATTTATAGTCATTACTCATATCAAATACTCATTTAATACATTCCAAATCTCGTAACTCCATTCAGAGTCATGATTCAAAATTCAACCCATCTAGTAATGAAAATTCAAATTCATTTGGAAATTTTCAATATGTCTAGATGCATGGTATTATATCCTCTTCACCATAATACTTATCATCCTAAAGAAGTTGTGGTGGTTTTTTTTCTACACCACCTGACTTACTTTGGTCACCAAATTTTAACGAATAGCCTCATCCCACCTCTGATAGCCTGAAACACTATCATGGAATAACCTCCAACTTAAGGCCCTCAACCATATGAAAACCTGAGCTAGAACTTGTTTCCAAAACCAAAAATCCATGTTGGTACTTAATTGAGTCCATTAAATAGAGGCATTTATTACCACATCGCTAATGCCGATATCAAGCTATGGTTATCCCTACCATAATCTTTAGCTTATAACCACTAACCCCTGATGTCTGGTACCTTTTCCATTAGAGAGACCTAACAAAACTAAAACTCATTCTCCCACAACATGCCTAACATAGTTTCCAACCTACCACGCTATAATATCCTTGAGAACATCAATCATCATTGACACCCATCCTCATCATCTAAAACCAACCGAAGAAAACACATACTTTCCGTCTAAGCATGAAATAAGAACATACCTGATTTTCCTTAAAAGGCAAAATCAAACCTGAAACAAACCCATAATTCTCAATATAACACACCAGATGTAGCTTGAAACTTCCACACCCAAATTGTTTGGTAACCCTATTTAGACTATCCTTAGATGAATTGTCCCAAAACACCTAGCTTCAACTATGAAATTATTTTCCCCTCACCTAATCATATTGCCTCCACACCTAAAGGCAATCCAAAACCACAAAACATTCCCACTGAAGTCCATACTCAAACTATTTTCCAAAAAACACCTATATCTTGAACCCAATTCTCATCTTGACCATATTTCACAACTAATTCCCCATTTGGATTCCCCAATAAATCTAAGGATTCAGCACATGAATTCTTTTCTGGAATCAGAGTGCCACTACAACCATGGCATTTCTAGTTCAACATTCAAGTGACCCTTCCATCTATATGGTTTCAACTCCTTAATAGATGCACTAATCCCCACCATAGGAGTGTATCCATTATTGAATAACCTAAGTAATGTCAACCACTTCAGCCCATGCTCTAAACACTGTTAACCAAAGAATCGAATGTGGCCATATTTCTTGCACCTAAGCGACCAAACAAACATCAACCATCACCCATTAATGGAATATGTGAATGACACCCATAATATTAATTGAGATTTAATATATCTATAGAACCTCACCAATAAAAAATCAATGGTGCATTTCCCACCATAGGACTCCACATACATCGCTCCATTAGCATTACCTCCATGAGTCCCCATATCCAACTATATACATGTGGGAAGATAGAAGTATAACCATTTATCCCTTAGTGTACTCAGAATGATATGAAGATATTGTGAATGATCTTTACTAATTAAGTGTACACTAAGATGTCATTTATGAATACCACCACCACTCATCCATTTCTTTTGTCACATCTATCTACTATGAAAAGTAATACCCATAAATTGGTTCTGGGACTACCTATCCAGAAGCATCTAATCATAACCATATCAGTTCATAGCCTACTCATGAAAACATGACCTAATGAAGCACCTCAGGAGTATACTCCCATAATTTTCGAGATACAAAACAAATGACACAATGCATCACCTCATGCTTATGCATTGAAGATCCCATTAACACTTAACTATTACACGTCCTTGTGTAACCCAAGCATAAAATCTGTTTTCAAACTCAGCGAGTCATGTCTCATGAAAAATCGACTCACTAGGCTGATCCATTGACCATTCTTACCCCACATGTCCCTCTTACCCAAGGAATATAACCCTTGGTGCTTCCCAAAATAGAAAGAAAATCAAGATCCAAAATCACTTACCCATATTCTCAAAAACTCAGAATCATTGAAATTTACACTAAGATAATGTATGCTCTAACCACCTTCCTAAAAACACATCTAGAGACAACTGGGTCTAGAACCTACCTATCCTTGCCCCAAAAAACCACAAAATTCCACCTAATAATCCCTACTCTTATTTATTTCCACCCAAATAAAACCTGCACTAGAAGTCCAAATTAAATCCACCAGGCACATCCTTCCTTCATATTCATCATTTAAGCAAGGTACCCAATAAATCCTATCAATATAGAAACCAACCAAAAGGATAAAAAACTAGAAAACATATCATATTTCTTAAAATCAAAGGCATACAAAGAATATAATTCTCGTACTAGACTTTACACTGTATTCCATATTTTCAAAATTCCTAAAACATCACCCATTCCTCATATACAGAAGGTAACTTAAAACTCATCCAACCATGTGGGTCATACAAAAAATCCACAGAACATCAAATATCAAAACTAGATTCATGTTAAAAGATCAATAGGTCAGACCAATCATGGTCTACACTAATTCATAGAAGGCCACAACTCACGGGACATCAAACATGCACCTGTATCATCATCAAACAACATCAAAAAGAAAAAAAACACAATCCACTAGTGTACCACACCATAGAGATGTAATATTCCAAAAAACTACTGACAACTAGGGAACCCATCCTCTATGAGTGTCTTCTCATCAGTCTACTCCCTGAAGGACCAGACATAAAACTAATAAAAAAACTATTCATATAGATCTAACAGTCTAATAATCATACCATAATGAACCACAATGTCACTGCACCAACCACAACACGTTTCACCTCTCTTTCAAACTTAAAAAAAACCTTTAAACAATTTTATAAAACCTTTCCAAGATAGTAAACATCACATAACAAACCTTTAAAATTAAAATAGACCATTTCAAAATTACACTCCTATCATAATAGTTTGGCAACATAGTTAAACCTCTTATATAAATCAATAAACCATTTAAAACATTCACAAAAAAATTCCAAGGAGTGTAACCAAGTTTTTTCACATAAAATCCTTCTAAAAAACCTCTTTGAAGACCAAAAGCATACCAATATAACATCAAATTAGAATTTTCAGCCATAAAATTATTTAATAAAACTATTCGATGAATCACAAAACAACCCCAATAAACACAACATTAAATACACCCAAAAAACATTCATTTTTTCACAAAAATGCCACTTAAAAAACAACCGCTTTACAAATTCTATAGAACATAATTTTCAGACCAAAAAAATGGATGAGAATCATTCTAAAAATATAAATCAATAAAAAATAACTCATCCAATAATTCTTACACATGGAATCATCTACCATTTTATCCAAAAACTCCAAACTGTTGTTCGAAACTTCAATTGCACCACCACCGCACCATAAGGGAGGGAAAACCAACCTAAAACCACAATATTTCACTAAAAAGACACAATGTTAAACCATAGGTATGAACCCTAAATACTGGACCCTTTATAACATCATGAAAATGTGGAAGAAATTCTAAGGAGAAGGCAGAAATAAAAAGAGAGGAAGACTTACTTGCAAGATTTTAAAGTTTCCCCCATAAAATATCCCATCAAAGTTGAGTTCTAAAGGAGGGTGAGAGAGTTTGGAAGCTATCAATTGAGGTAGGGTACAAAATGAAGAATGAAGGGGAGGATTGGGTTTATTTATGGAAGGGAAAAAGTGTCAATACACTTAAAATTTTAATGTACTGGACACCTTGCATGGTTTGGGTGCACAGTTTAGCAAACCGTACGACGAAACCGTGCGTCCTTTTCTAGCCACCCAAAACCATTCAATTCTCCTCCATTTTAGGGGGTGGGAGGGGGGGGGGGGGGGTCCATGGGGGAATCCTAGGGGGAAAGACATGCCATGTATAGAGGAGAAAAATTCACAGAAAATCACTATTTTCACCCCAAAATTCATCAAACACATGGGTACAAACCACCTCAACAACATACCCCACAAGTGGTGCCACTAAGAGTATCACAAATCAAACTACAAGACAACTCAACCTCATACCATACATTTTAAAAAATATGATTCCAAATACCATACAAAAACCCCCAAGGCTAAGGTCATATATCAATAACACAAGAGGCATCAAAATTTAAATCCCAGAACACCTGGAAACCAAGAGAAAGATAATAACCAAAAGAGGACTTGAAACAAAGCATGGAATTACAAATCTGAGTGTGAAAATTCTCCCCAACATAAAAATTTCCACCCCTGAAAAGACACATCAATTACAAAAGCAAAAACCAAACCCAACTGATAGACCAAAATGGACTCCCTTTCCAACTTTCATTTTCCACAAAAAAGGCTAAGATATCTCCAGTTGACCAATCAAGGAAGGAATACTCTCACAATCCAAAACGTACACCAATTTCATGAAACGATCAAGAAAATTCCAAATTTATCACAAAATGAAACACCTCAATCACTATATAAACAAAACTCAAGCAATTTACCCAAATGAACAACAACATCAAACAAGGTTACACTTACCTTACTTTAACTAAAATGTTAGGTGCTCTCCAATTCCAAAATTTACCCAAGGAAGATGTTGGTAGTTAGATAGATCTAAACAAGACTATGTACGGATAATCCAAGACTAGGTAAAAAATTATTTACAGATACAAATAGACACAAATGGGTTTCCCACCATAAGAGACAACTTAAATTTTCCCGAGAGGGAATCAAGACACTAACAGGGGGAGGCGTGAATGGACTCCTCGACATAAGGGGTATAATCTGATTATATTTTTCCAAAATAACTTACATGAGACCCATATTGGGTCTCCCCACCATAATAACCAACCATCTAAAATGACTAGCAAGGTTCGACACAAAAGAACCCCAAAATTTAAAGATTTGGCACGACCACATGGTTATTCCTCATGTTTTGGGAAACCTTGCGCTAACCATGCATATCATTCTATACAAAGGGGAAACTTCATACGATTACATGGGACAAGGCAGATGACCATGTAGAGACTGTGTGGTAGCTACTTTCTCTTATCACAAAGTTTCTTAGGTTGGTGCAAAGTTACTACTAACCATGCGAAAACTGTGCATTTTAATCCGCCTAGAACAAATTTCAAACTTTTCTCCAAAAATTCAATGGAAACCCAAGGGATTAACATGAACTTAGACTATAACATGGAAACAAGGTCCTAACACCTCTACCATTGAAAACGAATAACTAGAACATGATGATGAAACCAAAGGTTTAAACTATTCAAATATTTCATACTATGGACATGACATTGACCAAAGGTTTGAACGGCCCAGGGATTTCACCTGACTTCATGACATCTTCACTCTGGGACCTATGGCTGGAGGTTATATTATTAAAGCATCTCCTTACTCGCTGTTAGGCTTTAGAAATCCCTAAACATCACTTCTTCTTCTAGTTTCACAAACAATTGTAACATAATCTCATATGGGATCAATGATACATGACACACTTCAAAATCACTTTACCATAACCCATCATTTTACCAAAAGAATGTCTTAGATTATGCACACATGTTTTCCCTTATTTCTTTGGATGAGAAAAAATAGAATGAAATGACACATAGAAACACATTCCTATAGAGGATTAGGGAATTACTTGAAGGGAGACATGCATCCAAAAAAACAGAGACTCTTATAAGAGTGCACAACCTTCACCCATAAAGTCAAATGAACACATGATATCACAAGGCATCACCGAACATGAAAATTGAAACTAATAAATAAACACAAGGAGATTGACCTTGTGCCGAGTCCCAAACAACACATGATTCTAGCAAGTATCCATAACTACCACTCTTGGATAGACTTTCCTCACTGGTGGACTAACATGAACTCTTGCTTCGATGAGACTGACTAAAGACCCAAAGGTCCTTTAAGACATAATTCTACAATGAAAACCCTAAACTGCATTCACCTTTGATGACTCAAGAAGCATAAGAAACAAAGGTATATTTCAACAACTCACAACCAATCTCTATCTACATGGGGATCAACATAACTAAAAAAGAATACGGGTAAACTCAATCTCCAAAGCTCAAAAATAATGTCCTTATGTTGATCAACTGGAGGATCATTCTATTATGAACCACAATGGTCCACACATTAGTCATGAGTTTACTCTTTATGAGGGCATACCCTAGCCAACAAGAAAACCCAAGGACCCAACCAAGCTGGTCATTTGGTCACAACATACCACAAACCAGAACCGAACACATGAGGGGAGCCACCACATTGTCCTACCAAACTTTTTCTCAAAAGAGACCACTGACCAACACTTCATTCCAACTTATAAAGGAAACACAAACCCAAAAACATTGTTTAAACAATAGTAGTTTTTGAAATAAAAACATCCCACAATAACAATAAAAAAAATAAGCTGCACCACCCAAACACACATTATCAAAACAAAATTATTTCATTCAAAATAATTCTAAAAAAAAGTGTTGGTGGGTTGCACATTTAGCAATGGTATCTCACGATCCTTACACATGCGCATTTCTATGCCACAACAGGCAAACTCCTCATATCCATCTCAGATTTCATCCAGTCAAGCCATTAACCATCCATCATCCCATATAACCCCATGCATGTGGTCTCTCACAAAAATACCAAAGTTTAAAACAAAAAATTATTTCTACTTTTCAAAACCAAAACATTCAAATAACACTTCTCTTTTTCTCAAAACTGCTAACCATAAAATAAAAACTAAATTTATATCTCACAAAAAAATTCAGAAAGTCGCATCATTCAATAAAAACTCACTTTTATTCCTTGAATAACTATTTAAAAACATTTCTACCCATTTAAAAACACTTCTAATTTCATGAAAAACTCTATTTCATAAATTACCATTTAATTAAGAACTAAACTCTTTTCATTTCAAAAAAAGTTTCTAAAATTTCATAAAACTTATCAAATAATCAGTAGTTAAGAAATAAAAATCCATATTCAACCCCCATTGATAAATTCTAAAACAATTTATTCAATTTGAAAAAGTTTTCAATAGTTCAGAAAATTTTATTTGAAACCAATTTTGAAAACCCACTTTAACATAATTTATGTTTTAAAAGGTAGTGTAAACACACCATTAACCATTTCAAAACATTTCTGAAAAGAATTTTCCACCCTTTTTGAAAAGAAACAACTTCCACTTTATTAGAGAATCATTTCACAAAATTTTCATGTTTCTTTAAACCAAGTCATTTTTATTTTAAAACATAATTTTGAAGATTCTAAAACAAAACGACACAATACAATATGAGAGGAAACCAATGTCGGTGGGTGACTTGGATATATGGTTTGAATCCATATGCCAATCACTTCACCATGAAAGAGAATGTTCTAGGGCAATATCCTCAGCTCTAAATGGCTTTCCAAGCCCTGTAGGATCATTGGGACAATCAACCCAACTCTCTTTTCAATTCTTTCAATCATCACTGAACAATGATAAACAAAGAACTCAGATAAAACCCAAATTCCCCTGGAAACTTGAATCTCATCACGAGGTGTGCTATCCATGAACCCTACTCATAATTGGAATGTCAAGTCCTAACAATCATAGCCCCAAACTATCTTGACTCTTCCCTAAATAACATTACCCAAGAGAGAGAACCTCATTTGATACCATTTTGTCACGAACAGAATCTATTTGTAATAAAAACTGGCACCAAACCTGGCCCGTGGAAATACCAAAAGGGAATTCCCAATCCCCATGGGCTGAAACAAGTGCCTGCATATCAAAAAATGAAATTTGGGAATGATTTACCCGAGTTTATAAACATAAAAGAACAAACGAATCCAATAAAAAAATCTGGTTTTTTCAAACAAAAACATATTTTACAAAAATTTATAATTGAATTACATAATTTAGAACAAAACTCAAAGACTATAAAAAAGGAAGAAAGTCAAAAAGGATATCCTAAGAACCTTCTCATGGCAAGGGGCACCGCCCTCAAGCCATCTCCATGACACTGCACCAAGAAGGACCGCTAGAAACTCGAACCACTGGCACTAAAATATTTACCCCAAACTATGACAAAATAAAAAAGTATAATTACACCAAAAGTTGTAAGTAGGGTGTGAGAAAAATCCTAGTAGGATGCCACCATAAAAAGTTTCCATATGATAATCATTATAAGACAAATAATCTTGCAAGTTTTTTAAATAATAAATTCTAGTAACCATTTCTAAAAGATGAAACATTAAATAAAAACAACTTTCAAGTGGGATAATTTAAAAGAAATAAACACTTTAAAAATAGAATGAAAAAGATAATTAATTTCTCCATCCAAATATACCACATGCCGATGGTAAGTATAAAATATCTAATGTGAACTATCAATGAGAAACAACCCTAGGAACTAGCTCACTGTGGGTCCTAGGTACCTCCTACTCGGTGAAAGTAACCATACAAATATCCGTTCTCATGCACACTAGAAACTATTACGGAGAATACCCATAACCTAGTGTTTCCAAAAAATCATCATAATAATAGTTTTGTTAATTTTTTATCTTCAATCATTCTATATGAAACAGGGGCCTAACACCACCGGATCACTAGCATACTAGTTCACATCTACTCACCTAGATATCTGGGTTTTTTTTCTCTTGTTCTAAAACAAGTTCCACAGTCCATGAAATGAAATTTTTTCATGAAAATACCACTTCCAAGTTACATCCACACACACACACACTAAACAGCCAACACACATGTCCCATGATCCAATTTTCGTTCAAATTCATTTTGGAAATCATACTCACACCAAAACAGCCCACAACACATTTAACCTCTCTTTTACACATCAAAAAATCCTTTAAATTTTTTTATAAATCCTTTCCAAGATAGTAAAAATCACATAACAAACCTTTAACATTATAATATACTATTTCAAAAGTACACTCCTACCAAAAGAGTTTGGCAACATAGTTTCACCTCTTACATAAATCAAGAAACTATTTAAAACCTTCACAAAAAAATTCCAAGGAGTGTAACCAAGTTTTGCACATAACATCCTTCTAAAAACCCTCTTTGAAGACCAAACTCATACAAATATAGAATCAAAATAGAATTTGAAGCCATAAAATTATTTAATAAAATTATTCCAGTAATCATAAAACAACATCAATGAACACAATATGGAATACAAACCAAAATTATTATTTTTTGCACAAAAATGACACATAAAGACCAAACACTTAACAAATGCTACCAAATATAATTTTCAGACCAAACATAATGGAAGATAATCATGATAAAAATATAAATCAATAAAAACTAACTAATCCAATAATTATTACACATTTACTTAACCTACCATTGGTGACAAATACTCCAAACCGTTGTGTGAAACTTCAATTGCACCATCACCACACCACAAGGGAGTGAAAACCAACTAAAACCCCAAGATTTCACTAAAAATACAAAATTTTAAACCCGTGTTAGGAACCTTAACTTATGTACACTTTATAACTTCCTGAAAAGGTGGAATAAACCATAAGGATAAGGAATAAAACAAAGGGAGGAAGACTTATTTGCATGATTTTGAAGTTTCCCCCATCAAATCGCTAATCAAAGTTGAGTTCCAAGGGAGGGTGAGAAATGTTGGTGGCTGTCCATGGAGGTAAGGAATGAAATGGGGAATAAAGGTGACCATTTGGTTTATTTATGGAATGTAAAAAGGGTCAAAACACATAAAATTTTAATGTGTTCGACACCTTAAATGGTTTAGTAAACCGTGTGTCCAAACCGTGTGGCCTCTTCTGGCCACCCATAATCATGCCATTATCCTCCAATTTCAGGGGGTACAAGGGCAAAACTTAGTGGGAAATATAGGCCAAGTTTAGGGGAGAAATATTCCCAAAACAAATCACTATATTCACCCCAAAACTCATCCAACTCATGGGTACAAACCTCTTCAACAACATACCCCACAAGTGGTACCACTAGGAGTGTCACAAATAAAACTCCAAAACACCTCAAACTTATACCATCCATTATACAAAAGAGTATTCCAAGTATCATAAAATCCTCCAAGATTAATTTCATGTATCAGCAACATAAGAGGAACAAAAATTTTAAACCTGGAATGCCCCGAAACCAACAGAAAGCTAAGAACTAAAAGAGGACTTGAAACAAAGCATGGAATCAAAAACCTAGGTGTGACATACATAGTGGATGATATTTAACCACATGATTACTATATAAATGTGAAGTAGGTTTCACCACCTGATTCCCATAGTTTAGTAGGAATCACAGCCAAATTCCCATAGTGGAGTAGAAATCACTATATGATTCTCATAGTGCAGTAGGAATAAATTCTTGATTCCCATAGAGGATCAAGATCCATACTTGATTCCCATAATGGTGGGAGAATTTATTACTCAATTAAAATATTACTTATTGATATATAAAACCTTAACTAATTCATTATAGGGTGATACATGACACCACCCATCATCATCTATACATATGAGTACTATAAAAAACATCATCTCATAAATAACACATAAAAAATGAATAAGTTTCCTAAACCTTTCAAAAAAATCACATTAAAATAACTTAAGGAATCATATAACATCAAAACTCTCATTTAGCAAAATAAATCAAATAATAATACAATATATAGGTTGATCAAAACATTACTTCATGAAAGACAATCCTTGTAAGGTAAATTGAGTCGAAAATAAAAAAGTTCCCCCAAAACATTTAAAAAATATCTTAAAATATAAAATGTATATTACCTTCAAAAATAATTTTTTGTGAAGGTAGATATATCACTTTTTTTTAAAAATTATACTAAAAGTTTCAAATAAAATATTCATAAAAATTAATAAAGGCGTAAAAAAGGATAGAGACATGAGAAAGACATAATGATTTCATAAAATTGAAATGAAAATACACTAAAAAGTTGAATTTTAAAATAATATTTAATAATGGAGACTTAAAAAAGCCATAATTTTTATCAAAATAAAATGTGGAGTGGATAAAAAATCATTTTATTTTTAAAGGATGGAAAACAAGTTTATAAATATTTAAATAAACCTATTGAAAACCCAAATCATTAAAAATGGTATTAAATATTCTTTTAAAAAGGGTATAGAGGAATATTATACTCATAGAAAATAATCAATAATAGATTTACCTAAAAGAGAGGGGACCATTAATATAGAGTAATAACAGTTATATTAAATAAAAAACCATTAAAATAAGTGGAAATTACTCTTAACTAAACTGGCTTTTCACAAAACAATAAAATCATGATGGAAGAAGAATTTGGTGTGAAACGTATAATCCTTAGAAAATAAGGTTAAAAAAAACATAACATCATCATAGGTTATAATATATTAATTTGAAATATACTAATCAAAGATAAGATTTGAGTCACAAAAACCACATACAAATTGAGTAGTATTTAAATCAAATCATTATAGAATAGATAGATTCAAATTAAACCTCAATTACCATGAATGAAGGGTAAATCATGATATAATATCTCAAATAAGTAGAATATTCATTACATAAATCGAATTAGGTTCATAATAAAAAATGTATTAGAGTGAAATTTGTGATGAAGACCCATACAACCTCGGTAAAAATTGAATAAAAAACCCTACAAAAGGCTGAGAAAGAAATAACATTTAAAATTTGATGGAAGAGAGAAAATTAATGATATATTATATAATATAGGAGGTATAGAATCCTCTTAAATAAAAATTTGCGAATAAATATGAACGATGTCTCAACGAAGGTAAATTGAGATGAAATCCCATATGACTTGGGTAAAAATACAATAAAAACCCTATAAAATGAAGAACATGAAATTAAAATTAAAATTAAATGATTTAAAAATAATTTATGATGATATTAACATGTGTATGGAGGGATTAAACAACAAAGATAGGGGTTACGATGTTGTGTAAAGTGGGTTTGGGTTTGGATTGGAAATGGTCAGAATAATTATTTATAGTTCTAATATTTCCAGGGGTAGTCTTGTTATATACTATTAGTAGTTGGGGATTTCATATGTATTTTTATTTGTTAGTGTTAGTTGGGGTATTAATTACATGTAAGGTTATATAGAGGATGTTATGATTGGTATTTTTGAGTTTTAGATTTTGGTGGAAGATTTAGAGGCCATAGGTTATGGTGTCTCCTAGGAGTTCTTCATTTCTCCTTCTCCTCCATTTATAGTTATTTCTTATTCTTATCTAATATATTGTAATTCTAGTTTTTTATCATTTTAAAAAAATATAATTCCATTAAATGTATCTCTATAACCTATCAATTGGTACTCTCATTAAGATTTATCTAGAGATAGATATCATATAACTTTATTTTTATTCATGAGATTCCAAGGTAGACATAGTAGAGGATTAAAGAAAATATAAGACTGCACACATAGTGGTGCTTGAAGTTTTTATGTAAAAAATAATTACTAGACTCAAATGGATGTGGTAGTATAATGTGTCCATACTGGAGTATAACTATATGCTTTATAATGTGGTGTTATATTTTTCAAACCATGTTTAGCTTCTAGAGATGCTATAGGTGGTGAAAACATAAGTAAAGATTAGAAAAATACTACATTACGTGAAAAACTATGTTCATAAAAAATGGGGGATTATGTTTATATATATTCTTCAATAAAATGTTTTTGAATTTTCAAGACTAGATTATAGTTCTAGAAGGGCTTGGCCAACCAGAAGTGAGTGTTCATAGTAAAAGTCACTACAAACTACATCTGTTCAATTATAGATCCTACTTAGTTTCCTTCCCTCCAATATTGTGAAACACTAGTGAATAAACCTCCTTCCTCTTATTCTTATCATAACTCTACACAAATACCACCACAATCATGTTATTTGATGAGTTTATAGTATATGCCAGTGACGACCTCCATTGATTTGATTGTACATCAAGACTAGTAGGACCTAAGATGTAGAAAATAGTTTTAGAGAATGGTGATGTTGATGGTATTGATGAATTGATTATATATTATCAAAAACCATGAACTGAATTACTTATAGAAGAATTCATTTCCAACTGACTTGATCAAAAGGCAAAAAATTATGGATTGAAATGGTGACTAGTGGAAGCAGCAGGTGTTGGTGAAAGTCATTTGGTGCCACCAAGTCAAATATTTTTTTTCTTATCGGAGGTTATATGGAACAATGATAACATGGGAGGCTATAGGATCTTGTGAAACTCCAAAATTTCCTTGTTGGAAGTAATCCATAATAATTGATATTTCAACTAGAATCATTGTGAGGATTACAAGGCCACCCAAGCCACCTAATAATCACATTAAGGATAAGGTGGATATACAAGAGGGATGAAATTGATTAAAACAAATTGATGGATGTATTCTAATGTGTGAGGAGGGGATATGGTGTTATGTAAAGAGGGTTCCAGTTTTTCTTGGTGATGATAGAAATAATTATTAGAAGTTATAAAAATTTCACGAGTATCCTTGTAATATTCTATTAATATTTGGGACTTTCTAAAGTTGTTGGGATTATTATCAGTGGTTAGGGTATTAATTAGAGGTGATGCTATCGAGGGGATTATATTATTGGTTTTTTTAAATTTTTAGATTATAATGTATGATTTGGAGTGTTATACATTGGCCTGGTTAATGGAGTCTCCCAAGAGTTCTTTATTCCTTCTTTTCCTCTATTTCTACCTCTTTATTATTATTCTATAATATCTTGTAATTACAGTTTTATACCACTATATAAACAATATAATTTAATTTAATCTCTATATCACACCTATAACATGATATATTACATTAAATAGGCATTGCAAACACCACTTAAATATTAATTTGTTCTTAAATATAAACTATGTATCAATAAAGGTAAATTGAGAAGAAATCACTTACCTTTTTCCAAATTTATTTTTTGCACACAGAAAGTGTGGCCGATTGTCACCTATGAACCATTCAAGGTTCTGATGCTCTGCTAATGTGTATAGAAACACTTAGGTCAAATCCTCTCTGATCATACTTTTTAGTAGTCGATTGTTTTTAGTTGATTGTATTTTGAATCAGGGGTTTGTTTACAGAGCTTGAATAGAGTGATTAATGGTTGGTGTTGGATTTAACAATTTTATAATGATTTAGGTGAGTTCATTATTAGGTAGTTAATCTTGTGATATCCTTGATCTTTGCTTTATATTCCATTTAATTAACACCCATGTCACAAGTTGACGTTGGTTGTAATTCCTAAGTGTTACGGCTTTAATACAAGCCTTAACATAACTTAGGGTTCTAATATCAATCAGTACATATTGATGGTAGTGTATTTATTGTTCCAATAATCCATTGAAATCACATGCTAAACAGAACAAGTCATTAATCCATGACTTGTTAAGTTCAACATACACAATGTTAATTCAAAGTATATTATTCGAGCAAAAATTCTCAATCACTTGAAATATCTAAATTATAACTCACTTCAATGGTATATTTAATCAGAAATTAATATATTTATTAATCTGGTAATATGTGTTTATGGTGATTAATTATAAATAGAATGAAAATAATGGGGTAAGAAAAGAGTTGTGCATCCAACACACACACACGAACAATGAAGATAATTAAATACAGACTTTTGATTGAATGAGAATGAAAAATAAGAGATAAATTTTTAACATGATTTAATAAATTTAAAGAACATTAATATTTAAAAATATAGGGTAGATGATAATAAGATTCAATGGTAAAGGAACTTTCATTAAAATAGAATTACAAAACAAATACTTGAATGATTACAACAAAGAAGAACACAAAAGTAAATAAAAACAAAGAGAGGAAAATGGTCTCTCAAGTGAAAACATGGGTATGGAAGGTCCTATCAATCCTTTGGAAAATATTCTGTCATGCCAATGTGTGATCCTCTCTTCAGAAATGCCAACCCTTCTAAAAGGAAATGAGGGGATGTATTTATAGGCTAAGGTGGTGGATTTTTTGCATTCCAAAACTACCCTCCACTTGGATCGACGATTTGGAGATTCATATAGATAAATATCGAGATATATCCTTCTTCATAGTTGTAAATAATAATGTTAGTTGAATAATCCCTAGATTTGTAGGCACTAAGACTTAGTGAGAAAACATTAGGGAGGTTTTAGTTAACATTTATAACCTGTCCATTTCAATCCATACTTTTTAGATGGATAAAATGTAAATGGGTTTATCAAAAGAAAGATGATTTCAAATTCGAACACTTTCTTCAACAAAGTTGGTCACCCATATCGTGTCTTTCACACTGCAAAATAGTAGCTATATTGGATGTTGAGATCAAGAGAAAATTCATGAATAATGTACTGATTTTAATTCCCAACCAGAATGGTGGGCTGAGTTTATATGAATCAATTGGGCCCATTTTTATTGGGATTTGGAATTGAAATTTTTATTTAGTATTCCTTTGTATAATAAAAAAACTCTGGAGTGTCCTCAAATTTTGGCTTATGGATGAAGCCCAGTAATTCCATTACCATGGCTGATCCAGTTTCTTTATAGATTCTTGGGGCCTTCTTATATGGTCTATATGTCCCTTCAAATGGATGATTTGGTTGAAGGTCCCTTCTAATTAAATATTCTAATTTGATTAAAGAACCCTACAAATAAATAGTCATGAAATTTGGATAAGTAGGTTGATATATTATAATTAAAATATTAAACTGACTCTATTTGATTAATTCAAATAATGCTAAAAAATTACATTTAATATGAAAACATGAGTGTTTCACAAAAATTATGCACTTTTCATTGAAAATCAGTAAAGAGAGTAAATAAAAAGTTATGAAAATATTAATAACATCAACTCCCCCACAATTAGTCTTGTTCATGTCCTCATGTACAACAAATAAAAAACTATGGAAAAATAATTTTCACTCACCATAAAATATTAAAAAAATTCCCCAATCAGGGGAGATTTAGACCATTTCAATCATCCATATTGAATTACACCACAAATTGTTACTGAAATAATATTCAAAAAACAATTCATTTTTCAAGATAAATTTTGAAATGGAAAATTTGGACACTCAAAACTCACACCTCTCAAGATGATAAAATCCATTAATGTAGGTTCACTCTTTCAATAACCAAAAGTGAAAATCATAGATTTTGAAAAAGATCTTAGATTCCATTCCATATCCTAAAGTGCACAAGAATCAAGAGGTCTTTTGAAGGTGTTTTTCTGTGGCTATGGGATGGTAGGAATTCAGTATTTTGAAGAGTAGAAAGAGGGGTAAAACACCAACATGGAAAAAGAAATGAAAAATATTTATGAAATAAAACATGGAAAGAAATTTAAACACATATTTATAAGGGAACAATTGTGTGAATAAAGAAAAAAAGTAGAAGAAAATTTGAAGGGAATGAGAAGATAAAATATTTACAGAACACAATACTTCTCCCAATGACATAAGAATATATAATTCAAGTGTTATTTTTTTCTTTTCATTTTTTTTATTTTTTTTCAAAAATTGAACTTGAAAAAGATCTCACACTCATATCCAAACCCATTATTTATCTCCTCATGACACCAATTGTAATAGTTATAACAAGATCAAATGTTTAGGAAGAGTGATTTCTGACCCACCCAAGACACAACCAATTATTTCTTTCTTATTTTTTTTGAATTTTTTTTATGAACACTTTCCAATAAAATTTGAACAATATTTCATAAGTATATATAAATTCCTAAAACTCACTAAATTACTACCACTCCCCACATTAAAATGGATGCTTTCCATCAAGCATATGATAACACATTGAAAATAAATAAAAGGGCACCCAAAATGAAATCCATCCCCAACACATAAATTTCAATAAATAATGATATATAAATCCATGTAGATGTTGGGTGGGATAAGGTATTGGGATTTTAATGTGGCTATCAATTAAATGGTTTTCATAGGCTCATAGGGGCTTTCAAAAGTAGGATTAATGTATGGGTAATGGGAGGCCATTTGGGTATTGTGATTCATCTTGAAGGTCAAAAAATTCAAGTCTATCAAATTGGGGTAAAAAATACACATTTTGAAAAGATGGCCATAGGTGGCCTTGTTATGAATGCTAATGTTGTTCCTCACAGTTGGGGAAAATCATTTTACGAATCAAAAATTGAGCATTCAATTTTTTTGACATAATATTATTTATCCAAATATATGATGATAACACAGGATTCATTAGATGAAACCATGCATTTTTACTCACCAAAATGGTTAGAAAAAATTTGAAAATTTGAAGGTGAGTAAGTATGACTCTTGATTTTTCATATTTTTTTAAATGATTTTTTTGTTTTTTTAGTTTTTTAGGTTTTTTTTTTAGTTTTTTATAAAGACTCACCCACACAAAACAGAAAGATTAATTAAAAAAGTGTTATCAAGAATGTGGCTAAAAACCAAAATGAGAATGGGGGAGGAAGAAGTAGAAATAGAGAGAGAGAGAGATAGGGAGAGAGGGAGAAGAGGAGTTAAAGGGAAAGAGGTGCACCCTGGTTTAGATTTGGTGGGTTGGAATCTCCATCAAGTAGTGGGTAAAATATAGAGGTTGGGGATCTGATAGAAGTTGATATGGTTCCCAGGATGTGTTTCCTCTCATGGTGATGCTTTACCCACTATCCATTAATCGTGAATTTCATTTTGGAATAGGGGTCTCAGACTTTCACTGAACCAAATGGGTAAAAATTAGTAATAACAAAAGGACCTTCCCAAAAAGAATTAAGCATACCTAGGTGAAGAAGAAATCCATATTTGGAAAGAAATACCTTTTCAACTTCATGAAATACCTTTCACAGGATGTGTTTGTCAGGGAGTGCCTTGGATTTTTCATTGTAGAGATTATAACTATCGTAAGAACCTAGTCGAAGCTCGTCCAATTCTGCCAATTGCAACAATATTTCTTCTCCATATTTTTCACAATCAAAATAAAAAGTTTTCATAACCCCAAATGACTTATGTTGGATTTTAAATGGTAAATTACATGATTTACCAAATACTATCCTAAATGGAGACATCCCAATGGGTGTTTTATAGGTAGTTCAAAAAGCCCAAAGTGCATCACCAATTCTTTCAGGCCAATCTTTTCTTGTGGGATTAACAATTCTCTCAAACACTCTTTTGAATTCTCTATTAGAAATTTAATCCATGAAATTTATTTGGGGATGAAATTAAGTTGATGTTTTATGTATGAACCAATTATTTTTCAAAAGATATTCCATGGCTCTATTACAAAAATGGGTTCCTAAGTTACTTATCAAGGCATGTGGTGTGCCAAATCGGTGGAAGATGTGTGTTTTTAGAAACTCACTAACAGTATGTGGATCATCATTTCTAATGGGTTTTTCCCCTACCCACCTAGAAACATAATCAAACTCAATAATAATGTATTGGAATCCATTGTAATGGGGGAATGGTGCCACAAAATCGATTCCCTATACATCGAAGATCTCACAGAATATTAAAGTCTATTGGGGAATTTCATTTCTCTTTGAAATTGTGACAAACTTTTGGAATGTGGGACATGATTGATAGAACTCATGTGATTCCTTGAAGAGTGAAGTCCAAAGGAATCTAGAGTCTAGGACCTTTTGGGAGTTCCTTTATGGTCTAAAGTGGCCACCTCTAGGAAGTGAGTTGCAGAATTTTAAGATGGAGGAATGCTCATCTTCATTAACACATCTCTTAATTACCATGTCTGCCCCAGTTTTTTGAATTTTATTTTCTTCCCAAAAATAATATTTTGAATCACTTTTCAACTTTATTTTTTGTTCTTTTGAAATATTTTTAAGAAAAACACCAGAAACCAAGTAATTTATAATTGGGGCATACCATGGTATTTTTAGAGTGAGAGATGAAAGGTGGTCTGTGGGGAATTCAGGATCAATGAATTTTGAATGATAATAATTAGAAATTCTACTATAGTGATCAGCCATAGGGTTTTCTTTTCCTGGTCTATAATTTATTTTAAGTTCAAACTCTTGGAGCATTAGGATCCATTTTATTGGCCTCAGGTTGGAATCAATTTTCTCGAGTAAGAACGTTATAGTAGAATGGTCTGTGAAGATGATGATTTTGGAACCTAAGAGATAGGGAAAAAATTTATCTAAGGTGAAAACCACTTTTAAAAGTTCCTTTTCAGTGATAGTGTAGTGATATTGAGTTTCATCCAAAGTTTTTAAAGCATAATAAATGACATGAGGAATTTTTTATCTTATTTGACCAAGAACAACCCCAAAAGCTCTATCAAAAGCATCACACATCAACTCAAAGGGTAAGGAAGAATCTAGGGGTTGGATTATTGGGGAATATGTAAGAGAAATATTGAGTTCAATTAAGGATCTCTCACAAACCTTATTTAAATGGAAAGTGACATCATTTTGGAGCAACCGAGTGAGTAAGAGGGGAATCCTACTGAAGTTATTGATGAATCACCCATAGAAACCGGCATGACCAAGTAATAAACAGCTGTCTCAAATAGAAGTGGGTTCAGAAAGTGATTGGATCACTTCAATTTTGGCAGGATCAACTTCAATACCCTCTTTTGAAACTATGTTCCCTAGAACAATCCCATTTTCAACCATGACGTGACATGTTTCAAAATTTAACACAAGGTTACACTTGACACACTTTTGAAGGACTAGAGAGAGTGAAAGAAAGCATGATTCAAATGACTCATCAGAAATGGTAAAGGAATCCATGAATACTTCCATGTAGTGTTCAATGAATTTAGAAATGATACTCATCATACACCTCTAAAATGTTGTAGGACCATTTCACAGGACAAAAGGTATTCTCCTATTTGCATATGTTCTAAAGGGGCATGTGAAAGTAGTCGTTTCTTAGTCTTGAGGTATGATTGGGATTTTGGAAGTAGCCAGTGTATCCATAAAGAAAGCAACAATGCGACTTTCTGGATAATTGTTCTAGAATTTGATCAAGGAATGGAAGAGGGTAGTGATATTTTCTTGTTTAAACATTCAATTTCCTATAATCGATACACACATGCCATTTATTCTTCACTCGAGTTGTGACTACCTCCCCATGTTTATTTTTGAAAAAAGTTATCCCACCCTTATTAGGTACAAATTGAATTAGACTAACCCATTCACTATCAGAAATTGGGTATATAATACTCTCTTGAAGAAGCTTGGTGATCTCTTCCCTAACTACCTCAAGGATGAGTTGATTGAGTCTTCTTTGTGGTTGTCTAATTGGTTTGGATTACTCCTCAAGATGGATTTGGTGCATACAAAGGGTAGGGTTGATTCCTGGTATGTTATCTAGGGTCCAACCTAAGGCATTTTTTTTACTCTAACACCTGAACAAGTTTGTACTCCTCGATTTCAGTAATTGAAGTAAAGATAATGACATGATAAGAGTGGTCATGGAAAAGAAATGCATATTTCAGGTGTTCAGGAAGAGGCTTCAGATCAGTATCATATTTTGTTTTTGGATTAGACAACTCAATAATGGAGGAAGGGACTTCAGTTGATTTAGATTAATTTTCCTTAATACTATCCAAGTTGGATCTGTAGAGATCATAGTTTATGTGGGATTCAAGATAGTTTTCAAGTTCCTCTAGATTGATGGATTCTATGAATGAAAGGTCCACATCAACTTCACCATTTATGACTTGGTTAATCATGGTGTAGATTTTACAAGATCCTCTATCATTAGAACATGATGAACATGTTGGAATGAGGTTCAATTTACTCTCAGATGTGTCCTCAGAAACATGGATTGAGAATATAGAGTGATCCTCAGATGGGTATTGCATGGATTGGAAAATGTTGAACTTGACCAGTTGGTCACAAAATTCCTTGGATAAGATGTCTAAATAGACATAAATATTGGTTATTGCCATCATTGGGAATGGTCTTCCTAGAATTAAGGGATATTGATAAGAGTTTATCTCACCTTCCATGTCAAGGACATAGAAATCATCCGGGAAGATAAGATCATTCACACGAATGGGGACATCCCCAATTATACACTCAATAATAGCAGTGATTCAATTTGCTAATTTAATGAAAACCCCATTGGATATAAGGGAACAAGACCAAGGTTGGAGATGATGGATTTGGGCATGACATTAATTGAGGCTCCTAGGTCTATGAGTGCATCACCGAAGTAAAAACATCCAATTTTTCATGGAACCGTAAAGGTCCCTGGATCTTTGAACTTAATGAGAATATATTTTAGGGTTAAAACATTTTAGAAGTTCCTAATCTTCCTCTTATGTGTGCACAATTACTTCAAAAACTTGGTATACTTAGGTATTTGTTTTATGGAATCTAAAGGGGAATGTTGTCTTTAACACGTCTAAACATGTATAGCTTTTTAAGATCAGGTTTAAAGGACTTATTTGGCTTATAAATGTCTTGAGGAAAAGGAATTGGGGTCCTAAGTGGAATGGAAGGAGGAAATGTAATGAATTAAGATTCCTTTTCAAGTTTCTTTTTCTTTTTATTTTCTAGGTCAATATTGAAATGGGAGTGGGAGGAATTATCTTGAGGCATGGAAATTTTCTTTCCTAATCTAAGTTCAATTTCACTTACATTACCCTTGGGGTTGGGTAATGGATGAGATGGAAGTTGGGAAGAATTTGATGGTTTTTTCTGACTAAGGTGGGATGCAAGTTGATCGATTTGGGATTCAATGTTTTTAAGGCTGTAACAAGTGAAAGTGGAATGATCTTCAACTGTACTTTCCAATGGTTTCTTGGACGAAGAGGATTGTCTTAGATTGAGATTTACTTGATTTTGGTTATTTGGAAAGTGATTTTATTGGTTTGGTAATTGGGAAGGATCACTAGGATAGTGGAATTCTGGAGGATAAGGATGAGGATTTCTCTTTTGTTGTTGAGGAACAAAAGGATAATGTTGTTGGAAGTTACCAACACCTTGACCATATTGAAACTAGTTTGAGTTTTGAGGATAGAATTAATTGGGATAAGAGATGGGATTAATATACCTAAGGCCATGGTTATAGGAAAAAGGGAAGGGCTAAGAGTGATGTTAGTTGAAGTTTCTAACAAACTGACCTGATAATTGAGTGTTGGTGTTATTCTGATCATAGAGTGCATTGAGCTCCATTGGTCCCGATGAATAAGTTGGTTCATATTGAAGTTGCAGACAAGAGTCTATTGGATGAGCTAGTGAGTTTCATATTCCATAGTTGTTGATAGGTTCAGAAAACATTGATTGTGGAGAAGATGAGGTTGGGGCTTTGGAATCCACAACTAGTTGTTGCACAAGACCTATAAGTTCACTCATCCACTTAGTCATCTTTTTTGGATCAATGGATTGATTCTCTTGGACTTGTTTGACCTGAGCATGTTCTCGAGTATGGAATTTGTGTGTGTGGTAAGCCATGTTTCTTATAATATCTCTTTCAATTGTAGGAGTTTTATCAAAAAGGGAACCACCACTTGAGGCATCAATGATAGTTCTCTCTATAGCCAATAACACCTCATAAAAGTATTTGATCAAGAGTTGTTCAGAGATTTGGTGGTGTGGGAAGGTCTAAAAAAGATTTTTAATCTCTCCCAATACTCATGGAGGTATTCATTTGAGAATTGATGAATACCACTTATTTCCTTTTAGATAGAAGCAGTACGAGAAGCAGGAAAGAGTTTTTCTAAGAAAAATGCTTCATGTCATTCCATGTAGTTATGGAACTAGGAGGGAGGTAGTAGAGCCATGACATGGCAAAACCAGTTAAGAAAAAAAGCAAATTCTCAAAGTTTTATTTGTTCCTCAGAAACCCCTTGAGGTTTCATGGTAGAAACTACTACAACCTGCGCCTTTATCAGTGCTGAAAACCAGCATTAACAGTGCTAGAAAAGCGCTGTTAATTCCGGCGTAGATAAAGGGGTCCTTTATCAGCACGTGGTGGAGTGCTGATAAAGGTCAACTATATCAGCGCTTCTCGGAGCACTGATACAGGGTCCCTTTATCAGCGCTCCTCTAGCGCTGTTAAAGGTGTCCTTTATCAACGCTAAAAAGCGCTGATAAAGGCCCCAGCGCCTGCACTTAAAAAACAGTACCTACACACCTGCACACCAGAATACCTGCACAATGTAGCACATGCACACCTACACACCATAGCACCCGCACCCAATATTTTGACTGACAATGATATATACATTTACTTAACATCATGAATACAAAAAAATGCATTGCTATATACATTTCAAACATTTTTTTACATGGTTACATTTATAATTATTCAACAACAGTTATAAACATTCATGTTTCATCCTTTGATATCCGTGATCCACTCTCGATGGTATTTGTTGCCGAACAAAGCATCCGAACTCAAGGGAAAAAATTCACCTATATAAGAAAACAAATATTATGTTAGTAATGCAATAATGAAAGAAATTAAAATAGTAATATGAAATAATACATTAATATGGAAATGTGAAACTAAAATATTAAATTTTAAACTCAAAAGTTTTCATTTTCATAACAATGAAAGGGAATAATGTAAAATCAATATGTTTTTGATTGATTTATCTCATTTAATAAATACTGATTCTTTATCTAATGAAAAGATTTACCAGTCACACCGTGCATCAGATTGAGGTGCAGTCGATTCATACATGTCACAAATGACTCGTGGATCATTGTCCTAAAGTATCAAAACAATTTGAAGGCATTTTCTCAGTTTGGCGTATGTCATTGGTGTTGTTTTCCAAAGTTTATGTCATTTTCAAACTGATATCAGACAATTTTAGCCATACCGGTCACACCGTGCGTTGGATTGAGGTGCATTCGATTCGTACACGTTACAAATGACTCGTGGATCGTTTTCCTAAAGTATCAAAACAATCCGAATGCGTTTGATCGGTTTGGAGTATGTCATTGGTGTTGTTTTCCAAAGTTTATGTCATTTTCAAACTGATATCAGACACTTTTAGCCATACCGGTCACACCGTGCGTCAGATTGAGGTGCAGTTGATTCATACGCATCACAAATGACTCGTGGATCGTTGTCCTAAAGTATCAAAACAATCCGAAGGCGTTTGATCGGTTTGGCGTATGTCATTGGTGTTGTTTTCCAAAGTTTATGTTATTTTCAAACTGATATAAGACACTTTTAGCCATACCGGTCACACCGTGCGTCGGATTGAGGTGCGGTCGATTCGTACGCATCAAAAATGACTCGTGGATCATTTTCCTAAAGTATCAAAACAATCCGAAGGTGTTTGCTCGGTTTGGCGTATGTCATTGGTGTTGTTTTCCAAAGTTTATGTCATTTTCAAACTGATATCAGACAATTTTAGCCATACCGGTCACACCGTGCGTCAGATTGAGGTGCGGTCGATTCTTACGCATCACAAATGACTCGTGGATTATTTTCCTAAAGTATCAAAACAAACCGAAGGCGTTTTCTCAGTTTGCCCTGTGTCATTGGTGTTGTTTTCCAAAGTTTATGTCATTTTCAAACTGATATCAGACACTTTTAGCCATACCAGTCACACCGTGCATCGGATTGAGGTGTGGTCGATTCGTACGCATCAAAAATGACTCGTGGATCGTTTTCCTAAAGTATCAAAACAATCCGAAGGAGTTTTCTTGGTTTGGCATATGTCATTAGTGTTGTTTTCCAAATTTTATCTCAATCTGAAACTGATATCAGACACTTTTAGCCATACCGGTCACACCATGTGTCAGATTGAGGTGAAGTCGATTCATACACGTCACAAATGACTCATGGATCGTTTTCCTAAAGTATAAAAAAAATCTGAAGGCGTTTTCTTCATTTGGCGTATGTCATTGGTGTTGTTTTCCAAAGTTTATGTCATTTTCAAACTGATATCAGACAATTTTAGCCATACCGGTCACACCGTGCATTAGATTGAGGTGAGGTCGATTCTTACACGTCAAAAATGACTCGTGGATCATTTTCCTAAAGTATCAAAACAATCTGAATGCATTTGCTCGGTTTGGCGTATGTCATTGGTGTTGTTTTCCAAAGTTTATGTCATTTTCAAACTGATATCAGACACTTTTAGCCATACCAATCACACCGTTCGTCGGATTGAGGTGTGTTTGATTCGTACGCGTCACAAATGACTCGTGGATCGTTGTCCTAAAGTATCAAAACAATCCGAAGGCATTTGCTCAGTTTGGCGTATGTCATTGTTGTTGTTTTCCAAAGTTTATGTCATTTTCAAACTCATATGAGACACTTTTAGCCTTACCGGGCACACCGTGCATCGGATTGAGGTGTGGTTAATTCTTACGCATCACAAATGACTCTTGGTTCGTTGTCCTAAAGTATCAAAACAATCTAATGGAATTTTCTCAGTTTGGCGTATGTCATTGTTGTTGATTTCCAAAGTGTATGTCATTTTCAAACTGATATCAGACAATTTTAGCCATACCAGTCACACTGTGCGTCGGATTGAGGTGCAGTCCATTCGTACACGTCAAAAATGACTCGTTGATCATTGTCCTAAAGTATCAAAAAAAACTGAAGGCGTTTTCTCCGTTTCCCTATGTCATTCGTGTTGTTTTCCAAAGTTTATGTCATTTAAAACTGATATCAGACACTTTTATCCATACTGGACACACCATGCGTCAGATTGAGGTGCGGTCAATTCATACGCATCAAAAATGACTCGTGGATCGTTTTCCTAAAGTATCAGAACAATCCGAAAGCGTTTTCCCGGTTTGGCGTATGTCATTGGTGTTGTTTTCCAAATTTTATCTCAATTTGAAACTGATATCAGACACTTTTAGCCATACCAGTCACACCGTGCATCGGATTGAGGTTCGGTCAATTCGTACATGTCAAAAATGACTCGTGGATCGTTGTCCTAAAGTATCAAAACAATCTGAAGGCGTTTTCTCAGTTTGGAGTATGTCATTGTTGTTGTTTTCCAAAGTTTATGTCATTTTCAAACTGATATCAGACAATTTTAGTCATACCGGTCACACCGTGCATCCGATTGAGGTGCGGTCAATTCATAAACATCACAAATGACTCGTGATTCGTTTTCCTAAAGTATCAAAACAATCTGAACGTGTTTTCTTAGTTTGGCGTATGTCATTGGTGTTGTTTTCCAAAGTTTATGTCATTTTCAAACTGATATCATACACTTTTAGCCATACTGGTCACACTGTGCGTCAGATTGAGGTGCGGTCAATTTGTATGCGTCAAAATTGACTCGTGGATCGTTTTCCTAAAGTATCAAAACAATCCGAAGCCGTTTTCTCAGTTTGGCGTATGTCATTGGTGTTGTTTTCCAAAGTTTATGTCATTTTCAAACTGATATCAGACAGTTTTAGCCATACCGGTCACACCGTGCATCGGATTGAGGTTCGGTCAATTCGTACGTGTCAAAAATGACTCATGGATCATTTTCCTAAAGTATCAAAACAATCCAAAGGCATTTTCTTGGTTTTGCGTATGTCATTGGTGTTTTTTCCAAAGTTTATGTCATTTTCAAACTGATATCAGACAATTTTAGCCATACCAGTCACACCGTGCATCGAATTGAGGTGCGGTCAATTCGTACGCGTCACAAATGACTCTTGGATCATTGTACTAAAGTATCAAAACAAACCGAAGGCATTTTCTTGGGTTGCCCTGTGTCATTGGTGTTGTTTTCCAAAGTTTATGTCATTTTCAAACTGATATCAGACACTTTTAGCCATACCAGTCACACCGTGCATCGGATTGAGGTGCGGTCGATTCGTACGCGTCAAAAATGACTCGTGGATCGTTTTCCTAAAGTATCAAAACAATCCGAAGGCGTTTTCTCAGTTTGGCGTATGTCATTGGTGTTGTTTTCCAAATTTTATCTCAATTTGAAACTGATATCAGACACTTTTAGCCATACCGGTCACACCGTGTGTTGGATTGAGGTGAAGTCGATTTGTACGCATCACAAATGACTTGTGGATCGTTGTCCTAAAGTATCAAAACAATCCGAAGGCTTTTGGTCAGTTTGGCGTATGCCATTGGTGTTGTTTTCCAAAGTTTATGTCATTTTCAAACTGATATCAGACAATTTTAGCCATACCGGTCACACCGTGCGTCAGATTGAGGTGCGGTTGATTCATACGCGTCACAAATGACTCGTGGATCGTTTTACTAAAGTATTAAAACAATCCGAAGGCGTTTGCTCAGTTTGGTGTATGTCATTGGTGTTGTTTTCCAAAGTTTATGTCATTTTCAAACTGATATCAGACAATTTTAGCCATACCGGTCACACTGTGCGTCGGATTGAGGTGCGGTCAATTCGTACGTGTCACAAATGACTCGTGGATCATTTTCCTAAAGTATCAAAACAAACCGAAGGCGTTTTCTCGGTTTGCCCTGTGTCATTGTTGTTGTTTTCCAAAGTTTATGTCATTTTCAAACTAATATCAGACACTTTTATCCATACCGGTCACACCGTGTGTTGGATTGAGGTGCGATTGATTCATACGCATCAAAAATGACTCGTGGATCGTTTTCCTAAAGTATCAAAACAATCCGAAGGTGTTTACTCGATTTGGCGTATGTCATTGGTGTTGTTTTCCAAAGTTTATGTCATTTTCAAACTGATATGAGACAATTTTAGCCATACCGGTCACACCATGCGTCGGATTGAGGTGAGGTCGATTCGTACGCGTCACAAATGACTCGTGGATCGTTGTCCTAAAGTATCAAAACAAACCAAAGGAGTTTGCTCGGTTTGCCCTGTGTCATTGGTGTTGTTTTCCAAAGTTTATGTCATTTTCAAACTGATATCAGACACTTTTAGCCATACCGGTCACACCGTGCGTCGGATTGAGGTGAAGTCAATTCGTACACATCAAAAATGACTCTTGGATCATTGTCCTAATGTATCAAAAAAAACGGAAGGCGTTTTCTCGGTTTTCCCTGTGTCATTGGTGTTGTTTTCCAAAGTTTATGTCATTTTCAAACTAAGTAGTAGGAATTCACTAATCTAAGGATATAAAACATAATAAAGGGAGATCATAGATGCTCAATAAGTGTAAAGGGAGATATCAATTACCATATAAATATAACATAAGTATTAGAAATTCACCTTCATTGTCCTATTTGTTTACATTCCTCGATCAGGTACGCTGCCCATTTGTTTCTAAAGACATTTATATCATCTTCTGAATAAGAGTTTTTGCGACAGTCATAGTAGTACTGAAAAAATATAAATACACAAAGGATTAATAATTATTTTAAATAAAGTATTAATTATTTTCAAAAATACCTCTTCAGGGATGCTAGTTTGTCCATGAAATACGATCTCTTTCATAAATTTACAAACATAATAACCGCAGTCCTTATCATTTGTTTATTTCGGACACTGCAGAAACATCAAGAAAAATAAGTAATTTGTTTTGAAATGTATTTGGATAGTGAAATATAATTATATATACCCATATACTTCTCCATTTGTAGATCTTGTGGGCATTGTCGTCCTTACGCCCTGGATTCATTCCAGCCTTTAGACGATATTCATAAACTGCCCTATCATAAAAAAATCATCATTAAAAGATAATATAAATTATATAACTAGATATTTTGTTCTAAAATATTGGATCTAGTGTATTACAAATTGACAATCGCCATCATGTGTGGTCAGTTAGTTGGATATCCATGCAGTGAATCCAGAAAATAAATCTTTATAGTATCCAAATTGACTGCAATGAGCATCCAATGTTCCCTAAAAACACAAAAAGAAATAAGTACTGATATAAATGAAAATATAATTGATATGATTAAAATGTAGAGTTTTACCCTTGCATCGTTGGTATTAAAAAGAGCCTGTCAGTCGTAATTCTTCTTTGAAACGTTCTGAGCAGATTTGACATCAATTCAGCCTGAAAATTAGAATCTATTTCTGTTTGTTGTGTAGAAATGGTGTGAGGACTAACGAGTCCAAATTTGTATTCATGGGAAAATCCCTTCAATTGTTTTTCATATATACGCCTGTGAAAAATATGAGATATATTTATCCATAATTATCAAAGTATATCAGCTTCTGTAAAATCAAATCATGAAAAAATACCTCATGTATACATTTATAACTGAGGCACTTAGCCAGTCGTATGTGATGATCTCAGAAACAGCATCTGCACTAACAAAATCCATTGTTTCCTCTCCGTACATATCTTTTTCACAAACAATTTTATGATTCTTTCCGTCTTTCATTTTCGTATCCACATGAGCTTGCAATGATATTAAATGTGGATATAGAATGGGCGGGGTGAACGTGCTCTCAGTAGATCGTTTTGATCGGTTGGTTGATCCAATCTTGGAGCTGCTCTTTTGTTTTAGCTTCTCCATTTTATCCTTCTATAATAACATTCATCAGTTCAGCCATTTTCTAATTTAATGTTAAAGGTTCTGCTTGAAAAATGAACTGCAAATGAATACCTCCTGCTCGACGTGTTTTTTTACAAGATTCGACGGCCATGCAACGAATGTTCCAATAGCTTTTTCCACCATATGAATGTCGTCATCGTCATTTGGCATGGGTATCTCGGCGCTCGGCTCATGAGCTATGTTAATCGACACTTTGACATGACCGGTTGGAAGTGGTCTGGAGTGTAGCGTGTCATTCTGCATATTGAACACCGTAGCCCCCGCTACAAGGCGATGGGTGGGAGTTGACAAATATAAATCACAGTCATTTTCACCCTATAGAATAACATTAAATGAAAGGTATCAGTGTCTGTGATTAACATCTAACAGAAACGAATATTATAACATTGATTACCTCGGTTAAGTCAGGTCTTTGAGGGGAATGGCTCGCCTCAAAGCTGGTGAGGGGTGGATCTTCTCGCGAGGGTTGTTCTTGAGTTGTTTTTTCTCTTCACCTCTCCTCCATCAAACTCTTTAGCATCTCTCCTTGAGTTTGGATTAGTTCTTCAAGGGTAGCTACTCTATCTCTCATTACATGCAATTCTTTAGTTTGTTCATCCTCTTGTTTTTTTCTTAAAATATGTCTTGGGTGACACCCCAAAACCCACACCTCTATTTCCTGTGACTATGTCAAATAGAAAATATGAAAAAATAAGTGAGCATCGTTATGTAATAGTTATTTAAAGCAAAACAAGTTTATATTATGTCATACTTACACATGTTTCCCACACTTTTTGTGTGTTTTAATCTATCAGTTTCCCCTCTTTATTAACACGAGCCTCCTTCCATAGAACATGGCGTAGAATGGAAGTGACTTGAGATTTTGCTTCATCAATCTGCTTATAAACAGAGAAACATGGTTACAGTGTTGTTTTATGTCACATAAAATTATTACAGTACTTTTAAAATACATACCAATTGTTTTTCAATTGAAGCGTACCCCAACCTTTCTTTACGGTAGGGGTATGCTGGTTTTGCTGCCCGTTCTTTATTTTCAGCACTCAGTTGCTGTTTCATAAATAAAAACCTATCAATCAATGTGATGAATACAAGCAACTTTACACAACGTGTAACCAAACACAATGTACCTGAAAATTATTTTCCGCACGACGGTTGCAAAACACATCCCACGTTCCTTGGGATATCAAGTGTGCATAAAGAAGGGGCAGGTGCGGCTTGATTTTCCCTTCGGCATCTTTCAGATGATTTTTCTTTAAAATGGTGCGAAAGCCTCTATGAATCCTTCCTGCCAGTCTGAAAACATATTCTTTGTGCGAAACATCTACTATAAATGCACTCTGTAAGAGATGATGAAGGGTTAGTCAATATTTCAATATTTTATTTTATTTTAATAAATTAAATAGATGATATCGTAATGTTTCTGTAATCTCTTCTCACATTAATGTTTTCAACCCGCTGACAACATGGTGCCACGACTCTACGTCAATCGGCACGCGTTGTCGAGTGACGATACCAATGTAGCTACTTGATGTTATTAATATTTTCACAACTTATTATATTCCCCCTTTACTTATTTTATATGAAATGTGCATAATTTGTGTGAAATATTAATGTTTTAATATTAAGTATAATATTTGAGCATTTTTAGAAGTAGTCAAATTGAGTCAGTTTAATGTTTTAATTATAACTATCACTATACTGATCCAAATTGTGTGGTTATTGTTTTGTAGGATTCTCCTTTCAATATACAACATTTCATTAGAAGGAACCATGAGCCAATTCTGCCATTTGAAGGGTCATATGGTCCTCACAAACAAGACCAAAGAATCTGTGAACAAACTGGACCATCCATGAAGATTGATTTACTGGGTTCAATCGAGAAGTCCAAAGACCTTCAATATCCACCATAATTCGGGGGAAACTACATTGCATCTTGGATAAAAATTGCATGGCCCAAATCCAAGTACAAGGGGCCCAAATAAACCTTTGAAGTCCAGCCCACCATTCTGGCCGAGAATTAAAATCAGTATAGTATGCATGACATATCTCCTGATGTAAGCATCCAATAGAGCTGAGATTTTGCAGTGTGAAAGAGGAGATATAGGCGGCCGACTTTGTTGAAGAAGTCATTCGAATTTGAAGGCATCTTCCTGTTCAAAAATCCATTCACATGTTGGCCATCGAAAAAGAATGGATAGAAATGGACAGTTTACCTTTGTTTAATCAACCGGCCATAACTTTGGCTCCAATTGTCCAAATGCCTCCAAATTTTTAGAGTAGTCGGCCAACATTATTTTCTACAACTTTGAAGAAGGATGTATTTGAAGATTCGGCTGTCGGTATAGCTCAATTGGCGAAGCAAGTGGAGGGACAGATTGGGAATGCAAACAGTCCACTCCTTGGGCTATAAATACTCTCCCCTTCTCTCCTTGAGAGGGGTTGGCATTTCAGAAGAGAGGAGATCACATTGGCACGACCAAAGCTTTGCCAAAGGCTTGGGAGGACCTGCCATACTCAAGTTTTCACTTGAGAGACCTTTCCTCCTCTCTTTCTTTTCACTTACTTTTGAGTTCTTCATTTTTGTAATCTTGTAATTCTCTTTCTTTGTAATTCTGTTTTAATGCAAGTTACTTCTTCAATATCTCTTATTCTATTCCACCTTCTGTATTTTAATATTAATGTTCTTAAAATAGTTTAAATTCAGTTCAATCCCCTTCCCTTCTTAAGCTTCCTCATTCAATCGAAATTCCATTTTTGATTCTTAAATTATTTCGTGTGTGTGTTCGGCACACTACTCTTATCTTGTCCCTTTCTTTTTCTTCTCTTTATAATTCATCACCATAAACATATATTACCAGATTATTAAACATCTAAATGGCTGAGTAAATCTCTCATTGGGGTGAGTTATAATTTAGGTATGTTAAGTGATTGAGAGCTTTTGCTCGATGAATATTCTTTGAATTAACATTGTGTATGTTGGACTTAACATGTCATGGATTAATGACTTGTTTCGTTTAACATGTGGTTTCCATGGATTATTGGAACCATAAATACACAACCATAAATAAGATCTGATTGAGATTATAACCTTAAGTTAAGTTAAGTCTTGGTTTAAAGCCTTAACACTTAAGAATTCTAATCAACATCATCTTGTGACATGGGTGTTAATTTAAATGCAATATAAAGCAAAGCTCGAGGATATCACAAGCTTAACTAACCTAATGATGAACTCACCCCAATCTTTATCAATTTGGTAAATCAAACATCATCCATAAATTATTTCAATTAAGCTCTGCAAACAAACCCCCCTAATCAAAATACAATCAACTAAAAACAAACGACTACTACAAAGTATCATCGCCGAGGATTCGACCCGAGTGCTGCTATATACATTAGAAGAGCACCGGAACCTTGAACGGTCGATAGGCGACAATCGGCCGCACTTTCAAATGGCGCCGTTGCCGGGGATGGTGCTTTAAGTAGTCATTAGTTTCTGGTTATTGTCAAAAAAAAAACCCAAAAAAATACAAAAGTTTAAAAAAATTGAAAAAAAAAACACAAAGAAAAACCCGTCTTCCTCTTAAAAATCATAAACTGAAAAAATACAAAGAAAAACCCGTCTTCCTCTTTCTTCCAAAATCTCTCTGAATGCCCCGTAGCCTTCCAAACAATCCCTCGGATTTGTTTGACCCTGAAATTGAGCGAACAATTCGCCATCTTAGGAGGAACATAAGAGATACTCAAATAATTCAAGAACCAGTCCTCATCCAACCAATTGAATTAGATATGGCCAATCCTAGGGAACAAACATTGAAAGAACTTGCTGCCCCTGATATGAATTACCAACCTCTTGGTATTCAATATCCAAACATTGAAGCTGACTTCGAACTCAAATCGGGTTTGATTCATCTTCTACCTCATTTTCACGGGCTAGCCGGTGAGGATCCTTATCTCCACCTTAAAGAGTTCCAAGTGGTCTGCTCAACCATGAAACCTCAAGGGGTTTCTGAAGAACAAATCAAGCTTAGAGCATTCCCCTTTTCCCTAACAGATTCTGCCAAGTCTTGGCTCTACTACCTCCCACCTGGTTCCATAAACTCATGGGTTGACATGAAGAGACTTTTCCTTGAGAAGTTCTTTCCCGCTTCCCGAACAGCTTCTATCCGAAAGGAAATAAGCGGCATCCGTCAATTCCCTAATGAATCACTCCATGAGTATTGGGAGAGGTTCAAAAAGCTTGTGGCAACTTGTCCACACCATCAAATCCCTGACCAACTCCTGATCCAATACTTCTATGAGGGGTTATTGGCTATGGAGCGAACTCTCATTGATGCCGCAAGTGGCGGTGCTCTTGTTGACAAAACTCCTGCAGCTGCAAGAGATCTCATAAGTAACATGGCTGCAAACACGCAGCAATTCCATACTCGAGCACATGCTCAAGTGAAACAAGCCCAAGATAATCAATCCATAGAGCCCAACAAGATGACTGAGTGGATGAGTGAACTTACAAGTCTTGTGCGTCAACTAGCGGTGGCTACCAAAGCCCCAACCTCATCTTCTCCACAGTCACTATTCCCTGGACCTATCAAGAATTGTGGAATCTGCAACTCTCCATCTCATCCGACTGACACATGTCCACAACTTCAAGATGATCCATCTGATTCATCTAGTCCAATGGAGCTCAATGCGGCATATGCTCAGCGAAACTTCAACCCTCAACAATCAGGTCAGTTTGTTAGAAACTTCAACCAACCCCACTCTGAGCCCTTCTCTTCTACCTTTAACCCACCTCTGAGGTATGGTAATCCCATTTCTCATCCTCTTCAATTCCCTCCTCAAAACCCAAACCAATTCCAATATGGTCAAGGTGGTGGTAACTTCCATCAACCTTATCCTTTTGTTTCTCAACCTCAAAGGAACAATCCTCCTCCTGGATTCCACTATCCTAACGAGCCTTCCCAATTCCCCACCCAATACAATCGCTTTCCCAAGAACCAAAATCAAGGCCAACCCAATTTGGGACAAGCCTCTTCTTCTAAACAACCATGGGAAAGTGCTGTAGAGGATCTTGCTTCCTTCACCCGTTCTAGCCTAAAGAACATTGAAACCCAAATAGGTCAACTTGCATCCCACCTTAGCCAGCAACAACCATCCAATTCATCCCAACTCCCAGCTCAACCATTACCCAACCCCAAGGGTAATGTAAGTGCAATTGCACTTAGATCAGGAAAGCAACTTGCTATTCCTCAAGATAAATCCTCAAACCCCCCTTTCGATGTTGATCTAGAAAATGAAAAGAACAAAAAGCTGGAAAAGGAACTTGAATCCACTCCTTCACCTTCTTCCATTCCACTTAGGAACCCAATTCCTTTTCCTCAAGCCATCTCCAAGCCTAAGAAGTCCTTTGAACCTGATCCTGAAATGCTTGACATGTTTAGACGTGTTGAAGTGAACATCCCCCTCTTAGATGCCATCAAACAAATCCCTAAGTATGCCAAGTTTCTTAAGGAATTGTGCACCCATAAGAGGCAACTTAGGAACATTGAAAATGTTTCCACCCAGCAGTCTATTCCCATAAAGTGCAAAGATCCAGGGACCTTCACGGTTCCATGTCAAATAGGGAGTTCCAACTTTGATGATGCACTCATAGACCTTGGAGCCTCAATAAATGTCATGCCCAAATCCATTTTCTCCAACCTTGGTCTAGGTCCCTTGCACCCAACGGGTATTGTCATTCAATTAGCCAATCGAAGCACTGCCAGTCCGGAGGGGATAATTGAGGATGTTCTTGTTCGGGTCAATGATCTTATCTTCCCAACTGATTTCTATGTCCTTGACATGGAAGGTGAGACGACCTCTTCTCGATCTCCCCTAATTCTAGGAAGACCATTCCTCATGACTGCGAGAACCAAGATTGATGTCCACTCAGGCATCTTATCCATGGAATTCGGTGACCAACTGGTCAAGTTCAACATTTTCCAAGCCATGCGATACCCATCTGAGGATCACTCTGCATTCTCAATCCATGCTTTTGAGGACACTTCTAAGATTCAATCGAACCCCAATCCACCATGTTCTTCATGTTCTAATGATAAAGGATCTTGTGAAATATGCACCATGATTAACAAAGTCATAAATGGTGAAGTTGATGTGGACCTCTCATTCATAGACTCCATCAATCTAGAGGAACTTGAAAACTCTCTTGAATCCCACATCAACTCTGATCTCTACTGCTCCACCTTGGACAGTGTTGAGGAAAATGATCCAAACCCATCTAGAATCCCTTCTCCTACTCCTAACTTGTCTAGCTCTCCAACCAAGGCTGAAACTGATCTAAAACCACTTCCTTCACACCTCAAGTATGCATTCCTTTTCCATGATCCCTCCTACCCTGTCATTATCTCTGCTTCACTTTCTGAAACCGAGGAGTCCCAACTTGTTCAAGTGTTAGAGGAAAACAAAAATGCCTTAGGTTGGACCCTAGAGGATATTCCAGGAATCAACCCTGCCCTTTGCATGCATCACATCCATCTAGAGGAATCATCCAAACCAATTAGGCAACCTCAAAGAAGACTCAATCCACTCATACTTGAGGTAGTTAGGGAAGAGATTACCAAGCTTCTTCAAGCTGGTATTATCTACCCAATTTCTGATAGTGAATGGGTTAGTCCAATTCAAGTCGTTCCTAAGAAGGGCGGGATAACAGTTGTCACAAATGAACATGGAGAAGTGGTCACAACTCGGGTGAAAAACAAATGGCGTGTGTGCATCGATTATCGCAAATTGAATGCTGAAACACGAAAAGATCACTACCCACTTCCTTTCCTTGACCAAATGCTTGAGAGATTGGCCGGAAAGTCACACTATTGCTTTCTTGATGGTTACACCGGCTACTTCCAAATTCCAATCGCACCTCAAGACCAAGAAAAGACCACATTCACTTGCCCCTTTGGAACCTATGCCTATAGGCGAATGCCTTTTGGCCTTTGTAATGCTCCTGCAACATTCCAGCGGTGTATGATGAGTATCTTTTCTGAATTCATTGAGAATTGCATGGAGGTATTCATGGATGACTTTACCATTTATGGAGAGTCATTTGAATCTTGCTTACATTCACTCTCTTTGGTCCTTCAAAAGTGTGTCAAGTGCAACCTTGTGCTGAATTTTGAAAAATGTCACTTCATGGTTTCAAATGGGATTGTTCTAGGGCACATCATTTCTCAAGAGGGTATCCAAGTTGATCCAGCCAAAATTGAGGTGATCCAATCACTTCCTGAACCCAAATCAGTTCGAGACATTCGGTCCTTCCTTGGTCATGCTGGTTTCTATCGGCGATTCATTCAGAACTTCAGCAAGATTTCCCTCCCACTCACTCGTTTACTTCAAAATGATGTCACATTCAATTTTGATGAGGCTTGCAAGAGAGACTTCGTCGAACTCAAATCTGCTCTCACATCTGCTCCAATAATCCAACCCCCAGATTGGTCCTTACCATTTGAATTGATGTGTGATGCTTCTGATAGGGCCATTGGGGCTGTTCTTGGTCAAAGAAGAGAAAACATTCCTCATGTCATCTTTTATGCCTCAAAAACATTGGATGAAACTCAATCACACTACACTGTGACTGAAAAAGAACTTTTAGCTGTGGTTTTTGCCTTGGATAAATTCCGGCCCTATCTCTTAGGTGCCAAAATCATCATCTTCACGGACCACTCAGCATTAAAGTTCTTAATTAAGAAAAGTTATTCCAAACCAAGGCTAATAAGATGGATTTTAATGCTCCAAGAGTTTGACCTTGTGATAAAAGATAAACCTGGAAAAGAAAACCCTGTGGCTGATCACCTGAGTAGAATTTCTAATTCTTCTCATTCTGAAATAATTGATCCTGAATTTCCAACTGAACACCTCTCATCTCTCACTCCAAAGTTACCATGGTATGCCCCAATTGTCAATTACTTGGTTTCTGGTGTTTTCCCTGAATATTTTTCAAAAGAACAAAAAGAAAAGATGAAAAGTGATTCAAAGCATTATTTGTGGGAAGATAATAAACTTTGGAAAACCGGGGCTGACATGGTAATTAGGAGATGTGTTGATGAAACTGAACAATCCTCCATCTTGGAATTCTGCCACTCAATGCCTGGAGGTGGCCACTTTGGACCACAAAGGACTTCTCGAAAGGTCCTAGATTCTGGATTCTTTTGGCCTTCACTCTTCAAGGACTCACATGAGTTCTGTCAATCATGTCCCACTTGCCAAAAGTTTGGCACAATTTCCAAAAGAAACGAAATGCCTCAAAAGCCATTAATCTTCTGTGAGCTTTTCGATGTTTGGGGCATCGATTTCATGGGACCATTTCCCTCTTCCAATGGATTCTCATACATTCTTCTTGCGGTCGATTATGTTTCTAGGTGGGTCGAGGCCAAACCCACTAGGAAAGATGATGCTCAAACTGTGAGTGAGTTCCTCAAAACCCATATCTTCCATCGATTCGGAACACCACGTGCTTTGATAAGTGACTTAGGAACTCATTTCTGTAATAGAACCATGGAGTCACTTTTGAAAAAGAATGGGGTTGTACATAAAACATCCACTGCATATCACCCTCAAACAAATGGAATGGCTGAACTTTCTAATAGAGAAGTGAAAAGAGTGCTTGAAAGAATTGTTAAGCCCACAAGAAAAGACTGGCCCGATAGACTTGGTGAAGCACTTTGGGCCTATCGAACAGCCTATAAGACACCCATTGGGATGTCTCCATTTAGGCTAGTCTTTGGTAAAGCCCGTCATTTACCAGTTGAAATCCAACATAAGTCATTTTGGGCTGTCAAAACATGTAATTTTGATTGTGAAAAATCTGGTGAAGAAAGATTGTTGCAGTTGACTGAATTGGAGGAGCTTCGACTCGATTCATATGAGAACTCCATTCTCTACAAAGAAATGGCAAAGTCACTCCATGACAAGCACATTCTTCGAAAGGTATTTCATGAAGGTGAAAAGGTAATGCTCTTCAATTCTCGATTTCGACTTCACCCAGGTAAGCTCAATTCTCGTTGGGATGAACCTTTTATTATTACTAATGTTTACCCATTTGGTGTAGTGCAAGTCGAAGACCCTTCTTCAAAAAGAACATTCACGGTAAATGGACACCGGTTAAAGCATCACCATGAGAGGCCATTCACTTCAGGTTCCACATCGACTTCCATTGACCCACCACTAGATGGAAATGGCGACCCACCAAATCCAAACCAGGGGGCACCTCTTTCCCTTTAACTCTCTCTCTATCTCTTCCTCTCTCTACCTCTTTCTTCTTCTTCCTCTCTCTTTCATTTTGTTACCACTTTATTCATCAAACCCTTTCTTTTTATCTTTCTTGTGTGGGTGTGTATTTAAAAAAAAAAAACCTTAAAAACTAAAAAAAAAACAAAAAACACAATTACTTAAAAAAATTACAAAAAAAGAGTCATGCTTACTCACCATCTAGTTTTGAAATTTTGTCCAACCATTTTGGGGAGTCAAAAGGCTTGTTTTAAACTCAAATATATTGAATTTTTATCTCAAACTTGGGTAAACAATTTTGTGTCAATAACAAACATTTTGAATGAACAATTTTTGGTGGAAAATGATTTTCCCCTACCGTGAGGAATAACATTAGCCTTCATGCCAAGGTCATCTATGGCCATCTTTTTCATTGTGTGTCTTCACCACTGATTGTGAGTCTTGAGTTTGTGGACCTTCGAGCTGAATTTCCATCTTTTGTGTGCATTAATATGATAGAGGCATTTTCTAAGCCACATGAGAATCAGAATAGCCAAATAGCCTCCCGTTACCCTTACATTGATCCTACTTTTGAAAGCCCCTTTGAGCCTATGAAAGCCTTTCTTTTGATAGCCACATTACAAGCCTAATACCTTGTCCCACCCAACATCTTCATGGATTTTCATTGTACACTTTATTGAAATTTAAGTGTGGGGGGAATGGACTTCATTTTTGGGCGTACTTTCATTGATTTCCAATGTGTCATCATATGCTTGAGGGCAAGCATCCATTCAAGTGTGGGGGAGATGTTGTAATTCTGTGAGCTTTGGGGTGTATATGTGTAATTTTCATTTGTACAAAAGTCATTGAAAAGTGTTCAAAAAAAAATGAAAAAAATTATATAAAAAAAAAATGAAAAAAAAGGAATGGGTTGTGTCTTGGGTGGGTCAAAAATCATTCATCATCAACCTTTGATCATGTTATAACTACTAAAATTAGTTCCATGAGGAGATCAAGCATGGGTTGGGAGATGACTGTGAGACTTGTTTCAAGCACAACTTTCGAAAGAAAAAAAAAGAACAAAAAAGAAAAAGAAAAAAAAGAACACTTGACTCATCTTGTATTGTGTCATTATTGGAAGTCTTCCATGTTGTACATATTCCATCATCTCAACCTATTCCATTTTCTATCTCCCTCACTTTTCATTCATCACACATTCATTCCCTTGTAAATATGTGTTTCTATTTCCTTTCAAATCAAATTTCAAAAAAAATGTGCATTGATTTTTCCATGTTGGTGTTTTTAACCCCTCTTTTCCTTTGGACATTATATACCTACCGTCCCATAGCCACTAAAAAACCCCTTAAAAGACCTCTTGATTATTGTACACATTAGATTTGGGAATGGAAGCTGAGAGCTCTTACAAACTCTTGATTTTCACTTTTTGTTGGTGAATGAGTGAACCTCCTAAAATACATTTTTATCATCTTGAGAGGAGTAAGTTTGGAGTGCCTACATTTTCCAATTCAAACCTTGAACATGAAAAAATGAATTGTTTCTGATGCATTATTGTGAACCAAATTTGTGATGTAATTCAATATGGATGAGTGAAATATTCTAAACCTCCCCTAATTGGAGAAAACAAAATTTTAATATTTGTTGGTGAGTGAAAATGATTTTGTCATGTTTTTATATTTGTTGCACATGAGGACACGCACAAATCTAAGTGTGGGGGAGTTGATGTTATTAATATTTTCACAACTTATTATATTCCCCCTTTACTTATTTTATATGAAATGTGCATAATTTGTGTGAAATATTAATGTTTTAATATTAAGTATAATATTTGAGCATTTTTAGAAGTAGTCAAATTGAGTCAGTTTAATGTTTTAATTATAACTATCACTATACTGATCCAAATTGTGTGGTTATTGTTTTGTAGGATTCTCCTTTCAATATACAACATTTCATTAGAAGGAACCATGAGCCAATTCTGCCATTTGAAGGGTCATATGGTCCTCACAAACAAGACCAAAGAATCTGTGAACAAACTGGACCATCCATGAAGATTGATTTACTGGGTTCAATCGAGAAGTCCAAAGACCTTCAATATCCACCATAATTCGGGGGAAACTACATTGCATCTTGGATAAAAATTGCATGGCCCAAATCCAAGTACAAGGGGCCCAAATAAACCTTTGAAGTCCAGCCCACCATTCTGGCCGAGAATTAAAATCAGTATAGTATGCATGACATATCTCCTGATGTAAGCATCCAATAGAGCTGAGATTTTTCAGTGTGAAAGAGGAGATATAGGCGGCCGACTTTGTTGAAGAAGTCATTCGAATTTGAAGGCATCTTCCTGTTCAAAAATCCATTCACATTTTGGCCATCGAAAAAGAATGGATAGAAATGGACAGTTTACCTTTGTTTAATCAACCGGCCATAACTTTGGCTCCAATTGTCCAAATGCCTCCAAATTTTTAGAGTAGTCGGCCAACATTATTTTCTACAACTTGGAAGAAGGATGTATTTGAAGATTCGGCTGTCGGTATAGCTCAATTGGCGAAGCAAGTGGAGGGACAGATTGGGAATGCAAACAGTCCACTCCTTGGGCTATAAATACTCTCCCCTTCTCTCCTTGAGAGGGGTTGGCATTTCAGAAGAGAGGAGATCACATTGGCACGACCAAAGCTTTGCCAAAGGCTTGGGAGGACCTGCCATACTCAAGTTTTCACTTGAGAGACCTTTCCTCCTCTCTTTCTTTTCACTTACTTTTGAGTTCTTCATTTTTGTAATCTTGTAATTCTCTTTCTTTGTAATTCTGTTTTAATGCAAGTTACTTCTTCAATATCTCTTATTCTCTTCCACCTTCTGTATTTTAATATTAATGTTCTTAAAATAGTTTAAATTCAGTTCAATCCCCTTCCCTTCTTAAGCTTCCTCATTCAATCGAAATTCCATTTTTGATTCTTAAATTATTTCGTGTGTGTGTTCGGCACACTACTCTTATCTTGTCCCTTTCTTTTTCTTCTCTTTATAATTCATCACCATAAACATATATTACCAGATTATTAAACATCTAAATGGCTGAGTAAATCTCTCATTGGGGTGAGTTATAATTTAGGTATGTTAAGTGATTGAGAGCTTTTGCTCGATGAATATTCTTTGAATTAACATTGTGTATGTTGGACTTAACATGTCATGGATTAATGACTTGTTTCGTTTAACATGTGGTTTCCATGGATTATTGGAACCATAAATACACAACCATAAATAAGATCTGATTGAGATTATAACCTTAAGTTAAGTTAAGTCTTGGTTTAAAGCCTTAACACTTAAGAATTCTAATCAACATCATCTTGTGACATGGGTGTTAATTTAAATGCAATATAAAGCAAAGCTCGAGGATATCACAAGCTTAACTAACCTAATGATGAACTCACCCCAATCTTTATCAATTTGGTAAATCAAACATCATCCATAAATTATTTCAATTAAGCTCTGCAAACAAACCCCCCTAATCAAAATACAATCAACTAAAAACAAACGACTACTACAAAGTATCATCGCCGAGGATTCGACCCGAGTGCTGCTATATACATTAGCAGAGCACCGGAACCTTGAACGGTCGATAGGCGACAATCGGCCGCACTTTCACTACTAAACATGGCTTTGTTGGGGTTTACATGCTGGCCTAGCTTATTCCATCCCACCTCATATTTGATTCCTTTTGCTTTTGCCTTAAGGATTTTTATTAAAACTGTCAAACTACAGCGCACTTGTTTTTTTTGTGTCGCTGGGGTTTCATCACCTACCATTTCCTCAGTTTCTGCATCATCATTATGTTTATCCAAAGCACTAGCTTCGGCACTGACACCAACTGCAACAGGTTGAGAGACCTGTTATACGTCAGCAGTGGGACCAGCTGCAACAGGTCGAGAGACCTGTTGTCTCTCAGCAGTGGGACCAGCTGTAACAGGTTGAGAGACCTATTGTACGTCAGCAGTGGGACCAGCTGCAACAGGTTGAGAGACCTGTTGTCTCTCAGCAATGGGACCAGCTGCAACAGGTTGAGAGACGTGTTGTGTCTCGGGATTGGGTGCATCAGCAGGTGAAGAAGTCATTATCTGCAGAACTAGTTTAAAATTTAAGTTAGATCACATAAAAGCAGCAGCGAACAGATAATAACATAATGTAACACAATCTATATTACAATAAAAATCAATAACCTGATTATTGAACTCCCTTTTTTTAAAGGCTGAAGGGATTTGACCCCTCTATCAACTATCCATCTCCCTTTATTGTGGTCTCCTCTGACATAGAAAATGTCGTCTACATTGGGAACACTGCGAAATGATTGCGAAATCCCAATGAAAGGATCATCTTCCATTGAATTTTCATCTGACCCTTCAGCTGTTTTGGTCGATAACAGAACAATTGACCAGTTTCGGTTTGCGGGATCGGGAACATAAAATACTTGCACTGCCTGTGATGCCATTATAAATGGTTCGTCTTTCTCCCCTTCCTTACTGAAATCAACTTTCAAAAATCCCAAATCATCTATTTTAAAAGAACTCATGTTATCAACCCACTTGCATTGAAATATCGGAACTTGAAATTCCGTATAATCCAACTCCCATATTTGTTTGATGATGCCAAAGTATGACATATTCACATAAATTGGATTTCTGTCCTTAGCACCGGAAACATGCATCGCTTCAGCCACAAGTGTAACCCCACTATTCTGCATGGTACTTTCTTCATCATGTTCACTAGTATAAAATGTATAACCATTAACTACATAAGAATTGTAAGATAATGCATACACACTTGGTCCTCCGGCTAGCCATCGAAGTCATTTCGAAATAGACTTTAGATTTTCATCTAACTTCTTAAAAATATGACCTCGAAACCATCCTATAAACTATCGATTATGTGTATTTGATATCTATTTTTCAGCCTTGATGGAATCAATTGCCTAAGAATTTCTTTGTGGATTTCAACATATGGGTCAACGTCCAAACTGTTATGGAAAACATAAAGGTGGGCCTGCTCCTGATCTGTAATATTGATTGTGACAACCTTTCTTCCAGAAATTCCTTCACCCTCTAACCGCCCAGTGTGACGAGATTTCGGTAAGCCAATGCTTTCCACACCAGACAAGTATTCGGTACAGAATTCAACGGCTTCCTCAACAATATATCGCTCTGCAATACAACCCTCTGGCCGACTTTGATTTTTGACATACCCTTTCAAAATCTTCATATACCGTTCAATGGGGTACATCCATCTGTAATGTATAGGACCACATAGGCGAATCTCTCTCACCAAGTGGACCATCAAATGAACCATCATATCAAAAAATGAAGGTGGGAAGAACATTTCTAATTCACATAATATGATGGTAATTTCTTTTTCCATAGCTGACAATTTTGCCAGGTCTATAACTTTGCTACATATAGCTTTGAATAAGATACACAGTTTCGTTAATGTATGGCGGACATTCTTGGAAAAAATGCAACGTAAAGTAATTGGAATGAGATTTTGCATCAAAACATGACAGTCATGTGATTTCAGACCTTTTAACTTCAAGTCGCTCATTGACACAAGGTTACTGATATTTGATGAATACCCCTCTGGAACCTTTACGTCATTCAAGAAGTTTCAAAACTGATATCTCTCCTGCCTGGAAAGAGTGTAAGCAGCAGGAGGAAGAAATGTTCGTTTTTCACCCTTTACTGGTGCCAACTATTCTCGTATTCCCATCTCAACCATGTCCAACCTAGCCTTAATTCCATCTTTTGTTTTGCCAGATGTATTTAGCAACGTGCCGATAACACTGTCAAATACATTTTTTTCTACATGCATAACATCAATAAAATGTCTTACATACAGACAATTCCAGTATTGTAATTCAAAAAAAAATTGATCTCTTTTTCCAACCGATTTTCGTAAGGTTTTTCGAAGCAGGTTTACCAAAAGTAGTGTCCAAATTTTTAACTTTCTCAAACAGTTGATTGCCTGTTAGTGGAGACGGTGTTGTATGTTCTTCTAAACTTCCATCGAATGATGTCTTCCAAGAACGGTACTTATGTCGTCGCGGTAGAAATCTGTGATGTCCTAGAAACACGGTTTTCGATGAATGTTTCAACCTAATTGATCATGTACCTTCTTCGCAAACGGGACAACCTTGAGTTCTTTTAATGCTATATCCTCACAAATTTCCATAAGCTGGGAAGTCATTTATCGTCCCATACAACATGACTCTCAAAGTGAAATCTTCCTTTCTGTAAGAATCATACAATGTAACACCTGAATCCCACAATAATTTCAAATCTTTGATCAATGGAGCTAAATAAACATCAATATCATTACCCGGTTGTTTTGGTCCTGATATAGGCATAGATAACATGATGTATTTTTGTTTCATACATAACTACAATGGTAAGTTATAATTTATCAACATAACCGACCATGTACTGTGACTGCTGCTTTGAAAACCAAAAGGATTCACTCCATCTGTAGATAACTCAAGACAAAGGTTTCTCGACTCGTTTCCAAATTCAGGATACTCATGATCAATTCTCTTCCACTGAGGAGAGTCTGCCGGGTGACGTAGTATCCCATCTTTAATTATTGTATCTGCTTGCCATGTTAATTGTTCTGCAGTCTCCTCACTTCCATATAGGCGTCTAAACCTTGGAATGATTGGAAAGTACCATACAACTTTAGTAGGACTAGATTCATCTTTCTTGTATTGAGAAGCACCACACTTTGGGCATTCTTTAAGTGATTTGTGGTCCTTGCGAAATAGTATACAATCATTCGGGCAGGCGTGTATTCATTCAAAGATCATACCCATAGAGCGTAGCATTCGTTTGGCATTGTATGTTTGGCTCGGGAGCCCATTGTCTTCTGGGAGCATGTCATTAAAGAGGGAAAGTAGTTTCATAAAACTGTCGTCACTCCACCCGTTATCTTCTTTCAAATTATACAACTTTAGTACGGCTGACAATGCTGTATATTTAGTGCAACCAACATACAATGACGTCTTTTCACAACTTTTTAACTTCTCAAACAATTTTGGGCAATCACGAAGTTCATCTTCGAAGGTCCTTGTCATTTTCTCAATACGATCTTCATCATCATTCACATCTGTAATCACATCCTCCATACGGTCATCTTCATTGTTCATGTTTGTAATCATATCAGATGATCCATAAAACGTAGTGTCACCCCAGTCACTACCTACATTCGTTGTTTCCCTGTGTTTATTACAACATGTATAACTTTGATCTATTCCGTGATAGATCAAGTGTTCTTCCAACTCATCTGGACTAATTTGTTTTGAATAACAACAGCGTAAACACGGACAAAGGATTTGAGAAGAGTCACATGCATGATCTATTGCAAACTTGATAAATTATTTCATTCCTTCTTCATACTCTTTTGCCAACCGATTGGCATTCATCCATTATTTATTTATATTCATCCTATTTAAAATCTATAGGATAAGTATATAGGTTAAAGGAGAAGTAATATGAGTATAATTTAGATAAAAAACAAGATACTTCAAGAAAATAAAGGAATAAATAAATACCAAAATAAAAAATATATTGGGAACCACTAAAATCCCCAAGCCTCACATCAATATGATACCACCGTGCTCCAGTTTAATCACCAATAAAACCTAATCTAGATAAATCAAAAATCAATAGAAACTAAATATAAAGAATAAAATGGTAAGGAAGATGGTGAAATCACTTAGAATTGTTGAATAAATCCACTAAAAAACTCCCCATGGAAAGGAGAATCAAAGAGGAATAAGGGGGTGGGTCGATTGGGCATTGTATAAGAGGGAGGATGAGAAATGGGGGCTTCACCTATTGGAATTTTAGAGGGAAAAATATGAACACAAAACCATGTTTCATTTGAAAAATCTCCAAAAAACATCATATAAAACTAAAATAAAGCTTGTGAGACTCACATGAGTACTTGAGGCACCTCTCAAAATGCGGTGGAGGAGGAGGCAACAGAGTAGGTAGAGGAGGAGGAGGAGGAGGCGCCGGTGGAGGAGGAGGATGAGGCAGCAGACTAGGAGGAGGAGGAGGAGGAAGCGTCGGTGGAGGAGGAGGAGGACGAGGCTGCGGTGGAGGAGAAGGAGGAGGAGGAGGAGCAGAGGAGGAGGAGGAGGCGGAGGCAGCGAAGGCAACGGAGGAGGAGGAGGATGAGGCCGGTGGAGGGGAGGAGGAGCAGGAGCAGAGGAGGAGGCAGCGGCCGCGGCGGCGGAGGAGGAGGCAGCGGAGGAGGAGGAGGCCGCGGTGGAGGAGGAGGCACCGACGGCAGCGCAGAGGTAGGGTGGAGGCAGGGCGGAGGCAGCGGAGGCAGCGGAGGCAGCGTAAAAGGAGGAGGATGAGGCCGGTGGAGGAGGAGGAGGAGGATTAGAAGCAGAGGAGGCGGCGGCGGCCGCGGCAGAGGAGGAGGAGGCGGTGGCCGCAGAGGCACCAACGTGACCGCGGCGTGACCGCGGCGTGACCGCGGAGGAGGAGGCACCCGTGGAGACACCGGCGGCACCAGCGGAGGAGGATGAGGCATCGGCGGAGGAGGAGGAGGCCGCGGTGGAGGAGGAGGCACCGGCGGCCGCGCAGAGGCAGGGCGGAGGCAGCGGAGGCAGCGGAGGCAGCGGAGGAGGTGGAGGATGAGGCCGGTGGAGGAGGAGGAGGAGGAGTAGGAGCAGAGGAGGAGGCGGTGGCCACGACGGAGTAGGAGGAGGAGGCGGCCGCGGAGGCACCGGCGTGACCGCGGCGTGAACGCGGCGTGACCGCGGCGTGACCGCGGCGTGGCCGCGGCGTGGCCGCGGCGTGCCCGCGGCGTGACCGCGGCGTGACCGCGGCGTGACCGCGGCGTGACCGCGGCGTGACCGCGGCGTGACCGCAGCGTGACCGCAGCGTGACCGCGGCATGACCACGGAGGAGGAGGAGACGTGGAGGCACTGGTGGTACTGGCGGAGGAGGAGGAGGCCTCGACAGAGGAGGAGGAGGCCGCGGTACAGGAGGAGGCACCAGAGGCACCGGCGGCAGCGCGGAGGCAGGGCGGAGGCAGGGCGGAGGCAGCGGTGGAGGCAGTGGAGGAGGAGGAGGATGAGGCCGGTGGAGGGGAGGAGGAGCAGAAGCAGAGGAGGAGGCGGCGGCTGCGGCGGCGGCGGAGGAGTCATCGGAGGCAGCGGAGGAGGAGGAGGAGGCCGCAATGGAGGAGGAGGAGGCCGCGGTGGAGGAGGAGGCACCAGCGGCAGCGCAGAGGCAGGGCAGAGGCAGGGCGGAGGCAACGGAGGAAGCGGAGGCAGTAGAGGAGGAGGATGAGGCTAGTGGAGGAGGAGGAGGAGCAGGAGCAGAGGAGAAGGCGGCGGTCGCGGCGGAGGAGGAGGAGGTGGCGGCCGCAGAGGCACCGGCGTGACCGCGGCATGACCGCGGCGTGACGGCGGCGTGACCGCAGAGGAGGAGGCAGCCGCGGAGGCACCGGCGGCACCGACGGAGGAGGAAGAGGCATCGATGGAGGAGGAGGAGGCCGCGGTGGAGGAGGAGGCACCGGCGGCAACGCAGAGGCAGGGAAGAGGCAGGGCGGAGGCAGGGCGGAGGCAGCGGAGGCAGCGGAGGAGGAGGAGGATGAGGCCAGTGGAGGAGGAGGAGGAAGAGCAGGAGCAGAGGAGGAGGCGGCGGCCGCGGCGGAGTAGGAGGAGGCGGCGACTGTGGAGGCACCGGCGTGACTGCGGCGTGACCGCGGCGTGACCGCGGCGTGACCGCAACGTGACCGCAGCGTGACTGCGGCATGACCGCGGAGGAGGAGGAGATATGGAGGCACTGGTGGAAACGACAGAGGAGGAGGAGGCATCGACGGAGGAGGAGGAGGCCGCGGTGGAGGATGAGGCACCGGAGGCACCGGTGGCAGCGCGGAGGCAGGGCGGAGGAAGGGCGGAGGTAGCGAAGGCAGCGAAGGAGGAGGAGGATGAGGCCGGTGGAGGGGAGGAGGAGCAGGAGCACAGGAGGAGGCGGCGGCCCTGGCAGAGGAGGAGGCAGCGGAGGCATCAGAGGAGGAGGAGGAGGCCGCGGTGGAGGAGGAGGAGGAGGCCGCGGTGGAGGAGGAGGAACCGGCGGCAGCGCAGAGGCAGGGCGGAGGCAGGGCGGAGGCAGCGGAGGCAGCGGAGGCAGCGAAGGCAGCGGAGGAGGAGGAGGAGGAGGCCTGTGGAGGAGGAGGAGGAGGAGCAGGAGCAGAGGAGGAGGCGGTGTCCGCGGCAGAGGAGGAGGAGGCGGCGGCCGCGGAGGCACCGGCGTGACTGGGGCGTGACCGCGGCGTGACTGGGGCATGACCGCGGCGTGACCGCGGCGTGACCGCGGCGTGACCGCGGCGTGACCGCGGCGTGACCGCGGCGTGACCGCGGCGTGACCGCGGCGTGACCGCGGCATGACCGCGGCGTGACCGCGGCGTGACCGCGGCGTGACCGCGGCGTGACCGCGGCGTGACCGCGGCATGACGGCGGCGTGACTGCGGCGTGACCCCGGCGTGACCGCGGCTTGACCACGGCGTGATGGCGGAGGAGGAGGAGGCCGCGGAGGCACCAGTGGAGGAGGAGGAGGCCGCAGAGGCACCGGCGGCACCGGCGGAGGAGGAGGAGGCATCGGCGGAGGCAGCGGAGGAGGAGGAGGATGAGGCCGGTGGAGGAGGAGGAGGAGGAGCAGGAGCAGAGGAGGAGGCGGCGGCCGCGGCGGAGGAGGAGGAGGCGGTGGCCTCAGAGGTCCCTACTCTAGGTGGATATATATGGATACTTTCCTTGACTGGTCTCTATATGAAAGAATTCTAAAAGGCTCCCTCACCTTCTAAAGATATATTATTTCTGGAAAATTGTTTTGTGGGAGAAAGAATTAATCATATATAGTTGATGTCACTTTTAGATCATATGATTCCTTACTCATCAAGATAAATAGACAAGAACCAAAACCTAAGAGGCCTCAGGCCTATCCAAATCTCTAGAAGTGATGACTTCCCAGTGCTTATTGGAAAACTATGGAAGTGTTGACTTCCCACATGCACATCCCCCCTCCCTATATCTCCCCGAGCAGACTCCTGCACATCCCCCCTCCCATCCACCCACTACACCCCACACTTGCACAACCCCCCTCCCCCACCCCCACCTTCACACCCCACCACTTGTACACCCCCAACCTCACCCACCAACAGACTCCCACCTACCTATACCCCCCCCAACTTGAACACTCTCTTCCCCACCACCCACTTGAACAACCCCCCCTCCCACTTGCATATCCCACCCACCCCCACCTGCACAACCCACCCCCACCCCCACCCCCAACCTGTACACCCCCCACCTCACACCCAATAGACCCCCCATTATACGCCCCACCTACACATGTTCACCCACTGCACATCTCCCCCACCTAAACACCCCCACCTGCACACCCCCCCACCCACTACACCCCCGCAGCACCTGCACCCCCCACTTCAAATAAAATTGATTCACACAAATCATGATAGTTGAAATATAGAACAAAAACAAAAAACAAATCAAATTACAATTATTGGGCATAGCATACCGCACAATGGAGGAGGAGGAGGCCGCGGAGGCACCGGCGGAGGAGGAGGAGGCCGCGGTGGAGGAGGAGGCTGCGGTGGAGGAGGAGGCACCAGCGGAGGAGGAGGAGGCCGCAGTGGAGGAGGAGGCACCAGCGCGGAGGCAGGGCTGAGGCAGGGCGGAGGCAGCGGAGGCACCAGAGGAGGAGGATGAGGCCGGTGGAGGAGGAGGAGGAGGAGCGGAAGCAGAGGAGGAGGTGGCGGCTGCGGCGGAGGAGGAGGAGGCGGCGGAAGCGGTGCAGACGAGGGCTTCCGCGAGTGCTTGATTGTGTGCGGGGAGGAGGAAGAGGACCCGTAGGTTTTTAACAAATCCGCGGGACCCTTTATCAGCGCTAGTAAAAAGCGCTGATAAAGGGTATATTTATCAGCACTAAAATGAAAAGCGCTGATAAATAAAACCTCTATCAGCGCTTTTGTTAGAGCTAATAAAGTTCCGGACCTTTATCAGCGCTTTTCCGTTAGCACTGATAAAGGCAGGCGCATGCCTTGCCCAGTTTTGTGGTAGTGAGAGCACACAACTTGGAACTCTTTAAGGTGGAGATGTGGATCCTCACTGGCTAGCCCATGGAAATGAGGTAGAAGATGAATCCAACATGATTTGAGTTTGAAGTCAGCCTCTATGTTTGGATATTAAATACCAAGGGGTTGTTAATTCATATTAGGGGAAGTAAATTCTTTAAGTGTTTGTTCCCTATGATTGGCCATATCTAATTCAATTGGTTGGACAAGGACTGGTTCTTGATTTATTTGTTTATCCTTAATGTTCCTCCTAAGTTGGGGAAGTGTTCACTCAATTTCAGGGTCAAAAAAATCTAATAGATTATTTGGGAGGCTACAGGTCATTTAGAGAGATTTTTGAAGAAATAGGAAGATGAGTTTTTCTTTGTGTGTATTCTGTTTATGATTTTTATGAGAAGACGAGTTTTTCTTTGTGTTTTTTTTCATTTTTTTAAATTTTTGTTTATTTTTTTACAATAACTAGAAACTAATGACTTCTTAATTTCACCATCCCCAGCAATGGATCCATTTGAAATCACAACCGATTATTTCTTATCAACCATTCAAGGTTCCGATGCTCTGCTAATGTGTATAATAGCACTCAAGTTGAATCCTCAGCGATGATACTTTTTAATAGTTGATTATTTTTAGTTGATTGTATTTTGATTGGGGGGGTTTGTTTGCAGAACTTAAATGAAGTGATTAATGGTTGGTGTTTGATTTATCAATTTTATAATGATTGGGGTGAGTTCATTATTAGGTAGTTAAGCTTGTGATATCCTCGATCCTTTCTTTATATTGCATTAAATTGACACCCATGTTACAAGTTGACGTTGATTAGAATTTCTAAGAGTTACAGATTTAATCCAGGCCTTAAATTAACTTAGGGTTCAAATATCAATTAGTAAATTTTGATGATAGTTTATTTTTGGTTACAATAATCCATGGAAACAACAAGTTAAAGAAAATAAGTAATTAATCCATGACATGTTAAGTCCAACATACACAATGTTAATTTAATGAACATTCATCGAGAAAAAGTTCTCAATCACTTAACATAACTAAATTATAACTCATCCCAATGGTAGATTTACTCATCCATTAATATAGTTATTAATCTGGTAGCATGGGTATATGGTGATTAATTATAAATAGAATGAATAGAACGAGATAATAAAAGAGTTGTGCGTCAAAAAAACATACAAAAACAATTAATAGAATTAAATAGAGACTTTAGATTAAATTATAAATAAAAAGAAGAGATTGATTTTTAACATTATTTATGAAATTTAAAGAACATTAATATTTAAAAATAGGGGGTATATGATAATAAGTGTTAATGTGAAATGAACTTGCATTAAAATAGAATTACAAAACAAATACTTGCATGATTACAACAAAGAATAATACAAATGTAAATAAAAACCAAGTGGGGAGGAGGGGTCTCTCAAGTGAAAACTTGAGTATGAAAGTTCCTCCCAAGACTTTGGAAAATCTTTGGTCATGCAAATTTTTTCTCCTATCTTCTGAAATTCCAACCCTTTTGAAAGGATGGGAGGGGATGTATTTATATCCCAAGGATATGGATTGTATACATTCCAAAACTTACCTCCACTTGGCTCGATGATTTGGACATTTAGAATGATGCAACTCGATATATATTCTTCTGAAAAGTTGTATATAATTATGTTTTTTGTCTACTCCTGAGGCATTTGGATTTATTGAGAAAAAGTTATATAGGCTTTAGTAAACAATTATAATCTTTCCATTTCAATCCATATATTTTAGAAGGATGAAGTGTGAATGGTTTTATCAATAGAAAGATGCCTTCAAATCTGAACACTTTTTTAAACAAAGTTTGATGCCCATATCTTGCCTTTCCCACTACAAAATATCAGCTAGATTTGATATTGTGATTAGGAGAAAAGTCATGAATACTGTACCGATTGAAATTACCACACAAAATGGTGGGATTAGTTTAAATGAATCAGTTGGGCCCTTTTTTATTGGGATTGTTCCTTGAAATTTTTATCCAGGATTCCTTTTGATAATCAGGAACAAAATCAAGAGTATCATAAAATTTGGGATTATGGATGGAGCCCATTAATTCCATTATCATGATTGATCCAGTTTCTTCATAGATTCTTTGGGCATTCTTGTGTGGTCCATATGTCCCTTCACATGGATGATTTTTCCAAATGTCCCTTCTAATGGAATGTTTTAATTTTAGTGAGGAACCCTAAAAATAAATAATAATTCAATTTTGATAATTAGGGTGAGAATTATAAGTAAAATAGTAAAATAATTTGATTTGATTAATTCAAATAATGATCAAAAATTACATTTAATATGAAAACATGATTTTTTCACACCAATTATGCACTTTTCATTGAAAATTAGTAAATTGAGTAAATAAAGAGTTATGAAAATATAAATAACATCACACACGCTTAACTTATTGAATAAAAACATTAATTTTATTAGATACTTGCTTAATAACTTTATTATACTTTGTTGAATCTAATATAGACAATTTATCATCAAATTATATTTCTTTATTATATTTTTTCCTTGTGTTTGTGTGAAAGTTGAATTGGTGTCAGCTTATTTGATAATCTTAGCGATTGACAATGGTATTTTAATAAATATTTAAAAGCATAATATAACCATCCTATAAAAAATAAAACAATAGTTAATTAATAATTAAATTATAAAAACATTAGTTTTATGTTCTAATATTCATCCATGATCATATTTTGAATCCTCGTTCATATAGGTTGTTAAACCGACTAGAACATGAACACAATTCAACTCGATCGATGAGTATAGTTAAAAGGCGTTTACATTGAAATAAAATAATTATAATTGAATAATAATGATTTTATTTTTATTTTTTATAGATTTTGAACAATATTTAATTAGGTTTTAATAAATAACGAAAATAAAGATAAAAAATAAAAATGGATTTTTTGTGGAGGCCGTAGTCTGTGCACATGCACCATTGACAATCCATTGTTTTTATAAGTAGATATAAATGGATAAATTAGGGTTGTAAAATTAATATAAATATAAACCATCATAATAATTATACTTAATTAAATATATTATTCTGGTTCTATGTTATTTGGATGAAAAATATTTCGAAGAAAAACATAAGATGGAAATAATATATACTTTGGAGACTTGATATTTCTTTATAAGTCTCCTTGAAATTTATGGTCTTAGAAAAAATATGAGTAAAAAAGGATTATTTTAATTTTATATGGTTATAGGGAGAGCATAAAATAGAGTATAAATGAGTAATTATAGGGTTAAGTGTATCTTTGAACGGTGGAAGTGAAAAAATTTTATAAGAGAAGAAAATATACCCTTTTGGAAACAACATTTATATTCTCATAATGGCATGAAAAAATTAAAAGGTAAATTGAATTTTTTACAAAATAATTTTTTTGGGTATTTTTTTGTAGATAAATTTTCAAATTTTTTTTGAAACATGTTTTAAACATGTTATTGAGTTTTTACCATTTAATTTTTACATTTTATTCTTTTGATTTTAAACAAGGTAACTAGTTTTTAATTAATTTATTATATGATTTATTATTCATATAACATAACCCATAAAACTAAATTCTGGGGTTATATAACTAAATTGAACCTCTATTTAAACTAATTAAATTTCTAAATATTATAAAATAAACTTTTAAATTAAAATATACAATGTTTTAAAAAAATATTTCAATAAAAAAAATGAAATTTTGTATATTTTTTCCTAATCTTATTTACATTTGATTACCAATTAATTAAGGGTTAATAAATTTATTTATGTGTTGAAAAATCATGTCATATTAATTATATAAATTATTTCAATTTAATTTATTTGATATAAATTGCTAGGTATTAATAAAAAATAATTTTGAAATATTTGTTTCACCATTATGATGATAATTATCATTATTCATAACAATATAAATTTTCTAACTGAAAATGGAATTGAAAATATTAAATAATATTAGAATTATATCTCAATTAATGAATAATTTTATCTAATTAAATTTATATGTGTCGGGAAATTAAGCTTAATGTTAGTGCATGTGACACGTAAAAACCCGATTTTTAAAAACATTTATTTTTAAGAAAGAAGTTTATATATAGGTTAAGATTATTAATGTTATTTATTATAATTATTTTAAAATAATAATTATTGTTTAAATAATATTTATGTGGTATTAAAATATATTGATAGCCCAATTTCACCATGCATAAATTTAATTATAGAAATAATTGAAATATTATTTTCATATAATATTACATGATTTTCTAAAATTATATTCATGAGTTTTGAAATTTCAAAATTTCAGTTTTAAATGATTTATTTTACAATACATATATATATATATTGTATATCAAATAATTTTTCAAAACTTATAATTTATATAAAAGTGATTTTATAATTATAATTGATATTTTTTTTACTATTCACCTAAAAATCGATTAATTTAGAAAAATAACAAAAATAAATTCTATGAAAATTTTGTTATGAAGAATTCAAAAATGAATTTTAAATTACCAAATTTAAATTCTAAATTTGTGAATTTTTTAATAGAAAATATATAATACTATTTTAAAGGATTTTATTGAAAATAATCTTTTCAATACTTACCCATATTAATTATTTACCTTTTAAAGGCAATAAATATTAATGGTGTACCATATTAGTGCTTAATATAGCTTTAATAATTAATTTTTTAATAAAATATTTTGTGTATCATGTGACACAAGTTATAGAAGATTTTATGTATTATATTGGTTCCAAAATCTATTGTCTTTACATTCTACTCATGTTAAATAAATAGTTACTAACAATTTAATTATCTTTTACATTCATGAATAAATAAATGTGGAAAAAATATTAAAATGACTCAAGATATTATATACAATGAGATATGATCCTCAATACCATATGTAAGATTATAGAAGACATATTTTCCATAACAATTTCAAGGAAATGTATCTTATAACAAAGTATTAAGGCACATGTGTAGGATTCAGTTTTATTCTTAGATAAATCATAGTTGACCTTGCACTAATATATAATAAGATTTGATTTAGAATATTATTTTCCCTATTAGAGAAATAAATGTGGAGTTAAAGGGATGATAATCTATATATTTTTAAAATAAATACTTTTTTAAATGAGGATATTATAATTTGAACTAAATTTATTTCCATAAATAAAATAATCATACCACTAAATATACTCCTTAAAATAAAAATCAATGAGGGTGGAGACTTTATACTATTAGGAAACATCTTAGACACAACTGTGTTGATAGAACTAGAATACATCCACTAATTCAGAGATGAGGGTAAGTGAAATTTAATTACCACTGATCTCTTCATTGATAATAATTGCCTAGGTTCTTCCATAATCCTTGGTTCTGGAATATTGAGGTTTCCTACCATCCTCAGTAGTCCATGAATTAGAGAATTGACTTAGACAATTTTTGAGTTCTTCCTACATAAGACATTTAATTATTTGTCTTACCCTTGTATTATTTCTATCTTATTTACTAAACTTATTTTTTCCCTTGATTGTTTGATGCATGATTATCTTCTATTCCACAAGAAAAGAATCTTCCCATTCTATTGAGGAAATTCCTTTGGTTATTCTTCCAACATTTTTATCATATATAAAATTAAAAAAATTTACTTCATCATATTCAACAATTTATATTTTATGAGACTCTATTATTATATTATTTTATTTCTTTGGGACTTAAAAAATATTTACATTGTTAATAATATTTTTCAATATCTTTTTTGGAATAATAACAAGTTTACTCACTCTGTCTCCTATTACGATTGATTTTTTACCTAGGTAATCTTGATATTATCATTAAAATCCATGGTTCCATTTAGTTCAAGACATTACTAAAACAAAAATGTTTGACATGAGGGATAAACAATTAAAAATACATAGAAATTATCATTATAATAAAATTAATTATCACACTGGCCTATAGTTTATTTAGTTTTACCTATATATTTATTAGTTTTACCTAGGTTGCTTTTAGATGGGTTATCTTATACTTATCACCATAATACATCAAAAAAAATAGGAAATAAATCCTTTAGAGTGGTTCATAAAGATAATATGATTAATCAAAGAATACCCCCAATGAGCATCAAACTAAGTGTGCAATATTAGTCCCCCTCATTGTATATCAAGGTCCTGATCGAGTAAATTTTCAACCAACCCTTTTTAGGGTTATTACCTTTATGTTCATTTGTTCCACAACAACATCCACTTACTAGAATACAGAAAATTATGTATTACATTGAAGAAAACTTTTAATAAATAATTTAGATATACTTATTGATATCATACTATACATAGATCATCTTAAATTCATTCACTATGTTTTTATAACCTTAATATCAAAGGATACTAAATTAATCCCCCAAAATAAGAAATCCATTATTTTTATACTAATTATAAATACCCAAGATAAAAATAAATAGATAATAAATTGATATCATGATTTTATTAATACATCAACCAAATCGTATCATAACCTAAGGACCAACAGATTTAGTATTTTGGAGACTAGCTACATAAAAAACGTATTTTATAACACTAGTTGATAATTATCTATAATGGTTCTCCTCTAGTATCTCTTCTAATAATATCATATGATTACTAATATTCATAACCGATGGAATAGAAATATAATAATTGGGACACCTCAAATTGTCATTAAGGGAAAATTCTCAACCAATCATGATGGATAGATCATAAATATGAATTAAAACACGTGTAGTGAAAAAATATTAAATAAAATGATCATGAAATCATATGTGAAAATCTTCAAACTTGATTGAGAATAAAGAATCAAGGAATAAGAACATAAGACCAATAAAGGGTCATTAAAAACATGTATTAAAAGCATATGGTGAAAATCAAACAAAACATTAAATAAAAAAAACAAGAAAATGGAATATATTTAGAACATGGAGTATTAAAGACATTTGGAATATCATAGAAATTAAGCATCACTAAAGGAAAAAGAATGTAGGATAAACACGATCATAGATAAACTGAACATAGTTTATAAGGTTTCACTACTTGATTCCCATAATATAGTGGAGAAGGTTTCACCACCTTATTACCATAGGGGAGTTGAAAAAACTTCATGATTTCTATAGTGGAGAAGGAATCACTACATGATTATTATAGTTGAGAAGGCACCAATACCTGGTTACCATAGCAGTCCTTACATTTCCCACTAGATTTCCACAGTGGATTAAGAATTACTTATTAGATCCCCAAACTGTCTCATGAGATATTAAACAATTCATTGGATGGTTATATAGGACCCCACCCATCATCATCCATACATATGAGTGCCATCAAGCATTTATCTTCTCATGAAGAACCCATGGTAAAAGAATGGGTTTCCTAAAAATTTCAAAAAAATAACTTAACATGAACTTAAGAAATAATATAATAACAAAATTTTAATTTTTCAAAATAATTAATATAATAATAACATATATAAGGTGATAAAAATATCACTTCATGAATGACAATACCTGGAGAGTAAATAGAAGTGAAAATTAAAAAGATTCCACAAAACCATTTAAACAATGTCATAAAAGATTAAGGGTAAATTAATTTTAAAAACTCATTTTTGATAATGGAAAGAGAATAATTTTTGAAATCCATATTATAAATAGTTCCCAATAATGTATTCTTGAAAAGGAATAATGGTTTCCAAAGGGATATGTTAAAATTATATGAGAACTTTTACTTTTTAATGAATCTTTGATAATAAAATATTTAAAATAAATAAGGCTTTAATATAATATTTATTAAAGTAATTTGATTATTTTAATTTTAAAATAAGATTTAATAATGGATAATTTAAAAATAAACAATTTTTATTAAAATAAAATACAAAGAGGAATATAAAACATTTTATCTTTAAAGGATGGAAAAACTTTTTTAACATTTTGAAATAACCATGTTGAAAACCCACATTGTTTAAAAGAATATTTAATTTTCATTGTGAAGAGGGTAACTAAGATTATAATATTTATAAAAAATAATCTATATTATCTTTCTTAAAAAGGTATCAGAATATTTTTAGGAATTAAGAACATGGATATAGAAAAAATCCATTAAATGAAATAGGAAACATTCTTAACATAAATGCATTTTCACAAAACAAAAATGTTATGAAGGAAGAATAATTTGATGTAAATGTTATTTACAAGAAAATAAGTTAAAAATAAAAAATAAAATCATAATAAGTTATAATATATTAATATTAAAAGATAATAGTCAAAGATAATAGATAATGACCTAATCCTATGATTCGAGTCATGAAAACCACTAACAACGTGACGTGTATTTATGCCAACTCCTTATGAAAGAGAGAGATTCAAATTGAACATAAGTTACCATGAATAAAAGTTAATTAATAATATAATATCTTAATTAGGTTTTATATAAACTACATATATTTAATAAGGTGAATAATACAAAATTTGTCTCAAATTGAGAGATTCGAGATGATAACCCTTATGACCTGGGTAAAAATTTAATAAAAATCATAAAAAAGGGATACCATGAATTTAATCATCAAATAACCTAATTAAAATATAAATGATGATATTTTATTTCAAATTGTAAGTATAATAACTTCTTAAATAAGAATTTATTCATAAATATAAGCCACATCTCAATTAATTGTAATTGAGACGAAATCCCTTACGAGCTCGGTCAAAATTAAATAAAAAACCACCTTAAAAGTATATAATGGAATTAAAATTAAAATACCATGAATAAAATATAATTAATGATTTATTATATAAAATATATTTTATTAAAACCAATTAAATAAATACTATTTCATAACTTCAAAATATGTCTTAATTAAGGGAAATTAAAATGAAATCCCTTACCTTATTCCAAATTCATTCTCCACCCACGCTTAACTTCCTGAATAATAAAATTAAGTTTATTTGATACTTCATTAAGAGAAATATTATTCTATATTTAATTTAATATGTACCATTTATCATTATATGCTTTTTATTTATTATATATTTTTTCCTTGTTTTAGCATGAAAATTAAATCGATGTCAGCTTATTTTTATAATCATGGTGAATATGATGATATTTTAATAATACTTTACAAGAAAAATATAAAAATAAATTAAATAAAAAAAATTATTTTATTTTCAATATATAATAATATTATAATTTAAGGTCCCATATTCATCCATGATCCAATTTTAATACGTCATCCGTGTAGGTGGTTAAACCCACCAAACTTGAACACATTTTAACTTAATTGGTGACTATTGTTATGAAAGAGTTTATTTTAACATAATATTATTTTAAAATAATAAAAACTATATTATATTGATGTTATTATGATTTTTTAACATATTAAAATTTGTCTGGATAAATAATGAAAAACTATATGAAAAATGACAAAGTGATTCTTTATGGAGGTGGTATTTCGTACACATGCATGATTGGCGTTTCTTTATTTTTATAAGTGGATGGAAATAGATAAATAATGGTCATACCATTTATATAAAATCTTATAAGTATAATAATTATTATTAATTCATTATATTATTATGGTTTTAAGATATTTTTAAGTATAATATTTTGAATAAATACTTAAGAAGGAGGTAATACATACTTTAGAGACTAGATCGTCCCTTGGAAGTGTCTAATAAATTAAAGGACTTAGGATTACTTTGGGTGACTAGAAGATTGTGGTAAGGGGATAGGTTTATAGGGAGAGTAAATTTTAAGAGTACTAAGGATTAATTTTATATTTAAGTGAATCTTTTACGGGTGGAAGTGGTATGCTTTAATAAGAGAATAAGAGAGGAACTTTTGGAAACACCAATTGTATTTTAATAATTTCATGACACTATTAAAATATAAATGGCTCTAAAATATTGAAATAATAGAGTTTTGGGTATTTTTGGATCTATAAAGTAGCATAAAAGTGTTATCACACTTGTTTTAAATATGTTATAGGGGTTTTAAAAATAAGTTTTTTACATTTTACTTGTTTACCTTTAAACTAGATAATTAGATTTTAACTAAGTGTTTTTATGTTTTATTAATTGTATATCATAACCCATATAGCCAATTTTCAGTGTAAATGAACTAAATTTAACATCTATTTAATCTCATTAAATTTATAAATATTATAAAATTAAATTTTAAATTAAAACATATAATGTGTAGAAAAATTATTTTAGCAGAAAAATAACATTTTGACCATTATGGATTCTTAATATTATTTAGTATTGATTAAAAATTAAATTAGTGTTGATAAATTTATTTATGTTTTTATTAAAAATATTATATTCATTATTTAAAGTATTTAAATAAAATTAATTTTATATAAATTCCATGATATTAATAAAACTATAATTTTAAAATAATTGTTTCAGTATTATAGTGGTAACTAGCAATAATTTCATCAATCTGAATTTTATAGACAAAAATAAAATTACCTATATTAAATAATATGAAAATTATTATACTAATTAGAATAATATTTTTATCAAATGTTATTTCAATGAGTAAAGAAATTAATCTTAATTTCTGTGTGTGTAGTACCTAAAAATATGTTTTTTAGTAAAGTGTATTTTTAAGCATAAAGGTTATGTATATGTGAAAATTATCAATGTTATTGATTCGAATAATATTCAGATGATAATATTTGTTTAATTTGGATTTTTTTATATTAAAATCAATCAAAGTGATAATTTTACCGTGTATAATTTTAATTATAGAAATAAATGAAAAATAGTTTTCATAAAATATTACTTGATTTTCTAAAATGATATTCATGGGTTTTATAAATTGAAAATAGAAATTTTAAATGCATTATTCTAATTTATATATATATATATTGTATATCAAATAGTTTTAAAAAACCTCTAAGTCATATAAAAATTGTGGTAATCAAAAAATAAGTATTTTTTACGATTCTTATAAAAATTGATTATTTTAAAAAAATATTTAAAATACCTAATAAGCTAATTGTATTGTGAAGAGTTCAAAAATGAATTTTAATTTTTCAAGTTTAAATTATAAATTATTAAATTGATGTTTTTAAATGAAATATATGATATAAATAAAACAACTTTATTTGAAAACAACCTTTTTAATATTAACTCATATTAGTTGTTTTCCTTCAAAAGGTAATAACTATTAATGTTCTACCATATTAGTGTTTATTATAGATTTATTAATAATTTATTCTTAATATTATTTATTATAGTGGGTGTAGAGTATTACATAAGCTATATATCACAATATTTATTTGAAAGGATCCCAAATCTCGGGTCATTAAAATAATCAAATGGAGGCATAGAACCACTTAATGAGCTCATAAGTGCTACCTATTTACAAAGAATGTGGGAGAAGTCTTGTTCATGGAAGTTTATATATTCATATAGATCTCAATTAAAACAATTGTTGGGGTTGGGGCCTATTAATAATTGCTTCAAATAATTTTTTATTTCCCACCACACATCCTCCATGTGTTTCATGCACTTCACCGAGTGAAATACACCTTTATACACATGGGATTTATCAACTTCCTTGGAATGAATTCATCTTTATTACATTTAGGATCCATTTCAAGTGGGTAATTTTTTGACACAAATGAAGAAAAAATAACTCTAAGGATATTCATATCCAATTAGCATAATGAATGTGGAAACACTGCATGATCACCGAGAAACCATACAACCACCAAGCTAGTATGTGATTCCATGATAGAAAAATCTTTGACCCTCCTATAATCACACCCCCTCAAAACCATTCGATCACTAATACCATATATAATTTTGAGATGGAATGAACCCACAATGTCCCATCTTACTTGTAGTTACCTAATATCGGTGTACTTCCCATTGACCATACAACCACCCACATACCATTCGATCTTGAGATGCCCACCTCGATGAATTCCTACTTAGTTAGAAAATCCTCTAACATGCTGTATAACAAACATCATGCAGTCCTTACTATGAAACTATCTATATTGGGTGTATTTACTCATTCATTTCATATATATACCAACTTTTACTTTTGGAATGGGATATGGAGATACAAAGGAGAAATTAAGAGTGATATGAATTCATAGAGAGACCTATTGGTAATCCTAGATCCTTAAAAGAACTCCCTTCATGTTTTATTATGCATGATCCCTGTACATGAGCCATATTTTGCAATGTATAACAAATTGGCCCCCACCTATCACATTCCAACTTAGAGGATATGTCCCCTCTATAAGGAAACATTGTAGATGGATCTACCCTGAATGATTACTACAGAAACTAGTCTAAATCTCATACCTACCACACGAGTCATATCCCCACCACATTATTTCCAAGTGTGTTCACATCCTTTATAGGGTCCCCAAGTGGAGAAGATCCACACACATTTACTACATTGGATGACCCCTATTAATTGACACAAATTTCATGGGAAAAACCTACTTATCACACACCTACCACACATGATAGTACCATTAATATGCCAACAACATGTTTTTTCTTTATTTGGGGTGTATAAACCCCTCATTACTCTAATATCACAATACCCAGAATATAATTAGTCTATATTTCCATTTTTCCAAAAAAACATCAAATAATTTATGTCGAGAAGTTCTCAAAAAACACAAGACTTAAATTTCTAATAATTTCACACAAGAATCCAACCCTTTGATCCTGAATTACATTGATAAAATTTAGTTCATAAATTATTCTCCCAGATAGTTAGAATCATAAGGGAATCACAATTTTGGATTATTTTGATAATTAGGGTTCTAAATTAGAGGATACTGGAGTATTATATCTTCGATCAACGATGTAATTTATTATATACTCAATGATCTAAGGTAGATATGGAATCCCTACTACATTAATCCCTTTGTCTTCTTTATAGGACCCCATAATCGTCCAAATATATATCTCACCCTTATTAACTACTATAATGAAGATGATAGAAATGGCTTATTCTTCATGTATAATACCCAAGATTGTTCCCATTGTTGACACCAACAATGATATGATATTATCATCAAAATCGATGCCTCAACACATAATTCATATTAAAATATAATTATGAACTCTTATATAATGTGATTGATCTTCCATTATCCCTTATTTATCATACCGATCATGAATAAAATGGCCTTATATAATTGATTTTTCCAACACACTAACACAAATATAACACCTCCATGGTCCTACTATAAGGGGTTATCCCTAAGTCTACCCTAGAGGGAATCCCCATAGGTGAAGGCCCCGATGAATCATCTTTTGTGGCATCTTTCGTGACACACACATCCTCGCATCATGAGATTAAGATGTGTGGCCAACATCCTAGTTATACAATTTAAAATTACATGAAAAAATCTATACCCCATGATGTTAAAATGAATGGTATGGTCCTTCCACATGATCTTAAACTATGCTCTTCAAACAATGTAGGAATTGATTCCAGTTTCAAGGTGATATATAGAACACATCCCTAAGGTTCAATCCCAAGACCACCAATCCTCTATTTCCATAATCATGCTTTTATATTACTTATGAGGTCATCTACGTCCATTCCTCACCTAACTATATTCCCATGAGCCCAGGAAACCCTTTTTGTAGGTCCTTATTCCCCTAGGACTCTTCACATTAGTCCATATTCCTAATAAAATAATACCTTGACCCAAAGGTCCATATTCCATTTGGGTCTTATCAAATTCCAATTTTCACCCGTATTCCACATGAGACCCATCCTCATTGTTATATATTCCTTTTGTGGTCAACCAAAAATGGATGCTCATGTTCATGTCCCATACCAATCTTTTCTAGGAATATTTCACACAGTTTCCTTTATAGCATGATGTTAGACTACAAGGATCAGTACTTTACACGTTACCTAAAAAGGTATGGTATGTCCTATTAAGTGTCAATAATCAGTGAGGGTTCTAATTACATTCAAGAGGATACATAGGAATACCTTTCCAAGGCTTTAACCCTAAAATTTTCTAAACCTACAACTTCCTTGGATGGTGATAGACATTAAAGTGAAAAGTTATGCATATTTAAACCATTTTATCACAAAATTAAGCATCACTAATTAGTAGAGAACATAGATGGAGAACCTATGATAAATTTTGATTGTACAATATATGGATAGTTTCTAACACATAGATTTTCATATTGATTAGACATCTTTAATATGTATATATATTCACATCAATTTATGTTAATGACCAACTATTGGCATAAGGGTAACTGGCCCCACAATGGGACCCAGGAAGGATACATAAAAACATATTAAATCTATAATAAACTCCATGATTAAGAAAAAATTTCACAAAAATGTGATGATTCAATCCTATAACTCTCTCTACCAACGAACATAATCAATAAGAACTAAAAAACACCCCATAGTCCACATACCTTTGGAAAGAAGGATCACAACAACCTTTAAACTGAACTATCCTAGATATGGATCATGTCAGGAGTTCCCTTTGGAAATAAAGGTGTTAATAAAACTATATAAGGAAAAAATGACCCTCAAAGAATCAATGAAAATCCTAAAAAAAATTAAAATTGAATATAATATCTATAAAATGAAAACCCTATGTCATAAAGACCATACATGGTAAATAACAAAAAAAAAGGAAAAAAAGAGAGAGGAGGTGTTAAAGAAGAACATCAATTGAATATAATCATAAATAAATCCCTTAAAGTTACCATGTAATGGAGGATAATGTAGGAAACATGTGCACACTCAGCATTGGAGTGGAATGTGTGGAGAGGGGAATGATTTTGGATTAAATTATAAAGAGTATAAAATATGATTTTATACATTTTAAATGTTTGGACAGATTGAATGGTATAGATCCACTATTTACCAAAATGTGCACCATCTATGAGGCTCTCAATGGAATCACTTGGAAACTTTTATGGTTTTCCCACTTAGTTGATAAAAACATACACAAACCACATGATATGAAACTATGAAAGCAAAAAATAAATTAACATTTATGCTATATGATTTACTTTAGCCATGTGTAAGCTATGACCTAATACACCTTTCACCAAGTGATTGTAAGGAATCTCTTGGGTTTTTAATGGATTGTACTCAAACATTATCTAACCATGTAGACTAAACCATGTAATAGAAAGATTAACTAGATAAGGTCCCTCTTTAAGGGTAACCACATAATTTTCCACAAACACTATGGACTAACCACGTTATAGAATAAAAAACTATCCAAAACAAATAATTTTAATATAAAACTATTGAATCTAAAGGAAAATGAAAACATAAAATAAAAACAATAATATAATAAATTAAAAATTGTTAGGGTTTGAAAATTCTCCACAACAAGATTCTCTCTTTCCATAGAATTTTTTAGTTGATTTGGTTGATCAATAAATCAAAAATCCATAACCCCTAAACATGACTTAATTCTCAAAAAAAATGAATACAATGACCATGTTGACTCTCTTTTTCGTCACATTATTTAAAGGAATGGAAAGGGAAACGACTTCGCACAAATTGTTTCAGCCTTTGAATAAATCATCACAAATCGACAAAGGAATGAAAAAGGAGTCAAAGAACCTTGCACCGCGCAAGTACCCTTACTACCGTGCAAGTACACTTGCACACTAGCTAATGGTCGTGCAAGTGACTTGCGCGCCCTATTTTAAAAACCGCCCAGGGTCTTTAGAAGCCTATAAATAGACCTTGTGGGCCCCACATTTCAGGATGGAATTTTTCCAAAATTTAGATATAGAGCTCTGAATGCCCAAGTCTCTTCTTTAAGTCTTCCGAAAACTTCTATGTTAATTCTTTGCCTATAATAGAAGGTCTAAACAAGAGGAATATGGTCTAAGTGTAAAAATTCACTAACACTTGCACGCCTAAGTGTTTTTAACCTTAAGGGAAATGGAAAAACTTGCGTGCCTCCTTACCTATTCATTGAAACTTGTATGCCACTCTTCTAGAAGTACCTCAGGATGATTCTAAAGGCTTTGTTCAAGAATCGCCCTAGTATTACTCTACTGGGCAAGGATTGCACAAGTACCCATGAGCCACGCAAGTATACCTGCGCGACCAATACTTGTGCGCCCACGCATTACCTGCGCACCTGCCAGGACTTGCACACCCCTCTCTTTTTGGGTGCCCTTCCTACCCATTTCACCTCTCTTATGCCATTCCACCTCTCCTATTCAAGATTAAATCTTCAAGACACTCTTCAAATGCATTTATGGCATGTTTTCCTAATTGACTTCTTTATCTGAAAGGAGCTCTGTGGAACATCTCTCAAAAACTTAGTGATTTTCACATCTTCATGTCACTAAAGTTAGAGAGTTCATTTATTCAACCTCATCCTTTTAATATGAGATAATCCTTAACCTGGGACTCCTTTTTAGGAGTAAGCCTTAGTCCAAATCCTCATTAATTTGGGCATCCTCCTTAGCAGTAATCCCCAAGTCCTCATTAATTTAGTAATCCTCTTTAGAATTAAGCCCCAATTCCTCTAACCTGGGCCTCCTTTTCAGGAATAAGCCCCAGTCATTATTCCCCAAATATGCGCATCCTCTTTAGGAGTAATCCCCAAGTCCCTTAATTTTCAAATCCCTTTAACCTGGTCCTCCTCCTTAGGAATATGCCCCAGTCTTAATTTCTCTTAACCAGTCATAATTCCTTTTGACCTGGGATTCCTTCTCAGGAGTAAAACCCAATCATAAGTCTCCTCATAACTTAGGAATCTTCCTTAGGATTAAGCCCCAAGATTAGAGTATCCAAATATCCATGAAGCACATATACATTTATGAACCCTGTTCATGGATTTCTTCCATGAAGTAAATATTAACCCTCATCTATTTGGGTAATCATACATAGATAAGCCCCACATCATTGCATGGCACAATTGTCTGGTTTCATCAATAACTCTTTTTTCTCACACCGAGCATGACTCATGTGATCTTAGAGTGTAAAAGTAATCATGACATCTTTCTTTGAGCCATCAATCATGCAGAAACATCATACTCCCTTACTCGAACTATGTGGGTTCTGATTCCTTTTCTAAACAAAGGATACGTAGGTAGCCCATCTGTGGGTACGATCCCAACATCGAAACAATCAATGTCCTCCTAAATGACAATAAACTTCAAGTGCCCCACTGAGTGGCTTTAAAATCAGTATGGTCATCATAATGACCAAGAGACTTTTATGTATTTAAGGATACCATCGACTAAGAATCTCTAGAAAATACAGATGATTCTCTATTGATGAAGAACCTAAAATACATATAAAAGATTCTCTAAATTTCCTTCATATCAATCATTGATTGTTAGATCTAAAGGAAAGCACATTTTATACTTGGTAATGGAATAAGGATTCATGAACATAACTTAAATCTATAAAGAGAGTCCCAGAGTACACAATAATTCCCCTAAAAAAGGTGTGATGAGTTCAACCTCCCATCCTCTCGACCAAAGAAAATTCCTAAGCCTCATCAGTCCACAACTAATGAGCACCTACCTTTGGAAAGTAGGTCCAAATGGATATGGAATCATTGGATGTTTCCGGTTCTACGAACAAACTCGTTAGAAACCGATGGGAATGTTTGAACCTTCAATCAATGAGGTCATCCCCAATTCTATAGGAAACAAAAAATGGTGAACCCGACGTGAATCCTTAACCAATTTAAAATGATGCTTTTCTTATTTTTAGGCCCCTATTTAAACTCAATGAGAGGGCCAACAAAGAAAACAATGACATATGTGATCATCCAAAAGATGTAGCAGCCGAACTTATCTTGATTATGTTTGTTATATGAAACTGGCACTTTTTCTCAAGATCTTCTGCATTATGAGAATGACTTTTCTTAAGTAAACATCTGTGAATACCTCTACTGTGAAAACCTCTATTGCAAATGCCACTACTGCTACTCCTACTGGATCATATTCCGCTCTGAGGACGACATCACCTACTCAGCGTCTTCAACACTGGGTATCAAATGCGCTGGTTAAAGAGTACCATCAACATGGTACCATTCAAACTCTAGAGGCTGCTCGAAAAGCCCTCCAAGTGAACAATTCACCCTGGTCATCCAGACAGTGACGACCAACGACCAAGAAGCTGGCGGTGCTAACTATCGTCTCCAACCGTTTTGGGTCATTATCCCCAGAACGCAATCACCATTCACTCCCATATTCTAGGGAAGTGAATGAGGAGGTCCCTCAGGGCATTAATTCAACAAAGCAGGAGTCCTTCCTGAGGGCTCCCATTAGAAATCGATGCCAGACTCATGTGAAAGTGCTCCCTCAACATGATGAGGGTATCGACACCAGGCGTTCGACTCAGGTTCCTCAAACCCGAGCAGGAAAGATGAATCGCTAGTGGCGAAATCCGGTCAATAGTGAGCAGGTTTTCATCTCTGCTATCTCTGGAGAAGTCCACCAACCTAACTTGGTGGAAAACAACGAGTGGGCACATATACCCATCCGTTTTAATTCTATTATCCAACAAACTCGTCTGGCAGCATCACGTCAATCTCTTCAGGTAATTCTGATGGAGTACTATAGGCAGGAACATACACTTGTTTATACATCATCAGCTTGTCAGCAGGCTCGTCTGACTACATATGATGGATCTTGTCAACCATGTTCGGTGAAGTATAATCAGCAGGAACATACACTTGCTAGTATTGATCAAGCCTACCAACAGTCTCATTTGGTAGCACTCAGAGAAGTCAGTCAGAAAGTTCCGATGACAAATACGAGGCATACTCAACTCTCTACCCCCACACTTGAGTACTGTCAGGATTCACTTACAGGAAAAGGAGGACAAGAGCAGGTACACACACCTACTCAAAGCACGAAATGGACATATATTCCCATTTCGGCTGCTAAAGTCACCAAACATATTCTATCAATGGTGAAAGAGCAGAATAAAATCCCTGCTCATATTCTGGATGTTTCCGAGTATATTATAATAGTTTCAACAACATCTTAGGGAAAGACACATAAATCTATCCCTACCAGTGGAGTGACAAATCAACAGTTCACTCCGAAATAGACACACACATCTGTTCCAGTCCAAGAGGGTTGGGGGGCATATTCTCCCATATCATATGGACAACCAAGTCAGGCACATACACCTAATTTGTGTAGAGATTGTCAGCCTAACCTAGACATTTCTCCTGATCAGGCACATACACCTACTCAGAGTAGCAACTTTTGTCAACAAGTGGTTTCCAAGGTGAGTAAGAAGGTGTCTAAGAAGAAGACCCACCTAGCACAGTCAAGAGATCAAGATCCAATCTGTAACAAGGCCTTGCTTGATGCTGGAGTTCTTAAAGCCCTCAGAAAATTATCTGTTGGAATCCAAAATTCTACTCCCTCATTTCCCAATAGTGTGAACATTAATTCATAAGGTCTTTAACAGACACTTCCTCATGAAGGCTTGATTCATGACAGTTCGATTGATCTTGAAGTTTCATCTTCAGATGAGAGCTACAATAACCCTCTGTGTGTCCCGAAGACCAAGGAGAAAGAGATCTCATATTTTTCTGTAACCCACCATGGTGGTCCTCCCCATGATGATGAATTTCGATACGAAAGTCCTCTCCGCAGTAGTGATGCACATTGCTCGAAAAATGCTCCAGTGGACAATATTGTGCTGAGAAATCCCTCCTATCTTGAGTCACATGCAAATGGGAAACCAGTCATGTCTGATGATTCATCGTTAGCAGGTGAAATACTTTCTCAACAAGAAGATATCCTAGGGTGTAGGTCGTTCTCCGAACCACCCCTAAGTAATGCATCTTCTAGTTTGATCAGTGATTTCTCTACCAATCTTGTTGAATCCGGTGAAGAAACAAGGAAACACCAGCTCTGGTCTAATGAGGTAGAAGAATTTTCATTGAATGATAAGGAGGAAATTCTGAACATGAGAAAACAACTAGCGATAGGTGAAGTTCTAATCATGTTTTGGCCTCTAGATGACTCTTAGTATGACATTCCAGAGATGTTGATGGAAGATGGGATTCATGATATTCATATCAACATATGGAAAAATCTTTGTTAGTTGAAAAATAAATTATTATCTTATGATGAATATGAAAATCATGTTAAGATAATATAAGGGTAACAACACCAAATTGATTTGGCATCTCTATCAGTCTATCGATATCCGAAGGCTAAAAAGAAGCAGAGAGACCTTCATCGTTCATGACTTGGTGCACTAAGAAGGTTGCGCCAATTAATTTCCAATGCCCCATCTGGTATTCATGTTATAGGATGGGGTGTTCATGGATCACTAAATTTCGCTGTACTCTCCAGTCAGCAAAGCCCGCCAAAAGTGGTCTCATGAAATGTTATTGCCCGGGGCTGGCCACAGTTAATGGGTTTTGTTTGTAATCAAAAGATTGTTCAAGAACATGCTTCAACTAGTTCCTATCAAAATCAAGAATACAGAGAACAAGTTGTTGAATTACTCCTGCATCAAGAAAACAAGAATATTGAACATGCCTCTCGTATGGAGAAATCAAATCACCAAGTGACCGAAGTGTCAGAAATAATCCAACGGTCTTTTCAACCGGGTGATAAAAGTGGATATCGATTGATGCATCCAACTAATTTCCGAACCAAGGTCCTAAATATCTAGAGACCTTTTAAGAAATTCTTAGACATAACATGTCAAGAGCCACCCCAGATCGCCAGACTGGGGACTCTTTTAAACCAACCCTCAGAATCAACAAATAGAATTCGAGGAGTTGAGCAAAGATAGTAGGAACAGCCCCAATCCACTAGAATGGGGACTTTTTCAAATCATCAATACCCTCCTCAATGAAATTCGGTCTTCTCTTGACTGGGGAAGAAGCCACAAGAGGAACAAAGAGCCAAATTATTAGGAGATTTTCTCCAAATTACGGTTCACCAAGAAGTTCCTAAGGGATCAAATCAATAAAAGGTAATGTCTCATCAGGGGCATGGCAGAAGACAATATCAAAGAAATGCTGATAGAAGGGATATGATACGTTATGCATCAATTAATGTCATTAATGTCGTTGTTGCTGATCCTCTAGAACATGAGTCTCACTCAAGGGACTCAGATGAAGAGGTTCTTGCTCCAAAAGTTTTATGCACAGACACAAATGAAGAAGGTGTGCATACACGAAATCAAAGGATTACCCATAATCTAGGTTATCCTCAAATTAACCCACTTCCCCCTCTCTGAAAGGGAGATAACAAGGGGAAGAGAAAGAATCAGGTTACATATCCTTCCTCTGGAGAAGGCCAATCAATCTCACTAGAGGAAAGGTTTCCACAATAAGAGGAAGAAATAAATGAATTGAGGAGGTTGAACGTAGAACTACTTCAAGGTAGTATTCCTCCTAAGCATGCTGGAGTCAGTCATCCAAGGGAGTTTGTTATATTTATTGAGATGGATCAATAATATCCTCCTTTATCGGTATACCCTCACAGGTCTAATCCTACAGGTCAAGTACAACAATAATTGGTGGTGCTACCATTAGTTGTAGTACCAACCACCACATCTGTACCAGCTACAGTTATTGCACCTTCCCAATTCCAAGTTCAACCGGATGTTTCTCAAAAGTTAATAACTACCATTGAGTCATTAACAGCTCGGTTAGAGACTATGGAAGGTAAGCGTGGGCAGGTTCAACCTGAAAAGATAGCTTACCCTGAATGGGTAGATTCAATCCTTCCCCCATCAAGTTTTGGGAATCCTGTATTCCCTATTTTCAATGGATCAGGCGATCCTGAATAGCATTTGACGCATTACGTGTCATGTTGTGATCCTATGATGGGAACTCTGGAATAGCAAGAAGTAGTGAAACTCAGATGCTTCGTGCGAACCTTGCAAGGACCAGCTTTTGTTTTGTATACAAGCTTGCAATCCTGGTCAATTACCAGATGGGAAGATCTCCGTCAAAAATTCCTTCTCCAATTCAGCTCAACATTGCCAAAGACAACAATTTTTTATCTTACAAACTGTAAGCAAAGGGAGAATGAAAGGGTCTCAGATTTCATTGATCACTGGAAGGGATTAACATATTCCTTAAGCTTAGCACTCCCTCAGGAAGAACTGTTACCAATATGTGTGGAAAATCTGTGTGACGAATTACGCACGCTGTTGATCCCTGTGAAATATACAGGAGGGTTTCGAGACCTTACTTCAATCGCTCAACAGATTGAAGATTCTCTTATAAAGACTAAGTATAAGGCTTGTATTATTCCATCATCTCCAGGAAGGAGAATGGGTAAAGCAGAGACTGCTACAATTATTCTTAAACAAGAACCTATACCTACTTCTACTTAAAAACCTTCATCTTTTATAAGGGCTCCACCTCCTGAGTGCCAAAAACAAAGTCCATTTCATTAAGATGATCAAAGAGATCAAATATGAAAATAATTTGAGGATCTGAAGAGAAAAACATACTCTTTCTGAAATGAACATGTTCCTGGTTACTTTATTTCGGCTCAGGAAAATAATTTGGTTCAGTTGCCAAGGCCCAAAAGGCCAAACAAGGAAAGAGATGAAGACCGTACAAATTATTACCCCTTTTATTAAATATTGGGGCATCCCATCCAGGAGTGTTTTGTCTTCAAATACCTCCTACAAAATATGGTCGACTCAGGAAAAGTCAAATTAAAAGGTTCTTCAGCTCAGGTAGCATGTGTTACTGCTACAGTTCCAGAGGAGGAAGGTGAATGGAAAGAATTCAAAAGAAAAAATGTGCAAAAATATGATGATTGGATGGTCAAAAAAGTGATCAACTGAACTCATGCCATTTGACGAATGCAATTGAAGAAACCAATTGTGCCTTCTACCATGAATTCCACAGCAAAACCCTCTTCATCAGAGGGAAAATATTCAAAGAAATGGCATGATTCCAAGAAAGAAAGCGAATCAGAAAAATATGATTATGTGTCAAAGCCTAAGTTGTATTTGACTCTGGCAGAATTCATGCCATCTACTTAAAATTCACAGGCACTTCCCCACCAAACGGTATAACCTAAACAGGCTAATCATATAGAGTCTTCATCGGATGAAGAGTTTATTTTTGGTTCTGTTAATATGATTCAATTAATAGATCCATATGCTAGTCATAGTTTCGATTTTGATGAGCCTGAATTCCCTATATCAAATAGAGGAATCAGATTAAGTTCCAAAGGCTCAGGATACAGGAAAAGACGTGGATCTTTTATAGTCCACTATTACAATTCTACCCCTTCTAGAACTGTATATGTGGTAGAAACTCGTGGTAGAGCCCTTAAACAAGCTCAACAAGAACAAGTAAGTTCTTCCACACAAGTCAGGCTCAGCCCTAGCACAATTATTCTGGAAGATCAGTTGAAGGTTCCATTTTCTTCCTCTCAGCAAGTAAATAGAACTAATCGATCTAATCTTCCAAATCTAGGAGTATTACCAACTCCCATCCTAGTACAAGATGCATCAAATTCCAAAGCATCAACTTCCAAGGCACCTGCTCAACCACATATTCCTGTTGGGAAACGCAGACCTTTGGATCAAAAGTATGATATATTGAAACACCTGGCCCAAGTACCGGCCAAGTTATCAATTCTGGATGCCTTGAATTTATCAAAGGATCTTCAAGAGTCACTCATTGAGGCTTTGTCAAGTCCTCAGGAGTTTAAGACTAAAATTTCTGCAGCTGAAGTCTACCATATAAGGAATAAACCTACAGAATGCCATGCAGTAATATATTTTATTGATGAAGATGAAGATGATGTCGTGCATGGACATATTAGACCTTTGTACTCATCTGGAAAGGTCAATGTCATAGACATCCAAAGAGTTTTCATTGATAATGGTTCAGGAGTCAACCTCATGCCCATTCATACACTTCGTCGATTGGGCCTCACAGAATCTGATTTATCTCCTTCTACTTTGATGTTACAAGGATATGTTAAAAATGAACAAGAACCACTGGGAGATATTACACTTAGAACTCAGTTTGGAGATCTTGTGTCCAATTTATATTTCATGGTTGTTGATCAAGACGCAACCTTTAACATCTTTCTTGGAAGACCTTGGCTACATCTGCATGCGACTATCCATTCGTCATACCATCAATGTCTCAAGTTTTGTTTCTATGGTCAAGTTGGGACATTATATGGTGATAAGGCCCCGTTCAATACATGTTAATCTAAATAAATTTAGGCGGAATTTTACCATGTGAAGGGAAAGGAAGAATCCACAACAAAGGAGATTACCAAAGTTAATGCTTCGTATGGTTTGGAAAATATTTCTCTAAACCCATTAACACATGTGAGTATAGATTATGTGTTACCTATCAGTAAAATTGATATGATAGACCCAAATCAAAATACTCTTATGGAAAGATCCATAATGTCAATTATGAAAATCAAGCCAGACAACATGGGAGAAATTGGTGATCCACCAAGCAATGATGAAAGCTCAAATGGAGATTTCTTCATTTCATCAGCTGAAATCCAGAAAGTCTATACTTCACCAATCAGGCCAGGGCAAGTTATAGAAATGTCAAAGGTAAACGATGATGTCGATTCTCAATCTATCATCTCCTCTTTATTACCCAAAAAAGACTTCTCATCATCAATCGGGTCATAAATGGAAGCTTCTTCTTCACGATGTGCAAATTTTGACATCTCTTTTGATCATGAAAATTATGCTTCATCATTTACTATGCAAGTGAAAATAGAGGAAATAAAACATATTGAAGAAGAATAGGAAGATCTCAGGGATGATCCTCCAACATTTGAAGATGGTATCTCTACCACTGTGGATGAACTCAGAGAAATCAATTTGGGTACAAAATAAGATCCACGCCCCACTTTAATCAGTGTGGCCATGAATCTTGAAGATCAAGAGATGTATATTTCCTTTTTAAAGAAAAATCAAGATATATTTTCTTGGAAGTATATAGAGATTCCAGGGCTTGATCCTGATTTTGCCACTCATCATTTGGGTTTTCCAGAAGAACATCTAGGATTCAAGCAAGCTGCTAGAAGAACACACCCAACCTAAGCTTCCAAAATTGACGCTGAAGTGTATAAGATCATCAAAGCTAACTTCGTTAGAGAAGTTTAATATCCTAAGTGGTTGGATAATATTGTCCCAGTGAAAAAGAAGAATGGGAAAATTAGAGTTTGCATTGATTTCATAGATCATAATCGACATTGTCCTAAGGATAATTTTTCAGTTCTGATTACAGAACTCTTGATTGAAGAGACAGCTAGCTATGAAGCGCTTTCCTTCATGGATGGATATTATGGATATAATAAAATCCATATGGATCTAGAAGATGAAGAATCTATAGCCTTAAGATCCCCTCAGGGTGTGTTTTGCTATCGGGTAATTCCCTTCGGCCTAAAGAATGCAGGCGCAACATATCAGTGTGCCATGCATCATATCTTCAAACCCATTCTGGGAAAGTTTGTTGAATGTTATGTGGACGATTTGGTGGTCAAATCTAAACAATTTTATAATCACTTGGCTGATTTAGAAGTCATATTCCACAAGCTTCAACAACAAAATTTAAAAATAAACCCCTTAAAATGTGCTTTTGGGGTAACCTCGGGGAAATTTCTTGTCTTCGTCGTACGTCATCGTGGTATTGAGGTCGATCATGAGAAGACAAAGTCAATCCTTGGCATGTCACCTCCTCAAAATTTAAGAGAATTGAGAGGACTTCAAGGACACTTATCTTATATTCGGTGTTTCATCGCCAATTTGGCAGGAAAAAGTTTACCCTTCACCAAATTGATGAAGAATGGAGTCACTTACCAGTGGAATAAAGAATGTCATAAAGCATTCGATATTCTCAAGAAATATCTCTTGATTCCACTGGTACTTATGACCCATATTGAAGGAAGACCACTTATCCTCTATGTGACAGCTCTAGAGTGATCATTAGGCGCCTTTCTTGATCAGAAGAATGATGCTGGGAATGAAAACAACCTCTACTATCTCAGCCAGACTATGCTTTAAGCAGAAACTCGATATTCAAGTATTGAGAAGTGCTGCCTGGCATTAATATTTGCAGTTTAGAATTTGATACACTACCTGCAACATCACAAGGTCCAATTGGTATCTTGCAATAACCCGCTCAAATTCATCCTTAGTCATCCAATGTTTACAGGACGTCTGGTAAGATGGGAAGTTATTTTGCAGTAATTTGACATTCAGTATGTGTCTCAAAAGGTAATAAAGGGCCAAGCTCTGGCTGATTTTCTTGCTGAACACTCTTAAGTGGAAGACACATCTTTAGATATTGAACTCCCTGATGAATAAGTCTTTTCTATTTAAGAAAGCCTTCAAACATGGGAAATTTACTTTGATGGTGATTCTAGAAGTCCAATAGGGAGGAAAATGGAAAATGATAAATTCAACAAAGCTGGCTTAGGGATTGTACTCATTTCTCCAGAAAAGGAAGTGTTACCTTATTATTTCTTATTGTAGGGAGGTGGAACCAATAATGAAGTAGAATACCAAGCTCTCATTGAAGGCTTGGAGTTGGTGCTTCAAGCACAAGTGAATCACTTAAAGGTAAAAGGTGATTCAGACCTGGAAATCAAACAAGTCAATGGGGATTATGCAATCAGAAAAGAAGAACTGATCCTTTTGTATGATTACGTCAGAGAGTTAATGGTGGAGTTTCCTTCGGAACCAACATTTTCTTATGTCCCAAGATCACAAAATGCCCAAGCTGATGCACTGGCTAATATAGCCACAACTCTGGCAGATCCAAATTGGGATGCGACAACCATCAGTATTGCCGATTGTCATACAATTTCACCTTATGTTTGAGGCAGAATAGATGAAATCAATGAAATTAGTCCCATCTCTGAACCATATGGTCACACTATGGGATGGATGGAACCTATCAGGGAATACCTTTAAAATGGAACACTTCCACCTGATAGAGCTGGGAAAGAACAAATATAGAGACGTGTGGTCAATGTTACTCTTTATGATAGCCCAAACCACCTAGAGAAAATTCTCTAAAAATGTGGTTTTGATGGAGTTATCTTCAGATGCATTGATGGTGAAGAGACAATGGCTGTCATGAAAGAAGTGCATGCAGGAGTCTGTGGTGCCCACCCGTCTGGACATTAATTGTCTAATCAGATTCGAAGGCTTGGGTACTTTTGGCCTTCAATGATACAAGACTATGTTTATTTCACAAAGAAGTGTCATTCATGCCAAGTACATGCCAACTTCATTCATCAACCTCCAGAGTTGCTTCATACAGCTAAATACTCGTGGGCATTTTCCACATGGGGAATGGATGTGGTGGGACCTTACCCTTCAGCTACGGCCAAGCAGTTTAAGTATATTCTTACGGCTACTGATTTCTTTTCCAAATGGGAAGAGGCAGTACCTATCAAGGATGTCAGTTCTAAATTCATTTTTAGCTTCATCAAGTCTAACATTATTACCAGATTTGGTGTCCCTCATACCATATTAATGGACAATGGCACCAACTTCTGTTCATCCATGGTGAAGAAGTTGTATCACGAATACAACATCAAATACAATGATTCATCTCAGTATCATGCACCGACTAATGGCCAGATAGAAGCCTTCAATAATACTCTATCAAATATACTACAAAAGATGGTGGATAAGGATAAGAAATCATGGCTTGATAAACTTTTTCATGCTTTATGGGCTTATCAGACCACCACCCGCACTACAACATGGTCAACTCTGTATTCATTGGTATATGGAATGGAAGTAGTCTTTCCAATTGAAGTTCAACTACCCTCACTTAGAGTAGCCATTTGTGATCAGTCATCTATAGATGAGCAATCTCAAAAGCGATTGAATGAATTGGAACAGTTATATGAGAAAATATTGTGCACTCTACACCACTTGGAAGTCTATCAGAATCAAATAGCACGAGATTTTAACAAAAAAGTTCTTCTTCAATCATTCGTTTAGGGAGAATTGGTAATAGTTCTCAAAATTCCAATGATACTAGGAAAGAAACCTCCCAAGCATGAGCCAATATGGGAAGGACCTTATTCAATACATAAGGTCTATTCCAATATAGCTTATTCTTTAATCTCAATGGATGGAGAACTCGTCACTACTCCAACCAATGATATATTTCTGAAGAAGTATTTTGTATAAACACAAAATGTATCATACACGGTCCATACATATAACTTTAAACTATTTGTATTACTTTCATCCCACATGATGTTAAACTGTGACATCCTAACTACATGACACTAACCTATATAAAATTCCCTTACGTCCATCAAGACATTAAACTGCATCATCCAAAGTCCACTCATATGACTCTAAACTATTTGCATTACTTTCGTCCCACATGACATTAAACTGTGAAAAAGTTCCCTAATTCGTTTAACATGATGTTAAACTGTGTCCCCTTCATCATCTTTGCTATATGATGTTAAACTATACAGCAATGGTCCATACATATGACCTAAAACTATTTGCACTTTTGTCCAACATGACATTAAACTATGAAAAAGTCCTTAATACATCCATCATGACGTTAAAATGTGTCCTCTTTTTGTCCTTACTACATGACATTAAACTGCATAGTCCTATTTTTGTCCAAAATGACATTAAACTATGTTGTCCCCATCGTCCTAACTACATGACGCTAAACTGTACAAAAATTCCTTTGATATATCCTACATGACATTAAACGGTACTTTGTCCCGGCTATATGACACTAAAATACATATCACCAATAGTCCTAACTGCAAGACTTTAAATTGCATAGTCCCTTTATATGTCCTACATGACATTAAACTGTGCATCATTAAGGTTTTTGCTGCCTCTTGTTTCTCACACCGAGTATGACTCACGTGAGCTTAAGGAAAATTTCAAGCATAACACACTCTCTGGCCCACTAACCACACGTAAGTCCCAACATCATTTTTAGGTCTTTGTCCCCAAGAACAACTTGATCATTAATTCATTCATTAATTGAACTACGCAGACTTTGATCCTTGCCTTCCAGGCCGGGTACGTTGGCAACCTCCCAAGGTTCAAGCCCAAAACCAATCTCTTCACATCGGTTCACCTACATCTCATATGATGTTGATTCGTGAAACCATCCACAGAATCAATATCTTTACATTGGTTCACTTTCATCCTTGCTATATGACGTTAAACTGTACAACATTTTTTGTCCTGTAAGACAATAAACTACAATATTATTTGATACCCTCACATAAGAGGGAATCATTATTTACATTGATTTTTTCAATCATGTTTCATTCCAAAGACTACGTGCATACACGGAAATGCCCGAACCTTTTATCTTGGGTTAAGCCATCATTGCACTAAAGTCCCCTTTCACCCTTCACATGTACGAACCAAATTTGTACAGAGGGTATTTCTAGAACTACGTGGGCTTGATTCCCATCCTTATGGGATTAGTAGGAATGTTTGAGTGTCCCTATAATCCAGACCCAAGTCTTTAGGGCCTAAACCCAAATTTCACTTTCAGTCCCTTGGCTGAAAAGTCCCCATGAAAACGCACAGTGTGTATTTCTTATAAATGGTCCAATATCTATGACCCTAAACTAAGATATCCTATATTTTCATCCCGCACGATGTTAAACTGTAGTTTGTGAACTATATATGGCTTGATCCCCATCCTTATGGGATACGTAGTGAAGTCTAAAATTTCAATTCAGGACCTAGAAACAACATGATTATGGTTAGCATTGATATGTGCATCCCTGCACACATTGGATAACACCCATCTTTGTGTGTCAGAATCCTAACCTTAAATATTTTCAAATATTCATAACCCTTTTCTTGACTTCTAGTCACAAAATGTCCAATTTTTGAGAATTATTTTGCTTGACCATGCAACACGTGCCCTTAGGTGGCCTTACATAAACAGTCTACATAACAGACGTGGCAGCCAAAAGATGCTATTTATTTGACTATGCATTCAATTCCCTTGGGTTGCCTTGCATAATTCAACCCCCTAACGGGTTTATTAAATACTAGTAACTTCATTATTGGGAAGAAAGCCTCTTTTGTCCTTATTTTTCTTAATGTCAATATGTAGGGATCCGTAAAAATAACCGTCCTTAACATACTTGTCCCATGTTCTTTTTCATGATCTGAAAGTATTCAAGTCTATGGTTTATATTTGTCTTCCCTACGTTTGGGTTAGACCTTCGTAGGAGTGACATTCATCTAGTTCTTAGAAGATCTTGCTTGGATATATCTTCTCCATATTCAAGTACCTCTCTCCATACAGCAAACTCTATGCTTTGGAAAATTTGAATCTCCATAAACTTCCACTGGCTTTTTAGCAGTAAAAAAGTAAATTTTTGAGAGTTATTTTTCCTGATTATACATCACATTCCCTTAGGTGGCCTTGCATAAGTAGTCTACATAACAGATTTGTTATCCAAAAGATACCATTATTTAACTATGCAGCCAATGCCCTTAGGTGGCCCTACATAATTCAACCTCCTAACAGGTTTGTTGAATAATGGTAACTTCATTCTTGGGAACTACTTTTTCTAATGTATTTTATCCCTTTTTGATATCATTACTCAGATTCAAAATTTCTTAAGTCATGGTTTACATTTTTTCCCTCATACTTGAGTATGGTAATATGTTTTCAGATAAATTGTCAAGGAATTGAGTCAATTTTAATCTATTTGGTCAAAGCTATTTCGACCTTAAACATTAGCCTTTTTTTTCCGACGTGCATGACTTTAAACTACCCACAAAAGACATGGGAACTCTGAATAAAAGTCAAGTCCCATCTCACTAAGCATACTTTTTGTATAATTTTAGGTAATATTGAGAAATTAAAAAGTTACATAGTTTGTAGGGTTATTTTTAATAATCCTAGAAAAAGTAAAACTATGATTACTAGGCACATTAGATTAGGTAAAAATTTAAAGCAGGTAACAAAAGAAGGCATGAAGGTACAAATGATTAAAGATGAAAGTATTTCTCATTGATACACAATAAATAGAAGGACATCCATAGACTGGAGTCTCTTATCTTTTTCAATAATTACAAGAGGCTTTCGACATAACTCTTCATTTTATTTACGGCATCCTGAGCTTCATTAGCAACCACCTGGAATTCATTCATTTCAACTGGATATAATAAGAGATGCAGTGATACTGGCTCTTCTTGGAACAATTATAAAAGATAGTTCTTGAGTGCGGTTTGAGAAAATTTTTTTCTAATCAAACAGTGATTCTGTTTCTGTCCAAGAGAGTTGGTAGATGGATACATGGATTTGAGAATGGAGAATTGGAAGTAAAGAGCCATTTGGAGAGAGTACACTTTTCATATATTGTTCTATTTCCATGTTTGTCTTCTCTCCACCAAACAGAAACGGAAAAAATTTTAGCCCATGGGTTTTCCATTTTCATATCTGCAAGGAAATGGCATGGAGGAAAAATTTGAAAGTTCATACCAATGTTGTTTCTATTAATGCACAGCATAACCGAAATAGAGTAGTAGTGGTGCAGTTTCATCTCAGGGATATAGTTCTTTTCATCTAGAATATTGACTACTTATAGATGACCATGACCATAAAGAAGTAGGTAGATGCTCTGTGTGAAATTAAGATGATATTTCTTCAAGTAGTTAGCCAAATCTGGAAAAGTGCTGTCACAGATATCATAGTAATCATGGCCAAAAATGTTCATCATGTCATAAATCCACTTGATAGCCAGTTCATTAGATGTTCCGATTATGTTGGGAGCCATTGAATCTGTACAAAGGTTGAATAACTAACTCTTAAGTAAGTTTATTTTTAATAAAATTTGCGAAGGAATTCAAAAAATGGAAAAGGCATTAATGTGCGCAAGTCGAAAACTTGGCGCGCAAGTATGGATGTGTCGCACATGTTTTTGGCATGCAAGTATAACTGTGCAAGTCCAAGTACCTTGACAGCAGTTCGACAACGAAGAAACAATGGGAAATGAGCAACTTGCGCGGTGAAGGTGACCTGTGCGGTGAGAGCTCGAAAATTCGGAAATCAGATGCTATGCACGACAAATGAGAACAGGCCAAGCTGCCCACCTACATTCCTACAGACTGCGCGCTCCATCCAGCATTCTCAAGCCTTGTGTGACTCGCACCTGCGTGATGACTGTTGCACAGTGAAAACGTATGCGCCTATTTCCCTTTGGTTTCTCTTATTTCCCTCATAGTCACATCCTTATTCTTCTGGATCCAACTCTGAGGGGGGGACTTTTGTTGACGCTCCTTTTTGTCACATTGTTTAATGGAATTTAAAGGGGAATGAATTTGCACAAATTGTTTTATCCTTTGAAGAAAACATCAAAAATCGACAAAGGAATGAAAAAGGAGTCAAAAGACCTTGTACTGCACAAGTCCCCTTATTGCTGTGCAAGTACACTTGCGCGCTGGCTAATGGTCGCACAAGTGACTTGCGCGCCCTATTTTGAAAACCGACCAGGGTCTTCGGAAGACTATAAATAGACCCTATGGGCCCCCCATTTTGGGAGGGAATTTTTCCAGAATTCAGATAGAGATCTCTGAACACCCAAGTCTCTTCTTCAAGTCTTCCGAACACTTCTAAGGAAATTCAATACCTAGAATGGAAGGTCTAAACAAGAGGAATAAGGTATAAGTGTTAAAATTCACTAACAATTGCGTGCCTAAGTGTTTTTACCCTTAAGGGAAATGGACACACTTGCATGCCTCCTTACCTATTCATTGAAACTTGTGCTCCACTCTTATGGAAGTACCTCATGATGATTCTAAAGGCTTTGGTCAAGAATTACCCAAGTATTACTCTACAGGGAAAGGATCGCACAAGTACCCATGAGCTGCGCAGGTATACCTGCACGAACAATACTTGCGCGCCCACGCATTACCTGTGCACCTGCCAGGACTTGCGCGCCCCTCTCTTTTTCGGTGTCCTTCCTGCCCATTTCACCTCTCTTATGCCATTACACCTCTCCTATTCGGGATTCAATATTCAAGACACTCTTCAAAGGAATTTATGGAATGTTTTCATGATTTACTTCCTTATCTGAAAGGATATCCGTGGAACATCTCTAAAAAACTTAGTGATTTTCACATCTTTATGTCACTAAAGTTAGAGAGTTAATTCATTCAACCTCATCCTTTTAAGATGAGATAATCCTTAACCTGGACCTCCTTTTCAGGAGTAATCCCCAGTCCAAATCCTCATTAATTTGGGATTCCTCATTAGGAGTAAGCCCCAAGTACTCATTAATTTGGGCATCCTCCTTTGGAGTAAGCCCTAAATCCTCTAACCTGGGCCACCTTTTCAAGAATAAGCCTCAGGCATAATTCCCCAAATATTGGAATCCTCTTTAGGAGTAATCCCAAAGTCCCTTAATTTTAAAATCTCTTTAACCTGGGACTCCTTCTTAGGAATAAGCCCCATTCTTAATTTCTCTTAACCAATCATAATTCCTTTTGATATGGGCTTCCTTTTCAGAAGTAAAACCCAATCATAAGTCTCCTCCTAACTTGGGAATCTTCCTTAGGAGTAAGCCCCAAGATTATAGTATCCAAATCTCCATGGATCACATATAATTTTATGGACCCTGTTCATGGATTTCTTCCCTGAAGTAAATCTTAATCCTTATCGGTTTGGGCAGTCATACATACATAATTCCCACATCATTGCATGGAACAATTGTCTGGTTTCATCAATACCTCTTGTTTCTCACAACAGGCATGACTCATGTAAGCTTAGAGTGTAAAAGTAATCATGACATCTTTCTTTGAGCAATAAATCATGTAGAAACCTCATACTCCCTTACTTGAACTATGTGGGTTCTGATTCCTTTTCTAAACAAAGGATACGTAGGTAGCCCATCTGCAGGTACGATCCCAACATCGAAATAATCCATGTCCTCCTAAATGAAAATAAACTTCAAGTGCCCCACTGAGTGGCTTTAAAACCATTATGGTCATCATAATGACCAAGAGACTTTTATTTATTTAAGGATACCATCGACTAAGAATCTCTAGAAAATACAGATGATTCTCTATTGATGAAGAACCTCGAATACATATAAAAGATTCTCTAAATTTCCTTCATATCAATCATTGATTGTTAGATCTAAAGGAAAGCGCATTTTATACTTGGTAATGTAATAAGGATTCACGAACATAACTTAAATCTATAAAGAGAGTCCCAGAGTAGACAATAATTCCCCTCAAAAAGGTGTGATGAGTCTGACCTCCCATCCTCTCAACCAATGCAAATTCCTAAGCCTCATCAGTCCACAACTAATGAGCAACTACCTTTGGAAAGTAGGTCCAAATGGATATGGAATCATTGGATGTTTCCGGTTCTACAAACAAACCCGTTAGAAACCGATTGGAATGTTTGAACCTTCGATCAAAGAGGTCATCCCCAATTCCAGAGGAAACAGACCATTATTGTTACTAAGCACAATATAAAAACAAAAAAATATACTATCATATATGAAACTATATCACCCAATGTTTGAGGTATGTCCTTAGGCTAAGTTATTCAAAAAACTTTCAGGGTTTTTTTTGGGTTTGAGAAACTTTGGGATGGTTTTTAAATTTTGTGGGAGTATATACCCTTATCTTGGAACACTAAAAATAGAAAAACTCCCAATAGAGGCCATAGAATTGCATGTGTTTCATGGTGCGTTTCCATGTGAAACACTATAAGGGGTGAAATAGCTAAGGGATGTAATGGAAATGGGTGTGCACCATATGTGAATCGCTGTAAAAAATTGGAAATAAGGTTTCACAATGAAAAATCCCAAGGCTTGGAGAGAATAAAATGTCCAAGGCTCACTTAATAAGGAATTTTGGATAGCTGTTACACACATCCTATTCATTAAGGTGACCTCAACTATTTTGGACTCCCCCAGGGCATGGTTTCATTCACACCACAGTTTCAAATGGTCAATATCAACACCTATCAAGGTAGAAAATATTTGTATCCATGTGAAACTTTTATGGGGGAAGTTTTAATGTGGTTTTGAATAAAACTAACTTCTTTTAAACCCTTACCCTTCTTAATTTTCAATATATATTAGATGAGAGGGTTTTAGGGTAAACATGTCAATGTGTTTATGTTATTTGGATGGGGAATTTCAAGATTTCAACTAATGTGGTGCTGTAATTTCTCTTTTTAATCATTTTTTGTTTAAAAATCATGTTGATTAAGGAAGGTGTCTTTTCTTAAAATCTATTATTCTGTAACTTGATGTCTTGGGTTTTTATTTTGAATCTTTTTTTTTATTTTCGTGGAAATTATTTTTTGAAATTCAAAAGGAAATCTTTGTTATTTTATGAATTTGTAAATTTATTTTTGAATGATTAAAACAATTTTATTTTTATATGATGTTTTGATAAAATTAGGGTTTCAAAATTTTAGTTTTGAATTATGGAAAAAATTTGTTTTATAAATAATTTTGATGGAATTTTAATTTAAATAATTGTTTTAAATAGTAATTTAGAATGTTATTTTTGTGTGAATTCATATTAATGTGAAAAATATCATGGTCATAAGTCCCACCATCAAGTAATAACAACATGGAATGGATCATGGTCATATGGGCCACCATAAAATTGGTTCACCAAGTGATATATTGGTGTATGGATGATTCACCACACACGAGTATTAGGAGGTCCAAGACATGTATGTGTGTGTGGATGTGTGTTAACATGTGAAGGTTAAAAAAAGTGTTAAATAAGTATAACACGATTTTATTTACTATTTTATCACACATAACCTATTTATTTTTTCCATTATCTATTTATCTTCTTCTCATCAATTTTATATAAAGAAGCATTGACTTGTTCTTTTTTTAGTGGTGTGTGTTGGGAAGTTTATGTAGTTTACCTATTGAGGGTTATAATAACCTCTTATTGGGAATTGTGGTGTGTTTATTGATGTTGTTTACTAAGATATAGGTAATATGAAAGTTTCTTGCTTCACTATTAGTGTTCCTCGATGTTTTTATCAAGTTTGATAGAGTTGGAGCTGTGGAGTGTCTACATTTTGGTCTAGAGAGTTTATACTTTAATACAACATCATTTATTCTTTTGAGTCTTAAAATCATTATTCTTTTATACTTATTCTTCTATTACTATAATATGGTTCTTTTATAGTTTTTATTGATCCATATGACTTATTTCTCATGCATCATGTACTTTTTTGGTTGTTATAATTTCATATATAAAGGTTTAGTTTATTTTTAGGGAAAATTAACCCACAATTAATTTCTAATAACATGGAATTTATTGAAATAATTTAGTGTCTCAAGGACATCACCTAATGTAAGTAGAACCCCTGATCTATCCCAAGATAATGGGTTGGGAGAGGATGTTAAAAATGTTATCAGTCTTGTTTGATCATTTAATTAGGATGGTGTTAAGGATATTGGAATTTAAAAACATGATATATATATAGCATATAATATATTTAAAACATTGTAAGATGAACTTTATCTTACTAGGGTGGTTTGGGTACAAAGTGTTCTAAGACACTTTTAGGGTATTGTCATATCATTTCCATGGGTTTAGATAACAAGTGTAGAATATCATGCATTATTTAAGTGAATTCCTACTAGGAATGTATTATTTATCTTATGTTTAATGATTTTTGTAAAATGATTAAAATTGATGATCGTTTCAATGACTATTTCTTATGGTGTTTTTTGAGGGTTATAGATAATGGCACTGGGTAGACTCTATATAAATAATTAAGAAGAGGTCATAGAAAACGTGGTTTCTCTTATACCACATGTTATACAACAACTTGTACATATCATTGTGTGATATTTTCATGGTGTTTAAAAAGGAAATCAAAATGATGAAATAAAGAATATGGATCACTCCGTGTTATTTCAGAAGGTCCACCAATATATAGAGGTGATTCCAAATATGAAAAAATGGATGTGTGGATTAACTGATTATTTTTTATGTTTTCCTTGGTACACTAGTGGATTTATATATTAAGTTAGAAAACTAAATATTTGAGTATATTTCATACTAATGGTGGGATTTAGCTGTCCAAGGTAAAATCAACCATGGATTTATGTATAAGGACTTTGAGGATTATTTTAGAAAAAGTTTTTATCCCCACACATTCAAGATATTATGAATAATAAACATTTTTAACTTAAAGAAAGAAAACATATCAGTGACAGGGTATGCAGCTGAGTTAGTGAACTTATTTCATTTCACCCCATAAGTTGCTACTAGTATAGCCTTGACTACGCGAATCTTTGAATTGGGACTATGAACATATATTTTCTTTAAGATAGTTTTCCTCTATAAAATAGATTTTATAGAGATGGTTAATAGGTTGAATGTGGTGGTAACGTATCTTGATAGGAATCCTATGAAAGGAATTATGTTTATATCCATGGAACATGAGGGAAATATAATACCATGAAAAAGAGGAAGATGGATATATATTATCAAGGAGGAGGAATATATTATACTAATACCACTGAATAAGTTAACTTTCATCCAAGATCTGATATCAAATCAGGTTTTTTCAAATATGAATCATTTACACACAGAAAGAAGAAATCCACTTCACCAATGAGGAATTTCCACCACTATGGAAATAAAGGGACCCTCAAGAAGTATTTTAATAAACTTCTAAAATGTATAAGTAGAAAGGGTTGCCTCATCCTCTAGTATCATATGCTTTAACAGATTAGTATCATCAAAATAGTTCACTTCTACTGACCTAGGTTCACTAGGATACCTCCAAGAACACTCCAGTTTCCAAATCAACACCTTAGTGAGGATGAAAGATCTATCATATGGTAGATGATTTATTACTATATGGAGAAGAAAAAGCTATTACTTATGGGAAACTAGGTCACTTCATAGTGTAAGGTACAATCCTTATGATCTCAACTCTTTTGAATCTCTTATTTGATACAAGTTCATCACTGTTTCATCGGGATTTTAATGTATGAAATGGGTTTCACTTATTATGATACCATTTTCAATTTTCCAAAAATATCTAATGGTTACCCCATCTAAATTTGGGTATAGACCTGCTTTCCAAAGGCCGATGGTTATCTGGGTTTTTCAGCCCATAGACTCTTGAGGGCTTGCATTGGTCAATATAATGGAAGTTTGGGCTCATCGCACCCTTTTAGGTAAAAAACTTTCCTAATATGATACACTATTATAGATTTATGATATGTTTGTTTATCTCTTCCTAATCCTTTTATGGGACCAGTTACCCTAAAAAAATGATTCATTGGTTAATTCTCTCATTTAACAAAGAAAGGGAGTCTCATTATTGAATAGAGGGGAGTGAGGTATCATTAGTGAATCCATCTATATGTATCCAAGGTTCTTCATCAACCTCCTAAATGGTGAATAATATCATTATTTGATGAATCCATATGACCAAATGCTTTGGAATGTGCTGCCACACGAGGAGCCTGTTAACATCCCGAGGAGGTGATTGGGCCATTATAAGGCACCCTATGTATCCTGGTTATTATAGGAATCTAAACCCATATAGTTTTTCAATACTATTAAATTTAGAATTATGAATAAAGGAAATATGTGAGGGTACTGAGACAACAAATATTTTAACTCGGGTCTTAGGAAGACATTCTACTTATCCTGATTATGGAAAGAATCATATCCATCATAGTTCAATTGATTGGGTCTTACACACCGGGGATTCCCATACAATTTTGGAGGTTTACAGTTAATATGTTACGATCATTGCAACTCCCTAATACCATGTGAGCCATTCTGGTTATGGGAAATAATGGGCAGCGGGTAATTAATTTCATTACTCTAAATAAAGGACATAGATGATGTGATTTCACTGGATGATTAATATGGAGCTCGAAATTCATGGAGAGGAGGCCTATGTATCCTAAATATGGACAGATCCAAAGTCTTCATGGTTCCCTTTATATCTCCTGGGAATACCCCAAGTTATATTCCTTTATATGTGGGGTGTTTATACCATACCCCTCATAGGGGCTTACATACTGGGTTTACCTTGGTGGGTGGAGATTCCTGATGCCTAATGAGGTGTTCATTATGTCTCCCTAATCCCACATGAGCTTTTCTCAATGTGATAAATAAGGGGGAACAAATGATCAGTCTCATGGCATATATACATATGAGAATTGTGTACAGGGATAGTCCTTGGGGTATTTTTTTATAGAGCTCAAGCCTTGAAAAGTCATCCTATGTATCCCAAATATGGTGGGAATTAGAGTTACTATAGTTCATTTTATCCCTTATCCCATTGATATGATAAGAAGGATGATCACACTCAGAGATATTATAACCTTCTTTGAGGATTTAGGAGTTCTAAGGGTTTATACTAATATGGATTCCCAATTGATCAGGGATATACAATATGATGTTGGTTGTTAGGGCTTATGCACTGAGGTTGCTCTTGTGACCCCAGGATGTATTGTGTAGTTGACATGATCAGTATAACTCCCTAATCCCAAGTGAGATATGATCATTGTGATAAAAAAGGTTTAGAAAGTAATCAATGTTGTTGCTTTGGGTAAGGTAATTAGATACTGGGATCACCCTGGGTAATCAAGATGGATCTCAAACCTCAAGGAGAGGTGACATACATATCCTAAATATGGAAGGAATCCGAGTCGTCATAGTTACATTTATATTGGCGATTACACACTATGAATAACCTTGTATTTAGGGATTATAAACTGAGGATGGATAGAGGTATCAAATCTCAAGATTCCATAGTGACCTTAACTACTTCTCTAGAGGGTGTCGCATGACCCAGTCGACTTATTTGGGGGACATCGCATAACCTGATTGGATTTTCCTAGAACCCATCGCATGACCTGTCTGGATAAACATAGAGGGTGTCGTAAGGGTTAGTATGATATGGATCAAGGTATGATACATATCTTGGATAACATCCCTGTAGGACATCCCAAGATTTGGCTAACCAGTCTGAAGGGCATCACGAGTCTCAACTGACTTGCCTAGAGGGTGTCGCATGACCTATCCATCATGCCCAGATGCAGCAATGATACATGAATGAAATGAGATAATGATATTATATGAGTGATGAAATGTATCTGAAATATGTGTCAAGTCTCATTATATAGACCCAATGGGTTTTATGATACCAAGGTGGTGCACCCAGGGGGGTGGTATGACTTTTCTTACGTGTGTGGAGGACTTAGTGTGTCCAAAATAGCATGATGAAAGAATTTTGTGAGATCTATGAGATGTGTCCTAGTGCTATCATGTGTCCTTGTATGACTCACACAAATAAAATGAGAGATAGTTAGAATTTATTTTTTTAAGTCTTCCACTTTTGATCTTGGTTCTAGCCCTTGTATTTCTTGTGCCTTAGGTTTGTTCGTCATCAATTTATTTTATGTCTTGCGTGATCTAGTGGACCAATGGGATATTCTTCACATAGCCTACCAGAGATCCTTCATGTGATCCATGAAAGATCATGTGATGTGAATTATTCCTATTGCATGACTATCAAGATTCCCACCAATGTATTACCTGATGGAAATCTAGTTAGTCGCGCGATCAGTCGCTATGAGAAGTCATCTTTGATGTTTGGGATTTTTTACTAGAGATTTTCTGTTGCATAGTATACAATGAAATTTTTTTACTAGGTTGAGGAATTTATAAGCCTCACTACCCTAGGTATTCACCAGTTTTCATGGTGTATCTACCATAGATCAAGGATAGAGTCGTTGAAGGGCTCTGGTTCCACATAATCTCATGAGTCTCCACCGTAAACCACTCACAGCGCGTCACCTTATTTCCAATGGTCATGAGTCACTTCTATTAACGTCTCATTTATCATATTATTTATGAATAATGAATAATTTTCTGATTATTAATTCATGTCAAGGGACAAATAATCTTGTTCCGTGGACATTTCAAAGGGCCTTAATGAGATCAAAGGTGCCTATTGAAAGGTATTTGTGAGATGCCTGATGAATTTTTTGGGGCCTTTCGCAAGACAAGGATGGTTTGTCATGGGGTCTTTCAAGACCATCGTATAGAATTCCTTGATGATTTGTATGTATTTTAGTTACGATTATCACCTTATACCTCTTCTCTATTTTATATCCTTTTGGGAGTCATGTGAGATTTCATAAGTAATGTCAAGGAAAATTACTCTATTTTTTAGTGATGCATCACATGACCAATATGGGCCTGGGAAGTAAAATGTTTCCAAGAAATAACAAATTATTTTAATGTGACATGGATGAAAAGCCAATGAGACTTTGTGAAATGAGGCAGACATGTCACTGAGGTCTCACATCATCTTTCGGATCACCAGGGTTGCGCCACATGTCCTTTAGTGACTGTGAGTACCTCTCACCACTTCCCCTTTATTTCCTTTTTTTTCACTAGAAAGGTTTAGGAGTTATGATAATTTTTATGAGTAATGTAAAGTACAATTACTCAATTTTTTATGATGCCTTTCATGAGAAATATGAGTCATATTAGAGTGTGCAAGAATTTCGTGAAAAAATCTATCCGTTTATCCCTCGAGCATTGCATAGTTTTCTGGGACATTCCTAAGTACTTTAATTCGGTATTGCTAAAATGATGATGAGATTTTACAGGATGATTTTGACATTACACTGAGGTCTCTTAGTGTCTCGTGGTTTTCCATAGGTTTGTTACATGTCCATCAGTGACCGTGAGCACCTCTCGCCTCATCCCATTTATGTCATTTGTTTTATCCTACAAAGGTCCAGAGGTCTTGGGAGTTAACTTGAATATCATTAAAGAATTTTATTCTTCTAAATGATGATATGGTGCATGATATTTTCAACTATTTAGGGTCTCTACCTTTGGATATCATTCCTACTTCTTTTCAAAGGATTTTAGATGGTTTGGAAGGAACCTTTCCAATGAAAAACCATGTAGCTCAGGGAAGCTTGTTTGGTTGTCACCACATGAGCATTGGTTGTCTGGAGATCCTTAGTAAGTGTAGGAAGTGACATTCATGGGGAATAAACAAGATTCACCAAAGGTTTTGTGCTGCACATGGAGTCTTCATGTGACCTTGATATGGTCACTCTATTGCAATTCCCTTGGAGGCTCTTGCAATCTGCAAGCCTCAGTTCCTCTACGTTGATGGGGAAGGTAATTCCCATATCCAGTTATTCTTTCCTTTTTAAATTTTATGATTCTTATTTGGAGGGTGTCAACAAATTCCCCTCAATATGAGTGACGTGTGTGGGGATAAGGACTTGGTTATGAGGAAAACTAATGCTCGCCTGAGTCTTTGGTGGTATCATGAATCAGTGCCTTAGGGGATGTTTGGTCTTCCAAGAGACATTTTATATTATAAAACATGTACTATATATAAGAGGAAGAGTCAAATACTTTGTTCAAAGCTCTCTATCCTAGGGCGGAAGTGTAAGGAGTGAGGAGAGTGGCACTTCAATGCTCAATAGATGCCTCTTTCCAGACTCTTTTAGATCTTTCTAGTTCAGCCGACCATCTTTTACCATGAAAACAATTATATACTACACTTCATCCCCCTTTTATTTTTTTATGAAGCCTCAGAGAGGCTCAAAAGTGTGGAGATCCTTCCCTCCTTTTCATACTATAATGGATTAATTTTATAAATTATCTATAATTCTGTTTATATTTCTTCCATTAATGAGGTGTATGTTATCCCGTTGCTCTGCTTTTATGAGAATAAAAAAGTCCACCCATACTTTCCATATCATCAAGTAAAAATGAATGTCTAGATCTAGAGATTTTTTTTCAGGAAGTGCTCATGAATGACCACTAACATGAAATCCCTTACTGATGAATCTATTTCAGTTATCTTGAGATCATCTGATTTGTACAATGGTCAAAGGAGTCAAATATATGTCTTATTGGGAGAGTGATCCATTATTTTATGAATTTGATAGGCTTAGTGAGCATATCTTGATTTGGATAAGGCCATATGGCGAGCATTATAATATCTCATAGGCTAAATAATTCCCATTAACTTTAGTTTAGGGTCTTTTAGTTCAGACCTAATATCACTTTAGTTTAGGGTCTTTTACCTTAGAACATATATTTCTTTAGTTTAAGGTCTTTTACCATGGACCTTCTATTGTTTTAGTTTAATTTATTTTAGATCAAACCTAATTTCACTTTAGTTTAGGGTTTTTATATTGGACCTAATTCCACTTTTAGTTTAAGGTCTTTTGTTCCACAGTTGTGACGAGGCTCACAAGGATCAGAAGGCCCTTTTTTAGAGTGACACATTGTGATGATGACTATAGGCACATATACATGAGCCATATGCATGAATGTATACTCAAGAAAAGGATACATGAAGCCGAGTATCCTTTATAGGGGCTACATAAGATTTATAGAGGTGATATTGGTTGAGGGAGAAATATTAGGGAATATAAATCTGCCTGCATAGATAGAATATGGGTAGTATAATTCATAATCTGAATGTCTGAGTCCATGAATATGTGATGGTGAAGACATGATGGGTATGACCTATGAAATTACGAGATTCCAGATTTCACCACAGTGTTTCAGGGGCTCATAAGGATTGAGGCTCCATTATGGAAAAGATAATATGCCTTTAGTAGGTGGGTCAAGGCCCTTATGAATCGGTACCATGCCAATAAAAATAATATCTCTACCTCTCTCTGATAGACATGAATGGTTTTTTAAGGCTCAATAATCCAAATGATGAAGTTGGGTATGTAATGAAGGCTACCTAGAAAGAGTTCTAACACTCTAGGGCAATAAGATCTTAAATAATAAAGCTCGAGTCCTACACCCTGTGGTTTTGAATCATAAAGTGTAGGCTATCAAAGGCTTGGGAATGATATTTCACAATCCTTACTTGAGAAAGGGTACAAAACACGATGACATAACATTAAGTATATCAAATCCACTTTGATTATTTTGTGTGTGGATTTTAAATCTTGTCCCATAGTGGTTGAGTCAGAATAGTGATATGGGACATTCATACAAGGAGTATTTCATACAAGTTGAGGTGTTTATTTCTTTCGTAATGATTTCAGGGCTAATGTCGATTAGAATACCTTTTTTCAGAGTGAAGCATTTGGTTGACATCCATAGGCGCTTATGTAGGATCCATGGGAATGTATGCATATTCAATCAAAGGTACCTTTAAGCTGGATATCCTTTCCAAGGGAAATGGAAGGTTATGATAGTCCAAGACACCCAAATCCTAATGTTTGATCTATGGAAAGTATAAAATACGAGTAATGTGAAGATACACTAAAAGTTGTGCCACCTATTAACGAACATATTCTCGTGGAAAAGACATTTGACAAATAATTACTCTAAATGTTTCCTGGATTAGGGGGTCCACCAAGAAAAATTGGATTTTACTAGGGATACAAGGTTGACCCTATGAGATTTATAAATTATATGTTTGAAACATAATTTTTTCTTAAACTCTAAGAATGATGAGGTTAGTGGGTGGAGACTCCAATTTTTTATAGGTCATCCTTTATGGGTTTTCAACTTAAAAAGTTCTGTTTCTCTTTCATTAGTAGTTTAATGTATTTTTATTTGGAATATTATGAGCTAGAGTTTATGGTCTCACAACTTTGACTAAAGAACATGTTGTTTAGGGTCATAACATACATTGAACTAATATGGGAGATTTTATGCAAGAGAATAATTTGGATACCCAGGGTCAAGAACACCCCTACATCTTTTAGAACGTGAGATGGAAATGTTGTAAATCATGGATCAAGGTTATCAGGGTATGATTAGTGATATGGGATAGTTATATTGAGAGTATCTTATACATGCTAAGGTGTTGAGTTATACTATGAGGATGTAAGGGATCACTATGATCATAATGTACTTTTTCAGAGTGACACAATTAGTTGACGGCCATAGGTGCATATTTAGGATCCATAGGCATGTGCATAGTCAAGAAAAAGGCCCTTGAATCCAAATATCATTTACAAGGGCTATGGAATATTGCATCAATCCAATAAAATAGAGGCATGAAGTGTGGATCATGAATTTAGGTGCTTTAAAAGATAGTGGAAACACCCCTTACTATGGTTGGCCAGGGTAAGTCTCTTGTGGTCCTTTGATAATGAAGAATGAATGTGCAATGGTTTTTCTAGTTTAACATTTTGTAGTGGGTGCATACTTCCCTTAGTGTAGCTTAACGTCATGCAGTAAAGATGTACTTCTATGCAATTTAACGTTATGTGGTGAGGATATACATCCATATAGTTTAACATCCTATGGTAAGGACGTACATCCATTTAATTTAACTTCACGTGATAAGTACTACATACATGAAGTTTAACGTCATGTGGTAAGGGAAAAGGGAAACAATGTGGAAAGATGAATTTTGCAGCTAGGCTAAAGGATGGATACATAATAGTCACTACGTATCTCTGTAGGATGAGAATCAATCCACACATAGTTCAAAATGAAGTCTAATTCCTAGGTCTAATACATAAGAATGGATGGATAATTTATATATTTGTTTGTTATTACTAGGCTTGGAGTTTGAAATTTGGGTGTCACTACATATCTTGCAAGGGAAGGAATCAAGTCACATGTAGTTTTCAAATGAGAAATACTCTACACAGGTCTGACCTATATGTAGAGTTGGTAATTATTTTCATTCACCATTGTAGTTGGGCCTATGATTAGAGATTCATGCATCACTATGTATCCTGTGATGACATGAATCAAGATACACATAGATCTAGAGGCTCTATGCATTTTAACATTATGTGGTGAGAATTAAGGTTAATTTACGTGAATAAATTGAAATGTTTCAGTTGGGACCAAAGATAAAAGTTAGGGTGTCACTAAGTATCTCCTGAGAATGATAATCAAACTACACATAATTCTTGAAATCCCATGTAGTTTAACATCATGCGGTGAGGATGGAGGCAAGCTGATGTGAATTGATGGGAATATTGAGGTTGGGTTTGAGGGTGGAGGTCTGGGTGTCACTATCTATCTCATGATAATGAGAATCAAACCACATGTAGTTAGGAAGAACTGTGGATTTTAACGTCATAAAAAAAGGAAATTGACCATGTAGTTTAACATCTTACAATGAGGAATCATGATATGCCTTTTATGGTCTTAAATTTAGAACCAAAATAAACCTGTTTGGTACTTTTATGCCTTTATTGTGTGGGTATTTCCCTACTGAGATTTATAATCTCACATGAGCTATGATCGGTGTGGGAAACAAGAAATGGAAAGGGTTTCCCTATAATGTAGAGACAATTGAGGGTACAACAAGGGAATTTTGTATCATTTAGTGGCTGGACCAAGGTATTGGATTAAGGAGTCCCTACATATCTCATTGGAAATAATAATCACGCCATATGTATTTCTAGAAGAACTATGCAGTTTAATATCATGCGGTAAAGACATCGGTGACTCAACATGAAAAGATATGGACACCATAGATCTGTGTAGTTAATTTTCATGTAGTAAAGACATTGGTTGTGCAGTTTAATGTCTTGCGATAATGATGAAAGCTTCCATGTAGTTTAATGTCTTGATTCTAGGATGAAATATGCCATGCAATTGAACATATTTCCACCATAAAGAATTTGTACTGTTTAACATCATGTAACTAGGATGAGTGATGGGACTTACACTGATGTGAACTCCCTTGTACTGATAACTATGAAAAGTATTTATTGAGAAATCTTACATTGGTGGAAGGTCTGACATGCTACCCTTCCGTTTTGTCCAATGAGTAAGCCCTATTGGGGTAAAAATTTTGTATGACATAAGGCTCCCCAGTTTGGTTCTAGATTTGGGTGATTCTTTCCTGGTATCATTGGGGTTCTTTGGAGAAAAAATTGCTCCCCATGGAGGAATGAGCAGAGGTGGAAATTTTTATTGAAGGCTCGTGAAATTTGATTCTAAGGGACATAAAGGTTTTATAGTGTGTGAAACCTATTCTCATCAATCCATTCCAATTCATCTAGTCATTTTTGGGATTGAAAATCATTTGAGAGTTTCCTGCAGATGGATACTCAGAGTGAGGGAAGTTGAAATTCTATGGGTAATACTCCCTCAGTTCCATATACCAATGAGTATGGAATTTCTTTTGTAGTAGTGCATGTGGTAGTATAGTAGGTCTGTAAAACATGGAGAAGTTTGTATGGATAATAATTCTTATTCCTATTCACCATCCTTTGGAGTATATTTGACAGAGTCTTATTGAAGTCCTCTATCTATCTATTTGCTACTGAAAGATAAAGAGACGAGTGATTGGACTCGATATTGTACTCCGGACACAACTCCTTCAACTCCATGGAATAGAAATTACTATTTTTTCTGATAATATTGTGTGGGGGATCCTAAACCTGGTGATGATATGATATTTTATGATGTTTATTATTTTATTTGTTCGGAATTCCTTGAGGGGTATGGCTTGAGCCCATTTGGAAAAGAAGTTGGTAGGAGTAAGGATGTTCATGAACTTTTTAGCCATGGATGGGGTATATATCCCCACAACATCCATCCCCAATATGGAAAAAAACCAAGAATATCTATCTATACGTAGAAATTATGAAGGTTGATGGGTGAAATTCACATGGATTTTGTATTCATGACATTTCTTGGTGAATTCCACACACTCTTTTGTCTTGGTTTTCTAGTAATATCCTAACATCCTGATCTTGTGGGAGGTTTTGGTCCCAGATTGATGGGAACCAAAAGTTCCCGCATATAATTATACCATGACAACAAAAACTTCTCCTTCATCTATGGATCTAAAGATGATCCCATCTAATCCATGCTTATAGAGGGTTTTCTTCTCATTAGGGACATCCTGTAGTGTAATGTTTTCTGTATGGTATCGAATCTCTTACCTTATGGATCTATATCCTGGGAGAGTCCCATTTTTCAGATAGTCTATTATGGGATCCATCCACCTAGGGGTGATTTTTGGTACATAACGCCATAGAGTGGTGTTGATTTGATTGATTTCTTCTATATCAGAAAGGACGATTGCTGAGACCATTATCTGATGTGTGATACAGATGATTATCTCTTCCTAGTCAGGATCAACCAATACAGTGGCTTCTTTGGCCAATAGGTTGGTTCAAGCATTCTATGATTGGGGAACATGATGCATGTGGGTTCTAAAGGCAACTCTACCATTATATCCCTAACATGGCTAGTGAGGGGATCGATCCTTCCTTCTTGATGGAATATTCACCGTTAAAGTAATTTATCACTAACTCTGAATCCCATTTGATGTTTAGGTATGATATTTGTAGTGATAAGGGTATTTCCAATCCAATTATGAGGTATTATAATTATACCTCTTTATTTATGCAGCCTTCCGGTAGTGAGAAAGAGTATAAAAAAACCACATCGTCGGGAGAGACAAACACAATCTACCTTCCAATCCGATTGAGATTCAGGTTTTACATCCTTTTTTAGGAGGCACCATCAAAGTACATATCCCATGTCTAGGGAATGTCATGAAAATATAACACCTCTTCATCTGGAATCTCGGTGGCTTTTGGTGTATTTTGTATAGAAGGATCTGCTGTGAAGAAATCATCAAGGGCCTGTCCTTTCACGGATTTCTATGACAAAAATTAGATTTCATATTACTGAAGAATAAATGCCCATCGGGCCAAGCACCCAATCAGTTTCAAATGACCAATGATGCACTTGAGTGGATTGATTCTAGAGAACAATTGTATCTTGTGGTGATACATCTAATGCCTCAGATTTTGTAATTTGAAGAAGAGTGCAAGGCAGTTCTTCTCAACATCATAGTATCATGTCCCAGTACCAAGAATAGTTCGACGTAGGTAATATATAATATTTTAACTTCTCATATCATTATTTTGTTCATGGAGGGTCCCCAATGAGCATTCCATGATGTCCACATATAATATGAGTGGCCTCACTTCCAATGGAGGAATCAGAACCTGTGGGTGTAGCTAGTACTGTTTGAGACATTTGAAAGATTTTTGGAAATCATCATCCCATTGGTAGGTGATTAACTTCTTCATTATCCTGGTAAAGGGGAAAAATTTTCCTACTAGGTTGTAAATGAACCACCTAATGTTAGAAAGGAACCCTTAGAGCCCCCTCAATCAATTGATATTTCTGGGATGTGACATTTCTAAGATATAACTAGTCTTCTTTGGGTCGACCTCAATGCCACAATGGCATACCACAAAACCAAGGAATTTATATAACATTACATTGAAGGATCATTTCATCAGATTCATATTTAGGCCATGCTTTCATATATTCTCTAATTTTATTTGAAGGTCTATGAAGTGATCACACTATTGTTGGGATTTAATCACCAGGTCATCGACATGAAACTCAGCTATGTTTCTCAAGAATAGCTTGAAGATATGGTGCATGGTGCGTTGATATGTGGAACCCTAATTCTCTAAGCTAAAGGAAGTGACCTAATTGAAAAATATTCCTTGAGCCACTTTGAAGGAATTGGGTTCTTAATCCTTGGTTACTAAGTTTATCTGATTGTTCCCTGAGTACCTATCCATTAATGAAAGGGATTGGAAACTATCAGTTTCATCGATCAAGAGTTATGTGACCGGAAATGGGAAATCATCCTTTTTGGAATTATGATTAAGGTATCTAAAATAAATGCATACACTAATATTCCCATTCATCTTCTAGAGAGTGTTGATTTTTCCATTCCACCTAGGGTATTTCACCTCTCTGATAAAGTTGTCTTTGATCAAATTGTCGACCTCTGCCTCTATATTAGTGGTATGATTGGGTTTCATCCTCCTGGATTTCTACATGAAACCTTGATGGTCATATGGAAGCTAGATATGGTGCATATTAACATCTAGGTTCAATTTAGGCACTTTTTTGCAGTTCCATGGGAAAAAATATTGCTGATTCTTCATAATTATGACATACATTTCTTGCTCATTGAGGGGAATGTAAAAATTAATCAATGTTGGTAGAAGGTCTTCCTCTATTCCCAAATTTATCTTCCTGAGTTAATTTAGGATGGTGGAGACACCTTCCCAAAATGTTGTAGGGGTGTTCTTGTGGTCAGCCTCATATTCTTCCATCCATGAGTTTGTGGAGGCATTTTAATATGGAGATAGAAATATGGGGGATTCACCATCATTATTTGGGATAGAGAGTCCATGAGAAGAGACATTATAAACCACTATTAATTGAGTTGTTGTAGAGTGATGTCAGAGATAATAGTATTCGATTTTGTACCTCAATACATGAGAGGATTGGACTTATGGGGTTATATCTGCGATCTCATCCAGGTTTATGGGGAGAACATTGTCATCTATAATCATACTCTAGGGATTCATAGGGGTAGTCCCAAAACCATTGGGAGTGATAACCTATATATCATTATCCACCATTTGTTGTTTTCCTCCCTTTTTATAGAAATATACTTCATCATATTATTGATATGGTATGTGAGTATGATATACTCTACAATACCAAATGTAGGATCAAACTAATAGAGATACTGAATCAAGAATCTAAAGATGCTCAAAATACAAGAGGGGGGGGGGTGAATTATATTCTTTTAAAAACTCCTTTGTAACTTTTGAATATAGTTATGTTTAACAATGTTAAACAAGGTAATTCACAAAACTTCTAGTTCTACAAACTTGCTTGATTCCGGAAATATGATTATGAGAATGTGAATCCGGAAATATTGTTCCAGAAAATGAAACTTAACGAAAGTTTACACAGATGAATATTCTACATTAAAGCATATAGAATCAAACTAAATCATAGTACTAGTATAAGAAAGCATAAGATAGTTATACTTTCCTGGACCTTACAAATGTAGTAGAAAACTTGTAACAAAACAAGTAAAAAGTAATAATTTTTTTAACCCAAAGAGAATGGTATCCAACAACCTTGGATAAAGGTCCCCTGATTTATACATTCAAGAAAGTATGTCTTACCCACACCAGGTTAATCCCTCTATATAAAGATCAGAATCTCTCTAGCTATCCCTGCAATCCCTCAACTTCACGGTAGTCAGAACCTCTATCTTCCTATCCCTGAAAGCCCTCAACTTTAAGGTAGTCAGCACCTCTCTCATCCTATCCCCAGAAGCCCTCAACTTTAAGGTAGTCGACACCTCTGTATTCCTACCCAAGTAAGCTCTCAAATATACTCAGCAACATTGGGAGTTGCACAAAGAAAATATGAATAAGAAGTTCAGTATGCACAAAGCATTAAATCCTCTATCTCTAGAAATCACATCAGTAGCATGTAATCTCTAGATTGATCAACTTTTTCTTGTGAGATCATTCAAATGAGCTCCTATTTATAGGCATGGATTCAATGGTCGGATCCCTCCTCTAATGGTCATATTTTTACTTGAATTTCAGAAGGACCTATACATGTTTCACTCAAACAATGGTTAATTAGTAACTGAATACATGACATCATTTTATGAAAAAACAAGTGTAAACAAAAAATATGGTTACATAACCAAAATCAATATTCAGAGTGTAAGGAAATATAAATTTTGAGTCTAACAAAAATTTAATTCAGAGTCTATAATACAAGTATATTCAGATTCTGTTTTTTAGGAATTTGGAACCTAAAATTACAAATTTTGGAATCAAAGTTCATGAGAATTTGGATTCAGAACTCATAAGAGTTAAGAGTTTGTATTCAGTGAATTCAGAGTCAGAACTTGGAAAAGTTCATAAACAAAATTCGTATTCCGAATTCGGTGTCAGAAATCAAAAGAGTTCGTAATCAGAACTTATAATCAGAATACAGAGTCAGAACTCCAAAGAGTTTGTAACCAAAATTTGTAATTAGAATTCAGAGTCAGAACTTTGAAGAGTTCGTAACCAGAATTTGTAATTAGAATTAGAAGTCAAAACTCAGAAGAGTTCATAACCAGAATTCGTAATTAGAATTTAGAGTCAGAACTTAGAAGAGTTCTTAACCAAAATTTTTAATTAGAATTTGGAGTCAGAACTTAGAAGAGTTCATAACCAGAATTCGTAATTAGAATTCAGAGTCAGAACTCAGAAGAGTTTGTAACCAGAATTATGTGTATTTAGATCCTAAAACAGAATGCTTTATATCTAGGTATTTATAGGATTCCAAGGGTTTTGTTTCAAACTGAATTTTATACTTTAAAAAATTGTGATACGAATAATGAAAATAAGGTAAGGATAAATTTCCTTGGGGATGGAAATTTTTACTTATAGAAATAAAACATAGGGTAAAAAGAGATTTTCCTTGAGATAAGGTGTTTGTGATTTTCAAAAAAATAAGTAATGGTAAAGTCATAAGGAAACCTTATTGACTTAACAATCTCCCCCAAGTATGATGGAATGGAAAATTCATAAGTAAAACCTTATTGACTCAACAATCTCCCCCTTTTTGGAAAGCAAAAACAACCATGTGAAAAATACTATAAGGACATAGAGAAATTTTTCTAAACTTTGTAAATAAAACTTATCTCCCTTTATTCATGGTCAATGATGAATACGAATAACTCCCCTTTAGGCTTTGGAACACTAAGGATTGTATTCTATATTTCTGGAATGAGAGTATTCATTATCTTGAGTATGGAAATATTCGTAATGGAAAACTACCCCTTAGATAAACTCCCCCTTACTTAGGGATATTTATTCTTTACTTAGTATTCTTTTTTTCCTTTCTCCCCCTTTTTGATTTTTAAAAAGAATTTGAGTGAATGGAAAAAAAATCTGATACCTGAAATATTAGTACAAACATCCAAACAAAAACAGGCAACCACAATTTCATTAAGATATAAAGAATTTGTTCATAGGAGAAAAATACAACAAAAGATTGGATTGAGATATTTTCCTTCCTTCTCCTTGGGTATCAAATCCTTTAATATGCTCTTCAGCTTCATTAGCTCCTTGTGATCATCTTCTGCTTGTTTCTCTAAGGATTTGGTCCTACAATTCTGAGCCTTTAGATCCTCTTCCTGAACTTTCAACAGCTCATCTTGCTTCACTAGCTTTTCTTCAATCTCGATCCAAAGATCCCTTTCTCTTTTATATCTTTGGGAAACGGAGTTCAATTTTCCATTCAGATTCTTATCCACCTAAAACTGAGTATTCTGTTCAAGGTTTATCTTTTCCTCAAATCTAGTTGTGTGGTCCTTGATTTTTCTGTCTTGAGTATCAAAAGATTCCTTAACATCATTTTGAAAGTCATCAATCTCTCTCATATCTTCAACAATATTTTTCGACCAGCTGACTATTTTATTACAATATTTTCTATGGGATTCATAGTTGATAAGGAAATTCTTGTAATCAACCTCAATATTTATGCACCTATCTATCACCATGGATACAAAATCCAATTTCTAATTCATGTTACATTGGAGAATATGACATCTGGAGTCAATGGTTGGAAAGATCGGAATTGTGTCAAAAAGCTTCTTTAGATATTGAATAAAAAAATCATGTCCTAGAGCTGATGATTACAAATCTGACACTTTGGTTAGTGATGGTTCTTCCTCTAGCTCGACTAGCTTCCTCTTAGAAGATCCTACAGCTTGATTCTTCCTTCAAATTGCTTTGGTTGGGTATCAAAAACCACTTGCTTCCCCTTGTTGGTTTTCAGAACATCTTCTTCATCTGAAGACTCATGCTCACTTTCAGATAACTGAACAATATCATCTTCATCAATTTTTTCTTTCTCGGATCCTACCTAAATATCCTCAATATGAATAAAGTTATGATTATAACTCTCTTCCTCAGATAATTTTTCACTTCCTCTTTAGCTTTTTCATCAACCACAGGACTAACAAGCCTTGAAGATCCGTCTTAAGAAGTCTAGATTGATAATTTTTCGGAAGCACTTTCTTTCTCATGAAAGTATTCTAATTGCTTTAACATATTAGTTGTATGATCACTGGTTTTAGCTTCTTGTACTTCTTACACATCTTCTTTTTCTTTGACAACATTTTCAAGCACTTTTTTTAGATTCAGGAACTTCTTCCTCAGAGTCTCAGGTAATGGTTCTACTAAGAATGATTCCAGTACATAAATGTTCTCGGATGCTATTTCAGTAACCCTTAGAAGAGATTGAACAATTTCAGCCTCTGAAATTTTCTTCTTAAGCTTCTTCTCTTTGTGTTGCTTCTCAAGATCTTTTGCTGCATTCTCTTTCAAGGCCTTGGCCTTAGCATGATCTAAAACAAATTGTGGTTCTCCATCCTTATGATTCTTTTTATCCTCCCTCTATTTGGTGATGACCTCATATGGATATTATTTTTGTTTCTTGAGCTTTGGAGGTGTGGTTTGAGTTTATTTGGCCTTATGGGTTTTTTTTTCTTCTTTAACTTCCTTAAGCTTCCTCTTCTTTCCTCCTTTCTTTGATGGTTCAGATTCTTCTATATTTTTTAGAATGACTTCTACTTCTTCCATAGGTAGATCACAAAACTCTCCTGAATCCTTAAAAAAACCAACATTAATTCTTTTCAAAGTGTCATAACTAACAAACATAACTTTTCAATTCCTCAGTTTGGAACTACAAGGAATCTTGAAGGACTCAATACATTGAACAATCAACTTGGAGAGTAGAGCAGGATAAATGATTATCTGTACTCTCAAATTACTATTCTTCATATTCTCTATCTTAATGAGAATATGCTTAATCAAATTGATCTTCCATAGATTTACCAAAAAGTATAAGATATACATATCAATTTTCTTCAGGGTGTCCTTGTCAGACTTTCTCAGTACGATAAAACCTTTAACCCATAATTCAATAATCCGATTATTGCTAGACAAGTGAGAAATATTTGCAGTCTTGAAATCTATAAGTCCAAGTTATTCCATAGCCTCCACCTTGATAAAACTTATTTGTACATCTGGTAATTTATGAAAACAAAAATCTACTTCTCCGTCATAGGATAACCCTACCAAGATAGCAGCCTTGGTGTACGAAAGTGCATATGTTTTTCCATAATTCTTGAAGGAAAGTTTTTCTCTGGTATCTTCCTTGAAAAAAAAACTGATTCATAAAACTCAATAAGGAGATCTAGATACACCAAGTCTTGTGCTCCTGGCTTTGAGATACAAACACTTTCCCATCCATTAAGCTTTATATTATTAGAGATAATGGAATCATACTTAATGAAAAATTTAGGATTCCCCAACCCTTCTCTGTATACTTACCATTCCACAATCAGCTTGACAGTAGAAATATATTTCTAAGAGTATTCTTCTGCAGACATTCGGACATGAGAAACCTTTGAAAATTCAGAATTGGATTTTGTAGTGGGGAAGAGATTCAATATGCAAAAACTTTGAAAACCGATGTGGGACAACCATCAGGGGTCACCTTTATATAGGTGTTGATGCGACAGTTCATCTTCAAATCTAAATCCAATGGATGAGAATTCTCCTGATCATATTTGATAGTTGAAATGACAGCTGCAAGGAAAAATTGGTAAGATCCGATATTTTGAAGGTTTTAAAGGAAAACATTCAGATTTAAGGAGACTTGAATATGAGAAATTTTAAAAACAAAATAAAATTCCAGAAAATAAAAGGTGATTATGAAAACTCAATAAAGAATCATACCTTTCAGAGTGCTAGGAATATTATTTGTATTGAGGAAAATTCTTCTTGAAGAACTTTATATTATGAAAAACTTTATTACGAAAAAAATAGAGTACGCAGATCTTCATTACAAAAATTTCAAATACGAAAATTTACATTAAGAAATTTTCAAGTATGAAAATGTTCATTATGAAAATTTCAAGTACAAAAATCTTCATTTCAAAAAATTCAATTATGAAAATTTCATTATGAAAATTTCAAGTACAATAATTTTAAAAAAAATTACCAAAAACTTTGAAAAACTTCATTACCAAAAATATGAAAAAACTTCATTATGAAAAATATTAAAATCTTCATTACGAAAAATATGAAAAACTTCATTACGAAAAATATAAAAAACTTCATTTTGAAAAATATGAAAAACTTCATTATGAAAAATATGACAAACTTCATTACGAAAAATATGAAAAACTTCATTATGAAAAATATGAAAAACTCAATTAAATGTACTTTCCCTATGAAAAGGAGTTTATTACTGTAAGGAGTTTGATTTCAATAGAAAGTTAATAAGGAATATTACCTTTTGGTTATCATTCCTAACTTCTATTTAATGTATTCAAATCTATCATAGGGTAAATATTTTGTAAAAATATCATCAATTTGATCTTGCGTTCTGATAAATTGAACAATGATATCTCTTTTTAAAGTGTGTGATCTAGAAGAATCACTAGGCGACCTTCATCACATAATTGAATTATGCTAATGAGGTTGTGCTTAAGACCCTTAACAAACAAAACAATTGAAATCAATGTTTTTCTAAGAAGAATGATCTTACATATACCAATAATTTCTCCCTGAGCTTTATATCCAAAATTTACTTTTCCTCCTTTCGACTTGATAATATTTTCAAAATAGTTTTTATTACCGGTCATATTCCTGAAACATCCACTATCCATGTACCTGGTATTACTATTGGTACTCTCTCTATTTTCCTAAAAATAATAAAAAGTTAGGTTTTTGTAATCCAAACTTGCTTGGATGTGGAATTTTTAGAAAGAAAATTTTTAGGCACCCACATATTTTTAGAAAAATAGGCTTTATGAAATACTAAAGATTGGGATTTGTTTAAGGAACAATTTTTTGACCAGTTTCAAACACACTGACACTTAGTGTAGAATGGAGAACTTTGAGGAACAATGTAATTGTTACTAAAAATTGGTTTAGAACCAGTATAACTAAAACTAGATCTATTCCTTAGAGGTCGGATTTGGAAATACATATTATCAAAATTTTCATTACCTAAGGTAAATTTTGACAAAAACTTCCTCAAGGAAAATATTTCATATTTTAGTTTGATAACCAAGTTCTTGTCTTCTAAAACATTTTATTTTGAACTAGAGTTAGGCTCGAAAATTTTTTTCCTAGAAATTACATTTTCTAGATCTTTAGAAAGCTTATTCTTATCAGAATTTACATCCTCATGTTTTTTTTGAAATACTTCAAAAATCAACATTTTTATTATCAAGATCTTTAGAAAGATCTAATATTTACTTAGTAAGAATAGTATTCCTAGATTTTTCCTTATCAAGATTTTTTATGAGTTTTGAAATCTCAATTTCAAGAAGTTTGGAAAACCTAGAAAATTCTTCATAGGAAGGTAAAATATTATCATCATCAGAAGAATATTATTCATCTGAAGAGTTATAATATTTACTATCATTAGCATTCAAAGATATATTGGTCATAGATTCAGAATTGTGTACCTTATCCATTAAACAATGATTTTTAACAGGAAGTCTGGATATTAAAACAAGATTCTTCTATCCAAAATATTTATGATCTGAAGATACATCTGAAGAGTCACCACCACTATCACACCAGGTGTCATTAACTTTCAAGACTTTCTTAGCTTTATATTTGTAGTACTTCTTTTTGTTTCTCTCAGAATGATTTTCCTTTATTTATTTTCTCTTAAGCATAAGAAAATTAGGCCTTATATGTCCAACTATCATTCATTCATAACATGTGACTTCTAAATATTTCTTATCTTTACTTTATTTCTTCTTATATCTGGATTGTAAGTTTCTTTGTCCATCTATCTTGTTCATCCTTCGAGCAAGATTTTATAACTCATTCTTCTGAGGATTCACTAGATTCGGATTGGATAATAACCTTATTAGATTTGGATCTGGTAACTCTATCAGGAGTTTTTTCTTTCATATGATTTGAAGTAGTAGTAAAAGAAACAATTCCATTTCCATTTTTCTTCTTTATTTTGTCAACATCTTTCTTCATTCAAGTCTCATGTTGAAGTAGAGTTCCAAATATCTCATCCATGGAAATCTGAGTAACCTTTCTATTCTCATCTATAGATGTACTCTTGGATTCCCACTCATTGGGCATGATTTCTATGATCTTATCAATAAGATCTTCATCATCTAATCCTTTCTCACCCATGGATTGTAAATTATTCACAATAGTCATGATCCTTTTTTGAACCTTACATATGGGTTCTCCATAAGGAAAGAAAAAACCATGATATTCCACTCTAATCATGGCTCTTCTAGTTTCAATAACTTTAGATGTACCAAAATGTGTAACTTAAAGTTTCTTCCAAATAGTATTTGCTGCTTCAAAAGATGAAATTTGGCTATATATATTTCTAGTCATAGAAAAAATTAAAGTATTTCATACCTTATAATTCAGTTTATATTCATCCTTTTCATGATTGGAGAAGGTACTGACTTCTTTGTCAGGGATTTTATATCCTCCAGTAAGAAAAACAAAATTATCAACACCAGTATTGATAATAAAAGTCTTCATGCGATCTCTCCAATACTCATAATCATTTTCATAAAAAATAGGTGGTCTAGTTGGGTTGATATTGTCTATGGAACCAAAAATGATTCTTTCCATCTTATAGAAAAATGTTTCCACAAAAACTTGTTAATAGAAAATGTTTGTAAACAAGTAAAATATAGAACAAGAGTTATATCTAAGAAAAAATGAATCTGAACTATATGAATCTGAAAAACTGATTCTGATAATAAGAATAGGATGAAATTTCTTCTGAATCTAATCATGAGATTAATTCAGATTGAACCAATCCTATGATACCAATTTTTTAATTGGTTTAGGATTCAAGGCCACCTCCTATGATACCAATTGTTGAATTGGTTTAGGATCAAGGTCACCTCCTTTGATACCAATCATTGAGATGGTATGTGAGTATGATATACTCTACAATACCAAATATAGGATCGAAATAATAGAGATACTGAATCAAGTATCTAAAGATTCTCAAAATAGAAGAGGGGGGTGAATTGTATTCTTTTAAAAATTCCTTTGAAACTTTTAAAGATAGTTATGTTTAACAAGGTAATTCACAAAACCTCTAGTTCTACAAACTTTCTTGATTCCGGAAATATGATTCCAAGAATGTGAATCCAGAAAGATGGTCCCATAAAATGAAACTTAACAAAAGTTTACAAAGATGAATATTCTACATTAAAGTGTATAGAATCTAACTAAATCAGAGTACAAGTATAAGAAAGTATAATATAGTTATACTTTCCTCAACCTTACAAATGTAGCGGAAAACTTGTAAAAAAACAAGTAATAAGTAATAAATATTTTAACCTAAAGAGAAGGGTATCCAATAACCTTGGATAAAGGTCCCTTGATTTATACTTTCAAGAAAGTCTGTATTACCCACACCAAGGTAATCCCTTAATATGAAGATCGGAATCTTTCATGCTATCCTTGCAAGCCCTCAACTTCAAGGTAGTTGGAACCTCTGTATTCTTATCCCTAGAAGCCCTCAACTTCAAGGTAGTCGACAGCTCTATCTTCATATCCTCGGAAGCCCTCAACTTCAAGGTAGTCGAAACCTCTGTCTTCCTATCCACGGAAGCCCTCGAATTTACTCAGCAACATTCAGAGTCTCACAAATCAAATATGAACAAGAAGTTTAGTACGCAAAATGAATTAAATCCTCTCTCTCTAGAAATCACTTCAGTAGCGTGTAATATCTAGATTGATCAACTTGTTATTATGAGCTCTTTCAAATGAGCTTCTATTTATAGGCACGACATCAACGGTCGACTCCCTCCTCCAACAGTCATATTTTTCCATGAATTTTGGAGGGACCTGTACACGTGTCACTCAAACAACGGTTAGTTAGTAACTGAATAAACGGCATCGTTTTATGAAAAAACAGGTGTAAACAAAAAATATGGTTACATAACCAAAATCAATATCCTGAGTGTAAGGAAATATAAGTTCAGAGTCTAAATGAGATTTAATTCAGAGTCTATAATACAAGGATATACAAATTCTATTTTTTAGGAATTCGGAACCTAAAATTACAAAGTTCGGAATCAAAGTTCATGATAATTCAGATTCATAACTCATAAGAGTTCGGAGTCTGTATTCAGGGAACTCAGAGTAAGAACTTGGAAAAGACTGTAACCAGAATTCGTATTCAGAATTCAGAGTCAGAACTCAGAAGAGTTCATAATCAGAATTTATAATCAGAATACATTGTCAGAACTCAGAAGAGTTCATAACTAGTATTTGTAAATATAATTTGGAGTCAGAACTTAGAAGAGTTCATAACCAGAATTCGTAATTAGAACTCGATGTCGGAACTCAGAAGAGTTTGCAACTAGAATCTGTAAACAGAATTCAGAGTCAGAACTCAGAAGAGTTTGTAACCAGAATTCATAATTAGAATTTTGAGTCAGAACTCAAAAGAGTTTGTAACCATAATTCGTAATTAGAATCCGGAGTCAGCACTCAGAAGAGTTCGTAACTAGAATTCTGAGAATTCGGATCCTAAAACAGAATGCTTCATGTCTAGGGATTTATAGGATTAAGAGGTTTTGGTTTCAAAACCGAATTTTATAGTTAGAAAAATTATGATATGAATAATGAAAACAATGCAAGGATAAATTTACATGGGGAAGGAATGTTTTCCTTATAGAAGTAAAACACAGGGTGAAAATAGACTTTCCTTTAGACAAGGTGTTTCTAATTTTCAAAACAAGAAGGAATGGTCAAGTCATAAGTAAAAATTATTGACTTTACAATCTCCCTAAGTATAAAGGAATGAAAAAGTCATAAGGAAAACCTTATTGAATAAACACATATGTTGCCCCTCTAGTCTCGAATAGAGCACTGTCACCATGTCGTATGCTGACTTTTCCATTAATGGGATACTTGAGACATTGGTAAAATATTGAAGGTATCACCAGGTGGATATGGATTTAGGGCCTTCCAAGTAGGACATTATATGTGGTGTCTTGATATATTTCCATAAATTCAATGTTTTAAATGAGATCCCCAAATTAGGCTTTGATCTTGATCATCCCAGGAGGCATTTGCTCATGATTATCATAACCTTAGATGGTCAGATTAGTGGGAGACCAATCCCCTTTTCCATATAAAAAACATTGTAGGGTTCATACTGGGATAAGATTGATATTAGAACCATTATTAATCAGATCCATTTGGATGTTGACATTATCAAGTCTTCTTGAAACATATAGGGGTATGTTGTGTTCTTGATGGGAATTCTTCTGATATTGATCAGTGAATGAGACAGAAACATGACTTTATGAGGACATGGTCTCTAATTGACACACCTTGGATACAATGAATTCTATCTTGAAGTCTTGTGGGATCTAGAGGGATTCAATATGTTCCTCCTTAACTCTGAAATATGGATTTCATTAAGGACTGAGAGATTTCTCAGGACTACTGCCAACTATTTTAGAACATCATACTTTTGTGCCAGAGGTCGGCACTTCCCGATATGGGGTTTCTCCTGGAAATGAGGATGAGGAGCCAAGGAATATGAGGTAGACAGAACTGGAGTCTATGCAGAGGTTGAGGGAGTATCTGCTACCAGTGTCCTAGGTTGTTCTAGATTTCCCTACTGGCTGGGTCGATTAAATTGGACCCCCACTAAGTAGTCATGCAAGAAAATCTGATGCGGGTGATTGCTGGAGGGTCCTGAGGCACCTCCTTTCATTTTTGGAGCTTGGTGGTGCACTTTACCATGATTCTTTGAAGAATTTATGTCTTAAATGGAGATGTTACTAGAATATTTGGTTTGACCACATCCATGATGTCCCCTGTATCCTTGGCTCCGGTGCATTTGGACTCTCGATCCCTAGTTATACATGGGAAACTCATTCTCTGGGGAAACCTTATCATCAAAGTAGGGGTCTAACAAGTGTATCATGTTGACAAAACCAAATATGATCTCCTTGTTCAATGTGAACTCTATTTGGTGGGGTAGTTACCATATTTCAGATGCTGCGGGGAATAAGTCATCTAGATTGAATGCTCTATTTAGAATAGAATATGAATCTTCCTCTTCTATTTCTTCCACCATCTGGTGGTCACACCCACCATCGAGAGGTATATTTGATGTTATCTCTATGGGTGGTGGAGCTACGACAAGTCTATGAAAATGTTCTTTAAGAGTGTTGTGTGATCGATCAACTTCCTTTCAAGTCATCCACTTGTTGAGTTTTTGTATAAGTGTGGTTGGGAATTTTTTCCAATCACCCTCTTTTTTAAGTTGGATCATGGTTAAGAAAGCCACCTACTATGAGGAGTTATCTAGAACCACCTGTTTAGAATTGATCATGAATTGAAGGATGTATTTAAAGATGAAGTAGTTCAAGATATTTTTACCCAGTCTTTTCTGTAAATGGTAGTAATTGGGATAGTTAGTGAGGCCAAACTCATCAGGACTCCTGGGTTATGTAAGTTTTACTAGATTATTATCAATGGATTCCAATAAATAACTGGTCACTTGTTCATTTTAGAAGGTGTATTCTTTATTCGTACATTCATCAAATCCTAGACAGCCCTGGTTTATTTGTGCTTCTGGATGAGGGTGATTATGTGGTTGTCACCACTGGATAAGAGGTGTTGGGTGGTTTGGGGCCTACCTAGGTATTTGGAAAGGCACCGTTACTGTCTTGAGAGTGAAAATTATATCTTCTTCTCTGGCTGGACTTTTTATCTATGTTGTGGGTATGAGTCATGTTTTTGATCGAGTCAACTAGATGGATTCTTCTAAATGTTAGTCCATTTTAGTAAACTCAAAAATATACCTGGATATTTTATTGGAATCATAGGTATTTTCAACTCATCCCTAAGATTTTCAGCATAGAGTTCCAATAGTTTCTCTCTCAATAGAGGGATACTGAGTGAGTAGGTCAAACCCTTCCACCTTGATATGAAGTTAAACACCCTCTCATTCTCTAATTGTTTGTAGTTATCTTGGTTGACTATCATTGTATTCCAGTGTGTAGAACTTAATTGATAAATAAATTGATGACAAATATCTTCCTATCCTGACATAGATCTTACTGGCAGATTGGTATACCAAATAAAGGTTGGCCCTGTCAGAGTCTGTACAAAACACATCAACTCTATTTCAAAATGTTGATCTCGAAGGCCCATCATTCACCCACATCAGGATACAAAGTGTGTAAGATATTTTTTGAGGTCACCCACATAGATAAATGTATAGAAGGCAGGATTTCCAAAATTAGGTAGAGGAAAAGTATCCTCCACCCAGTTGGGATATGGCTTCCTTTCAGGATGCATAAGTGTGTTTCGCCCTTCCATGGATTCCATTAGAGTATCCCGAGACTCAATGATTTTAAAAATCTCTAGGGGCATTATTTCCTAAGTTGTATCTCATCCATACGGTGTCTTTGGGGGTCAACAATGTGGCCCCACTTTTTTCTCCTACTAATTTTCAATTCATCCCAATATTGAATGGTTTCCCTGAAAAGGGAGAGGTTGTTGACACAATAGAGAAAATTCATGATCATTTTTGACACCCTCATTTATATGGAACAACTATCTATATCCATAGATAACTTGATTCTCATATACTACTCGTACTGGAAGATCAACCATGGGATGGAGATCATTCATATTTTATGAAGACAATACCCAGTGGGAACATTTTATTTGAGTAAATCCATATTGAGTTGTTGGAGAGATAGTATTTTGATATCTTATAGTGAAAATAATTATTCTAGGGATGAAACACCATTTCTTTTAATAGGTGAATAAGAGGTTTTTATAACCATATCCTTGGTAATATTCCTTCATGGAGGTGGAATCTCAATATTCGTGGGTGCCACTTTTTGGAGCCCTCTTTGGTTCATGGTGCCTGCAACCTCATTTGGTGCATCCAAGTCACCCTCCTCCTGAGGTATGTTTCCTATGTTCTAGACTTCTACACTTGTGTCTTGATCAATATATTCTATGTTGAGAGTTACAATATTCATAGAGTCGTACTAGACAATGGTGGTTCTACCATTAATTTTAATGCAATAGGATACTTCTGTACTATCTCATTTGGGGTCATTATTTGAACCCTTGTCCATGTGGGTCCATTTTGGCAAGCAACCCTAGTGATGTATAATTTTCTTTTCTTTATTTTCCTCCTATTATGTTCTATGAACAATTACTTAGAGGGAGTTTCTAGTCATGGTTGCTGAACTTACCCCAACCAGCAGAGATTTGTCTTATGATGTGTGGAGTTGGTGGAATGACGACCATTTATTAATTCCTCCAAACTTTAAGAAGAGTAATTCCTTTTGCTGTGGTGATACTTATGAAAATTACCCCATCCTTATGGGGTGGGGGTCATTTGGTGTTGCAATTGGCACATATTGGTCCAATTATTGAGGATCCAATTTCTCCAATTGGGAACTTAATGATACCCATGATATTTATGGAGATATAAATGCCTCCATCCTAGTGGGGTGGGGTTGTTCTAGGATCAATGATAATGTATCCAGAGTCCTCTAAGGCGATACTGAACCTAGTGATAATTATTGAGATATAAATTCCCCCATCCTAGTGGATTGGGGTTCACCTACAGCTGTTAATGGTATGTCCTAAATCCTATCAGTAATTGATGATCTGATAGGTGTAGGTGGTGGTTGATATTACCCTAGACTAAGGTGCCGATTCCAATCCTATATAACTATTATGGTCATTATTACTATGGTTCTCATGATGTATTACAACTGTGCTCTTGTGGGAGTTGGGTGCAATGATAGACCATTATGAGAGCCATTATCTAAGGGAAATTGTCCGGGTGATCACAACTTTGGTCTCCATGTTTCGAATGTACCCATATTATCTTGGGAGGACCAGTTTTAAATCATATTGCCTATCCTCTCTCCCTATATGTGGTTTTTAAGCACCGTTGAAGTGGGAGTATTCTATCGCAGTGAACAGCTGGCTCGAGTGTTAACTGGTCCCCTGATTTTTCCAGAGGCTATAACATTGTAGGATGTCATATCCAAGGGGTTTTAATATTATAGGGGAGAATCAAAGTGTAATGCTCCATAGTATCCCCATCCTCAAAAAAAGATGCATGATATAGCTTCAGATATATATTACTAAAGAGTTTTCCTACAATGGTGGCAAGTGTGTCGTATATTTGCAATGTTCTTTTCCAGTTTTGGATCTAGGATATGGAGATATTAGCTATGTTTTTATGAAAATACATTATATTGAATTTTTGAAGGTGAAACTCATATTCTGTATATTAAAGATGTCGAGCCTTTAGTCACTGATGAGTTTAGCACATATTCTAGCATAGATAGGGCATGAACTCCTTTTCTAGCTCATCTAGGATCTCATATTTAGTAATAGTGAGGGGCCATAACATTATGGGGAGGTTGATTCTGGCTAAGTCTCTCCATATGTCAATGTTTTACTCCTCCACATAAAACTTACATGCCTCCATCCAGTTAGACCATAGAATATGGATCTGAGGGTCGCCTGCTGATGAGAGTGGAGTGCTGCTAGAAATTGATGGAGAACCATATACAACTGATCTTAAGGATTCGAGAACCAATCTATTATAGGGTGTTAGAGTGTGGTTCACCTATCAATAAAGTGGTGTCTTGACAAAGGGAGTATTTCCTTTTCTATGAGAGATATCATCATGGGGAGGTTGACCACAGTGGATGTCATGAGTAAAGTCCCCACAGTCCATCTCCACACTACCACAAGGAGGAGTATGATGGTAATTAACATCTTCTTCTTCTACTTTGATAGAATAGTCAATAGACCCTTGTAGGCCTATGAGCATGCACATTTTCTATCTCCATGATAAACTAGAATATTACTTTAATTGAAGTGGTGATATGTGCCCACTTCTATCCTCCTTGTACCATCAGAATATGCCTACGGGATTTGTGCATGGAGTTGTGAGAATGAGCCTCTGTATGCCAACTGTATGGATATGCCTACAGACTTGTTCCGAATGAGAAGGTATATGATCTTGCTTGATGGTTCCTACCTGGATATGATGGCAGTCATAATCGAAAGGAGTGGGAATTTGAGAGATCTCCTTGATATCTAACACCTTTCTCCTGTGATGATTCTTCCTTATATCCCATTCATGGGATTCAAAGGCGGTTATGTATTGGATGGAACCCTCAACGGGTGACTGATGGGTACTAGTGGGATGGTGTGGGTGATGATAGTTGACAGGTTCCCTCCTTGGTGCTACCCAAACTGAAAGGAAGTTGTATTTGACCTCCTGGTCCACCTTCATCAGATAAGGAATGTGGCAGTTGTTGCACTTTGGGGAGAAGCTCCCAAAGCTGCTGGTCATGGGGATGAGAGCCACTGTCTTAGTAGTAGCCATTCCTAAGTGATGTAGACTCAAATGTCATTAGGATCAGAGAAATCCATGAGAAGATTCCATGTTTGTGATTGAACCATTTATATGGTACTGCTGTACTATTGTATTCACCACCTATCATGGAAGTTTTCAAGCATGTGAAATCATTTTGTGGCCTACCGAGGTTGGAGTCGCAGATTATTTTCTAAAGACAATATTGGAAGATGAAGATATTTTCTAAAATAGGGATGTTGTCAATATCTTATTGAATGAGGAAAACACAGAAAAAGGTTACCAATTAGTGAAATATCATAGGCATAATGTGATGAATCAGATAGGCATGACTAATTTTTTTTCTTGACATTCCTTGATTCATCCATTCAACTCATTTGGACTTGTCAAAATGAGGACAAATATATTTCATGAGAACCCCCATTAAAAAGGTCCATATGTAAGATTGTGCTGGTATTATTATTATTATTTTTGGTATAGGGTCTACAAAACAAAGTGTCATGAAGAATTATAACTCGATAATTCTGTTATTATAGAGATCCCTATCAATTTTATCATTTCATTTTCATATAGGGGAAAATGAAATGGCTTGATAGATAATAATTGATCATTTTTTCATTTGAGAGACTCACTTCGGGTTTACCATTTTTGTTTCATCAGGTTTTTGAGCCATGAAATGGGTTTCTCTTATCAATATACCTTTGTCATTTTTTCTAAAAACTCCAAATGGTACCCCCATCTGTAGCTGTATACATTCCTACTTTCCAAAGGACATTGGTCATTTGGGTTTTCAGTCCCAATGACTCATGGGGACTCGCAATGGTTGAGAGGATGAGAGGTCGGGCTCATCATACCATTTTCAGGAAGATCTATTCCTTACTTTGAGAATCTATTCTATATTTAAGATATGTTCGTTTGTCTCTTTATAATCCTAATATGGGACTAGTTACCCTGAAAAAATGATTCATTGGTTAATTATCCCATTTAACAATGAATGTGAGTCTCATTGATGAACTTAGGGGACTGTGGTCTCATTGTTGAATCCATATGTATGTATCTGAGGTTCTTCGCCCATATTCTTAATGGGGAATAACTGCGTTATGTGCTGATTCTGTACGACCAAATGATTCAAAATGTGCTAACACTCTAGGTGTCAGTTAACATCTCGAGGAGGGGATTGATACATTATGACACTTCCTCTATATCCTAGTTATTGTTGAAATCCAAACCTATGTAGTTCATTAGTCTCATGTAGTTTAGCATCATCCATAAAGCACATATTTGTGGGTTCCGAGACACCAAATGTGGGTCCCAAGGAGACATCATATATATCCTGGTTATGTAGGGAATCAGGGTCATTATAGTTCAATTGATTGAGGCTTTCACATTGGGGTTTCCCATAACATTGTGGAGGTTTATAGAGTAGATTTTATGATCATTAAAACTCCCTAAAACCTCTTGATCCATTCATGTTTTTGGAAACAAGGGGTATCCAGTAATCAATGTTGTTACATTGGGTAGGGGACTTAGATACTGGGATCACCCTGGGTAATCAATATGGAGATCAAACCTCAAGTATATGTGGCCTACATATCCTAAATATGGAAGGAATCAGAGTCATCATAGTTACCTTTATATTTGGGGTTACACACTGAGGATTCCCTTGTATTCAGGGATTAAACACTGAAAATGGATAAAGGTATCAAATCATGAGATGAACTTATGACCTAGAATGCTTATTTGGATGGTGTCACATAACCCAGTCAAATTTCTTGGGGACATCACATAACCCAGTTGGCTTGTATTGGAAGCAATTGAATGACCTATCTGGACATATATAGAGGTCGTCACAAGATTCAGTATGATATGGCTTGTGGGACATCACATATCTTGGATAATATACTTGGAGTTCATTGTGAGATATGGATGATGTGTTTGGAAGGTGTTACAAGTCTTAGCCGACATACCTAGAGGGTGTCTCAAGACCTAGTTCTCATGATTAGATATGACAATGAGACTTTAATGATATGAGCGAACTCCATTATATGAGTCAGGAGATGTATATGAATAACATCTCAAGGCATAGGTGATAAACCCAAAGGGATTCACGAGACAAAGGTGGTGTGCCCAGGGGGGTTATATGACATATTTTAACTGGTCCGAAAGACTTCACATGTCCCAAATAGAATGTTGAAGAAATGTCGCAAGATCTTGGAGAAAGGTCTTGGTGCTGTTGTGTGTCCTTGTATGACTCATGAAAATCATATGAGGACTATAATACATGTATTTTATTTAATGCCTCCACTATTGATCATGGCTCAAGACCTTCTATTGCGTGTTCGTTAGGTTTGTTTTGTATCAGTTTATTTTATGTCTTGTGTGATCTAGTGGGCCAGTGGGATATTATTTTTATAGCCTACTAGATATCCTTCAAATTATCTTTGAATGTTCACATGAAGTGACTTATTCCTATCACATGAATACTCCATATTCCCACCAGTGTATTAACTAATTGAAATCTAGCCAGTTGTGTCATCGACCACTCTGATAAATCCTCTTTAATTCTTGGGAGTTCTTCTCTGAGGAGTTTCCTTTGCATAGTAAATAGTGAATTTTACATGTTGGGGTGTGGAATTTATAGGCCTCCCCACCATGGATATTCACCAATTTTCACGACATATCTATCATGGATCTAGGATGGAGTCGGTGAAGGTCTCTAGCACCACGCGTTTTCAAGATTCGCCTCCATAGACTGCTCTGAGTGCATCATAAAATTTCTACATGTTGCAAGTCTCTTCTGTAAATGAATCCTTTATTAGATTATTTCTAATTAATTTTAACTTTTCTGATGATGTGGTCATGTCAAGGTACTTATCATCTTATCCCATGGACATGTACAATGGAATTCACGAGATCAAAGGTGCCTATTAAACTAAATTTTCAAGATGATTTGTGACTTATCTAGGGCATTCTTCAAGACAAGGATGGTTTATCTGAGGGTCTTGTAGGACCATGATATAGACTTCATGTGTGCATCGTATACCTTTCAGTGACCAAAATTACCTTTCACCTCTTCCCTCTTTTATCTTCTTTGGTTTATGTGACAAAGTTTGAATGTCATGTGAGATTTTGTAAGTAATTTTAGGTACAATTACATTATTTTTTGGTGTTTCATTGTGTGACTGATATGGGTAATGGAAGAGAAACATTTCCTGGACATACCTCTATATTTCCATGTAATGAGGGTGACAAGTTAAAGGGACTTCACGATATGAGGAAGACATGTCACTGAGGTCTCATGACATCTTGTGGATCATCATGGGTGTGCCACAAGTCCTTTTGTGACCACAAGTACCTCTCTCCACATCCCCTATATTTCCTTTGTTTTTTATTAAAGGTTTTGATAGTTATGCGAATTTTCTTGAGTAATTTTAAGGATATTTAATCAATTTTTTGATGATGTCTTGCATGGACAATGACCAATATGAGTCATATGAGAGATAAAAATCATGTCCTAGAAGAATCTATCCATTTCTCTCTAGAGCACCACAGAGATATCTAGACATTCCTGAGGACTTCCGTGTGGTGAGGCTGATAATAAGAAGGGATTTTTTGAGATGAGGTAGATGTGACACCGAGTTCTTGCAGTGTCTCATGGGTCTCTAGAGGTGCACCACATGTCCTTCAGAAACTTTGAGAACCCTTATCCTCCTCCCCTTTAACTTCTTGGTTTTATCCTATAAATGTTTGTAGTTTTTGATAGTTTTCTTGGATATAATCAGAGAATTTTGTTATTCTCAGTGACGATGCAACACATGTTATTTTTGAACACTAGGGGTCTCTGCCTTTGGATATTATTCCTCATTATTTTCAAAGTATTTAAGATAGTTTGGAAGACACTTTTTAATGACAAACCATATGGCTGGCGGAAGCTTGTTTGGTTTTCACCACATGACCATTGGTTGTTTAGAGATCCTTCGTAAGAAAATAAAGGCTCCTTGAAGGGGACTACATGGGATTCACCAATGGTTATGAACTTAATGAGGAGTCTTTGTGTGATATTGAAATGGTCGCACGATCATGAGTCCCTTGGATTATAATACGATTCACAAGTCCCAGTTCCTCTACTTTGGTGGGGAAGGTAATTCCTATATTCAGGTATTCCTTCATTTGTAAATTTCTTGATACTTATTTAATATGAATATAAAATCACATCATTTTCTTTCTTCTTTTATAGTTGAAAAGTTATGATTAAACATGGAAATGATTCCTTGTGTAATGATAATCTAGACAACATTCAGACAAAGGGAGAATAGATGATTCAGATTCCCAGTATATTCTATTCACATTGATATAGTATTGTTTAAATGGGAGTTTATTATAACACCCATAGTTTTTATAAATTATTATTATTTTTATTTAATTTAATATTTTTGATATTTTAAATCACTACTGAAAATCTGACCTTTCCTAATGCTTCTATACCCCCTTTCCCAATGGTTTGGCCAAACCGTTGGGAAAGCCCACTTTGTGGCTACTTTTCCCAACGGTTTGGCCAAACCATTGGGAAAAGTACACTTTGTGACCACTTTTCCCAAAGGGTTTCCAAAACTGTTGGTAAAGGGTAGGCTTTCCCAACTGTTTTCCCAAAATGTTGGGAAAGGTCCACTTTTTGGCCACTTTTCCCAACTGTTTGGCCAAATCGTTGGGAAAGGGTAGTCTTTCCCAACGGTTTTCCCAAATTGTTGGGAAAGGTCCACTTTGTGGCCACTTTTCCCAATGGTTTGGCCAAACCATTCGGAAAGGGTAGGCTTTCCCAATGGTTTTCCCAAACCGTTGGTAAAGGTCTCTAATAAATCAACATCACTTCCATAATCTAGAGACTTATACCAAAGGTTGTCAAAACCATTGGTATAGGTCTATACCAATGGTTTTGACAACCATTGGTATAAGTCCTTTGATTTTTTATTGGATCTTCATAACGAGAACATTCTATAAATCAAAATTTAAAATAATCATGATAATACGTATATATATTTATGAAATTATGTTCACAAAAGTCATGTTAGGATAGTGGTTAGGTCGTTCAATGATAAACTGGAGGTCCTGGGATCAAATCCCAACAAATGTTTTTTTGGAAATACATATACCAACGGTTTTATGGAACCGTTGGTATAGATTTTCATATTAATTATATCAATGACTTTCAAAACCGTTGGTATAGGTCTATACCAACGGTTTTCCAAAAACCATTGGTATAGACCTATCCCCACGGCTTATTTTTCAATGGTCCCCCAAACTATTGGTATAGGCTATACCAACGGTTTGGAGGCCTATACCAACGGTTCCAAACCGTTGGTATAAGTTAGTTTTCCAGTAGTGAATTTCAGGTAATACTGAATATAGCTTGGGTTATATGAAAGAACCAAGTTATTCTTTCTTTGGACACAACACCAAGTTGAGATTAGGCAATACACATTACATATATTAGATTTCAATATAGTTAACACTATGTATTGTGTTACACAAAATTCTAAGTTCCTTTGATAACTTGCGTGACATATAAGACTTAGTTTCCTAATTACAATGTACTATTAATAATATAATTAAAATATAATTATAGTTTTCACTTAGCCATCATAATTGAGATTATAAATAAGATTGACTAAATTATTAAAATATGGTTTACATCTGTATATGAGAATAATTATTTTGTGATCAATTAAATAGAAATTAAAATAGACCCCTTTTGAAAATGTAATAAATATTTTGCTGGAAAACTATATTTATGCAATCAAACTTGTTTTACATCAATAAATTAATTAAAAAAATTTTATAAATGATTTTAATGATATATATATATATATATTATTAATTAAATTATGTTAACTACATATTTTTTTTCTAGACAATAGACAAGAGCAATTCCAATTTTATGCATAAAGATATATATATATATATATTTATATTCTAAAAGGTAATTTTACTATATTTTAATGGCATACATATTTTAAATCCAATTTTTACACTTTTATAAATTTTAGTTTAAAAAATATAAATCATTTTTGAAATGTAAATAGAAAAATTTATCTTGGGTTATGTTTTGGTATTTTTATGAGAAGTTTCATTTTTTGATAAATAGTGAAAACACTGAATTTTAATTGAAAACATAATTTAATATTATTTATTTATGAAGATAAATTATATTTTTATTTTGTTTTAAAGAGTATTTAGATTTATTATGCATATATTAATCTAATTTAGGAAATTGTAATCAATTTCACAGTGAAATTCGATATAAAAACATTTCAAACCTTTAAACATTTTCACTTTAAAAACTTGTCGTCTCATCTTATCCACATGATTAATTTTAAATTAATTTATGCCACTTATTTTCATAGAATTTGTAAAAATGGATTCCATATTTGTAATTATAATATTTTTTAATTTCTAGTAAGTTCAACTTAGTTTTTGACCAAAAATATTGGTGAAAGTAATTTTATTTATTGTAGCAATTAAGGTAAAAACGATTTTACTTAGTTGTTAAACATTAACTTAAGATGCCAGATAACCTAGAAACATGTAAAAAATCAATTTTATGGAAATAAATCTACCATATGTTCTATTGTTTCTAAAATGTACCATTATTGGATGAACATTATTTAAGGGATACATCTCAATAGTGTTTTTCTTTTTGTATTTACTTGAATACCACACCTCCTCTACTATAAAAGGGAACTCACCCCTCACTTAATAACACCTATAAAGTCCTTTTTATCATCCAAAAAATGGCAAAATAATCTAATAAATTAACCACCTTCGTCCTAGATTCATCATTTCTTTCATAAATCCAACCAAGTAATCCATTTGATGCAAACCAAAAGGAGTTACCCAAAGAAGAGGTAACATTCTTCAATAAGAAGTGTTGTTTTATTTATTTACCCACCATCAATTGTTATTATAACGTGCTTATATAATAACCTTAGTTTATTAAATATACATATATTTTAATATGTTATGTGTATAAACTAGTCTCACACAAACTTCCATCAAATAGGATATGCAATCATCATTTGGGTGCATAGCGGACTACCGCCTTGAGAACTAATGTTGTTCATTCTTCCATTAACACCTCTCAAGGTTGGGAATAAGGGTGAAATTAATATTTTTATATGATATATATGATATTTTTTTTGTATTTATGATTATGGAATTATTATATAACACATAACTTCATGCTTTCCATTTTATGGTAATACAATATCATCATTTATGGACATGTGATCTACCTCATCCTCAAAGTGATGTTATTCATTCACAATTTACAAGGAATGTATTAAGATTGATTTGAGTAAAATTATATGATAAATATGAAATAATATTTATTATTTAATGATAATATATATATATATATATACAAAAATTTAATTTACTTACTTTTTTTTCAATACTATAAGAAAATGGAAACATCATTCTTGCATATGGATGACAAACCATCTCTATAAATACTGTATTACATTTAATAATTATATATTTTATAGATTATTATATATAATTATAAGAGGAATATATATGATATTTAAATCATGTTTTAAATTTTTTAAATAAGCAAATCATGATCTAAGTAAGAGTAATAAGAATGAAAAAGTCAAAACATGTACCAAAAAAGCAGATATTACACTAAACATAACATTAACATGAAATTTGTCATAGAAAGATAATATAAAGTCAAATTAAAATTATATATTGTTTAATATATAAGACTATTTTTCTATGTTATATGTATAAAAAAATTATATTTATTACATATATGATTTTAACATGTATAAAGAAATTCAATACTTAAACTAAGAATTTTCTCATCTCACTTTTATTTCTGTGAGATATATGCTAAATTGACCACTTATTATTATTGTGTGGTGTATATACTGACATATGACATGTTATATTACGAATTTAATTTATATAATTACATTAAAATTTTCAATTTATGTTTTTATTTCACAGATCTAAAGATTCATAAGTTACTCATGTAATAAGGGGAAATCTAATCACACTTTTATTTCTATGAGACTTATTCTTGATTCACCACTTAATTATTTTGTTTGGTGTATATAATTACCTTATATTTATTATATTATTATTACCCTTAAAGTCATGGTTATTCCCATATCCATTTTTATATATCTCTTTCATAGAGTTTAAAGTTCAAGAGTTACCAAATCGATAAAGTAAAATTTTCTCAATCTGTCTTCTTTGAGACACATGTTATGTTATGCACATATATTATTTTATTATGTGTATATAATAACCTTTCAAATGTTGAATAATTAATATCCTTATTTTAATTTTATTTTGATAATAATTTAATGTTATTATTTAATGGGTATTTTTATTCATATTTATAAAAGTGGTTAGAGTTTATTTCTACAATCTCACCATTTATTGGGATTGTTTGTGATTATTCTTCCATTGATGAAAAGTTATGATCATTATCTCAATAATTCTAATAAATTTTATTATACTTTTTTTATTCATGAAATTTTAATGTAATGGTATAACTTTTCCAATCCTTAGTACTTAAGATAATTAAGAAAATGTTTTTATGAAAATACAACTTTAATTCACTATTCAGTCAGAAATCTGTGTTCTTTGAAAAAATGAATTCTATTTTTTTAATTTTTTAAAACAATATTTTGTTCTCATTTTCAATGAAAATTATTTTTGATATGTTTTTTGTTTTAAAATGTTTTTTAAATTATTTTTAAATCTCCCCTTATAAGTTTTCAAATCTATTTTCAAAGAAAATGGTTTTCAGAAAGGTTTTAAGTTTAAAAGGTATTTTAAATGATTATAAAATATTAATTTACATGTTTTCAAAAGGATATTTTCAAATAAAATTATTTAAAAATTTTCAAAGTTTATTTTATATATTTTTGAATATATTTTTAAAGAAAAATGATTTCAAAAACGTTTTTTGTTCTAAAAATAATTTTTCAAAGTGAAAAAATATTTATCTAAAGATTTTTTTTAATTTTTTTAAAATAATAATTCATATGTTTTAAAATTGGTTTTCAAATAAAAGTATTTTAAAAATATTTAATGTTTTAGAAAATTATTTTCAGAGAAAGGTTATTTCCATTAAGAAATGATCCAATTGATAATTCAAAATCCTTCTTCATCTTAGATGATAATAACCTATTATATAGTTTATACTTTACTAAGGATATTTTACAACTACAAAATTATTATTATTTCTTTTAATGGTTTATGATTAAGATGAAAAGTTTTTTACAAAACCCATTTCTATTCCAAAGGTTATACCATGATAAAGAAATTACGATACCCACTTCCTTTCATGGGTTATTCTATGATTATGAAACATGCATCTTTTACACATGTTATGATATGATGAAATATTTATGATTCTGAACTAATTTTATGGGTTATGAAATGATTTTTATAAAACCAATCTCTTTTTATGTGTCATGATATGGTGAATGTATTATTATTTTATATCAAACATATGTATGCATTCATTATGAGAAGAGTGGGTTCTATACCTCCCTATAATGCATCAGATATAGATTTATATCTCATGAGATAGCCCTAGCTGGAATAGGGAGTGAACTCGGTACAGTAAAGGATTTTGTTTTCTAATATGGTCTTGGGAGTGAACCTTGACTACTAAGACAATCTTGGGAGTGAGCCTTTGCTACTAAGATAGTATTGACATTAAAAATTAACGACTAAGATGGTTTGGGGAGTGAACCCATTCTACTATAAGGAATTATCTATTATTGGGGATGTGGGCATGTCCCAAATAGTTGGTGTATCACCCATTAAGTGCATTGATAAGTTTTGGAAATAAGCCTTGACTTATATGGAATTATTTTATATGCTTATGTGTCTAGAACATTTCAACATCCTATTATTATGTTATTATTTCATGGATTATGCTCTTGATTCTTTTATTATTCATGTCTTATAAACTAATAATATTTATGCAATAACTCATGTATGTGATCTTTGATATATAGGGTATGATCTTCAAAAGTTATTATCATGTTCTCATATACTTATGCTCATGTTATGCTTAAATATCTTCTTTATTAACCCTTGATGAACATATGATATTACCCTTTCTGATGTTTCCTTTCCCTAGTTTATGAATAAGGATTTTAATTAGTAATAATAAATGGGAATATATCATTGGGAAACATTGAATATATTTCATAAAACTAGAAAATTATGTTCCATGTGTCCAAATACACTAAACTATTACTGTCCCCGGGTAAGTATTTTTTTAATATGATAAATATTCATATAAAATGATATAATACCAATGTATGTTAAGACTATTTCTCTATAGTTGGTATTAAAGGAAAGGTTTAGTCAACCTTTGGAAACTAGGATGATAAAACTTTAGTGAGATCCATAGGGACATTTATAAGGATATTTCTAGGGTTATCTTTAAGGATAAGCCTAAGGTGTCATATATTTTTAAGAAGGTGTCATATTTTAGATATATTAGAAGTTATTTTTCATGATTATGTGGTTTTTAGCTATGATAATCATTGTTCACACTATTATTTATGGTTTTAGTCAATGGAGATAACTAGAAGGAACTGGGTTAACATTTAATGTGATGAAAACCTTATTGATGAGCAGTTAAATGAGATTATCATTGGAGTGAATGAAATTATGATAATTCCTAATCAGTTTTCATAGAACATTATTAACCATGTGTACCTTAATAAAATATCATACTCACTAATAAAGATAAGTAAAGAGCTTGATAAGAGTTCAGGTAATGGATACCATGGAGTAAATAACATTCTGTTACCTTTGTGCCAAGAATGCAGAAAGAATCACCCAAGTGGATGTATTAAGGGAAGTAAAAGATGTTTTTTATTATAGAAAAGGACACAAAGAAAGTAACTGTAAAGGGAAAATGAAAAGTTCTATTAATGAAATGGATGAGAATAATGGCCACCCTAAAGTATCATTATCAGTTTAATAATTTAAATGTGGAATGAATGGGAATTATGGAAATCGATGTCCTAAGTGGAATGATCACTAAGAGAGTGAATAAGGTGTTATTCATTTTAATACATGATTAAGGGAAATATAAACCTTAATATGTTCCTGATGCAAATATAATTATGTTTGAAAAAATATTTTTTTATTTGAATAAGTAAATTAGATGGTATTAATTACCTTGGAACTGATTAATAATTTATTAACAAAGTGGTTTATGCTATCATGGACAGTGTTTAATACAATTTTGGATTTAAGGAATATATCCAATTATCATTTGAATGAGAAAGAATTAATGTTTTCAATAAGGATTTATGTTAATTCAGGTCATTACCATGTTTCAAGAGATTAAACGATGAAGTTATTCACAGGTTAGGAATGTGACAATGAAGATCTAATTTTTGATATGTAGGTGATCAACATTAAAATGATTTTGCGAAATTTAGGGGCCTTATTTCTACAGTTGTGAACTTTCGTCTCTCCAAAGGGTTATATGGTAAACCATTTATGGAATGGTTTATGTTTAAATTTAGATGAGGTTTTAGTGATTAAAGTACCATCTCACCATATAACAAATTATGAATATTGGATAATTTGTGATAACCATTTTGATAAGAAGTTAACCAATGATAAATGCAATGAATTATAATTCTATATATATATCTTAGGACCTATTGGTGATTATAGGATAATAAATTCACCTTCATTTCTTAGAGTAAGAGATGAAGTGTTAATCTATGAAGGCATAACCAAAGGGTGAGATTTTTCATATGAAATGGAATGATATCAATTAAATACATCTCCTTGTGAAAAAATATTCAACCTTAAGAAAATGTTCTTGAAATAAAAATGTGTCCTATTATTATTATTTTTCATGATATCAATGACCTTTTTCAATCTTGTTTGGGTTATGGATTTGTGATCATTAACTTTATCCTAACCATGTTATCTATAACTCTTTACTAGAACTTTATAGTTATATTTCTCTTCCATTTCCATGTTATAACTTTTCAATATATGTTTTCCTATGTGGAAACCTAGTTATGAGTTACTTTGGTTAACCGTTATGTTTCCAAATTTCCCTTTTTAAATTATGTTTTAATATTAATTTTTACAATGCGGGATTCTATGAAAGAAAAATTCAACTCTAAAACCATTGATAACCAAAAATAACTTTTTGGGACAAATTAATTTTAAACAGGATAGAATGTAACACCCTACGTTTTTATGAATTATTTTCTCTGATTTAATTTAATCTATTTGATATTTTTCATTTCACACCAAACTAAATATAACATGTGCTATATAAAAGAACCAAGTTATTATTTCTTTGTATGAAACACCAAGTTGAGATTATTCTACAAACAACACTTATATTAGCTTTCAATACATTAAAGAGTATATTTGGATTGTGTTAAACACAATACTGAGTTCATTGAATAACTTGTGTGACATTCATGACCTATTTTTACCAGAATAAATGTATTATTAATATTAATATTAAACCATTTTTATAGTTGTCACATAGCCAACAGAATGGTGTTTATGAATAATATTAATTAAATTATAAAAATATTATTTACACATTTATATAAGAATAATTATTTTGTGACCAATTAACTAGAAATGAAAATAAAACCCTTTTTAAAATATTGTAAATCTTTTACTCGGAAATTATATTTATGCAATCAAACATATTTTACCTTAATAAATTAATTAAACCAATTTTGATAAATGATTTTTATAAATAAATAAATAAATAAATATATATATATATATATATATATATTCAACAAATTATTTAATTTTCCTCTTATGTTTTTACTATACAATAGATAAAAATAAATTTATTTTTTCACATAAAGATTTTTTCTTCTTCTAAAAGGTAATTTTACCATATTTTAATAGTGAACCTATTTTAAATATATAAATTTTTTAAATTTTATAAATTTAATTTGACAAAATAAAATTCATTTTTTAAAGTGTAATATTAAAATTTACTTTGGGTTAATTTTTGGTATTCTTTTGAGAAGTTTCATTTCTTGATGAATAGTGAAAAACATAGAATTTTAATTGAAAACTAAATTTTATTATAATTTATTTATATATTTAAATTATATTTTTATCTGGTTTTAAAGTATATTTAGATAACTTATACATAAATTAATCTAATTTATGTCATTTAAATAAATTAAAATTGAAATTGGATATAAAAATGTTTCAATCTTTTGAAAATTTTCACTTAAAAAACCTGGTGTCTCGTCTCGTACGCATGATTAATTTTAAATTAATTTATGTTTTTTATGTATTTAAATTTTGTTAAAATGAATCCCAAATTTGGAATAAGAATAATTAATATATTCTATTAATTTCAACTTATTTTTTTAACAAAAATATTAGTGAAAGTAAATAAAATCATCTATGGTGATTAATTTAAAAATGAGTTTACGTAGTGGTTATACATTAACTTTAGGAAAAAAATAACCTAAGAAAATGTATGCAAGCCATATTGTGGAAATATTTAGACCATATAATCCCTTTTATCTAAAATTTACCAATATTTGTGTAACATTATGTAAGGGATACCTCTCAGTAGTGTTTGTCTTTTTGTATTTACCAGAATGTCACTCCTCCACTATATGAGGGCACTGAACCCCCCTCACTTATTAAAACCTCAAAAATACGTTCTTTTCATCCAAAACCTAAAAAAAATTATCTCTAAAATTCAATAAATTCAATATATAATCCTAAATTGTTACATAAATCCATCCAAGGAATCCCTTTGGTGAAAACTTAAAGAAGTTACCCAAAGAAAAGGTAACATCCTTCAATAAGAACTTTTGTTTTATTTTTTTCTCCATCCAATAAATTATTATTATTATATTCTTATATAATTAAAAAACTATCCTAAATAAACTGATATATTTTTATATTAATGGTATGACATAAAACCACACACACTTCTATCAAATGTGATATGCAATTATCATTCTTGTGTATGAAAGACCTTGTGAACCGATGTCATTAGTTATTCCATTACATTCTGTCAAGGTTTGGAATACTGATGTAATTACTATTTTTATACTATATATATATGATATTTTTATGTATTTATACTTTTATAATTATTATATTACACATAACTTCATGATTTCTATTTTGTGGGAATACGACAACTTTGTTTGTGGGCATGCAGACTACTGCCTCCTCAAAGCGATGTGATTCGTTCAAACTTTACATGGAATGTATTAAAGATGAGTTTAGAAAAATTATATGATATATATAAAATAATAATTCTTCTGGAATGATAATATATATATATATATACATACATCTATTTGACTTACTTTATTTCTTTCAATTAGATAAGAAAACAGAAACAACATCCATGCCTACGTATAATCTACCATCTCCATGAATGGTGTATTACGTTTAATCTTTATATATTTTATATATTAATAAAAATAATTATATAACCAATATATATTATATTTACATCATGTTTTACATTATTTAAATAAGTAAATCATGATCTAAGTAATAGGATTAAGAATGAAAAGTCAAAAACATGTATGACAAACAAAGTAGATATTACCCAGAACATAACATTAACATGATATTGTTAATAAATGGGTAATATAAAGTAATATTACAATAATATATGGTATTATATTTAATAATATGGTTATTTTCAATATCAATAATAAATTTTTATTTTTTATATCAGAGGTTTGTATAGGTATAAAGAAAGTCAAGACTTATGGTAAAGGTTCTCTAGTCTCACTTTTATTCATATGAGATATATGCTATATTAACCACTTATTTTTCTGTGGCGTATATATTTAACCATGACATGATATTTTATTATTTTCATTTATTTCATGATATTAAAAGTTTAAATTTATTTTTTTCTTTCACGTATCTCATGATTCCAAAGTTACTCATATTGTAAGGGGATTTCTAGTCTCACTTTTATTTCTAAAAGTCTTATTCCTTATTCACCATTTGTTTCTTTTTTTTGTGGTGTATATATTTAAAATTAATGTATTATATTATTCTTACCCTTAAATTTATGGGTATTCATTTATCCATTTTATTTTCTCTCTTTAATTACATTTATAGTTCAAAAATTTCCAAATCGGTAAAGTAGTTTTGTCTCAATTTTCCTTCTTTGAGACACATGTGATATTATGCAACTATATTATTTTAAAATGTCTATATATTTCCCTTTGATATTTTTTTATAATGAATATAATTTTTTCATGATATTTTAAGCTTAATTTTATATTACTATTTCATGGGTATTTTGATTAAAAGTTACGAATGTGGTAAGATTTTATTGCTATATCTCACCATTTATCAGCACTCTTTGTGATTATGCTTCCATTAATGAAATATTATGATCTATATCTGAGGAATTATATTTAATTTTATTATACTATGATTATTCATGATATTTTCATGTAATTTTATCATTTTTAAACTCTTTTTTACTTATGATAATTAATAAAATATTTTTATGAAAATTCAACTTTATTTCTATCTTTGGTCAGAAGTATGTGTTAATTGAAAAAAAAGTTTTCTATTTTTTTAAAATATTTTTAAATGATATTTTATGATCATTTTAAATAGAAAATATTTTTAATAAGTTTCATGTTTTAAAAAGTGTGTTAAATTATTTTCAAATCATCTGTTATAAGTTTTCAAAGCTATTTTCAAAGAAAACGATTTTGAAAATTGTTTTATTTTTAAAAAGTGATTAAAATGATTTTAAAAGCTTCTTTTCCTTGATTTCAAAATTTTATTTTAAAATAAAATTATTTCAATGATTTCAAATATTCTCTTATAATTTTACAAATATATTTTCATTTTTTTTGAAATGGTTTTTGTTCAAAAAATAATTTTTGTAAGTGACAAGAATATTTCCCCCAATAAATGTTTTACATTATTTTTAAATATTAATTCCTATGTTTTAAAAGTGTTTTTAAAGGAAAAGTTTTTTAAAAATGTTTAATGTTTAAAAAAATGATTTCTATGAAAGGTTATTTTTATTATGGAATGCTATAAGCGATCTTTCAAAATATTTCTCCATATAAGATGATATCCTTTGATATAGTTTTTGATTTAATAGGGATGCGATCCAATGAAACCATTCTTATTCATTATTTAAATGGTTTTTGATTAATATGAAAAGTTGTTTATGAAACCAATTTTTCTTCCAGGGGTTATACCATGATAAAACACTAAATATACCCACTTCCTTTTATGGTTTATTCTATGGTTATGAAACATGTATCTTTTACAAAGGTTATGATATGATGAAATATTTATGGTACCTATTTCATTTCATGGTTTATGATAATATTTTTATTAAACCCATCTCTTTTTATGGGTCCTAATATGATTAATTTTTTATTATCTTATGAAACACATATTTATGATTTCATTATGAGATGGGTAGGACAAATATGTCCATCCAATACAATGGGTAAGGATTTATACCTCCCAAGAAAGACTTTTCTAGAATGAAGAGTGAACTTGGTTCAGTAAAGGACTTTTTTACTAAGATAGTCTTGAGAGTGAACCTTGACTACTAATATGAACCTAAGAGTGAACCTCTACTACTTATATGGTATTGGTAGTGAATATTGACTACTAAAATGGTATTGGGAGTAAAACTTGATTACTAAGATGGTTTGGGTAGTGAACCCATTCCCCTATAAGGAAAGGGATATTACTGGGGATTGTGGTGTGTCCAGCCTAGTAGGTGTATCCCCCCATGAAGTGCCCTGATAATTTTTGGGGATTATCCTTGACTTATAGGGAATGATTTTATATGATTATGTGTCCTCCAAAATTTCTTATATTATTCCTATGTTATGATTTAATGTATTATTATCTTTATTCCTTTATGATTCATGTCTTATGAACTGAAAATATTTACTCCATGACTCATGTATATGATCTTTTATATGCAGGGTATGATCTTCCATGGCTGTTCTCGTATTCTCATAACCTTATGATCATGTTATGCTTATATATCTCCTTATTTTACCATTAATGAGTATCTAAGATCATGATTTTCTATTCTCCCTTTCCCCAGGTTATAAATAACGATTTTAAATAGGAGTAATAAATGGGAAGATCTTTGTGGGAAAAATTGAATATGTTTCCCCACACTAGAAGATTTTTTTCCATGTTTCTAAATACACTAAAATATTATGGTCTTAAAGAATCTAATTTTGAAATATACTAAATATTAATCTAAAATGATGTAATATCCATGTATGTTAAGACTAATTCACTATATTTATAGTACTAGAGATGGATGTTTTTTATTTAATAGTTATAATGAACTGGCTGGTGGAATTTAATGCTTATATCGACTACTATGATCTGAAAGTGGTGTTTATATCCCCATATTGAGATATTTATATATTCATGGTAGTTATATAGAGACCATTACTGTCATTGTATGGAACCATATCTAGAAAGTTAATAACAATGACCCGAGGTGCTACTGATAGAACAAGGAATGAGACTCTTCCTTCTACATTAGATCAATATTTAGAAGTATTTCTGAACGATTTCTTTAGGTTACCACATGAGAGGGAAATATATATTTTTTATCAATATTATTCTAGGATCAAGATATATTTCTCTCCCATATTATATAATGGATATAATATAGTTATTGGTATTAATGTTTTAGGTTGATGATTTTGGTAGTAAAGGTTTTATCAGAACTAATAGTTTTTCATGGGTTTGATTGGTTTTATTCATAAAGAAGGTATATTTTTACCTCTATTTATGTGTTTATTTTCATAAATTAAATCAATTTATGTTAAAAAAGGTTACCGTATTCCTCAAAATGATTAATTATTTGATCAATTAAAGGGACCCATGTTTTTATCTAATATTGATGTAAAATAAACATATCATCAACCCAGATATAATAAAAAGGGTATTATGAAGACAACATTTATGATTTTTATGACCATTATGAATATTTCATCATGAACTTTTGTTCCAAAAATTTACTTTATTCATCATTCCCTTGATTAACCAAATATTCCATACTCACCTCGACTCCATTTTTGTTGTATTTTTTTATGATATTTTGGTTTATTCCTCAAGAAAGAATGCCCATTAGGAGAACATGGAAATCATACTAAACACAATTAATGTTCTTTGAATATATAATAACTCTTCTAAATTTACTTCTATATTTAATAATTCAATTTCCTTAGGCACTTCATTTATGAAATATGTATATCAATTGATCCTGTAACGATCAAAGTAGCCATATCTTGGAAACCATGAATGAATATATTTGAGATACAAATTTCCTTGGGAATAGTAGGATACTATCATTTCTATGTCTAGGATTTCTTGACACATTATTACCATATTAGTTTTTTAAAAAGGATTGGTGTTCAGTTTACATGGAATAAATGATATGAAAAATTATTTATATAGATTAAGGCTTATCTCACATCAACAACCATTTTAATATTTCCAAAAATAGGCCAGGGTTATGTGGTATATTGTGATACATATATAAATGGTTTTGGTTGTGTTATCACACAAGGATATCATTTTTTATCCTATATATTGATGAATTTTTAAATGCATGATAATTACTATCCAATACTTGAACTAAAATTATATATATATTTCCATGAATTAAAGACCTGAAACCATTAACTCTTTAGAGAAATGTTCACCGTATTCCCTGATCATAATATTTTGAAATATATATTCTCTTGATGACACTTGAACTTAAGGAAATGAATATGGTTGTAATTTTTCAAAATTATTGACTTTAAATTCATATATTCACATGGAAAATGATTTTTTTGGTGGATGAATTGAGTTTATAGTTATGTAATTTAGTTTTCAGGGAAGCTTGTGGCTATTGGCAGCTCTAGAACAACATTACTAACAAATATATATACTATACCAAACAAAATGAGCATGTTATTTTCTTCCTAATTAACTATATTCCTAATGTAATGGACTTTTAAAAGGGTCTTAAATTGTTGATTTTTAGTGCATCACCATTAGGTCAAACATAAATGGTGTAGAGACATATTATAACTGTAAGGTGGATGAAAAATATTTGTTATGATTTCAGGACCAGATCGTAGTCTCATAGTCTTTCTAGGAACAACCCCTTACAACTTATCACCATTTGCAATTTTCTATTCATACTAGTATTTGTAAAATTTATAAACCTATAAAATCACATTTCTGATGTTCCAGAATGAAACAAAAGATTTCATATTTTGTTATGAATTTAATAAATTTTCAAAAATTAAAAGGTTTACTTCAAAGATAAGAAAGTATGGTCCTATATATGTCTATAACTGTATGGAAGAGAGAGAATATTTCCATTTCTATTTTCATAGGTCTATCAAGGACACTTGGGATGTGTGTTTGTATTAGGTAATTTTATATTAAATCACCAAGTTTCCATAATTTTTCCCTATTAGAGTGTCCAAAACCTTAGAGGATGTTGGAAAGTTGTATATTCAATATGTTTTCAATTTATATGGAGTTACATATTCATTTTAAAATGATATTGATCTAAAATTAACTTATTAATTCTATTTATAATTAAAATAGGATCTGAAATCTCAACTGACCATGATTAGGAAATATCATATTATAATGTATGGGTAGTCAGAACTCATTATTTAGACATTTAAAGATATGCTCAGATATTGTGTTATGGACTTTGGAATCTTCTGGGAAAACCATATTCATTTACTAGATTCCTAATATAATAATAACTATTTGGAGATGATGTAGATTTTACCATTCAAGTATTTTAATGGACATCCTAATTGTTCTTTACTATGTTATGTAGAAATAGTATATATGAAACTAATTGTATAGAGTCTTTTCCATAAGACTATAGAGATAATCTAGATGATCCTAAAGAGAATGTATATGACTTTGAGTCAATTAATATTTTAGGGAGGTCATAACTATTGTATTTTATCTTTCAATTTGAGTGACCACATCATCTTGAAAGTGTCACTGAGATTTGGTCATAGATGTTTGGGTAAATAAGAGAAATTGGCCCCACAATATGTTGGACCACATGAAATTATTGTATGGATTGATATTTTTTTAATATAGGTTAGCTTTACCACCAAGATTGAACATGGTCCATAATGTTTTCTATGTTTCACAAATAAATAATAATTTCATGTATCACAATAATGTGTTTAGTTGAGGATATGTAAATTTTGAACTAAATTTAATATTTATTCATGTAACAATCTAGATAAAAAATAGAAAATAAAAGATCATATGGGGAAATAATACCTTTAGAATGAATATTATAAATTCATGTTAATATTCAACAAGAAACTTGGAACATGAAAAAAAATATTGGAGTATTGGACACAAAAATTTTAAGGTACCATAAATATCCATATTTATAGGGATGGAAGGGTGAATGGGGGTTGGGAGAGAGAACATGACACCCCATTTTTGAGGTATTCCCTTTATCCTAGTGTTTTGAATAATCTTTCATAGTTTTAGTTTGGTTTGGGGATTTTTGGGATGGTCTATAGAGATTTTAAAAGTGTGTTCTATTCTCTAAGAACACAATGACAAAGAAAACACCCAAGGGGTGTCCTTTGGCGTGGTGCATAGTGTGTGTCCCTCGAAAATATGGCCTAGGCCAAAATAGACAAGAGAGGTTGTGTCCATGATTCTAGAACCTTATGTTCCCAACTATGTAAAAATACTAAGAAGGCTTCACCACATCACAACCAAGGGCATGATGAGAGAACAAATGGATATGAGTCACATAATATGGAATGTTTGTTATCCAATTTAGACATCATACATATTAAAGATACTATTACTATACTAGGATCCACTATGGTATGGTGTTTCTCAGCTGTCAGTACTGAATAGATATTCTTTATACCTATCTTGGTGGAAAATCATTAGATCCATGTATTATCTTTATAGGGGAGAATTAATGTAGTTTTTGACTCAAAATTACTTATTTAATCCATTTTTCTTCCCCCTATTCAAGGTTCCTTTAATGAAGGTGTTTTAGGGGGAACTCATAGACGTGTTCCTACTGGTCAACTATAGAATTTCTCTAGGTTGATTATTACGGTGTTATGACAATTATTATCTCTTTTTCAGTGGTAAAATTTAATGGCTTGTGGTTAGTGGCTCATCTCCCTTACTACTGTACTGGAACATGATATCTTGGGTTTTCTTTGCGAATTATTAATGTTCTTTTATTAGAAGTCCCTTAATAATTTTACATGGAAAATACATGTTATTTAATGATTTCATAATGTTAGTTTTAAAATATATAATTAATTTTTTCTATGAAGAATTGGTGAATTTAATATTTCAAAATTTTAGTTTTGAAATATAGAAATGAGATTTTTATCTAAATATGTTTGATAGATCATTTTTTGAAAATGTTTTAATTAGAAATTTGGAATGATTGTTTTTACTTGTGTTCATGTTCATGTGGGACATATCATAGTCAAAATTTCCACCATCAAGTAATAAAATCTTGGGATGGATCATGGTCATAAGTTCCACACTCATGTTTGTTCACCAAGTGATGTCTTGGTGAAAGGATGACTCACCACTTGTGAGTATTGAGAGGTCCAAGACATTCATGTTTTTATGTGTATGTGTGATGATGTGAAAGTTATTACAAGATTAAATAAGGATAACATGTTCGATTTTTTATTTTCTCACATGGAATCCATTAATATTTTACATCAATCATTAATTATCTTCTCATATGTTTTATATAAAGATGTGATAACTTATTATTATCATAGTGTAATGTGTTGGGAAGTCTTTGGTGATTAAATAATGAGTGTTATACTCAACCCTAATTCGTAAACTTGGTGAATTTTTAAATTTATTTTATAGATATACAGGGAAGGTGAATATTTCATTCTTAAAAAGTGGAATTCTATGATGTTGTTATCATGGTTGGTGGAGCTAGAGTTGTGGAGTACCTATATTTTAGACTAGAGTGGTGACACTTTAGTTCGAGTGATCTTATTCAAAGGAGTCTCAACATTTTTATTCCATTATAATTTTTTCCTCTGTTACTATGATATAGGTTCTTTATTGGTTTTTTTAGCTGTATAGATTTTTTTATAATTCATCATTTAAATGTTTGGGTTTTATTCTTTCATATTAGAAGGTTTTTTTATATAGTGAAAATCAATCTCCAACACTTTTCTAATAACATGGAATTTATATCCAAAATTTGATGTCTTAGACATGTCACCTATGTAATGTATCACCTATGACCTAGTCCAAGCCTATGGGTTGGGTGGGGATGTTACATTAATTAACTTAATAATATAAAGAATGTAGATACCAAAAGCTTGATGTACACGGACATTAAATTACCTTTTCAGAATACTTAATACATAACAAAAACCAACACTTAAGGATCATAATAGTTTAGTGTCTTTGGAAACTCAGATTAAAATCTTCTAACCATTGTGAAAGATCTTCAACATCTCCCATAAAGATCTTCCCCTTTTGTTTTATTACCTAAAACCATTATTTATATCCTGGGGAAAAGAAAACATATAAAGGGTGAGCTCAAATACTCAGTAAGGGTAAACATAGAGAACATAAAATAATTCATAAACATTCGAATGTAAAAACATGAGCACAAAATCTGAACATCAAAATCTAGAGAAATGACATAAAACAATGCAGTACATAACGCATAGATCATAAAAGAACATTAATCATGATAAAATAACATGGGAATAAAATATTTAATTGTGGAAAACCATTAACCACATGATACTATTTCCATAGTAGCCAAGACATTGCTGCCAAGACCATCTTAGTGGACAAAGTCCCTTTTTGAATCGAGTTCACTCCTCGTTCTAGTCCTGTATCGCTATACTAGATTAACTTAACATTCCAGCCATGTCTATGTCATGAGATATAAATCATTACTCAATGCATTTGTGGGAGATATAGGTCCCACCCATCTCATAATTAAAACATTCTTAATCGTTCCACAAAATAAACTTAAAACATTCATCATAACCCAAAGAATAAAATGGGGTTCATAAACATCATCCTATCATCACATAATCCATATAAATCAAATGGATATAATTTCATCATAAGAACAGTGAAACCATGTAAATAATAGAGACAATATACTTGAAATATACATATATTAAATAATATCATCTTACATGGAAAACGGTTTTGATAAAACACTTGAAATGAATTCTTGAGGAAAATATACTTTCTTCTTCAAAATCATTTTCTTTTCAAAAAATGACATGAAGTTTTAAAAGAAAAGGATTTTGTTGAAAATAGTAATGAAATATAATATAGTAAGCTTCTTGAAAATAAGGTGTTATGAAACCGTAAAAATCTATTCATGCTGTATAAGTTTAAAAATAAATATTCTCCTTGTACTTTTGTCCAAAAAGTCAAAAAGTACCTCGTATGGTAAATAAGAGAAATATTCCTTCCAATCCTTGTGGTAAAAGTTATAAAAGGATAAAAAATACTTTAAACATACATGGAATAATAATAAACATTTTATTAAAACATTTTTAGAAAACAATGACATAGATGATAAACATAACTCCAGTAAAATCTTACGAATAAACAATCTCGTATAAGAATGAGATTGGAATAATTATCCCTTACCTTATGTACGATATGATTCTTATGTATTAGAACCTCATTTATAATGACTTAAATAATGTAATTTACTTATTACATAATCATATTAATTGTTATGATATCATATATGCTTCACTTATTACTTTATATTACCCGTTCAGTTGTAAATTCCATGTTAAAGCAGCGTTTTGGTAAAATCGTTTCATTTATCATACGTGTTTCGACTTTTTGTTCTTGATATTGTTACATATATCCCGATTTAATTAATTCAAGAATGTGAAACATGAATTATATATAATATATATTCATAACATACAAATATATAATAGATCGATAAATGGGAAAAAATACACCATTCATGGAGACGGTAGGCCGTACATATGCATGAACGCTGTTATTCGTCTCCTTATTGAATTGAATGGAATTAAGTAGATGACATACATATATATATATACATAAATCCAGTAGAATTATTATGTCATATATTTCATGATTACTTATTATATATACTTTATAATCATTCTTGAATTGTTAACATGGATAACGAATCTAATTGCGTCGTGGAGATGATAATCCCTATGTATGCACGAGCGATGATATCATTCCCATATTTATTGAATGGAATTTTAGTGGATGTTAAAATATATTAGAATCATTATGATGTTACAATAATCATATATAGTAATTCTTTACACCATTATACCAATCAAGTAAGGTGGTGGTGTAAAAACTGATTACACCACGGCGTGGAGACGGTATTCCGTACGTACGCACGCGCGGTGATTTAGTTTTCCATAGCATGGATAGAAGGTGAAATAGGGTTGTTTCATATTTATAATAAAATATCATTATATAGGTAATATTGGTGTTTTTACTTTATAATGAATCAACTATAAAGAATAGGAAGTAGAAAAAGAAAGAAACTTTAAAGAGTCGGTAGAAGAGATTACCTCTTCCTCGATGCACCGCCTTTAAACTTCTTCTTAGGGAACTAGAGTTGGTCTTTTGAGAATACCAGAACCTATATGATGTAACTAGAGAGGTTGAGAAGAGGAATTGTCATGGTTTGTCTGAGATTCAAGGCTCAAAAGTGTGTGAAGAGAAGAGGGAAGGGGTGCCCTTTTTATAAGGGAAGAGAGGGGCACCTTTGGAAAAACTTAAAATATTATTTTATAATAAAGTAATATTCGGTTTATAATATCTCTAAATTGATTTATTGAGAAGATAAAGTGGTTATGGGTCTAAATCCTCTCAACCAATAGGTTTTAGAAAAGTTTGGGTTACTATTTTATCCTTATCATTTAGATTTAACTCTAAGTTAAATAATTTAACTTTTACCGTGTCTTTTTTTTTCTTACACTATATGGTTAATAAACATACTATAACAAGAAAAACGAACCCCAAGTGGTTCATTATTAATATATATATCCTTATCTATGTCATTTGGCCGAACCTTATTATTTTATGAATAAAATAACATTTAATAATATAATATTTGTTTAAAAAACTATTTTATGTCAATTTTGACACTATTTGGTACTTGATTTTTGTGAAAATAATAACAGCATGATTAGTTCTAAAAAAGTCAATTAAATCAATAATAACATGTCATATTAACCTATAAAATTATTGTAATTCATAAAAACTCTAAAATTACATTTATTTGTGTATTTATAAAATAAATTATGTTAATGTTTCATTAATAAGGTAATTACTGTATCATCATTGTGTCATAAATAAATTAAATTATTTATTGTATAAAAATTATAAATAAACTAACATTATGTGGGAAATATTTTTATCTTTCTAATTAATATTTATAATAGAATTTATCTTATGTATTTCCCTATATTAAAAATTTTTTAGTTATTAAAATTTTATTTTAACTATTTTAATTCTTCCTTAAATAAAATAATAATAAATTTCCTAATCTAATCCAAGTGGAACTAAATGGTAATTTTTTATCCCTAAGTTTGTTTTTGGTCGAACGAAACTTATCCAATATAATTAAGAAATGTGTTAGGGTAATAATAATATCATTTTTACCCTTAATTACCCTATTTACTTTTAACCGCGGTAAATAAAAGAAAAAAGTTACTATTCACCAAAAATTATTTTTATCTTATTGAACCACATTTTACTCCTTGATATTAACCGTGTCTCTCGGATTTTTAAAATTCGACTAACAAAAGCGGTAAAATTAAGTTTTATGTTAATTTTCAAACTCTCCTACGAGGTGGGTAAAAACGGTGAAAAGTTCAATAAAATTTTTATATATCTAAAATTATTATAAAATGACTCCAATGAATTACATTGAACTTATATAGGTATTATGTATCAATTTTGTCCTAAAATAAATTTATATAAATAGTCGGTTTTTAAATAGTAACCCAGTGTTTTTACTATTCATGAAAAATTGAAAGTTTTCAGAAAAATACTAAAAATTCACCCTAGGCTAATTTTGATATTCCGAATCCAAACATGAAGTCCATTTTGAGAAATAAAATTTATAAAATTTCAAAAATTGGGTATTACTATTCATAACGACTAGTTTATAATAATACTATAATAATATATCGTTTAGTGAAACTCAGTATTGCGTACTACACTCATTATTGAGGAAGTTCTTCATTGCGTGTAATGCAATCCAAGTCAGGGATGCGTGTAGTGAATGATCCTTTTGGTGTTGCGTATAACATAATCAAAACATATTTCATTTATACATTAAAAAAAATCAATACTTAATGTTGCGTAAAATAATTTCCACAAAATGAACTTGAAATTGTGTGTAACACGAGCCAAGAATAGTGTTGTGTATACTACAAGCTAATACGGTGTTGCGTATTATGCAAGATAATTTTGGTGTAACTTAAAACACAAGAAATTAATGAAAAAAAGGAATAATTCTCATAAAATCTTGGGTTGTTTCATTCTACCCCCTTTAAAATGAATTTCTCCCTCGATATTTTTCCAGGTTATAAATGGTTTACTACCTGAAAGCTTCTTTTATAGAAACCCACATCGTAAAAAGGAATACCAAAACTGAAATTTAAAAACTAAATTATGTAACGTAATGGTTACCCAAATTAACTAATCACTGAGTTTCTACATAGGATAACATAAGTGAAAATATGGATATGGAAGAAAAATCTAACCATCATGTTTTGATGAAGAGTGGTTGAGGACATGGCTATGAAAAAGTCAACAATCACAAAGCCATAAATTTCTGATGATCTAAAGTACCATCTGATTCATCGGATATAAGGGCACTAGGACAAAATTTTTGGTTTTCAAGATGATTTCTCTAAAGTTGAAGAATTTGAATTAGAAGAAATACTTACTTTATTTCAGTATAATATCACCGTTGTTTGTGCCATGAACAATTTCCACTTCATCTCTTAAAGAAATGAAGTTGAATTTGTCATTCGTGAAGTGTTAGCAGATCATGTGATAGAATGATGGGTCATTCCATATGTCTCAAACAAAAGGTTAACAAAATTTATCAAATATAAATAAGTCCATATATGGTGAGGTTAATTATATATGATTCCAAAAATAGATTTATAATTCATCTATCATACTGCTTAATAAAACTAGTTTCTACTAACTTGGACTTCTTATAGGCCAGTGGTAAGAAATAAAGGCCAGTCGCACTTTGGTTGTGGGTTCGATTCCCACAGCCTTGTCCGACACAACGGGTTGTCGCCCGTCCTATAGGTTATCCCTTTTTCTAAAACTACACTATAATAACAATTCTTCCATAAATTAGAAAAAAGTTATAGCCTTAAAAAATACTATCTTTTGTATAAGTTAATTCATTCCAATCTTTAAGATTATACAAAATACATCTATCCAAGCTCATAGTATAAAGAAAACATTTACTAGAAATTTCATCAACAAAGCATGTGAATACCATCATTTATCCCTCATATATCATACAATATATCTTGGGGATCAAATTACAATCATGTGAATACCTTAATCATGTATTCTCTTGAAAAATGAATACCCATTGAACCATAGTGAAATCATGAATGATGTCAAAAGTTAACTCTTTCCACATACCAAAATCTGAAATTTTCTATATACTCAAACCATGATATCACTTTGTACTTATACCAGTCATGAGATCATTAGTACTATCAAACATCTCATTATCTCTTTATCCTTTCATTATGCACATATCATCTACCTTACGAAAATATTTGAATAACCTTTCATGGTTACCGGTACTATTCATCATATAATTTCAAAAACTTAAGGGAAGAAAACAGTGCAATAATCCTTAGATTATTCTCTATTCCATAGTACCATTAAATTACCTATACAACATAACTCTTAAACCATTGACCGAGCATGAACAATTATTTCATCTCACATATCATTTTTAGTCTCTTCATCATCATCAACATAAATACTACCCATATGACCATGCTGATTCTCTTCATGAGACTTTCCCTTAGGGCATTGGTTTTCATAATGCCCACACATACCACATTTAAAACATTTAATTATTGTTGATGTCGTAGCAATACCATTATCCTTGTCCATGGTGTTAACTGAACCTTTTTCGTTACAATTATTGGCTTTGTGTCCCTCTTTTCTACACCCAAAGCATCTTCCAGTTCCTTTTAAGCATTCCCCTTGATGCCTCTTCACACATGATTTACATGAGTGAAATTGAACTTTCTTTCCCCTATGACCATCATGAAACTCCATATTTCTATTATTAGCTGAGTCAGGATACTTACCAAAGTGAGATTATTGATCATATTATGAGATTGTTGATTAGGAATAATAATGATATGTGGACTCCCAGATCCAATTTCATTTGGGTTTTCACAAAGAATATCATTACATTGTCCATCATATCCTCTATTATCGTGAATCTTCCTGTTTCTAGCCATTTTTTAAAACCCAAAAAGAATAGTGTGAGAGGCCAAAATCATAATCAAGGGGAGTAAATTCAATATCAAACATCTTAGGTTTAATTCTAATATCATTACCTTAATTCTAGGACTATAACCTATACTTATACTTAACCTTAGGGACACCCTAGACATACCTTAGAAATATCTCTAGGGGTCTCTCTAAAGTTATCGCTTCATAGTTTCCGAAGGTTGACTAAACTGAATCTTTGATACCAACTGTAGAGACCCAAAGCTTGACGTACATGGAAATTACATTACTTTCACAGAATACTTAATACATAACAAAAACCAACACTCAAAGATCATAATATTTTAGTTTCTTTGGAAACTCAGATCAAAATCTTCTAATCGTTGGGAAGGATCTTCAACATCTCCCATAAAGATCTTCTCCTTTTGTTTTATTACCTAAAACCTTTATTTATATCCTGGGGAAAATAAAACATATAAAGGGTGAGCTCAAATGCTCAATAAGTAAACATGGAGAACATAAAACAATCCATAAACATTTAAATGTAAAAACATGAGCAAAAAATCTGAACATCAAAATCTTGAGCAATGACATAAAACATTGCAGTACATAAGGAATAGATCATAAAAGAACATTAATCAAGATAAAATAGCATGGTAATAAAACATTTAATTGTGTAAAACCATTAAGAACATGATATGATTTCAATAGTAGCCAAGGCATTGCTGCCAAGACCATCTTAGTGGACAAAGTCCCTTTCTAAATCGAGTTCACTCCTCGTTCCAGTCCTGTATCACTGAACCAAATTAACTTACCTTTCTAGCCATGTTTATACCATGAGATATAAATCTTTACCCAATTCATTGGAGGGATATATATGTACCACCCATCTCATAATGAAATCATTCTTACATGTTCCACAAAATAAACTTAAAACATTCATCATAACCCAAAGAATAAAACGAGTTTCATAAACATCATCCATCATCACATAATCGATATAAAACAAATGGATATAATTTCATCATAAGAAATGTGAAACCATTTAAATAATAGATAAATTATACTTGAAACATACACATATTAAATAATATCATCTTAGATGGAGAATGGTTTTGATAAAACACTTGAAATGAATTCTTGAGGAAAATATACTTTCTTCTTGAAAATCATTTTCTTTTCAGAAAATGCCATGAAGTTTTAAAAGAAAAGGATTTTGTTGAAAATAGTAATGAAATATTTTATAGTATGCTTCTTGAAAATAAGGAGTTATGAAATTGTAAAAATATGTTCATTCCGTATAAGTTTAAAAATAAACATTCTCCTTGTAATTTTGTCAGAAAATTCAAAAAGTACCTTGTATGGTAAACAAAAGAAAGATTCCTTCCAAACCTTGTGGTAAAGTTATAAAAGGATAAAAATGACTTTAAAAATACATGGAAGAATACTAAAAATTTTATGAAAACATTTTTAGAAAACATGGAGATGGATGATAAACATAACCCCAGTAAATACTTACAAATAAACAATCTCGGATAAGAATGAGATTGGAATAATTATCCCTTACCTTATGTCTGATATGATTTGTAGGAATTAGAACCTCTTGTATAATAATTTAAATAATGTCATTGACTTATTACAGAATCATATTAATTGTTATGAGATCATATATGGTTCACTTATGACATTATATTACTCGTTCTTTTGTAAATTCCATGTTAAAGCAGTGTTTTGGTAAAATCCTTTCATTTATCGTACGTGTTCCAACTTGTTGTTCTTGATATTATCACTTATATCATGATTTACTTAATTAAAAATTTTAAAAAATGATTTATATATAATATATATTCAGAATTTACATATATATAATAGATCGATAAATGGAAAGAAATACACCGTTCATGGAGACGGTAGGCCGTACATACGCATGAACACTGTTTCTCGTTTCCTTATTGAATTGAATGGAATTAAGTAGATGACATATATATATATATATATATATATATATACACATAAATCAAGTAGCATTATTATGTCATATATTTTATGATTACTTATTATATATACTTTATAATCATTCTTGAATTGTTAACATGGAAAATGAATCTCATCAAGTTGTGGAGACGGTAATCCGTACGTACGCACGAGCGAAGAAATCATTCCCATATTTATTGAATGGAATTGGTGTGGATGATATAATATATTATAATTAGTATTATTTTATAATAATCATATATAGTTATTCTTTACACCATTATAACCATCCAAGTCAGGTGGTGGTGGAAAAAATGATTACACCACAGCGTGAAGACGGTATTCTGTACGTACGCACGTTCGATGATTTAGTTTTCCGTAGGATGGATAGAAGGTGAAATAGGGTTGATTAATATTTATAATAAAATATAAGTATATTTTTAATACTGATGTTATTACTTTATAATGAAACAACTAAAAAAGTGGAAGTAGAAGAAGAAAGAATCTTCAAAGAGTCGGTAGAAGAGATTACCTCTTCCTCAACGCACCTCCTTTAAACTTCTTCTTAGGTCACTAGAGTTGGTCTTTTGAGAAGACCAGAACCTCTATTATGTAACTAGAGAGGCTTATAATAGGAATTTTCAGGGTATTTCTGAGCTTCAAGGCTCAAAAGTGTGTGAAGAGAAGTGGGAAGGGGTGCCCTTTTTATAAGGGAGGAGAGGGGCACCTTTGGGAAAACTTAAAATATTATTTTATAATAAAGTCATATTCAGTTTATAATATCTCAAAATTGATTTATTTCAAAGATAAAGTGGGTATGGGTCGAAATAATCTCAACCAATAAGTTTTAGACAAGTTTAGGTTACTATTTTATCCTTATCAATTAGATTTAACTGTAAGTTAAATAATTTAACTTTTACTGAGTCTTTTTGTTTTCTCACACTGTATGGTTAATAAAATACTATAACAAGCCAAAAGAACCCCAAGTGGTTCATTATTAATATATATATCCTTATCTAAGTCATTTGGCCGAAAATTAGATTTTTAGAAATAAAATAACAATTAATAATATAATATTTGTTTTAAAAACTATTTTATGTCAATTTTGACACTATTTGGTACTTGATTTTTGTGAAAATCATAACAACATGATTAGTTCAAAAAATTTAATTAAATCAATACTAACATGTCATATTAACCTAGAATTTTTTTTAATTCATAAAAAGTCTAAAATTACATTTATTTGGGTATTTATAACATCAATTATGTTAATATTTCATTAATAATGTAATTACTGCATCATCATTGTGTCAAAAATAAATTAACTTATTTAATGTCTAAAAATAATAAATAAAATACGATTATTTGGGAAATAGTTTTATATTTCTAATTAATATTTATAGTAGAATTCATCTTATGTATAACCCTATATTAAAAGGGTTTTTGTTATTAAACGTTGATTTTAACTATTTTAATTCTTCTTTATATAAAATAATAATAAATGTACTAATATAATCCAAGTAGACCTAAAGGACAATATTTTATCCCTAAGGTTGTTTTTGGTAAAACTACACTTATCCAATAGAATTAGTACAAATGTTAGGGTAATAATAATGTCATTTTTACCCTTAATTACCCTATTTACTTTTAACCGTGGTAAATAAAAGAAAAAGTTACTATTCACCAAAAATTATTTTTATCTTATTGAACCAAATTTTACTCCTTGATATTAACCGTGTCTCTCTGATTTTCAAAATTCCACTCACAGAAGCGGTAAAATTATGTTTTATATAAATTTTCAAACTCTCCTAGGAGGTGGGTAAAATACGGTGAAATGTTCAATAAAGTTTTTATATGTCTAAAATTATTATAAAATGACTCCAATGAATTAAATATAACTTATATATGTATTATGTATCAGTTTTGACCTAAAATAAATTTAAATGAAATAAATAATTATTTATATAAAAAGTCGGTTTTTAAGTAGTAACCCAGTGTTTTCACTATTCATCAAAAATTTAAAGTTTTCAGAAAAATACCAAAAATTCACCCTAGGCTAATTTCGATATTCCGAATCCAAAAATGAAGTCCATTTTGAAAAATAAAAATTAGAAAATTTCAAAAATTGGGTATTACTATTCATAACAGCTAGTTCATAATAATATTATAATAATATATCGTTTAGTGAAACTCGGTATTGTGTACTACAAACACTATCGAGGAAGGTCTTGATTGTGTGTAATGAAAGAAAAGTCAGGGATACGTGTAGTGAAATCTCCGTTTGGTGTTGCGTATAACATAATCAAATCATATTTCATTTATACATTAAACAAAATCTATACTTAATGTTGCATAAAATAATTTCCACAAAACGAACTTGAAATTGTGTGTAACACGAACCAAGAATAGTGTTGCGTATACTGCAAGATAATACGATGTTGCGTATAGTGCAAGCTAATTTTAGTGTAGCTTACAACACAATACATCAATGAAAAAAAAGGAATAATTCTCATAAAATCTCAGGTTGTTACATTATACCCCCCTTAAAATGAATTTCGCCCTCAAAATTCATCCGGGTTATAAATGGTTTACTACTTGAAAGTTTCTTTCATAGAAACCCACATCGTAAAAAGGAATACCAATACTGAACATTAAAAACTTTATTATGAAACCTAACAGTTACCCAAATTAACTAATCATTGGGTTTCCACATAGGATAACATAGGTCAAAATATGGATATGGAAGAAAAATCTAACCATCATGTTCTGATGAAGAGTGGTAGAGGACATGGCTATGAAAAAGCCAACAATAACAAAGCCATACATTTTTGATGATCTAAGGTACCATCTGATTCATCAGATATAAGGGCACTAGGACAAAATTTTTGGTTTTCAAGAGGATTTCCCTAAAGTTGAAGACTTTTAATTAGAAGAAATACTTACTTTATTTCAGTATAATCTCACCATTTTTCGTGCCTTGAACAATTTCCACTTCATCTCTTAAAGAAATGAAGTTGAATTTTTCATTCATGAAGTGTTAGAAGATCATGTGATAGAATGATGAGTCATTCCATATATCTCAAACAAAAGGATAGTAAAAGTTATCAAATATACATAAGTCAATCTATGGAGAGGTTAATCGTATATTATTCCAAAAATGGACTTAGACTTCATCTATCATACTTCTTAATAAAAATAGTTTCTACTAACCAAGGACTTCCTGTAGGCCATTGGTAGGAAATAAAGTCCTGTCGCACTTCGGTTGTGGGTTCGATTCCCACAGCCATTCCCGACGCGATGGGTTGTCACCCGTCCTTTAGGTTGTCCCTTTTTCTAAAACTACATTATAATAACATTCCTGCAATAAAATAAAAAAAGTTCTAGCCTTAAACAGTACTATCTTATGGCTAACTTAATTCATTCCAATATTTAGGCTTATCCAAAATACTTCTGTCCAAGCTCATAGTATAAAGAAAACATTTACTAGAAATGTCATCAACAATGCATGTGAATACCATCATTTATCCCCCATATATCATATGATATATCTTGTTGGTCAAATTAAAAACATGTGAATACCTTAATCATGTATTCTCTTGAAAAATGAATACCCATTGAACCTTAGTGAAAACATGAATGCTGCCAAAAGTTAACTCCTTCCACATAATAAAATCCCAAAAATTCTATATACTCATACCATGATATCACTTTGTACTTATACCAGTCATGAGCTCATTAATACTATCAAACATCTCATTATCTCCTTATCCTTTAATTATGCACATATCATCTACCTTCCAAAAATATTTGAATAACCTTTCATGGTTACCGGTACCATTCATCATATACATTCGAAAACTCAAGGAAAGGCAATAATGTAACAATCCTTAGATGCTTCTTTATTCCATAGTACCATTAAATTACCTATACAACATAACTCTTAACAAACATACAATCATTTGACTACCTTCTTAAACCATTGACCAAGCTTGAACAATTCTTTCATCTCATATATCATTTGTAGTCTCTTCATCATCATCAATATAAATATTACCCATATGACCATGTTGATTATCTTCATGAGACTTTCCCTTAGGGCATTGGTTTGCATAATGCCCATACATTCCACATTTAAAACATTTAATCATTGTTGATGTCATAGAAATACCATTATCCTTGTACATGGTGTTAAATGAACCTTTTCATTTAAAATTATTAGATTGGTGTCCTTTTTTTCTACACCCAAAGAATATTACAGATCCTTTGAAATGTTTTCCATGATTCCTCTTCCCACATGATTTATATGAGGGAAATTGATCTTTCTTTCCCATATGATTGTCATGAAACTCCACATTTCTCTTATTAGCTGAGTCAAGAAACTTAACAAATTTGATATTATTGATCATATTATGAGATTTCTGATTAGGAATAATAATGATAGGTGGACTTCCAGATCCAATTTCATTTGGTTTCTCACAAATTATATCATTACACTATCCATCATATCCTCCATTATCGTGAATCTTCCTATTTCCAGCCATTTTCTAAAACACAAAAAGAATAGTGTGAGAGGAAAAAATCATAATCAAGGGGGATTAACTTCAATATCGAAAATCTTAGGTTTAATTATAATATCGTTACCATAATTCTAGGACTATAACCTATATTTATACTTAACCATAGGGACACCTCTAGACATACCGTAGAAATATCTCTAGGGATCTCACTAAAGTTATCGCATCCTAGTTTCCAAAGGTTGACTAAACCGAACCTCTGATACCAAATGTAGAGGCCTAAATCCTGACGTACATGGACATTACATTACTTTTGTGGAATAATTAATACATAACAAAAACCAAAACTCAAGGATCGTAATAGTTTAGTGTCTTTGGAAACTCGAATCAAAATCTTCTAATTGTTGTGAAATATCTTCAACATCTCCCATAAAGATCTTCCCCTTTTGTTTTATTACCTAAAACCATTATTTATATCCTAGGGAAAATAAAACATATAAAGGGTGAGATAAAATTCTCAGTAAGGGTAAACATAGATAACATAAAACAATCCATAATTATTTGAATGTAAAAACATGAGCACAAAATCTGAACATCAAAATCATGAGTAATGACATAAAACATTGCAGTACATATGGAATAGATCATAAAGGAACATTAATCTTGATAAACTAGAATGGGAATAAAACATTTAATTTAGGAAAACCATTAATCACATGATATTATTTCCATAGTTTCGAAGGCATTGCTGCCAAGATCATCTTAGTTGACAAAGTCCCTTTCTGAATCGAGTTCACTCCTCGTTCCAGTCCTATATCATAGAACAAGATTAACTTACCATTCCTGCCATGTCTATATCATGAGATATAAATCTTTACCCAATGCATTGGAAGGAGATATAGGTCCCACACATCTCATAATGAAATCATTTTTACTTGTGCCACAAAATAAACTTAAAACATTCGTCATAACCCAAAGAATAAAATGGGTTTCATAAATATCATCCCATCATCACATAATCCATATAAAACAAATGGATATCATTTCATCATAAGAAAAGTGAAATAATGTAAATAATAGAGACATTATACTTGAAACGTACACATATTAAATAATATCATTTTATATGGAAAATGGTTTTAATAAAACACTTGAAATGAATTCTTGAGGAAAATATACTTTCTTCTTCAAAATAATTTTCTTTCCACAAAATTCCATGAAGTTTTAAAATAAAAGGATTTTGTTGAAAATAGTAATGAAATATTTTATAGTAATCTTCTTAAAAATAATGAGTTATAAAACCATAAAAATCTGTTCATGCCGTATAAGTTTAAAAATAAATATTCTCCTCGAACTTTTGTCGGAAAAGTCAAAAAGTACCTCGTATGGTAAAAAAAAGAATGATTCTTTCCAAAACTTGTGGTAAAAGTTATAAAAGAATAAAAATGAATTTAAACATACATGGAATAATAATAAACATTTTATGAAAACATTTTTAGAAAACATGGACATGGATGATAAACATAACAATAGTAAATACTTTAGAATAAACAATCTCGGATAAGAATGAGATTGGAATAATTATCCCTTACCTTATGTCTGATATGCTTCATATTTATTCAAAAATCTTGTATAATGATTTAAATAATGTCATTAACTTATTATAGAATCATATTAATTGTTTTTATAACATATATGGTTCACTTATGACTTTATATTACCCGTTCTTTTGTAAATTCCATGTTAAAGCAATGTTTTGGTAAAATCGTTTCATTTATCGTATGTGTTTCGACTTGTTGTTCTTGATATTATTAATTATATCCTGATTTAATTAATTCCAGAATTTAAAACATGATTTATATATTATATATATTCAGAATATACATATATATAATAGATCGATAAATGGAAAGAAATATACCGTTAATGGAGATGGTAGGCCGTACGACGCATGAACGCTGTTTTTCGTCACCTTATTGAATTGAATGGAATTAAGTAGATGAAATACACACATATATATATATATATATATATAAATAAACCCAGTAGCATTATTATGTCATATTTTTCATGATTACTTATTATATATACTTTATAATCATTCTAGAATTGTTAACATGGAAAATGAATCTCATTGCGTCGTGGTGATGGTAATCTGTACGTACGCACAAGCGATGATATTGTACCCATATTTAATGAATGGGATTGGATTGGATGATATATTATCTTAGAATTAGTATGATTTTATAATAATCATATATAGTTATTCTTTACACCATTATAACCATCTATGTACGGTGGTGGTGAAAAAACTGATTACACCACGGCTTGGAGACGGTATTCCGTACGTATGCACGCGTGGTGGTTTCGTTTTCCATAGGATGGATAGAAGGTGAAATATGGTTGTTTCATATTTATAATAACATATCAGTATATATTTAATACTTATGTTGTTACTTTATAATGAAACAAATAAAGAAGAGGAAGTAGAATAAGAAAGAAACTTGAAAGAGTCGGTAGAAGAGATTACCTCTTCCTCGACGCACCTCCTTTAAACTTCTTCTTAGAGCACTAGAGTTGGTCTTTTGATAAGACCAGAACCTCTATTATGTAAATATAGAGGTTGAGAAGAGTAATTTTCAGGGTTTGGATGAGCTTCAAGGCTCAAAAGGGTGTGAAGAGAAGAGGGAAGGGGTGCCCTTTTTATAAGGGAGGAGAGGGGCACCATTGAAAAAACTTAAAATATTATTTTATAATAAAGTCATATTCGGTTTATAATAGATCCAAATTGATTTATTTAGAAGATAAAGTGGGGATAGGTCTAAATCCTCTCAACCAATAGGATTTATACAAGTTTATGTTACTATTTTATCCTTATAATTTAGATTTAACTCTAAGTTAAATAATTTAACTTTTACAATGTCTTTTTCTTTTCGTACACTATATGGTTAATAAACTTACTATAACAAGCCAAAAGAAACCCCAAGTGGTTCATTATTAATATATATATCCTTATATAAGTCATTTGGCCGAACCTTAGATTTTTAGGAATAAAATAACAATTAATAATATAATATTTGTTTTAAAAATTATTTTATGTCAATTTTGACACTATTTGGAACTTGATTTTTGTGAAAACATAACAGCATGATTAGTTAGAAAAAAGTTAATTAAATCAATAATAACATTTCATATTAACCTATAAAATTAGTTTAATTCATAAAAAGTCTAAAATTACATTTATATGGGTATTTATAACGTCAATTATGTTAATATTTTATTAGTAAGGTTATTACTGCATTATCAATGTGTCATAAATAAATTAAATTATTTAATGTATAAAAATTATAGGTAAAATAAAATTATGTGGAAAATCTTTTTAGATTTCTAATTAATATTTATATTAGAATTTATCTTACGTATAACCCTATATTAAAAATGTTTTAGTTATTAAACTTTGATTTTAACTATTTTAATTATTCTTTAAATAAAATAATAATAAATGTCCTAATCTAATCCAAGTTGACATAAAGAGTAATATTTTATCCCTAAGGTTTTTTTGGTCAAACTACACTTATCCAATAGAATTAAGACATGTGTTAGGGTACTAATAATATCATTTTACGCTTAATTACCCTATTTACTTTTGACCGTGGTAAATAAAAGAAAAAAGTTACTATTCACCAAAAATTATTTTTATCTTATTGAACCACATTTTACTCCTTGATATTAACCATGTCTCTTGGATTTTCGAAATTCCACTCATAGAAGTGGTAAAATTATGTTTTATGTAAATTTTCAAACTCTCCTAGGAGGTGAGTAAAAGACGGTGAAAAGTTCAATTAAATTTTAATATATCTAAAATTATTATAAAATGACTCCAATGAATTACACTGAACTTATATAGGTATTATGTATCAATTTTTACCAAAAATTTTTTAAAAAAAATACATAATTATTTATATAAAAAGTCGGTTTTTAAATAGTAACCCAGTGTTTTCACTATTCATGAAAAATTGACTGTTTTTAGAAAAATACCAAAAATTCACCCTAGGCTAATTTCGATATTACGAATCCAAAAATGAAGTCCATTTTGAAAAATAAATTTTATAAAATTTCAAAAATTTGGCATTACTATTTATAACATCTATTTCATAATAACATTACAATAATATATCGTTTAGTGAAACTCGGTATTGCGTATTGCACACACTGTCGAGGAAGGTCTTGATTGTGTGTAATGCAAGCAAATCTAGGGATGCGTGTAGTGAAAGATCTATTTGGTGTTGCGTATAACATGATCAAAACATATTTCATTTATACATTAAACAAAATCTATACTTAATGTTGCGTAAAATAATTTCCACAAAACGAATATGAAATTGTGTGTAACACGATCCAAGAATAGTGTTGCGCATACTGCAAGCTAATGTGGTGTTGAATATAGTGCAAGATAATTTTGGTGTAGCGTACAACACAAGACCTCAATGAAAAAAAGGAATAATTCTCATAAAATCTCAGGTTGTTACAAAGAACCTCTAAATACACATCCAATGACCAAATTATCATTCAATAAAATGAGCATCCATAAGGTATTTTATACCAAATGTCTAATAAATCCATAATCAGACCAACTATTGCAGTCTCACCTCTATATTAGAATTCCCACTGAGGTAAAAATTCACCCAATAACCAAAAAAAAAATAAAGGTAATTAAAATAATAGATAATACAAAAAATCTATAGAAAAAAATATACCACTATTAGTATAACTAATCTTTGAAATAAAACCACATATAATTTTGTATTTCTATAAATTGACATTAGACCCAATGAGGTCAACTATTTCTCTAGAAACCCAAATTCATAAAATAATAATAACCTAATGTTTTTTTGAATCCATATAGGTAGGACATGGGAAATAAAGAGGAATGGATAATTAATCAATCCTCCATGTTATAATGATCATATTCAGTAGTATGGAATTGGGAATCCTCTATAGGGGTTGATTTGGTTCTAATTATTTTATTCAAGCCTCCATTATAAAACCACTCTATGTTACTATAAATACCATAACCATGACAGGTCTTCATATCTTTCAGAAACAAGGTATTCTTATGACCCAAAATTCTATACTGAGGGATGACTAGGGTCCTACCCTAAAAAGAAGCTAATGAAATATTAGAGGGACCTTGATACCACAAATTATCTCCTCAAACTCAATTCATGAAACCTTTCCATTTCTAGAGCTCCATTCTTCCATTCTATAAACAAAGGAAGAAGCATTTACCAAAAACATTCACACCAATATTGTTACAACATGAACATCTGTCCCAACCACTCATGCCTAAGAGGTCAAATTAAACTCAAATATCCTCATTTAATGATAAATACAAATAAATGTTTCAAAATACTAATCATTTAGGGAATCATCCAATGTTAATTCTAGTTGATATGGGACTTAATTAATAAAATTTAAAATGTACTCCAACACCGACTAATTAACATGTTGGGGACAATATTACTCTAATAATATATCCAAATTAAAGTCCTTATATAAATAATTCTAGATAGATATAACATTAAAACTCCCTTTATAATTATATAATCAAGGATAAATATGAAAATTTACTTCCACTATTTCCAAATCAAATGTTTAGGCATAAAGGTTTATAAAATTATATTGAGAGACCCATGAATCTCTTGAAGAATAAAGATCCTTTTGATACCCTTCAATAACCTGTTTTCTTTATAAGGATTTAGATGACCATAAAATAGAGAGGGATTTAACTTATTTAACTCTAGAAGGAAATATAGAGGTTGATCAATTAAATAGTTCACTATAGGATAACCAATAATAATTTCCTCATTTTAATCCATCAAGACTTGTTGGAGGAATACTCTAAAGAAAAATAAAATCATAAACCTGATCAATAGTAATCAAAAATAAAACCATACCTAGTCTAAAGTAAAACCCTTGATAAAAAACACTCAGTAAGAAAAAATCAGAACCAGTCAAATGAAACAAAAAACTCTATTTATAATTTTTTAAAATATAAAATCATATTTTTCAATTTTTAAATCATTTTTAATTTCTATAAAATTATTTATGAAAATAAGTTATTCATTTAGAAGAATCAAGTTTATTTTAATTAAATTTATAACACCTCCTTTAAAATATAAAATTTTTACATACTACCAGAAAAACTTGATTTATATCATGAAACCCATTTATGATTTTCAAATACAAATTTTTTTCCTATTGAAACCATCATTCACCATTCCAAATAAAAAATCCACTTCACCATATTGAAAGAGTCGCTTAATTAATTTCAAAACTAATTGTATAAATTTAAAAATATGAATCATTATTCAAAATATTATAGATCCAAAAATGAAACCTCAAAATAAATAAAATTATTTAAGAGGAAATAATGTCCATTCATTCACTAAAAAAATTAATTGGAAGAACTTGATCCAGTCATGTTTTTCCACTTAGACTTATTCCAAACCATGTACTCCAACACTACATTTTTTTTCCAGACCCAAAAATATCACCAAGTACCACTAGTTTTACTCCCATAGGAATACCCAAAACAATATTTAAAATTTTAAAAATCTATATTATTTTAAAATAATATGGGTACTATCAATAAATATAAAAAAATATGAAAAAGATATAAACTTGAAAACTAGGAATTATAGCTGAACATGACCTAGAACTAAAGGCACTGAATGAGAAAGAGCTCACAAGGATCTACCCACACATACCTATCAAATTTCAATATCCCTATCTCCAATATACCATTACTTCTCAAATAAAAAAGGGAATTATGAAATGTAGGGCGTCTTAATAAATTATTCCCTCATAATATTTTATCATGAACCAAATACAACCCCCTAGAAATGGGTACCCAGGCTAACACATGAAATACCTAAAGGGTGTTACCAATCCCCATGAGATGTAAACTAGTTCTTAAAAACCCGATAACTGACACTTTGGAATTTTCTCACCTAATAAACACAAATTCAACATAATAGAATCCTTTTTTAATTCCTAACATACTCCATACATTGGATGTAGCAACCCACCCCAGCAGCCTAAAGCCTGTGTCATCCAACCCTTAAATTGGAATAATATTCAAGTAAATCACGTACAAAAGTACCAAAAAATTTAGTATTCTTGTTAAACTAGATACATAAAAGTGTATTTTATTTAAAATTAATACACAAAGTACAACATAATATTTTTTTCGATAATAAATTTATTCCATCCAGCGTATCCTTGCATATATATTTTTAGCACACTTTAAGGAATCCTAGGGAAATAAAACATTAAAAAGGTGAGGTCAAATTATTATTAAGGGTAAGTACAAAAAAATAAATATTGACTCAATTGAGAATAATCAATATAGAAAGTTAAATAACTTATAACACATACCATGTAATCATTATCTAAGAAGAAAGTGACTAAATAATATAGAAAGGAAAATAACTAAAAATACATCCCATTTAAATAAGTATACAAGGCACAATCAACATGGAAAGGTAAATAAATAAAAAATGTCATTTAATTAATAAAATGAGAATAAAATACATCTGTTGACTTTATCGTACTGAAAATATCATGGATAATAAATAATGATTCTGAATGAAGGAAATGATTAATTATCGAAATTCATGTTTAACAGGAAAAATATAAATTTTCTATAAATACCTTTCATAAGATGGTTTATCATAATATTGGAAATACCTTTCACAAGTATATTTAAATTTGTGGTTAGAAAACTGTATATTCTATTTGGAAAAGACCTCTAAGGGTTTATTGCAAACTGATTTCATCTCATGGGACTACTGATGAATCAAGGGGATTACATTAAACTGTCCCCAACTTGTGTATTTCATGTTGAAATCATTCCATATATATCTAATAATATATTTAATTCTACAACAATGTTCCTTAAAAAATATCCATATTAAGTAAATCATACATATTTATCAATATTTCCATTACAAGTAAAATAAGTCTCAAAGTAAACACCATATGTAAAAATGATATATGGTTTAGACAGTAAACATATCTACGATAAATGATATGAATAATTAGGGGAAATTCAATGTTCAATAATCATAGAAAATTTAATATTTCAAAGGGACTAAAAAAAGAATCTAGTAAGTGAATGTTAATACTATCCTTAGTTAAATTAATCAAAAACCATCCATAGGAAGAATAAGGATGGTATCAATACAACATATCACAAGTAGAGTAAAAATAAAAGTTTTTGTTGTTGTTGATGAATATAAATATTAGAAAAATAACTATTAGAAACATTAAAGAGGAAAATATCCTCTTTAATTAGAAAAAATATTTAAAAATACTTTTCTTTGAATATACATATATATTTTAGAAAGTATCCTTTTAGAAATTCAATGGAAGCTTCTATGAAATGATGATGAGTAAATCCTTATTATCTATAAAAGGTAAAAAGAACATCCTTTTTCATGGTAAAAAGTTTAGAAAAGTTCCTTGTTCAAAAATAGACAAGTAGATTCGTTTGAAAAAATCTGTGAAATAAAAAAAGAGTAAAAATTAATATAATAATTTTTTTTATAAATGTGAAAAAATATTTTGAAAATATTTTTAGAAAAAATTAGGATTAAGATAAAAAACGTCCTCTTATTAAAGAGATAAATAGAGTTGTATTTTCTTAAATACATTTTGAGTTCCGAAGAGTAGGAAAAAAGGTTCTATTACTTGAAAAATGTCATTAATATCTATAGGAAAATAAAATGAAATGATTTATTAAATAATGATACAATAATTTCATTTAATGGAAATTTAAGTGTAAACAATCTCAAACAAAATGAGATTGTGATGTAAACCCTTGAAAAGACCATAACATTGTTGTGAGAATCAATAAATAAATAAATTAAGGGTGTTAAATGTAAATTCACATAAAACAAGTGTAAATAAGTAAATAAATATTAAATTTTTTTAAACACATAATATTATAATATTAACGACATCAAGGAAGTAATATAAACCAATGAAAATAAATCAATTTTTGAAATTCTTTACCACTTGGTAACTTTTAATTAGAACCCCCATATAAGGAATCATTCAAATTGAAACTCAAAATAAAATTAATATAAAATAATTCATGATATAATATATCAAACTGTTTTTTAGATACACCACACAAAAAGAATTAGGTGGTGAATTTGACATTTATCTCCATGATGTAAAAAGTGATATGAAAATCCATTACCTTAAGTTATCTTTTGGTTGAACATCATATAAATTTATGTATAATGGTTTAAAAAAAGTAAATAACTTAAAAGAACCATAATCATATTTATAATATCACATATAATCTTATTATAACATCTCATTGCCCTTTTGTTAATAACCTTTCATTATTTTCACTATTATAGGTGTTAATTTCCTAGTTTGTCGAGTATGATTTAACTTGTTATTTTTGGTCCTATTGCTTATATAATTATTTAATAATATAAATAATTTAAAATATGATTTAAATATCATATATATTTAGTATATATGTATTTATACTAATCCATAAAATTTTTATATAAGAAATGAAATACGTCATTCATGGAGATGGTAGTCCATATGTACTCATTAATGCTACTTCCATGTCTTTGTCATATTTAAAATAAATAAAAGTAAATGATATATAAGTATATTATAATTATTGAATAATTTTTATTTCATATATTTCATATAGGTTTATTAGAACTATCCTTTATATGTTCTATGTATAGTGTGAACGAATCACATCTCTTTGAGGATGCAGTAGTCCACACCTCCACTAACCATGTTATCGTATTTACACAAAAATGGAAAGAATTAAGTTATATGTTATATAAATATTAAATAATTACGAATAAAAAAATATCACATATATCATATGAAAATATTTTTTCCATCATAATTACAAACTATGATAGGTGGTAAATAAAAAAAACAAATGAAATCATTTTACATGGTGGTTGTTCTCCGTACACGAAACGTAAGTTTGTTACCCATTTGATGGATGCATGTGTAGTTTTAGGTCTAAGACTTAACATAAAAACATATAAGTATATTTATTATTCTTCAATAATTATATAATCATGATATAAAAAAATTTAAGGGGTGGAGAGGTAAATGAAACAAAAGTGATCATTGAAGAAGGTTACCTCATTTTTAGGTAACTCTATTTGGTTTAAACCAATAGACATCCTTGGTTTTATTCCATCAAAAAGTGTGTCTTATTTGATGAGTTGAGGGATGTTTTTATATTATTTAGACTGATCTTGGGACATCCAAAGGGATTTATAGGTGTGAATAAGTTGGAGTGGTGAGTTCATTTTTATTTTGGAAGAGGAGTAGAATTCATTTAAAGTTTTAAAAGGTAATTCCATCCACATTTTTCTCATGTAAAGATGATAAAATATTGACATAAATTTGATAAAAGGTATGATAGGTTATAAATATTAATATAAAATGTATTTTTGGCTAGTTTCTTGGTCATTTTTGGCCATATGTTTAAGGTTTAGTCCTTTGTTAAGCAAATTTTTCTCTTCGTCACTATAATTAATTTTAATTACCTTCACTAATATTTTTTTGTAAAAAATTCAATTGGATATATTAAAAATTAGAAATTATTATGTTTCCAAATATATTATCCATTGTTATAAATTCAATCCACAAAATTGGTAGAAATCTATTTAAAATTATTCCTGTATATGAGAGAAAACATTAGGTTTCTAAAGTAAAATGTTCAAAAGTTTTCTATGTTTTTATATTCCATTTCAAATTGAAATTGATTAAAATTAAATAAATTGGATTAATTTATGTATAATTTATCTAAAAAAACTCAAAAACCATTCAAAAATATAATTTATGCTTATAAATAAATTAGATGAAAAAGAAGTTTGGAATTAAAATTCAGTATTTTTCACTATTCATAAAAAAATGAATCTTCATAGAAAATACCAAAAATTCACCCTAGAATAATTTTTTTTGATTCGAAATATGAATTTTATTTTTAAATATAAAATTTATAAAATTTTAAAAAATTGTATTCATAATAGTTTCACCATTAAAAGGCGATAAAACTATCTTTATAAAATATAAAGTTTTATGTGTAAAATTGGGTTTGTTTTAATATTATTTTTTTCGAATATATAAGATGAATTTAAAAATATTTTTTTGAATAATTAATATATTTATTACATTAATGTCACTAACTAATATAGTAAATTTTATTTATTAGAATAAAACACACATGTGAGCATAAAAATTGTTTCTTTATATTCAATTGGTTGTTTATATTCATTTATAATTATTTAGTATCCTATTAATGCATTTTATATTTTTATAAACCAAATATTTTAATAATTTAGTTAATACTATACATAAACAGTAATATAACATCAAGGTTATATCTAATTATATTAAATAATAATATTTTAATAATATACTATTATTCTATAAAATTGGGTCTTCAGGGTAACATAAGTTATCAAAGAAACTCATTGTTGAGTGTGACACAATCTATATTTCTATTTCATGCATTAAAATCTATATAATATATTAAATTTTTTTAAAATATAAAATATACCATAAAGTCTTGAGTGGTTATATGCTATCAAATAATAGTTACTCTTTTAGAATTTTCAGTATGTTACATTCTCCCCACCTTAAATAAATTACGTCCTCATAATTTATACTCAGTCTTATTAATAAATTATGTGATATTACCTAAGTTAAAATACTACATCAAGAGATGGGTTCCTAAAATATCCTATATAAAAGAGATAATGAAAAGTAAAAATTTTACATGGAATAATATATAACTATCTATCTAAGTAGGAGAACATTAATGGAAAGTAGTGATATGGACTAAGAGGAAAAGCATGAATATTTATAGGGAGTGATTGAGGAAATTAGTCATAAACAAGTGAATGATCAATATAAAGTTGAGGCCTCAAAGACATAAATTTTTATGTATTTAAAATAGCATTGGTTCAATAAATAGTAAGGTATTAAGACAACATATTTAAGGTCCTTTCTTAATTTTGAGTAACTATTTTACTGCCAAATAATATAAGTAAATATACATACTTGATATATTTTTATTTTATTAACATAATTTTCATTCTTTGTTTTTACTTTTAACAATTTCAAATTTATCCATTACTTCAAGATATGGATATCCAAAAATGAACATTGATTCCTAGGGAACTAAAATACACTTTTAATAGATCTTAAGGCCCATAAAATGGATAAAACTATTTCCACTTGTATCTAAATATTTTTTAAATCCTATATGGTAAATAAATTTATCTATAAACCTAAAAAGTAATACTATAGGTTAATAAATAATAATTACTTGTCAATTAGTTATCTAAAAATAAGGACATTTTAACCAGGACATTCTGTAGGCTACTGGTTGGTATTGAACCCTTATCATAATTCGTTCATGGGTTCAAGTCTTGTGGTCTGATCAGACTTGATGGATTTCCACCCGACATATAGGTCTTAATTTTATAAAACAAATTAATATAATTTCCAAAATAAAGGTGATGGAAATCCTTGAAATTTATTAAATATAATCTTAACTAAGGTTTTCAATACCATCCCAATACATAAAGTCTTCATACATTTATTTCCACATATTTCTTTCCTTGGTCTAGAGATTATCCTTTGCAAGAAGTAATTGACTCGGGTAATGCCTGGGTTCCCCACATTTAAGGCAATGAAAAATAAAAGTATTCTTAGGATTTTATTTATTTCCTTATATATTTTCCTTAATTTCTCCTAAAAAATTATATTCACAATGTATTTATTTCCCAATATAACATTTCCTCATTCCATTGATACAATTTCCTAGGTTCCTCCTTCCATATTTCATGAATTATGGAAATTAGTCCTTCTTTTCTATATGGTCTCCACCAATCGAGCTCTTAGAAACTTCTATCATTACCTTCTTTAGAGGATTTTGGTGTTGGTTAAGGTATATGTTGTTAATATTATTTTAAGAAAACTAATTAGGCATAAAAATGATATCTTTTACTCCTATCAACACCTCATTTGGTTACTCATTATAACCACCTTGTCCTTTATATTCAATGTTAATATGACTCCTTCAGGTTCAACCAATTACTAAAATCATAAAGCATAGTATGAGTAAAAATAGTCATAGTGAGATAAATGTATAATAATTTATAGGATATCTAAATCACGACACCATATTTTCAATCTAAAAAACCTTAGGTTTAACCTTGGTATTTTATTTTAATCTTATATTAAAAGCACTCATAAGGGTTTATAAATAAAATGTAAATTGTCCTAAGCATATCCCCAAGGATTGTCAAACCAGGTGCACATTAATTTTCATTACCATATACCAAGTTATGCTTGGGTCAAGACCAACACACCTCTTCAGAGTTGTTACCCCTAGGTAAATCTATGTGAGAACCACATCCACTTGCAAAATCAAGACATGGATGTATTTCTAGGAATATACACAAAATATATACCTTATCAAAATTCTAGGATGTTCTTATGTACTTGTCCACAATATCTATCTTTATGTTATGTTACCCAATCAGTGTTTTCCTAATTTTAGTTCCCAAGGTTTCTACTCTCCCACATTCAATACCAACTATAGAGACCGAACCCAAAAATCCTATAGCTAGTGTCATGCTACCTTTACATTATCATAAGATACAAGTAAATTGTTTCCCAACGGATTGAATAGTTTAGCAGTCCTGGTAAACTAGATACATACATGAGTCTTGTATTTAAAATGAATACAAAAATCAAAACATAATTTTTTTTATAATAAATTTATTACATATAGAGTATCCTTGCATATATTTCTCAGTACACTTCAGGGAATCCTAGAGAATGTAAAAATTATAAGGGTGAGATCAAATGATCAATAAAGAAATAATTAATCAATGTGAATAATCAACATGGAAAGGTAAATAACTAAGAAGACATTCCATGTAATCACTAACCAAGAATGAAGTGAGAAAATAATATGGCAAGGTAAATAACTGAAAACACATACCATTTAAATAAATAGATAATGAATAATAAACATGAAAAGATAAATAACTAAAAACACATGTCATTTAATCAATATAATGAGAAAAAAAAATTCATTTATAGACATTTTCATAGTGAAAATCTCATGGATAATAAATACCGAATCTAAATGAAGGAAGTAATTAATTATTGAATGTCATGTTTACAAGTCACATGACACCTTAATATTAATAATATAGTATACCATACTAATATCAAGACCTTTCACAATATTATTTAAATATGTGGGTAGAAATCCATCTATTTTATTAGAAAACAAACTCGAAGGGTTTCCCTCTAAATGATATCGCCTCATTAGATGACCGATGTGTTAAGGAGCTTACCTTAAATAGCCCCCAACCCATTTATTTCATTTACAAAGCATTACTCCAATATAGAATAGTTGATTTAATTCAAAAAAAATATTCCTTATCAAATATCCATATTGCGTAAAGTATATAGATTTATCAATATTTCCCCAAAAAATAAAATAACTTTCAAAGTAAACACCATATGTAAAAATGGTATAATGTTTAGTCAATGAACATATATATGATAAATTATATGGATAATTAGTGGAAATTTATCGTTTATGTATCATAGGAAATTGAATATTTCAACAGGATTACAAAACTGAATCAAGGATGTGAATGTTAATACTATCCTTGGTCAAATAATAAAAAAACATATAGAGAAAGTGTTGGACTCCTCATGTACTAATCATGTTTTAATGATCACAAATCCTATTCAACCTTGTAAAATCCTATAAATTATATCAAATCATGTGTATTAATGTTTAAATTATTCTCATGTTTTAAGAAGATCCATTCAAGATATTAATTGCTCTATATTCAATTTGATTACTTTATACTATCTTTTGACTCACTTTATAATGATTTATCTAACAAATGATTATATATAATCTATTCTATTATCATAATTGCTTAAGTATGAATATCGTTATCTTGAAAAGTTTAAGACCCTATCAGTCTAACACTAGTTATGTCTTTCTGGAACCGTGACCGCGAGACACCATGACCGCGAGACACCGTGACCACGAGAGACCGTAACCACGAGACAACATGAAGCCGACACCGTGACCACGAGACAACATGAAGCAGACACTGTAACCATGAGACACCGTGAAGCAGACACCGTGAGCATGAGACACCGTGAAGCAGACACCGTGACCACATGACACCATGAAGCAGACACCGTGATCATGAGACACTGTGACATTCAGACACCGTGACCAATCCAGACACTGTGTGAAGGAGACACCATTTCCATGACATACTGTGACATCATTTCTTAATATGTTTTGTCATCTTTCAATTTAATATATAACAGTCATATTTGAAGATTTTAATGCACTGATATAATTAATGTTTCTTTGTAGACATATCATCAGATAATATGAGGTACGTGGAGCAGAATACATGAAACCTGTTTGCCCCAACACATGCTTTCCAAGATAAAAGAAAAGTGCATCCCATAAATAAGATATAGATGAGAAAGAAAACCAAGTGGGTGTGAGAAAAATATCAAAGAACACACTTAGAGATTTTTTTAAAGAAAGACATATTACGTGCAACTCAAAGTAGCTGATGAATAAAAAAAGCATATTTGAAGCCTAGAGAACATATTCACACTGTAAATCCTCACGAAGAACACAAGCTGAATCAAGACAATCTATTTTACAGACGAGTACTCAAATTATGCATCTGTTTAATATCAGATGTCCAAAGCTCTAAAGACCGACACTCATAGCACTTCTAAACCTATCTCAATATTTCTGCTCTGATTGTGTATCTTTTTATTAACATTCAAGCAAAGTGTGTTTTCGTATTATACCACACTCTGTCTCCCACATTAAACTAAAGGATACAAGATATCCATACTCAAACACTCTATTTACTCTTGTGTATACCCACAGATAAATGTGGAAGAGGTCCCCATGTGGCTTGGTAGTTTGAACCCATGAAGAACTGTGGAAGAGGTCCCTATGTGGCCTAGACAGTCCTACGTATTATTGTTTACCCCAATCCAGGGTGTGGATCAATGTTTATTTATATAAACTACTTGGTGGAAGGTGATCACCAAGTGGAGTGGATTAGGTCTTAGATTGAGACTGAACCACTTGTTTCATATCCACTGTGTAGCTTAATTTAATTTTCTCTATTTTACTTCTTTTCTTCATAACTCAAGAATCCCTAAATTCACTTTGATAGTTAGTCTTGGAAAGAAGTTATAACTATCTTTTATTACTATAATAACTTAAAAAGTAGTTTTAATAATTAATATTAAAAGTACTGAGAACTAATAAATCTTCCAAGAAGTTATTTAAACAGTCAAAATCTTATAATAGTATAACCTTGATTAACTAGACTGTATCTAGTATTTTGGGAAAAACCTTTTTGAAATAATTTTGTGGAGAAATTTTTATAGTTACTCAATTCACCCCTCCCCTCTTGAGTAATCTACTTCAACTAATAAAAATAATAAGTATTGTATTAATAAAACATATCTCAAGTGGAGTCAAAATAAAAGTTTTGGGTCATTTATTAATGTAAATATTACAAAAAATATATTTTAAAAGAATTCACGAGGATAATATACTATTTAATTTGTAAAATATTTTTAAAATCCTCTGCATTGAAAATATATTTAAAACAATTCATAACAAAGTATGCTTTCAAACATGAAAAGTAAGCTTCGATGAAATTACAGTGAGTAAATCCATATTGGCTGGACAAGGTAAGAAGAACATTCCTTTTATATGGTAAAAAGTTTGGAAAAGTGAATTATTCAGAAAGTGACAAGAATATTCATTTGAAAACATTTTTAAAATAAAAAGGGGTTAAATATTAATTAATAAATCATTTTTTAAATGTATAAAAATATTTTTGTAAACATTTTCAGAAAATAGTGTTTTTATAAGAAAACAGGTTCTCCGAATAAAAAAAGAAATGATGTTGGGTTTTCTTAAAAATAGGTTCTAAAACATTTGTAGTACCAAAGACTAGAAAAAATGTTACTATTACATGAAAAAGGTCCTGAATATCTAAATTAGAATAAAATTAGAGGATTTATTAAACAATTATATGATAATTTTCTCTAATTTAAATTCAATTGTAAACAATACCGAACATAATGAGATTGTGGAGTAATCCCTTAAAAAGACCATAATGTTGTTGTGAGAATCAAAAAATGTTATGTGTGTGAAATGTAAATCCACATATTTTTTTGAAATAAAAAAATATATCATAAAAAGTGATTATGAACATAATATTATAATATTAATAACATTCAGTTAGTAATATAACCAAATAAAATGGAATCAATTTATGGAATTATTTACCACTTGGTAAGTTTTAATTAACAACCACCTAGAAGAAATAATTAAAATTGAAACTAAAAATAACAAATAAAATAATTCATCATATAATATATTAAAATGAGTATTATATACCACATAAAAAAGAAGAAAGTGGTGAATATTATTTTTATCTCATAGATGTAAAAAGTGAGAAGAAAATCCATTACCCTACATTTATTTTTTGGTGAACATCATTTAAATTATTCAATAATGGTTTTAAACATTCCACTAATTTATAAAAAACCATTTTCATATTTATAATATCATATATGATTTTATTATAACATCTCATTACCCATTTGTTAATATCCTTTCATTATTATCACTGTTATAGGTGTTAATTGCCTTGTTTGTCAAGTTCGTTTTAACATGTAAATTTTGATCCTATTAAATATATCATTATTTAATGATCTCAATAACATAAAAAATTATTTAAATTTTATATATTTTTAGTATATATATATTTATAACAATCCATAAATGTTTTAGATGGGAAATGAAATGCACCTTTTATAAAAATGGTAGGCCATACATACGTTTGAAAACTAATTCCATTTTGTTTGTATTTAAAAGAAATAAAATAAAATAATATATATGTATATAATAATTAAAAAATAATTTTTATGCCATATATTTAAAATTTTATTATTAAAACAATCCTTTATATGTTCCATGTATAGTGTGAATGAGTCACGTCACTTTGAGGAGGCGGTAGTCCACACTTCCCCAAACGATGTTATCGTATTTACACAAAATGGACAGAATTAAGGTATATATTACATAAAAATTACATAAGTTTTAACAAAACATAAATATCACATATATAATATATAAATAGGGTTTCCTTTATAATTCTTGACCATGAGAGGCGGTAAATGAAAAATGAATGAGATCGTTTCGCGAGGCGTTACTTCACCGTACACAAATGATAAGTTCGTTACCCATTTGATAGAAGTGTGTGTAGGTGTAGGTTGAACTATTTACATAAAAAATTATCAGTATATTTAGGATAATTATTTTATTATATAATCATGATATAAAAGTAATTTAATGTGTGGAGAGGTAAATGAAACAAAAGTTATAGTTGAATAAGGTTACCTTGTTTTTGGAAAACTCGTTTTTTGTTTATACAAAAATATATTCCTTGGTTTTCTTTATTACCAAATATAGGATTATTGGATAATGGAAGGGATGTTTGGTGATTATATCAGAAGATTTTGGGCCAACCAAAGGAATTTATAGGTGTTAATAATTGGGAGGGGTGAGTGCCTTTTTTATTGTGGAGCTGGAGTGACATTCTTGTAAAATTTTAAAAATGGTATTCTACCTTTGTTTTAATTAGTTTAATTTATTAGAATAAAACACCCTTGTGAGCGTTTAATCATTTTATTTATATTCAGTTTGTTTTTATATTCATTTCTAATTAATTACTATTTAATGAATCCATTATTTATTTTTATAAACCATATATTTTCATAATTTATTTAATACTATTTGTAACCTCTAATTTAAAGGCTAGGTTTTATATTATTATATTAAATAATAAAATTTTAATAATTTATTTCTGTTGTGTAAAACTCGGTCTTACATGTTACACAAGCTACTGATGAAACTCGTAGTTATACAAAACACAAGCTATAGTGGTATTTCCTCTATCTAATGCTATATAATATATTAAATTTATTTACAATATCAAATATACCATAAATTACTAAGAGGTTATATGGTATCAAAAAAAAGTTACTATTTTATAATTTTTGGGGTGTTACATAGGATGTCCATGCATGAGAAAAAACAATTTAACTGTATATACAAATCCAAAAAGGACATAATAACTAATTTAAAAACTATCTCTAAAATAAATATAAAGTATAAAACAAAATCATATACAAGGGAGAATGAATTGGTTGACACAACTGCAATTAAAAAATAAGTCTTTAAAAAAATACTCAATGCCGTATCTGTATACCGGCATGGTCACTATCGAATCCAAAGACCGCAACCATTCCATAAGCTTCAAAAAATTAAACACATAACCTAAAAAATTAAAAAGGAGTCATAAAATTTATTATTAGACATTATAAATAAAAAAACCCAATGATTATATTTAAGAAAATATTTAATTAGTTCAATTTTGACCTACAATTTATAAATCATAGGGTATTCACTTTTTGATTAAAATTATATAAAAATTATTTTACCTTAATTTAAAAACTATTCCATTTAGGGGATTATGTTTACAAATTTTCAAATAATATACTCTGTATGAACATAATTTCTTTAAATGTCATTTGAAATGTGATTATATTTTGAAGTTAATGAAGGAGTGTAAAAATAATTTTTCTTAAAACCATGAATCGATAGTTTCCTCTTAAAAAGCAGAGGAGTTTTATTATAAAAAATCCCAATAATAAGAATGATAGTAAAAATGAGATGATGGTGATGAGAAAATAATATCTAGTCCACTATCATAGTAGTATAAGTAAATTAACCAATATAAAGAAACCAAGCACTAGTGATCAATTGAAATATTAGGAGTTGAGGGGAATTCTAAAACATACTAAATATGATCCATTATATTGGAATTCCTGAAAATATATATCTTCACTATCAATAATTCATTTTATAACTAGCCTAATAGAGTAGAAACCAACCAAATAAGGGTGTGATACTCATTATGTGTCACTATCCAGAACATTATCCAATGCTAGTGCAGTATGTGTTCTTGGAATCTAAATACAATATTCATTACACGGAACATAACTCACTACTAGACCTCACTCCTACAAAATCGTCTTAAGAATAATCCCTTAATCATAAGTTTATCAATATAATAAATGTGTCATATAACAGAGAAACTCTCATACATTTCAAATAAACAATATCATGGGTATATTCCAAGTTAATTTTCAATAAAATAAATTAACTCAATATATCAACTAGGCATCCAAAAGATATTTCAAAATCTAATTTATTAGACCCTTTTAAAATGAAATAATCACACTCATAAAATTCAAAGAAACATTTAGAAATAATTTTTTTGACCAAAACATATCCTGAAATTTTAGAATCAATTTATAATGGTCATTCTAAGAATACATCAAACACATGGCATGCATTGTTGATTAACATTATCTTTTTTTCTATGGAAACAATGAGAAATCCATTCCATTACATGATAATCAAATTAAAACCAAGATTTTATTGTGAATAATATTTAAGAAAATTTAATACTATCATTTCATATCTAATGTATTTTTTTACCCATCCAGCAAATCTTAATCTACCTCAAACATGTTTCTTACAAAGGTGAAGTGTTAATATAACTTTATAAGGAAAAAACGAACCTCAAATAATAGATCCAAAACCTAAAACCATGAAAAACTCAAAATAAAAATGATTAAATAGGAAAACTAGTGAACAGAGGCTTCAATACTACGTAAAAAATGTATAACAAGGAGAAAAATAGAGAGGTTGAGTTAAAAAAGATATCACTTTAATCAATTATCCTCAAATCATGAAGAAATACCTTGAAATCACAATTAAATAGAGGAAAAAAGAGGATGAAGGTGAAAAAAAGGTGTGGGAGTAAAATTATTGGATAGGGGAAGAATTTAGGTTTAAATTTAAATGTGGGTAGAATATGAATTTCATCTTTTTAAAAGTTCTGAAAGACTATAGAACTTATCCATACGGTTTACCAAACCATTCAAAAATTGTGCTCTACACATTAGAATCACCTATTCACTTTCATAGTTTGGAAAAATATTTTAGAAAACTAAGATATAAACATGTTATATGAATTTGATAAAACTATAGAAAAAATGCATGATTTTTAAAAGTTTTTCTCTAACCCTATTCATGTTATTCATCAAAACTGCTACACATAGAGATATCACATAGTTTATCCTATGTTTGACATGGATTTTAACTGATACATTCATGAAAAATTTGTAATAAACCATTTAAGGAAAAAATTAAATAGAAAATTCCCATGTATATGGTTACTAACATTTTTTCCCTAATCCATCTCCACTAAATGGGAGAAATAAGGATTTTTTTCCAAAACTAACAATTTACCTCTAAAACTCTCAGAAATCATAGACAAAGAAGGAAAATTGAAATTTGGTGTGTGATAAAACATTTTTGGTCAATGATATAAAAGTGGAAAATATACCTTGGCATTATAATTTTCTTAATCACAAACCCCATTACTCTATTCCAATGTATTATTCATAGAAACACTTTGTCTCCCACTTTTAGCTTAAAGTAATTGTAAAAAATATATGATGTTTTGTCAACTAATATTACCTCTATGGTGTTTATTAATGTATTGATGATTCTATATCATATATTATACAAGTTCATTTCTATTAATATTTTTTACACAAACATCATCCAAACATAAAACAGTATTATATCTCTTCTAATATAGTGATTCTTATAGTCCATGTGAATAATCAAGTGGAAAAACTATTTTTATGAGAACTGAACTCATGGAATATATTGATATAATACTCCATTTAAGTCCATAAATAAATATATCAACATTTAATTGAGTTTTTGAATGGTCCTTTATGATTTCCCATCAATCTGAGTGTGACAGGATGTACTAATATTCAACTTAGTATTTTGGGAATGTTAAAGACTTATATAGAACCTAATGGTTAGTCACATATCTTAATTAGATTTGATCGAAAGTGGTGACCCATGAATCCTCAAAAAATACTTCACAAATATCTTATAAATTTATTTGAGTGAGAAATCTTCCAAAATAGTGATAAAGCGTGTAGTCCTGCTGAGTTCATCCAGCAAAACCTATATAGAATTTTTTCATTTAGATATATTTGAGAGACCCATGATAAATCCCCATGGGATGTTCTATCATTTCAATATTTTTTTGGTTAATTATTACACAATCAATTTATACACATGATGAAGTAAATTGACATACCATGAACATAAAGATGTACTCATGAACCACCATCTTCATGTTTTCCCTCTAGAATATATCTTTATGATATCAATATATATTTTTTTATCCAAGATGGATAGAAAATGACAAGCTACATGCCTCATACAATAGATATTTCTTTATATCTATTGATTATGACACACACAGTATAGTTTCAAACCAAATAAATCCAACTTTATCAATGTTGAATTCAAAAATATTATCGTCATTTATTCATCTCATCTTCTTTTAAATATCTTAATAATCCCTTTGTGAATATTTTATCTTATCTTAGAAAGATATACTGAAAATAATTCAAGTATGTTATTATATCTTCCCAACCTTAATTATTTCTTGATTAATCCATATTATATCCATGAAAATAGAATATTTCTCAATTATTATCATTGATAGGGAAACATGTTACTTTATTTTAAAAGCATTGAATACCTTATAATCCATTTAGATATGATACTAAATTGAGAAATTATTGTACTTATTTAATTATAACCACCTTTGTTGATTCATGTTGATCTTATTCTATGTGAATATATAATTTAAAATCTTCCAATTGATATAATTTTCAAACATCACTCCATGTAGATACTCTCCCTACATCTTTATTCAACATATTACAACTTCTGAACCCAAATCATGTATTTTTTGGATCCTCTAAAGTATTTTAAATTTTAATGTGGTATATACTATCACTTATCATTTATCATGAGTATGAAACCTAGTAATTTATTTAAGACATAACTATATATAACAAAACCATCACTACTTAAGGGTATTTTGAGTATAATTACAACAATTGATCTATTATAATGATCCTTAAAAATATATTCACAATATTATATCTAAAATTAATTTAATCATTTTGAAAATTATTTATTTTTTGAGAAATAAATTCATGAGATATTTTAAACAAGCAATAAATAGTACCTCAAAAGCCAAGAAAACTATGTTTCTTTATGATATTGTTTTGGGTCAGTAAAATTTCACAATTTCTTTTGTGTTAGAAGTAAATATGCAAATCCCATCAATCATTCTTACATTCCCAAAAAATTTTGAATGCTAAATATAACAATCACACTTTTTGTACATAGAATTTAACTTCTATTTAATTAATGTATTCATAATAATAATTAGATAATAATGGTGTTACTATTTTCTCTTATATTATATGACTATATCATTAATAAATATCATTATTTTTTTCATTATACTCTCTAAAAACTCTTATAAGCAATCCAATAAATATTATAGAGGCTTTTATAAGTCCAAACGAAATCAATGCATACTCATATTGTCTATATCTCATAAAAATGGATATCTTCTGAACATTATATATATATATATACATATAAAATTAACTGATAATAACCAAATTAAATATATTCTTTTTAGAAGTATTGAACTCCTTAAATATGATCAAATAATTCATTAATCCATTGTAATTTATAATTATTCTTTATAGATAGATTATTGAGATATCAGTAGTCATTGAAAATCCACATTAATTAATGCTTATTTATAAAAATAGACTGTTTGTACCCCCACTGAGGTGTGTAAATTTTTTGTCAAAATCATCTTAATGTTTTTTGTTTATATCTTTTAATTCTATTGGGTCCATACTAAAGGTGATCTTGGATATAACTATTATTTTGGGTATGATCTCTATTAATAACTCTACGTCATGTTCTTAGGGTAGGCAATATAATTCATTGATAAATAAATATTGATATTCCCACATAATGGTATTTACATAAGGTTTATGATTTAATTTCTTTATAATGTGTAGAAACATATTCTTATTTATTGGGTTTTGAAACCCATACTGTTAGAATGATTTTCTAATGGATACTCATAATCTTCCTTCAAATTTTTATGAGTATAGGATTGTTTAAGATATGGAAATATAATAAATTTTCCCAAATGTTAATGCGAGAACTATATAATGAGACCCAATCCATGCCTAGTATAATATAAAATTATACTAATTTATTAATTATGAGATTCTTAATATTAATCCTACCTCATACAAAAAATATAGTGGAGTCCAACACTTGAGGTGAAATTATTGTACTAAAAGTTATTTTATTCAGATATCTTCACTTTTATGTGTCATATATGTGAGTTAATAGTTCTATAAAAATTAAATTATATAAAGGAATGAGTAGAACATAATTCAAATAAAACATTCACCATTATTGAGTGTATAGTGTGTATACCTTACACTAATTATTTTTGTTATTCCATTTCAGGTATAATAATAAGATATGATTTCACTTTCCTTCATGGATATTGAGGTTGTGTACATTGATTACACTTAATTTACCTTAGTTTAATTCACTGAATTACATATTTAACCATGTTCCTTGTAGTTAAATAAGTAGACCATTGGTGGTTAATTGGGTGATACATTCCTTTCTTCCATCACATGTCTTGGAGTCCTTATGTTTCTTTAACATTCATGATATTGATGCAATTATCTTCCATAATTGTTTAACTTCACCATTTCATTGAGCCAATTACCATGGAGTTTCTTTCCATATAATGTATATATTTACTATAATGTCTTCTTATATTCTTTATCATTTTACCCTCCAACATTAATTTTCATGAATCATTTCCTATCTTAATGTCCACTAGACCACTCTTTTGACTCTATGTCTACTTTGGGAGCATACCCAACAACTTCTTTATAACTACAAAAGGTTTCATATTTCTATATCCTTTTAGATAAATGGTTTTAAACAAGTAGACAATATTTTAATTATACTATTATTTTTTATAATAGTATCTTAGGAATACCTTTCAACCATTGTGAAATGTACCTCATATGTTGTGACATACTCTCTATAATTTTTCTTGAGATCTATAAATTTTATTCCCATATTAGGGTGAATATTTCATGGTAAATACTTATTATAAAATATATTTAAAATTATCCCCACTAATTTGATTCAACTTTATCCTTTTTCTTTATATTCTTGATCGGTTCCAACCATTGATTAAATTATGTTTTTAAATAGTAGAAGGCCATAGTAACAATCTTCTTCTTAGAACAATGAAATACAGAATGTATCTATTCCATGGAGTTAACCCATTGATATGAAATAAGTGAATCATAAGATCCATTAAATGAATGTGGTTATTAGTGAAATATGGATTCAATGTATATTTTCCTTCTATTGAGAGAAAGGGTATATTTTAATTGGTTTATTTTATTGTTCAAAACTTATGAAAACTGGGTAAATAACACTATGTAGTTTTAATTCATCATACCATTGGAATAATAATGTCATTTAGAAAAAAATTGTGTTTTCTATCACATGGGTTATTGGCATAGATTACCATGTTTCCCATAATTCTATAAAATATAATATGTTATAAAAAACATAATTTTATAAATAATGGATAAATAACATGAATATATTTACTGATGGGATAATTTCATGTTTCATTTGTTATCTTTTAATAACAAAATTAACAAATTAACAAAACCTTCCTTTTATTATGACAATATCAATACATATTTTTTATAAATAATTATTATATCCTTATGACTATAAGTAACAAAATAATGATATAATACTGAATCAAAAGGTTTAGTGTAATGACCCAAACAATCATTAATTAAAATCACTCTTTATCTAATTAAATGTCTTATTATGGTTATATAAAATGTGAAATTCATTGGTATTATGTTTTTGGATTTTAAAATACTATTATTGTAACACCCCGAGATTTTATGAAAAATATTATTTTTAATTTAATTGATGTCTTGTGTTGTACGCTAAACCAAAAGGAGATTTCAATACACGCATCCCTGACTTGGCTTGTATTACACTCAATCAAGACCTTCCTCGATAGCATGTGTAGTATGCAATACCGAGTTTCACTAAATGATATATTATTATAATATTATTATGAACTAGCCGTTATGAATATTAATACCGATTTTTTGAAATTTTATAAATTTTATTTTTCAAAATGGACTTCATTTTTTGATTCGGAATATTGAAATTAGCCTAGGGTGAAGTTTTTGTATTTTTCTGAAAACATTCAATTTTTGATGAATAGTGAAAACACAGGGTTACTATTTAAAAAACAACTTTTTATATAATTAATTATTTATTTTAATTAAAATTATTTTATGTCAAAATTGATACATAATACCTATATAAGTTCAACGTAATTCATTGGAGTCATTTTATAAAAATTTTTGACATATAAAAATTTTATTGAACTTTTCACTGTCTTTTACCCACCTCCTTGGAGAGTTTAAAAATTTACATAAAAAATAATTTTACCACTTCTTTGAGTGGAATTTAGAAAATCCAAGAGACATGGTTAATATCAAGGAGTAAATTGTGGTTCAATAAGATAAAATTAATTTTTAGTGAATAGTAACTTTTAACTTTTATTTACCACGGTTAAAAGTAAATAGGGTTATTAAGGGCAAAAATGATATAATTATTACCCTAACACATGTCCTAATTATATTGGATAAGTGTAGTTCGACCAAAAAACAACCTTATGGATAAAATATTACCCTTTATGTCCACTTGGATTAGATTAGGACATTTATTATTATTTTATTTAAAGAAAAATTAAAATAGTTAAAATCAATGTTTAATAACTAAAACATTTTTAATATAGGGTTATACATAAGATAAATTAGACTATAAATATTAATTAAAAATATAATAATATTTTCTACATAATGGTATTTTATTTATAAATTTTATACATTAAATAATTTAATTTAGTTATGACACAATGATGATATAGTAATTACCTTATTAATGAAATATTAACATAATTGATGCTATAAATACTTAAATAAATGTAATTTTAGACTTTTTATGAATTAAAATAATTTTATAGGTTAATATGACATGTTAGTATTGATTTAATTATCTTTTTTAGAACTAATCATGCTTTTATGTTTTTCAAAAAATTCAAGTACCAAATAGTGTCAAAATTTACATAAAATAGTTTTTAAAACAAATATTATATTAGTAATTGTTATTTTATTCCTAAAAATATAAGGTTCGACCAAATGACTTAGATAAGGATATATATATTAATTATGAACCACTTGGGGTTCTTTTGTCTTGTTATAGTAAGTTTATTATCCATATAGTGTAAGAAAACAAAAAGACACGGTAAAAGTGTAATTATTTAACTTAGAGTTAAATCTAAATGATAAGGATACAATAGTAACCTAAACTTGTCTAAAATCAATTGTTTAAGAGGACTTAGACCCATCCCCACCTTATATTCGAAATAAATCAATTTGGAGCTATTAAAAACCGAATATGACTTTATTATAAAATAATAATTTATGTTTTCCAAAGGTGCCCCTCTCTACCCTTATAAAAAGGGAACCCCTTCCCTCTTCTCTTCACACCATTTTGAGCCTTGAAGCTCGGCCAAAACCTGCCAATTCATCTTCCCAACCTCTCTAGTTATATCATAGAGGTTCTGGTCTTCTAGAAAGACCAATTCTTGTTCCCTAATAAGAAGTTTAAAGGAGGTGCGTTGAGGAAGATGTAATCTCTTCTACCGATTCTTTCAAGTTTTCTTTCTTCTTAAACATCTTATTTTTTAGTTGTTTCATTATAAAGTAATTACATAAGTATCAATAATATACTGATATGTTATTAAAAATATTAAACAACACTATTTCATCTTCTATCCATCCTACGGAAAACAAAATCACCACGCGTGCGTATGTACAGAATACCGTCACCACGCCATGGTGTAATCTGTTTTTCCACCACCACCTTACTTGGATGGGTATAATGGTGTGAAGAATAACTATATATGATTATTATAAAATCATACTTATTATAAGATATTATATCATCCAATACAATTCCATTCATTAAATATGGGAACGATATCATCGCTCGTCAATACGTACGGATTACCGTCTCCATTACGCGATGAGATTCATTTTCCATGTAAAAAATTCAAGAATGATTATAAAGTATATATAATAAGTAATCATGACATTTAGAAAATAATTATTCTACTAGATTTATATATATATGTATGTCATCTACTTAATTCCATTTAATTCAATAAGGAAACGAAAAACAGCATTCATGCGTACGTACGACCTACCATCTCCATGAACAGTGTATTTTTTCCATTTATCAATCTATTATATATATGTATATTCTGTATATATATTATATATAAACCATGTTTTATATTCGGGAATTAATTAATCATGATCTAAGTAATAATATTAATAACTACAAGTCAAAACACAGATGATAAATGAAACTATTTTACCCAAAATGCTTCTTTAACATAGAATTGACAAATAAACGGATAATATAAATTCATAAGTGAATCATATATGATATCATAAATATTATTATGGTACAAGTTAATAATAATTTTAATCCCACTACACTGGAGTCTCGGACACATACGTAATAAATTGGACATAAGGTAAGGGATAACTATTCCAATCTCGTTCTTATCCGAGATTGTTATTCGTAAGTATTTACTGGGGTTATTGTTATCATCCATGACCATGTTTTCTAAAAATGTTTCCATGTATTTTTAAAGTCGTTTTTACCCATTTTTGAAATTTAACACATGTTATGAAAGGAATCTTACTTTTTTTATCACATGGGGAACTGTTTAACTTTTCCAACAAAAGTACGAGGAGAATGCTATTTTTAAACTCTTACGGCATGAACGAATTTTTACAGTTTTATAACACATTATTTTCATGAAGATTAATCTACAAAATTTCATGAATATTTTAAAAAAATCCTTTTACTTTAAAATTTCATGAAATTTTGTGAAAAGGAAATGATTTTGAAGAAGAAAGGATATTTTCCTCAAGAATTCATTTCAAGTGTTTTATCAAAACCATTTTCCATATAAGATGGAAATATTTCATATGTGTATGTTTCAAGTATAATTTCCCTATGATTTATATGGTTTCACTTTTCTTATTATTAAATTATATCCATTTGTTTTTTATGGATTATGTTAACATGGAATGATGTTTATGAAACCTAATTTATTCTTTAGGTTATGATGAATGATTTATGATTGTTTTGTGGCACACGTAAGAATGATTTCAATATGAGATGGGTGGGACCTATATCTCCATCCAATGAATTGGGTAAAGATTTATATCTCATGAGATAGACATGATTAAAAAGGTAAGTTAATCTGGTTCAGTGATATTTGATTGGAACGAGGAGTGAACTCTATTCAGAAAGGGTCTTTATCCACTAAGATGGTCTTGGCAGCAATGCCTTGGCTACTATGGAAATCATATCATGTACTTAATGGATGCCACAATTACATGATTTATTCCCATGCTATTTTATCAAGATTGATGATCCATTATGATCTATGCCTTATGTACTGCCATGTTTTATGTCATTGATCAAGATTTTGATGTTTAAATATTATGTTAATTTTCTTTTTGAAGTTCAAATGTATATGAATTGTTTTATTTTCTCCATGCTTACCCTTACAGAGCATTTGATCTCACCCTTTTTTATGTTTTATTTTCCCTAGGATTTAAAGAAAGGTTTTAGGTAAGAGAACAAAAAGGGGAAGATCTTTATGGGAGATGTTGAAGATCTTTCACCACGATTAGAAGATTATGTTCCGAGTTTACAAAGGCACTAAACTATTACGACCATTGAGTGTTGGTTCTTGTTATATATTAAGTATTCCAAAAAAGTAATCTAATTTCTATGTATGTTAAGCTTTCGGCCTCAACTATTGGTATCAGAGGAAAGGTTTAGTTAACTTTTCTAAACTAGGATGCGAAAACTTTAGTGAGATCACTAGAGATATTTATAATGTATGTATTGGGATGTCCCTAAGGTTAAGTATATGTATAGGTTATAGTCCTAGAATTGCGCTAACCATATAAGAATTAAACCTAAGATGTTAGATATTGATGGTAATCCGAATTTATTATATTGTTTTCCCTAGCATGATTTTTGCCTCTCACACTATTCTTTTTGGGTTTTAGATGATGTCTGGAACTTGATGGAACCGTGTTGATCAATGTAATTGACAGTTCAATGATTGTCCTCCTGAATAAACCAATGTCATGGGAGTTGGAGTGAAAAATCTTATTGCTATACTTACACAAGATATAAATCATTCTGGACTTCCAAATGAGCGGAAAAGGGAACAATATTCTATTGAGTCCTTCATGAGGCTACTTCCACCTTCTTTCAGTGGGTCTTATGATCCAATTATTTCTGAATAATGGATCAGTACCATTGAAAAGATATTTTCCATACTTCACTGTTCAGAACATGAAAAATTAATTCTGGATATTTACTGTTTAGAAGGTGAAGCAGATCAATGGTGGACTCTAATTAAGAATACAAGGCCCCAAGTTGAAATTGAATCCATGGAATGGGACGAGTTCAAGAACTTGTTTTTCAGTAAGTAAATCCCTCATATTATTTGAACAAACATGGAAAAGGAGTTCCTTGAGCTTAAGCAGAAGGATGATGAATCTGTTGGTATATACGAAGTGAATTTTACAAGACTTGAAAGGTATGCATCTGTATTTATCATTCAACCTAAAAGTAAAGTCAATCCATTCTTCAGTGGCTTAAAACCAAGTCTTCAAAGGGCATTATCTATAAGAGACTTCAGTAGCTATGAAGAAATTGTGCAATGTGCTATCATGGTAGAACTGGAATTTGGTGTAACATATCCATATCATGGTTTTGAAAAGAAATGAAAGATGGAGTTCAAGGAAAAATCTCAGAACAATGGTGAAAAGAAGTTGAATGTTTCATTATGCTCAAAGTGTGGAACGAAGCATGGTGGAGATTGTCTAAAAGCTACTATAAAATGTTTGAAGTGTGGAAAAGAAGGTCATCAAGCAGCTGAGTGCTGAAGTAATGGAAAAAAGGTTTCTAATGACATGAATAGAGAAAAGAATACAGAGAACTCACCAACAACACTTCAATGCTACAAGTGTAAGGAAATAAGGAATTATGCTAATCAATGCCCTAATCCAAGGGTTAATGATGATCGACATCAAAAACCTATTAAGGAAAAGGAAAAAGGGAAGTCACATGCGATCACTATTGGAGATTTTGAGTATAACAACGATGTAGTGGAATTATTATGTGTTTATTTAATGGTATTCTAAAATAATGTTGTGGAATCTCATTTATAGTATTGTGGAACATTGGAATATCTATGTAATGGTTTATTGTGGTTTTCGATAATTATATGGTACTGGTAACCATGAAAAGTGACTGAAATATTTTTGGAAAGTAGATGATATGTGCATAATGAAGGGATAAGGAGAAAATAATATGTATGATTGTATTCATGAGCTCATGAAAGATATAAGGAAAAAGTGATATCATGGTTTGAGTATATCGAAATTTTGGGATTTTGGTATGTGGAAAGAGTTGGCTTTTGATAGCATTCACGTTTTCACTAAGGTTCTATGGTAATTCATGTTTCAAGAGAATACATGATTAAGGTATTCACATGTTTGGAATGTGACCAAAAAGATATATCGTATGATATATGGGGGATAAATGATGGTATTCACATTATTTGTAGATGGAATTTCTAGTAATTGTTTTCTTTATACTATGAGCTTGGACAGAAGTATTTTAAATAAGCCTAAAGATTGGAATGAATTATGTTGGAAATAAGTTAGTATTTTTTAAGGATATAACTTTTATCAATATTATTGATGGAATGTTATAATAGTGTAATTTATGAAAATGTGAAACATAAAGAACGGGCAACAACCCATCGCGTCAGACAAGGCTGTGGGAATCGAACCCACAACCGAAGTGCGACATGCCTTTATCACCTACCACTGGCCTACAGGAAGTCCCTGGTCTGTATAAGCTAGTTTTATTATATAAAAAGGTATGATATATGAAGTATAATTCCATTTTAGGAACCATATACGATTAATCTCACTATAGATAGACTTATGTATATTTAATAACTTTTACTATCCTTTTGTTTGAGACAGATGGAATGACCTATCATTCTATCGCATGATCTGCTAACACTTCACATAAGACAAATTCAACATCATTTCCTTATGAGATGATGTGGAAACTGTTCAAGGCACAAACAATAGTAAGATTATACCAAAATCAAGCAAGTATTTCTTTTAATTCAACAATACATCAACTTTAGGGAAATGATCTTGAATACAAAAAAATGTTGTCCTAGTGTCCTTATATCTGATGAATCAGATGGTACCTTAAATCGTCACAAATTTATGGATTTGTGATTGTTGGATTTTTCATAGCCATGTTCTCTACTACTCTCCATCACAATATGATGGTTAGATTTCTCTTCCATATCCATATTTTCACCTATGTTCTACTATGTGGAAACCTAGTAATTAGTTAATTTGGGTAACCTTTATATTTCATACATTAGTTTTTAAAGATAAGTTTTGGTATTCTTTTTTATGATGTTGGTTTCTATTAAAGAAACTTTCAAGTAGTAAACCATTTATAACCTCGACGAATTTCGAGGGTGAAATTCATTTTAAGGGGGGTAGAATGTAACACCCCAAGATTTTATGAAAAATATTCTTTTTAATTTAATTGATTTCTTGTATTGTACGCTACAACAAAAAGAGCTTTCACTACATGCATCCCTGACTTACCTTGCATTACACTCAATCAAGACCTTCCTCGATAGCGTGTGTCGTACGCAATACTGAGTTTCACTAAACGATATATTATTATAATATTATTATGAACTAACCGTTATGAATATTAATACCCAACTTTTGAAATTTTATAAATTTTATTTTTAAAAATGTACTTCATTTTTGGATTCAGAATATCGAAATTATCCTAGGGTGATTTTTTGGTATTTTTCGGAAAATATTCAATTTTTGATGAATAGTTAAAACACTGGGTTAGAATTTAAAAATTGACTTTTTATATAATTAATTATTTATTTTATTTAAATTTATTTTAGGTCAAAATTGATACATAATACATATATAAGTTCAATTTAATTCATTGGAGTCATTTTATAATAATTTTAGACATATAAAAATTTTATTGAACTTTTCACCGTCTTTTACCCACCTCCTAGGAGCGTTTGAAAATTTACATAAAACTTAATGTTACCGCTTCTGTGAGTGGAATTTAGAAAATATGAGAGACACGGTTAATAGCAAGGAGTAAAATTTGGTTCAATATGATCAAAATAATTTTTGGTGAATAGTAACTTTTTAATTTTATTTATCACGGTTAAAAGTAAATAGGGTAATTAAGGGTAAAAATGATATTATTATTACACTAACACATGTCATAATTCTATTGGATAAGTGTATTTAGACCAAAAACAACCTTAGGGATAAAATATGACCCTTTAGGTCCACTTGGATTAGATTAGGACATTTATTATTATTTTATTTAAAGAAGAATTAAAATAGTTAAAATCAAAGTTTAATAACTAAAACATTTTAAATATAGGCTTATACATAAGCCAAATTCGAATATAAATATTCATAATAAAGATAAAAATATTCTCTACATAATTGTATTTTATTTATAATTTTTATACATTAAATAATTTAATTTATTTTTGACATAATTATGATGCAGTAATTACCTTATTAATGAAATATTAATATAATTGATGTTATAAATACCCAAATAAATGTAATTTTATACTTTTTATGAATTAAACTAATTTTATAGGTTAATATGACTTGTTATTATTGATTTAAATGACGTTATTTGAACTAATCATGCTGTTACGATCTTCAAAAAAATCACGTACCAAATAGTGTCAAAATTGACATAAAATAGTTTTTAAAACAAATATTACATTATTAATTATTATTTAATCCTAAAAATCTAAGGTTTGGAAAAATGAATTAGATAAGGATATATATATTAATAATGAACCACTTTTAGTTATTTTGGATTTTTATAGTAAGTTTATTATCTATATAGTGTAAGAAAAGAAAAAGACACGGTAACAGTTTAATTATTTAACTTAGAGTTAAATCTAAATGATAAGGATACAATAGTAACCTAATCTTGTCTAAAACAATATTTTGGGTGGATTTAGACCCCGACCCACCTTATCTTAGAAACTAATCAATTTTTATCTATTAAAAAACCGAATATGACTTTATTATGAAATAATATTTTAAGTTTTTCTAAGGTGCCCCTCTCCTCCCTTATAAAAATCGCACCCATTACCTCTTCTCTTCACACCCTTTTGAGCCTTGAATCTCGTCCAAACCCTGAAAATTCCTCTTCCCAAACTCTCTAGTTATATCATAGAGGTTTTGGTCTTCTAAAAAGACCAAATCTAGTGCCCTAATAAGAAGTTTAAAGGAGGTGCGTTGAGGAAGATGTAATCTTTTCTACCGATTCTTTCAAGTTTTATTTCTTATTCAACATCTTATTATTTAGTTTTTTCATTATAAAGTTATAACATTAGTATATATAATATAATGATATGTTATTTTAAATATTAAAAAACCCCATTTCATCTTCTATCCATCCTATGGAAAACAAAATCACCGTGTGTGCGTACGTACGGAATACCGTCTCCACACCGTGGTGTAATCTGTTTTTCCACCACCACCTTACTTGGATGGGTATAATGGTGTAAAGAATAACTATATATGATTATTATAACATCATACTGATTCTAAGATATTATATCATCCACTACAATTCCATTAAATAAATATGGGAACAATATCATCGCTCGTGCTTACGTACGGATTACCGTCTCCATGACGCGATGAGATTCATTTTCCATGTTAACAATTCAAGAATGATTATAAAGTATATATAATAAGTAATCATGAGATATATGACATAATAATTCTATTGGATTTATGTATATATATATATATATATGTATTTCATCTACTTAATTTCATTCAATTCAATAAGGTAACAAAAAACAACGTTCTTGCGTACGTACGGCCTACCGTCTCTATGAATGGTGTATTTCTTTCCATTTATCAATCTATTATATATATGTATATTCTGAATATATATTATATATAAACCATGTTTTATATTCGAGAATTAATTAATCATGATCTTTGTAATCATATTAATAATTACAAGTCAAAACACGAATGATAAATGAAACAATTTTATAAAAAATGATTCTTTAACATAGAATTGACAAATGAACGGATAATATAAATTTGTAAGTGAATAATATATGATATAATAAATATTATTATGGTTCTGTTACAAGTTAATAATATTTTAAAACCCACTATACAGGTGTCTCGGACAAATACAGAAGAAATTGGACATAAGGTAAGGGATAACTATTCCAATCTCGTTCTTATCTGAGATTGTTATTCGTAATTATTTAATGGGGTTATTGTTATCATCCATGCCAATATTTTCAAAAAATGTTACCATGTATTTTTAATATCATTTTTAGCCATTTTTTAAATATACCACATGTTATGAAAGGAATCTTACTTTTTTTACCACATGGGGAACCTTTTAACTTTTCCAACAAAAGTACATGGAGAATGTTGTTTTTAAACTCATACGGCATGAATGGATTTTTACGATTTTATAACGCCTTATTTTCATGAAGCTTACTATACAGTATTTCATGACTATTTTCAACAAAATCCTTTTCCTTTAAAATTTCATGGCATTTTGTGAAAAGAAAATGATTTTGAATAAGAAAGGATATTTTCCTCAAAAATTTATTTCAAGTGTTTTATCAAAACCATTTTCCATATAAGATGGAATTATTTCATATTTGTATGTTTCAAGTATAATTTATCTATGATTTATATGGTTTCACTTTTCTTATGATGAAATGATATCCGTTTGTTTTATATGGATTATGTTATGATGGAATGATGTTTATGAAACCCAATTTATTCTTTAGGTTATGATGAATGATTTATGATTGTTTTGTGGCACATGCAAGAATGATTTCAATATGAGATGGGTGAGACCTATATCCCCCTCCAATGCATTGGGTAAAGATTTATATCTCATGAGATAGACATGGTTAAAATGGTGAGTTAATCTGGTTCAGTGATACAGGACTGGAATGAGGAGTGAACTCGATTCAGAAAGGGACTTTGTCCACTAAGATGGTCTTGTCAGCAATGCCTTGGCTAATATAGAAATCATATCATGTGCTTAATGGTTTCCACAATTACATACTTTATTCCAATGCTATTTTATCATGATTGATGATCCATTATGATCTATGCCTTATGTACAGCCATGTTTTATGTCATTGCTCAAGATTTTGATCTTTAAATATTATGTTCATATTTTTGAATTTCAAATGTATATGATTTGTTTTATTTTCTCCATGCTAACCTTTATTGAGAATTTGAGCTCATCCTTTTTTTATGTTTTATTTTCCCCAGGATTTAAGGAAAGGTTTTAGGTAAGAAAATAAAAAGGGGAAGATCATTATGGGAGATGTTGAAGATCTTTCACCACGATTAGAAGACTATGTTCTGAGTTTCCAAAGACACTAAAATATTACTGTCCTTGAGTGTTGGTTCTTTTTATGTATTAAGTATTACAAAAAATTAATGTAATGTCTATGTACATCAATCTTTGGGTCTCTATAGTTATGATTTTTGACCATTTCTAACATAACTATTGAAAAGTGATAACATTATTATTATAAATATATGAATTTAACAAATCCAATTTACCCAGACAAAGGAAGTGATGGAGTCATCCAGTATAATTTCCCTATAAGAAGCCCATTTGTAGGAGCTCAAAAAGGAGGTGTCATAATTGTGCTTTTCTCTTGACCAAGCCCATGTTGAGCTTGAACACATTATGCTTGAGAGGAACTGACTACGGTAGAAGTGGAAGTTAATAGAGATTGCCACCCGAGTGATGTTATCCGAGCCACCTCAAGAGTCTGTCACCATCGCACACCGTACCCTTATATCTTATACGGGTGGTATGGGGGGTTATGTAACAATACCATATCACTATGACTATGTACACTATTTTTTTATAAAGAATTTTCATTCATTTTATTATTGTTACTTTTTTAATAGTTTATAGAACACAAATAGTATTTTTAGTTAATATTCAACTAAGAAATATATTTTGATGAATAAATGTATTTTTTTAATTAAATAATATTTTAATAAAATATTAGTATTTTTATTAATGTACTTTTTATTAAATATAAATTATCGTATGATTTTATGAATGCAATTGTAATGATTATTAAGGTTTGAAAGCTGTTTTTGTCAAAACCCATGAATTTTAGGTAAATGTCGGTTTTTATTTTAAAAGTAAAAATTAAAATATTTATAGAATTATTTAGATAAATTGAATATTATTTTTGTAATTGGGATGTCAAATTTATCCAATGGTTATTTTTTCATAATTTTCTTAGACAGTGGATTTTTTGGGTAAAAATTAAATACTGTTTAAATATATATTGTGTTTTATGACATCATTATGACATAATAGTGATGTAATAAAATAATATAAACCTTATTTTCGGACAATATATGTTTTAGAATTAAAATAAGGTGATTTTTGGTTTGTTTTATTTATTTCCCAGAGCTTTAGTGGACCCTTCAATACTTATAAAACATTTTGTATTTTTAAATTGTTTTCCATGAGAGTGTGACACATCTCCACATAAGAAACCCTATTATTTTAAAAATATAGGACATTGTCCTTATAAAATATATTTTTCCAATCCTATTTGGAAAAAACCACGGGCAGAAACCATGGTGTGGTTTTTGGTTTTGATTAGTTTAATGTGAGGTGTCCCAAAAGTAAATAATAAAGAATTCCCTCTACTTTATTATCTAAACCCACCCAAGCTCCCACTTTCTCTTCACTCAAATACATTGGAGTTAAACCAAACCCTTCCCTATTCTATCATGAATCATCCCAAGGTTCCCAAAGCTTCCAAGAATCCTCTCTCAAGCCCCTCCCAGGTCTTTGGGATCACACGGCCAAGTAAGGGATTTATTCCTTTCTCATTTTTGTCAAATTTTCTTTAAGCTGTTATGCCCTTTTGTTTTCAATTAAAAATGTTGGGGGTATTATTTAACAACTCTCCCATACTTCCCTATTTATATTGGGATGATGGTAGACCCCTTTATCTCTAATCAATACCTCCCATGTACACCTGTTACCAGGCCACAATTCCGTGAGGGACTTCTCTAACCTCTTTTACATCCAAGTAATTCTTTTGTATTATGCATCTAAATTCCACTACCTTTGTTGAGACATGTATATATATGAACCCCTTACATTCCATTTCATGTACATATGATTAGAAACCCATTTCTATCTCATCAACCATTTTCATGATTCCTTATGTTACGCCATTATGCTTCCAAAATAGCACCACGTTTTTCCAAGCCAAGATCATTGTGTAGTGAATACCATGCCCATGTATCTATCAAGGGTATTCACCTTTATGAACATATACATATTGAATGGTACTTTAATGTATTTATTATACATTACTTAATCATGGAATAACTTAAAATTTTGATTGATTCCATGTTATATGATCCATGTAGCACACTTATGCATGAAATAAAATGTTTAAGAAGGGTGGGAACTGATAGTGCTCCAATGCATTGGGTAAAGATTTGTATCATGATATTTTAAGTGCAATGAGTGTTTAATCATGCTAATTAAAGTGAAATTAGTATTTGCATATTCTCCATGTGCAATGATCCTTGGCTAATGCTAAAATCATGTTAAATGTTGGTGCCACATTTCTATGTTATGATTATCATGATTTATCATGCTTTTATGTTCATGTTTATCTTTTGATCCATTGATATGACTATTTTATAACATGTATTTTATTCCTCATGTTATTCTATATTTATTACCTTACTGGGATTTTTAATACACCCTTTTCTTATGCAAGTCCTCAGGTTATCCAATGCCATGCTAAGTACGAGGGAATTTAGTGGTCATGTAATGGAAGTTCTCAATAAAGATATTGTATTTCATCTTTTATGTTGTTATGTAATGATCCTAATATCCAAATAAACTAGATACCTTGATCTTATATGTCTAATAAAGTGAAATTTATGTAATAAATCATGTGTAAGTGTGTAATAAAATGAAGGGTTGTTATAGTTGGTATCAGAGGACAAGTTTAGTTATTTTTAGGAATTGGATTAGAAAACCCTAGTGAATCCTTATAGACAAGACTAAGTATAATAAAACATTCCTAATTTTTTGTTGGTATTGAGTAAGTGTTTTATGAAAAAAATTCATCCCTTTCTGGGTACGAGATGGTAGAGGCGGCTCTGGCACATATGTACGTAGGGGTGAAAACCCAGAAAAGGAGTTTCGAGATTGAACTAGGGTATCCTGGTACACAACAACTGGCCTTGCTACACTCTTGGTTACGACACTCCTAGGGGATATGCATTAGTAAATTTAGAAGCTTAGTATGAACCATTATTAAGGGAATTCCCCTAAGAATATATGTTTGAATGTATATCATGGATAACATATACTGAAGCCTATGGATTCATAAGTTAAGTAAATAAAAGTTATTTATAAGTCATCAGTTTTGTCCTTGGAATAACCTTTATGTTTTACCCCTAACGTTCTTTTCATTCTAGCCAATGGACAATAATAGGAAGACTTGAGCTAAAAAACAATGCGAAGATCAATGTGATGACTGTGCTAATGAGATTCCCAATCCTATGTGAGCTGGAATTGCGAAGTTTGTCACGCTTCATTCCCAGTTAACTCAAAATTTGAATAGAAACATGGGTAAAGAGGAATGTTCATCACCCCCTATGAAAGAACATGTCACTATCTAGAGTTTCACGAGACAAAGGCCTCATACTTTTAAATAATCATCTGATCCCTCAATCTGTGAACAATGGATCTACTCCATTGAACAGATCTTCTGCATCCTTCAATGTTCTGAATAAGAAATGGTTCTCCTAGCTGCTTATCATATAAAGGGTGAAGCTAATCAATTGTGGACTTTGATAAAAAATACGAAGCCTGAAGAGGATATTGAGGCATTGGAATGGAAATATTTTTGAAAGATATTTTTTGATAAATATTTTTCACACACCCTCTAGATTAAGATAGAAAGGGACTTCTTTTCCCTCAAGAAAAAAGATGATGAATCTGTTGAAGCGTATGAGACAAAGTTCACAAGGATTGCACGATATGCCTTCGTCTTTGTCGTTACCCCTAAATGCAATGATGACCACTTCTTTTTTGGGTTGAAACCTATCCTATGAAAAGCATTGGCGATCCGTGACTTCGACAACTATGAGGAAACGGTATGATGTTCCCTCAAGGTCGAAATGGAGATTGGATAATCTCAGGGGTATCACAGGGATAAAAAGTGTAAGGTGGACTTCAATTCTAGTGATCCGATGGATAAATCCAATGGTGGTAAGAAAATAAAGTACCCCACTTTCCAAAGGGGTGGAAAGAAGCACACCAGAAATTACCTAAAGGAGATGAGGAAATGCTTTAGGTGTGTAAGAAAAGGGCACCTGACTATTAACTGTTGGCAAGAAAAACCTATGATTGCGACAGAGGAGAGGAACGCTCTACTCTACCCTCCACACATTGTTCTTTTCTTCAACTAAAAATAATCAGGGCACTTTTCAAACCATTTTTCTAAGCCAAGAGTTTCCAAAAACCTCCAGGGCAGCAAGGGTGAGCATTTTCACCCACTACTGCTAAAGTGAACCCTGAAAATGAAGTGGTGATAGGTATGCTAGTTATTCATTCAATAATAGTGAACATACTTTTTGATTCAGGTTCAACACACTCTTTTATATCCGGAAAGTTTAGTAGAACGATCCCAACACCGCCACAAATCATGGAAGTAAATATTTCCGTGAGTATGGAAAATTGGGAAATCATTGCATCACATAAATATAACTCCTCCCCTATCATAATCGGTGGATTGAACATCCCAAAAAAGTTCATCAAACTCTCTATGGTATAATTTGATGCAATTATTGGCATGGATTGGCTTTCCTTATATAGATCTAACATAAATTGTTGGGAGAGGGAACACACTCTCCATGGGGAGAATCGACCCCCGATTCTATACAAGTTCACAGAGGATGATGAATCTTCTTTAGATACATCATCTTAAGCGTAGATATTAATGCCCTATAAGGATGCGTATATGGCTAAGATGATTGAGTCTAAGGAGGAAACCACCCTTGAAGACAATCCTATTGTGAGGGAATTCACTGAAGTGTTTCTTGTGGAATTGACTATTCTTCCCGTCTAGAAGAGATGTTGAATTCTCAATTGATCATATACCAGGGGAATTACCAATATCCAAGACTCCATATAGAATGGCTGTTGTGGATGTGAATAAACAACTACAAGAGAATCTGGATAAAGGGTTTATACGCCCAAGTGCTTCACCCTGAGGTGCACCAGTCCTCTTCGTCATGAAGAAGGATGGGTTAACGCACATTTTGCATTGAATATTGTGAGATTAAAAAATCATGACAAAGAACAAGTATCCTATCCCACGAATTGATGAATTGTTTGATCAGTTTCATGGGGCATAATACTTCTCCAAGGTGGATTTGCGGTCAGGATATTATCTACTAAGGGTGAAGAAGGAAGATATCCCCAAGACTACTTTTCATACAAGATACCGGCACTTTAAATTCATAGTAATGACTTTCAGACACGCTAATGATTCAGAAATATTCATGGACTTGATGAATAGAGTCTATAGAGATTACCTAGAAAAATTCGTGGTAGTATTTATAGATGATATTGTAATATACTACAAAACTAAGGAGGATAATGAGGAGAATCTGAGAACTGTACTAGAGACCTTGTGGAAGGAGAAGCTTTATGAAAAGTACATCAAGTGTGAGTTATGGTTGAAGGAGGTATCATTATTAGTCCATATCATCACAAACAACGCGATATCTGTGGATCCCTCTAAGAAACCTGCAATTTAGGGATGAATGAGGCCAACATTGGTAACCGATATATGCAGCTTCTTGGGGTTTGATTGATATTATTGATGAATTTTGAGAAATTTATCACGATTATCCAACCCTCGTACCAAGATAACTCAGAAGGGAATAATGTTTTCTTGGAGTGATGAATGTGAATAATGCTTCAAGGAGTTTAAAAGGAGTCTTATCACTATGCCCTTTCTCACTTTACCCACAAGTGGAGAACTTTTTGTGGTATTCAGTGATGCTTCAAACAAGGGCCTAGGATGTGTATTGATGAAAAATGATGAATTCATTGCCTATGATTCAAGGTAATTGAAAGTTCATGAGCATAATTATCCAACACATGATCTAGAGTTGGTTATGGTGATCTTCGCTTTAAAAATTTGGCATCATTCTCTCTTCGGGGAGATGATTGAAATATATACAGACCACAAAAGCCTCAAGTATATATTCACATAGAAAGAGTTGAACATGTGCCAAAGAAGATGGTTAGATCTGATCAAAGTCTATGACTGCTCAATCCATTAACACCCTAGGAAAGCAAACAAGGTGGAAGATTCTCTAAGTAGAAATGTCCCATTGATTCTATCATTGATGAGAATTGAGAAGGATCCAATCTTCTTAGATTTGATGATGATGGATATGAGAATCATAAAGAAGGGAAATTCATCAATCCTTTCACAAATGATTACTCAACCGTCTCTTTTGTAAAGGTTAAAGGATGCTCAAAAGGATGCTGTAGGAATTTAGAAGAAAGTGGAATCTATAAAAAAGGGAAATCCTTAGAGTTCAATGTTAATAAAGAAGGCATTGTGAGATTTGGGAAAAGACTTTGTGTTCTATCAAGTCCAGAGCTGAAGAAGGAACTTTTGGATGATGCACATAGTTCAAATTTCTCTATTCACCCAGGAAATACAAAGATGTATTGAGATCTCTGAGAGCATTATTAGTGGGATAATATGAAGAAGGAGATCATGGAGTATACATCAAAGTTCCTGATGAGTCAGATATTGAAGGAGGATAGGCCGAAGTCTAAGGGGATGATGCAACCATTTCCCACACCATCATGGAAATGGGAGAAAATCACCATGGAAATTATCGTCAGACTTCCGAAGACAACCAAAGGCAATAAAGTAATCTGGGTTGTTGTGGATCATCTTGCAAAGTCTTCACACTTCATTGAAATACATAAGGATTTCTCACTGGATCAACTGGAATGGTTTTATATCAAGTAAGTTTTAAGGTTGAGTGAAGTACTAGTATCTATTGTATCTGATCAAGATCCAAGATTCACCTCTATGTTTTAGAAGAGTCTTCAACATGATTTATATACTGAATTGAACTTTAGTATGGCCTATCATCCTCAAATTGATGGAAAATCTGAATAAACTATTCTGAAACTGGAAGATATGTTAAGATAATATTCAATGGACTTTAAAGGAGGATGATATCAACATCTTCCTCTGGTGGAATTCTTCTATAATAATAGTTTCCACTTGAGCATCCAAATGGAACCTTTTGAAGCACTATATGGGAAGAGGTGAAGAACATTGTCATGTTGGGATAAAGTTAGTGAGTGGAAGCTACTAGGACCATAAATGGTCGAAGAAATGGTGGATAAGGTGAAACAAATTAAGCAGTATATCAAGGCAGTCCAGAGTCAAAAAAATAGTTATGCTGATAACCATTGATGATACCTTGAGTTTAATGTTGGAGAAATGGTATTCTTATCCATATCTCCATGGAATAATGTCATGAGGTTTGGAAATAAAGGGAAGTTAAGTCCTAGGTACATCTTCCCCTTTGGGATTCTTGATCGTATCAGGGCTTTGGATCATCGACTAGCACACCCACCTACCATGGACAAAGTACATGATGTTTTTCATGTATCCCTCTTAAGTAAGTCCATACCAGACCCTTCACATGTACTCTCTTCATATGTACTATAATTAGAGGCTGAACTTTCTTACGAGGATTAACCAGTGAAGATCTTAGATCATAAGGAAAAAGTACTATGAAATAAGACAATTCCCCTTGTGAAGGTGTTATGAAAAAACAACAAGTTTGAAGAATCCATGTAGGAATTAGAGGAAGTGATGAAGTAGAGTTACCCTCATATTTTTTATTGTTGGAAAAGGAAATTTCGGGGGAGAAATTTCTTAAAGAGGGAAGATTTTAACGACCCAAAATTTCAATAATGAAAATTCTTATTGATCTAACTAAATGTCTTATTATGGTTATATAAAATGTGAAATTCATTGGTTTTATGTTTCTGGATTTTAAAATACTATTATGAATTATGACCATTGCTAATATATCCATTGAAAAGTGATCACATTATTAGTATAAATATTGGGTTTTAACAAATCCAATTTACCCAGACAAAGGAAGCGATGACCTCATCTAGTAGACTTTCCCCATACTAAGCCCATTTTTTAGAGCTCAGAAAGGAGGAGGCATCATTAGTCTTCTCTCTTGACCAAGACGAAGTTGATCTTGAACACATTAAGATTGAGCAGAATATACTACAGTAGAAGTGAATGTTAATAGAGTTTACCACCCGAGTGATGTTATCCGAGCCATCCCAAGAGTCTGTCACCATCACACACCTTACCCTTCGGTCTTATGTAGGTGTTATAAGGGGTTATGTAACAATACCCAAGAACTATGAATATATACATTATTTTTTAAAGGATGTGCATTCGTTTTATTATTGTTACTTTGTAAATATTTTTTAAAACACAAATAATATTTTTAGTTAATATTAAACTAAGAAATATATTTTAATGAATTAATGGATTTTAAAATTAAATAATATTTTAATAAATTATTATTATTATTATTAAAATACTTTTTATTAAATATAAATTATCGTATAATTTTATGTATGCAATTGTAATTTTTATTATGTTTTGAAAGCTGTTTTTGTCAAAACCCATGAGTTTTTGGTAAATGTCGGTTTTTATTTTAAAAGTTAAAATTCACATATTAATAAAATTATTTAGATAAAATTAAAATTATTTTTGGAATCAGGACATTGAAATTATCCAATGGTGAATTTATCATAATTTTCTGAGACAATCGATTTTTTGTGTAAAAATTAAATACTGTTTAAATATATAATGTGTTTTATGACATCATAATGACCCAATAGTTAAGTAATAAAATAATATAAACATTATTTTAGGGCAATATATGTTTTACCAATAAAATAATGTGATTTTGGTTTTTTTTATTTATTTTACAAAGTATTAGTGGACCCTTCAAGGCTTATAAAACATTTTGGCGTTTTAAATTGTTTTCCTTGAGAGTGTGACTCACCTACACACAAGCAAACCTATTATTTTAAGACTTTCATCCATTGTACGTATAAAATATTGATTTTTAATCCACTTTGGAAAAAACCATGGGCAAATACCATGGGATGGTTTGTGGTTTTCATTACTTTATTGTGAGGTGTCCCAAACCTAAATAATAAAGAATTATTTCTCCTTCCCAATATAAACCCACCCATTCTCCCACTTCCTCTTAACTAAAAGCCTTTAGAGTTTGACCAAAACATGTCCTCCTCTCTCTATGATCCTTAAAATGTGCTCTAAGATTCCAATATTTCTCTCTCAAGCCTCTCCCAAGCCTTTGGGATCACACTTCCACATAAGGGATTTTTTTCTTTGTCATTTTGTCTAATTTTCATTAAGATGTTATGCCCTTTTTTTCAATTACAAATGTTGGGGTATGATTTATAACCTCCCCCATACTTCACTATTTATTTTTGGATGATGGGAGACCCATTTCTCTCTCATTAATGCCTCCCATGTACACGTGTTACCATTCCAAAATTTCGTGAGGGATTTCTCTCTCCTATTTTACATCCAAGTAATTCCTTTTTATTTTGAATCTAAATTACATTACATTTGTTGGGAAATATATCTATATGACCCCCTTAATATCCTTTTCATGTAATTATTATGTGACACACATTTCTCTCTCATAAACCACTTCCATGAATCCTTATGTCACGCTGTTATGCTGCCAAAATAACACTGCATTTTCGAAGCCAAGATTATTGTGTAGTGAATACCATACCCATGTCTATATCAAGGGTATTAACATTTATGAACATATACATATTGAATGGTAATTTCATGTATTTATTCCAAATTACCTAGTCAAGGAATAACTTATGATGTTGATTGATTCCATGTTATATGATCCATGTGGCACACCTATACATGAAATGAAATGTTTAAGAAGGGTGCTCCCCGATAGCTCTCCAATGAATTGGGTAAAGATTAGTATCATGATACGTAAAGTGCAATGAGGGTTTACTCAATATAATTAAATTGAAATGAGGATTTACTCATGATCCATGTGCAATGAGCCATGAATCATGCTAAAATAATGTTAAATGTTGTTGCCACATTTTCATGTTATGATTATCATAATTTAACATGCCTTTATGTTAATGTTTATCTTGTGATCCATTGATATGGATATTGTCTAACATGTATTGTATTCCTAATGTTATTCCTTATTTATTCCCTTACTAGTCTTTATAGCTCATCCTTTTCTTATGAATGTCCTTAGGTTATCCCATGCAATGGTAAGTACTAGGGAATGTAGTGGTCATGTAAAGGAAGTTTTCAATAAAGATGTTGTATTTCATGTTTTAAGTTGTTATGTAATGATCCTAATCCCCAAAGACACTAGACCACTCGATATTAAAGGTTGTATCAAGTGAATTGAATGTAATAAATCATGTCTAAGTGTGTAATAGAATGATGGGTTATTATATTTAGTGTCTTAAAAAAATTTAGTTCATAACAAATTATTAAATATTAAATTTAAAAAATAATTTTAATACATTATCACAATCCTCCAAACAACATGAATCATCCTCTTAATATATTTAATAATTGAAGGATATACATCATGTAAAGGCTTATCTAAAATCATAGTAATGTGAGAAATAATAGCGAGGGAACCTGATACATGAATGAATACAGTACATGAATGAGCACAAGCATCATCATCACATAATAAGAAAAAGTTTGTCATCACAAGGATGAGGGAATCAATTAATAGAGACATGGAATATGGAATATGCATAATTTTGGAACATAAAAACCTTGTATTCAAAACCTATACATCAATTGTGGAAAAATATAGCATCATGTTTTAATATAACACGTGTGTACAAATATTAACTATATAAAATGTTAAAAAATATAATAACATATTGACACATAATATAGATAATATAATGAAATGTATAAAATTACATAAGGCATTATAGGGATATATAATTACAATCACACAAATAACATTATAATATCTCAATAATCATTCTTTATACATATAAAACAATCTTTTAACAATCATAAAATTGAAACAAACAAATTATATGACAATCCATATCATCAATACACCATGATTCATGATTTATAATATAAATACACAAATAATACACTACCAAAATCTAAAAAGTCCTAGTTTCTTTTAGTAATAATAAAAATAACATGATATAATTAAATAGGTATGAAAAAAATTATTTAAAACTCCTTAACATGCTCTTAAAGTTCCACTACACTTCTAAAACTACATGAGATAACTTGGGGACATACATAAGAAATGGGTGAGATATAAAGACTTATAATGGAATAACCAAAATATATCCTGATGAATGTAATAAATTTTAGTCAAGAGAAATATCAAGGTGACCTTAAAGGGGTGAAAATCATAAATATTAACACTAAATTATAATATAATATCATAACATCAAGGAAACATAGTAATGTAGAGAAAACCTAAAACATGACAATATAGTTATAAGTCATGGATAACCACCAAGATATCATAACATAATGTGCTTAGGATAATTTCCTATTAACTATATATAGTATCAAATGAGGTAAAAACTTTATACAATGCATTGGATGGATTTATAATTCTAGGCCTACCTATCACATCTATTTCATTTACATGTGTATGTTTTCAACAAAAATCATACAACATAATAATGAATTCATCAATTTTAATTCCATGATTAAGGATTTGGGGTTATATACATGGATTTACCAGATAAATTAAAGATAGGAACATCTAGGAGAATACCCTTGAGTGGAAATGTGGATGAGAATTCACTATATAAATTTCTGGCATGAAAAAATGACAAGATAATTTCAGAATCATAAGAGGTGTATATAAGGATTAATATAAGGATTTAATGAGGGTAAACTATGTTATCTCATTTGTATAAAATCAAAAGGATAGTTAAATGGATTTTTAAAAACACATTCCTATATAAACAATTTAAAATAAAATGACATAATACAAAGAAAGACCTTGAATATAGAGGAGGGTAGAATCCCTTACATTGAGAGGGTACTTCTTAAATCATGGGAGGATCTTCTTAAGAACATGGGAACACATTGGGAGGTATTTAGTGAGGGATAGGGAGATTAACATCATTATCAATAGTTTTTTAGTGAATATGATTTGGAGGATTGGTGAGTATTTATAAAAAAGAGAGGGGATTTCATTATTAATTTATAAACATAGGTTTTGAAGTCTATATGATAAACTAATAAAAACCCCAAACCCTATCATGTTTTTCCCATTTATTCAGAAAAAAGAGGATTATTTTTCAATACTATTAGGGTATGAACTAAAATAATTAAAAGAATACCATTGGTTATGTGGAAGTGAGTCATGTTCATAAATAATTGATTTTAAAACCTTAAAATATAATATAGGTTTTGGAGGATCCATTAAAGGTTTAACAAATTAATTAAATAACATAAATAACAAATTATTTTAATGTATATTTCTATATTTTTTTTTTCATATATTCCATTTATAATGTTTATTACACCACTTTTGCGATGTTATGATATTATAATACATACCATATATTTATATCGTATTTAATTTTTGTCAAAAAATTTGGTCATCTCAGAAAATTATGAAAAAACCACCCATATATAATTTTGATGTTAAAATTTTAGAAATAATATTTTTATTATCAAAATAATTATCTAAATATGAGAATTTATACTTTTAAATAAAAATCCTCATTTATTAAAAAATACTACATATAAAAAATATAGTTTTTTGACCCTTATAAATATAATATTGGACTTCATTTAATTATATTATAATTTTCATATAAACAAATATATTTTAATATTAATATTATTTGAAGATATAATTTATTTCAAAAAAATTAAATTTATTAAAAATTAGTTTTAAATAAAACCATATATTTTTCAAAAATAGTTTTTGGTATCTTCATATAGAAATGTAATTTTTATCAACCCACGTGTAATTGTATATATAAATTAATGATGAAAATGGATAAATATAGTCATTATTTTATAAAAAATTAATAAATAAAAAATCATATTTCTAAGGTTCAGATATATAACTCTTTATTACACCAGTGAATTCTATAAGGGTGTGTTATGTGATAGTGGTGCATTCTTGGGGTTGTTCTATGAACATATTTTGGCCCATGAACTCTATAAGATTTAAATTATCCCATAAATGGTTTTTTCTCAAGCTGTAGTTATTGAATTTTGACTTGTGATTGTTCAAGGGTAAATTCTAGTGATTCTATATCCCAAGGAAGCTATGATAAATGGTATTTATAGGGAATAATCCCATTGGTCAAAGACATCACTTCTTTTATACATGTCAGTTAAGATTTATCTTATCCCATCATATAATATTCAAAATGGTTATACTATAATAGATATATTATCAATGATTGAGATTATAAATTTTATTTTAAATATGAAATTTTATACTTTTTAATTGGACTAAAATAATCAAATTAGTGCATTATTTTTTTATAACTAAATTACTTAATAAGGAATTTATTCATTTAAATAGTAATTTCATTAATAAATGTTTGTTTTGTAGCATTATACACCCTTCAGAAAATTTACCAATGAAATATCATTTCATACCCTAAAACAGATGAGGGTACTTTTATTTCATCACATCTTCTGCTTCCCAAGTTGCTTCCTCAAACATGGTGGCACTTATACTAATTTGTGGTCATATTTAGAAAATATACTCAATTTTATAGAGTTGGGTTCATTATTGGTGGAATATGATGTAAGAGAGACCTCCCAATTGTGTTTGTGTTTTTTTATTTTAAAGAATGCCACTCGTCCCTCCACTATAAAAAGGAACTCACCCCTCCAACTTATTCACACCCAAAAAAACATTTGGATCATCCAAAAACTATCAAAATAATCTCCCAAAATCCCTAAACTCATACCATAATACTAAATGTTTTAATAAATAAAACCAAGGAATCCTTTTGGTATAAACCAAAAGGAGTTACCCGAGTAAGAGGTAATATTCATCAACGCTCACTTATGTTTCATATACTTTTCCACCCACTGAATTTTTATTATATCACAATCATATAATAACTTAGTACCTTAAATATACTAATATTTAGTTATTTTAATGGTATGGACTACACTAAATATCACTTCCCTCAATGGGATATGTAATCACGGTTTGTGTATACAACAGACTACCACCTCACAAATTGACGTAATCCATTATCCCATTACCACCTTTAAATGTTGGGAATAATGGTGGATTAATAGTTTATATATGATAAATATGATATTTATAATGTCTTTATACTTATTTCATTCTCATATAACACATACCTTCATGCTTCTTATTTTGTGGGAATACGATAACATAGTCAGTGGACGTGTGGACTACCACCTCCTCAAAGCAATGTGATTCGTTCACACAATACAAGAAATGTATAAATTATAGTCTTAATAAATATATGTGATATAATTATTATATATTAATTATAATTTATATAAATATTATTTAATTTTAATTCTTTTAATCAAACATCAAAATGAAAACAACATTCTTGCAAACGTATGACCTACCATCTCCATGAATTGTACATTTAATTTATATCTCCAAATTTTATGGTTTATTATAAATACATATATAATAAATATATGTTATAATTAAATCATTTTTTCTGTTATGGAGATGATAAAATCATGATCTAAGTAATAGAAACAACAAATAAAAAGTCAAAACATACCTGATAAACTAAACAATTAACACCTGAAATAGTGTAAAAAAGAATGATTACTAAAAAATTCAAAATAAGATATAATAAGAAGATAATATATGATATATTAAATATTAAAACGAATCTATATGAAAATTTAATCATTCATAAAATAGTTTATAGTATGTTTAAGATTGCTTGACTAAAAGGAAGCGTAAGGTAAGATATTTTTATCTCACTCTTTACATCTGTGAGATAAATGGTGTATTCAACACTTACTTATTTTGTCTGGTTTATATACCACCCATTTTTATATATTACATCATTAATTAATTTATCTTCATGGAATTATTTTTTTTGGATGATTATTTTTTTTGGTGATTTTAACCCAAATATTACCATAATAGTAAGGGGATTTATAGCTTCAATTTTATTTTTAATAGACTTATTCTATATTCACCACTAATTTTTTTGTGGGGTGTATACATTAACATATGAAATTTTACATCATTAAAATCATTATCCTCATTATATCCAATGGTTTAGATAATTTTATTTCTTTATGGGTCTTATGATTCAAATTTTTCAAAGTGGTATAGGATACTTTAGAATGTTTTAAGATTATTTTCATGAAGAATGTTTTTAATTTTATTTTAATTGTAATTATATTCATAAATGATGAAAACCATTATTGTTAATATAATGTGTATGATTAATATTGACACCATCCTTATCCTCCCTCTAGATGTATTATTATTATTTTGACCAAGGATAGTGTTTACATTTACTTCCCTGATTCATTTTTTGTAGTCACCTTGAAATATTCACTTTCAACTAACAAACATACAATAAATTTCACCAAAATATCCATATAATTTATCATGGATATGATTATTTCCAAAACATTATTCAATTTTAACATACAATGTTTAATTTTAAATTTATTGGATATTTGGGGAGATATTGATAAATATGCATCTTTTACTCAATGTGGATATTTGATAAGGCACATTGTTCATGAATTAAATCGATTATTTGATATATGAGAAATTCATTGGAAAGTTATATCATGGGTGGGGCTCAGTTATAGATTGAACCTTAATGCATTGCTAATATCATTAGATGAGTCCGTTATATAGATATAATGGGTTTTCATAAATAATGTTTTAAACTATCTTATAAAAGTTCTTTATGGTAAATGTATCATGTACCTAGGAAACATGGAATCCAATAATTAAAAATATTCTTCATTCAGATTCAATTATTATTATCCATGATATTTTCACTATGACAAACTATATGGATTCATTTCATTATCAGTTAATATAATAAATGGAATGTGTGTTCAGTTATTTACCTTTCCATATTGATTAGTCCTTATTAATTTATTTAAATGGAATGTCTGTTTAGTTATTTTCCTTTCCATATTTTTTACCCGATCCCTCTTATTGATTACATGACATATGTGTTCCGTTATTTCCATTTTCAAATTGATTATTCTCAATGATTAATTATTTTTTCCATTTTACTTAACCCCTATTGAGTATTTGATCTCAACATTATTTTTTATCCTTTCCATATCAATCCATTAAGTGTATAAGAAAGATATTTAAGGATATTATATATGGGAATAATGTTATTCTAAAAATATAATTGTTGTAATTAGTGTATTTATTTGAAATAGAATACTCATTTATGTATCTGGTTTACCAAGATGACCAAACTCTTCAGTCATTCAGGATTTGATTCCTTGAAATCATGCCAATGTAATGGCAGTAGAAACTGGCACTGGACTTATTGGGGTTAGGTTTCTAGAGTTGGTATTTGATGAATTTTAGTAAAAACCTTGGAATCTAGATTTAGGTAAACATATATTAGGAGACATAAATCTAAGATAGACATTGAGGAAAATTATATAATATAATTTAATTTTGGTAAGGTGTATATTATGTGTGCTATTGGGTCGTCTCCCTTATATCACGAGCCTCCAATAAAAGGCACTCATCCATCATACTTATTAAAATCTATAAATCCAATTAGATCAACCAAAACCTTTCCAAATAATCTACCAAAATCTATAACCTCATATTATAATCCTCACTTTTGGAATAAATCAATCCAAGGAAGACTGTTGGTATAAACCAAAAGGAGTAAACCAAATAAGAGGTAATGTTATTCAACGATCACTTTTGTTTCATTTATATATGAAACTATTAAATTATTATTATATAAATATCATATAATAAAATATTTATAATAAATATAATGATATTTTCTTATTTCATGGGTAATACCCACACTCACACACACATTCATCAAATGTGATACACAATCATTGTTCGTGTGCACAACGAACTACAACATTGTGAACCAATGTCATTTGTTCTTCTATTGCCTCCATTCAAGGTTCGGAATAATAATTGATTTATAGTTTATGTGTGATATATATGATATTTAAAATTTTTTATAATTATTTAATTCTTTTATAACACATCCCTTTATTCTTCCCATTTTGTCGGAATACGATAACATCGTTTGAGGATGTGTGGAATACCGCCTCGTCAAAGCGATATGATTCATTCACACTATACATATAATTTATAAAGGATGGTTTTAGTAAAAATATGTGATATATATTATAAATTTATTATACATTAATTATAATATATATATATATAATATTTAATATTCATTCTTTTAATACAATTAGAAAATGAAAATAGTGTTCCAGCGTACGTACAACATACCGTCTCCATAAACGGTGCATTTCAATTATATATCCTAATTTTAAAGATTATTATAAATAAATATATACTAAATATATATTAAAATTAAATCATGGTTTAAATTTTTTATATTATATAATCATAATCCATGTAATATGAACAATAGATAACAAGTCAAAACCTACTCGAGAAATTAGGCAATTAATACATGAAATAGTGAAACCAATGAATGATTACTAACAAGTGGATAAGAGGAAATTATAAGAAGATTAACTATGATATAATAAATGCTCATATGGTTCTATAATAAGTTAATAACATGATTAAAATCATTAAAAAATAGGTTAAATAGAATTCAACCAAAAAGAAGCATAAGTTATGGTATTTTCATCATGACCCGTCCCAGTGGGGTTTGGGCCATGACTCACCATGCCCACCTCCTGTAGGCTAGGGGATGATTAATAGAACTGAGTATTCATATAACTAAATGAGACTCATTTACTAAATACCTTCACACACATACAAACACAGACATACACACACACACACATCTCTATACCCATGAACTGTTGAAATTTAAAAATAATAAAAAAACTATGCATGAATACATACATATCCCACAACCAGAGTATGAAAGGATGTAAAGAAAGCAAACAAGGCCAAATAAAATCCCATCACAAGGAGTCTATATCACAAGTACATCCTTAAATTAAACATACTAGGAATATTGTCTAAATTCCATATAAATACACCCCAGTCTGTCTGGTCTTACTAAGCACCATCTGGTCCTAGTCCTCTTAGGACTCCATCAAAAGGCTGATCATCTACATAAGACAAGGCACATGCAGGAAAATCCCATGTAGGGGTGAGTATAACAATACTCACCCGGACACCCTGAAACAAAAAAACATATAAAAAAGGAAAACACTATAAATTCTACACTAGTATATGTATAAAAACATATAAAAAGTATATATAGATATACTCAATCCAAGACCCACGGTCTAAAGGTAATATAAAACTATAGTATACCAACCCTAGGATTCTATCTCAAAGATTCCACGAAGCACTCATTCTGGAGAAGACACTCCAAAGTATGATTTCAATTACGATGTTTGTCTGAGAGGTACTGCACATTGGGTCTCTCAATAAGGAGGGTACACTAATAGTCTAGATAGAATATGATATATAGATGAGGATCACTACCAAGTCTATGGGGTGATACCCACAATTGAATCTGAATTAACCCTCATAAGTAGAGGATCAGAAACCGAGTAGTTTTGTTTATATAAATACTTAGAACTTCACATAGGTCATGAAGATGAATATAGGATCTCACTCTAGGCCGCTCAGAGGGATTCTAACATCTACATATAGGAAGTCCCACTGAAGGGATCATAGTCTTATTGATAGGAAATGATTCGTACTAACATTTAGGGAAATTATAAGGGGAAGAAAACCTAACAAAACATGTATAAGATACAGATGATAAGAAATATAATATATGTAAGATATATTACATGGCTTGTATAATGGTTAAACACTATGTCCCTTGACCCCATGTTTTTCTTATGTGAATGGTCCATGTCATTTCCCACTATGTCTATTTAAAAGATGAGTACATAATGTGTAGAAGGGTTACATACTGAGTCCTTGTTTCTAGGGTCCCATCCGTGTACCCTAGTTGTGTGTCAGTACATAGTGTAATACCATGTTTCCAAGGCCATGTACCAGTACACAAGGTAACCCACGTACATGGTCCAGGCCATGATGTGTGGGGGTGGACACATAGTGTAGGAAACCTGTGTACTCCCCTTCATTTCCATGTACTGTCTGATGTACACAACGAGTTCATCCAATGGGACTACATTCCATGTAGCCAAGGACTGCATGCTGTTTATATTGGGTTTCTCTAGAAACCCATATTCTCTCTCTAGCTCATTCTTACTCAATCATCACCAGTAAATCCAACTTTAATCACAAATAATCTCATGTATCTACTCTGGATGAACTTCTCTATGAAAATTCACCAGAATATGAAGTTTTAATCCATTAATAAAATAGATTATGTTTTTCTGAATCATCTTCCACACACCACGTTCCAAGATTGGGGATTTCCAAACCGATTTTATCCATTCTTCGCTACTATTTTCAAACCTCAATTACATCATAATGATCCAAGATCTATAATCTATGATCATTGCACCATGAATCATATGTGCAACAATCTATTCAATGGAGTTCTTTGAACCACGGTCTAAAAGAAGAATGAATGCGATGAATGGAGAAAGGTGGGAGAAAAATTAAGAAACTTGAAAATAGGAACAAACCTTATCCATGTTTGTTTAGACTCAATTCAATTCCTTTATAAAGGAAAAAGAAGAAAAAAACAATTAAACAACTCCTAAATTAAATATCCTGACAATAATATACCCAACCCATATAATGATCAATTTTGGGACAATCCATTCTTTGATTGGTCCACGTTGATCATAGAAATCAAGAATAATGAAAAGAAACATTTCCAAACACATTACCTACATCAAATTGGTCAGATTAGTGATAAAGAATGATTAATCATTGTCATCTTTGACAAGATCCATTGAATCTGATGTTCATTGATCGTAGATTCAAAACTCCTTCATGATTCGTTCAAGAGGATTCTCAAAACGTTATCTCCAAAAACTCTTCAGTGGATCCAGAGTTATGTGGATAACCCTGAATTTCCTACATAAGGATCTATTTAATAATTTTCAATCACTATGTTAAAAAAAAGGAAATAAAATAATTTATTCCAATTATTTTATTCACTTCTATGCTTGTGATGAATTTTACAAAAATTAATGGTACCAACTAGCATTAAGAGGAACCTAGGGTTAAAACACAATTCTAAACTCAACGATGGCCATGAATTTCAAATTCACGAACCCACTTAGGATCTATTCCACTTTTTTAGGAAAAGTGCACATGCATATTATTTAATATATTAAATATATTTTAACCATTTATTTTTGGAAAACCGGGCCTCTAAATCACATCCCATCTTAGCATATGGTCTCAAAATTAATCCATATAAGGTTTAAAAATAACACATGGAAAATCCAAGACATTAAATTATCCCCACCAAAGGGATTTAAATCTCAAAAAGACAAAAATGTATACTTAAGGAGATGTGGGTATTGATCCTAAATTTGAGCCTCCCGATCCCATGTGATATTCTAGAGATTACCGTGACTCCAACAAACATGCACCAAAGTAATCGATCATCCAAGAAGGATCCTTTTCTGACAATACATGATCAACATTGGACACTCAGTAATAGATGCTATATCCTCAGTGTCCAGATCACCATATATTATAATGTGCGATGGGTTATGCACGTACCTCCTCAGTTGTGACACATAGAAGACGTCGTGTGCTTGATATAACTACAGAGGTAGAGTATGCCACCTCACCAACTCAACATAGTATCTATAAAGAGTCAATGAACCTCAAATATATCTTGTTGCCCCATCCAAATCTTCATAATCCACGTCAAGGTGAAACGTTTAGGAACAAATTATCCACTTCCTTGAACTCCAAAGGCCTTACTCGCCTATTAGCATATGACCTTTGACAACTCTATGCAGTCCTCATATGCTTTAGAATGATGCGAATCTTCAATGTTGTATCTTATAGTATCTCTCTTCCCATGATTGTCGACTTTCCTAGATTAGTCCTAAAAAGTGGTGACTTTTAGGGTCAACCGTATAAATCCTTGAATGGTGACATACCAATGGTGTAATGATATATGTTGTTGTATGCAAACTACACTAGTGATAGGTGATCCTCCCAATTGCTGCCAAATTATAACATGACAACTTGCATCATGTCACCCAGAACTTGATTTTTCCACTCAACCTGACCATCATTTTGTGGGTGAAATTCTATGATCAAGGGTAACTAGGTCCCAAATACCTTCTATAATCCCTTCTATAACCGGTATGTAAAGTTAGAATAGTGATTAGAAACAATCATTGATGGAACTTTATGGAGTCAGACCTTCTCTTGCATATACTGGGGTCACAATCTCTCTACTGAACTCTACTATTGTATATCTAGTATGTGGGATGAATTGGTGAGTCATTCCATGATGACCCAGATGAAATCATGTCCCCTAGACGTAGGTGGTAAGACCATCATGAATCCCATTGATATCCCATCCCACTTACATTCTAGAACCTCAAGGGGTTGAGATAAACCCGCTGGAGATTGGTTCCCAGCCTCCAGTTGCTGACAAGTAAGGATTGAGGGAAAAACTATAAAACTCATTTCTTCATGCCTAGAAACCAAAACTAATGTTTTAGGTACTTGTAAATATTTTAAACACCTGGATATTTCACCAAAGGAGATGTGTGAAACTCTCTTATAACCTCCTCTTTAAACAACACTCATACCACCATGAATCTTATGAAAAGAATGATATGATCCCAGCCTTAATAATTTCCATCTGGAGAAAAACCTATGGATTTATGAGCATGTAGGGTCTCCCAGTGGGTATCCCCAAGTTGTGCCTCCCTGACTCACTACAAGAGCAGAGGGGTAACAACCATCGACTGTAGGTAATCCGCTCCAACTCCATCCATAAAAAGATACTATGACATGTCTATCTTCATCGATGCCTCATTCAACAACTGTTCAAAAATATTTCATACTGAGAGGATTTTCTACTACATTTCTCTTCCTAAGAGTGTAGATAATTTCAAATTTATAATCTTGGAGGAACTGTAGCCATCACCTCTTTATCAAGTAGAGATCCTTTTAAGATAAAATATACTTGACACAATTATGATCAGAGTAGAATATAAACTGTTATCCCATCAGGTAGTGTCACTACATCATCAAAGAGAAGACTAACTTTTGTAACATAAGATCATGGGTCATTTAGTTCTTCTTATTTGGTCTCAAATGGTGAGAACCATAGACAATCACTCTTACCTATGCACCAGAACACAACCATTCTTGGTTACTGATGCATCATAGAACACCGCATACTCGACACACTCCTCCAGCAATCTCAAGATTGGACTACTCATCAAACTATTCCTCAACTGATGAAAAGCCTTCTGAGACTTCTCTATACACATAAATGTCTGCCCCTTTAGAGTAAAGGCTATCAGGGGTGCTGATATCCTATATAAATCAGGTATGAATCTCTGGTAATATCCTACCAACCCAAAGAATCTCGTATCCTCCATCACACTCTTAGGCAGCTCCCATGCTAACGCTACCTTGACTTTGGCTAGGTCTACTTCCACTCCATACATTAAGATAATGAATCCTATAAAGTGAAATTCCCTAATCTAGAACTAAATCATTGAGAGATATCCATAAATCTAGTGATCTTAGAATACATGCAGAACTATCCTTAAGTGTCTCACATGATCCTCCTTACAATCCTAGTACACAAGGATATCATCAATGAAGACCGCCAAGAACCATTATAATTAAGGTTGAAAGATCTAGTTTATGAGTCCCATGCACACTTCTGGGGTATTTTTCATTCCAAAGGGAATCACCAAGTACTCATAGTGATCATAGAGACATTTGAATTCCATCTTCAGTATATCCAAATCCTATACTCACAGCTGGTGATATCCTGATATGAGGTAAAACATTGTGAACTATCACGCCACTATAAACTAATAAAATAGGCCATCGATACATGGTGTGGATACAATCTCTTCAAGGTCACCTAGTTCAAGTGCTATTTGTACGCACACAACCTCGATCTCCCATCATCCTTTTTGAAATAAAAACTAGGGATGCTCAAGGTGAAACACTGATTCATATGAACACCTTCATCTAAAAATCCTCCAACTACACCCTCATCTCATGAAGCTCTGTAGGAGTTATCCATATGCCAGTTTAGATATTAGAGCTGTCCTAGGGTGTAGATCAATGCTGAAGTCTATCTCTCAAGGTGAAGGTAAACTTTGGATGTCTTCATGAAAGGCATACATATACTCTTCTACCACTGTAGGAAATTGAAAACTCATAAATTCCACCACACTAAGGGTTAGGCTAACCAACTGATGAGTAATTGGATTCACCCTCCTATGTATCATTCCATTCTATTCTGGGTGGGTTTTCTTTTTATCCACAAAGGAAAAACTGTTTCTGTTGTTCTGGATACACCACACCCTTAACCTAAAATAATCAATTTCTATATGAACTGTAGATAACTAATCCATACCAAGAATGACATCGTAATGCCTCAATGAAGCTACTATGATATTATAATTAAAAATACCCCCTCTAATGGTCAGGTCACACTGTCGACATACATGCGTGATCCCTATGTCTTCTCCAGTAGGAGTCTCCAAGCATAAGGGTTGAGTCAATGGTTCAACCAAAATTTGTAGGTATCATACAAGGTATGTGGGAAGAAAGGAATTAATAGACCATGTGTCTATTTGTACTAAAAATAAAATATATAATACACAGATCATAAATTGAATCATTCATGGAGCCCCTGTGTCATAAGCCTCAACCACATGCTGCTGTCCCTGCCCTTGTACTCCAGTTCCCTAAACCTGGCATGGACCTCTTGGGGGTGGTGGTGGTAATAAGTCAAAATGTCATTCACATCTCACTACTATCACAGATCCTCTCCCAAATTCTCTATCTTTCATACCTAAATTCTCTATCCACTATATTTTACTCGGTTATCCATCCATAGTATCTTTATCATTTGTACAGTAGGTCATACAATCTCAAGCCATATGTCCCATACCTTCACATGAGTAGCACCACTTATCTCTAGGATGATTGGACACACCCTAAGAGCTACAAACTAGAGATGATCTATCATGGGACCTCTTCCTAAATTGTCTCTCATTTTCATATCCCTGTGACTGAGGTAAGCTCCCTACTGTTGAGGTATCTGCTTCTTCTTTCTCATTGATGACTATCACTAGTTTTATCTACTCATCCAAGTAGATTTTTACCACCAAATCTAGTTTCAGCACCACATCATAGGTTGGAATTCATATAGGGACAATGATGGATAATATATATCTATATAGACCTTTATGGAAGGTATAATCCCTAAAGATTTGATCTCAAACCATATTCATCGAGTACCTGGAAAGGTTGGTAAACATTGATGAACACTCAACCACTATCATCATACCCTGTTGGAGCTGCAGAAGCTCCTCGATATGCATAGATCTCAACATAGATGGTGAGAAATCCTATATGAAGTGACCTTATAACCTATTCCATGAAAGGGTCACCTCCTCATAAGACATGGTAACTAAACTCTACCATCGTCTTGTTGAGATGTGAATTAGGCTCCCTTCTAGGGCCACTTTCTGATATGCTAGTGTCTTGACTAGATAAAAAACTCAACTCACTACCTCAATAAAGTCATCAGACTTTTATGGGTTGGTATCTTCTCAGAACATGAGGGGTCTCTGTCACTAAATCTCATTAAAAATGCTTAGCTTGTGCATCTCATTTTATAGTACTACGGGTACCACATGCTATTATACAAGTGGCATGGTCATTTCACCTCCAAGATGTAACATCTTTGAATCTAGTCCCTATATTAAAGCCTCATCACTGAGGGGGTAATCCTCATGATCAAGCCGATGAATCCTAGCTGGAATATTCCATAGAGGCATCCTAAAATTAAATAAGATGTACCAAAATTAATGAGTATATATGGAGAGATGGCTCAGAAAGGACATGAGAGTCGAAACCCATTCCTATATGATGCATGTACTATTGTTTTCCAAGTAACCAGTGTTCTCATGTACCAAGTTAAAAAGTAGGTGATCAATGTCACGATGTATGGATACATTGGATGCTGCACCAACAATGGAGTCCCTGACCAGAAATCTGAAGTCAAAACACTAAACATTGTTTACCCAAACCAATCTCACATACTCTTGGTATGAAAGGAGAACAAAACAATTCTGATAACACCATTTCATGACCCATACTTGTGGGGACCATGATGTGACTCCCCAAGACCACCTCTAATAGGCTAAGGGACGGTGAATAGCACCAAGTAGGCATATCACTGACATGTGAGGCATTTTCTAAGTACATGTACACACATAGACAACTTTGAGCTCAGAAACTACTAAAATGTAAAAAATAAATGCATGAATATATCTATATCTCACAACTAGAGTATGATAGGAAGTAAATAAATAAAAAATTCCAAATAAAATCCCACCAAAAAGTGTCTATAACAATAGTCCAACCTAAAAGTAAAGATACTGGAACTACTGTCTGAAATCCAAAGAAGCACACCCCAGTCTATCTAGTCCAACTAAGAACCTTCTGGTCTTGGTCCACCTAGGACTTTGTAAAATGGTCAATAATTTTCACAAGACATGACATTTGTGGGAAAATCACATGCAAGGGTGAGTATAATAGTACTCAGTAGGACATCCTAAACCACAAATACTATAAAAAAAGAAAATTTAGTCAGCTCTATACATGTACATTTCTACAACATATATAACAAGAATATATATAATCAATCCAATACACATAGTATAGAGTTAATCCACAACCATAGTATACCATCAAAGGATTGAATCTCAAAGATTCCATGAATCACTCATCAAGGAGAACACACTTCTGAGTTCAATAGCATTAATGATGTCCATCCGAGAGGTACTTTTTGTCAGGTCCCTCAATGGGGAAGATACATTGATTGTCCAAAGATAATATTATACACATATAATGATGAATTCCAAGTCAAATGGGTGATACCAAAAATTTAATTTTGACTAACCCTTCTTAGTATAATATCAATACCTAGGTAATGTTGGTAACATAGATATCAAGAACTCCACCTAGGGCATGAAGATGAACAGAAGATCTCACTCTGGGCATTTTGGAGGGATTATAATGACTACAACTAGGAATTAACACTAATGGGATCATATTCATAATATTAGTAAATGATTCAGAATAACCTTTAGGTAAACGATAAGTGGAACAAACCCTAATGAAACTTATCAAAGACATGGAAGAAAAGAGATCTATGCCATGTAAGAAAAAGTACACAATGTGATAAGGGTTACATACTATGTACCTTGACCTTGGGATTTTATTGTGTGAATGAACTATTTAATTCAAAAAATATCCATGTAAAATATGACTACATGATGTGTAAATGTGTTAAACTGTGTTACCTTGTATCCAGGGTCCTGCCTGTGTGCCCCAGCCACAAGGTAGTACACGATGTCATCCCGTGTATTCATGCCCGTGTACTAGTACATGGGGTAACCCATGTACATAGTCTAGGATATTTTATATGGGGGAGAACATTCCATGTAGAAAACCCATGTACTCAACCCCATGTCCACGTACTGTCTGAAGTACAAGCCAAGTTCGACTAATGGGATTACACGCCACGTAGACAAGGACTACACACCGTTTGTATAAGGGTTTTCCAAAAACCCTTCTTCTTCCCTAACTCATTCCTACACCAACAACAGCTTTAAATAAATCTTCAATCACGCTGAAACTCATGGATATACTCTGGTAAAACTCCACAACAACCATTCGATAGAATCTAAGGTTCAAATCTGTTTGGAAAATGGATTCTGTTCATGTGAATCATCCTCCACGCACCTTGTTTGAAGATAATGGGTTCCCAAACCAATCTGATCTATTCTATGCTACCACATTCTCTCCTCCATTTCTTAATACTGATCCCAAATCTATAATCTCAGACTAGTGTGCCAGGAATTGGGTGTGCAATGATGAATTCATCGGAGTTCATTAAACCGTGGGACAAACAAAGAACACCCACGATGAACAGAGAAAGATGGTAAACAAATTGTGAAACATGAAAGTAAGAAGAAACATTTTCCATGTTTGGTTAGACACAATTCATTATATTTAGAATGAAAAATGAAGAAACAAACAATTAAACAACTCCCAAAGTAAATATGCTTTCCAAATAATCCCAACCTGTGTAATAATCAATCCACATACCAATATGTTCGTTGATTGGTCCATGTTCGTCATAGAAATAAACAATAGGGAAAATAAGAAATTAAAAACACACACCATACAAAAATTTGGTATGATCAAAGATACAAAATGATTTTACACCATCATTGTTGATAAGATTCATTGAATCTGAGGTGTGTCGATCCTTGATTCACAACTCTGCCACCACTCATTTGAGAGGATTCACACAAGGTTCTCTCAAAAAAATATTTTCAGGTACCAGGGTTTTGTGTCTACCCCTGGATTTACAACATAAGGATATTTTTAGGGATTCTCAATCACTATATCAAAATAATCGAATAAAATAATATATTAAAAATATTTTATTCATTTCTGCACTCATGACGAATTTTACACAAAAGAACCATGGAGACTAATGTTATGTGTCACCTAAGGTAAAGCCCTCATTTTGAACTCAATGATGTCCATTCATTTCTGATTCGGGATACCTTTAGAAGTTATTCTACTCTTTTAGGAAAACTATGCAAGAGTAATATTTAATTAATTTAATATATTTCAAATAATTATTTTGGGAAAAAATGATCTCAAAATCACACACCTTCAAATCACCTGCTATCAAAATAAATGCATATTATATTTAAAAATAATACATGGAAAATTTGAGATATTAAATTCTCCCCAACTTGGGAATTTATTCTCCAAAAATACAAAAGAAAGTCTACTCAAGAAGATGAGGGTAGTGAGCATGAATCTAATCCTCCCACTCCCATGTGATCTTTTGGAGATTTCCATGACGCCAACAGACACACACTAAATAATTCAATCACCCAATAAGGTTAATCACTTACCGATCCACGATCACCACTGGACACTCAATAAAAATAACTCCATCCTTAATGTTTATCTCTCCATAGTTTATAATGTGGGATGGGTCTTTCATGTACATCCTAAATTACAGAACATGGTAGAAATCATGTACCAAATATAAATATGGTGGTATATCCAAAAGTATACCACCTTACCAACTTTACATAGTATTTATAAAGGGATAATGTACATCAAAGATATCTTTTCACCCTGTCCAAATCTTTATAATCCATGTCAAGGTGAAACCCATAGGAACACATGGTCCCCTTCCTTGAACTCTAAAAGCCTTTGTCTCATTTTAGAATAAGAATTCTTATGACTCTTTGTAATCCTCATATGCTCCTGGGTGATTTTCACTTTCTCTATTGTATCTCATAGCATATTTGAACCCAATATTTCCAAATCACATAGATTAGTCCCAAAAAGTGGTGACTTGCAGGGTCACCCATACTAAGCCTCGAATAGTGACATACAGATGGTGTAATTGTATATATTTTTGTAAACAAATTCCATTAGTGTTAGGGGATCCTCCTAACTACAGCCAAAGTCTAACATGCAGTCTTGTAGCATGTCCTCCAAAACCTAAATTGTCTTCTTTGCCTGACCATTATTTTGTGTGTGAAACACTGTGGTCAAGCATAACAACGTCTAAATTTCCTCCAATAATCCCTTCCACAACTGGGATGAAAAGTGACCATCATTATTATAAACAATCATTAATATAACTCTATGGAGTTGGACTATCTCTTGCTTGTAAAGGTGTCCCAAGATCTCTATTGAACTTTGTTCTCATATTGCTAGGAAGTGGGATGAATTGGTGAGTCCTCTAATGAATACCCTAATGGAATCATGTCCACTAGGAATATGTGGTATGGCCATCATGAAGCTCATATATGACCCATCCCACTTCCATTATGGAACCTCAAGGTGTTTAGATAACCCCACTGAAACATGGTACTTAGCCTGCACTTGGTGACAAGTAAGACATCAAGAGGCAAACTATGAAACTCCTATCTCTGTCCCTGGCCACCAAAACTGATGTTGGAGGTCTTAGTACATCTCTTCTAGAGATGGATGTATTTACAAAGTAGATGTGTGAAAATATTGTAGTTACTAATCTCTCAATGTCACAGGTACCACCATGCATCCTCTAAAAAGAATGACATGATACCAACCTTAATAATATCCATTAGGATCATTCCCTTTGGATATATGAGCACATAGGGTCTCACCATCGGTATCCCGAAGCTATGCCTCCCTAACTCACTATAAGAGAATAGGGGTAAAAAGATTTGAATAGAGTCAAGATACTCCATCTCCATCCATAAAGAATACTAAAAAGTTTCTAATGGGTCTGAGGCCTCATTTTGTAATGACAAACAATATTTCATACTAAGATCATATGCAATCACTGTTCCTTTCCTAGGATTATAGAAAATTTTGATGTCATAATCTTGGAGGAACTATATTCATCACCTCTATCTGAAGTTGAGATACTTTTGAGATAATATATAATTGAAACTCTTATGATCATAGTAGATGATAAACTGATCACCCATCAGGTAGATTCACCAAATCTTCAAAGTGAAGACTACAACTGCTAACTCAAGATCATGGGTTTTTTTTAGTTCTAATCATGTGGTATAAACAGGTATCAATTTTTTTAAATCATCTCTTACCTATGCATCAAAACGAAACTAGGATATGTTCATGATGAATCATAGAATAATACAAACTCGACACCCTCTTTCATCAATCTTCAAATTGGAGAGCTCATCAAACTCTACCTCAACTAAAAAAATCCCAATGACACTTCTCTATCCACATGAAAGGCTACCCCTTTTGAGTCAAAACATTCATGGGTTCTGATATCCTAGAGAAATCATGTATAAATATTTTTTAATATCCTAGAAACTCAAGGAAGTTATGAACCTTTTTCGTGATCTATGGTGGATCGTATGCAAACACTGCCTTGACCTTGGCTAGGTCTACTGCCACTCCATCTGTTGAGATGATATGTCTTAGAAAGTGGACTACCCAAATATAGAACTAACACTTTGAGAGATTTCAATAAATCTAGTGATCCTAAATTATATCCATATCTATCCTTAAGTGTCTTTAATTCTCGTCCTCAGATCTCGATTACACAAGTATATTGTCAATGAAGATCACCATGAACTGATCTAAGTAAAGCTAGAAGATATGGTTCATGAGTCCCATGAACACTATAAGGGAGTTTTTCATGCCAAAGGAAATAACAAATTTCTCATAGTTACCATAGAAACAAACTAATTCTATCATCAGTATATACTTGTCTCATACTCACAACTGGTGATAGACTAATCTAAGGTCATCCTTTGAGAACTATCATGCAACTCTCAATTGATCAAAAGAGTTCATCAATAATTAGTAGTGGATAATTGTTCTTCAATTCCATCTAGTTCAAGTGATGGTAGTCCACAAAATACCTCAATATCTTGTATAACTTTAGTGAAAAAATTGGGGTTTCCTAGGGTGAAACATTGGGTCTTAGGAATACCTTACTCTATAAATCTTCTAACAGCACCCTCAACTCGTGAATCTCTATGGGATCCGTATGATATATTTGATCAAATATTAGTGTCATTCTAGGGTGTAGATCAATGCATAAGTCTATCTATCGATGGGGATGTAAACCTATGACATATTTAGGAAATACATCCTCATACTCCACCACTAATACAAGAAACAATAAACTCATAACATCCACCACACCAAGGATTAGGATATCCAAATGATGAGTAATTGGAATCACCCTCCTATGCATCAGTCCATACTACATGTTGTGGGTTTTATTTTCAATGATAAAGGAAAACCTAGTTCCATTGTAGTGGAAACACCACACCCTTAACCTAAAATAGTCAATCTAGGGATGAACTATGGATAACCAGTCCATAACAATAATGATATCATAAAGCCTAAATGATTCTACCAAGATATTCCAACCAAAAATCTCACCTCTAATAGTAAGGTCACACTATCGGCAGACATTCGTGATCAGTAAGTCTTCTCTTATAGGATTCTCCAAGAATAAGGTGTGAGTTAATGGTTCAACCGAAATATATTGGTCTCAAACTAGGTATGTGGTAATAATGGAATGAATAGAACCTATGTCTATCAGTACAACAACTAATGTATAAAAGACAACTATCATAAATAGAATCATTCATAGAGCCCCCGAGTCATATGCCTTGACTGCCTGCAACTGTCCCTGCTATTTTCATCTATCTCCCTGAGCCTGGCATGGACCCCCTGGGGGTGGTTGGAGTAACAAGTTGAAATTTGAACCACCTCTCATTACTCTCCAAGATCATTTTCCGCATCCTCCATCTTATAGGCCAACCATCCCATTCTACTATCTATACCTCAGTTTCCACCCATAGTCTCTCTTTATTTTGAATGACATGTCATACAATGATGAGCAAGATGTCCCCTACCATCACAAGAGTAGCTCCACCTCTCTTTAGGACGACTAGACACACCCTATGAGCCCTGATATAATGTTACTTTATCCTGGGACCTCTTCTTGAAATGTCTCACACGTCCAGGTCCTAAGGACTGATGTCGGCTCCCTGCTGTTGTGGTCTATACTCCTAATTTCCCACTGCTGACTATAACTAGTTGTATCTACTCATCCAAGATGATTTCGACCACCAAAGCTCGATCTTGAACCACATCATATGTATTAATGCAAAGAGGGATAACACTATCTCATATGTCTCTTTTATGACCTTGATTTAGGGTTATATCCCTAAAGAAACGATCTCAAACCAAATTCATCAAGTACCTGGACAGGTTGGTAAACCAAGATGAATACTCAATCACTATCATGATTCCCTGATGGAGATACAGAAGATCATGGATATGCATATGTATCCTCTCTGAAGAGACAATCGAACTCAGTACGTGAAAGAGACACCTTGTTGCTAGATAGGGTAACTAAACTCCACCATCGTCCTGTCAACCCATGAAGAAGGGTCACTGCTAGGACCACCATATGATTTGCTGGTATCCTGACTATAAAAGTATCTCATCTCACTGCCTAAAGAAAGTATTCAGCCTCCTATGGGTTGGGATCTCCTCGGAACCTAAGGGTTCTCTATCACTGAATCTCCGGAAGCACACTCAACCTACACACCTCATATTCAAGTACTATGGGTACCACGTGCTACTCTATAAGTGGTATGGCTATTTCAACACATGAAGGTAACATCTCAGGAACTGGTCCCTGTATTGAAGCCTATCACTAAGAGAATCATCCTTATGATCAAACTGCTGAATCATAGATGGCATATTCCTTGGATGCATCCTAGAAGTAAACAAATGTACCATGGTCAACGAGTACATCTAGAGAGCTAACTCAAGAAGAACATGAGAATCAAAACCCATTCCTTTATGATGCATGTACCATTTATTCCCTACAACCAATGTTCTCATGTACTGAGTCTAAAAGAAGGTGATCAGAGTCATGGCATATGGATACGTTGTCTGACACACCAACACAGGAGTCCCTAGCCTTAAAGCTGATATCAAAACACTTAACACTTTTTCCCCAAACCAATCTCATTGAATATCAGGCCTAAAGTTGAACCAACCACCTTTGATAACACTATTTCATGACTCGTACCAGTGGGTCCCATGCCGTGACTCCCTAAGGATGCCTCCAATAATCCAGAGGATGGGGACTAGTACCGAGTAGGAATATCACTAACATGGGAGGTATTTACTAAGTACTTGTATACACACACACACACACACACACATCTGTAAGCCAAGAATCTACTACAATTTTAAAAAAACTGAACGAAAACTGAAAGAATATATCTATATCCAACAACCAGAGTATGACAATATGTAATGAATGAAATCAAGGCCAAATAGAATCCCACCACAAGGATTCTGTAACACAAGTCCAATATGAATATAAAGGTACTGGGAGTAGTATCTAAAAGCTACAAGAACACACAGTAGTTTATCTAGTCTCACTAAGAACCATCTGAGCCTGATCTTTCTATGACTTTTTCAAAAGGTAGATCATCTTCACAAGACATGACACTTGCAAGAAATGCCTCTGCAGAGGTGAGTATAAAAGAACTCAGAAGGAAACCCCAAAACCACAAAGAATATAACAATGGAAAATACAGTCTTCTCTACAAATGTATATTTATACTGCACATATAACAAGAATATCTAGATATAATCAATCCAAGACACACAACATAGAGGTAATACACAACTATAGTATACATTCCCTTGGAATATAGCTCAAAGATTCAATGAACCACTCATCTAGCAGAACACACTCCTAAGTTTGACAACATTTATGACATCCTTCTGAGAGGTACTAATCATAGGGTCTCTCCATGAGGAAGAAAAATTGACAATTGTAAGATAATAAGATACATATATAAGGATCACTACCAAGGACATGGGGTGATAGCAATAACTCAACATGGATTAACCATTCTAAGTAGAGGATCAACTCTCAGGTAGTTTTGGTCATGTTGATACCTGGAACTCCACCATGGGCATGAAGATGAATAGAGGATCTCACTCTAGGCCTCTTTGAGGGATTCCAGTGAATCTATCCAGGATGTTCTAATAAAGGGATCATATCCCTAAGATTAGGAAATGATTCATACCAAACTTCTAGGAAAAAATAAAGGGAATAAAACCTAATGATACGTGTCCAAGATATGGAAGAAAATAGATCTATTCCATGTAATAATAAGTACACTACATGTAGAAGGGTTACACACTGTGTCCTTTGACCCTGGATTCTGCCTATGTAAATAGACTAGGTCATTCAAAATGTATCCATGTAAAAATATGAGTACATGACATGTAGAAGGGTTACACACTTTGTCCTTGTAACTGAGGTCCTAACCATGTACCCCATCCGTGTTCCATTACATGGTTTTATCCCAGGTATCCATTCCCATAAACTATTACATGAGGTAACCCATATACATGGTCCATGTCGTTTCATGTGGGTGAGAATACACCATGTAGGAAACCCATGCAATCCACCATATATTAATGTACTCTCTGAAGTACATTCCAAGTTCATCCAATGGGGACTAGACACTATGTACCCAAGGACTAAATGCCTTATGTATCATGTTTTGTTTTTCAGAAACCCTTTGTCTTCCTCCCTCTCATTTTTATACCACCATCTCCTTGAAATATAGACTCAATCATAATGACACACATGGGTCTACTCCAACTGAAATCCGCTACAATCATTCACCAGAATCTATGGTTCGAATCCATTTATGAAATGTATTCCATTCATCTGAATCATCTTCCATGCACCTTGTTCAAATATAGGGGTTTTCCAAATCGATCTGGTCCATTCTCCTCTACCATCTTCGCTCCTCCATTGCATCATACCTATACCAGATCTACAATCTCAGATCATTGTGCCTAGAATCATGTACACAATGATCGATTCATCAGAGTTCATCGAATCACATTCAAAACAAAGAAAACCTATGATGAATGAAAAAAAATATGGGACAAAAATCAAGAAATACAAAAATATAAACGAACCTTTTCAATTTTTTGGTTAGCCTAGATTCATTTATATTAGAACGACGAATGATAAACAATCCATTAAAAAACTACCAATGTAAATATCCTAAAAAACAATCCAAACCCATATAATGATTGATATTCTTGAAAATATATTCTTTCACTGGTACAAATTCATTGTAGAAATCAAAACTAGGGAAAATAATCAATTCAAAATGCACTCCCTACCTTGATTCAGTTTGATCACTGATTAAGAGTGATTCATCATCGTCATCGTCATCATTGACAAGATCTTTCGAATGTGAGGTGTGTTGATCCTTGATTTACAACTTCATCATAGTTCATTTTAGAGGATTATATGAGGTTTTCTCCAATGAATCTCTATAGGTTCCAGGGTTATGTGGCTAACCCTATATTTAAAACATACGGATCTATTTAAGGATTTTCGAACACTGCATAAAAATAATTTGAATAAAATAATTTATTCCAATTATTTTATTCACTTCTACATCCATGATGAATTTTATACAGAAGACTCACCCCAGATAATTTTATGTCACACCAAGGGTAAAACACCCATTCTTAACTCAATGGTCCCTCATATTTGTGATTCAAGAACCCTTTTAGGAGTTATCCCACTTTTTCTGTAAAATCATATGTACATATTATTTAATATATTTAGTATATTTCAAACATTTATTCAGAGCACACCAAACATCATAATTGAAAACCTTTTCATATCATGGTCTCAAAATTAATCTATATAATATTTAAAATTAATACACAAAAAATATAAGACATTATCATTTTCATCTCACTTTTTACATCTGTGAGATAAATGTCTTCATCGCCAGTTACTTATTTTGTGTTGTGTATCTACTAACCCTTTTGATATATTCTATCATTAATTATTTTATATTCATGGTATTTTAATGTTTAATTTGATGATTATTACTTTTTAGTATTCTGATTCAAATGTTACAAAAATTTTAAGGGTATATCTAGTCTAAATTTTAATTTTGTGAAACTTATTCCATATTTACCAGTAATTTCTTTTGTGTGGTGTATATTCATTCCTAGGAGATTTTTTATCTTGAATATCCTTATTATCATGATATACAAGGTTTCATTTAATTTTATTCCCTCATGGGTCTTATGATTAAAAATTTTCAAAGTGATATGTGAAACTTTGGAATGCTTAAAGATTATTTTTCCAAGAATTTTTTAATGATATTTTAATAGAAATTATATTCATCAACCAAAAAATACCTTATTTTTAATCAAAGGAGTATACATTGTATATAGACCATCCTTATTATTCATATGGATATTTTATGATTATTTTTACCAAGTATAATATTTATATTCACTTACTTTCTTTATTTTTATAGTCCCATGAAATATTCACATTCCAATGATCATTGAAAATTAATTTTACCCAAATATCCATATCATTTATCATGGATGTTATTATTTCTAAAACCATATACCATTGTTACATATTCTTCTTACATTGAATTTTATTTGACATATAGGCATATATTTTTAAATCTGTATATTTTACTCAGTGAAGATATTTTGTAAGGCACACTGTTCATGAGTTAAATCAATTATTAAATACATGAGGATTGTTTTGGATAGGTATGACATGGGTGGGGAATGGTTATAGATATCCCTATGAAGCATTGGTAGTCTCATTAGATGAGTTAGTCGGTTATAATTTTTGGGGTTTTTACCGAGTATGTTTTAAATAGTCTTTTGAAAGGCATTGATAGTAAAGGTATCATGTACCTAAAAAAAGGTGTCCAATAATTAATCGTTACCTTCATTCATATTTATTTTTTATTATCCAAGATATTTGAACTATGAAAAAAATATGGATGCATTTTATCCAGATTTTATTGACATAAGTTAATGTGTGTACAATTATTTAAACTTCCGTACTGATTATTTATTATATAGTTATATAAATTGAATGTGTATTCAGTTATTTACATTTACATATTATTTACACAATCACTCTTATTTTTTAAATGGTGTGTGTGTTAATTTATTTAACATTACATATTGATTATTCTCATTGAATCATTATTTTAATGATGTACTGAACCCTTACTGATTATTTGAGATCACCATTATTTTGTTTCCCCTACCCCCATGAGTCAAATAAGTGTACTAAAAAAGATATACTTGTATATGCTAGGTGGGAATAATTTTATTCTAGAAACAATATGGTGTAATATGTGTATTCATTTTTAATACAAGACTTATATATGTATTTGGTTTACTAATAATACTAAAATAATTGATCCATTGAGGTGTTATTCCCAATAATCATGCCAATGGAATGGTAGTATACATGGGATATAGTATTATAGGTGTGGGGTACCTAAAATAAGTGGGATGAGGGCCAATGGTAAATAATAATATGGTTGTAGCAACCATGATGAGAGTTTTGGGTTAAATAAATGAATTTCCCAAATGAATAGAGATGTTTTAGAAATAGAATTTGTGTTGTGGGATGGATAACCCATGGTTAGACCCTAAAATGAACTTTTTGGGAAATGTGTTGTCTGGGGCTAGAAGTAGGAGAGCTTATATTGGGATTAGTGGAATGTGTATATTGGTAAAATCATATAAGTAATGGATCAAGGTTGGTGACCCCCATTTTGAATTAAAATTTGATGGATTCTATGGATTCCATTTTCATGGATCATGAATGGTTAATAATTCACATTGATTTAGAAACTTATAAATGTGAGGGTTTTCAATAGACTAGTGGTTATGTATACTAATATAAGTAGTATAGTCTGTGATGATCAATATATTTCCATGTTAGTGCGATGACATAGATTCCCTTATAGAATTATTTGGGATGTTGGTCATTACTATGTGACCCTTTCATTAAATGGGTCATGAGTTTGATAAAAAATTTTGGGTGGTCATTTTTGTGTTCTTAGGATAATGTATAAATGAAAATTAATACTATATAGTTCTTTGGTTAATTCTAGTCGTACACTGGTTACAATATTGGGTGGAGTCTGAGAAAGGGTGTTTGGGTCAGGATGGTTTTAAGACAATTTGAACGTGGCAGGGATATTGATGTGTCTATGTTCATGGTGTGACATAGATATCTAAATTACCAATGCATAGTTCAGACTAGAAGTTTATATAGAAGGAAAGTGTGGGATTTAATGAGTATGCTTGGATGATTACAGAACCCCTTGGGGGATGAAGGAATCATGATCTGTTTTGTATGACATGTTACCAGTTAGTGCGGATCATTTTTAGGGAAATTTATTCATTGATGGTTCAATTATACATTTCAAGTATAAATGTATATCATTTTTAGAAATAGAATCACACACTTAATTTTTTGAATAAAGGGTATAATCAATTTTTGTATAAATTTACTAATTATGGTAGGTGATTTTGAGGGTGGGAAGCATCATGACTAAAAATCTCTCATTTTACGTCGAGTCTTATATTGGAGAGAACCATAAGCATGGTGATGAAACAGATTATGGTGTGATCATGTTTCATTGTTGAAGGTAATGGGTAAGAACCCTCAAAATATTTTGGTTTTGAATATGATAATTGGCTCATTGGTTTATGGATTAGGTACCATAGATGGAAATTTCTCTTTAGAAGTGAGTGGGGAATTCATGATTGGAATGAATTCATTTGTGAATGATTTCAAGAAATAAGTAGTTTATAATTTTTATTTTGATACCATAGACACTTATTTAGTATTAGAAGTATTTTTTGAGGCATTTTAAAATATCTTGTATGTATGAGTTTTAAAATTTTGAAGGAATTTTAATTTTTAATTACTGGATGGAAGGTTTTTAAATTGGAACCAGAGTTAAATTTTAAGCATTGAAATAATTAATATGACTAAAAATTTATGTGTAATATAGTTCATTAGAGTATGCATGGGGTTTAGGAGAGTATTTATGGTTTTGTGCTCGAAGATCTATTTTTTGGAATGGAAGCAACCATAATAGGGTTAGCACATGATTCATGAAAACCATGCACCCCAATTGTGAAACCCAAAATACTAAGGTGTGATATTTGAGAAAAAATGTAGTATGTCATAAGAAAATATACGAATGTATATTTTAAACTTTAAACAAATTTCAAGCTTGGTGTATGGTTTTTTAAGCTGTGAGACATAACCATGTGGGGTGGCTGATCTTGAATGGTGATAGATGCTTAGTTTATAAAATCCTGCCACAAAACTGTGTTCCCATTAAAAAGTAGATATTTATAGTTTTCCCCTCCAATATTTTATGTTTCCTTCCCCATTTCTCCAATTATCTAGTGATAATAATATCAACATATCCCCCATCTTCTCCAATTCATCCGCCTTCGATTTTCTATTTAGGTGAGTCCTTCTCTTCTAATGGTTTTCATTACTCTCCTTCTTCCTCCCTTAAAATTTATTTTTTCTCTAGTTTAGGGATTTTAGTGATTCCAGTAGAGAATAGTGGAATATAACATTTCTAATAGGTTATTTTTTTTGTGTAAATGATATCTCCAGATGCTAGTTTTAGGTTCTGAAATGTCATTTTAGTTGAGTTACATTGCACCGTTATTTTTGGTGGTTTTAATTAAAATTGAATTTATATAAGACTTTTTTTAGAGTCACACATTAGGTAATATTCCAATCATGGGTTTAGAGGTGTGTTGGGGGTGTCTAGCACCACATTTCTTAAAAAACTAGGCATCATGGGACTCTCGATGAGTTTTCCAGATTTATAATTAGTTGGAAATTGTTTAATTAATTAATTATGGATGTTGTTATTAGTTAATTATTTTGGTTTTCATGGAAATTAGTGATCTGTATATTTATACAGTATCATTTGATTGAGGAAGATGTTAGATAGGCTTGGACGGGCTATAAAAGCTATTGTTGGCCATTCCACCATATTAAAAGACTTTGAAATGAGGTAGGTGGTCTATCATACTTACCATTATGTAAATTGATCATGTGTAATTGTTATGTAAAGGGATAAAGTCCTTACACTAACAAAAAGGGACCTATAATAAAATGTGGTGTTTAATTAATTTAATTTTACTATTAAAATTACTCAATTAATGTGTTAATATAAATCAAGTGGATTAACCTATATGTTGAAATATACCAAGGGACACTTCAATCCCTTGTGCACTAGCTCAATTTCTCAGTCAATATAAGCCATAAATTACCAAAATTCATCATCTGAGATGGAAATGGACCATAACAGGGACCTCTCAAATGGGAATAAAAGAGAGATACTTTCTTGACCAAGTTGAATTCATGACCTTCTTTAAGATGGTAATGTTTTTGAACTAGTATCTTTTTCCTTGGGAGTCATTCTTGACATAAAGACCACCCTCCTGATTCTGTTAAGTACATAAAGTTTTGGATGTCTTATATAGTGCATATTTGGGAAATTATTCCCCTTATAGTTTGGATTCATCCTTAATCTAGCACATGGTGTAGACCGTGAGTGGTTATCCACAATCAGTTTTAGACCCTAGTAAGGGAGAATAGTGTACCCATAGTATTGAACAAGGGTATATCTCATAATAAATGATCAACAATATGTCTAATACAACCAAAATCATAATAATATGGGTTATATCATTCAACCAACCCTTCAACTTAATGTTATGTTTCAATTATTTTCTTAGTAAAATTTAATTTGACAATAATTAGATGAATATAAATTAATTGGTATTTCATGATGGACATGGTTCCATCAAATACTTTATAGGATAGGTTCTAAGGGTATATAGAACCCATCCATATGTTTCCATTATATTTAATGATGGTACTTCTTGAATTATGATTGTGACAAATCTGTATGCTATATATGATTAAAATAATATGTGTATTTTTACTTGTTCATCTAGAGGTATTAAATAAAGTGTATATCATGTTGGATGTACATAAAATTGGGATTCATCACTTAATTAGTGAATATGACCATTTATCTAAAATTTAATGAATCAATTAAAAGTAATAAACTTTTATTGTTCCTTGAATTCCCAATGATCTTGGGATACAATATTTGATGATACCATTAAGGGGATTACTAGTGTGTGTAGGATTCCTACTTACACTTGGAAATAGAGAAGGTTTCAAAGTGAATCTAAAAAACACCCTTCAGTTATCGTATCATCCCAGATGGAAATCTTGAAAAGATTTTGATAAAAAAAGAGGTTATCAGGTAGAAATATTTTATCCCATCACTAGATATTTTTGAAATCCATGCTGTTGATGATGAACAAATAAATTGATTCCTAGGATACTTCCTATGATCAGGTGGCCTCACCATGACTTTATTTCTTATAGATACTTATGAACATGACATGGATCTAATGATTGATCAATATCCAGTTGTCATCTCAAATTGGTAAGGTATTCCTTATATATTTCCTTAGGGAAATACCCTTATTAATTCATTCTAGTTTCAAAAGTCTTTGTTTCCTATGGACTATGACCTAATAGTTCAACATCAAACTAGAATAAGGAATTCCAAAACGTCATTTGGGTTCCACCGGTTTCTCATGGAATGAGTGGTATACCTTATATTTCTAGGATCCAACTCGATTCCTTACTTATATGATACATATATAAATGATATTTTTAATTCTACATAAACTTTATTAAAGAGAAGTGCGGGTGATATTGGGGACATTACTTGAGTCCTCGTGTGGTGGCTTAGCTTTCTCAGAGACATATCTAGTTATAGATTAATAATGTATGTTTAGATTGTAAGTAATCGAAGTTTATTAATCTAAAAATATCTTTTTTTGTTTAAATTATTCATTATGGTCTAATGTGAGTACCAAATGTGATCATTGGTGTATCAGGGATGTTTAGGTCCTTTTTGGAGCTTAAAACCCATCTTTTTTGAAAAAAAGTAGGCTAGAAGATTAGGTGAAAGCATGTCGGGAAGGATATAAGTTTTTTATAACCATGAAACACCTAGATATAGAGATAAAGGTGCCGACATGATTTAAGGAAACCATGTGGAATGAGGTGCAGACCAGTGCAATGGGAACTGTAGTTTTTGACATATTTTGATACATGATCTGTGCATGGTTTAGAAAATCGTTTGCACTAACCATGCTAGGTGCCCCTTAATATAGTTAAGGGTGAACGATTGGCACACATTTTGGAACATTTTGTGGAAAAATCATGTGGCATAGTAATTTATGGGGAAATTATTATTTCTATATTAAATCTTTCATAACTTAAACCCCTTTCATTTTTCTCCTCCATTGGATAGTAGCTCTCGTTTTTGAGCGCCATTAAATGCCTTTTTATAGGATTTTCTCCTAATTCTCTGTCAAAAATCATCTTCAAACTCCATTAGACTTATAGGATTTTTGAAAGTATGTTCTTCAATCTAATTGTGTAATTATTAATTTTACATCATATCAATGTAGTTTTTAGGTGTGAGCTAATATTCTTTATTTTCATTATTTTCATCCATTCTTGTTTTTTATATCTATCTAGGAAGAATTAGAGTTCAATACAGGTTGAGTGTTCTACTATAGATCTAAAATATGTGGTACACACATTTCTCTTTTGGTTTGGAGTTTTATGGGCTTAGTTCCCATTTTTCATGTTTGAAACAATATTTTTTCACACCTTAAAATGAATTAAATAATTAAATTGAATGAATCGTAGCCTATTAGGGATTACCACTTGTTCCAATGAGTTTTTTTTTATATTTTTCCCCCAATCTAGGCCTCAAATTGGGTGTAACCTTATTTTTCCTTATGAAATACCTCCCATGGGTTGTGTGTGAGCCTTACTAGATAGAGTAATCCCTTTATAAATTTAAAGGAATTTAATTGGATGATTAATATAAGGTTTGATTCCATTTCAATGTGATAGAATGGTGTTGATTGATTTAAATAGTTATATGGATTTTATATAAATTGAGGAAATGAGTGAGTAGACTCATGGAATGTCAGTGTTTATGAATTATTACTATAATGAGTTGGTTAATTACAATTGTAGTATATTCCATGGTCACTATTCCTTGGATCCTAATTCTATTAGATTCCATTGATGTTTCTACAATGGATATTATTTATGGAATTAGATTCCTTGGACTTTTTTCTTCCTTAGGTCATGATTCCATAAGATTCATTGGTCTTTTATAACCCTTGGATTCATCTTTATTGGGCTTGTATAGGACATATTCTTCTGACATGATCCTAGTACTTCACCAGGTCTTTATTGAGTTTCCATCAAGATGCTCTAGGGACTCGATGTTGATGCATGGGTCTTCTATACCTTGGATTTGACCTTTCATTGTGTAACAATTTGATTTTACACTGATTCCATGATTAATGATAACTTTTGGACTATACTACATTGGAATGGTTGTAGTTTTAAAATTGGTTGTACAATAAGGCCATGGTGGATATTTTGGTATGTTTTACATGTATCTATGGTATTGTTACCTTACTCCAGTGGGTATTCTAGACAATGATATGATTGTTTATCTATTGTAACACTATCCTTGTATTGGGACACTAGATATTACATTTAGAGAGCCTTGGTAGGATAGATAGTACCAATGGGCTTGTCTTACTTTATATTACGTACATTTTACCTATGATATATTTTATATAGTTTTATCTTATATTTCATAGACTATATTTGATGTATAAACCATTGGTGGTGGACTAATGAGGTATATATCACACCCTATTCATTCCATACTTGGGTACCTATCCAGATTATATGGATGAAGGTAAGGACCAAACCAAGAACCCATAGTTCAATGCTTGGTTTGTGCTATTCTTAGGAGAAGGGGAGAGTAAGAACAAGCTAAAGTCCTTGATGCTAGCTAGTATAGTTATTTTTATTTATATTTTCATACCGATATTATAAAGATACATGTATTCCTATATTGTATGCTTAGTAGATACACAAAACGACATGACATATCATTTGGTATATGGGATTACTTATGTAATTGCTTATTTATTTTGGTCTTGGATATTATCTTATTTCTAATACTTAGATATTATATCTACTTCTATTTATATTACATTGTTTTACACTCTGACATGAGAGAGTAGTCTCCCTAAAGACCCACCCCAGAACCTCTCTACTAGTTAACATCCTTTATCATTTAGGAATATGTGTTTGAGGCCATGTGACCGACCGACACGGGGCATCGTTCTGTGGAATTTGAGTCGATAGGTCACATTGTGGTATTAGAGCTATTTTTTCTCTCTGAATTAATATTTTGAGACAAAATAAATGGATTAGAAAAAAATTGAATTTTATTATGATCCATTCCTGAGGGTATCTAACGCATGTATAAGAAAAATCCACAGTTTTTAGAATATAATTTTTATTTTTTGGATTTTTCCTATTATAATTGATTTGATTCCAACATTTCTTGACACACTTTATATTAGATGTTCCTTATTATTATAGATTTAATTGACTCACTGTGAGATGAGTTTATATGTCTCATGCATGATTTTTTAGTAACTTTTATAGGATTCACATGTAATGCATTATTCCAGGTCATATAGGATGCATTTCTTCACTACATGAATTTGTGATCTTTGCATTGTATGATATAAATGTTATTTAATAAATAAATTATGTTGAAGATTGAGAAACATGGTTGTTAATTAGAGTTCCTTCTATAACCCAATTTTTTTCCTTGATTAGTATACAATAGACACCCTATGTAGTCAACTACGGAATTTTACGGCATGCACCATTTTCTGCATGGGATGGAATGTCTTAAGTTGTAGATTAAGTGGATTCCATATTACGGTTTATGAGGTGTATGGTACCTTATAGATAAAAAGTGTTGAACATTTGGTTCAATAACTTATAGGGAAATGTGAATTAAAATGAAATGGAAATTATGAAAATAGAAAACCGGACCTTAACCTAGATTTTGAGTGGGCATTAGTCAGCACCTCTAATGATGTTATTATTGATTGTTTTAACCCAACCCTTACTTTCAGTGCTGGAAGAGAGGGTGACATGTTATAATTAGTTTTTTATGTGTCATATAATTTTATATGTGATCTTATTATAGGTTTTTCTTTTGAATTATTGAGGAATGCGACCATAATGGAATCCAGTTGTAGGCTAGGAGGGTGGGGATGATCATTCTCTAGAGGTAGTGGGCCATGGGATACTATTATATCCTAATATAGTTTTAGTGGTGGTACCAATGGTTTTACTCGACGCTAGGGGTGAGGCACAGTTCCAAGATGGGTTTTTATGCTATATGTAGAGTTTTCAAGGAGCACTAAAACCAACCTCGTTTATGGATAAGTTGAAACATGTGTTCCAAAAATAGCAACCTCTAAAATTTTTTGGGATGGAGGACCATATGTTGCTGAGATTTGGCTTGAGACTACTTTATAAATTCTCAAGAATAAATATAAAACTCATGAGAAGTTATTTAATATAATGAATTATATTCTTCAGGTAGAAGAAAAGTGATTTTGGGATGTTCTGAACCAGGATGATAGGCTTCAAGATATGGTTTGTGGTGATTTTAAAACCATTTTCTACGAATTTGGATTCCCCAAGACTCTAAGATAAGATTAGGACCATGATTTTATGTGTTTGGATCAATGAATGATAAAGGTTATGAAATATTTGGCATGATTTATAGAGTTAGAGATTTTTTCAGTGACATTATTTGTTGATGAGAAATAGAGGGAGAGAATATTTTAGGATGTTCTCATAAAATATTTTCAATCTCGGGATAATGCATTTATGTTGATGAATATTAATTAAAAAAATAATCAATAATTTATTATAGATCAAAACATGAGGGAATATGGGGGTGAAGAGAAGGGTAGTGTAGCCTCACGATCTAGCGATTCAACTTCCTATGGAAGGATGTGATGTTTTGAGGCTTCCCATGAAATGAGTAATAGTACAATTTTCACTTCTTGTAGTGAATTTTTCTATCATTGTGTGGAAAATTGGTACACATAAATAATTAGTGTGATCTATTAACATTCAAGTGCCAATATTGTGGTAGGATGGGCCACATGAATCATTTTTCAGGACCACCCCTCTATTGGTTAGTGGAAGGGGGTCAGCTGCAACTTCAGGATCAGGAGTGTGTTTCACAAATCTATCTTAGGCTAAGAGATGGAGTAGTATTAGTTGATTAGGATGAGGTGGTGGTCATGGAAGAGGTATCTAGGAAGAATTTTTACGTAGAAAGTATAGTGGGATGGATTTGGGTAGTGTGGTTGTTTAACATGGAATCAGTTTGAGCTAGATCTATTATGTTCAACCTATACCTATGGATAAAATATCTGAGCCATATACTTTGAAAGGTAGGATCATAGTCGCCTCTTCACTCGTATCTACCCTTTTTAAGTATGTTATTTTCATTGATTTATATCTTTACCTAGGGTGGAATGGATTTGGATTATTGTTCAGTTTTTTAAGGGTGTTATGATACTCTATAGTCCTTTGGAAATCAGACTAGAGATTTTACTCCAATGCATGGAATCCCCCCTGATATTGGAGGGTTTAACTTTATATGAAATATTTTTTCCTTCATAGGACTGAGTTTAATGTCATAGTCAGTATGGACTGGCTAGATTCTAATGAAACCAACGTGCTAACACCGGAGGGTGACATTCACATCACTAGGGGTGGAGTTTTTATTCACAAGGGTGAGTGGGATATGTAGGGGAGGAGACCTAGAACAGAGCATCATGGGTTTAAAAAAATTATATTCATGATTACTAGTTTTTTTCTAGATGATCATGGATCACGTTAGGAAGATTTCCCTCCAGTGGTAGATACTTTCAAGTAAATTTCCTTATATGATTATTTTATGCTTTACCTACTAAGAGAGACGTGGATTTATCTATCCAGATAGTTCCAGTAGATACACTGATATCCATTCCTTTATATAGGATGGATACTATAGAGTTGCAGGATCTCAAGATGTAGCTAGAGTAAGTGGAGGGAAAGGGGTTTATAAGACCCAATACTTCTCTATTGTGTTCACTAGTCATTTTTTCTGAAAAATGTGGATGGTACACTCAAGATATGTGTGGATTATCGAAAATTAAACTAGTTTATGATTATGAACCATTAATACTTTCCATAGATAGATTAAATTTTTTATTATCTATGAGGTGGTTGGGTTTTCGAAGAAAATATTTTAGATTGGGATATCACCAGATGCATGCTCGATCTGTAAACATACCTCTAATATTTATACATAGCAGGTACAATCAATTTTATTATTTGGTTATGTTGTTTGATATCATGGACGTGCTAGTGGTTTTCATGTATAATATCTTGGTGTATTCTCATAATCAATATGACCATGGAAATGATCTTGAGATAATTTTTGATTCACTGAGTGAGCATCATTTATATTCTATGATCAATAAGTGTCACTTATGGATAGATAATATTGACATCCTTGGATATATTATATTAGATAGAGGAGTATCAATAAACCCATAGAAGGTGGTAGTTTTAGTTTTTAGGGAGTATCCCAAATCATCTTTGACATTTGAAGTTTATTCAGGATCATTGGAAATTACAAGAATTTCATATAGGAATTTTCACTCTTAAAAGAACCTTTTGAATACCTTAATAAGAATAATGTGAAGTTTATATGGTTATATAACTATGAGATATCCTTTCAGGATATGAAGTTAGACTAACATTAGGGTTTATGATGATTTTTACAGAGTCAGGCATGAGTAACACTATGTTTTGTGATGCATAGTGTATCAAGAAAGGATAAAATAAGATGTATGAGATAGATTCTCGGAAGATGGGTCTCACCAATCAAGGTAACATTAGAAGAACTTCCCAATGCATGATCTCAAGGTATCCACTATTGTAAAAGCCTTGTGTTATTGAAGTCACTCTTTACTGAGAGATCATTTTATGGCATACACAGACCACCAAATCTTCATGTATAATTTACAAAACATGATTTGAAATTGAGGTAGAGATTGTGGGTTGATTACTTACAATATTTTGATTTTATACTTTCCTATATGATTGGAAAGGGAAGTGTAGTGGCCAATACACTAAGTAAGAGGACTTAGATACATGCATTTTAAGAGGTCAATAGGGAGTGGTAGCTTGTGGATTTATTTTATTACATGAACTTGGAGGTGTAACACTGTTGAGACCTGAAGCTTGACATACATGGACATTACATTACTTTTGCGGAATACTTAGTACATAACAAAAACATACACACAAGGATCGTAATAGTTTAGTGTCTTTGGAAACTCGGAATATAATCTTCTAATCATGGTGAAAGATCTTCAACATCTCCCATAAAGATCTTCTTTTTTTTACCTAAAACCATTATTTATATCCTAGGGAAAAGAAAACATAAAAGGGTGAGCTCAAATGCTCAGTAAGGGTAAACAAAAGAAATATCAATCACATCATATTCATAAGAACATAACATTTTGGAAATCGAAACCTGCAAAAGAGAGCATAATTTCATAACATGGGATAAATCATAGTAGTGAAATGAAATCCCAATAATCATAACTTAAAACGTGAAAATTTGTGGCATTCACACATAATCATAGAGAATCATATCTTATTAGTCAAGACTCATTTCCAAGACTATCTTAGTGGAAAAAGTCCATATCTGAACCGAGTCACCCTCATTTCAGTCCTGTTTCACTGAACCGGTATAACCTACCATTCCAGCCATGTCTATATCATGAGATATAAAATCTTTACCCAATACATTGGAGGGATATATAGGTCCCACCCATCTCATAATGATACCATTCTTATGTGTGCCACAAAAATCATAAACCATACATCATAGCATAACCCATGTAATAAAAAAGGGATTCTTAAACAACATGACATCATAAAACAATTCATATAAGATAAAGGAATTCATAAAAATAAATCCATCACAACATAATCAAATTCATGTAACAATAGAGATAGAAACAGAACCCTATATTATCTTAGATGGAAAATAAATTTGATAAAACTCTTGAACTCCATTCTTGAGGAAAATATCCTTTCTACTTCAAAAACATTTTCCCTTTCTTAACATGTCATACAATTTTAAACTAAAAGAATTTGATTAAAAATAAACTTGAAAAAATGTAAAGGAAGATTCTTGGAAATATTGTTTTAAAAATCCATTCATGCCATATAAGTAAAAAAACATTCTTCTCGTACTTTTTTCGGAAAAGTAAAAAAGTACCTCGTACGAAAAATGACAAAAGATTCTGTTCATAGCTTTTACTAAAAAATCACCGAAGGGTAAAATTTGATATAAACTATTGTAGAAGGATATAAATATTACATATTGAGGAAACATGGATGTGGATGATAAAATGCACCCCAGTAAATTTCAAAGTATAAACAATCTCGGATAAAAATTAGATTGTGATATTTCCCTTACCTTAGGTCTAACTTGCTTTGTAAGTGTCCGAACCTCCTGTATAATGATTTAAATAATGTTATTGACTTATTCTAGAATCATACATATTTTTATCATATCATATATGGTCATATTCTTAGCTTCTTAGTAGTAATATTTCATTGATACTTGTTATTCGGGTGTTTATAACTTTTTGTTCTTATGCGTGTTTTGTCGAATAAATTCTTATTCTTCTCTTTAGGTTATAGATATATCATTTACATAATGGTATTATTGTAATATATATCATATTCATTCATTCAATTCATTTATATAATCATTATGAAATGAAGATCATGTAGAACGAGTCGCATCACATCGTGGAGACGGTATTCCGTACGTACGCACGAGTGATGATATTGTTCCTATGATCGTGGAATTGTATTAGAGTGTATGTATACTATTTCAGATTTAGTATCACTTTATTATAGTCATATATAGTCATTATTTACACCATTATACCCATCCAAGTAAGGTGGTGGTGGAAAATAGATTACACCACGGCGTGGAGACGGTATTCCGTACGTACGCACGCGTGGTGATTTCTTTTTCCGTAGGATGGATAGATGGTGAAATAGGGTTGTTTCATACATATAATAACATACAAGTATATGAGTGATACTTATGTTATTACTTCATAATGAAACAACTAAATAAGAAGAAGTGGAAGAAGAAATAAAGATGAAAGAATTGGTAACGGACATTACCTCTTCATTGAAGTGCTTCTTTGAGACCTTCTTTTAGGGCACTAAAATAGGTCTTTGAAGAAGAACAGAACCTCTAGGATGTTTCTAGGGAAGTGGAGAGAATAAATTGGCAGGGGTTGGCCGAGCTTGAAGGCTCAAAGTGGTGTGAGGAAGACGGGGAGGAGGTTCCCTTTTATAAGGGAGGAGAGGAGCACCTTTGGAATAACTAAACATATTATTTTATTATAAAGTAAAGTTCGGTTTTAAATAGCTCCAAATTGAGTTATTTAGAAGATAAGGTGGGGATGGGTAGAAATCCTCTCATCTAATAGAATTTAGACAAGTTTAGGTCATTATATTAACCTTATCTTTTAGTTTTAACTCTTAGTTAATTAGATTGACATTTGCCATGTCACTTTGTATTTTTATATTATATAGTTAATAAACATACCATATACATACAAGAGACCCCCAAGTTGTGTTTTATAAATATATATAACCTTATCTAAGTCATTCTTCCAAAACTTAGATTTTTATGAATAAAATAACAATTAATAATATAATATTTGTTTTAAAAAGTATTTTATGTCAATTTTGACACTATTAAATAGTTGATTTTTTTGAAACTCCTAATAGAATGATTACTTCGACCAAAGTTAATTAAATCAATCCTAACATGTCATATTAACCTATAAAATTAGTTTAATTCATAAAAATTTTCAAATTATACTTATTTAGGTATTTATAATATCAATTATTCTAATTTTTCACTATTATGGTAATTACTGCATCATCATTGTGTCATAAATAAATTAGATTATTTAAAGTCTAAAAATTACAAATAAAATATCATTATGTAGGAAATCTTTTTATCTTTCTAATGAATATTTATAGTAGAATTTATATTATGTATAACCTTCTATTAAAAATGACTTAGTTATTAAACTTTGATTTTAATTATTTTAACCCTTCTTTAAATAAATTAATAATAAATGTCCTAATCTAATCCAAGTGGGCCTAAATGGTCATATTTTATTCCTAAGGTTGTTTTTGGTCGAATTACACTTTTCCAATAGAATTAGGGCATGTGTTAGGGTAATAATAATATCATTTTTACCCTTAATTAACCTATTTACTTTTAACTGTGGTAAAAAAAGTAAAAAGTTACTATTCACCAAAAATTATTTTCATCTCATTGAACCACTTTTTAGTCCTTGATATTAACCGTGTCTCTCGGATTTTTGAAATTCCACTCACAGAAGCGGTAAACTTAAGTCTTATGAAAAATTCAGTTTTTTTAACAGCCACTTAGTAGTTTCACTATTCATCAAAAATTGAAAGTTTTCAGAAAAATACCAAAATTTCACCCTAGGCTAATTTCGATATTCCAAGTCCAGAAATGAAGTCCGTTTTGAAAAATAAAATTTATAAAATTTCAAAAAGTGGTTATTACTATTCATAACGGCTAGTTTTAATAATATTTTAATAGCATATTGTTGTTTACTGAAACTCGGTATTGCGTACTACACACGCTATCGAGGAAGGTCGCGATTGCGTGTAATGCAAGGTAAGTCAAGGATGCGTGTTGTGAAATCTCCTTTTGGTGTAGCATACAACACAAGACATTAATTAAATTAAAAATAATATTTTTCATAAAATCTCAAGCTGTTACATTCTACCCCCCTTAAAATGAATTTCACCCTCGAAATTCGTCGGGGTTATAAATGGTTTACTATTCGAAAGTTTCTTTAATATAAACCCACATCGTAAAAAGGAATACCAAAACTAATCTTTAAAAAAATAGTATGAAATGTAACGGTTACGCAAATAAACTAATCACTAGGTTTCCACATAGGTGAAAATATCGATATGGAAGAGAAATCTAACCATCACGTTCTGATGGAGAGTGGTAGAGAGCATGGCTATGGAAAAGACAGCAATCACAAAGCCATAAATTTGTGATGATCTAAGGTACCATCTGATTCATCAGATATAAGAGCAGTAGGACAACATTTTTGGTTTTCAAGATCATTTCCCTAAAGTTGATGAAATTAGAAGAAATACTTTTGTGATTTTGGTATAGTCTCACCGTTTGTCGTTCTTTGGACAATTTACACTTCTGCTCTTAAAGAAATGAAGTTGAATTTTTCAATCGTAATGTGTTAGCAGATCATGTGATAGAATGATGGGTCATTCCATCTATCTCAACAAAAGGTTAGAAATGTTATCAAAAAATACATAAGTCCATCTATAGTGAGATTAATCATATATGGTTCCTAAAATGAACTTATACTTCATATATCATACTGCTTAATAAAATAAAACTAGTTTCTACTAACCAGTGACTTCTTGTAGGCCAGTGGTATGCAATAAAGGCCAGTCGCACTTCGGTTGTGGGTTTGATTCCTACGACCTTGTCCGACGCGATGGGATGTCACCCATCCTGCAGGTTGTACTTTTTCTAAAGCTATATTACTATAACAACCCATCAAAAAATATCAAAAAAAGTTTTATCCTTAAACAATACTAACTTATGTCCAACATAATCCATTCCAATCTTTAGGCTTATCTAAAATACTTTGGTCCAAGCTCATAGTATAAAGAAAATGATCACGTGAATGCCATCATTTATCCCCCATATATCATAAGATATATCTTGTTGGTCAAATTACAAACATGTGAATACCTTAATCATGTATTCTCTTGAAGAATGAATATCCATTGAACCTTAATGAAAACATGAATGCTGTCAAAATTTAACTCTTTCCACATACCAAAAACCAAAAATTCTATATACTCAAACCATGATATAACCTTCTCCTTATATCAGTCATAAGCTCATGAATACTATCAAACATTTAATTTTCTCCTTATCCCTTGATTATGCGCATATCATCTACATTCCAAAAATATCTGAATAACCATTCATGGATACTGGTACCATTAATCATACACTTTTAAAAATCAAGGAAAGACAACAGTTTAACAATCCTTAGATGTATCTTTATTCCATAGAACCATGAAATTACTTATACAACATTACACATGATAAACATGTAATCATTCCACTACATTCTTAAACCATTGACCGAGCTTCAACAATTCTTTCATCTCACATATCATTTGTAATCTCTTCATCATCATCAACATAAATACTACCCATACAACCATATCGATTCTCTTCATGAGACTTTACCCTAGGGCATTGGTTTGCATAATGCCCGTACATTCCACATTTAAAACATTTAACCATTGTTGATGTCATAGTAATACCATTATCCTCATCCCTGGTGTTAACTGAACCTTTTCCTTTGCACTTACTGGATTTGTGTCCTTCTTTTCCACACCCAAAGCATCTTCTAGTTCCTTTGAAACATTCTCCTTGATGCCTCTTCCCACATGATTTACATAGGGGAAATTGAACTTTCTTTCCTCTATGATCATCATGAAACTCCATCTTTCTCTTATTAGCCGAGTCAGAAAACCTACCAAATTTTACTTTATTGATCATATTATGAGATTGCTGATTCGGCATAATAATGATGTTTGGACTTCCAAATCCCATTTCATTTGGTTGCTCATAAATAATATCATTCCATTGTCCATCATATCCTCCATTATCGTGAATCATCTTGTTTCCATCCATTTTCTAAAACCCAAAAAGAATAGTGTGAGAGGAAAAAATCATAATAAAGGGGGAGTAACTTCAATATCTAACATCTTTGGTTTAATCTAATATCGTTACCATAGTTCTAGGACTATATCCAATACGTATACTTATCCTTAGGGACATCCCTAGACATACCTTAGAAATATCTCTAGGGATCTCACTAAAGTTCTCGCATCCTAGTTTCCAAAGGTTGACTAAACTTTTCCTCTGATACCAACTGTAGAGACCCGAAGCTTGATGTACATGGACATTACATTACTTTTTCGGAATACTTAGTACATAACAAAAACACACACACAAGGATCGTAATAGTTTAGTGTCTTTGGAAACTCAGAATATAATCTTCTAATCGTGGTGAAAGATCTTCCACATCTCCCATAAAGATCTTCTATTTTTTACCTAAAACCTTTCTTTATATCCTGGGGAAAAGAAAACATAAAAGGGTGAGCTCAAATGCTCAGTAAGGGTAAACAAAAGAAATATCAGTCACATCATATTAATAAGAACATAACATTTTGGAAATCTAAAATGCAAAAGAGAGCATAATTTCATAACATGGGATAAATCATAGTAGTGAAATGAAATCCCAATAATCATAACATAAAACGTGAAACATTGTGGCATACACACATAATCATATAGAATCATATCTTATTAGTCAAGACTCATTGCGAAGACTATCTTAGTGGACAAAGTCCATTTCTGAACCGAGTCACCCTCATTTCAGTCCTGTTTTACTGAACCGGTATAACCTACCATTCCAGCCATGTCTATCTCATGGGATATAAAATCATTACTCAATGCATTGGAGGGTGATATAGGTCCCACCCATCTCATAATGATACCATTCTTATGTGTGCCACAAAAATCATAAACCATACATCATAGCATAACCCATGTAATAAAAATGGCATTCTTAAACAACATGACATCATAAAACAATTCATATAAGATAAAGGAATTCATAAAAATAATTTCATCACAACATAATCAAATCCATGTAACAATAGAGATTGAAATAGAACCCTATATTATCTTAGATGGAAAATAATCTTGATAAAACTCTTGAACTCTATTCTTGAGGAAAATATCCTTTCTACTTCAAAAACATTTTCCCTTTCTTAACATGTCATACAATTTTAAACTAAAAAAAGTTGATTAAAAATAAAGTTGAAAACTTTTAAAGGAATATTCTTGGAAATATTGTTTTAAAAATCCATTCATTCCATATAAGTAAAAAACATTCTTCTCGTACTTTTGTCGGAAAAGTAAAAAAGTACCTCGTACGAAAAACGACAAAAGATTCCTTTCATATATTTTACTAAAAAATAACCGAAGGTTAAAATTTGATATAAACTATTTTATAAGGATATAAATATTACATATTGAGGAAACATGGATGTGGATGATAAAATACACCCCAGTAAATTTCAAAGTACAAACAATCTCGGATAAAAATGAGATTTTGATATTTCCATTACCTTAGGTCCGAATTGCTTTGTAAGTGTCTGAACCTCCTGTATAATGATTTATTTAATGTTATTGACTTATTCCAGAATCATACTTATTTTTATGATATCATATATGGTCATATTCTTAGCTTCTTAGTAGTAATATTTCATTACTACTTGTTATTCAGGTGTTTATAACTTTTTGGTCATATGCGTGTTTTGTCGAATAAACTCTTATTCTTCTCTTTAATTTATACATACCTCATTTCCAGAATGGTATTATTGTAATATATATCATATAATTCATTCAATTCATTTATATAATCATTATGAAATGAAGATCTTGTAGAACGAGTCGCATCACATCGTGGAGCCGGTATTCCGTACGTACGTACGAGTGATGATATCGTTCCTATGATCATGGAATTGTATTGGAGTGTATGTATACTATTTCAGAATCAGTATCACTTTATAATAGTCATATAAATTCATTATTTAAACCATTATACCCCTCCAAGTATGGTGGTGGTGGAAAATAGATTACACCACGCCGTGGAGATTGTATTTCGTACGTACGCACACGTGGTGATTTCTTATTCCATAGGATGGATAGATGGTGAAATAGGGTTGTTCCATACTTATAATAACATATCAGTATATGAGTGATACTGATGTTATTACTTCATATTGAAACAACTAAAGAAGAAGAAGTGGAAGAATAAATAAAGATGAAAGAATTGGTAACGGACATTACCTCTTCTTTGAAGTGCTTCTTTGAGACCTCCTTTTAGGGCATTAAAATAGGCCTTTGAAGAATACCAGAACCTCTAGGATGTTTATAGGGAAGTGTATAGAAGAAATTGGCAGGGTTTGGCCGATCTTGAAGGCTCAAAGTGGTGTGAGGAAGAGGGGGAGGAGGTTCCCTTTTATAAGGGAGGAGAGGGGCACCTTTGGTATAACTAAACATATTATTTTATTATAAAGTCAAGTTCGGTTTTAAATAGCTCCAAATTGAGTTATTTCGAATAAAATGTGGGTCTGGGTCTAAATAATCTCATCCAATAGAATTTAGACAAGTTTAGATCATTATATTAACCTTATTGTTTAGTTTTAACTCTCAGTTAATTAGATTGACATTTACCATGTCACTTTGTATTTTTATATTATATAGTTAATAAACTTACCATATACATCCAAGCGACCCCCAAGTTGTGTTTTATTAATATATATAACCTTATCTATGTCATTTGGCCGAACCTTAGATTTTTAGGAATAAAATAACAATTAATGATATAATATTTGTTTTAAAAACTATTTTATGTCAATTTTGACACTATGCAATAGTTGATTTTTTTGAAACTCATAACATTATGATTACTTCGACCAAAGTTAATTAAATCAATCCTAAAATGTTATATTAACCTATAAAATTAGTTTAATTCATAAAAAGTCTCAAATTATACTTATTTAGGTATTTATAATATCAATTATTTTAATTTGTCACTATTATTGTAATTACTGCATCATCATTGTGTCATAAATAAATTAAATTATTTAAAGTATAAAAATTAAAAATAAAATATCATTATGTACGAAATCTTTTTAGATATCTAATTAATATTTATAGTCGAATTTATCTTATTTATAACCTTATATTAAAAATTATTTAGTTATTAAACTTTGATTTTAACTATTTTAACCCTTCTTTAAATAAATTAATAATAAATGTCCTAATCTAATTCAAGTGGGCCTAAATGGTCATATTTTATTCCTAAGGTTGTTTGTGGTCGAATTACACTTGTCTAATAGAATTAGGACATGTGTTAGGGTAATAATAATATCATTTTCCCCCTTAATTACCCTATTTACATTTAACTGTTGTAAAAAAAAGTAAAAAGTTACTATTCACCGAAAATTATTTTCATCTCATTGAACCATATTTTAGTCCTTGATATTAACTGCATCTCTCGAATTTTCAAAATTCCACTCACAGAAGCGGTAAATTTAAATTTTATGAAAAATTCAGTTTTTTTAACAGCCACTTAATAGTTTCACTTTTCATCAAAAATTGAATGTTTTCAGAAAAATACCAAAATTTCACCCTAGGCTAATTTTGATATTCCGAGTCCAAAAAATGAAGTACATTTAGAAAAATAAAATTTATAAAATTTCAAAAAGTGGTTTTTACTATTCATAACGGCTAGTTTTAATAATATTTTAATAGCATATCGTTGTTTAGTGAAACTTGGTATTGCGTACTACACACGCTATCAAGGAAAGTCGCGATTGTGTGTAATGCACGGAAAGTCAAGGATACATGTTGTGCAAGCTCCATTTGGTGTAGTATAAAACACAAGACATTAATGAAATTAAAAAGATTATTTTTCATAAAATCTCGGGCTGTTACATTCTACCCCCCTTAAAATGAATTTCTCCCTCAAAATTTGTCGGGGTTATAAATGGTTTACTATTCGAAAGTTTCTTTAATATAAACCCACATCGTTAAAAGGAATACCAAAACCAATCTTTAAAAACAATAGTAGTAAACGTAATGGTTACGCAAATAAACAAATCACTGGGTTTCCACATAGGTGAAAATATGGATATGGAAGAGAAATCTAACCATCATGTTCTGATGGAGAGTGGTAGAGAACATGGCTATGGAAAAGCCAGCAATCACAAAGCCATAAATTTGTGACAATCTAAAGTACCATCTGATTCATCAGATATAAGAGCACTAGGACAACATTTTTTGTTTTCAAGATCATTTCCCCAAAGTTGATGAAATTAGAAGAAATACTTTTGTGATTTTGGTATAGTCTCACCATTTGTCGTTCTTTGGACAATTTACACTTCATATCTTACAGAAATGAAGTTGAATTTGTCATTCGTGATGTGTTAGAAAATCATGTGATAGAATGATGGGTCATTCCATCTGTCTTAAAAAAAGGTTTGAAAAGTTATCAAGAAATACATAAGTCCATCTATAGTGAGATTAATCATATATGGTTCCTATAATGAACTTATACTTGATATATCATACCGCTTAATAAAATAAAACTAGTTACTACTAACCAGGGACTTCCTGTAGGCCAGTGGTAGGCGATAAAGGCCAGTCGTACTTCGGTTGTGGGTTCGATTCCTACGACCTTGTCCGACGCGATGGGCTGTCGCCCATCCTGCAGGTTGTCCATTTTCTAAAGCTATATTACTATAACATCCCATTAACAATATCAAAAAAAGTTTTATCCTTAAACAATACTAACTTATGTCCATCATAATCCATTCCAATCTTTAGGATTATCTAAAATACTTTGGTCCAAGATCATAGTATAAAGAAAATGATCACGTGAATGCCATCATTTATCCCCCAAATATCATAAGATATATCTTGTTGGTCAAATTATAAACATGTGAATCCCTTAATCATGTATTCTCTTAAAGAATGAATATCCATTGAACCTTAGTGAAAACATGAATGCTTCAAAAGTTAACTATTTCCACCTACCAAAATCCAAAAATTCTATATAGTCAAACCATGATATAACCTTCTCCTTATATCAGTAATGAGATCATGAATACTATCAAACATTTAATTTTCTCTTTATCCCTTCATTATGCGCATATCATCTACATTCCAAAAATATCTGAATAACCATTCATGGATACTAGTACCATTAATCATACACTTTCAAAACTCAAGGAAAGACAATAGTATAACAACCCTTAGATGTCTCTTTATTCCATAGTACCATGAAATTACTTATACAACATTACACATGATAAACAAGTAATCAGTCCACTACATTCTTAAACCATTGACCGAGCTTCAACAATTCTTTCATCTCACATATCATTTGTAGTCTCTTCATCATCATCAACATAAATACTACCCATACGACCATACCTATTCTCTTCATGAGACTTTCCCTTAGGGCATTGGTTTGCATAATGCCCGTACATTCCACATTTAAAACATTTAACCATTGTTTATGTCATAGCAATACCATTATCCTCATCCCTGGTGTTAACTGAACCTTTTCCTTTGCACTTATTGGCTTTGTGTCCTTCTTTTCCACACCCAAAGCATCTTCTAGTTCCTTTGAAACATTCTCCTTGATTCCTCTTCCCACATTATTTACATAGGGGAAATTGAACTTTCTTTCCTCTATGATCATCATGAAACTCCATCTTTCTCTTATTAGCCGAGTCAGAAAACTTACCAAATTTTACTTTATTGATCATATTATGAGATTGCTGATTTGGCATAATAATGATGTTTGGACTTCCAAATCCCATTTCATTTGGTTACTCATGAAGAATATCATTCCATTGTCCATCATATCCTCCATTATCATGAATCATCTTGTTTCTAGCCATTTTCTAAAACCCAAAAAGAATAGTGTGAGAGGAAAAAATCATAATAAATGGGGAGTAACTTCAATATCTAACATCTTTGGTTTAATCTAATATCGTTACCATAGTTCTAGGACTATATCCTATCCGTATACTTATCCTTAGGGACATCCCTAGACATACCTTAGAAATATCTCTAGGGATCTCACTAAAGTTCTCACATCCTAGTTTCCAAAGGCTGACTAAACTTTTCCTCTGATACCAACTATAGAGACCCAAAGCTTGATGTACATGGACTGTACATTAATTTTGCGAAATACTTAGTACATAACAAAAACACACACACAAGTATCGTAATAGTTTAGTGTCTTTGGAAACTCGGAATATAATCTTCTAATCGTGGTGAAATATCTTCAATATCTCCCATAAAGATCTTATTTTTTTTACCTAAAACCTTTCTTTATATGCTGGGAAAAATGAAAACATAAAAGGGTGAGCTCAAATGCTCAGTAAGGGTAAATAAAAGAAATATCAATCACATCATTTTCATAAGAACATAACATTTTGGAAATCTAAACCTGCAAAAGAGAGCATAATTTCATAACATGGGATAAATCATAGTAGTGAAATGAAATCCCAATAATCTGAACATAAAACATGAAACTTTGTGGAATACAAACATAATCATAGAGAATCATATATTATTAGACAAGACTCATTGCCAAGACTATCTTAGTGGACAAAGTCCATTTCTGAACCGAGTCACCCTCGTTTCAGTCCTGTTTCACCTAACTGGTATAACCTACTGTTCCAGCCATGTCTATCTCATGAGATACAAAATCTTTACCCAATGCATTGGAGGGACATATAGGTCCCACCCATCTCATAATGATACCATTCTTATGTGTGCCACAAAAATCATAAACCATACATCATAGCATAACCCATGTAATAAAAATGGGATTTTTAAACAACATGACATCATAAAAAAATTCATATAAGATAAAGGAATTCATAAAAATAATTCCATCACAACATAGTCAAATCCATGTAACAATAGAGATAGAAACAGAACCCTATATTATCTTAGATGGAAAATAATTTTGATAAAACTCTTGAACTCCATTCTTGAGGAAAATATCCTTTCTACTTCAAAAACATTTTCCCTTTCTTAACATGTCATACAATTTTAAACTAAAAGAAGTTGATTAAAGATAAACTTGAAAACTTGTAAAGGAATATTCTTGGAAATATTGTTTTAAAAATCCATTCATGCCGTATAAGTAAAAAAACATTCTTCTCATACTTTTTTCAGAAAATTAAAAAGTACCTCGTACGAAAAATGACAAAAGTTTTCTTTCATACCTTTAACTAAAAAATCACCGATGGGTAAAATTTGATATAAACTATTGTATAAGGATATAAATATTACATATTGAGGAAGCATGGATGTGGATGATAAAATACACCCCAGTAAATTTCGAAGTATAAACAATCTCAGATAAAAATGAGATTGTGATATTTCCCTTACCTTAGGTCCGACTTGCTTTGTAAGTGTCCGAACCTCCTGTATAATGATTTAAATAATGTTATTGAATTATTCTAGAATCATACTTATATTTATGATATAATATATGGTCATATTCTTAGCTTCTTAGTAGTAATATTTCATTGCTACTTGTTATTCGGGTGTTTATAACTTTTTGTTCTTATGCGTGTTTTGTCGAATAAATTCTTATTCTTCTCTTTAGGTTATAGATACCTCATTTCCAGAATGGTATTAGTGTAAAATATATCATATTAATTAATTCAATTCATTTATATAATCATTATGAAATGAATATCATGTAGAATGAGTCCCATCACATCGTGGAGATGGTATTCCGTACGTACATACGAGTGATGATATCATTCCCATGATCGTGGAATTGTATTGGAGTGTATTTATACTATTTCAGAATCAGTATCAATTTATAATAGTCATATATAGTCATTATTTACACCATTATACCCATCCAAGTAAGGTGGTGGTGGAAAATAGATTACACCACGACATGGAGATGGTATTCCGTACGTACGCACGCGTGGTGATTTCTTTTTCCATAGGATGGATAGATGGTGAAATAGGGTTGTTTCATACTTATAATAACATTTCAGTATATGAGTGATACTTATGTTATTACTTCATAATGAAACAACTAAAGAAGAATAAGTGGAAGAAGAAATAAAGATGAAATAATTGGTAACAGACATTACCTCTTCTTTGAAGTGATTCTTTGAGACAAGTTTAGGTCATTATATTAACCTTATCTTTTAGTTTTAACTCTTAGTTAATTATATTGACATTTACCATGTCACTTTGTATTTTTATATTATATAGTTAATAAACTTACCATATACATCCAAGAGACCCCCAAGTTGTGTCTTATTAATATATATAACCTTATCTAAGTCATTTGGCTGAAACTTAGATTTTTAGGAATAAAATAACAATTAATAATATAATATTTGTTTTAAAAACTATTTTATGTCAATTTTGACACTATTCAATAGTTGATTTTTTTGAAACTCATAACAGAATGATTACTTCGAAAAAAGTTAATTAACTCAATCCTAACATGTCATATTAACCTAGAAAATTCGTTTAATTCATAAACAGTCTCAAATTATACTTATTTAGGTATTTATAATATCAATTATTCTAATTTTTCACTATTATGGTAATTACTGCATCATCATTGTGTCATAAATAAATTAGATTATTTAAAGTATAAAAATTACAAATAAAATATCATTATGTAGGAAATCCTTTTAGCTTTCTAATGAATATTTATAGTCGAATTTATCTTATGTATAACCTTATATTAAAAATGGTTTAGTTATTAAACATTGATTTTAACTATTTTAACCCTTCTTTAAATAAATTAATAATAAATGTCCTAATCAAATCCAAGTGGGCCTAAATGGTCATATTTTAATCCTAAGGTTGTTTTTGGTCGAATTACATTTTTCCAAAAGAATTAGGACATGTGTTAGGGTAATAATAATATCAGTTTTACCCTTAATTACCCTATTTACTTTTAACCGTGGTAAAAAAAAGTAAAAAGTTACTATTCACCAAAAAAAATTTTCATCTCATTGAACCACATTTTAGTCCTTGATATTAACCGTGTCTCTCAGATTTTCGAAATTCCACTCATAGAAGCGGTAAATTTATGTTTTATGAAAAATTCAGTTTTTTAATAGCCACTTAGTAGTTTCACTATTCAACAAAAATTGAAAGTTTTCAGAAAAAACCAAAATTTCACCCTAGGCTAATTTCGATATCCCGAGTCCAAAAATGAAGTCCGTTTTGAAAAATAAAATTTATAAAATTTCAAAAAGTGGTTATTACTATTCATAACAGCTAGTTTTAATAATATTTTAATAGCATATCGTTGTTTAGTGAAACTCGGTATTGCGTACTACACATGCGATCGAGGAAGGTCGTGATTGCGTGTAATGCAAGGAAAGTCAAGGATGCGTGTTGTGCAAGCTCCTTTTGGTGTAGCGTACAACACAAGACATTAATGAAATTAAAAATAATATTTTTCATAAAATCTCGGGCTGTTACAAATACCGTAATTTACAAACTATTTTCCTACTTATTTGTGACCTATACCCTTCTAAATAGAGTGATTATTAAAAATCTATCAAACTTTGAGGTCCTGGTCCTATGAGAGAGTGAGGTGAGGACCTGCCTCATGGTTTGTTTGCGGGAGAGTATAACATTGGGTATATTTAGGGTTGCTTTTGGGTACCAATGGACATACACATATAATTTCTTTGAGAGTTTCATGACTCAGTTTGGGTAGTGCATCTTGGTGTTTCCAAGAATTATCTTGATTTAAATCACCAATACCGGTGGTTAGGGATGCAATGTGTGATAAAACATTTTTTCATGAGGTGTTCCACCTGTTAGCAGGTTAAGGCAGAACATCAACGACCATTTGGGATTTTATAGAAGTTACCCATTATTTTGTGGAAATTGGAATATGTTACGATGGATTTTGTGATTGTTTTACCATGACCACTTTAAGGTATTGATACATTTTGGGTTACTGTTGCAAGAATCATTAAGTATTGTCATTTCCTACTTATCAGGGAGGCATTCTCAATTTGATGATATTGGGAGGATATATTTCAATGAGAATGTATGGACTTATAGTGTTTATAAAAATATTTTATATAATAGGGATTCCTAATTTATGTCTCATTTCTTGAAGATTTTATTGAGGGTGTAGGGTACATAGTTCTTTTGAGCATGACATACCTCCCTTAGACCAATGGACACTCAGGGCACATGATTTTGGTGACTGAAGACATTCTAAGATAATGAGTCCTAGATTTTTCTAGCTCTTAGGAGAGGAATATACCCATTTTTGAAATCTACTAAATTAATAGTTATCAGGTTAATATAAAAGTGGAACCTTATAAGTATTTTTATGGTATTATAGGCCGATTACCACTATGATGGTTATAGGTAGGTAAGGCGGATTTACTGGGACCACACCTTGTGTAAGATACTTCTGAGGAGGTCCAGTTTATCATAAAGTGGATGGATACTACATAGACATGATAAAAATATAATTCAATCATCATCGATGGACTGTAGAGTTTATTTTAGGGATTAAGTCTTATTTATGTATCTCACTAATATTGGGATAGAGATGTATTAGAAGACATGGTAATTTTTTATCATGATATATAGGGCCATTCAAGATTCTGGAAATTTTTGAGATAATAACCCATAGGTTATAGTTACCAAATAGGTATAGATCTATGCATGATGTCTTCTAAATATCTTAGATGTTACAATATCACTCAGACCTGTCTTGTACACTGCATCATGAGGAGGTGGAGTTATTAGTTTATGCATCCTTTGAGGAGCATCTTATATATGTTGTTTAATGACATAAGGTGGTTATATGAGGCCAGTTATTTCCTCTAGTAAAGGTAAAATTGTAGCACAACCATTTATAGGATGATACTCCGAAGAGATAGGCCTATGTGCTTGCTCAGTGCCTAGTTATATTCTCTGGTGATTCTTGAACACCCTGGGAAGGTTAATTCATGGAAAAATTGCACCAAGGGTAGAAGATTATAACATCCTGGCTTTTCATGTGGTAAAAATAACTTTTTTTAGTTTAAATGTTTTTATGACCTAATTTGAGTACCCAATCTGATCATGGGTGAATAGGGGTGTTTGGGGCATGATTAGAGCTCAGAACCTATCTTTTTTCAAAAAACAAGGAATCCCGCACAATTAAGAGAAATGATGCCAGACATTCCACATGGTTTGTCGAACAATGTGAGTCATGGAAAGAGGGATGAAAGTTCCCATGCAGTTTATGGAGATCATGTGGAAGAGAGTACATGCATATGTGAGGGGCTCTGTAGTTTTTTACAATACTTCAGACATGGTTTGTACATTATTTTTCTAACCGTGCACACTAATAGTGTGAGTTCCCCATTAAAGTTGTGAAGGGAACATGGTTGGCATATATTTTTTCCATTCTTGTGGCTAAATCATGTAGATCATTAATTTTTGGGGAAATTACAATTTTACCATAAATCTATTATAACTTAATCCCTTTTTTTATTTTATTGGATAGAAACTCTTTTTTAGATCCTTTTATGTAATTGTGTTAGTGTTTCCTCCCAATTCTCCATACAAACCTAGATTCCAACATTTTCAATATTGTTGGATTGGATATTTTATTTTCTTCAGCCTATAGTGTCATTCATTATTTGACTTTGTTTTGACAGAGCTATTTAGGTGAAAGCTAATATTCCCTATTTTCATGTTTTTTGGATGTTCATAACTTTTCTCCCTATATGGGTTGGGTTAGAGATCAATAATGGATGAGTTTTATACTATGAACCTATAGTATGTCTTCTATATGTTTCCCTCATGTTTGAGTGTTTCATAAGCTTATTCTTTATTGTTCTTAATAGTGGATGTTCTATCAACACCCCTTTAATTAATTAAATTACTAAATTGAATGAATTAGAATATGTTAGGGATTCCCAATAACCCCAATGATATTGTTCTAGGTTGTTTCCCAACCTAGGCCACCCATGGGGTTCACAATTTATTTTCCCATATGATATACCAAACATGGAGTGTGTGTGCACTCTCATAGTTTGAGGGATCCCTTTATAAATTGAAATGAAATTTATTGAATGAATTAGATAAGGTTTGCCTATATTTCCATGTGATAGAATGATATCAGTTGATTTAAATGTTTAAATGGATTTTATGGAAATTGTAGAAATGAGTGGGTAATATAATGGAATGTGAATGTTTATAAATGATAAATATAATGAGATGATGAAATTTATTGGTCGTGGATTCCTTGGTCAGTATGCCTTTAATCTTGATTCCATTAGATGTCATGGATGTTTCTCCCATGGATCTTATCTGAAGTAGTGGAACCCTTGGACATGTTTTATCCTTGGTTATTGATTCCAGAGGATGAATTAGGACTTTCTACCCCATGGACGTCGCTTTCTTGGACTCACGTAGGACATGGTCTACTAACATGATCCTAGGACTCTACCCAGGTCATTACAGAGATTCAATTGAGATGATCCTAAGACTCTACATGGATGACTTGGTCTACTATAAAATAGATGCGGCCTTTTTTGGTCATCAAGAATAAGGTAAAACATTAGTTATTTAATATATTTTTAGTATTTAGTTATTGTTTATATTATTTAGTTGAGTAATTTGTATACACATACACCACTATTACTATCTATGTTTGAGAACATGTTGGTGGTTCCTAATAAAGTCTTATACTCACACCCTTCTTGGGCCGCCATTGTACTTGGGTACTTAATAATATCACACATTTTATAGGTATGATATGATTTGACTCCCAAGGTATTTTTTAATGAGTGATTAGGTTAGATCATGTGGTATCATGAGGCAAGAAACGTAAAAAACCAAGATTTTACGATATCTCTCTTTTTGAAATTTAACTTATTTGATAGTTTACGTTACATAGAAAACAAAGATTAAAAAATATTAAATATTATTATGACAACCTAGACATTTAAATGTTGAGAATAAAAAATTATTAATTAAGGTATGAAAATATAGTTTATACATGTTTATAAAATGAATTCATTAGTTTCCAATTAATTAGAGATGAAAATAAAAACCAAATGGACATAAAGGATGTGTTTTTATAAAAAATTATATTTATGACTACATTGTAATTTTATGATGAATTAATAACTATTATTGAAATAGCTTAAGGAAATTTATATATTACAAATTTAATCAAATATTTTTAAATTTAATCAATAAGTTTAATAGTCTTAAGATAAGAATAAATTCAATTTTATGCATAAAAAGATATATTTTTAAAAGGAAATTTTACTTCCTTTTTATAGCACACATTTTGACTCTTATATAAATTCTAATGAACAAAATAAATTTCATTTTTAAAAGAGTAATATAAAAATTATCTTAGGGTGAATTTTTTGTATTTTTCTGAAAATATTTATTTTTCAATGAATAGTGAAAATCCCAATTTTTATAAAACTATCAATTTCATTAAATTAATAGTATAGTTAGGATTTGAATAGTAAACTTAACTATAAAAGTGTAATTAAAATTTTGGTATCTTATAAATGAAAATATGATATATTGATATCATGGAATTTCTAAACAATGATTTTAAAAATGATAAATTAAGTGTTGGTGTTTATGTAAAGCCTAAATGTTTATCTATAATTTTATAATTAATATCATTATTTAAAAGAAAATTTATTTTCACAAAATATATTCATAAATTAATATTTTGTTTTCATACAATTATAAGATAATTTTATGAGACCTTATTAAATTATTCAATGTTTTATAAAATTAGTTATAATTTTAAAATCCGTATTTTTCAAATAAATGATGATTTTAATTAAAAATTAAATTTAACATATTTATAAAATTATTTTCATAAAATAAAGTCCATTTTTTAATTCTAAAAACTTTAAAATTCTTTGGGAATTTTTTTGAGATTTTTCTAAAAAAGTTGAATTCTTTCCAAATAGTGAAATATAGTAATTTAGGTATATGTACAATATAAGTTAAATACACTATTCATTGAGTAACTACTAATTTAATCACCATAATATTGAACAACCCAATACTATTTTGATTTATTTAGTGATAATTATGAAACTATTAATAGTCTTCACCCAAAATAATAAAGAAATGAATAAAATATTAAAAAACCCTTCTCTTCCACTATAAATACAACCATCTCTACTCACACCTCCAAAGCATTGAAACATTCCCAATTTATATCCAATTATTCTACCATAACTCTAAAACATGTTAAATTATATCTATTCTCACCCAAAATACCATCTCTATATTTCTTTAAGAGGTTCTCAATGAGAGGAATTTAAGAGGTAAAAATCAACCTTTGTAATTTTAATTTTCATTCAATTTGTTTTCTTTTCTTATCATTTTCTTACCTATTCAGTAAAAAAAATGATAACTCCACTATATTATATATACTGAAAAGTTATTATGATTATGGGATATCCATCCTCAATTATTTTCTCTTTCCTTTTTTTCTAAATATGAAAACATCATATGTGAGGCATTGACTCACCACCTTCATGGACGATGATTATTTCATTTTAAAATAACAAATTCAAGGATTTTTATAAATCTAATTTTATGTTTAACACATATTATTACATGTATATTATAACTTATTATGTGTTTTAAAACAAGTATATATAAATAATATTAATTAATAAAGCAAAACTAATTCATGATAGTCATAAAAACAACAAAATAATACAAAGGGTTATCATTAACATTTTATCTAATGAATAATACTAATATCTATAAACCAAATTATTTTATGATGATTAAATATTATCGAGGTTAATTAATAATAAACAATTTTAATTCTAAATAACTATTCCTATTTCGCATGATCTTTCAAATATGTATACAAGTTGACCAGTTGTGATAACCTAGGAAACAAACACCTCTAAATGATGAAATTGAATATTGTAACATATCAAAAAGACCATAAATGAAGTTATTAAGACTATAAAATATAAAATAAATGTTCAATATTTTATGAATTAAATTATTAATGAATCTAATTTCATTATCCAGGATGTTATGTATAAGGGCAGAATGATTTCAGAAAGAAGGTAATGGATTCTTCCTGAACCTCCATTTTCCATTCAGATTATTATTTACCTATGAAAACCCCAACATAATTCTTATTTATTTTTAAATATTTATTATAAATTTTTTTTATATGTTCCAAACTCATGTATCCAGATCATTTCTTGTAGATAATTGACCCTAGAAAGCCCAAATCCCATGTCTGTTATCAATTACATTGACATGATTTCAAGAAAAAATACCAAAGGATTGAATAGTTTCATATTATTGGCAAACAAGGTATATAAAAAAATAATTACATTGGAAATTAATACAGTAATTAAAACATAATTTTTTTTATAAATAAATAAATTCAAGAATAACATTATTGAATCTGGTATATCCATTCATATCTTTCATAATATGCTTCTAGGATTCCTGGAGAAAGGAAACATAATAAGGGTGAGCTCAAATGCATAGTAAGGGTAAATTATAGAGGAAACAATAATGAATCAACAAGAATAAATCAACATGGAATTGAAAATAATTGAACACATATGCCACATAATCAATAGGATTTAAAAGAAGTGAATAAAAATTAAGGCAAGGTAAATAAATAAAATACTATTCAAATAACAAGATATAAACAATGAATATAAAAAGGCAAGAAACTGAAACACATTCTATTTAATCAGTGAGCTGAAAATTAAATCTATCCATTGATATTTTGATGTAAAATATCATAGATGATTAATAAATGAATCTAAATAAGGAAATACTTAATTATTGGATGTCATGTCTAATGAACATTAAAACCTATATCGTCATGACATTTCAAAAGACGGTTTAAACTATTTTGATTTGTGAAAATAGTTTTTCTCATGAGAACCTATTAATGAATCAATGGGATATATAAATTCTAGGCCTCGCCCATCATTTCGGATCAAAATAATTACTAATATAAAATAACAAAAATAAATAATATAACCTATCAAATATCATTATTGAATAAATAATACATAATTGTCAATATTTCAAACAAATATCCAAATAACTATCAAATTAGACACCATATGTAAAATGGTATAAAGTTTAGGAAATAGTAATATCCATGATAAATGAAATGGATAATTAGGAGAAATTTAATGTTCAATGATCGTAGGAGATTGAACTTTTCAAGGTGAATAACAAACAAATTAAAGAAGTGAATGTGAAAAATATACTTGAAAAAATAAATAATAAACCATCCAGAGGAAGAATAAAGATGGTATTAACAAATAATATCCCAAGTGGATTAAAATAAAGGGTTGTTGTCATTGATGAATAGTGATACTATAAAAAGTTATTTTAAAAAAATTATTGAGAAAAATATACTTTTATTTTGAAAAATCATTTGAAAAAATTTTCATTTTATAAAAAAATTTATATTTTTAATAACACTTGATTTTTATATGAAAATTGGTTCTCTAACTAAGGATAAAATGAAGATGAGTTTTCTTAAAATCATTTTATAAAACATTTTTACTTACAAAGATTTAATAATTGGTACTAATACATGAAAAGGTAATTAATAAATATAGAAGAAGAAAATGAATTGTTTTATTATAAAATTATAAAATAATTTTTTCAAGTGGAAATTAAATTGTTAAAAATCATTATCAAAATGATATTTTAAAGTAAACCCTTGAAAATGGTTATAATGTATAAGTGAGAATAAATCAACGAGTAAATTATTTGTATCAACTATAAATTCACATAAGGAAGTGGAAAGACATCATGATATATTCAATGAAATTATACACATAATCATAGAATACTAATGACAAAAAGTAAGTAATATAACCCAATGAAAAGAAATTGGGTTATGAAATTAGTTTCCACTTGGTAAATTTTAACTCAAATCCCCTTAGATGAATTAATTCAAATTGAAACTAAAAATATCATGAAGAATGATTTAATAATTATATTATATAACAAGGTGGTAGTATATAAAACATATATAATAAATTAGGTGCACAATAATAAAATTATTGTTTCAATAGAAAGTTAACAATCAAAAAAGAAAGTGATATTGAAAAGATAATCATTAAAAACATTTTTGAGGAGAATAATCTTTAAACATTCTAAATTGTCCCATTACTCTTTGAAACATTTGAATCATAATATCCATGAAGTAATAAAATTAAATGAAATATATGATATATTGATAATAATGATTAACCTGATATAAAATGTCAAATGGAAGTATATAAACTATAATATTGAAACTAGGTTCATACAAACAAATAAGTCACCATAGATTGTAAATTGAGACAAAATCCTTTACTTACTATTTCATTTTGGGATAATGTATATTGTATTCTTGTATAAAAAAACTTATTTTAATTATCTAATTACTTAATAACATTTTTCATGTTTATAAATACATTTATATCACTTATTTCCATGTTGTATACAACTACTTAGTCAATATATTTTATGTCGGGTGTTTTAACCAAATTCGGTTTATGTGTAAAAAAATTTTGGTAGGAAAACTATAGTTAAAGAAGAGATTACAAAACATAAGAATAATAATAATATTAACATAATTAATATATTTATACATAAAGTAATCTTTTAAAACCAATTATTAAATATGGTTATAAAAAATGAACCAATGTTATAATCATGGAGATGGTAGGCCATACCTACGCATCAGTAACGTTTCGATTTTTCAATGATCATTATGAGAGGAAGGTAAGTAATATTATATTATTTCAAAATGATCATTATATCATAAATATAATATTATTTAATCATAAATAGTTATATATAGAAATATTTTTATGTGAACGTAATCTCATTTTGTCGAGGAGGAGGTAATCCACATGCCCATGAACAACGTTATCACTTCTTACGTATATAAAAGTGAAATAAATAAAATGATATATTATATTTATATAAAGGCAATTTTTTCATTAAAACAATATAGTGGTTTTTTTTATTTTACATATGTTTAATTAAAACAATACTTTATACATTATATGTATATTGTGAATGAATCACATTGCTTTGAGGGGGCGGTAGTTCACACTTCCACAAACGTTGTTATCATTTTTACACACAAAAAAAAGAAAGTATAAATATATGAGTTGTAAAAAAAATTTAAACGGTATAGTAATAAAAAATATCATATATATAATATTTAAACATATTATCCATCATAATGGACACCATGCGATGTGGTAAAGGAAAATGAACAATCATCATTTCATGAGGCAGTAGTTCGTCGTACACATAAACAGTATATTCATTATACAATAGATGGATGTGTTTGTATATTTAAGTCAATATATTAGAATAAAAACCTAAAAGTATATTTATTATAGTTTTTTTAATATAAAAATGTAATAATGTTAATTGGAGGAGTAGAGAAAGGAAATAAAACTAAAGAGCTTAAGGAAAGATGTTACCTCTTAATCGGGTAACTCCTTTTGGTTTTCACCAAAGAGATTCCTTGTATTACTTTTTTAACAAGGGGAGGATTTTATGTTGATAGAGGTGATGTATAGAAACGATTTCTTCAGAGATATTTTGATCCAATGTGGCTTGAGAGGTGGGAAGAACTGAGAAGATATGACACCTTTTTATAGTGGAGGAGTAGTGGAACTCTAGTAATATTTTGATAAAGGAATTCCATACATGTTTTATACATTGAAAAGGTCTCCAATAGTGTACAAAATTCGTTAAAAGGTATTATAGGGTCTAAATATGATCATAAAGTGGATTTTGGGAAAGTTTTTGAGTCATTTTGACCCTTAAGATTAAGGTTTAGTTCCTTATTAAGTTTAATTTAATGCTAATAGTTGTAATTAATTTTAATTACTTTCACTGATATTTTTGGTCAAAAACTAAATTTTCCTTATTAGAAATTAGAAATTATTCTTATTCAAAATATGGAAACCATTTTTCCAAATTCAAATAACCTAATTTGTAGAAATTAATTTTAATTTAATCCTATAGATAGGACGACAATGCGTGTTTTTATGGTAAAATCATCCAAAAGTTTTCTATGTTTTTATAGTAAAATTCAAAGTGAAATTGATTCCAATGGAATAGATTGAATTAATTGATAAAAAATATTTTATAAATAAAATTTAAAACCAAATTAAAATATAATTTATCCATATTTATAAATCATATGAAAAAGTAGTATCGAATTAAAATTCAGTATTTTTTACTTTTTATGAAAAAATAAAACATCACAAAAAATAACACAAATTCACTCTAAATTATTTTTTATTTTTATATTTCAAATATAATGTTTATTTTAAAATATTAAATTTAGAAAATGATTATAAATTGTATTTAAAATGGTATAAAAATTAAAAGGTTGTAAAAGTGCCTTAATAAAAATATAGGTTTTTATATGTAAAATGATGTTTTTCTTATATTATGATTATCAAATATATTGGATGAATAGAAAACATATTTTATTTAATATATATATATATTAACTTAATATCACTTAAAAATTTTAGTTAATTTAATCTATTATAGTAAAACAACTTTTTGATCATAAAAATAGTTTTCTATAAAAACACTTCCTTTATATTAAATTGGTTCTTATATTAATTTCTAATTAATTTGTAACTAATGATTTCATTTTATATTTATCTAAAACATAGTATTCATAATTTATTTATTAATACTCAAAATTAATAAATTCAAGGCTATTTTATATCTTATTATATTATAGTAATATTTTATTGTTCGATAAAACTCGGTTTTATGTTTAACGCAAGCCATAAAAAGGTTTATCTTACGTGTATCACACACTGAATTAGTGTTTCATGCATTTAAATATATATAAAATATATAATATATTTTAAATATTAAATATATTATAAAGTCTCTAGATATTATATTCCCTTACATGCTTGTTGTCACATGTCATAAACACAATCAAATACAAGGTTTGTAAATTGGAATTTCGGGGTGTTACATTCTCCAAACTCAAATTAAATTACATCTTCACAATTTAATCTTTATATTGGTGATAGATTGGTATATATTTCCTATGCTGAAATCCCACATCTTGAGAAGGTTTCATAAAACATCTTATAGAAAAGAGAGAACGGGATGTGAAATGTTCACATCGAATAATATAAAACTACAAATCTAATTAGGAGAATGTTAGTGGAAAGTAGATATTCATACTTGGAGGAAAAGTGTGATTTAGGTAATAAATCCTAGAAAAGTGTTTGTTAAATAGAAAGTTGGGGGCTTAAAATCCCGAAATATTTGAGTATTTAGAAGACCATTAGTTCAAAAAAGATTATGGTATTACGACTACATTTTTTCTAAGTAATTTCCCTAATGTTAGGTAATTCATTTACTGCATAACAATATAAGAAAATATAATCAGTTGATATATTTATATAATAAAAATTTCATCCTTTGTTATTCAGTCTATTTCAAATTTATTATTTACCTAAATAAATGGATATCCAAAAATTGATGTTGATGTCTGAAGCACTAAAATAAACATTTAACAGATCGTAAAGCCCATAAAAGAGTGAAAAATATAACTATTTATCTATAACTATTTTCCAAAACCAATATGGTCAAGAAATTAATCTCTAAACCTAAAATGTAACACTAATGTTTCATCATTAATATTTATTCTTCAAATTTTTTAACTAAAAACAATTAAATTTTAACCAGGATATTGCATAGGTTAGTGGCTGGCATGAAACACTTATTATCCTTTGGTCATGGGCTTAAGACTAGTGGCCTTTCCAGATTTTATTATTTTGACCCAGATTAGATGTTTTCCTTTTCAAATACCATATTAATAAAATTTCCAAAACAAATATGATATAAATCTTTGAGACAAGGTTAATCACTAAATATCATTTTAATGATGGTTTTCAATACAACCGAAAAGCATAAATACTTCATCAATTTATTTCCACATATTTCATTCCTTGGTATATGGTTTATCCATAATATCATTAGTTTTATTTCTAATTCCTGACACCTTAGGTTTAAAATAGGCCGTTCATTATCTAAATCATTCATAATGGTTTATATTGAAAATGTGAATTATCCTAAGAATATACCCTGGGAGTGTCAAACTAGGTGTGTAGTAAGGCCTATTATCGTGTTCCATGTTACACCAAGTTATGCCTAGCACAATTTATCAAAGTTATTATTCCTAGGTAAATATGTTCTAGATCCTCATCAACTTGTATTATCTCGATAGGGATGTATTATTAGGAAGACCTAAAAAATCATTATTTTACCAAAATTATAGGGTGTTATTCTACACTTAACCTAAAATTATAATTTAGGTTCATGTTATATAAAATATATTTTTCGAAAATCTAGTTCCCATGGTTGCTACTAATCTTCCTCTGATATCAATTGTAGCGACCTGAGCCCAAAAATCTCATAGACGGTGTCTACAACCAGTTAAATTGGAATGACTACAAGGAATCAAATACTAATGGATGGAAGAGTTTGGTAGTCTTGGAAATAAGATAAATACATAATCATTGTATTATAAATTAATACTCTAATTATAATATAATTTTTTTTAAATAAATTATATCAATAATAACTTTATTCCATCTTGTATATCCTTGAACATATTTCACAGTATGCTTCTTGGATTCCCGGGTAGAGGAAAAATAATAGGGGTGAGATTAGATGCTTAGTATGGGAAATTTATAGTGGAATAAATAATGAATCAATTGGAATAAATCAAATTGGAAAGGTAAATAACCAAACATACATGCCTAGTAATCAGTAAGCTAAAAAGGAAGTTAATAAACATCATGTAAAGGTAAATACAAACACATTCCATTAAATTAAATAGATAAGGAAAAATAAATATTGCATGGTAAGAAATTGAAACACAATATATTTAATCAATGAGTTGGAAATGAAATGTATACATAGACATATTGATGCAAAATCTCATGGATAAATAATAAATGAAACCTAATTAGAAAAATTATTAACTTTTAGATGTCATGTCTAAGGCACCTGAAAACCTATATCATTAAGACCTTTCCCAATACAGTTTAAACTGTATTTATTTTCATAACTAATTTGTGTCATGAGAACCTATCAATGCATCAAGGGGCTATATAAATTCCAGGTCCCACCCATCATTGATATTCCAAATCATTCCTCATATCCAATAATAAAAATAAATAATATTACTTATCAAATATCCATATTGAATAAATAATATGAAATTATCAATATTTTCCCAATTAATTTAACAACATTCAAAGTAATCAATGTATGTAAAATGGCATTTAATTTAGGAAATAGTAATATCCATGATAAATTAAATGGATAATTAGGGGAAATTAAGTGTTAATCAATCATAAAAGATTTAATATTTCAATTTGACTAACAAATGAATCATGAAAGTGAATGTGAATACTACCCTTGTCCAAATCAGTAATAAGTAATCTATAGGAATACTAAAGATGATATCAATAAATATTATCCCAATTAGAGTAAAAGAAAGGGTTGTTGACATTAATAGATAAAAATACTATAAAAATATCATTTAAAAACATTCATGGGGAAAATATCTTTTTATTTTGAAAAAACATTCTGAAAATCTTTTCTTTTATAACCATTTTTTATTTTTTTAACAAAATATGGGTTTTAGAAGAAAATAGGTTCTCCTTCTAAAGAGAGAAATGAAGTCAGGTTTTCTTAAAATCATTTTCTAAAATATTTTGAGTACAAAGAGTGAAAATTGATAAAAATACAGGTAAAATATCATGAATTAACATAGAATAAGAAATGAATTTTTTTTTGAAAATGATCAAATAAATTCCTCTGATGGAAATTCAATTGTAATGAATCCTGAACAAGATGATATAGTAAAGTAAACCCTTAAAAAAGGTAATAATGTTGTGTGATATTAAATCAATGAGTATATTATGTGTATCAACTGTAAATACACATAAAGACGTAGAAACACATCAATATATTGTAAATGTTATATTAAATATAATCATATAATATGAACAACAAATAGGAGGTAATATAACTGAATGAAAATAAATTGGGTTATGAAATCCTTTTCCATTTAGTAACTTTTAACTCAGGCCCCCTTTGATGAAATAATTCAAAGTGAAACTAAAAATATCATGAAGAATGATTGAATCATGATATTATATGAAAAGGTTGAAATATCTTAACTATATATAAGAATGTAGGTGCACAAAAATTGTGTTATTGTTTCAATAGAAATCTAACAATCACAAAAGTAAGTGATACTGAAAGGATAATCATTAAAAATGTTCTTGAGGAGAATAATATTTAATCATTCCAAAGTACCCCATACCACATTGAAAAATTTGAATCATATTCTAAATGAAGGAATAAAATTAAAAATAATAATAATATCATAATAACAAATGGTTTCATGATATAACCTTTCAAATGGAATTATAAACACCATAATTGAAAAATTAGGTGCATAACAACAAATAAGTCATAATAGAATGTAAATTGAGATGAAATGCATTACCTTGTTTTTCATTTTGGGCAACCATACATTATATTTAAATATAATAAACAAATTATATACTTGATTCAGAACCTTTTTCTTGTTAATAATTACTTTTATTTCACTTATTACTATGTTGTATACAAATACTTAATCAATTAAGTTTATGTCAAGTATTGTGACCAAATTCGGTTTATGTGTAAAACTAACCATTGGTAAGACGACTATAGTAAAAGGGTCACTAAATAACATGTCTAGGATAATAATAATGACATAATTAATATATGTATACATAAATTATATGTTTATAAATAATAATTAAATATTTTTTTTGAAAAATGAACCAAGGTTACAATCATAGAGATGGTAGGTCGTACATACGCATGAGTAACGTTCCCATTTTTCAATGATAGTTATAGAAAGAAGGTAAGTAAAATTATATATTTATATAATGATCATTATATCATAAATAAAATATTATTTAATTATGTATACTTATATATATAATTCTTTTGATGTAAAAGGAATCACATCGTGTTGAGGAGACTATAGTCCACACATCCACATACAACGTTATCAATTATAGTGTATGAAAGGGTAATAAATAAAATGATATATTATATTTCTATAAAGGTAATAATGTAATTAATATAATGTATATTTTCTTTATGTTAATTTTTTTAATTAAATCCATCCTCTATACATTCCATTTATAGTGTGAATATATCACATCGCTTTGAGGGGGTGGTAGTCCACATTTCAACAAATGATGTTATCATTTTTTACACAAGTTGAAAAGTATCGAGATATGAGTTGTAAAATAATTAAATATTATTAAAGGAATATTAAATATCATAAATATAATATATAAACATATTTTCTATGATAATTTCCATCATAAGAGGTAGTAATGGAATAATGCAAAATCATTGTTTTGTGAGGAGGTAGTTCGCTGTAAACATAAACAGTAAGTTCATTAACCATTAGATAGAAGTGTGAGTAAGTGAAGGTTTAAATATTAACATAAAACCACCATATTATATTTATGATAATATTGTTTTTATATAAACATAGAATAATGATACTTGGACGAGTGGAGAAAATAAATAAAACTAAAGATCTTAAGGAATTATGTTACCTCTTAATTGGGTAACTCTTTTCAGTTTTCACTAAAGGGATTCCTTGTATGACTTTATGAATAAATGAGGATTTTATGTTGATAGAATTGATGTTTTGTAACTATTTGGGAATATATTTTTCTAGAAAAATCATCTTGATCGGTGTTTGGAAGTTGGATGAGAGGAGGAATTTTTATATTGGAGGAGGAGTGACACTATTGTAATATTTTGACAAAGGAATCCAATTTGCATTTTAACACTGAATGTGTCTCAAATAATGAAAAAAATTATATCAAAGGTATTATAGGATATAAATATGTCCATAAAATTTATTTTTTAGAAGTTTATAGGTCATTTAAATATTTAAGATTAATGTCTAGTCCCTTATTAAGCTTAATTTTACCTTAATCATTATAATTAATTTTAATTACTTTCACTAATATTTTTGGTCAAAAAATATGTTGACCTTATTAGAAATTATAAATTATTATGATTAAAAATATTTAATCCATTTTTATTAATTACAATCACAAAATTGAGATAAATTAATTTAAGTTTAATCCTGTAGATGGGACGACAATGTGAGTTTTTAAGCTTAAAATATCCAAAAGTTATATATATACATTTATAGTAAATTTAAAAATTAAATTGATTCAAATAACCTAATTTTTTTTAGTTTATTAAAATATTATATAAATAAACTTTATAAAAAATTTAAAATAGAAATTTACCTTATAAATAAATTATATGAAAAAGTAGTTTTGGATTAAAATTTAGTACTTGCACTTTTTTCAGCCAGTAAGGGTACCCTCCACGACATTAGGGTTCCCAACCACCACCATCCCGATCTTAGTCATCTGTGGCTATGCTCCCCAGTCCTCAGCAAGATTGTGGAACACTTCTTCAGATGTAGTGATGTCCAGGATCTTGTTCAGATTTCAGCAATGCTAAAGGTTAGGGCTCTTTGGTATCGAGGGTTTGAGGGTTCTATGGCAGCAACGTGGTTGTATCCAACAACAAGCTTCTGCAGTGTTGAAGACTCATGATATTTGGTAGGATTGGCTTCCATGGAGTGGTGGTGGAAATTTTTGTCAAGATCAGGTTTACTGTGGTCTGAGGATGCAACTGTGTGTCTTATCTATGTGCTTTGAGTCGATCTGCGGGCTCCTTGAGTGATGGTGGCAATGGGATTTGGTTTCGGTTCATTTGTGGTGGCCTTCTCCATGAAGGAAGATGTTTTATTTACTACTTAGGAGGTCCCCTTTTCTGTTTTGGATTTCATATTTTTCTTGGATTTATTTTTTGGTTATCATTTTGTGATGTTCTGTGGTGTGTGGTGGCATCACTCTAGATATATGGATTCAGTTTTAGTGAAAGATTGGGGTGAAATTGCATTAGATTCATACTAGTGGAAAAGTGTTCTTTGAAGGGTTTGTGATGCGGTTGTCTGGGGAGTAGGGTGCAGCGTCTGGGCAACCTGGTCTTCCTCATTCTGGTTTATTGATCTCCCTTTCTGGATGTGCTCTTTGGGTTCATCTCACATTGTTGGATGGTTTGGGCGAACTCTGACTGGAGTCCGCCGATGGGTTTGTGAATGTGGTATGGTATTGACGGTAACACCAGGGGTCATTCAAGGAGACTGATTTTGTGGTTTTTCTATCTTTTTTGATGTTCATGTTCTCTTCTTCGTGGTAACTCAGCCTTCTCTTGAATATTTCAGCTCCAGATGTGTTGGTTTGTTTGTATGAATGCATGAATGGATGTGAATCCTTATATAGTTTTTGTGGTGAAGTGGTGAAATAGTGATGTGGTGAAGAGCTGATGTGGTGAATTCTTGTATGGTTTCTAACTTTTTCCTCAAAAGTATTTACATAATAAAAACAATTCAGTCACTATTTTCAATTTTTATTAAAAAAATAAAACTTCACATAAAAATACAAAAAACTAGTCCTAAACTAATTTTTATGTTTAGATTTCAAATATGATGTTTATTTTGACATTTTAAATTTATAAAATGATCAAATATTATATTTAAATTTAGTTTTCCTTTAAAAGGAAATAAAAGCGACTTAATAAAAATATAGTTTTTTATATGTAAAATAATATTTGTTCTTATCTTATTGCTATCAAATCAGTTGGATGAATATCCAAAAAATTTATTGAATATATATATACATATATTACATTAATATCACTCACTAATTTTAATTAATTTTATCTATTATAGTAAAACATCTTTTTGAGCATAAAAATAGTTTTCTATAGAAATATTACCATTATATTAAATTGGTTTTTATATTCATTTATAATTAATTTGCAACTACTTATTTTATTTTATATTTATTTATACCATAACATTCAGAAGTTATTTATTACTATTCATAAATACTAATTTAAGGGCTATTTTATATTTTATTATATCTTATTAATACATTATTTTTTTGATAAAACTTGATCTTACATATAATGAAAGCCATCGAAGAAGGTCACTCTTGAGTGTAACATATGTTAACTCGGTGTCGCATTCATTGAAATATATAGAATATATAGAATCTATTTTAAATAGTAAATATATTATAAAGTATATGGATATTATATTCCCTTACGCACTTGGTGTCATGTGTTATACATGCTATCGAATATAGGGTTATTATATTCGAATTTTGGGGTTTTACAGTTCATCTTTCTTTAATGGGGAAATACAGGTTTTATAAGGTTCCCTTATCAATTATTCCCAATAAGAAATACATATTAAAGGGAACATTCCAATTTCTTACCCATTTTAAAGTACACTCAATAATCTATTTTAAGACACTAATAAGTTTCTAAAATCACTCCATTTTTCATGAAAAAATATCTTAATTCTTTTATGTTTTTATGTAAACAATTAAGAATTTTTCCTCTTTTAAAACTCTTTTATATTTTCCATTAAATCATATTGTAGTGTCCTATTTCGAACATTTCTTAAAAAATATTTTCAATTCTGTTAGAAATAATTTATGCCTCAAAAATAATTTCATTTTTCTTCCATTTTATTTTCTTTGATATAGATGTTTCCAATATGATTTGATGAGAAATTTAAAAGATTTTCCCAAAAGAACTCTTCTTTCCATAGTAAAAAAGGTGTATTTCTATCAAGAATTTCTCGATGATTTTATTAGAATTTTTTTTTAATTTTCAAAAACCTATTTAGAATCTTATTCTTAATTGGGATTAATATTTTAAGATATCATCTACCATATTTTACTAAAAGGTTTACGATCAGTTTGATTGTGGATGTGCTATCTTGATACCATTCACAATACTACTCAGAATGGTTAGTAATTATGTTTACATATTGGGGAATGTTATTTACATTTTCTATGTTTATATTGATTTTGTTTCACCCCATTGACAAAAGAATTCATTGGACTTACTGACAGGAGAGGACCGATATAGTCCCTCGACTCATTGGCAGGTCTCATGAGACAAAACATATATTGACTTGTCCAAGGCCTTTACCATTTAATTTTAGATAATGATTTATATGATTCATTAAACTATTATTTTTAAATGTCTTGGCTGAGGCCTCAATTGTATGTTTTAGATGTCTAGAATAATTTGTTGCTTCGTTATGATACTTGTAATTGATAGTCCATGTTATTATTAAACTAGTATGATATCAATGGTTAACTTTCTATCTCATGTGATTATTTATGGAATTATTTAATCAACTTTTATTCCTTAAAAATTATGCTTAAGATTATATTTAATTGAATGTGTTTTTTATTCATTATGCCTTATTATTTATGTTAGGTTCCTCTATATTTTTTCCCTTACCGATAATCTAATATAACTCCTTTCTTATGTTTTATTTTTCCCAGTATGAGAAGATGTGTACTATGAATGGATTTCATGGATAATCTTGCAGTTTATTTATAATTCAAATGGAGTTTCTTTGTTGTATTTTCATTCAAGTTGTAATGTAACAATTATATTTGTTTCTTTTATTTAAAAGATAATAAAATAATCAGTCATTTTGGATAACAATTCCTAAATTATTACACAAATTGAATAAAGTAAGGAACCAACTTGGGGATATTGGGTTCAGGGTATTTACATTTAGTATCATAGGAAATTTAGCAGAAAACTTGGAAGCGATATTTAGAAAGAAAATATTAGGGAAAATTAACCTAAGAAATACTTTGAGGATGAGAATATAATAGTATCCTAGAATTTTGGTTTGGTATAGATTATGTTGGTCTTCCAAGAAATATATCCCTATATAGATACTACAAGTTGAAGTGGTTCTGGCATAGATGTACCTAAGATTAAAAACACTAAAAAGGTGTGTTAGGCCTAACTCGGTGTATCCTTGTACAAAAAAATGGACCTTACTATGCAACTAGTTTGACACTACTAAGGGATATTCATAAGATAATTTATATTTTCTTTACAAACCATTATGAAGAATTTAAAATAAAAAAGTCCCCAAAGAAATCATGTTTATGATTATTACTAATGTATAAATTTCCAATTTATGTTAAGTGTTATTCTAGTTAATAAATTAAGCATTATTATTTATAACCTAATTTAGTGTATTCCATTTTTTATAAATGAAATGCAGTGGAAGGAATGGAAATGATATCAATGAACATATTCCATATAGGTATTTCCCTACATTACAGGATACTGATGTTGGAGTAAGAGCTGTAACTAGAGCAGAGCAACTTATAAATATACTCAGACAACTTACTTGGGTTATGATTAAAAACCTTAGTATAATGGAGTAGGCTAATCCAAAAATAGGTGTAATAATTTCAGACCGCTTCATGCGACAAAAAACTTCACAATTAAATGGGACCACAAACCCATTTGTAGATGAGCAGTGGATACGTTATTTAGAGATGATATTTATATCCTTAGGATGTAATGAAAGGAAGAAGGTTATCATTGTACTTTACCATCTATTGGGAGATTCCAATCAATGGTGGTGATTAATTCAAAACAAAATAGAGGAGGAAGAAATTGAAAATATAGAATGAAAGTATTTTTTGGAAATTTTCTTGGAAAACTATTTCCTTAGGAATGATGAGAGGATATGGAGAGACAATATTTAAGGATATAACAAAAAAGAGGATGAAAAAATCTCCATGTATGAAACCAAATTTACAAGGTTATCAAGTCATTTTGTGGATTACATACATAATCCAAAGAGAAAGACTTATCGTTTCTTTAATAGAATTAATACAATTATACAAAGGGTCCAGTCTCTCAAACATTCTAATCATATGAGGATATAGTCTCATGTAATATTAAGATAGCAAAGAATACACTATGTCTTACAAATTTAAGGAAAAGTAAGAGAATAAAGGAATGGTATAAAAATAGATGGATAAAGGGGAAACGTGAAATAACTTTCCCATATATGATAAATGTGGGAAGAAACACCTTGTTACTTGACTAAATGGAATGAAACTTCATTACAAGTGTAGAGAGATAGGCCACCATACCCATAGATTTAAGGGGAAGAAAAAATATATAAATGTTAAATGTTTTAACTATAAAGATATGTGGTACTATGAAAATGAATATCCCATGTTCCAAGGAAATATAGCTGAAAAAAATAAAAGATATCAAGGTTATCATTTTGTTGTTACTATATTCAAAGTTGAATAATTAATGTATTTGTGTTTTTCAGATTCAAGAATTATGTTATGATATTATGGTTATAAGAATCATGATATATATATGGAGTGTACTAAAGTACTTATTCTTTACATATTTTGAAGTATGCATGATTTCATTAGGGTTTTTAGGTGATCAAGGTATTCCAATATTTTCTATGTTGGATTTAGAGCTACATTATTTTGAAAATATTATGTTATGTGGATTTAGTTACCTTCCTTCTAAATTTTTAGTTGTTTAATGTGGAAAGACATGTTTTAGATGAGTATTAAGATTAACTACTTATGGAATGTATCTAGTAAAATGTCACGACCCATCCTCGGGGTGCATGCTGTGACAACCCCAAGCCCGCCTTCTATAGGCCCGAGGCTGGCGAATGGCACCAAAGGCATAAATCCCAATAAAAGGGAAGACATTGCCTTTATATAAGTAAGAAACACAATAGAGAACATAAGCTGAAGTAAACACTAAGTAAACTGAGTACAAAATTAAGTGCTAAAAAGTAAATGGGCTAGAATACAAACCCAACTGAAAGTACAGTACAACTGAAAAGAAAGTACAACAGTAGTAAAGTAAATCAGCAACCACTGAGTCATCCTCTCGCTATCCCACCTGAAGGGTGAGTATAGATGGTCTCCTCAGCTCCTCGTATCCGGTCGTCTGCTTTGTGTACGTCCCGCCTGATAGTCCACCTCCGAATACCATCCTGCTCCTCAAGCCTCAACCACGATTAGTGTTGTCCGTCGTCTGTAACCAACACCACGTAGTGCAGGCATAGCCCATGCAGGGGTGAGTATACAATACTCAGTAGGGACCCCAAGAACCCCAAAGGTCTCCCAGAATCCACAAAGGATAAACCCCAAAAGAAATATACAAACACAAAGTATCAACCAACTTTACTTAGGAATATGTCCATACATATACCTATGTCACCAATTCCAGTTCGGATCCAACTCACGAGCCTAAGTACAACCCAGTCCACATAGGGAAGCACAACCCAATCCACACAGGAAATAAAGTCAATTATATCAATGATATTGATTGAAATTCAAGACTCATCTCACACAGGTATACTACTCACGAAGATAGGTGGAGATGATAGATGTAGCCTCTGAATCATCTCCCCTATCGAACCCACGTAGGATCCAAGTACAGAAGTCGTCACTACCGAACCCACGTAGGATCCTAGTACAGTAACCATTGCTGCCAAACCCAAGTAGGTTCCTAGTACAATTTTCATTGCTTCCAAACACACATATGATCCACGTACATTCACCCTCGTGGCTGAATCCACCTATGATCCAAGTACAATCGTCATCATCATCGCAGTCGCAGCCAGCTCTAGGCTTCCCACACAAAGAACGCTTGATTCCAGGAGGGTCTGCTCCACAAGGCAAGGGGGTCGATACATCATCTGTCATGAAGTCCATAGTTGATGTATCACAAGGGTCTATCTCGTTAATTGGAACTCAATGCGATATACGGCGCGTCAATCGGATGCCCGGTCTGAGAGATATTGGCTTTTCCATTCCAGGGACCTGGTTGGTTTTTAAGCTAATTCCAACCCGACTATTCTCTTGCTGCATCCAAACCTCAGGTGGAGTAAGCCAAAAGAACCATCTCACTAAGATAAATTCAACGTAATTGACAGAACGTCATTCAAACGTCCGGTCCTTATGTTATAAGAGTTTCCGCTCCAAGGGCCAGGTTGGTTTCGGGTTCGAACCAATCCAGCCATACCCAAACTTCATCGAAAAATGCTTGCATACTGATCCATCGCAACAGGAAAACTTGGAATCCGCACATCAACTGCTCATAGGATGATACTTGCCAAATGATGGGTGATCGACTATCCTCTCCTTTTCGTAAGTCCATCCTGCGCTTCAAAGGCCCCCTTCTTGCAGGTGAAGGTGAACCTGCTCCCATCTGTGCAGACACACCACACTTTGCACCTAATGCATTCGATCTGAGCATGGACTGTAGATAACCAATCCATGCCCAAGATGACTTCATAAGGCCTCAGCGCCGCTACAAGAAGATCCCAGGTGAATATCGCGACTCTTAAAGTAAGCTCACCCTGCCGGCACCAGTGTGTAATCGTCGAGTCTGCTCCCGTATGAGTCTCTAGATGTAAGGTTCGAGCCAACAACTATGCCGGAATCTCAGAGCTCCAAACAAGGGCAATAACAATAAACGAATGACTCACTCCTGTGTCTATAAGAACTGCAGCAAGGGTGGAGTAGACATAGATAGTACCTTGAATCATCTCAGGTGTGCCATGGTCGTAAGCCTCCACTACCTGAAGCGGAGCCTGCATCTGTCCTCCAGCTCCCTGTGGTCGGGGTGGACCTCCTGGTGGTGGTGGTGGTAGAGATTCAAAGCGTCGCCCACCACCCGCTTCTCGGCCAGTTCCTCTACCTCGTCCAACTACTCCCTGTGGACCGCCACGGTCGAACCTCTGCCTCTGCCTAGGTGGTCCCTCAACCGTATGCTACTCCTATGAATGGCGGGTCGAGCAATCACGAGCCACGTGGCCCTGCCTTCCGCATGCGTAGCACTGCCTGCCTCTCGTATGACTGGCTCTGCTGCGTGTGCCCCGCACCTCCGAACTAGTATCCGAAGGTCACCCACCTGATGGACTGGTCCGCTTGGACCTCTACGACAACTTTCTACTACTAGTTGCAGAATACTCTACTATGTGTCATCCTGTGGTAGGCCTCGCTGCTAGCAAAGGATCCACAAGAAATCTCTTCACAAGTAGGGCTCGCTCCAGTACTCCTACCTGCATCGGAATGCTGAGGGAGATCATCGAATCCCTGATCTCATGCCTCAGTCGCTTCTTGAAGGTCCAGGCCTAGAAGAATGTGTCCCGTACCATATCTGTCGAGTAGCGTGAGAGGTCGGTAAATCTCACCGAGTACTGGGCTACTATCATGCTGCCCTGCCACAGCTATAGTAACTCCTCGATGCGCACCCCACGGAGGGTGGTTGGAACAAACTCCGAGCAGAAGAGGCTATCGAAGTCCGTACAAAGTAGAGATGCCTTATCGTGCACCTAGAGAATCAGGCCCCACCATCTACCTACTTTTGCATGCAAGAGAATCACTGCAAGGAGATCTGCTGGTGTCCCTACAAATCATAAGACTTAGATGATATCCTCCAGCCAATCCTCAGCTGCCTGAGGGTTCATCTCTCTGTGGAACCTGGGTGTCCTCTGTCACTGAAACTCATGTAGCACACTCAGGCGGTGGGCACCCACCACTGCTGGGTCTGGTGGTATCGGTGGCCCAGTGGGTAGAGCTACTGCTGGTGCCTCCACTGTAATGGGTCCCTGCACCGAGGCCTCGTCGCTCGGTGGGCTGCCATCTCGCACGTAACTGGGAACCCTAGCTGGCTCCCATCGTGGGGCTATCCTGAAAAGGAATAGGTGCGCCGCAGTTAATAAAATATACCTGGTGAGATGACACAAATTAATAACAAAGAAAACTTTTGAAACACACATGCAATCAGTGTTTTCGTGTACTGAGTCAGAAATCAGAAGTCATGGTCCTATTATATGTATACGTCGACCACCGCACTAACATTGGACTCCCTAGATTGATAACCAAATTCAATACGTTGAATGCTATTTCCTCACAGAAAGAAATTATCAGAGTCATAAGTTCTACGGTAGAACTGACTCCTTTGATAACAATTTATCACGACCCATCCTCGGGGCCCGTGCTGTTACTACCCCAAGCCCGCCTTCCATAGGCCAGGGGCTGGCGACTAGTACTAAAGGCATAAATCCCGATAAAATGGAAGTAATTGCCTTTATATAAGTAAACAACACAACAGAGAACACAAGATGAAGTAAACACTAAGTAAACTAAGTAAAAAAGTAAGTGCCAAAAAGTAAATGGGCCATAATACAAACCAAACTGAAAGTACAGTACAACTAAAAAGAAAGTACAACAATAGTAAAGTGAATCTGCAACCACCGAGTCATCCTCCGGCTATCCCACCTAAAGGGTGGGTACAGATGGTCTCCTTAGCTCCTTGGGTTTGTCCATCCGCTCCGGGTATGTCCCACCTGATAGTCCCCCTCTGAATACCATCCCGCTCCTCAAGCCTCAACCACGATCATCGTTGTCCGTCGTCTGCAACCAACACCACGTAGTGCGGGCATAGCCAGTGCAGGGGTGAGTATACAATACTCAGTAGGGACCCCGAGACCCCCCAAAGGTCTCCTAGAATCCACAAAGGATAAAACACAAAGGAAATATACAAATACAAAGTATCAACCAACTCTACTTAGGTATATGCCCATATATATACCTAAGTAATCAATTCTAGTTCGACTCCAACTCACGAGCCTAAGTACAACCCAGTCCACACAGGAAAGCACAACCCAATCCACACAGGAAATCAAGTTAATCATATCAATGATATTGATTGAATGTCAAGACTCTGCTCACATAGGTATACTAGTCACGAAGAGGGGTGGAGATGATATATATAGCATCTGAATCATATCCCCTCCCGAACCCACGTAGGATCGAAGTACAGAAGTCATTGCTGCCGAACCCACGTAAGATCCTAGTGTAGTAACAATCACTGCCGATCCCACGTAGGATCCCAGTACAGTCATCATCGGTGCCGAACCCACGGAGGATCCAAGTACAATTGTTCTCTCTATCGAATCCACAAAGGATCCAAGTATAGTCGTCATCGTCGTCGTAGTCGCTGCCAACTCTAGGGTTCCCGCACACAACACATTCAATGTCGGGAGGGTCCACTCCACGAGCCAAGAGGGGTCGATACATAATCTGTCACGAAGTCCAGATTTGATGTATCACAAGGTTCCGTCTTTTCAATAGGAACTCAATGTGACAGATGGCGCGTCAATTGGACACCCGGTCTGAGAGATATTGGCTTTTCCTTTCTAGGGGCCCGGTTGGTTTTTAAGCTAAAACCAACCCAACTGTTCTCTAGCTACATAGAAACCTCAAGTGGAGTAATCCAAAAGAACAGTCTCACTAAGATAAATTCAACGTAATTGATGGTACTTCATTCGGACGTCCAGTCCTTAAGTTATAAGCGTTTCCGCTCCAAGGGCCCGGTTGGTTTCGGGTTCAAACCAACTCGGCCATACACAAAGCTCACTGAAACCTTGAGTGTAATATAACAAAATTACCATCTCATTCCAAGTATTCCTATGCAACTGATAGTGTGTCGATGGGAGGTCCGTAGCTCATTTTATAAGCAAAAGACCGAAAATGGTCCGAAGTGGGGGGTTTGGGCCCGGCCCGACCCGGCCCAACCCCCATGGGTCAGCTTGGGAAGGCGTGACACGGCCCGGCTGGGCGCGGACGGCCTAGCCCACATGGACTATGGTTAGACCGACCCACGTGGCCTATGGTTGGCCCGGCCCGTGTGGCCTACGGCCCGGCTCAGAAGCCGGTCGCGGCTCGGCCGTTGGCCGAGTAGGACACCAAGGGGGCACGACCCCCTGTTTCTGGAAACGATGGACTCGGTGGGGTTTGACCTAGAAATAGGTCGGGGGGTTACATCCCCCCGGTTTTCCATGTAACAACCGAACATTATGGATGACCAGTTGTGAGCCACTGCGGGACCCAGATGGGGTCCCGTCTCCTGGAGACGTCAGCGGTTGGCTCAGCCGGCCACCCATGCTGGTCCGCTGCAACTCATCTCACCAGCATGGTGCAACAGCGCCATGCCCCTCTACCATGGCCCAATCCTAGCCACAACCTTCTTCAACCTCACCGCCGTGGTGCAACAGCTCCACACACCACCGTCGTGGTTCTCTTCGTCCCCGCGCCATGCAACGACACCGCGCCGCCTTCACCTCAAACATGAATGATGATCAACCCGGAAAAGGGGAGGAGAATCGGCAGTATTTTTGCGGTCCGATCTCCTCCTATTATGATGATATCAAGTGGAAAATACTTATTCAACGAAGAACTATGATTAAAACTTGATCAATAATAACCCCTACCTCATGATGTGATCTGTAGAGAGGTGGTGTCGTTCGTTGTTGTCAGAAGGTAACGTCGAAGTGCGCTTGAGGAGGAAGTGGTGTCTCCTCTTTTTGTCACGGAGAGAAGAAGATGATTGCGCATCGTTGATCTTCATGGATTCGATGCACTACGTCGAAGATGTGTCGTTCTTCGCAGAGAGGATGACGTTCTTCAACGATGCAGGAGCTTCCTCCTTCCTTCACACAAGGCTCTCTTCCCAAATTTCCACACAACAAGCCAACCAAAATTAAAATAAGGTTACCCCTTATTTTAATTGTTTATTCCATGCATTTCAAAATTTATGAATTCAAAACACTCATTAAAAAATTTAAGTGGTTCGATTAATTGTTTAATGTATGTTGGAAAGAGTTAAGAGGGAGAGAGAGAGAGGGTGGAAGGGTTACACATTTATTTCTAAGGGGTTTAAGGGGTTATGGAAAGTGAAAAGGTTGGGGATCGTGTGGGCCCCACCTTACATTTATCCTCCCATGGGTAGTTAGGATGCTAGTGGGTCACGCCCTAACTCCCCCATGTTGGATAAAACCACCTTAGGAAAAGAAATAAAATTTTTACCACAAATTTATTCACTTTTCATTTAATCCACATTTTTTTAAACATATCCTCCTGAGAAAACGCATCTTCGGTAAAGGTGCTCTTAAGCAATTACCGGCACTATGGTTTCATCGGTGTCCTCAGATTTCAATTCTGAGCACTGGTTAAAAAGATAGAAAAACCCATTCGTTCGTTCACTGAACGTACCTGAGATAAACTTCAGAAATTTATTTCGGGCACACTGGGCCTCAGAATCAAGTGCCTTTAGAAACTGCATACTCATAAAATCCCAAAGAATTTACGAAAGAATTTTCCTTGAAATTTATGGGTTTTTTAAATAAAACATTGGAAATTTTTATTCATTGATAACATAAGATAACCTTTTTAGTTTTAATAAACATTTAAATGATAAAGGAAGGACTATATGATTCATTAAAATTAATTAATATTGGAAACATTCATCTTGAACATTCATTTTTATGGGTAAGGGATAAAGTGAATACAGATCAAAGAAAAACAAAAGGATGTGATGGAAAGTAATCAAGTAATATTTTTTCTTATGTGATAATATTAATATTAAAATAATCCATCAACATTAGGAAAAATATTTTAGAATAAAAATGTTGTCCATTTAATTTTCTGAGAAATGAATAGTCTTTTAACTAATTCTAAATTTAACTTTTTTTTTGATGGTATACTTTCTTAAAACCATGTTTTCTATCATTATTTATCATAAAATGATATAAATATCTCTCTAACAAGTTCATATTTTCATGAATGTTTTCCAATTTCAAAATCTTAGTTTTGTGCTGACCTTTTTATTTCTATTTGCCTATTTTTAAGAGAAAGTTTTTTAAAACCTTTTTATGATGCGGAATTGATATAAATGAATTTTCATGTATCAAACATTAATTTTTGAATTGAAATTTTAAATTATGAGGAAGCAATTTATTTATGGATGGTGGAATGTAACACTGCAAAATTTTACGGTATGTCTCTTTTAGAAATTTAACTTCTTAAATAGATTATGTTACACACAAAACTGAGCATAAACAAATGATTAAATACTACTATTATGACATAAATATTATAATAGAGGGAAAAGGATTAAGTGAATTGTGAAAATATAGTTTACACATGTTTATAAAATGAACTCATTAGTTTCCAATTAATTAGAGATTAAAATAAAATCCTAATGAATATAAAGGATGCGTTTTTATATAATTTTATTTTTCTGGACTCGAGGGAATTTCATCTTAAATTAATCACTATTATTGAAATATGTTAATGAAATATATATATTACATATTCAATCAAATATTTTTAAATTCAATCAATAACTTTTATAGGCTTAAGTTAAGAATAAATCTAATTTCAAGCATAAAAATATATATTTTCTTAAAGAAAATATTACCATATTTTAATATATCATATCTTGATACTTTTATAAATTATATTGAACAAAATAAACTTAATTTTTAAAATAATAATTTAAAAATTATCTTAGGGTGCAATTTTGGAATCTTTCTGAAAATTTATATTTTCTAGTAAATAGTGAAAAATCTAGATTTTTATGAATTATCAATTTAATTATATTTATATTATATTTATCATATGAATATTAAACTCAACTATAAGATATGTAATAATATTTTGGAATATTATAAATGAAAATATGATATATTTATATCATGCAATAACTAAACAAATGTTTAAAAAATGGCAAATTAAATGTTGGTATTTATGTAAAGCGTAAATGTTTATCTACAATTTTAAAATTAATATAATGATTTAATAGATAATTTATTTTCCCAGAATAGATTCCTAAATTAATATTTTTTCATCTTATGATTATAATATAATTTTATGAGTCCTTAGTTAAATTTTCAAAGTGTCATAAAGTTAGTTATAATTTTAAAATCTGTATTTTTTGAATTAATGGTGATTTTATTTAAAAATAAAATTTCTCATATTTATAATTTCTTTTTCATAAAATTGATTCTATTTTTCAATTATAATTAATTATAAATGGTTTGGGTGAATATTTTGTATTTTTCTAAAAACGTTTAATTTTTGGAGAATTGTGAAATATTATAATTTATGGTATATATACAATATTAGATAAATAAACTATTACTTGAGTAATTATTGAGGTAATCACCATATATATAAATAAAATTAATTATTTTAATATATTTATTGAAAATTCTCAAACTATTCATATTCTTGCGCCAAAATAATAAATGAATGAATAAAATATTCAAAAAACACCCATCTTCCCCACTATAAATACCTCTTCTCACAACCACTTATCCCCACTCCTACAAATACTTTAATATTGTAAAATTAATTCCCAATAACTCTAAAAAACCTCTCAAAAATGTTATGGTCTTTCTAGTCTCAACAAAAATACCATTTCAATGATCCTTAAGGATGTTCTGAAGGTGAGGAATTCAAGATGTAAAAATCCCCTTTTGTTCTTGTAGTTTTCTTTCAATTTCTTTTATTTTCTTATAATTTACTTACCTATTATGTAAAACCATGAATCATAAATCCATTATAATATAAATACTGTATGTTTATTAATATTATGGTATATCCACTATAAAATCTTTTCTATTTGTCTTTTTGTTATAAAAATTAAAATGTCATTTATGAGGTGATGATTCACCACCTTTGGGGATTACGATTCTCTAATTTTATAATAACTCCTTCAAGGATGGTCATAAAACCATTTTTATGATTAAATAATATTTTTATGTTGATCTTATAACTTATTTAGTGCTCTGGAACTAGTATATATAGAATATTTATTAATAAAATAAAACTATTGCATGATGACCAGAAAACACCAAATTAATCCAAAATAGTTATCATTAACATTTTATCTAATGGTTCATCGTCAGTTCTGGAAAATAAATGACATATAAGACCATATAATATTCTATAGGTTAATTAATAATAAATAATTAAATTTCTGGATAACTATTCCCATTTCACATGATCATTCGTATATGTAAACAAGTAAACTAATCATGAAAACCTAGGAAGAAACACTTCCAAATAATGAAATTGAATCTTATAACTCATCGAAAAGACCATAAATGAACTTAATAAAATTATAATAAATCAAATAAAAGTTAAATATGTTATTAAGTAAATTATTAATGAATCTAATTTCATTATCCAGGATGTTAAGTACAAGTTCATAATGCTTTCGAACATAACGTAAGGGTTTCTTACCAAACCACAGTTGTCCCTTCGGGTTGCGGTTTATCTCTATTAACCATAATCTAAATCTTAATTATTTTTATATAATTATTATAAATTATATGAATATGTTTAAAAATGTAGTATCTATGTCGTTTCAATTTTTTTTGTGTAAATACATATTTTACCAGGTTCTCTCAGGAAATATTCCGGATAAGCAAGCCCAATTAGGGGAATGTCCATATTTTTAACCCATTATCAATTACACTCCATAATATGTTTTAATTGACCAATATTTTACTAAAATATCTATTTTTATCATAAAAACATCATATATATTATTTGGTTTTTTGGAAACAATTAATCCATTGTATGATTTATTGACTCTTTTATATTTTCCTTCAAACCCCACTGATGTGGCCCATTTCTAAAAATTCTTAAAAAATATTTTCCCATTAGTTTGACTGAATTTATGTGTAAAAAATAATTTCACTTTTATTACCATTTATTTTTTGGGATATATATTGTTACAATATAATTGTATGACAAATAAGTTTTTCCCATAAATAAGTCTTCTTTTGAATGGTAAAAAGGGGTATTTTCCTAATTAATTCCTCAATAATTTTATAAGAGTATTTTATTATTTTTCAGAGACCTATGGTAAATCATATGATTAATTGTTATTGATATTTTATGATAGAATCTACCATATTTTATTAAAATTTTTATTATTAGTTTTAATCCGTGTGTGCTATCTTGATACCATTCACCGTACTAATCCGAATAGTGAGTGATTATGTTTATAAATTGGGGAAACTAATTTAAATTTTGTATATATATGTTATTTATGCTTCAGAAAATTCATATTAGGAATGAATTGGAGTGAGTAAGTGATGATATGGGGCCAATATAGCCCTTATATGCATAAGTAGGTCTCACGAGACAAAAATAATATGGACTTGTTCAAGGCCTTGCCCATTTATTTTCATATATGGATTTGGATAAGGCCTTGACCATTTATTTTCAAATGTCTTGACCGAGGCCTTGATAATATGTTTTATATGTCTATAATAATTAATTATATCATAATTATAATATAAATTGATATTCCAGGTGATTATTCTAATAGTAGAATAGCCAATGTTATTTTCTTCTTCTGTGATTTTTATGGTATTAATTAATAAGATTTTATTACTTTCATATTATTCTCAAGATTAAGTTTAATTTCATGTGTTTTTAGTTATTCACTATGCCTTATTATTTATTTCATATTCCAATATATTTATTACCTTAATAAGAATTTGGGATCAATGTTTTATTATGTTTTATTTTTTCAGAGGATATGAAGATGTGTATTATGAATGACTTGTAGGTATAATAGAAAAGCTTATTGGTGTTTACAATGGAGTTGTGTTGTTGTTTCCCCATTCAAGTTGTAAAGATAAAATAATGTTTTTATATAGTTTTACAATGTTAAAAAAATACTCAGTACATTGGGATGTGACTCCCTTACTTATTATACAAATCTAAAAAAGTAAGGCACTAACACCAGGCTAATCAGGTTGAGGTGTTTTCAAGAAAGAATTATTTTTTTAATGCCTCTCTGTATTTATTATTGATTAATGTATTAACTTTGATACAATATAGAATATTTAATGATTTCATTTTACTTGTAGTTTATATCTTTTTATCATGTTTAGTTATTTTCCACTATTTTTGTGACTCAGATATGTGTTCATAGTCTCCCCACAGTCACACCCAAGTCCCTCGCGGCTAGTCGGTAGCCTCTAACGAATGGGAAGGCGTGCTTTAGTCCATTTCATGACCCTAAACAATAAATATTATTCATAATATAAGCATGGGATAAAAGGATACATATGTTATTTTAAGATAAATTTCAAAATATAATGGTAATTTTTAAATTACATGATTTAATGAAATTAATATATAATTTAAAAAAACCAATGCTTTCACTATTCGTGGTAAAATAAATATTTTTCAAAGGATCATAAAAATTAAACATAAAATAATGATGGCATGTTGATTTAAAAAAATTATATTTATTTCATCAAATAAAATATCAATAAATTATATTAATTAATTATAATCTTAATGCAAAAATATAAAAAATAGATTCTTGAATAAAATATAATTTTGAAGTATTAAATAACACCAATGAAAATTGAGTACTTATAAATTATAAAAAAATACGTTTACATTATTTAAAATAATTATAATTTTTTTCATTATTTGTTTATTAATATTCATACTTTTAAATTTAATAGATATGTCTAAAATTATTACTATATCATGGTTTATTTATACATGGTGTTTCATGTAAAGGATGGTATATAATAATTCATGTTTATTTTGAAGGAATTACATAAAAATCATGTAGTTTTTTGGGCTCTTTATGTGTTTTAGTGAAATTTTAATTTGAGGAATAATGATTTTATATATTATGGGAATATATTTAAAGGTATTAATAACCTTCATAGTTAACATGATCTTTTATTTTGTGGTAATTATGGGTTTTTTAAATTTTGGAAATATTTTGTATCTAATTGATAAACATGGGATTAAAAATTGATTTGATTATTAAGTGTTTAATGTTATTTTGAATAATTTTCACTCAAATTTTGGGGAACATTATATAATTAGTGTAGGAGAAATATTTTTTTTCTAGGTTGATATTTTATTTGAAGAATAAATATTTAGTTAACATGTGTGGAATCATATATATATTTTTAGTGGTTTTATGATGAGTTAGGTTATTTTCGAGAATTATTTTATATTATATTAAAAATATATTTTAGTTTTTTTTCCTTTTTGTTGGTGTCATCAAGAGTGATTAATGTTTTTAATGATAAATATTATGTTTATATGGGAATAATATATAATCAAATAATTTTAATCATTTCATTTTTATTTATTCAAGAATATTAAAAAGAGTTTTATAGTTAGTTGATCATTGGATGTTTTTTTGTTCATAGGTGATTAATTTAGTATTTTTTTATATGATTTTATTTTCATATTGGATATCATCTTACCTCATACTAACAATTTTGGTTTTGGTTAATAGATAGAAACATGAGTAATTATTCATCTTCCTTTTGATGGTCTTATGATGCACTAAACGTTAAATTTAGTTATTCACGTAGGAAATATTTATCTTAGATATTAATTTCCTAGAGTAAGAGAATGGATTGATGTGAAAATTTATCAAATCATAATAAAAAGATGAAATTGTGTTTATGGATTTGAAGAAAATAATGTAAATATATTTTCCAAAGTTTATAGTTAGTATTATAAAAAAATCCCTCAAAAATTACAGATTTTATATTTTTGAAAATCATTTATAATAAATTTACAGTCTTATTTACCTTTTATTAATACATGATTTTTTGGTTATTAACATTATCATGAGAAAATTCTCTATTACTCCCATTTTTTATTGGGCAATTATTTTTCTCCTCTATGTCCATATTTTTACTTCTGAGTAATGTATTCTTATTTTGAAACCCTGTTAGGTGTTTATTGAGATGGCCTTCTTATTTTATTTTCCCTCTTATCAAAAGGTTGTTTTATTAACCCTTTTAATGATGGTGGTTTTTAACAAATGGATTTTGAAATATTAAAACATTAAATTGTAAATCTCAATATCAATTTTTAAGGGTGGATTTTTTTTTGTTGGGGATAATATAACACCTTGATATTTTAAAATAAAACTTTTTTTTGATAGTGTTCAAGTAATTTAACACCGAGTATTAAAAGAACTATGATATACTATAAAAATATTATTATTTATGGGTGATATTATAACCCAAACGTTAAATTAGCGGTATGGATATAAATTAACTGATTGTGAGAAATGTTTGATAATATTTTAAATAATAAAAAACAAATTATTAATTCAGAAAAAAAGAGTGTCCAATTTTTATTAATGTCTTTTTATTCTTCAAAAAATAAATTTTTTTCAAAAATCGGTTTTTTTCTTTTTATGAATGAAAATTATAAATAATTTCTACCATATTTTAAAAAAATTATTTCATGAAATTTATAAAATTTTGGAAATCATCATGTCAATAATATATTCAGGTCGACTTCATGGTGTTTTTTTGAATATATTTATTTTTTTAATAAATAGTGAAAAATACTTGTTTTTATAAAACATTCATTTATGTTAGTTCAATAAAATAAATTTAAATTACCAATATATATTTAATTTTATCTTAATGTTACTTAAATATCAATTAATTATAAAAAATATAATTAATTAAATTGGAATTGGAATTGTACTATATTTTGGTTTAAGGTCATTTTTTGTCTTATAAATACTATTTTCATAATTTGTTTTTTCATTTTGGAATGCACGTTTATATAAATAATTATTTCCTAAAATTATACAAATTTAATTACAAAAAATATAATATATATTTCAAATTATAGTGTTTAAATTATTTAAATAGGTCCCTTTTATTTTTGGTATTTATGAATAGTAACTATGGTATAAAAGTGTCACCATAATAAAGAATAAATCAAGCAATTAATAATAAATATAATGTTACAAGACTTTAAAATAAACCTAAAACAAATATTTAATATATTTTCATCAGTAGAGTTTGACCATACCAATCCAATGTTTTAAATTATTACATTTTGGTTTTATTTTTTCTTTTATAAATGACTTCACATTATTTTATGTAATGAAGAATTCCAAAATGTCACTATCTTGATTTTAATATCTATTATATGTTTTCAAATTAATAAAAATAAGTCTAGAATGGTTCTAAAATTTTATTTTAAATATGAATTTTTTATTGTGATACTTTATATTTATTTTTTGGTGGTGAAATACTTTTATTTAATGCTTATGTAACGTCGACACATCACTTGTTCTGGTAGGTGAAAAATCCATCTAATGGTTTTAAAAATGGAAAATATTAAATTCTTGTGTGTGCCATTTATGATATTCAACATTTTTTATGAAAAATATATTTTATTAGTGATATGCTAAAATTTAATAATTAAACTAAATTACTTCATATGTTTTTTAATGTCCATTATTTTAATAGTTCTAAAATTGAATTCCATGGTATTTTATGTTATATAATTTTTAATCAAATGATTTAAAATTTATAAAAATATTTTAATTGAAAAAATTAATGGTATATGGTAAATATTATAAAAAATGTTCTTTTTTTCACTTTTCATTTTTTATATAGTTCCGGACCCCTAATGAGTAATAACATTCTTATCACAATAATTATTAAAAGGGTTAAAAAAAGGTAAAAACAAAGAGAAAAGGGTTAGAAAATAACCTAAGGTTTTATAAGTTTTATTTTATGAGTTTATGTTGACCGATAATCACCCTATATTAAATAACATATCAATTTTGTTCCACATGAATATAAAAATTTATTTATTCTAATTTAATAGTTATGTAATTCTAAGGGTTCCCCTCTCCTCTCTTATATAAAGAAACCACCCCTCTTATCATCCTAAAACTTTATGAACCATATTGATCAACCAAGATCTATCAAATTCACTTGAATACATTCCTATCAACTTTTTATATGTTTTTATCTCATCATATGACCAACCTTTAAAGCTTAGTGTGTAAGATAAAGGTAGTTTTTTTTGAAGAAGTGTTTTACAACTTAACTGAGCATTTTAATTTTATTTTTTAATGTTCCTCCTTCAAATATTATTAAAACATGATGATATAATAAAATATATATCTTCAATATATTTAATTTTTATTATGATTATTGTAAAACCCCTTCATATATTTTTCTATATTATGGTTTACAAAAACACCATTCATACGTACATGAAGATTACCACATACAAAAAATGTTGTTTTTCATTATTCAACAATAACCCATGAGGATGGTTATTATTATGTATTTAGTTAATAAATATTATATTCATGACATAATTACTATATTCAAAAGATATCATGTTATTTACCTTCCTACACTTCCACTGATCAAAAAATGGCTACATCGCTCATCCTTTTGTGTGGAATTCCACATCAATGAAATGACCTGATTCATTTTTACATTAATCAATTAATGTGTGATTATAAAATTTCATATAATGTATAAAAATTATTATTATCCCCTGATTATTTTTTATATATGATGGAATAATGATCCATTTGACTATGTCCAACCAATGAAATTCGTTCAGTGATTATAAACGAAACATCCTCAAAACATATGACAAGAACATAATTGATTTATTAAATATATAAATAATGATAAAAAATTAAATAAAATTTATATAATAAGATAATTCACATGAAATTATAGTTTAATTAAGTATATAATTAATATATTTTTTATACATGATATAAAGTACATTTGTGGAGAGTCGGACTCGTGGTATGGGCTTTCAAAACTCAATTCATTTTCATTAGGTTATATTACTTTCGCATTATCTGTATTAAGGAATGATTATGTTTATTATGAATTAGGATTATTTTATGTTGTTTTTACACATTTTTTACACTGATTTAATTTTTAAAACATACTAACTTCATTGATTAATTCGAACTTAAATGTTGTGATCTTTGTAAGGATTTATCATTGAACTTTCTTATTTTGTGAGAAAATTCCATGTTCACCACCTATATAATTCATAGGGTGTATATTTTTCACCTTAAATTATTTATATCATAAATCTATTTATATTAATGGTATTCTAATTTTTCTCTGGGCTTATTTATTTCATTTATTTTATGGTTCAAAAGCTATCAATGTTGTAAGGGTTTATTTCACAATATTATTGTTATTTGGGATTATTTATGTTTTACATTCCATTGGAGGAATTATATTATAATTTTATCTTAAAAACCTTATATTTTAATGTTATCTGGTTATTTATAGAAATTACATGTTTTCCATTCACCCCCTCTCTAGGTCCTCAAAAGTCTAAAATAATATTTTTAAGAAAAATCAACTTTATTTTATTATTGGATCAGAAATTTTTTCTTCCATGTCAACATATTCTTTACAACATTCAATAAATGTTTTAATATTATAAAATTATTGACTAAAATCACTTCTACCCATGTATGAATTTCTATAAAATAAACTAAAAACAAACTTCTTGTAATTCTTTAAACAAGGAACTTCTTTACTAATGGTGTGAAAGAAATAATTGTTTCAATGTCTACCAAAAGAATGACTTCTCACTCAATTATGACAATTCTTTACATTTATGATTCAATTATAAAATTTCATATCTCTTCTCAGGGAAATGTTTTTCCTAATATTTTGGAATTTTTTACATTTTAAATATGTTATTTCAATATGAAAAGGATATTTTCTTCAAAAAATATTTTCTAGTGATATTTCAAATGTAATTTCATCTATTTAAAAAATATTTTCTTTAATATTATGATTTATTGAGAATATAATATAATTATACCATCCACCCTATTTATTTTTATGTCTTTTGATCAAGACATTATAATTTTCACTGGGAAGAATATTAACACTCTGTCTATTAGTTTCTCAGTATGGATATTTATATTGATTATATATTTTATTAATTATTAATCCCTTTTATATGATGAATGTATTGGATATATTAAATAATGTGTGGGGCTCATTATGTTTACTTGATGTTTCAGTTGGCATCATGAGTCAAACTAGCTATACTATTTGGTGTATGCCTACATAATTATTTACGATGTCCTCAAAAGATTACATGATTGTATTTTTATGATATATTGGCATAAGGACTTGACAGTATTATTAGGATATTTAACACTATTTATTTCATCATTATGAAACCAGTTTTTTAATAATTTTATTTATTTATTATGTTCTGTTAAATATGGTTATATTCCCCTTTCATGATATTATTTATATTAAATATTTGATTTTTCTTTATGTATAATAAAATATTAATGATTTATTTATTATTTGGTAGCCTCTATTGTACTATTTACCTTACTAATAATTTGAGCTCAAACTTTATCATATTTTATTTTCCCAAGAATACTAAGAAGAGATCTATGAACGATTTGGAGGATATATTAGAAGAAATAATTAAGTTATCACAATATTTTTATAGTTTAATTTCATGTCTAGAAATGTAATTTCAGAACTAGGTATGAATCTATTATCCCAAGAATGTTAAAGAATTTGATCTTTTGGGATGTGATCCATTATTTATTATGATAAAACTAGTAAAATAACCACCAGATTTGTGTTAATGGAGTTAGGTTGTTATACATGGTGGGTATCCTCTAAATGATGGGATTCAACATTATCTTAAGTGATATGAGAGATGGGGACCAAGTTAAGGATGATGGAATTGTACGAAAACATAACATCAACTATAGAAACGGAATGGTGAAATTAGGTCTAGTAATTCCCTATTTAGTGGGATCAAGTTGTGATATGGAATCAAAGTATGGTTTGGAATGACATTTTTTATCTTAGAATAGATATGGACTATAGGATAAGAGAACAAATTATGGTATTATACACAGCTTTGAACTACATAGAAGAGATAGTTATGTGTCTGAGTATAGTAATGGATACAATTTTAAGTGATATATTTATGTAGATAGGTTAATGTTTTTTCACTTATGTTACTATGTTAATCTTTAGTAGAATATCTTGTGAGGCTAGGTAGATGATGAGACATGGGGCTAGGTATCGAGTGATAATCTCCCAAATTATGGATGAATAAAATAAAGGGAGGGAAATGATGTAGATGTATGCACTATTTTATGTGAGAGGGGATAGTTCAATATTTATTTTGTGACCTCATCTGAGTGATATGGTATGTTTCAATATTTTTTATGAAACTATGCAAGAGTTAGAGGGTATGGGTTATATTTTATTATGATTCCAACCCAAAGTGAGAGGGTATAGTTCAAGATTTATTTGGATAACCTCTTTATGTTAAAGGGTATACTTATAAATTATTTTTAAGACCTCCCACAAGTGAGATGGGATAGTTTTAGATTTGATATATGCCCTTCCTTGATTGAGAATGTATGGTTCAAGACTCGATTTGCAACATCCATTGAGAGGTCCTGGTTTGAGCACTTGTTGTGGGACCTCCCTTGAAATGTATGGTTTATGATATGATTTTGGGGTCCTAACTTGAGTGAGATAATAATTGATTATACATGGTATAATGTGATAGATTTTGGTTATTTACCATACTTTGGGAGAGAGGGTGGTTTTTGGGACTTGTCTTGGTGTCCTACCTTACATCTTTAGGTATTCGGATTTGACTTAGTGAGACCCATTATCAAGAATTATTAGGTGTGGGTTGGTACATGGTATGTTAATTGACATAGAGTCTTTAGGATTGGGATGAGATTTCTTATATGAGGTAAATGTTCTCCTACATAGACTCAAGCACATGTGGTCTGGTTTCATGGCGGCCTATTTAACAAATAATTACCTGGTACACAAGGTTATGTGTTTATTTTTTTGATATTATTTTACTCATTCATAAACCTTTAAATGATAGTGTAAAGTATAATAAAATAGTTATAAAAAATATAATTTTTTTTCTCACACCCTGAAATGAAACCTTTATGTGTATACATAATGTGTGACTAGTTTTAGGTTATAAAAAGATATTTTAGTGTATTAGGTTGTGGAATTTATATGTGTATTGGAGATGTGATTAAATTGTTTGAAGGGGTTGTTAGTACACCTCCTTGTATTTTGATTTATATTGTTTATTTTGTATGTGTGAACAGTTTAGTGGGTGGATAGTTTAGATGTGTTTATGTGTGATGATATTTCACTTGATATTTTTTTGTTTCATTAAATTAGTATAAATGCAAGGATTTATTAATATTATGCTTAATTATTTATATTTTCATTGATTCTCGTGATATTGAGGTAATAATATCCTCAAGTAATGATTTAGGTCATCACTGCTAGTCAACAACCTCTTGGATAGAGAAATGAAATCCTTTGGTAATGTGACACACCAGATGGGGTACTGATGTGTTGTTTTGGTTGATAGATGATAAAATTATTTATGAATCATTCTGTTTATATTATTACATATAATATAGTGTGTTTGTAAAAATGATTTGTTAGAACATTGGATTTACCTCAGAGTAGTGAGTCTTAAAAATGTTCTGGTGGGAATTACATGTTACCAATGTTATAAAAGTATTATTTATAGTTTATGTGTTTATGGTGGAAATATTTATTCAAGTATGATGTGTTTTTTTGAGATTTATGTTGTTGGGTTTGGATCTTAGCCAAAATATAAAATTGTCTTATATACATTAATCATATTTTTTATAGGATTCAAAAGACATATATATACTTGTATGTTATTTATTTAATTAAGAAAATGGGGTTTTTATTTAAATATTAAATAAAAACCTATATAGTGTTTTCCTATATAACATGTTAGTGGAATCTAACATATATTAACATAAATATCAATTTTCTATGGGTATGTAATGTGGATATTTTTATGTGATGTTCTATGGGAATAAGTATATAGTCCCTCCGTGATAAGAATGTATCACAACCCTTGGTGGCTTAGTATATGCATTTTATTCCTTGGTATTATATCCATTGTGATTTGGTTTATTCAATGTATGGATTGGTTATGGTTGAGTATAGGCAGGGTTTACCTAGGATGTGGTTCAGAGTTAACACATGTTTCATTAAAGATATGGATAAAAATGTAAGGGTAGAAGAAGTGAATATGGAATTAATTTTTCTTTGTAAATGTAAATATATTTTAGAGAATTTGGTATAAATCTTGCGTTTTGGAGGGAAGGATAATATAGATACCCAACACTTAATTGTTGTTGATTATTGGATATTAGATGAATAGTGCATGTAAATATTTTTTATGATTTTTAATGGTGCCTGAGTAGAGGTGCCTATCTGGTAGGCCATGTAATGAGTGATTTTACTTATTTTTTTCAAATGGAGATCATAATAGATTTTTTTAGTTAGATTAGACTAACATGTGAAGGATGTATGGTCAGTATTTTAGGAAAGTTAACCTAACTTAAATGATGCGCAACTCAGTGGAGCATGGGATGGGATTTGATATCAAATAATATTGGACTATAAACCTATTGAGTATGGATGTGATCGAGATATATTATGGTATACGAACTAGTGAGAGATTTCTTAGAGATTTAATCTAACACAAGATAAGGATAATAATGTTATAATGTACTTTCAGTGAATTCCTTGATGTGTGAGGGGAATCATGTGCTAGTTTTTCACATTTTCCATTAGTTTTGTGGATCATTGAGGTCCGGTGTATGGGATAAGGTCCGAATAATTCTATGAAATTCCTATGAGAAAGGATTTTATGAGAATGAGAGTTGTTACATGATATAATGATGAGACATCCGGGATAAATCATCATACCATGGTACGATCAATTTAAGACTTTTCTTTACATGATTTTTGAGGGACTTGATAATCATGGATAATGATGAGTATAAAACATATGAGGTTAGGATCCATCAAGTTATTTAAATTAAAAGTAGTGTATGGAAATTCATATAAAGGGGATTGAACAATAGGATATTGGAGGTTGTGACCCTCATCATAGATAAATTATGAAAATATAGAGGATGATGTTATTACTGAGTTGGGAATGTGTAGCAACTAATGCCTAGGGTTGGAACTAGAGCATGAGTGGGGTGATCATGTCCATTCATTTTTTTGGTAATGGATGGAGTACGAGCTATGATGGTTGTGTGTTTTGGTTATGTATAGAGATTATAAGGACATTCTTATTATAGGGTTCATGAAATCTATCATAGTGGTAAGAATATTATGTTTCATGGACTTTAACATTTAGAGAAGTCACGAACCAAGCCAGGATACCATAAAACTTGACACCTAACCTGGTTTTCATCATAGCCCGAAGGGCATTCTCGATCCTCATGAAATGGAAACTAGTACTGTGCATAAAATAAAAACTAGGTGGGAATGATTTCAACCTAAAAAACATGATCAAATAAATAAAATAAATGATTGAGAAAAGAGAAACAACCATAACTGGTTCTCAAATAGATAGAAAAACTGATCTTGATATAAGATACAACTAGAAAAAAGAAAAAAAAATACCAAACTCATAACAATGAGATCTCTATGTAACATGAACATCAAAACCATCCACATGACCGAACTACACCAAGATTCATCTCAATAAGGAAACTTAAACAAGAAGATAAACATGCCAAACAGATCGGGTCTACCGACATCGAGTGGTAAAAGTACGGTTTGAGCTTCACAATTCAGTAGGTAATCACCAAATAATCCATACATTTCCTTTTCCAAAAACAATCCACTAACACTGGTTTGAAATACATTTCTAAAAATAGGGTTTTCATGTTTTTTAAAATAAACACATTTCATTCCATTTTTCAAACTATGAACATCATGATTTCATTTCCAAAACAAGTTATCATTTTAAAACCAAAACCCAAAACCAAGGATACCAAGCTGTGATGAAGATAGATAAACGATACAAGAAAAAAATTAAGTGCATAAAAAATACAAAAAACCAAATATCATAAATTTGGGATTTAATAAACATCCTTAGAGAAACCCATGTACGTACTTAGTTTGAAACTACCTACTGACATATGGTGAAGTCTCATAGTCAATAACCATTGGACTCCCTAAAAAAACCAATCGAGTGACATAAACCACCTGAAATTTCAAAAAATACAAGGGGTACCTACCATCCTAATCAAGTTAGATCAATAACCACCACTCGATTCTCTAAAAGATACCCAGGAAACCATGGTAAACGTTTACCTTATCAGTAGGAGTCCCTCGCACGTGTGACTCACCTTACCTTCTGTCACTACACTTTACTACCACAACAAGGACACGACATATATAATTACCCATATGGGGAAATCCCCAATAAGTGAGACCACTATATATATATATATATCACATCATTAAAGGTGAAAACCAGGCCATCAGATCATATAACAGTCAAGCCTTTATTTAAAACATCCTCGTTTTCCAAACATGACTTTGACTCTACACACCAAAATTCATTTTACCCAAAACATTCAAAAAATCATTTCCAAATCAATTTCAAATGACACTTTAACTATATTTTTCAAAATTAATACAAAACAACAATTTTAAATAACCAATTCCAAATGGGACTTTAAGCTACAAATACAATCTTACCCCTAACACCATTTCAAATACAAGGTCTAAAACATTCATAAAACAACCGAGGATTTCCCAATGTGATTTCATACAATTTAGAGACCAAAACTACTTTATAAAACACCAAACATGCTATAAATTTTAATACAATATTGAAACCACTTTACCTCATTTGGAAACCATAAAACCATTCAAGGACACTAATGTTCAAGGAAAGAATTACTACTAATTCCATCATCATTCACAAGATTATCCATCTGTGCACTCCATGAACCTAGGGATGTGCCCACATCCAATGGCATACCTCAATTATTTTCCCCAAAACCATTATCAATGATACCACACGTTCATTATAACTAGTAAAAAAAGACATTTTTTAAAATTACCACATAATAAGCCCATCCCCTGTCTAATCAATTTAATAATTTTTTTAATAAAAACACAACCTAAATCTTCAAATTTAACTATTCAACTTAAAGGAAATTTAATCAAACCTATTTGATGTGTGCATACATAGGAATAATTGAAGAGTCACCTTGATAGCTATTTTTAACAATTATTACTATAATGAAAAACCCAAAATAATCTAACCAAATGTATTATAAAGGTGAAATTCATGTCTAAAAACTAATTGAAAACATCTAAGCATCACATGGATTGAATCAGAATGGAATGTCATAGAGACACCTACCTTTATGGTGTGAAAATGTGGTGAAACCTTTGAATAAGAGAGATATAAGACCCACAAACCTTTAACACACCCCAGATCTAAAGCGAAATGACCCAATTTGAAAACCCTATCTGTTAGGATTTGGCCAAGCAAGATCATACCAAAGGGAAATCGAGGAAACAATAAATAAGGGGAGAATGAAGTTTAAAAGGGGCGAAAAACCTAATAAATACACCTTTGATCTTTAAGGAAGAAACCATAGAGGAGGAGGAACCAAGGGAAGATGGGTTTGAGGACTCCTTGGTGTGTCAAAATTGACCAAGGAGGGAGAGGCCCAATTTTGAGATTTAAAGAGGGTAGAGAGAAAAAGGGATTTAGGATTTTGAATGACATGGCATGATCACATGATTTGGCTACACAATTTAACAAACCGATCACCAACCATTTTATATCTACTAACCAAATAGGTATGAACTATATGACCAACCTGCACAATTTGGCCAACAATGTAGTAGCTTTTGTCTAATTCCCAGACCTACAACATGACCACCCTGCACAATTTGAATGACTGTGCTCAAGTCGTGCGGTCGCTTCTGTCAACTTCCAAACCCACCATAAGAGTACCACGGATGATCCAAATGGTTTCTACTATCTGTGTGGTTCCTGTGCCTTATCCAAAAACCCACGCAACTTCTAAAAAACTCTAAATTTTAACCTGGTCTCAACCTGGTCCTTGATCAATGTGATCAAACACAACAAAAAGCATAAAATAAAGGAGTATCTAAGGTTGGGGTGTAAAATTTATCCCCACCACATACACTTTCTTCCCCCTTAAAGTCACCAATCTAAAAGTTAACCAAAAATCAATGCCATTACCGATCAAAAAACGAGGGAAAACATAAATCCTAGGGTGACAATTCCTTCTAGAAGTCACATACAACCAATCAAGAAGAGAACACAACATAATAATGAGGTAATAACATGAGAGGGTTCTCTCCAACATAAGAACTCAACTAGAAAGAAAAATTTTAAACCAAAATATCACCACCTCGTAGAGGGATCATGTGATTACTCCCAAAGCATACTAGACAAATCCTCTACATTATCTAAACAAAACTATAATAATATAAAAAAATCACTATAGGATGACCCAGTAAACCAGGACACCAGGAACTGTCTCAACCACTCCACACTAACCAATGAAACCTTCACCATTGCTAGAAATTTTGCAACCAAAACCAGAAAATTTCCCACACCCCAACACTGAAGAAAACTCATTGAAGAAAACCAAGACAAAAAATTAACTAGAACACAATCCATCACTTCCACCATGACAAAAAAATAAATCCCACTATAAGAAATCCCTACATACAGGGATGTCGGGATGAGGGAATCCCATAAAATAAAAAAAACCACTATAAAAGGGAGAACAACAACACTACCATAAATAATATTTTCCCTCTCTCATCTAAGACTCCCAACACATCCGGAGGGTAAGCCAAAAAAAATCTCCACCCAAAAATGAACTGGAAACATTGTTCATCAATTCCACAAAACTCAAGAACCTTCAAACATGCTCAACTAAAACTAAGACCAACCCACATAAGGGATCAGCACACCCAAAGAAGAACAATGATTAAAAGCACCACCTTTATATAAATATAACCAATCAGATTACAAAATAATTAGTTAATCGCACTACTACAAAAAATATGAACATAAAATAGGAGGAAGAAAAGAACAAGAAATCTTCAAACTTTTACATCCTACCATGGGAAACAAGAATTTGTACAAGGGGGTTTTCTACATATCCCCAAAAATATCAGAATGTGTGTGAGGTTTTCTCCGAGGCCTGTGCCTATAGCTCTAATGAGTGAAGAATCTATTGACTCATAGTTAATCACTAAAATCCCCCAATAAAAACATCTTCTTTAGGTGATGCTTCCTACAAAACCTCCCTAGGTATAAACCATCAGACAAAGATGAACTTAAAAACATCCCACATCATCCCAACTTGCATCAATGGCAGGACAAACACCTCCCATTCATCAAAATAAAGACCTTTAGACAAACACAAAACAATAAGAACTCTAATGGTTTTGGGAGTTCCCGAAGATCTAATGATGCTTAGAACTTTCTCAGGCCACTCAAATGCTTCTAACGGACCACGATCACAATGAAGGGTAAGAAAAATTTGAGAAGAATAAGAAACTAGACATGAATTATTAAAGTTTTTAGAGACATTCTTTGGTGGAATATTCAAAACAACATAAAGAAAACCAATTAAAAACCATCATCAATTAAAGGAATATTAAAAAAGAACATCCTGGTCCAAAAAAAATTCTAAAAAACCTAACACATACAAATGAAACCAAAAATCATATTTTCAAGTTTCCCATTTACTTTTAAATTTTCAAAACCTCCTCATTTCAAAGACACTTTTTAAACAAAAAAAATCCACTTTTCACCAAAAAACCCACATTATAAAACAAAAACCAATTTTTAGAATTATTTTACCCTTTCCAGATCAGTTTATAAAAGAATAAGGCCAAGCCTTTGATCTTAAATACACACCCATGGAATCCGTGAAATGTCACATATGTGTTCATCCATCTTCATCCATGCGTGCCGACAAACACTTTCCAAACATAACGAAACACATGAGAAACATCATAAGGAATACTAAAGACTATTTTTACAATTTTATCTTTAAAACCCAAGAATTCAAAAAAAAATTAGTCCAAAACACCATCTTCTTAAAACCCATTTTACCAATCCGAAGAAGTTTACTTTGAAACCCATTGTAACAGTTCAAGACTATTTTAATGAAAGAATTATCATTTTAAATACCATTTTATCATTCAGAAACATAATTACACCAACTAATACCAAGACGAAACACCACTCACACCAAACCACTGGAATAAGTATCTAGTGGTCATGCTTAACCCAACGACATGTTTGTGAGCCATTCTACAAGAAAGAATCAACAACTAGGAGGTACTTGGACCGAGTAATTGGAATCAAGATCGGTCACTACTCTATTTGAGATCATGGAATAACACTAGATTTCCTCCATTATCATCCTGAAATCCAAAACAAATACAACAGTCTCAATTACCAAACTACCCATGGTAACTTGAGGATCAGAATGAGCAAGAGTTCTCAGCGCTCCTCACCTGCCTACCTCATGAGTCTTGAAAATATGAATCTCAATATACCAGACACCCAAAACAACTAGTACCTTCTATGATACCATTTTTTCCACAAACCAAGTTGGGATTCCATCCAAACTGACACCCATCCTGGTTTGTGGCATGGTTTGAAGGGAATTACCTATCCCCAAGGTCTAGAAAATAGTGTCGTGAATCAAATAAAAAGAGTGGGAACTATTTCTACATGAAAATTAGGGTCAAATAAATAAAATATATGGCTAATAACATAGTAAAAACCACTACTAGATCTCAAATTGATAAAAGAAGTGATCCAGATACAAGATACAAATGAAAAAACATGTAAACCAAAACAAGACTTAACTCCATATAATCCTGACTTTTAGGTTGAAACAGTCTCTATATAACCTCAATATAACCATTGTCCATAAGACCAAAATTATCCAAGAGCCAGCTTTAACAAAAAACCTAACTAGGAAGTTGAGCCTACAAAAAACAGATCTCGTCTACTAACACTGAGTGGTACAAGTAGGGTGTGAGCTTCACAACTCAGTAGGTAATCACCAATGAATTCATGCATTTCCATTCCCAAAGACAATAAACTAAAAATAGTTTCAAATACATGTATAAAAATTGGATTTTCAAATTTTTTAAATGAATAGATTTCTTTCCTTTTTTAAAACTATGCACATCATTCTTTCATTTCCAAAACATATTTCAATTTTAAAACTAAAACACAAAATGAAGGATACCAAGGAATGATGAAGATACATAAATGGTACAAAAATATAATTAAGTGAATAAAATATACAAAAAAATAATCAGAGAATATAACCATGGGATTTCCAAAAAATCACAAGAGAAAATACTAGACGTAATCAGTTCGGAATCACCAGCTAGTTTATGGTGATGCCCCATAATCAATAACCACTTGCCGACCTAAACAGACTAATCTAGTGACACAACACCCCTGGACTATCCTAAAATCTAGGGGGTACCAATCTGTCCAATCGAGGTTTATCGACAACTATCCCTCGATTCTCTAAAGGACACTTAGGAATCCATGGTAAAACTAAATTATATAAGTATAAGCCACTCACACAAGTTACTCAACTTCACTGACATCACCGTAAATTCCTACACCAAATAAGGAAACAACCTATATGGTAACATATATAGTGAACTCCCCAATAGGTGATCCAAATATTCATATATACATATATAAATATATATATATCATATCATAAAAGGTTCCAACTGGGATATCACATAATATAACATTCAACCCCTTCATTAAAACATTATTATTTTCCAAACAGGCCTTTGTCTCTACACACCCAAAAGCATTTTACCCAAAAAATTCCAAAAACCATTTCAAAATCATTGTGAAATGTGCTTTAACAATATTTTTCAAAATCAATACAAAACTCCAATTTTAGATATCCATTTCCAAAAGGGCCTCTAAGTTCCAAATATAATCTCACTTCTAACACCATTTTAAATCCATTGATGAAAACATACATAAATCCTCAAGTATCTCCCAATGTTATTTTAAACTATTTAGAAATTAAAACTTTTTATAAAACAACCTAAGGGACATAACATCCAATACAATCTTGAAATTGATTTATCTAATTTGGAAACCGTAAAACCATTTTATTAGAAAATAAGGACGAGGGGAAGATAAAGAACCTTTTCAGGAATCAAAATTCTAAGGAATGAATAAATTCTAATATAATCCTCATTTGGAAGCTCATCCATGTGTGCACTCCATGAACCCATCGATGTGCCCACATCCAATGTCATGCATAAAGTATATTACCCCCTAACCATTTTCAATGAAACCACATGTGCATTCTATCTAGTAAAATAATCTATTTAATAAAATTACCACTTAACATGCTCAACCCCAATTCAATAAATTTAATAAAGCATTTCTACAACAACACTACCCAAATAATACAATTTATCAATTATGCTCAAATGAAATTTAATCAAACCCATTCGGTGTGTGAATACTTAGGAATAATTGAAGAGCCACCTTGGAAGAGATTTTTACCAATTTATAATACAATAAAAACCCAAAAATAAGTTATCCAAATGTATTATAAAGGTGAAAATCATGTCAAATAATTGATATAAAACAAAAAAGAATCATATTGATTGAATCAGAAATGAAAGGCATGGAGAAACCTTCCTCGATTGTGTGAGAATATGGTGAAACCTTTGGAGAAGATAGATCTAATAACCACAAACAGTTCACACACCCTAGATCCAAATAAAAATGACCCAACATGAAAACCCTATCCATTTGGGTTCGGATAAGAAATATCCCACCAATGGGAAACCAATGAAACAAAGAAAAAGGGGATAAAGAAGGAGGAAAGAGGCATAAAACCTAAGAAATTCACCTTTTATCTTTGAGGGAGAAACTATGGTGGTAGAGGATCTATGGGAAGAGGTTTTTTGGGACACCTTGGTGTCCCAAAATTGACCAAGGATGGAGAGGCCTGATTTTGAGTTAATAATAGGGGAGAGTGAAAAGGGGATTTCAGATTTTGAATAACCTAACATGATCTCACAATTTGGATGCATGGTTTAACAAACCCTGGGCCAACCGTGTGATAGAAATTGGGAAACAAATACCTATCACAAGACCCGCCCGCATGGTTTGGCCAACCATTTTCAAACTATGCATTAGCTTCTTTCTAATTCCCAGACGTTCTGCACAACCATCCCGCACAGTTTGACCGACCATGCTAATAATTATGTGTTAGATTCTATCAATTTCCAAAACAAACTTCAAGGATACTTTGGATGATCTTCATGGTTTCTAATAAACGTGCGATGCCCATTCACAATCCAAAAAGCCACCCAACTTCCAAAAAATTCAAAAATTTAACCAGGTCTCAACCTGAACCTCGACCAAAGTGATCCAACACTATGAAAATGATAAAATAAAGAAGTATCTGAGGTCAGGTTGGGACATGAGATATGTTAAGGGATGGTTGAAATGACATTGGGTTATTAGTGTACAGGTAGATCTAATTTTATTTTTTCCCTTATAGTATATAAAATTTTGGATTTAGGTACAATGTTAGATGAAGTCTTTGTATAACCATCATTATTGCAATGAAATTTGATTTGGTCCAAGTGTTATTAGGATTATTGATGTGTTAGAGTTAATGGTTATATTATTATGGAATATTTGGTAATTCGAGAACTAAAATCTATAATTACACTGAGTTTCTGGTTCATTATTTTGTGTGTTAATTTGGATGATCATGTGATGCCTCCAAGAATTAAGGAATAATTATATAGTGATGTAATGATGCACCAATGGGTAAGGCTAAACAGTTTCATGGGAGATTGGACAGAATAGGATTAAAAGGTGTTCTAGTGTGTGATTGGAAGTGGTGTACTGATAAATACATTAGGTGAGTCTTTCTTGGAATGATGTGTTTATTTGGTGATAAATTAATGGATTTTTTTGATAAAAGTATCTCTATCTAGTCTTAGTACATGGAATATAGAAATATACCCTGTTTATAATGGGATCAATAATGTGGTGAAATATTAAATTTAGATTGAGGTACTATACATTTTGAGACATTCCTAGGAACTTTTCAAGAGGATAAGCTTTATAGTATGGAGTTGTAAACTCCCAATGTAATTATTAGTTGCAAATTTTAGAGGAAATTTGACTTTCTAGTCCCAGAGTAGGACACATTTTTAGAATTATGATCCTCTTGAAGATTTTAGGTATACTAATATCTTAATGAGATGTTTATTGATTTTTTAGTGGTCTAAAAAGTGTTTTTGAGTGCTTGGTTTTTATTTTGATGAAGGTTCATGGTGGCCTGATTGCTGAAATCTTTCTATATCAGGCTCATTATGTCATTATAGGTGATAGTATCTCCATGATGAGGGGTTACTCAATGGATCACAATATAACCAATGAGGTACGTCAGTATGGATGCAGTGAGTCACAATATGACTGGTGAGTTTCCCAACATTGAATATTATCATGAAATTGTTTTGGGTATATAAAAAACATTACCTATGGTTGCACCATCACTAGGTGGTGTCATGCTATGATAAAACATTTTATGTATGGGTTGGAAAAATAGTTACATATTGATTTTGTTTGTGGGGAATTATCATAAAATCATGACTAGGGGTTACGCCATGATACCATTCCACGGGTATGATTCATACCATGGAGTGTTAAGGCCACAACATGGAGAGTGAAGAGTGCCCTATAAATTAAGGATGCTATACTGAGAGGGCTTCAACCATGAGATGATGCTTCTTTTAGAGGCACAATATTTTCATTATAAGACTTTGAAAAATTTCTAGAAATATTTCCAGATCTAGGCACTGAGACGACATGAAATTCCAAGGCCCAATGTACTTGAAATAAATTATACAAAAATATTAAGTATATTTTAGACTATGCACGTGAAGGAAATGTCATAACTATAAAATAGTAGCTAAAATCATAAATATGATGACACATTTGAGTCTAAAACGTGGCGGTTACCCTAGGCAAGGTATAAATTTTGTCAGTATATTAATTCTGTGAGAAATGTCACCTATTGGAAAAATCATAAAAAAAATAAATAAATTTAATTATTTTATCTTGAATGCTGATCCAAATAACTTTTGATCAGAGACTCAGATTTGAAATACAAGACAACCATTGAGTTCAGAATGGGGTTTTTTTCCTTAGGAAGACATAAAATAGGGGAGCATAGGAATTTTGAATTCCATGACGAGTGTGACTTCAATAAATAGATGTTTATGAATTTGAATTAGGGTTGGACCCTAATTCTCTATCACATTGGAGAGCCTCTCTCCCCACTCCCTCTCATCCATTCTTTGACGAATCAAGAATAAATTGTCAGAGGATCGAAGAAGAAGAAAGGATAATGTGCTAGAGACATTGAGAGGATCCAATAGAGGTATAATTACATCAAATGTTTTGTTTAGATACAATTTATAATTTTAAAAATTCATTCATTGTTAAATTTTTTCATCATTTTGATAATCGTTATCGATGGTCGTACTAACACGACCATAAATCCTTGAAAAAAATCATTTTTTTGTCATGTCCTTCACTCCTTCTTCAGTTTCTTTGATGTTTATTCTTGGATGCATCAAATCTTTAATTGATCATCATGAAGGGGATGTCACTATGAATAAATCATCCCAAGGATTCCGAAACTAGTCTCAAATTAATTTTTTGAATGTTAGATGTGGTCGCGATGGCCCATGGAAGGAGACACCAAAGTAGAACCATTGAAGATGGAACAACACGGTGATGGTGAATTGAGGGGGAAACATTGTACTGGTAAAAGGAGGCCAGGATGGATTGGTTGTGAGGATGGGCAGAACTAGGGATGGTGTGGTGGCAGGCAGTTCGACGTCGGTGCGGCTGGGTGTGCGGCGGTATCCGGGTTGATGTTGAGGTGATGAGCCCTGGTTTGAGGTGATGGCTGGACGTGTGGCATGGAGGGAAAGAAAGTTCAATGGATTGGGCTAAGGATTGGGCTGGAAGGCTGGCGTTTAAGGGCACCAAATGAATAGGGTCAGGTGGGCACTACGAGGCGGCAACTGAGGGCAGAGACCTACGTGTTGCAGCTCTACCGTGTTAATGTGGGAGTAGGGGGAATACAAGAAATGAGGGCCAATTAGTGTCATAAGGTGTGCCACATGCCATATAGATGAACAATGATGACTAGTACAGGCCGGCCCAGGCAGGGCCGACTAGATGGACGAGCCAGACAGGGTCAGTTGAGCCTATATGGGACAGTTTGGGCTTGTGCACTTCAAATGCATCTAACATTTGATATAGGAATATGATTCATGTTCCCTCTATGGAAACACATTCCTTGAGTCGATATGGACCATTTTAGGTTGTTTTTGGAATTTTAAATTTCAATCTCAAAGGTGGTTGGTAGGAAACACTCACTTTATTAATAATGATTTTAATTATTATTAATCACAATTCCTTCTTTCATAGGTAGTGAGTGCATCCAAATTCTGACTAATGCTCTGTCAACAAAGGCATACCCCCATTTACAATATAGTCATTACAAGAACATTTTAGGGAATGTACCCAAACCCATGACCCGGGCCCATGATATTCTTGCGAGACATTATATTTAATATTATCATTAAATCTTTCACCCGCCATAACTCTTGCTTGAGATGTCTGATTAACATACCGTCAGTAGTGTTGTGACCCTGTCTTTAAGAATGTCAACTTGAGACTTTTACCTCTTGGTTTTGGGCATCTATTAAACAAATGGATTGAGTCTAAATAATATTAATATAATAATTATTAAGAAATATTTTATTAGTCCAATTTTCTAAATGGAATTTCCATTAAATGTGATATCAATAGTGGAACGTCCTTGGTATTTGTGTGGACTTTTTAAAACTACTATTGTATTTTTAAACTAAAGTTGAGGTGCTGGACCCACGAGGCCCCATTCGCACGTGTTGTAGTGAAATGCATCTTTTTCACCAGTTATCACTTTTGGATGAATGTGTAGTCCATCTCATGTGTTTTATCATGAGGATCTGAATGGAATAATTTGTATAATTTTTTTCGAGATGGAGGCATGGGCCCCACATGACATCTTTTGAGAGTAATGCAGTGAGATACAACTTTTCCACTAGTGGTCCATTTGGGGTGATTAAATAGTAGATCTTGTGTGTTCTTCCACATGGATCACAACAATATGATCTCTTTGGACATGGGGAGCCTTATTTTTGATATCATTAAATGTTTTAATAGGAAAAGAATATCAATGGAATATCATTCTAATGTGTTTGAAGAGAACCCACAGCTTGGGATAACATTAACTACTATGATAGTGGGGAATATGTATTAAGAGATGCTGTTAAAATTTCTGGGTTGTTGAGGAGGTGTATTAGTGAGGTTACATTTTTGAACCTCCAGACTGACAACGAGCATTGTGCACTCATCAACCTTTTTACTAGATATTCCATGTACTGTGGGAGTACAATGGCCTACCTCAGGGTACTTTTTCAATATTTAGTACCTTAGAATGGATAGGTACATGGAAAAGTGACGAGGCGGGGCCACATTAGATGTGGGCTCCACACGCATCATGTACTACATAAAAAATCTTCTATCTCTTACATCTCTTTCATTTGGACTCATACTTTGGCATGTGAGTAGCCTATCCAGAGGGTTTTCCTGCATAGAATGTGATGGTGCCATCCATAGTGGCTTCTAAGATATGATGTGAGATGTTGCGAGAGTGACACATATCTAGGATGGCACCGGATGACTATATCGATATTTTCCCAAGAGGTACCATCTAGTAGGGATGGATATAATTCCTCGATGCTTCTGAAGATTTACCATCCAGTAGGGATGGCCCGTGTTCCTCAGCACTTTTTCAAGAGGTACCATCCTTCTGGGATTGCTAGAGTAGTATCGAGATTACATCTAGATGGGCTAGGAAGTTATCCCCAATGGTAGTTCCGAGTGGAATCCCCCTAAAGTGATATGGAGTTAGTCCTTGCTGAACTTGAGTAGAATTACCCAGATGTATTAGGGTGTTGTTCCAATATAATGACTACCAGAGTGGAATCTCCCTCACACATCAGGGTATGGGTCTCTACGATGACTATCAAATTGGAATCCCCCTGACGCATAATAGTGTGGGTCCTCTACAATGAATATCAAAGCATAATCCCCCAGACGTATCAGGATATGTATTCTATATAGTGACTATCAAATTGGAATCCCCCTCACGCATTAGTGTGTGGGTCCTCTACGATAACTATTAGAGTGGAATCCCCCAGGAACACTAGGGTGTGGGTCCTCTACTATGAGTTTGAAATTCCATAGCTATGCATCATAGTGATAAGATGTGATTGACATACCTTTGGAATCTTGAGGAATATGGAGGCTTTTCCAACTGAGACATGTCCTTGTAATTCAACCTAAAACCGTGAGGGCAAGACAGTACCACCTGAAGTAGACAGTATCAAGGTGTGGTGATTGAGTCCCTTTGACTTTTAGTATAGAGGAGATGTGTGGGATGGTGGTAATAAATGGTGGTTACTTCTGGAACTATTTTATACTCACTTTCTTGCACTAAGTAGTGTGATGGAAGTCCCCTTACTCTCTGATATGAGTTTCTTTTGCTAATAATATATATATATATATATATATTAAATTTTTAGAACCCACTCATTACGTTTTGGTTAATCTCCTACCAAGAGAGGCGAAGACGTGTGAGGTATTCCACAATCTTTCCGTGTATAAATTCTCATGGTTGGAAAAGTCTACTCTCCAACTATAGGTAGCGATGAATCAATGAGAATTTCATCTTCTCCCAATTTATAGCTTCTTGTGTTTAGATGATCTTACTACACTCTCCTATTGGGTTGAGTTTCAATCTCTTTTATTGTATCTTGTTCAATTTATTTATCCCCTCTTCAGTACATCTTTTGATTCTCCCTTGAGCCTTCGGGGGCATCCTACTAAATATTTTTTATACACACCCCTTCTTGGGATCTACCCACACTTGGTGTGACCTTCCAGACAATTAATAGGTTGATAGTGACATTAGAAGAGCTTATGGATACATGATATTAGACCATGTGTGGTGGTAGTAGCATGGGATTTAGGAGCAGGACTCTCCCAACTTCTTTAATGTTTCTCCTTTTTCTAGGTTTTGGAACATTTCTAGTTTGGCATCTATCTTTCCCCCTTTTCCTTTCAGTTTCCTGTACTGTACTTGTATTATTTAGTAGTTCATGCATGCGTGGTTTACTTTTTATAGTAGTTTTTTATCTTTTTTTATTTTCCTATGCTCTTTTGAATTAAGTCAACTTCATTTGTGTGTACAAGTTCTTATAAAAATGCATCTCCATGTTTTTGTGCCTTCCACGCTTGTCGCCACCCCCTGGACTATAGAGGCAGACATGGGGTAGTTGCAGCTCGAACCCTTTAATGGGTCGGGTCATGGAAAAGTGATATCAGTGGTGGTCCTAACATTGGGGCATTGTTAAGATGTTTCCCTAAAAAGGTCTTATTTTGGTTTATGTAAACAATTTCAATTTGTCTCGAGAGATGCTCTCAGGATAAAGAGTCAATTGATGGTATGAGAAGTCAACATATCCATTCACTATGACCCAAATTACCCACTTGTCAACATGGAACCCTAAGACACTTATTGCAGGGTAAAAAGGTACATGCATCATATAGGATCGAGTCTTTGACTATCCTTACTAATACATCTGCCCATAGTTGTTGATATATATATATATATATATATATATATATTCTTATCTGACTGCAGGACTCATTGATAACATTCTGGATGTTTCCACGATGACTACTAGCTAGGATACTAGCTCTGGTTCATGATGAAGACCCTGCGAGCGATGAGGCCTCAGTCTAGGAACCATCATATGATCCCATTCCTCCAGGTGGGTAGGTAGAAAAACCTCCACCAGTTGAACAGTAGACAGGCCGAGAATATTGGATTGAGGACATGTGAAGGTTGAGTGCACTATATGAGTTCCAGCACCTGAGACCGACAAGGCTCCGTTGTGAGCTAGACCCTCAAAAAATAGAGGTTTGGATGGAGTCAATGGTCCTCCTCTTTAGGCCTGGGCATACATTGGAATATTTGATGGGGGGATTTGGTAGCTATCCTTTTCTACGAAGTAGTTGGGCGTTGGTGGAGCATGGTTACATAGATACATGATGAGTCTACACTCTTGTGGGATGAATTTTAGTAGCTATTTCATGAGGATTTCTACCCCTCCAAGTTGTTCTCCATTTAGATTTAGGTGATCCATCAGTTTTATTAGTGAGGGATTACATTGAATGTGTATATGAATAAGTTCAAATACCATGTACTCTACTCTCTCGACATGATCCACGAAGGCTACCTCTGAGAACATAAGACTGAGTTGGGACTCCATAGAGAGGTATGTGCTATCATATGACCCTTATGCATCCCAACCAATTCCAGGGTGCTAGAGAAGTTACTAGTGACATATAGATTTTTGTCAGAGGGACTCCATACAGCTGGGTGTGGCAGTGGGTACAATAGATATGGGATGTCTTTAGAAACTAGAAGATGACGATTGACAAGATCACGACATTGGAGGCCACCCCATAATTAGTATTAGGGACGTAGTTTTATGGGGATGAAGCAGCACAAAGCGTAGGAATATCCTAGAGAGGGTCATTAATATACTTATAAGGGAGAGGTAAAATGGAATGAGAGTTCTTAACCAGAAGTGCGGAGAAAACCAAGAAGGATGTAGGTGGAAAACCATGAATGAGGCAACATTGTGATTAGGTTGGTCCCTTGGGAGGTGATTTTGGTAAAGGAGAATGAGATGATATAGTTGGGGGATGATTTTATGAGGTCATTTCACCCTCTTCGAGCAGACCATGTCTGGATAAGAAAGCTAGCAGCTAGATCCATGGGAATCTGCAAGATTTGGACGTCTATGATCCAATAGTGTGTGAGATGACGAGAGGTACACCCTTGGTATTTTCTACTTTTTTTTCACCAGAAGATGTTATACACTGTGTGAAGTACACTTTTCTACCTGATCCTTGGTTGCAATTTTACCAGGGTGATGCAGGGCATCAGTGTAACCCTGAGTCAATTTTTTTTAATGTATCATTAAAGGAATGAGGATGAGGGGTCCTTCCTCCACTGAGATTAATTTTTGTGACATGAGAAAAAATGTGAGGGCAAGTCAGTTCCTCTAAAAAAGGATAGTATTAAGATGCAGTGGATGAGTCTCTTTCACTTGTTTTTTCATAGTAGTGTTGTGTAGTAGAGTGTTAGAGAAGGTCCTGGAATTGTCAGTGGAGTATTTCTTCTTGACAACCTTTTTTTAAGATGCCACTAGTGAGTGTATTAGAGTATCGGGTTTGTAGATTACTCTTCTTCTAAGGGAAGCAAAGAGACACATGGTTTTCCACTTTCCTTCTGTGTCTAGATTCGTGCAGTTGGATGAGTTCACTCACCTGAAATATTAATTAGTACATTTTGTCTCTCAACATAAAGTCTTGATAATGTTGTTATCATGTATAGGTTGATATGATGGAAACCCCATGAATATAACTTTGCAACTCCCTATCTGGTGCTTGAAGTAGTATTCTTCACCCTGAGAATGTGGAGACACAATATTTTGGGAGATTGCTTTGTGGTTTGTTTAGACCACCAGAGTTTCAGGTACATCTTCTCCAAAGAGGATTAAACCTAAGGTGGTGATGTAGGTTTATCTTCCCATAGGTCCATGGATTAGAGATAGCCTATACTCCAGAAATAGGCAGCATTGTAGTATATTTCCTTAGAAGAAAGTACCATGCTCTCCTAGTGTGAGAAGTTTTGGATCAGTTAGCTTCCCAACAACTTACCTTGGTGGAGTAGGGGGTACAATTTTCTTCAGTCGATAGGGATGAATCCTTCACTTTCTGATCATGTAAGAGATTCTCAATTGTGAGAAATAGACTGTGAAATATTCTGTGACCATATATCCTTATATGTTTCACTATATTAATATTTTCAAGGATGGAATCATGAGACCATGTTCAAGGTACAAGAAAGGATTCCAGTTGTGACACGAGATATAGAGGTTTGTTTAGAGAGGAAAACTACATCCCATGTTTTTTTGAGCCTTTTGAGACCATGAAAAGAGTTACGGGGCTGGAGTTAAGTGTGCAAAGTAATTTAAATTAGAAGGCAGTGGAAATAGACTCCTTAATTATGTATAACGCACTCACTAAAAGTGGTAGCTACCCTTGGAATGTATAATATCATGTTCATAAATGCAAATAGCTTTTGGGAGTCAACATGGAGATAACCCACACTTGGTGAGAGGGGAACATGGTTGCGGATTTCTTGGCGTCCCAAGATTCTCCAACTCAAAGATTATCATTCTTCTTTAAATAGGGTTCATTTCCATCAGGCGACAATATCTTTGTTACTAATGATGCGTTGGGTCTCCACTACTTTAGACTACCATGATGTTCTTTTGTTTTGGTTGTTTGTGTTTCATTTTGTTTCCAAAATAAATAAAAATGTTTGTATTCCATCCATCCTTCCCCTCCCCCAAAATCTAGAGTGGGCGCACAATGTCTTCCATGGATCATAAATGGGGAGATATTTGTGTGTTACAACACATGTCTTTGACAGGAGAGGAACTTATGAGGTTGAACCATCCCTTTGGTTGGAATACTGTGGCAACTTTGAAGCATGCAGGTCTTCATAGGAGTGAGATATCTAGGTGTGAGATCAGTAGCTCGAATTATTTTCCCAAGTTTTTATTTATAGAGATTAAAAAAATGAAGATGGAATGATTTAGAGACCCATTTATTTCATGAAATACTTTGAAATATTTCTATAAATATTTCTAGAGCTTGGAGCTAAGACGATGTGCAATTCTGAGCCCGGTGTGTCCAAAATAAATTATACAAACATATTAAGCATAATTTGTACTGTTCATGAAACATAAATGAGATAACTCTAAAATGGTAGATTGGATCAAAAATATAAAGACATGGTTGAGTATGAAACATGGAATTTACCCTCTATTGGGAATAAATTTTTTTGGTTTTGGACTTCTACAAGAAAAGTGACCTAGGGGAAAAATTGTAAATAAAATAATTAAATTTAATTATTTTATCTTGAACTCCGAGCCAAATAAATTTTTATCAAATACTCATATTAGAAATATGAGACCACAGTTGAGTTCTAAACATAATGTTTTTTCTATGTGTGACATAAATTGAGGGAGGGTGGGAATTTTAGATTTCCCACAGAGCAGGAATTCTATAAATAGATGCTTGAGAATTAGAATTACGGTTGACCCTTAATTATATTTCTCTCTACAAAGCCTCTACCCCATCTCTCTCATCCATTATTTAACAAATCAAGAACAGATCATCAATGAATCAATTTAGAAGCAAGGATAATGCGTTGGAGATGTCGAGCAGAGAGAATCGAGGTGGTATTTCTTCTACTTTTGAGTTCTGATACAAGTTTTGATTTCAAAAATTCATTCATTATTAAATTTTTTCATCATTTTTTTACCATCTATGTTGGTCGCACTTACATGACCATCATTCCTTACTAAAAATCACTATAGTTCATCGTGTAATTTGTCCATTAATAGGGTTCTTCTATGTTTTTATTGAATGCATCAAATCGTCAACGGATCATTGAGTAAGAGATGTCGCTTTGAAGATATTGTACTGACGATTCTGAAACCGGTCTCAGATTAATTTTTCAGATGTGTGGTGTGGTCGCGGTGGCCCAAAGAAGGGTCCAATATAGTAGAACCATCAGCAGGGGATAATGTACACCTAGTACGATAGTGGCACACTGAGGTGGTGGCGGTGCACTAGTCAAAGGATGTTGGGATGGCCTGGCAGTGCGAAGGGAATAACTAGGATGGTAAGGCACCATGTAGTCAGGTATTGGTGTGGATGGGAATACGGGGGAATTCAGGGTTGAATCAAGGCAGAAATCTATGGTGCGAGCTGGTAGCTGGGATTTCATCTTGGTAGGAAGGAGAGTCATGTGCGCTAGATGAAGGAGTTAGGACAGAGGGCCAATGTTGGGGGGTGGTGACATAACGAGGTTATGCTGGCTCTTCGAGGTAGAAAATGGGGGAAGGATACATGTATGACATTGCTTTACCGCATTCACATGAGAGTAGGGAGGAAGAAAGACAACGAGGGCCAGTTGGTGTCCGCAGGTGAGCCATGGGCCATGCAGATTGACTGGGCCAGACCGGGCTAGTCAAGCCTATAATGTACAGTTTTTCCCTGGGCACTTCAAATGCTTGTAACTTTTTGTATAGGCATCCGATTCATGTAACGTCTACTGAAATATTATCCTTGAGTTGGGCCGAACCACTTTAAGTTGTTTTGGGAATATTAAATTTCATGCTCAAAGGTGGGTGGTACAAAAAAATTACTTTATAAATAATAATTTTAATTATTATTATTCTCAGTTCCTTCTTTCAGACGTAGCGCCTGGATCCGAAGACTGATTAACATACCGTCAGTGGAGGCATGCCCCCATTTACAATATGGTCATTCTTAGACCATTTTGGGGAATTTACTTGAACCAATAACCAGGGACCAGGAAACACTCATGAGACATTAGATTTGATAATATTATTAAATATTTGATCCTCCATAACTCCTATGTGCGACATTTAATTGATTTGTTATCAGTGGAGATGTAACCCAGTATTTAAGATGGTTGAATTGAGACTTTGATGTCTTGGTTTCAATAATTTATTAAGCTAGAAAACTATGTCTAGAAAATAATAATATAATAATAATTATTAGGAAATATTAAATTAGACCCATCTTCTAAATGGAACATCCATTTAATGCACTGTAAGCGATGGTGTAACCTTAGTGTTTATATAGACTTTTAAAATCCACTTTTAGGTTTTTAAACAAAAGTTGAGGTGCTGGACCTATGAGGTCTGGTTCTTATGTGTTGTAGTGAAGTGCATCTTTTTCACTGGTAATCCGTTTTGGATGAATGAGTAGTCCATCTCGTGTGTTTTTCTGAGAGAATCGCAATGGAAAGATCCGTATAATTTTTTCTAAGACCGAGGTGTGGGACCCATGGGACTTCTTTCCAGCACAATGTAGTGACATAAAATTTTCCACCAAAGGTCTGTTTTTGGAAATTAAATAGTTTATCTTGCACGTGGTTTTGCAAGGATCACAATAGTGTGGTCTCTTTAGATGTGCAAAGCCTTGTTTGTGATCTCATTAAATATGGAGACATGAAATGAATATCAATGGAAGTTCATTATTCTATGTTTGAAGAGAACCTATGAATTGGGAAAGCCTCAACTCTTTTGATAGTGGGGAAGATGTATTAAGGGATGCAATCAAATGTTCTGGGCCATTGAGAAGTATGTTAGTCAGGTGACATTATTTACCCCCCGGACTAACGAAGGGCATTATGCGCTTGTCTGATTTTTTACTAGACATTCCATGTACACTAGGAGTAAAATGGCACACATTGGCATACATTTCAACAATTTTGTACCCTATAATGGATATGTACATAGATTGGTAGTGAGGAGGGGACACATGATGTGTGGTCCCTACAAGCATTATGCAGTAGTTTACAAATCTTCTATCTCTCATATCTTCTTCTTTTGGACTCATATCTTGGCATGTGAGTAGCATATCATGAGTGTTTTTCCACATAGAATGTGATGGTTCCCTCCATAGTGTCTTATAAGATATGATGTATTATTTTCCGTATGTGACACCTATTCAGGGAGGCACCTAATGACCGCAAAAGTGTTTTCTCAAGAGGTACCATCCAGTCAGGATGACCAGTGTTCCTCATGGATTTTTTAGATGTAGCATCCAAAAGGGATAGCCAGAGTAGTTTCTGGATTACCTCCATCTGGGCTAGGATGTGGTCCCTGATGGTAGTTCCAAGTGGAATCCCCCTGACATGCTAGAGAGTTGGTATTCAATGAAATAGAGTAGAATCCCCCTGATGCATCAGGGTGTGGGTCCTTTACGACGAATTCTAGAGTGGAATCCCTCTAACGCATTAGGGTGTGGGTCCTCTATGATGACTATCAGAGTAGAATCCCCCTGACACACCAGGGTTTGGGTACTATACGATGACTATTAGAGTGGAATGCCCCTGACGCATTAGGGTGTGGGTCCTGTACGACAAATATTAATGTAAAATACCTCCTATGCATCAGGGCGTGGGACCTCTACAGAGACTTTCATAGTGGAATCCCCCTAACACACTAGGGTGTGGGTACTCTACTTTGATATTGGACATCCTTGGTAGTGTGAAAGAGTGATAAGATGTGGTTGATGTTCTTTTGGACTCATGATAAAGAGGGATGGTTTTCCTACCAAGACATGTCCTTAGGATGTGACCTAAAACCATGAGCGCAAGACAATGCCACCCAAAGAAGAAAGAATCAAGGTGTGTTGACTGAGTCCCTTTGACTTGTAGTTCAGAGAAGATGTGTGGGATGCTATGCATCCATAGTGTTGACTTCTGGAACTATTGGCTACTCACTTTTTTGGGTTGAGATGTGAGATGGAGATCCCCTTACTTTCTCATTTGGATTCTCTAATTGAGTCTATATATATATATATTCTATTTTTAGTACTCACTCCTTGGGTTTTAGATATTCTACTTCCCGGAGAGGTGAAGACGCACGAGTTATGTCACATGCTTTCCATGTCTAGCTTCTCATTGTTAGATGAGTCTACTCTCATACTATAGTTAGTGAAGAATCTATGATATGTACAAATTCTCATGGTTTTTATTTCCATGATTTTGGATGATCTTACTACACTCTCTTGTTGGGTTGATCTGCACTCCCTTTTACTGTAACTTTTTATATCTACTACTCTCCTCTTCAGTACATATTTTTCTACTCCCTTTAGCCTTTGGGGAATCCTAATAAGTCTTTTTATACTCACCCCTACATTGGATTTTACTGAAATTAGTGTTCCATTATAGAAGACAAACAAGTAGATTGTGACATAAGAGGAGCTTAGGGATACGAGAGCCTGGACTGTGTGTGGTGGTTGTAACTTGGGATTCAAGAGTGAGAATCTCCCAGCTGTTTTAATTTTTCACTTATTGTTGGGTTGGGGAACATTTATAGTTGGGCATGTATCATACCCCATTTTCCATTTAGTTTAATGTACCTTACTTGTACTATTTAGTGGTTCATGCATTTTTGGTTTCTTTTTTATAGTAGTTTTGTATCTTTTTTTCCTTCCCGTCTATACTTTTCCATTGAGTGGGCTTAGTGTGTGTGTGTACAGGTTCTTATGAAATTTACTGCATGAATTTATTATGCCTTTGGTTCTTGTCTCAACCCCATGGCCTATGGAGGCTAGCTTGGGTAGTTGCGGCTTGAGCCCTGACATGGGTTGGATATTTAACGTTCTATCTTATGGAGGTGTGTCATTCCATGACCTATGGTCTTGTTTTGTAACTAGTTTCTAGAAAATGGAATACTAATGTGAAATCTATAGGTCACACCATGAAATTAACCTTTTCTTGTTTTTAAATATAGCAGTAGATACATCATTTTTAGGTCATCCCCATACATGATGTTGATGGAATAAGGGTGTCTCATGGGCAATTTCAGTATGATCTATCCCCTTCCTTATAGTACATTGATTTCTGTTGGTGAGGGGTTTTCTTGAGTTTTTCCACAATTTATTTAAGGTATGATCTTCCTCATATTCCCTCTATATTTCATCCCCACTATTATTTTATAATTTTGGTATCTTTTAGATAGGGTTTGGATGTAAATTCAGTTAGATCATGGAGTAATACATCAGAGATAATGGTTATGTTTTTTTGCATGGATAAAAGGGATCCTAGGAGGATGAGTACACTTGGTTATGTGTTGTATCAAGGATTTAGTAATTCCCAATGAGTTGTTATGTGTTTATTCCAATTTTAGTAAAATTAAATAATTAATTACTCTAAGAACCTGGGTTTTTGGAATGGGTCAAAATCCCGACCCTGTTTAAATTTTTGACTTGTTTATGAGGAAACTGGATTAAATGGGAAGTTTTTGGAAATTTCTAGACTACACGCCTTGTACTTTTAATACACGCCGTGTATGTGTAGGCGATTGGTCGACCGTGTTCTTGTAGAGCACAAGCCGTGTAATGACCGTCCATTAGTTTCATACTAAACAGCGTGTAGTTTTGAACATGCCGTGTATACCCCCAACCGTGTGAGGCCATAAATGGTGTGTAGGCCATTGGCTGGGTAAACCAGGAACACGATGTGTCCCCATTGGATACGCTATGTAGTCTAGCCGTGTATAAGGGAAACACATGGCGTGTGAGTACATCAGCGAGGAAAGAAAGAGGAACCAAGTACACGTTGTGTACTCATGTCGGTAGGCTCAGAAATTAAGTCGGTGGAATCTTTCCATATTATGAATAGATAAATGAACCATACACGAAGTGTAGTACGAAAGTACACACTGTCTACTTTTTTTTTTGATTAAAATGGGAAGTATCCTTGTATTGAGGTAGAACCTCAATATTTTGTCCAAGTTTATCGAACCAAGTCGGCCAGATCTTCATTTTCTTCCTGGTTCTTCGTCCAAAATCCGATCGAATACCGGTTGGATGCGTTGAAACCCATCAGTGAGGCCTCAATTCCACTTTGGCTGTTTTGTCTTATTATTGTTCTAGAATGAGTTATAGGCATTTGAGAGGGTTTGAATCTTTTATATATTTATCACGTTTTAGACCGAATTGGCGGGTGTTATCGAAGGAGTAGCATCGTACGAGTATCAGGTATGTTGTCCATACCTCATTTTGTTTTTTTGTGGTTGTTTGGGTAATGTGGCCTATGTCACGTTTTTGGGTATTTTGAGAGGGAACCGTTTTATCTTCTTTTACATACTGTAATGCTTATGGGACCTCTGGGATGCTTTTGGGTATTCCCAATTACCAGTTTTCATGAGCAGGGCCAGGTGAGTGGTCGTTTCTCCTCCGGGAATTTTGGCTGGGGAATTCCAAAATGGTTTTAACTAAAATGTTAATGGTATAAACTGTTAGTTTAATTTATTGATGTTTTATATAAATTGTGGAGGCATTTAAGACCTCAGTGCTAGTATGGGACAACACCTGGTAGAGTGCAATTCAGCTGTTTAGTTTGTTTTTCCAGTTTATGTTTTCTGTTTAAATATGTAAATAACAAATTGTAGGATCGCATCTGCTGGACCTTTTGGGTTGTGTTGGGCTTGGCCCGATTACACTTGAGTGATGTTGATCACAGGTTGGGGCTTTTCCTGGGTAACATTGAGTGGTTTTGACCCCGGGATTGGGCGTCATGGACGTTGGCTTAAGGAAGTACGACTGTCAGGTTGGGAATGGCCTGGGATACTAGGATGACGATGCCATCAGACATGAGCGACATGGTCGCAGGGACACGAGGTGTCAGACGTGTTGGTGGATTAGGACTATTTTGGTGATTACCGCTCACCATGACTTGAGTAGTGTGCACATAGAGATACTCCATGATGAGTTATTTTTGACCGCTCGTGTGGGTATAGGCCCCCGTAGTTACAGATAGGTATTCTGGTTGGGGGTGATTTCCATAGAATGGCACGTGGGAGGTGAGGAGCCTTTAGGGAATGGGCGTGCTTTCGAGACGTCGGTACTTGAGACACGAGGTGTCAGGAGGCACATGGTGCCAGGTTACTATTTTTGGGTGTGCCTTTGGGATGTCAGTACTTGAGACACAAGGGGTCAGGAGGCACATGGTGCTGGTTTAATATTTTTGGGCGTGCCTTCGGGACTTAGGTACTAAAGACATGAGGTGTCAGGTGGCACGTGGTGCCAAGTTACATGACAGAGATTCTAGCGTTGGCCGAAGCAGGTGACACTCCATAGTGGCTATTGAGCACCAGTGGAGTTTGTGTTTGTTTGTGCATTGTATTATAACGGTTTTCCTTGTAAATTCATGACTGCTTAAACACATTTATTTGGTATGCACCGTTGGGTGTTATCCTACTAAGATTTGTCTCACACCCTGCACGAGCACTTCAGGACGCATGTAGAATTTATGGATTTGCGTGCAGGAAAGAGTCCGACTTTAAGAGCTGGGCTGCGTTAGTTATTTCATGGAGATGGTGTGGACCTTGAGGTCATGCCTAGCTAGGTTTACTTTGCTTTATTTACTTTTCTCTATCTGCATGCTTGTTGTTTCTACTGTTGGTTAGCCATTTGCACCCTTTTTATATTCAGTTGTGTATGACCTGCTTTGGATGTAAGTTTTACTGTACTGTAGTAGTTACATGTTGTCAGCATGCTGTTGTGTTTATTTCCACTATTGTTGTTATATTTACTGCTTCCTCTATTTATTGATATTGACTATACTTCTGCTCTGTGGGTCTGGTTCGAGTCTGTTGAGTCTTCCGTCCACTGCATCTTTACTGTTATACTTGAACCATTACCCTTAAAATGATCCTACGAGAGGGTATAGCCTCCCCACTATACCTAATATATCTCGCTGCTAATTAGCATCCTTTGGAATTTGAGGAGGTGCACCCAAGGTAGTGACACCTGACCCATTTGACACTATTCGGGTGGCTGGCCGGGTACGGGATGTTACAAAGTGGTATCAAAGGAGTTTTTGATAGGGATTTAGTAGTATCGTTTTACTGGATACTAATGAGTTTGAGGCTTCTTGTTTCTTTCTGTAGGTTTTACTATTTGGGGATATGGTATACTGGAGATAGTTTGTTACAGGGACTAGGTTTTTAGCTTGTGCTTGGGTGTCTGTAGCCCCAAGTACGAGGGATGGACCAAGTTTCCATGGGTGGGAACTGCTATTTTCTTTTCCTCAAATTACATTTTATATGATTTCCACCTTGGTGGCTGACTTGATGTGTGATGTTCGTGATTGTGATATGTGACCCCTGACCCTGTATGGTAAGGAAGAATTGGACCTTGGCCCGGTATGGAAAGGCTGGTTTCTTGGCTTTTGATTGGCATATTTTAGGGTATTTCAATTTCATAATTTCTCGTATTCTTTGTAAAGTGACAATGCCATGTGAATGAAATATCAAATTCCATTCTTTATATGCTTTAAAATGCGAATTGGTGAAATTTCTAATAGAACTTCTAGTTGTGAAAATGAGTATGCCATGCTTTATATTTTGTAGAATTGCATGTGGCAGGGTATTTGGGTCTGGATCTTATCAGAGTAGGCAGGTGCTATGGCTAAGGCAGTGTAATTATCAAGATTGGGCGACTCGGTCATCGGTTTGAGGCAACGTGAGTTGTCGGGACGGTCATGGCTCGAGGTACTTTTGATACTTGGCTCTGTTGAGGGTGAGTAAGGAGGCCATGAGGCCGGGATGTCGTGGGCCATGGGTTGTGGTGAGGGGGAGTGAGGGTTTTTGTTATGCACTACCTTTTACTGCTTTCCTTATCTGTGTAGAATATATTGTTATATATATATATATATGGGTTGTCTGACCATTTATGGTATTCAGCAGGTTACTCCTTCAGGACTCGATGGAGTGTCAGGCAGGAGATGATACAGTGCCCCAAGATCAGGGACAGAATTCGGTAGAGGTAGAGAACGAGCCGTAGGTACAAGCTCAGGGGCATGATCATGTTCAGGATCCAGTGTAGGTAGGACATCAGCTGGGTTTGGCATCATTCGGGCCATGGCTTGACGGGCAGCTCCAAGCTAGCCTGGTACGTGTCTTGTAGGGGATTGATAGAGGCGCGCAGGGTACAGAGCCTTCAATGGTGTATCTGAAGCTGGAGTTCCAGTCACTGCACCCACTTCTTTTTCAGGGTGAGGGTGGTCCGCAAGCGGCCGAGAACTAGATAGAGAGCATGCTGATGATCTTCGATTAGCTCGAGATGCCTCCAGGGTAGAGGGTCAAGATGGAGAAATAAATGCTAAGAGGACCGGCGAAGCATTGGTGGGATGTACAAGTACATGCTCATAGGCATGAGGGACTGGCTTGGAAGGACTTCGAGGGAAGGTTCTTTGAGCACTCCTACCCGGAGACATTGAGGCCAGAGAGAGCTCGGGAGTTCTTGAGTCTTCAACAGGGAGATATGTCCGTCATGGACTACACAACTACTTTTACTGAGTTGTCCTGTTTTTCACCTGGTATGGTAAGTGACGATCTAGCTTGGGTGAGGCGCTTTGAGGATAGCTTATGACACGCCATTCGGGTCAATGTGAACATTTTCAGGCTAGGTTCCTTCTCTGAGGTGGTGAATCAGGCGCTCATAGCTGAGGGCAATGAGAGAGAAAAATCTCACTTGGGTAAGATGACAGCTTTAGGTGATGGCTTCGACAAGACGAAACGTGGATGAGATGAGTTCCAATAGGGCATTCAGGCTAGGGATTCATCTAGACCACCTCGAAGGAGTTCTTCGGTGGTTTGCTTCCAGTGTGTACAATCGGGGGATGTTAGGGCACATTGCGATAGGCCTCCAAAGGGGTGCCGGGAATGTGGACAGGACGACCATCTAGAGAGGTTTTACAGGCAGTCTTCTCAGATAGCCGGCAGGCAGGGACCAGGACAGACTGTAGCGTCTGGAGTTGGTTCAGGTTTGGTACCCGGCGAGGGTAGTCGAGGTTCAGCTATGCGCGGAGGTCGTGACAGAGACAGTGGGACCCAACTGAGGGGTCAGTGGCCGGTGACTGGAGGAGAATTAGGAGGTCAGGCATCAGGAAGCTGTGTTTCAGGCCAGGTGCACACCGTGGAGCTACCAGAGGCTGAGCAGGCTGTTGAGATGATGACAGTTAGTGGTACACCGCGGTGTGGCCATGATCTCTATGTTTCCTTTTTGGCATGACCTATAGAGGCATGTCTGTTTTGAGTGCACGTGGTGCACATGATCTATGTGGACTGGCTAGATGCTAGTAAGTGGGATTGGCACCATATCGGGTGCGTGATATATATATATATATATATATATATATATATATATATATATGTATGAATGAGGTGTCGTGGGCATCGGGGCATCATGGATGCGGGTTACTTGAGGTGTCATGGGCATCGGGGCATTGTGTATGCGGGTTACTTGAGGTGTTGTGGGCATATGGGCATCGTGAATGCGGGTTACATGAGGTTCTGTGGGCATCGAGGCATCGTGGATGTGGGTTACTTGAAGTGTTAGGTACCAGGACCTCATGGAAGAGGACACCGATGCGGTGTGGGTTACGTTGGGTGTCAGAAGTGACACAGGAGCACCAACAAGGTGCCGGTGTGACGATGCGTCACGGGAGGAATATGCGTCCGGAAAACAGGTTAGTAAACCATGTTTTCATTAAATTTTATTGGTTGAGACTGAGTAGGCAACTCCTAAGGTGGGGAGCCCCTTGAGGGATTTAGCCAGAACCTTGGGACTGGGGTAGTCCTGGTTGTTTAACTGTGATGGGCGTGTTTGGTGCCATCTTCGAGTTTTGTTTGGCAGCTCGGGGACAAGCAACGTTAAGGTGGGGATTTTATAAGAACCCTGGTTTTTGGAACGGGTCAAAAGCCCGACCCTATTTATATCTTTGACTTGTTTTCGAGGAAACTGGATTAAATGGGAAGTTTCTGGAAATTTCCAGACTACACACCATGTACTTTCAGTACACACCGTGTATGTGCAGGTGAGTGGTCGACCGTGTGCTCGCAGAGTACATGCCGTGTAATAACCGTGTTGTAGTTTCTTACTACACGGCGTGTAGTTTTGAAAACGCCGTGTATACCCCCAACTGTGTGAGGCCATAAATGGCATGTCGGCTGTTGGCCGGGTAAACCAGTAACACGCCATGTATTCTAGCTGTGTATAAGGGAAACACATGGCGTGTGAGTACGTCGGCAAGGAAAGGAAGAGGAACCAAGTACACGTTGTGTACCCCCTAGGTACATGCTGTGTACTCATGTCGGCAGGCTCAGAAAGTAAGTCGACAGAATCTTTCCGTCTTATGAACAGTTAAATGAACCATACACGATGTCTAGTCCCAAAGTACACGCCTTGTACTTTCTTTTTTTCTCTTAAAATGGGCAGTAGCCTCGTATTGAGGTAGAACCTCAATATTTTGGCTGAGTTTAGCAAACCAAGTCGGCCAGATCTTCATTTGCTTCCCGATTCTTCGTCTGAACTCCAATCTGATCCCGGTTGCACAACGGGATAAATGGTTAATAACGGAGGGGTATTAGCGACGGGAATGTTCCTGTCGCAAATACCTTACACAAAAGATTATTTGCGACTAGAATTGTTTCCCGTCGTAAATAACAGATTATTTGCGACGAGTTTTTTTACCCCTCACAAATGGTTTGGTGCGAAGTTTATTTGCGACGGGGTTCTATCCCCGTTGCAAATAACCAGCGGCGGTTAAAGACTATTTGCGACGGGGCTGTAGTCCCGTCGCAAATAACCTGGCGACAGGGGTTATTTGCGACGGGGCCCATCGCAAATAATCGTTTTAATGCCGCTAACAATTAAATGTGGTCGGGGTTATTTGCACCGGGTCCCGTCGCAAATATCTTTATTTGCGACGGTCTTCCTGTCGCAATTAATCTAACCTATAAATACTACCAACCGTTACAATTTTTTTCACTCTGATCTTCTTATGACTATCGGTTGTAAATGTTTTTTTCCTACTTCGAAGAATCAGTTGGTTGTGTCGGTGGTGTCCTACAATTACAGCGGCTCGACATTGAGATCAAGTTTAAGGTTTTTATCTGAATTTTATTTTAATATTTATTTTATTTATTTATTTTAAATTTTTTTAATTTATTTTTTTGATTTCTAATTAGAAATAATTATGAATACGTATTAATGATTCACAGTAATTAGAGACAATTAAACACTAATTAATTTTAAAATAGTCAGTTGTAATTATAATTAATTTGCAGTAATTATGAAAAATTAAAATTAATTTGAATTAATTAATAATAATTAGAAATAATTAACATTAGTTAGTAATAATTTATAATAATTACCAATAATTACTAATAATTAGTAATAATTATTAATAATTAGTAATAATTCCCAACATTTATTAATAATTGCCAATATTTGTCAATATTTGTCAATATTTTCCAATAATTACCAATATTTACCAATAATTGCCAATAATTGTCAATATCTACCAATAATTCGTAATAATTACCAATAATTAGTAATAATTACCAATAATTAGTAATAATTACCAATAATTAGAAACAATTACCAATAATTAGTAATAATTATCAATAATTACCAATAATTACCAATAATTAGTAATAATTACCAATAATTACCAATAATTACCAATAATTACCAATAATTACCAATAATTACAAATAATTAGTAATAATTACCAATAATTAGTAATTATTACCAATAATTAGCAATAATTAACAATAATTAGTAATAATTACCAATAATTAGTAATAATTAGTAATAATTACCAATAATTAGAAATAATTACCTATAATTAGTAATAATTTGTAATAATTACCAATAATTAGTAATAATTAGTAATAATTTCCAAAAATTATTAATAATTACCAACAATTAGTAATAATTACCAATAATTACCAATAATTAGTAATAATTAGTAATAATCACCAATAATTATCAATAATTAGTAATAATTACCAATAATTAGTAATAATTACCATTAATTACCAATAATTAGTAATAATTACCAATAATTACGAATAATTAGTAATAATTACCAATAATTACCAATAATTAGTAATAATTAGTAACAATTACCAATAATTACCAATAATTAGTAATAATTATTAATAATTAGTAATAATTAGAAATAATTTCCAATAATTACCAATAATTAGAAATAATTAGTAATAATTAGAAATAATTACCAATAATTACCAATAATTAGTAATAATTAGTAATAATTACCAATAATTACCAAAAATTACCAATAATTACCAATAATTAGTAATAATTAGTAATAATTACCAATAATTACCAATAATTACCAATAATTAGTAATAACTAGTAATAACTACCAATAATTAGTAATAATTACCAATAATTAATAACAATTAGTAATAGTTACCAATAATTACCAATAATTACCTATAATCAGCAATAATTAGTAATAATTAGTAATAATTATTAATAATTAGTAATAATTACCAATAATTGGTAATAATTATGAATAATTAGTAACCATTAACAATAATTTCCAATAATTAGTAATAATTACCAATAATTACCAATAATTACCCATAATTACCAATAATTAGTAATAATTAATATTATATAAATTTTTTATTATTTTAATAATACTAATATTATTTTTTTCATAAATATTAATTATATAATAATAACACTATTACATTATTAGTATTTTTTATTATTAATATTAAAATAATATAATTTTCTATATTATAAATAATTCTCATTTCATCTGTATGTTTAACATTCTATCTCCACATGTAATATTCGCATTCTTTTTCAAAATTATCAACCTACTCACCAATAGAGAGGTGAAAGTGAATGCGAATATTACATGTGGAGATAGAATGCTAAACACACAGATGAAAGGAGAATTGTATATAATATAGAAATTTATATTATTTTAATATTAATAATAAAAAATACTAATAATGTAATAATGTTATTATTATATAATTAATATTTATGAAAAAATAATATTAGTATTATTAAAATAAAAAAATTTATATAATATTAAAATTATCAACATTTGTAACAAGTTTTTCTTTATCCTTGCTTGAGTGTTTTTTCTAAAAAATTATTCAAAAGAAGTAATGCCTTTATATTTTATAGAAAAATATGGAACAACGAGGTCGTCAATAGGTATTATTAGATGACCGCATATGGATAAATCAACGTAGAAATCCAAACGGTTCTGGTTTAAATCCAGTATATATAAAGGTTGTGGAGACTTTTTTATTATTTGCGGCATCAAATCCATAATTTGTTTGAAAAGGAAAAATAAAATTCCCTTGTAGAAAATGTGCATTGAGAATGTTTGACACGTTTGACAAAGTGGGGGGACATCTCTTGCGTTTTGGTTTTCAACCAGATTATGTTTTTTGGTATCAACACGGTGAACGCAGTTCCAGAGTAGGTGGTACCAACTTGATTCTGGATCCATCCCAGTTTCAAGATTTAGTACATGATGTTGCAGGTTCATTTGTTCAACATACAGAAACACTGGCTGATATAGCTTTAAATCCTGAGTTGGCACCATTTGAATTTTATGAGTTATTGATGTCTATTGAGGATGCATTATATCCTGGCTGCAAGATGAGAACATTAGAAGAAGTTGCAAAATTTATGGCTATCAAATCAAATAACGGAATGTCAAACACCTGTTTTGACTAGATATTTTCTTTTCTTAAAACATTGTTACCCGATGGAAATGTTTTGCGTGCAAATTACTATGAGAGTAAGAGGCTAGTTAGAAATTTGGGACTTAATTATCAGAAGATTCATTCATGATCCAATGACTGCATTTTATATTCTGGGGAAAATGAGTCATTGGATAGTTTTCCCACATGTGGGCAACTGAGATATAAATAAGGGTAACATGGGAAGTCTGGTTTGATTTCTTTAAAACAGTTGAGATATTTTCCGCTTACATCCAAACTTCAGTGTTTATTAATGTATAATAATTCAACGACAATGATGTCATGGCATAAAGAAAATATTTCAACCGATAAAATCTTGAATCATCCAGCCGATGGTGATTCATGGAAACATTTTGATAGAGTGCATCCATCCTTTTCTTTAGAATCTAGAAATGTTCGACTGGGCCATTCCACTAATGGTTTCTGTTCGTTCGGATCTTATGGTAGTCAGTATTGATGTTGGACTGTTTTTTAACTCCGTACAATTTACCTCCTTGGATGTTGATGCAGGAGCCATATATCTTTTTGACTTTAATAATTCCATAACATCCGAAGAAGAATATTGATGTTTATTTGAAACCATTGATTGATGAATTAAGTTTATTGTGGAGTACTGGTGTCAGTAGATATGATGTTGCTATGAAACATAATTTCATACTAAGAGAAGCATTGATGTGGACAATTAGTGACTTCCCGGCTTATGATATGTTATCTAGCTAGAGTACACATGGTCAGAAATCATGTCCTTACTGTATGGGAGAGAACAAAACATTTATGCTCATTCATGGAAAGAAACCTTGTTATTTTGACTTTCACTGTAGATTTCTTCCAGCTGATCATCCTTTTCATAGAAACAGATCTCATTTCAGAAAAGGAACAGTTGAAAGGGATGGACCTCCAAAAATGCTATCAGGTTCGGAGTTAAAATCAGTTGTATTTTCATTACCTCCCATCACTTTTGGTCCCACAATAAACCATCAGAAAATTTCTGGTTTTGGGAAAGAACACAATTGGATTAAATGTAGCATATTTTGGGATTTGCCATATTGGTCTGATTTGTTGGTCCGACACATGTTGGATGTCATGCATACTGAGGAGAACTGTTTTGATAATTTGTTTCATACAGTTTTGGATACACCAGGAAAGAGAAAAGACAATGTAAATGCACGTTTAGATCTTGCCCAAATTTGTAGACGTCCAAAACTGGAACTGTTTGAGAATGTCAGAACAAAAAGGTTACTGAAACCAAAAGTAGATTATACACTGTCTAAAGAAAACCGTTTATTATTTTATCATTGGATTGCAGATTTGAGACTTCCAGATGGTTGTGCTTACAATTTGGGTAGATGTGTAAAGAATGGTCATATTACTGGATTAAAAAGTCATGATTGTCATATTATAATGGAAAGACTTCTACCCATTTGATTAAGAGTTCTGTTGAATTCTGTGATTTGAGATTCCATAACAGACATGTCCCATTTTTTTTGGGAAATTTGTGCGGCTATAGCAGATTATGATGCTCTATGCAAACTTGAAGAAGATGTTGTTGTAATTATATGTAAACTGGAAAAAATATTTCTGCCATCTTTCTTCAACTCAATGGAACATTTGATGTTACATTTTCCATATGAAGCCAAATGTGGAGGTCTAGTACAGTTTCGATGGACGTACCCATTTGAAAGATGCATGCAAAAATTGAAAAGAAAACTACGTAACAAAGCATTTGTTGAAGGATCTATTGCAGAAGATTATTTGCAAAAGGAAATATCTTTTTTTCTGCTCCAATTATTTTGAATCTGAGTATCCTTCAAAACACAACTGAATGGGATGGAACGAGAGGAATATTGATGAAATTGACAATTAATTATCTGTTTTCAACCAGCCATAGCTTGGTTTTGGTGGAGTTTATGAACGCTGGCTTTCGGATGATGAACATCACAGAGCTCATACATATGTTCTGCTCAACTGTGAAGAGATGTCATTAGTTGTACTGTAAGTGTTTATATCACTTATTCTATCATTTATGTTATAGTAAATAACTTTGTTTTTTATAGGTTTTATGATAATCATATCAAGAAACAAATTCCAGAAATTACAGCAGCTGCTCTCAAACAATGCCGACAGAAAAATTTCTCCCAGTGGTTTCAAAAACTGGTAAAATAAATTCTTTATCTTTTAGTAACTCATTCAATGTATAGTTTAATATAATGATAATTATTTCACAAATTTTCAGGTGTCTCTACATGCTGATAAAATTGACAAACGACTGTGTATATTGAGTAACCCACCTTCCAAACTTGTTAAATCTTATAATGCACATGTGGTGAATGGATTTCGATTTCACACACATGCATATGGGGAATCAAAAAAATTAACAGTGGAGTTAGCTTGAGAGGATCTCATTATCGAGAAAATGAAGTTGACTTTTATGGCATACTTGATGAAACCATTGAACTCTGTTATCTTGGACAACATTACAAAAACATGTTCAAATGTCGGTGGTTGGATACAGAGAGAGGCATGCGTTTTCATCCGACTCATGGAATCATCAATATTAAATGTAAAAGTGTTCTCGTAGTAAATGAACCATTCTTATTGGCTCAATAGGCATATCAAGTTTATTACGCAAAGTACTATGATACATCAAGAGACTTGACTGATTGGTTGAGTATAATAAAAATCAAAATTCGAGACAATCAGTTTAGTCAAAGTGAATGTTCTTTCACTAATGTGTAAAGAATTGATGTTTTTCAAGAGAGTACTCAAAACAAATCTTTTTTACAAAGAGACATGAGTATCGATGACGACACCCCACATTTAAGAGTCGGTGATGACGATGATGTTAATGATGTCACATATGAATTTGAAATGGTAAGAGATGAAGCAACTGGAACTCGAATGGATATCGATGATGTTGAGGAGGAATATGAAGATGACATTGACATATATGAAGATGATGATGAAGATGAACACTGATAGAATTCCATGGTAGTTATATAAAATCATAATTAATATATATGTATATATAATAGTAATTATCAATTATTTGCTAACAAAATTAACATTTTCTGTTTCAGATGGACGACGAAACATTTCATGAGTTGGTGGATGCTGACCTGGCTTTCGATGCAGATGAGTTACTGGCAGATAACCCCCAGCCTGCAGGTGCTCCAGGGAGTACACGGAGGGGGCACGGTCTTGCACGGTTGATGATTCCTAACCCCGTCCCCGAGTAACGTCCACGTCTTGGGTTTGATCCACACACACGGAGGTGTGATAACCTGTGTGATAACCTGTGGATTTGACTAAGATTTCATTAATCTATTCACATAATAAATGTTTATTATTTTTACAGTTTTCCACATATAGCAGCCGAACATGGCAGCGCTATTTTGCGCAACTATTTCTCTCAACCTTGGACTACATGGGAGAATATTCCCATTTATGTGTAGCAGGCCATGTTCGGCCATTGGTTGGTACGTACGTAAATAAATAATTTTTATTTTGAAAATTATTTCATTTCTAACTTGATATTTTGATTTATTTGTAGGGTTTATGGTATCCGATCGAGGATACCATGCGTGACACCATCCACGAGGCATGGGAGGTGGCCTTGCATGATTGCTTTCGTTAGTTTTTGCACAATTTAAGAAAAGCTACCGCGAAGAAAGCAGGAGTGTAAGATTTTGATGAGTCATATAGAGCACACCGACCAGAGTACATTTTATCCCATGTATGGGATGGATTATGTGCACACTGGTTGAGTGATGCCTTTTAGAGGAGATCATCGGTGGGGAGGCAGAATCGGGGGAGACAGGAGGTGACTCATCGAGATGGGAGTCATAATTTCAATACTCATAGATAGCATCTGGTACGTACATTATTTATAAATATTTTATATAACTATAAATATTAACAATTTATTTTTTATTCTTATAGGTTTTCGAGCACCCCGATATTACGGAGTACGACGTATATCAGAGGATGTATAGTGATCCTACTACTGGGGAGCTCAGATGTGATCGTCAGCATCACATCATGGTCATTATTATTTGTTTTCAAGTTTAAAAATTAACTGCATATAATATATTCAAAATTTTAATTTTAAATTGCAACTACAGGAGTCATATGAGGCCGCAGCGTCACAGACCCGGCCTTGGAGTCATGCAGAGTCATCAGATCAGACCACTGGCTATCAGTTTGATGAGGTGGCATGGATGCATGCCACCCAGTATGCCTTCGAGAAGGGCCGAGTAGTTGGTATCAGCTCTCGACTGACTCCCGGAGATTATTATGGCAGTACTGCGATGTCAGCGTCCTGCTCGAGAGGAGATCGTGCATCTTCTTCTGCTACACAGTATGGGGATCAGTTGTGATCTCAGACTACACTGATAGAGAGTCTCCAACAGGAGCAGGAGCAGGAGCAGATGCGTCAGCAGCAGTAGCAGCATGAGGAGGAGCGTCGACACTAGCAGCAGCTGTACGAGGAGCAGATGAGATGGTGGCAGCAGCAGCAGGAGCAGATGGAGTACATGCACCGACCTACTCATGCTTTAGGGATGGAGTTTCCTCCACCAGCATCTGCAGATCCCCCCTCCCCCTCCCCCTCCTTCAGATTAAGGTTTGTTTTTATGTTATGAAGTTTGTTAAATCAAAATATGATTTTTTTCTATTCGTAGTTTCTGTCTCATTATAAAATATTAATAATATTATATTTTGAAATAACAATATTAATATGAATAATAATATTATTTATATGTTATAATATTAAATTATATATATATATTAAAATTTTATAATATTATAATTTAATTATATTTTTTTGTAATATTTGAATTATTTTAATATTTGAATGTAAAGTAATTCTATTATTTTTATATTAATTAAAATAACTTATTAATATTTTTTTATTTACGAATTATAATTCTAATATTATTATTTTAATTAAAATAATTTATTAATATTCTATTATTTATTATTTTTGAATTATAATTTTATTATTATTATATTAATTAAAATAATTTATTAATAATTTATTATTTTTATTTGTGAATTATAATTCTATTATTATATTAATTAAAATCATTTATTAATATTTTATTATTTTTTATTTTTTAATTGTAATTCTATTATTATTATATTAATTAAAATAATTTATTAATAATTTAATATTTTTATTTGTGAATTATAATTCTATTATTATATTAATTAAAATCATTTATTAATTTTTTTTTATTTTTGAATTATAATTGGATTATTATTATATTAATTAAAATAATTTATTAATAATTTATTTATTTATTATTTTTTATAGTATTTGCGACGGGATACTATGCCCGTCAGAAATAGAATTATTATTATATTCATTAAAATAATTTATTAATATTTTTAAATTTTTTTTAAAAAATAGTAATTGCGACGGGCCCATCGCAATTACTATTTTTAAAAGTTTTTACAAAAATACGGACTAATATTTGGGACAGGAAGGGTCACCGTCACAAATAATACCTTTAGCGACGGGCCCGTCGCAAAAAATGCTTGTTGCGACGCCGTTTTCCGCAACATGCTATTTGCGACGGGCCCCCGTCGCTAAAACCTATTAGCGACGGGATCTCGATGCAAATGCCCCGTCGCAAATGCCATTATTTCCGGTAGTGTTGGATGCGTTGGAACCCCCTTGGTAAGGCCTCGATTCCTCTTTGGCCGTTTTGACTGATTTTTGTTCTAGAATGAGTTATAGGCATTTGTGCGGGTTTGAATCTTTTATATATTTACCGTATTTTAGACCGAATTGGCGGGTGTTACCGGAGGAGTAGCATCGTACGAGTCTCAGGTAGGTGGTGCATACCTCATTTTGTGTTTTCATGGTTGTTTGGGTAACGTGGTCTACGACACATTTTTGGGTATTTCGAGTGGGACCCATTTTATCTGCTTTTACATTCTATAATGCTTATGGGACCACTGGGATGCTTTTGGGTATGCCCCGTTACCAGTTTGTGTGAGCAGGGCTCGGTGAGGGGCCATTGCTCGTCGAGGCATTTTGGATGGGGAACACCAAAATGGTTTTAACTGAAATGCTAATGGTATAAACAGTTAATTTAATTTATTGATGTTTTATATAAATTATGGAGGCATTTAAGACCACAGTGCTGGTATGGGACAACACCCGGTAGAGTACAATTCAACTGTTTAGTTTGTTTTCCCGATTTATGTTATCTATTTAAATATGTATATATGAAATTACTGGATTGCATCTGCTGGACCTTTTGGGTTCTGTTGGGCTTGGCCCGGTTATGCTTCAGTGATGCTGATCATAGGTTGGGGCTTTTTCTGGGTTACTTTGGGTGGTTTTGATCATGAGATTGGGCGTCATGGACATCGGCTTGATGCAGTATGACTGTCAGGTTAGGCATGACCCATGATACTAGGATGGCAATGCCATAGTACTTGAGCGACATGGTCTTAGGGACATGAGGTGTCAGACATGTTGGTGGCTTATGACTATTTTGGTGATTACCACTTACTGGGACTTGAGTAGTGTGCACACAAAGATACTCCATGATGAGGTGGTTTTGAACACTCATGTGGGTAGAGGCCCCCATAGATGTGGTTAGGTATTCTGGTTGGGGGTTCTTGTCTTAGAAAGCCACATAAGAGGTGAGGAGCCTTTGGGGAATGGGCGTGCCTTCGGGACGTCGGTACTTGAGACACGAGGTGTCAGGAGGCATGTGGTGCCATGTTACTATTTTTGGGCATGCCTTCGGGATGTCGGTACTTAAGACACAATGTTTCAGGAGGCATATGGTGCCGAGTTACTATTTTTGGGCGTGCCTTTGGGACGTCGGAACTTGAGACACGAGGTGTCAGGTGGCACGTGGTGCCGGGTTACACGACAGAGATTCCGGTATTGGCTAAAGCAGGTGACACTCCATGGTGGCTGTTGAGCACCAGTGGAGTTTGTGTTTAATTGTGCATTGTACTCTTTACTTCTTTCCTTATAAATGAATTACTAGTTAAACACATATATTTGGTACACCCCGTTGGTGGTATCCTACTGAGATTTTTCTCAGACCCTGCACGAGACCTTCGGGATGTGTGCGGACTTTATGGATTTACTATTAGGAAAGAGGCCAGCATCAGGAGATGGGCTGCGTTAGTTATTACATGGAGATGTTATGGACCTTGAGGTCATACCTTGCTGGGTTTACTTTGCTTTATTTACTTTTCTGTATCGGCATTCTTGTTGTAGCTACTGTTGTTTAGCCATTGTCGCCCTTTTTATATTCAGTTGTGTATGACCTGCTTTACACACATGTTTTACTATAAAGTACTAGTTACATGTTGTCAACATGCTGTTGTGTTTATTTATGCTACTGTTGTTATATTTACTACCTTCAGTGTTTATTGATATTGACTATGCTTCCTCTCTACGGGTCTGGTTCGAGTTTGCTAAGTCTTCCTTTCTGCTGCATCTTTATTGTTATACATGGAACAGTACCCTTACTATGATCCTCCGAGAGGGTATAGCCTTCCCACTATACCTAACAGACCCTCGCTGCTAGTCAACAGCCTTGGGCGTTCGGGGAGGTGCGCCTAAGGTAGTGACCCCCGACCCGTTCGACACTATTCAGGTGGCTAGCCGGGTACAGGACGTTACAATTATGAATTGTTACAAATAATTATATTGAATGTGATGGATTAATGTAGGGGTTAAAGTGATGATTGAATGATCGATTGGACACTGGGGAGTTTTCTATAGATTGACGAATCACAGAGATGTTGGGAATTATATGCTTGAGGTAGGATTTCCCTTTTATAAAGAACTATATTATTATTTATATATGACTATGGATTCTTTAATGAATACATGGGAATTGGTAATTGAATTCAGATAGTGAGTTCCCTTGTTTATGAAGTATGATACCATTGAGCATTTAAGAGTTAGAGAATATACAACCTTTAAGTTTTGTTATTTTGGTATGGCACAAAGACTATGTTTCTAAAGGGTTGAATATACCATTTTATATTACATGATGTTTAGGATAGTTACATTGGTTTTTGGTTTATTGAAAATACACTAGGTGGGATCCTTTGGGTATATTGGGAATGAATGAGATGAATAAGAATATTGGTGATGAGTGGGATAATTATATAAAATAAATTTTTTAAGGAACACCCTCTTCAAGGGGGAAGAGAGTTTTGGGGTCAAATATGAGCATAATAAATCCTGTTGGGATCGATGTAAGGTAGAATATATGGATTCCTTATGATAATTGTATCAAGATATATACCAAGGATATAATAGTAGAGACACATATGTAGGTTTTTTAATCTTTCTAATGACATGGAATAGGGTTTCTAATGGCTATGGTGAGAGTTAGATCAAGATGTTCTTAGGTTATTTGGGCCATGTTTTTATATTGAAATTAGAAGAGGGTATTGACTAACCTATCAACACTTGATTTTACAGATCCTTTGGGATATAATAAAAATGTGGGTAGTTTTATATATCATAGTGATGATGATCAATGACCAAGATATATTTTAGAGTTCTAGTATATGACATTATAAAAAATTAGAGGATACTAATAATACCATCATATGGTTATCATGTAATAATGATACTCTTAATATGATTATCCTATGAGGAATGGTGGATGATAAAACGTTATTTGAGATTCTTGGTTTGGTCTGTAGGAACTATATCCCAATATTTGTATGGCGGGACATGGTATAATATTTTATGATGATGTTAAATAACTATTTAATTAGAGGGATGTTTTGAAATTTTTTTCAACATTCCCTTTGTGTGATGGGATTTTTATATACTTGTTTTGAAACTTCCACTACGTGAGTGAGGATGGTTTGGGGTTTTTAGGAAAACTACACTAAGTAAGACATGAGAGTTAATTATTTTTCAAGTTACATATTCTATATGAGAGTAGATTGTTTTAGATTTATCTCATAAACTCCCATCAGAGAGGGGTATGATAGAATATTTGATGTTTGAACTATCTTAAATTAGAATTAATGGTTCAAAAAAATATGTATGACCTCTACATAGAGGGGTTGGTTTGAGAATATGATGTTAGAACTCCCTAGATATAGAATGGTTCATGTTAAGATTATGGGTCCAACTTTGAGAAAGAGGGTAGCAGTTGGTACTTAGTAATATAAAGAAGATGGTTGGTGTCGTCCCAACCTTGAGAAAGGTAGTGGTCATGAACTAGAAAGGTATCTTACTGTGAATATTCGCTTATGGGTTGGGAAAATGTGGGACACCGTTCCTTTATCATCAAGTATGGGTTAGTGCATGGTATAGTTCCCTACCTATAGTCTTAATTTATGAGCTGGTATTTGTGGAATGAGTTGGTGGTTCTATTATATTTTAATGGCCAAGTTTCATTGTGCCCATGTTAAAAAATATTAACAAAAAATTATTCTCTTTTTATAAATATATATTCATTTTAATTATGTATAATTTTTTATGAATCGATGTATATTTGGGGTAATTTGTGAGACCATGCTATGATATATTTCACACCTATCGCATGGAAAAAATGGTGAAAATGAAGACCTTTTATCGATTTGCATGTTTTTTATATGGTGTGAAGTAGATATAGCTAGGAAATCTTGAATAGTGTTGGACATGGGATTGGGGAAAGGCTTGGGGATGATATTAGAGTCTGTCTTTTATTTTCTTTATTTTGTTTTTTATATATCTGATTAACCTAGTAAGTGGTTATTTGATATGTATGCTTGTATATCTACATTTCATTTTATATGAAATGAATTTACTTTAATGTTTTTATACTTTAATGGATTTTTATAGATGGAATTTGGTTATTTTGGCTATTTTTGATGAATAAGATTTTAATTTCATAGTATTACCAACATATAATTTTGGCCCTCACTATTATTTGGTGGATTATTGAAAATGATTAAACATGTCTGGGATTAGGAGAAATACTATATGGGTACGTATGATAGATTTCAATCAGGAAGTGAAAAAACAGTCATCTTCAATTTAATGTTCTAAAAATACATTTTCATATTATCCTGTTGATAGTATGGTAATTTTGTTAAATTATGATGTCTATATCTTCTTATCAATGACATTATGATCTAGTTACAAAAATCAATTCTTTAATTTCATATAATGAACATGGTTATGTTGAACATGCATTTAATTTGTGATATAAAAAATGAATAACAACTTCTGAATAATAAATTCTAGTAGTTTTTTACTGTAACCACTTATAAACATATTTAGCTTCAAATAAAATATAAAAATATAAAAATTTTATCAGTAAAAACCCATTAAATTTGTTTCATAAAAATTAAAAATATCATAAAATGTTTTTATTTAGGGTGGGCTGAAATTATATTTCTCTTCAAAATAATTCATGAAAAATTTCATATTTTTTTGATTCATACAAAAATATTTTGAATCCCAAATATTATTTTTCCAATAGGGTCCAAAATAATTGAAATTACTTCCCTTTATTTAAGGACAAAAATGTATCTAATAAGAAAATGTATAGATAGAATCAATAAGGAAATGATAGTGACTCCCAACAACTAATTTCTTAATTACCTCATCAAAAATATCCATACAATCATATGGATAATCCCAAAAGAAATATTAAAAATATGATTTTAATTTGGAAACATGATTTTAATTGATATAAAGTGGATACTTATAATTTTTAAATATATTTCCAATACTAACATAATAAGGATTCTAACCTATGACAAAATAGAGATGGTCACATTGAATGAAGTAATGAAATGGTACCTCATCTATATTGTCGATTATTTTTGTGTGTGTGTGTCTTGAATAATTTAGTTAGATTTTATATTCTCTCATATATTATTTTAGATGATATTAATATTATACTACTAAATTAGTAGCATCAATACCAACAATCTTTCTTTCAATTCAATTCGCTTCAATATGTATCACACTACTAAATGATAAAAATAAACAATCTCTTAATTTATAAAATAATTAAATGAAGATTATAGAGACTATGAATGATTGAATAAAAAATCTATATCTTTTTACAGTTTAATTGAGATGAATATAACAACCTTCATGCATATAAAATGACATATGGTCTCCCCCACACATTTTGTAACATAAGTAATTCAATAATCATTTTCAAGTAATCACATCATATTTCAAATAATATCTCTAAAGTTTTTTGGAAAATAATGTGTGGTGTACTGGGTTTTCTATCCAACTCATGAAATTACAACCTTCATGAATCACAAAAAAACCCAATAGTTTTTTATTGATGTTGAGATGGTGGAAATAAAATTATACTAAATATTGAAAAAACAACAAGTATAACCTTATATCACCATGAAATGATAAAAAACTACGCATAAAAGTATGATATATAAATGTAGTTATTATATAAATATTATATTATTATACATAAGTTATTTATTTTTAAATCACATGCCTCAAGAAATTCAATTTTATGAATAAAAGTGGAATTTTTGAAAATGAATAAAAAAATTATTTTCAACATTATTAATTAAAATATTTTACAAGATTATGAAACAAATATCATAAGAGGTTATAGTAATAGTAAATTCGGTAAGAAATAACACAAACTACTCATAGCTTAATAACAATAGTATATATATACCTTAACCCATTGTAATAAACCTGGTTCATTTCAAAACAAAATATAAATCTTCCTATACACCAATATTCCATATTGTAATATGTGAATGCCACATTCTAATAATTTGTCAGAATAATGGGAAACAAAAACATTACCACAACTCCTCTTTATGAAACCATTATGTGGTTTCCCCATTAAACTCTTAATCATTTTATCAATATAATGAATTGAAAAATAGATTCCTTGAGTGATATAGTTTATATTTTAGTAATCAAACAACATCCACTCTCTATTCTTAAATCTCTTAATTAATAGTTAATTTTTATCATTTTCAATGATAATGAGACCAAATATTTTTAGATAGAATTTTAGGAAATTTACCCATTTTGAATAAAAATATGATATATTATTCAATATTTTAGTTTTTTTTTCAACTTCTATTTCCAAAACATCACGAAATGTGGTTATATGTAATTTTTGGGTTATCTCACTTTTTAGAATTATTTTAATGAAATATTCAATGAATTTAAATTGTGGAATCCATACTATGTATCTCATAAAGGGTCCATAAAATAGATTTAATGTTTTTTTAAGAAAAAATTTAAATTCTAATTTGTTTCTTTGGTATAAGGTAGTTACAATGATAAGTTATTAATAATTACCATCTATTATATATAAATATTTTATGCTTGATGAATAAGGTTTCAATTCCAATTCTAAGGATTTTATTAATGAATGTAACAACTTTGGATCACTCACCTTTGTTTACCTTTTCAGTGAAGTAAAATAATAAAATTCATTATCATTTTTATAAAACAATAAAAACCATAAAAACTGTCCATTATAAATTCATTATTTCAGTTAACCAATTTAATTTCTAAAGTATTTTTAAAAATATTTATTTACATTTCGCACAATTTTAATAAATAAATTGAGTTCAAATTTTGATTTTTTTTAATAATTAATTTTACCTATTTTGAAGTATATTATAAGAAAATGTTCAATTGTAAAAATAAAGTGTTCTCTAAGGGAAAATTTCATTGGATCTAAAATATTGAAATATAAAAAACTATTTAAAATTTTACTAAATGTGTTCCTTCATTAAAATTTATTACAGTGTTTTAATTTTTAAAAATGACTTCCATGAATGATAGGTGAATGATAATATTGTCTTTCATAATTAGGATACAAGAATAATCTATAAAAATCAATTAACATACCATGAAAAAATTTCCACCAACACCCCAACCAAATAAGGTGTTTCTGAATATTCAATTAAATAAATTATCTTATAGGTTTATAAAATTAATATATAATAAATATTATATGGATTTTTTATTAACATTATATTATCTCAATGATTAGAAAAATGAACTATATAAATTTAACATCCTTTAATACCAGTAAATAAATATTACATAGATGTTAAGTTTTTATTGGAAGATAGTTGATGATTAAGGAAAAAAAATTATTTATAAAATCACACTTTAATTCTCATGAATCTACCTCAACACAGTAAAATGATATTAAATATTTTTATTATTTTGGTATTTTCTTTATGCATAAAAAATATGAGATATTGATATCTATATTCTTGAATATTTCAAGAAAATATTTATACATAGACACCTAAGAAACCAACTTAGTTTGGACTATCCATGATAGAAATATAAGTGATTTATATGGCATGTATTCCATACTTTTTTACTTATATCAACCAATGATGTAGTCATAATTGAAGTGATGATTTTTTTTATGTTGAGTTATCTCAGAATTATTTGGGACATGCATGCCATTCTTAATTACCCTACCATTCATCAATAAAAATGAACTTGAATTGGACATAGTATGTTGAACATATTGTGGAATTATTACACAAGTCTTCGTTCGTCATTATATTGATGGTTATACAAAGTTATCCTTTCTAGTTTTTCAAATCCATAAGCTCATTTTATTAATTAACTTTATTATATAATATTTATTTTATAAGTTCATTTAATGATAAATCCACTTTTGATTGAACATAATCTTTAATTTATAAATAGTTTACGGTTTTTTTTCTTTTATTTATTGTTTGAATGTATGTTTTTGGGATGGATATGGAAAATGTTATTTAAAATTGGGTTTTTTCTATTTTTGTAGACTATATAAATATTGAAAATTGGATTAATCCTTCAATCCTATGTTTCCCATTGGTTTTTTATATTGTCTATTCATGTGGAAGATTATAAAAAAATTATTACTCGAGGGGAACAATATTTATATCATTCATTTAAAGAAAAAAATAAAAAAAATCCTTATAGAATTATATTTCTTAGTTCTCTTCTTAAGATCCAACTATCTGACCAAAGATGTTAGTTACCAATGTCTAGAATCAAGTAAAAGTGATGCAATAGACATTGCCTCATATATTAATCTTATTATTATGATCACTATACTAATGAAAATTTTTATGAAATATTTTTAGTGATTGAACTGGATTATTTGGGTTACTTATTAATGTGTAACCCTATAAATAAGGCATCAATGATATTTCTATCGCTATCAAGAAATAATTGATGGATGAATAATAATACATTATGATATTTTATAACATTGTATATAAAATTCATAAAAAAACATTTTTAACCACTCCATATACACATAAAATAAAACATTGACGGGGTTTCCACATTCTTTATATCCCTTTCCTCATTTCAATATTAAAGGTGGGAAATAAATTTTAGATGGAGATTATTTATAGTTCCTCCAAACATACAACTTAAACAATTAATTTTTAATACAAAAACCCCTTTACAAATGTAATATGTGTCGTAAAATTTTCACATCAATGGATTTCATTTAGATTCATTTATCTTCCACCATGGTTTTATTTTATGTAATCCATTATGAATGGATTAAATGGTATCCATTATGACTGGATTAAATTTATTTAATTCTTTTAAGGAATCCATTGAATAATTATAGTGGGAAGAAATTCATGTTGACACCTAAAATGTTTCAGATGAAATGTTTTAAATGAAATGCATCAATTATGGTATTATATAGGACAAATATGTCTCCTTTTAGGATGCCAAATTGTATGTAAGCCTCATGATATTTTCATTCTCCAAAAAGGTAGTTCATCATAATATTATGGTACTAGAAGCCACTATTTAATATTGGTTCTAGATGAAATGTTAATGTATCCTATTATAGTTGTAATCCCTCAGTGATAGGATGGTTTAATTTTCTTCTTTCAGGATCATCATCAAACCGGAATAAAAAAGAAAATGAAATAAACTGTTCAGGTATCTCTTTTATGATTTGTTATATTTTTTCCTTATATATTGATAATAATTTTATCATCTCTAGAAATATAATCTTGGTAGAAATATTATATATATTTATTATATATGTATTTAATAAAATCTATAAATTATAAAAATAGTAAATGAGGTGCATCATTCATAGAGATGGTGGGTTGTACATACACATGAACATTGTTTCCATTTTTTGTATAATTAATATAAATAAATTTATATGAGTTATTATCATTCCAAGATTAATTTTAGGCCAAATATATCAAATATTTTTATTAAAATCATCATTAATACATTCCATGTAATGTTTGATATAATCATATAACTTTGTGAGGTGGCAGTCATTCGTACACACGAATAAAATTATAGTATTCCAACAAAGTTGAAATCATGAAGTTATATGTTATATAAAAATTCCATAAGAATAATAACATAATAAATAACATATATATGTCATATATAAACAATATTTCCATCATTATTCTAAACCTAGAAATGTGGTAATAGAAAAAATGAACATCGGTTCATGAGACGGTAGTCCTCCATACACACGAAGGAGGATTTCATATCCTATTTGATGGAAGTGTGTGTGTTTGTAGATATTAAACTTAACATTAAAAATATAATTATATTTAATATACTTATGTTATTATAAAACCATGATATAAAAATAAATGAAGGGGACTGAGAGCGAAATGAGATAAAAACATTCATTGATGAATGTTACCTCTTCTTTATATATCTCCAACTTGTTTGAACCAATGGGCTTCCTAGGTTGGATTTATTTATAAATTAAAGCTTATAGTAATCATTTATGGAATTGTAAATGTTATTTAGGAAGGTACTGGCAGATCCAATATTCTTTAGAGGCATGAATAGAGGAGGATAATGGTGGCCTTTTATAAGGGAGGTTAGGAGAAAAATTGTAAATATTTTTAATTGGGATTTAAAACCACATTATTTCCTTGTAATATGTCTCAAATAATGGAAAAATATCAAGAATATAATTTATAAGGTCTAAAAAGTTTCATTCAAGGGGTTTTAAATACGTTTTTAGGTCTTTATTTCCCATAAGTTTAATGTTTATTCCCTTATAAAAGTTATTTTTCTCTTAATCATTACGATTAATTTTAGCAGTTTTCACTAATCACTTTGATAAAAATTAAATTTCGAATTATTATAAATTATGAGTTATTATGATTAATATTATTTAATCCATTTTTTAAAATCAAATTCATATATGTGGAAGTAATTAATTTAAAATTAGTCCCTCATTTGGGAAAAAACAAAGAGTTATTAAAGTGAAAACATTTAAAACAATGATTTTTTTATATACAATATCAATGTTAAATTGATTAAAATAAGAAATACTGGATTAATATATGTATTATATATATAATTGAACATAAAAAATAATTTAAAAAAAATTACCTATATAAATAATTCAAAAGCAAATGGTAGTTTTCAATTAAAATTAAGGATTTTTAACTATTCATCAAAATATGAATCTTCTCAGAAAATATAAAAAATTTACCTTAAGCTAATTTGATGACCCAATTTAAAAAATTATGTTTATTTTATCAAATAAAATTTATAAATGTGTCAAAAATTTTATTTATTATATTTTTTCCATTAAAAGGCTGTAAAACTTCAATTTTGAAAATACATTTTTTTATGTGTAAGATGAGATTTTTTCTTATCTATTTTATATAACACACATTAGTTTAATGTTAAATAATTGATTGAGTAATATATACATATATATATATATATATCATTAAAATAATTCATTAAATGTTTTTTATTTAATTTATTGAGATAAAACATGATTGTTCATAGAAAAGTTTTTTTTTTCAGAAAATGAATTTATTTATTTTCAAATAGTTCTTACCTTAATTTTTAATTAATTTGATACCAAATAATTAATTCTCTAAACATGAATAAACAATAATTTTTTAATTTAGTTCATCGTTTTTATACCATCCATATTGAAACCTTGGTGATAACTATCATATAAAAAAATAATATTAATAGTATAACGTAGTTCGGTAAGAATCATTATTGTGTGTAATGAAATCTCTAAAAAAATCTATATTATATGTAATAGAATCCAAATATAGTATTTTTGGTAATGAAAGATAAAATTATTCTTGTTATAGTGAAATATTATCTTGGTTAGCTGTGTAAATTAAGATTAACTTTGTGTATCATATAACACAAGATATTATTGAATATTAATTTATTCTTAAAAAATCAGAATAAATTGGTGGGGTTACATTCTAACGATTATAAAATGAATTTCACCCTCAAAATTCATCTATTTAATCAAGATTTTAAAATTTTAAATATCCTTTAAAAAAACCACAGTGTAAAAATTAATTCTAAAACTTCTTTTAAAAAGGGAATGTTTGAAACATAACAGCTACACAAATTAACTAATAACTAGGTTTCCACATATGAGAACATAGTTCAGAAGTTAAAAAATGGAGACGTAAGAGAAAAATAGAACCCAAATACTGGAGGATAGTAATATAAGACTTGTTCCATATAATTTTAATGATAAAAAATCCATAAATCAAATAGTCTTGCAAATGGTCATTGATAACATGAAAATTGATCAAAATAGACAACATTTTATTTCAAGATAATTTTCCAAAATTAGAATAATTTTCATAGGAATATGTTCTTACTTGATTTCATTCCATTTTATATGAACAATCTTACCCTTTGGTTGTGACATGATCAATTTTCTCTTTATCTCTTACTCCTAGAGATTAAGATTATTTTTTTGTATGAAAAACTAATGGATTATAATATCTATAGAAAGGATGATAAGTCATTTCATATTTCCTTAGTTATCATCATAGAAAAATTGCTATCAAAGGTTATATAATATGCATAAATCCTCATAAATCAAGATAATACATTAACCTATAAAATATCATATGATGTTTTTAAAATATTATTTTATAAATGGTAAACCATGTAACCATATAAGAAATGAAAATCTAAAACTTTTGAAATATGGTCAAAAAATGTATCAAAATTATCTTACAATTAATCCCCATTATATCATAAATTAGCTATTTTTTTCAAATAAAAAATATGTGAATACCTCTAAAAATCATTCTATTTAAACATGGTAGTAACCTTAATTTTCAAAAATCCATATTTAAAACGTACATAGATCTTCATTCTTTATATAAAATCTTATATTATAAAAAAAATCCATTGAAATCTTGAGTTCTTCCTTGTACCAACATAATATGTGATTTAATTAATCAATAATCCATGTAGACAATCACATGAAATTTCACTAATGTATGAGAAATAAAATTTTCATAGGGATTATTCCAACAAAATCAAATAAGAAATTTCCAACTAAGGAGAGAAGGATAAGTATTACCTAATAATCGTGGTTCACTTCATCTATTATGATAATTTAAGATTTATATTTATTCTTTATCTTTTAATGTTTCTTTGGATTATCATCCATATTAACCTTTGGATTAAGGCTCTTGTTATCATAATTCCAAAACTCCATACAATTGAAACATTGAAGTGGAGGCGGTGCATTCTATGGACTTTCCCATTTTATACCATACACTATAGTTTTCCCATAACTTTGTCATTAAACCACTGAATTACCACTACTTACAAAATTAAAACTTTTATTTGTCCACATAATAAAATTACCTCCCTATTTATTCCCAAACACTATGAACAAAGGAAATCCCATATTCTTATCTCCATGTTTCTTAGATTTTCCTTTGAACTCGAAATTTATTTTATTGTCAAAACCCTGATATTGAAACATAAATACAACATATATTTAGACCTTAATATCACAACAAACAATCTATTTATAACTATATATGTCTATTATGGATAACGCTGATAAAATACTTGATTTCAGGCCACAGATGAATCGATCAACCTTACTTTTAAGTTGGATGATAATACTAGAATCATACCTCAAATGTAGCATAAAATAATCCTAGTAGGTACCAATATATTCAACATCTCTTTTATTTAACTAAATGGAATCCTTATTCATTTTTATATAAAAAATATGAGTAAGGTAATTATTGAATAATAATTTCAGGAACTCATCCTAATCCATGGAGTCAATTTCATCTGGTTTCCTTTTATTCTTGATAAGAGTACAAAATCAATATACTTCACATTCCAAATGGTACACTATAAAAAATTAAATTTTAATGTTCAAAACACAGGATAAGTGAAAATATATTTTCAGTTCTACTAATTAATTGCTCAGCAACTAGATTATTAGTGGATCTATATTAAGACAATGGACGTTTTCTCATGAATTAATCAATAAAATTTTGTTCCCTTATTTTATCAGTTAGAAATATAGAATTATTTATGTCTTAATAAATATATTTCATCATATTATCAATATTTTTAATTTAATATCCCATATCAGTTGGTTTCATAAGACAAAAACATTTAATTGTCTGTTTCATTGAGCATTAACAAAATTACATTGTGTTCCAATCATTCACTAAAACTATAATGTAGAGTGTCAGAAATACTAATCATGGTGGGAAACCACATAATCTTGAAAAATCACTTATAGTATGTCAAAATTGTGACACCTTTATTTCAAAAAATGAAAACTTATGATTATACTAGTTCATTATTATCCATCATCTATTTAAATCCTTCATGATTTTTCAAAAAGTGATTGTGAAGATACAATATATATCTCATGGTAGTTTCACACTAGGTGTACAAAAAGGCCCATTTTAATGAACCAGTTCCTGATTAAGTCTAGCTAAATTCAGTGATTTTGAGGTTTCTACCCAATGGTATATATATTACAGATCCACATCCACTTGTAGTATCCAGAAAACGATGGAATTATTTGGATACCACTCCCTTAATCATTTACTAAAATTCTAGGATATTTTCTTAAACATCAATCAACCTTAGACTTATACCTAGATATATCCCTAGACATATAATTTGAAATATCCCTATGGATATCACTAAAATTTGATCATCATTGTTCCCAATGGTTAACTGCAGCTTTGATCTGATACTAACTATTGCGACCCATTATTCTCATACATTGATATTATATTATTATTTTTTAATGATCATTTAATAACACAAACCCACACTTGAGTACTATAGTAGTTTAGAACAATTGTAAAAATAGAAATACAATCTTATAAGTTGGTGAAATATCTTCAATGTCTCCCATAAAGATCTTCCCCATTAGTAATCCTAATTAAAACCTTTCTTCATAACTTGGGAAAATTGTACATAAGAAGTGGTGAGTTCAAATGTTAAGTAAGGGTAAAGAAAGGAGATATGTATGAATAACATGTACATAATGGTATAAAAACATTAGAATAAAATTTGGAAACCACACCCTTCATATTAAGGATCATAATCTTGTGTTAGGGAATAATGTTTTTCTATTTATAATAATTGAATCCTAAGATAATCCAAGAGAATATTAAATGAGAGCATAATTTTGGAATAAACAATACATTTGTGTCATAGACATAATCATGAAAAATCTTATATCAAGGTTACCTACTAAGACATTAATAACGTGTTATTATTGGGATAGTCACCAGTATACCTACTTTAGGAATGGGATGACCTCCTATGTACCCTCTTATTTTCAGACTTGGATGAATCCAATGTACCCTCTTATTGCAGTCTTATGATGACCTCCCACATACCCTCTTTTTTTAGGATTGGACTAATTGCCCCTGTATCCTATGAGCTCATAGAACATTTATCATTACCAAATGCATTTTAGGGAGATATATGTGCCACCCATCACATAATTAAATCATACATATGTGTTCCAAAAGATTATAAAAATTCATTATATTATAACCTATTAAATAAAATCTAATTATAAACATTTCTTAATATCATAACATATAAAAATGATACAGGTTTCAAAATAAATTTATAAAGATTAACCTAAGAAAAGAAGTGGGTTTCATAAGAATTTTATAATGGTATAACACATGGGAGAGAAATTAGTTTCCTAAATAACATATCATCATAGACATAAACCATTCAATGAAATAATAATAATTGTTTCAATGGATCATATCCCCAGTAAATAATAAAATATATAAAAGGATATCATCTTATATGAAGGATAATTTTGAAATATCCCTTGGATCATTTCTTAAGGAAAATAAAATTTCTTTGAAAATCACTTTATAAAACATAAGTATTATTCAAAATAATTTTCTTTAAAAACCTCTTTAAAAAAATCATAATTTAATCTTTTAAAATAATTTAAAACATTTCTTGATGAAATAGACTTTACATTTTGAAAAATCCATTTATAATCATAAACAATATTTAAAAGCATTTTCTTTGAAAATATATTATAAAACTTATAATGAATGATTTGAAAACCAGTTTAAAAACCTTTTAAACCGAATTTTTTTAACAATAATTTAACATGAAAATGATATTTAAATTTATTTTAATAATATTTCAGAATTTTTTTATATGACATGGTTTTTGAATAAAACCGATTTTCGACAGAAGAGATAAATATGGTATGATTTTTTTAAAAAATCATTATTAATTATAATAAGTATCAAAGAGAATGAAAAAAGTACCATTAAATTAATATATCATTAATAACCAGAGGATAATAAAATTAATCAGAATTCTTGAAAAGTGAATTGTCACACCCGGACTTCGCTTTGAGGCATGACTTTAATTTTAAATTTTTATTTCATGAGTTTTGTCGCTTGATTATTTGATTACTGGTTTTGTGTGCGGGTTGAGACTGAAATGAGACCTTTGCTGTGGCACTGATAAATGCACATTTGCTCTACACCACTCGGTGCATGGGCAGAGCACGAGCGTAGCCACATAACCTTGCCTTTTTAGCGTGTGGCGCTCGCTACGTGAATGATCTTTTGTCGGGTGATTAACTTCTGCTTCAAAGTATTATTTCTATTATTATTTTATTGCTATTATTATTAATTTTTATTATTATTATGTTGTTATTATTATTATAATTTTTATTATTATTATGATGATATCATTTTTATTATTATTGCTAATAATATGATTATTTTCATTGATTATTATGTTATTAGTATTATTATTACTATTGATATTATTATTATTATTATTATTATGACATTAATATCATTAAGTTTTTTTATTTAGTTTGTTAACCACCCCCCTCTTCCTCCAAAACCCTAGCCGCAACCCAACCTTTCATTTTATTTTTTTTATTTTTTTATTTTTCTCTCCTCTTACTTCCTCCCCACATTTTTTTCCTCTCCCGTTTTTTTTCTTCCTTCTTTTTCTTCCCTCCTTCTCCTCTCCCTCACCCGCCACACTCTCTCCCCGGATCCCCCTCCCTCACCCGTAGTGCCTCCCCCTTCTTTCCCTTCTTCTCTTCTTCTCCTTCCCCTTCTCTTCTTATTCTTCTTCTTCTCCTTCCTTTTTCCCTCCTCCTCTGCTTCGCTGGACAGCGCTGGTGCGCCCCCTCCCTATTCACCATGCCCTCCTAGTAGACCGCCGCACCCCCTCCACCAGCCACCAGCAGTCCGCCGCACCCCCTTCACTAGAAGATCACCGCACTCCCTCCTCCTCTTCTTCGCTGGACGGCGCCGCCGCACCACCCTGCTCGGCAGCTCTCCGCCGCACCTCCCTGATCGGTCGGCCTCGCCTTCTCCTCTGCCGGAAAGATTGTGATTTTCTTTTTTTATTTATTTATTTTATTTTATTCTATTTTATCTAATAAGATATTAACATTTTATTTTGATATTATTATTATGTTAATAACACTAGTATCGTCATTATACTATTATAGTTATTATTATTGTATTATTATTATGTTATTATTATTTCTATATTATTGTTATTATTATTATTATTATCATGTTAATATTATTATGTTATTATTTTTATTATTATGTTATTATCATTATTATTATGTTATTGATATTACTATTATTATTTTTATGTTATTATTATTATTGCTATTATTATTATTATTATTATGTTAACAATATCATTGAACCTGTTTAACAGCCTGCTGTTTTAGGACCTGTTTGACGGCTCGATACGGTGCAGTCATTGCGCAACAAGAGTTTCACGCCGTGTTGTTTCACACACCTGTTGAAGTAGGTGGTTTCTCATGCATAGGGTGTTTGATCATTTGGTCTCATAGTTGATTAATTTAATATTTCTTTTATTTAAATACTACTTTGAGTTGTCGGTTGGACTGGTAGAGCATGGGTTTTACATTTTTTAGTGGCTAGTCTAGATTACTGGGTTTATACTATGTTGTGCCTTGGTTTTTGAATGAATGAAACAATTGAAATTGATCCTGGTTACTGTCTTAGTGTGCATCAGAGTGGGTTCTGCACTGTTGGGTGTGTTGTTTTATTTTATTAAAACTTATAAAACCAGTTTTCCAAAAGTTTTATAAACTTTAATTTGATCTTCAGAATTCCGTAGCTCTTGCATGTTCTGTGGTTCTATGTTGTGGTTGTGTCTTGACCTTGATGAGTAGGGTGAATTTGGAATAATGAGCACAAAAGGGGAAGCCTGGGTATTAGGTGGGAAGACTAGACTAGCGTGCTAGTGATACGGGAGCGGCCTCTACCCAGATTCACTTAGCGGGATTAACGCTTACAACACTAACTAAACATTTGATGATGACTGGAGACCAATACAGTAGGAGGTGTTTCCCTGCCGGTGGCTTGTGAACGAGAAATGCATGGTTTGGTTCACCGAGACGTGAGGTTCTAGGGTCCCACACGGCTTTAGTACCTAGGGCCTCTCCCACTTTTTTTTGCTCCTGTGTGATTATATACTCATCACTAGATGTTTGGTGACTCCTGTGATTTCAAAAGGGTAAGAATGTTTCCTTTTCATTCAAATTCAAAAAGAAAAACAATCCCTTTTTCCTATTTCAAAACCATCTTCCTTTCTTAAAAAAAACTATTTAAATCAAGATGTTAGTGCATTTATTTACTTTCCCTAAAAGTTGAACCTGTGTACTTCTTTGGTCATCTAACCCTTTTCATGCGAAATATTTTCTTTGGTGCTAACCGATTGAGCGTTTCTCACACCCTACTTACACCTTTGGGTGTAAGTAGATCTGATTATGTCTGATGCAGGTAAATGCCAAGGTTTTGAGCATGGTGGCCCGAGTTGTTAGTTGACTCATCTGACTTGGCGTGGGTGGCGGAGGCCTGATAAGGGTATTCCTCCTCCAGTTGACTGTTGCTTCTTTGGTTTTTGATCACCTTTTGGTAGTTGGTTGTGTTTGGGCCATAGTTTTCCTTTTGTTGAGACTCTTTTGGGATATTTTGTTAAACTTGTGTTTGAAATGTTGTTTTCGGATTTCAGTTTACTTGTGGGTTTTTTCTGGTTGTTGTACGGGTAAATCATTCCCAAAAAATATAAATTTATACACGGGCACTTGTGCCAGTTCGTGGGGATCGGGAATGCCCTTCGGGCCTTGCTGCGGGCTGGGTCGGGCGTCGAGTGGATGGAGACCCGATTCGGTTTGTGACAAAATGGTATCAGAGCTGGTTAATTCTCAGTCTATGTTATTTGGATGAGTTTGGTTACGCAAAAGTTGGGACTGTCGGGGGGGGGGGGGTTGGAAATTATGTTGCGAGTAGGGTGCCTGGCCAGCATGCCTCGTGACAGATACAGAGTCACCATGGGATGTCAGAGTGCTTGTTTGACTTCTTTCCTAGGTGGGACGTACAGGCTGCAGACTGTACGTGGAAACCAGGTAGGGAAGTAGAGTTCTGACATGATGTTGTTTTTGCATTTTTTGGTTGATTGATGATTATTTTTCCTGTTGGAAAATTTGGATCCTCTTGAGAAATGTAATACTGATGTTACCCCCGTTATGATTGTTGCCCTGTTCAGCAAGATGCCTCCTCAGAGAGATCCCATGTACCCACGGGAGGAAGCCGGAGAGAGTTCTCCCACACCGCTTGATCAAAGGTTGGTAGAGACTGTGGTCCGAGATGTTCATGCTTTGGGATAAGGAGTGACTCCTACCCCCGCCCCTATTCTAGTTAGAGGGGAAGAATCTGGCTCCAGGAAGGATAGATCTCAAGAGTTTTTGAAGAACAAACCTATTTATTTTCGAGGCAATTCAGAACCTCAGGAGGCAGAGGAGTAGCTTGAAAAGATAGAGCTCATTTTCGATTTCCTTGACACACCCGAGGAAGTCAGGGTGAAGAGTGCCTCTTTCTAGCTGGAGGGTCCCAGTTGCAAATGGTGGGAATCAGTGGTCCTGGCTAGGAAACATGAGCACATGAGCTGGAAAGATTTCAAGGGTATCTTTAACGAGAAGTATTGTCCAGAGTTTTTAGCCTATGCTAGATCTCAAGAGTTCATGGAGCTTTCTTAGGGGAATCAGACGGTGATGGAATATGTTAATTTCTTTGCCGAGATGGTGTGGTACGCACCCATGATAGTTTCGAGCAAAATCTTGAAAGCTCGGAAGTTTGGGAAGGGTCTTCGACCGGAAATCCACTCTCAGGTTTTCTTGTTCAAGATGAAGACTTATGCTGAGGTGGTCGATCATGCTTGGATGGCCGAGATTGACCAGAGAGAAAAGTTGGGGTTTTCTGGATCAATATCAGGCTTTAGCAGCGGCAGCTCCTCAGAGAAGAAGAGGAAGCGTGTTGAGCAGTGGAAGAGGAGTGGTGGTGGCTTATGCCATCCCTCCAGGCAGACATCATCTTAGCCTTCTGAGGCGAGGCCCATTGTGTGCCATCAGTGTGGAAAGGCAGGGTACATCCAAACTGTGTGTACACATCCTCCCAGACCTTGCTATGGGTGTGGGGTCACGGGGCACTTACAGAGTTTCTGCAGGACTGTACGCCCTTACCAGAGTGGGGCTGGATCTGTGGCTCCGAGAGGGGTATCAGTTCATTCAGTGCTGACCAGGAAGATATGATCTCGGTTCGGTGGGTGTGGAGGTAGGACTGTATCATTTTCAACGCAGAGCCAGATCAGGGTAGAGCCTCAGGCGAGCTGTCGTTCTCAGGTAAGGACTAGGTAACTGCATGCTATGGATCAGGCACCAGCATGGTCTGATGTAGGGCCTTCGACGGTTCAAGGTACTATTCTGGTTGCATCATCTATAGCTGTAGTTTTATTTGATACTGGTGCATCAGTTTCTTTCATATCTGCTCATTTTGTGAATCTGGTGGACCTGCCAACCGAGCTGTTATCGTTTGTTATGGAGTGAGTAACACCGCTGGGGAAAAAGGGGGAGCAAGGCCTTAGGTGCCCATCGTGCACACTCTATGTATCGGGAGTTGAGACGGAATGGGATTTCTTGGTCCGTGACATGGACCTATTTGATGTGATCCTCAGTATGGAATGGCTGGTACGCTTCCAAGCGCACATTGATTGCTATCGGCGCCGAGTCAGTTTTACAGCACTAGATGGGACTCCCCAGTTTTTTTCACAGAGAATGGGATCCTCGGTCGGGACATGCGGGACCTCCACTCCCTGAGTTGGGAAATCATGCTTATCAGTTGTCGTCGCTCGCACTGGAGGATGGTGGTGGTGTTTCACAGGGTGGGTTACCTCATGTAGTGGATGAGTTCCCCGAGGTCTTCCCAGATGATTTTTCTGGCTTACCCCCAGAGCAGGACGTGTAGTTATCGATAGAGTTGGCACCGGAAACACAGCCTATATCTCTTCCCTCATACCGCATGGCCCCCCACCAAATTGAGGGAATTAAATATATAGCTGGATGATTTGGAATCCAAAGGATTCATTCGCCCGAGCGTCTCTCCTTGGGCCACACCAGTTTTATTCGTGAAGAAGGCCAATGGTTCCTTCGGTTGTGCATTGATTACCGGAAATTGAACAAGGTAACCATCAAGAATAAATACCCTTTGCCTCGGATTGATGATTTGTTCGACCAGATGAGGGGGGAAAAGTGGTTCTCCAAGATTGATTTGCGTTCGGGATACCACCAACTCAGGGTGTGAGAAGCAGATATTCCGAAGACGGCTTTCCGAAGTAGGTACGGTCAATTCGAGTACTTGGTCATGCCTTTCGGACTGATGAATGCTCCTACAGTTTTTATGGCGCTCATGAATAGGGTGTTCCACCATTATCTTGACTCATTTGTCGTGGTATTCGTGGATGACATCCTGTTTTATTCTGGATCTGAGGAGGAGCATGAGTATCACCTGCCTGTTGTTTTTGGGCACTTTGCGGGGTCACCACCTGTATGCAAAACTCTCAAAGTGCACATTCTGGATCAGGGAAGTGAAGTTTCTGGGGCATGTCATCTCAGAACAAGGGGTTTCAGTAGATTCCCAAAAGATCATGGAATTTATGTCATGGGAGCAGCCGGGAAATGTGTTTGAGATCAGGAGTTTTATGGGCTTGGCTGGTTAATACAGGCGCTTTGTCCGAGACTTCTCGCGGCTTGCCTCCCCCATGAACGCACTCACCCAGAAAGGGGTGAAGTTTTAGTGGAGCCCACAGTGCCAAGAATATTTTGAGGAATTGAAGCGGCGGTTAACCACCACACCTGTGTTGAACTTAGCAGAGTCAGGAAAGGGCTGTGTGGTGTACTGTGATGCTTCAGGTACGGGCCTTGGATGTGTGCTCATACAGGATGACCATGTTGTAGCTTATGGTTCTCCCCAACTCCGACCACATGAGAAGAACTATCCGACTCACAACTTAGAGTTGGCGGTGGTGATGCATGCTTTGAAGACGTCGCGTCACTATCATTTTGGGGAGAAGTTTGTGGTCTATTCTGACCATAATAGCCTGGCCTATATTTTCTCTCAAAGGGATATCAATTTGAGGCAGCACCGTTGGGTCGAGTACCTGCAGGGTTTTGATTTTGATATTGTCTAAACCCCTAGTAAGGGTAACGTGGTAGTTGATGCTTTGAGCAGAAAAGTACCAGTGCAGGCATTGAGGAAGTCCAGTGATGAATGGACTTTGATGGGGATCTTCACCCAGATGCATTTGGAGAGCAGGGAGCACAATGGAGGTACTTTATTGGCTAACATCCAGTTGACTCCGGCTCTTCTAGAGTTGATTTAGCGGGAGCAGCCTAGTGATGAGCTGTGTCAGTAATCTATGCAGTTTCTTTATGGTTGGGAGACTCCTTCGGGTTGGTCTTTGTCTTCCCAGAGGGTCTTGTGCTTCAAAGGCCGTGTTGTGGTGCCGTTGTCTCTGCGGAAGGTTGTGATGCAGGATGACCACCAATATCAGTGGGTCGTCCATCCTGGTATGACAAAGATGTATTATGATGTTCACCGTCAGTTCTAGTGGCTAGGTATGAGACGGGATATAGCTGACTTTGTATGCAGATGCTATACTTGCCAGTAGGTAAAAGCTGAGCATCAGAGACCATCTGGCGTACTCCAGCCATTACCCATTCCTACCTGGAAGTGGGAGGAGGTCTCTATGGACTTCATCATTGGGTTGCCTCGTACACCTCGAGGGAGGAATGCTATCTGGGTAGTGATTGACCGCTTAACCAAGTCAGCTCACTTTATTCCGATCAGAGATACAGCGAAGCTAGAGGATCTGGGCCGCTTGTATGTTCAGGAGGTAGTCCAACTTCATGGTGTGCCGTCGGTAGTTGTTTCTGACAGGGACCCCCGCTTTACATCTCGGTTTTGGGGAGGCCTCCAGAAGGCTTTGGTGTCGCAGATTAAGATGATCACGACATACCATCCTCAGACCGATGGCCAGACGGAGCGGGTGAATCAGATTCTGGAAGACATGTTCCGGTGTTAGATTTTGGAGGCTCATTGGATAGCCATTTGGGACTGGTCGAGTTTTCTTATAATAACAGTTACTAGTCTTCCATCAAAATGGAACCCTTTGAGGCGGTCTATGGCCGACCTTGTCGGTCTCCTCTGTGTTGGGCTGAGTTTGGCGAGACCTCACTCTTGGTACCAAGCGTTGTTCAGGAGACGTCTGAGAAGGTCAAACTAATTAGGCAGTGGTTGTTGACAGCTTAGAGTCGCCACAAGTCCTATGCAGATTAGAGGCGGCATGATCTTGAGTTTTCAGTGGGGGACAAAGTGTTCCTGAAAGTGGCCCCTCGCTTGGGTCACCGTCATTTGTGGAAGCAGGGAAAGCTGGCACCGAGGTATGTCAGACCTTTCGAGATTCTTGAGCAGATTGGTAAGGAGACATACAGGTTAGCTTTGCCCTCACCGTTGACATCGATTCATGACGTATTCCATGTCTCCCAACTAAAGAAGTAAAACCCCGATCCGTCGCATGTGCTGAATTGGGAGGAGCTGGAGATAGACTTCGACTTGTCTGTGGTTGAGCGACCAGTACATATAGTAGATTCTCAGGAAAAGGTGTTGCGTGGGAAGTCCATTCCTCTAGTCCGTATCCTTTGGCAGCATGGGAGTGATGAACATGAGACTTGGGAGTGGAAGTCATGGGTTGGGCAGGAGTACCCTTTTATATTCTCTGATCAGGCATTGAGTTGTCTTTCTGAGGGTGAAAAGTTTTCATGGTGGGGAGAATTGTCACGCCCGGACTTCGCTATGAGGTATGACTTTAATTTTAAATTTTTATTTCATGAGGTTTTTCGATTGCATATTTGATTATTGGTTTTGTGTGCGGTCTGAGCCTAAAATGAGACCTTTACTGTGGCGCTGATGAATGCGCATTTGCTCTACACCACTCGGTGTGTGGGCAGAGCACGAGCGTAGCTGCGTGGCCTTGCCTTTTTAGCATGCGGCGCTCACTACGTGAATGTTCTTTTGCTCTAAGATTAACTTCAGCTTCAAAGTATTATTACTATTATTAATTTATTGCTATTATTATTAATTTTTATTATGATTATGTTGTTATTATTATTATTATTTTTATTATTGTTATGATGATATCATTATTGTTATTATTGCTAATAATATGATTATTTTTATTGATTATTATGTTATTAGTATTATTATTACTATTTATATTATTATTATTATTATTATTATGACATTAATATAATTATGTTTTTTTATTTAGTTTGTTAACCACCCCCCTCTTCCTCCAAAACCCTAGCCGCCACCCAACCTTTCATTTTATTTTTAATTTTAATTTTTTATTTTTCTCTCCTCTTACTTCCTCCCCACGTTTTTTCCTCTCCCGTTTTTTCCTTCCTTCTTTTTCTTCCCTCCTTCTCCTCTCCCTCACCCGCCACAATCTCTCCCCAGTTCCCCCTCCCTCACCCGCAACGCCTCCCCCTTCTTTCCCTTCTTCTCTTCTTCTCCTTCCCATTCTCTTCTTCTTCTTCTTATCCTTCCTTTTTTCCCTCCTCCTCTCCTTCGCTGGACAGTGCTGCTACGCCCCCTCCCTGTTTGCCACGCCCTCCTAGTAGACCACCGCACCCCTTCCAGCAGCCACCAGTAGACTGCCGGACCCCGTTCACCAGCAGATCGCCACACTCCCTCCTCCTCTTCTCCACTGGATGGTGTCACCGCACCACCCTTCTTGGCAGCTCTCCGCCGCACCTCCCTGCTTGGTCGGCCTCCCCTTCTCCTCTGCCGGCAAGATTGTGATTTTCTTTTTTGTTTATTTATTTTATTTTATTCTATTTTATCTAATACGATATTAACATTTTATTTTGTTATTATTATTATGTTAATAATACTATTATCATTATTATAATATTATAGTTATTATTATTGTATTATTATTATGTTATTATTATTACTTTATTATTGTTATTATTATTATTATTATTATCATGTTAATATTATTATGTTATTATTTTTATTATTATGTTATTATTATTATTATTATGCTATTTATATTACTATTATTATTTTTACATTATTATTATTATTTATATTATTATTATTATTATGTTAACATTATCATTGAACCTGTTTAACAGCCTGCTGTTTTAGGACCTGTTTGATGGCTCGATACGGTGCGGTCGTTGTGCAACAGGAGTTTCGCGCTGTGTCGTTTCACGCGCCTGTTGAGGTAGGTGGTTTCACATGCTTAGGGTGTTTGATCATTTGGTCTGCTGGTTGATTAATTTAATATTTCTTTTATTTAAATACTGCTATGAGTTGTCGGTTGGACTGGTAGAGCTTGGGTTTTACTTTTGTTAGTGGATTTTCTAGATTGCTAGGTTTATACTGTGTTGTGCCTTGGTTTTTGAATGAATGCAGCAATTAAAATTGATCCTGGTTACTGTCTTAGTGTGCATCAGAGTGGGTTCTACACTGTTGGGTGTGTTGTTTTATTTTCTTAAAACTTATAAAACCAGTTTTCCAAAAGTCTAATAAACTTTAATTTGATCTTCAGAATTCCGTATCTCTTGCATGTTTTGTGGTTCTATGTTGTCGTTGTGTCTTGACCATGATGAGTAGTGTGAACTTAGAATAATGAGCACAAAAGGGGAAGCCTGGGTATTAGGTGGGCGGAATAGACTAGCGTGCTAGTGATACGGGAGAGGCCTCGTCCCAGTTTCACTTAGCGGGATTGACACTTACAATACTAACTAAACATTTGATGATGACTAGAGACCACTAAGGTAGGAGGTGTTTCTCTGCCGGAGGCTCGTGCACGAGAAATGCATGGTATGGTTCACCAAGACATGAGGTTATAGAGTCCCACAAAGCTTCAGTACCTAGGGCCTCTCCCACTTTTGTTGCTCCTGTGCGATTATATACTCATCACTAGTTGATTGGTGACTCCTGTGGTTTCAAAAGGGTAAGAATGTTTCATTTTCTTTCAAATTAAAAAAGAAAAACAATCCCTTTTTCCTATTTTGAAACTATCTTCCTTTCTTTAAAAAAAATTGTTTACATCAAGATGTTAGTGCATTTATTTACTTTCCCTAAAATTTGAACCTTTGTGCTGCTTTGGTCATCTAACCCTTTTCATGCGAAATCTTTTCTTTGGTGCCAACCTATTGAGCGTTTCTCACACCCTACTTACACCTTTGGGTGTAAGTAGATCTGATTATGTCTGATTCAGGTAAATGCCAAGGTTTTGAGCATGGTGGCCCGAGTTGTTAGTTGACTCATCAGACTTGGCGTGGGTGGCGGAGGCCTGACAGGGGTATTCCTCCACCCGGTGACTGTTGCTGCTTTGGTTTTTGATTACCTTGTGGCAGTTGGTTGTGTTTGGGTGGTAGTTTTCCTTTTTTTGAGACTCGTTTGGGCTATTTTGTTAAACTTGTGGTTGAAATTTTGATTTCAGATTTCAGTTTACTTGTGGGTTGTTTCTGGTTGTTGTACGGGTAAATCTTTCCCAAAAACTATAAATTTATACCCGAGCACTTGTGCCAGCCCGTGGGGATCGGGAACACCCTTCGTGCCTTGCCGCTGGCAAGGTCGGGTGTCGAGTGGATGGCGACCTGATTCAGTTCGTGACATAAATCATTATATTTCATCAATGGAATGATAATCATAAACAATCTCAATAAATAATGATATTTTATGAATAAACTCTTAGCACCTTGGTAACATTGATACAAAATCCCCATGAAAGAATAACATAACATTAATATTATAATATCATTAAAATAACCATATTAAATATATAACATCTTAATGGTGTAGTATATACACCTCATAAAATAATTATGGTACATAACGTAACATGTGTCTCAAAGAAATATAATTGAGACAAAATTCTGTAACCGCTTTGTTATCATTGAAACCGTAACCCCTTGAATGAGATATAATGAAATTTATGTGTAAATAACAAAATTTTTATGTATAAGAATAATAATTTACATTCATGGAAATTTCATACAACACATATAATAAAGATTTAGTGAATATAGCATGTGTCTCACAAAAGTAAAAAGTGAGACTGAAATCCATTACTACTTAAGTAGCTTTTGAATCTTGAGATACTTGACAGAATAACATAAAATTAAAAATTTAATATCTTAATATAAATGATATTAATTAAATTACATTTCATAGGTCATTATATACATGAAATAAAATAAATGAGTGGTGATTGTAGAATAAGTCTCACAGAAATAAACGTGTGATTTTAAATCCCCTTACATTAAGTCTTGAAGTATGTTGTACTCTATCAGTCATAATATTAAATAAACAAATTTATTATAAATATATAAAATAACTATATTAATATTTATAATATTATATATGACTTACTTATGACATTATATAATTCATTTATTAATAATTCCATGCCAATGTAATTTTTTAAGTAATAACTGCTTTGTTTTTTATATATGTTTCTATTTTTTATATTTTAGTCATATTACATTAATAATGATTTAATGATATTAATAAATATTAAAATTAAATAAATATCATATATATTTATTGTATATGTATTTATAATAATTTATAAAATACAAAAATAGAAAATGAAATACACTATTCATGGAGACGATAGGCTATACGTACGCATAAACATTGTTTCCATTTTTTAATATTGAAATAAAGTAAATGATATAAAATATTATAATTAAAGAATAATTTTTATGTAATATATATCAGATATATTTATTAAACTCATCCTTAATACATTCCATGTAATTCATGAATGAATCACATTACTTCGAGAGGTGGTAGTTCATTGTACACACGAACGACGTTATCATATTCTGATGAAATTTAAGGTATGAAGGTATGTATTATATAACAATTATAAAAGAATAAATACATCATAAATCTCATATATATAACATGTAAAAAATATTTAAATAACTCTTCCCATCATTTAAAGGTAGTAATTGAAAAACGAATGACATTGGTTCATGAAGTGCTAGTTTGTCATATGGATGAATGATGATTTTGTAACCTATTTGATGCAAGTGTGTGGTTTTAGGTTGGGATATCAAAAGAAAAAAATAAGTATAAATAATATAATTGCGTTATTTTTTAATCAACATATAAAAACCTTAAGGGGTTTGAGGGAGAAATAAAACAAAAACATTTGTTGATGAACGTTACTTCTTCCTTAAGTATATCCTTTTGGTTGAAAAATAGGAAGTCCTTGGTTGTATTTAAACCCAAATTAAGGATTATATGATATGAGAAAATAATTTTTGAAGTTATTTGGGATGATATTGGTTGATAAAAATATATTGATATGTGTGAATAGAGGAAGATAATGGAGGCCTTTTAAAAGAGTGGTTAGTGGAAAACTAGTGAATTTTTGAAAGAGGGAATTCAACTCATGTTTTTTCCATGTAAAGTGGATCTAAGAAAATAAAAAACTAAATTATATATAGGATAAGTTAAAAATATTTACAAAAAACAGGTTTTGGAAATGTAACTCATTCATTTTATACTTAATTTTAATTTTTAGTCCCTTACTAAACTTGTTTTTTCTCTTCATCACTTTGATTAATTTTAAATGTTTTGACTAAAAAGTTTTGTTAAAAATTAAGTTTAGATTATTAGAAATTATAAAATATTATTATTCCATTTATTTAATATATTTCTATAAATTCAATTCACTTAATTTTCATAAATTAATTTAAAATTAATCCCACGGACGGGACAGAAACAACCGGTTTTTATAGTGATAAAGTTAAAACATTTGAAATGATTTTATAACAAATTACATTGTGAAATTGATTAAAATGAAATAAATTAGATTAATTGATGTATAATATATCAAATTATACTTCACAACTAATTTAAAATATAATATAACTATATAAATAAATCATAAAAAAATTTGTTTTGAATTAAAAATCATGTTTTTTCACTATTCATCAAAAAAGGAATCTTCTTCGAAAAATCCAAAAAATCACCTGAAGGTCATTTTAACATTATTATTCAAAAAATTATGTTTATTTTTTTATATAGTTTATAAATGTGTCTAAAAATTATATTTAATATATGTGCACCATTAAATTGCATTAAAAATTCCTTTTAGAAAAATACATATTTTTTATATATCAAATTGGATTTATTCTTACCTCATTTATAAAAAATAAATAAGTTTAATGTTAAATATTGTATTGAACATAATATATATAATTCATTAAAATAATTATTCAAAATGTTTTTATTTAATTTATTGAGCTAAAATATATTTCTGTATGGAAAAATATTTTTTCTAGAAATGGAATTTCATCATTTTCAAATAGTTATTACATTAATTTATAAATAATTGGTTACAAAAGAATATATTTTGTAAACATGCATCAAAAAATATGAGAAACTAGTTTTAAGGTTTTGATTAGGAATTATTGTGCAGGAACAATTGATTTGATTCTAATATCATGGGCCTTGGATAAAAACATTATTTGTTTCCTTGTGTATATTTCAGTTGTTTGGGTTGTAATTATTTTTTTATTTTTCTATTTTATGAGGATAACATGTTTTTATGGGCCCCATAATTGACAAAATCATGTATATAGAGGTATATTTAGATAATTAGTTTTATCTATTGAACTTAATATGAGTAACTATTTTTCTAGAACAGGGATTTTCTAAGACATAAATATTTGGATGGTTTTCATATTATAAAATAATTATTTGTGTAATTCCTTAGAAACCTTCAAAATTAAATAATTTTAACCTATATGAACCACTCTACATATAACTCTCAAGTTATAATCCATGTTTAATCCTATTAGTGATATAGAGTGGATTGATATTTCTTGATTACTGTATGCATAACCAGTGGGAACTTTGATATTCTATATTGTTTGTACTATATTGTACATTTCACAATAAGTGGGAGTTGTTAGTAGTTATAAAAAAAATATAGCATGGAAGAAATAGATCATAGTAAATAGTATCAATTTGATAAATCACAGATACATATAATACCACATTTTTTTGGTGGATTAAAATTTACTATCACATGGTACATTAGTTCAGAATTTATAACTGATTTTGACCAAAGGATATGAACTAATGGTTATGTTATTAATCATGTGTGTGTGGGGGGGGGGTGTTTGACATTTAAAATTATTTTACTATATTTTTTGGATTTTCCCAAGACTGTGAATCTGTACATGAATATTTCAATTATTATAAATAATTGATTTGGATAAAAAGTTTTTAGGAGAATACGAACCAAAGAAAGAATTAGTTTATAATATTTTTTTATAGTCATAACACCTTGAACATTTCTAGGAATCATTTATTTCATTATAGGATTAATAACATTAGAGAATAATAACACTTTTTTGAGATATAGTATAATAATTAAGTGTAAAAAAGAATAAAAATAACACTAAATAAAATATGGATGATTTTATTGATTAATGAAATGAACTTTGATACTTTCAGATTTTATATATCCTTGTATTTATATATAGATAAATGGGAATCTAGGTATGGTATATAAGAAGGTTGTATAGAGATGTTATTGTCTCTTAATTAACTAATTTTGTCGGTGATATGATTGGAGACCCATTTCTTTTTCATATGAGCAAGGTGGGGCTAGCATCATCTTATGTAATGTGAGTTCTGCTAGTGAATTTGATGTCAATATGAATAAAACAATCTATTGGTTTTTATACTTTATTGTGTGGTATTTTGGGAGGTTTGTTCTATATTATTAAAGAGAGAGAAATTAAATGGGTATTAACTTTATATTAGTAATGTAGAGTCTCTCTAAAATTTTAACCAGAACTATCCTTTAATTCTATGTTGGATTTATACCCCTCTTTATTTGGTGGTTTTCCATGTTATATCATGTATTCAGATTTTATGTTTTTTGTTAATTTATTTTTATACATACTTTATCACCACACTAGTCGGTCATTAATTTTTTTGTCCCAACTCCATGTTCTCCTAGAGTGAGGCATGAAATTAAAAAGTGAAATAATCAATAGAGTGAGGAAATTTTGTTTTAATATGTTATATATAATCAATGTAATATTTTTTGGTTGTAATAAAAAAGAAAGAATTAGTGTTAGTATAATACTCAAAGGGTCACTGATATATGTTTATTTTATGTTATTTATATATTTATTATAGATAATTCCAATAGAGAGGGGTAAAATCTTTTAAATTTAGATAAAATTTTCTACGAAATACAGTTAGCACATAGAAAGTTTTAAATCTGAACCAAAATTTGTGAGAGGTGTGTGAGGGATTCCATCACTAGGGTTTGTTGTTACCTTATAATTGTATCAATTATCCTGGATCTCAAATGAAAATTTTCATCCTATTTTTTAATGGGGGTATAACTCACATGATTAGTGCTCAGTTTTCATAATTATTTGTGAAAACTAATGGGTTTAGAAAGAATTTTTATAATTATGAAATTATTTTATATCCCTTTTTTTTTATAAATTCATCTCTTTACTCTCCCCCATTTCATTCAACTTGGACCATCACTTTAGTACAGCCTTATATCATTTTATTCCTTGGTCTTGTACCATGTGTTTAATGGGATTCCTTCAAGGTAAGTTTTTATTTTCTCAAGATTTATCGTACTCTTTTCTTTTCCTCCAACAAATCTCCATTTCTTATAAACTTTATAACATTATCAATCCATGTGGGTGAAACTAGTGTTGCGGATTTTTTATGTAAATTCATGAAATTTTAGGATTGTGAGGTTCACGTTTCCAATATTCTTGTAATATTTTATGGATTGAAATTGTTTCTACATATTTCTAGATAGGTGTATTGACATATTGGGTCATAATTTTAACCTAAATTTAGTTCCATAGTTTCCTTTGAATTTGTTGATAAAATAGGTTTGAAATAGTTTTATGTGGGATTTTACATATATAACCCTTTCTATAGATAGAGTTTTATAAAAAATTGTTATTTCTTATGATTTTCATTAAAAAATTAGTTTTATATTGGAAAAGTGTATGAAAAAACAAAATCAAATGAAAATTTGATTCCAAATGAGGTTATAAAGTGATATTTAACAAATACCTCAAATTTTAAGATATATGATTTGATGGGATCTAACTTTTTGGGATATTAATTATGATGTTTAATATTATATATTGGTCACACATAAGATACCTTGGGTGTGTTTGGTAACTATATGGCTGCTACTATATTAATCTATATAGACTACCCAGGGGTCACTTTTTATGACACCTGGAGAGTTTCTAGGTTGTGTTAATTTTTTTGGATCACATATTTGGAATTGTGTTCGATTAGCATGTCTTATTTACATTTTGAATTATATAGGTCTACATTCTAAAATATTTCATATATATTCATCTCGTTCAGATATGTTATTATTTAATGAAATTTTTTATGTTTTTTGATACTATTATGTTCTATTTACCCTGCATTGTGTTTATTTTATCTCTTATTTTAATATGAAGATGGGATTTTATTTAATAAAACAAGAGGATTTATAAATCATTGTTTTCAAATGACAATTCACTATAAATAATGTTTCCATTATTGAACTAATGGTTTGGAAAGTTAAATACATTTCTTATATTCATGGTGGTATCTTACTATTCTTTTCCAGGAACCCTATAAACAAATTTGGTAATATGAAAACATGGTTAGGTATTATATAATGTAAAGAAAAAGGATCACTAGTACAAAAACCTTTTTTTACGTCATTTTTTTTTCTTTTTAACGTCGGTTTTTAGGCGACGTTATTGTGAGTGACGTTAAAAATATGATTTTTACGTCGGTTATTTAATAACTGATGTAAAAAATGGGTTAATATAGTTTTTAACGCCGGTTTTTAAAAACCAGACGTGAAATACATTCTGGAAATGGCGATAAGAAGCCATTTTTACGTCAGTTATTGAAAAACCGACGTTATAATTCATTTTTTACGTCAGTTATTTAATAACCGAAGTTAAAAGTAATTTTTAAAGTCGGTTATCAAATAACCGATGTAAAAAATGTTTACTATCTTGTATAAAATTTTATTAGCTTTCATTTGACAAGTCATATAGCTCAAACGGATTTACGGATCAAAAGTTACGACCATCCAAAGTTTGATATTTTTTTCGAGGAAAGATTGAATGAGCCAACTGTTGCTTCATATTAGAAGGAATTTTTGAATCCGTAGGGGGATTTTTAGTTTTATCATGATATAAAGAATCATCCATAATTATAATAAATTAACAATCATTAAACGATATATCAATTAAGAAAACTACTCATAGAAAATATAAATCATGGGAAAATAATTACAAATACCTTGACGAGGTCGCGGAAATAAGAAATTGTTGATTCATGTTGAAGATAAAAGAAGTTGATTCGGTGGAACGATGATGGTTGAATGAAATGATCATAAAATGGTATATCAATTAAGAAAACAAATCATAAAAACCATAAACCATGGATGTATGATTAAATATACCTTGACGAGATCGCAGAAAGAAGAAATAATTGATTCACGTTCGAGAGAAAAAGAGTCGATTTGGGGGAATGATAATGGTTGAAATAAAGGATCATAAAATTATGATGGGTATATAATGGAAACATATAATTGTGATTCTATGAGAAAACGCGGTATTAAAAATTTTAGGCAGCAATTCAAATTTTCTATGCCGCGATGTAAAAAAATTAAAATTTCGTGTTCGCAGGATATTAAAATATTCATTCACGTCTATTTTATGATAACCAACGTGAAAAGATATTAAAATTTTCACTTATTTTTCACATCGGTTATTATAAAACTGTTGTGAAAAATCAATATTTATCACTCTTTCACGTCGGTTATTAAATAACCGACGTGAAAAATCGATTTTCATGACTTTTTCATGTCGGTTATTTAATCACCGACATCAAAAGGTATTTTTCTTGTCGGTTCTTTAATAACCGACGTCAAAAAAGTTTAAAATAATGTAGTATATTTTCCAAGATTTAATTTGACAGGTCACAGAGCTCAAAGGAAGTTACGGATTAAGAGTTATGGTCTTCAGAAGTTGGACATCCTTAAGACATCGTTTAGAGATGATCAACTTCTGAAATCCAAAACCTTTAATCCGTAACTCCGTTTGAGCTCCATGACCTATCAAATTAAAGCTTGAGAAATGAACTACATTTTTGTAAACATTTTTCAGGTCGGTTATTAAATAACCGACGTGAAAAGTTCATGAAAATCAATTTTTCACGTCGGTTATTTAATAACCGATGTGAAATATCAATGTACATCACTTTTCCATGTCAGTTATTAAATAACCGACATGAAAAATCCTTTTCCAGGAAAATATATGAAAATTTTCACTTATTTTTCATGTCAATTATTAAATAACCGATGTGAAAAATTTATTTTTCATGACTTTTACACATCAGTTATTTAATAACCGACGTGAAAAATGTTTACAAAAATGTATTTCATTTCTCAAGATTTAATTTGACAGGTCACTAAGCTCAAACAGAGTTACTGATTAAAAGTTATGGCCTTCAGAAGATGGATATCCTTAAGACATCGTTTAGAGATGATCATCTTCTGAAAGCCATAACTTTTAATCTGTAACTCCGTTTGAGCTTTGTGACCTGTCAAATTAAAGCTTGAAAAATGAACTACATTTTTGTAAACATTTTTCACGTCTATTATTAAATAAAAGACGTCAAAAGTCTTGAAATTAAAATTTTCATGTCTGTTATTTGATAACCGACCTGAAAAATAAGTGAAAATTTTAATATATTTTCCTGGAAAAGGATTTTTCACGTCGGTTATTTAATAACCGATGTGGAAAAGTAATGTATGTTGATTTTTCATGTCAGTTATATAATAACCGATGTCAAAAATCAGATAAAATGGATTTTTAACATCAGTTCTTATATAAACGACGTGAAAAATCAGAGAAAATGTATTTTTACGTCTGTTATATAATAACCGACGTGAAAAATCGATTTTTAGATATTTTCACGTTGGTTCTAAAAAACTGACATGAAAAATGGTAACGTAAAGAAATGTTTTTGTACTAGTGGATAAAATAAATATCTCATAGATGTGATACTTCAAAATCTCATCATCCTTCTTAGAGTGTGAATAACATTGATAATGAGTCTCATAATAGTATATCAATTATATATTTTGGGGATACTAAATTAATGGATTGTATTTTGGTTATGAATTTTCCTAACAGACCATGAATCTATTTCAGGGATTTTGTGAACTCTTGTAAAGATGAGTCTTGTTTTCTATTTTCATTGAGTATTTTGGGTAGGGTAGTTAATTTATTTATTAGAACTCTATTTTTTAACTTATTCATACATGTGTTTTTTATAGCCTTAAGCATCCAACATATGATAAATTCATGCCAAAATTTGTTATATAATACTTTTTATGGTTATTTAGACCATTTATTGTGAAATATTTCTCCCATGGTCAGTTGTGAGGCCCTGGTGTTAGTCACCAGCCCAAGGAAATCGAGAATGAATATGGGGAGTCATGACAGGCTTAGTTATGTGATGGTCTTTTTTTATCAAGATTATTCATTAGAAAGTATTGTATCCTTACTCTTTTTAGGAGGATTAATTGTAGTTTGGAGATAAGACCATCAGATCATGAGTTGTTAGTGTATAGAATGTTTTTCCCTCTCTTCTGTATTTCAATTAATAAGATACCATGGGTATTTGGGAGTCGTTTTTTTAATTTTGGCTTTCTTTTTTATTTCTTTGATGAAAATTTTCTTTTTAGATTTGATTACAGGTTTTATGAATAAAGTGTGGGGTTTTTTTTAAATTTTGAGCTTCTCAGTGAGACAATGTAGGAAATTAATAGCATATAGTTTTGGGTCATGGTTAAGAGATGTTTTGAGAAAACATTGTGATTGGGTTTCTAACTCATTTTAATGGGTCAAAATAGTTGGTTCTCCATCTTCCTAACAATGAATCCACATGGTTCACAATGAGGGAATTATATAAGTTTCAATGACTTCACCTTTTTTCTGAATTTATGATATCGCGGTTGTTACTTTTTAATAGTAATTTAATGGGTTTCTGTGATAAAATTAAATTCATATGAAATAAAATTTTGTTTTAATTATGTTTTATTCCTTCTTTTTTCCACCTCTTGCCACATAAGAAGGACATTATTCATTATAATTAAGTATATTTAGATAATAAATCATTGTAAAATCCTCCAATGGATCACCATATTTATGAGTCAATTATATTGACCGTATAATTACTAGGGAATGAAAGTGAGCTAAGTCATTATGGGAGGGTAGATAACTCTAATCAAGATCTAAATTTTAGATGGATATGATGGGTGGAATACCAATTAAATTATTAGTTTTATTTAACTTATTCCATGGGTAATGGGAATTTGGTGTACTATTGGAGAGAAAATCATTCAACTCCTGCAGTGAGGGAATCAAATAAGTAATAACCACTAATGATCCTTTTTTTGAATTTCATCCAGAATTGTGGGAGGTATATTAAAAGCAATTTTAACCAATTTTATATCACATAATCTATTGTGGATAATATTTTATGTGGGGGGGGGGGGCATTGGTTGACTGGTCTCCATCTCTCGGTGGTTTCATTTATTTCAAGATGAATCGTGTCCTTCCTCTAAACTTGAGGCATGATGTGATGACTGGTGGGAACCGCTCAATCTAGATTGTACATCTTAGGGATAAAATATGGTTTCATGATATGTAACTCCAATATATTTTTCCCTATGTGGGATGATAAATTAGTGATTCTGTGTACAGGTGCCTTACCTACTATGTTATTACAATTTATTATTAGATACATGTTGTTTTATTTCACAATATTAGATTTTCATATGAAAGTTGAATAATATTTCAATGGATTTTATAGTTTTCTTCCATTAGTAACTTATAAGGTTGAATCAAATATTCTTGATTATTGAATGGATGATGAAATCAACCCATTTAATTCACATTAAGGAATTGGTGAATGGAGGGGAACATAAACCCTTATATTATTGTGTGACCATGAAGCTTCATAGTTTCCCTTCAACCATCATATCTGAGCGAGACCCATAGATCACTTGTCAGTTTTTGAAATCTATTCGATGGGTATTTTCTTCTCACTAAAATTTGATTTTTATATGCCATCTACATATGGATGGTAAAACTTATCAGCCATTCTATATTCTTAAAGATATGCTTCAAATATGTTTTCTTTACATATGAATCTCTTGGGATAATAATTTTCTATCAGTTAAATTTTTTGATAAAAAAATTATTAGACATCGATCAAGATGGATCTATAAAAATATTTGTATGAATAGTTGTGTCAATCCCATCATTATTGGATAGACGTGGGTCAAAACTCATTGGTGGGAAAAAGCATCATCTTGAAGAAGTTAAATTAGATCCAGATCATCCAAAAAATATTTGAGATAGTTTAGTGTCATCCAAAATCTTATGATGATCATTGTATTCTTACATTGAAATTTCTTATAGCTAATCAAACCCATCTCAAGGGGTCTCCCCAGTCAGGACACCCTCAATTCAGAATGAAGTGTAAGTTGTGTAGTGATATATCAAACCTATTAATATTAGGGAGAATCTAAGTAAGGTTTCATAACAGATAAATCAACCATTTAAATTAATTTATATTCATGACACATTCTATGTTCATCAGTATTAGAAGTATCATATGTACCGGTCTCATGTTATAGAGTGGTTGGATTTTAATTTATATCCTGAAACCAATCTGATAAAGTATATTATTTATATCATGGCCTATCACCATGAAATATTGAAAGAAAAATTGATTCCATTAGTACATTTGCTATGGAATAAGGGTTGATATTTCCATGACACATAATAGAGATAATCCTTGGTTAGGGATAAATGGTCTCACTTTTATTAAGTTCATACAACTGATTACTTTTGGAGGAAAGAACCTAGAAATTTTTGGAAAATTATTTCACCCAATAGGCAACCATAATGTGATTATCTAATGATTTTATTTTATTTATGTTATTATAATTGTCTTTTTATTTTAGAAGTCAAAATTGTAAAAATTTAGGAATATAGATCAATGTATACAGTTGGAACACGATTAGAGCTAACCATGAACCGGCTCAGGCGATTAGGGAGTAGGGGATTCCAATTCAATTTATAATGTTTCTCTTACGGTTATTTAATATCATGTGATTTCCGGAGTAACTGTACAATATGTCTTGCAAAGTATGAGTGATCTGTAAAATTTGGAAATATGTTTTCCTAAATGTGTTTCCAAACCATATGTTCTACCAAGAATTTATATAATCATGAAAAAAAATTATTCCATTGTTTTATTTAACTATTCCTCTCCCGCTCGAACAAATTTCTTTCATATCAATCCTCATAAACCATATATCATTCCTTTTTTAATTTTATGGTGATATCTCTTCAGTTTAGGTGGATTTCATTAATGTTAGTTGTGATTTTATACAGATTTTACCCCATTTCTCTTGTTCTTTTATTATTATCCATTTTATATAATATTTAGAAGTATATCTATTTAGTAGAGGATAAGGTTTGGAATTTTTTTATGGAATTTCATTAATTTCTACATTTGAGAGGATCCCTCGGCCTCTATTATTTTAATATTTTGTGAAAGCGATGAGATTATTAAAAGTTTGATGTAGGTGTCTCAATATATTGGGTATTAATTTTGGTATACCTTTTGTTCATGCGTTTTATTTAGTTTTATTTATAAATTATTCTTGAAAATTTTCATTTCAGGATGATAAGTATATACTTCTTATAATATTGTATTATGTTATAAATATAATTATTTCACTTGGATTTAAATATAAATTTAAGTTAATTCCTATGAAATGTTTTTTAAAATATTTCAACGGGAAATTTTATCCAATATGAGTCTGTAAAGGGGGTTCCCAAAAATAAATATCACTTTTGATTATATGACATTATAAGATTTCATTGATGTTTGTGGATATTGATAATGATGTTGGATATTTATTATGGGTTAAAAATTGGAGACCTTTAGTCTATGAAGGTAACCAGATAATTGTACCTCTAGAATTTGGTATGGAATATATATGGATGTTTTTTTGAGACCATGAGAGACACTATATTATGTTATATTATGAGGATCGAAAAGGATAACATTTGTTATATGAGCAATTACTTATTACCATTTTAATCCTATAGGTCATAGTTCCCGCAAGATTCATATATGTTGATCTTTTTTGGATGTTTTATTATATTATTACCATTTAATGATGGAATTTTGTGACATAGTTATGTTATATTAAACCTATCCATGGTTATATTTATGTCTAATTTAATAATGACTATTTTTTTATTTTATTAATACTAAGTGATTTATAAAATATTTTTTTCAAATGAAAATGAATTCTAAATGTTGTTTTGAAAATATAAATAATGGTTTTGAAATTAGAAGGCATTAAATAGATTCTTAGTAGTATACTACTGGACTTTTACTCACAGTATGAATATTACATTAGGAAAATATAGACTTCATTATCTTTTATAGAAAAGTGAAGGGTGTGATATCTTAGAGTGATGATCCTTTAGACTATTTTCATCCATCTTGGGGTGTGATAAGTAGTGACCCTGAGTCAACAAAGTTATCTTGGTTGTATTATTTTTGGATCCTATATTAATTTATTGGATTTTGGTTATATGATGGGATAACCTGCCTTAGATCTATTTTGAGGCTTAGTATACACTTATTATGATGTAAATCATTTTGTGATATTTATAGAGTATGTTAGAAATGGTTTTCATTTCAATTACATACTCTCTTTTTGGATTGTTATTATCATTAATTATATTTATTTTTTGGATCATACATCCATATAATGGATGAGTTATCCTAGAATATTAGAAGGAATCCATATAATGGTTATTTAGATCATTGATAGTGAAATAGTTATCACTTGTTAAATTGTGATACCTTAGTTCTAGCCACCATCCTATGGTGACTGGAAACTCAATTAAAGACTTATGTCTGACTAGGAAATGTGATGGGTCATGTTTCTTGAGTTCGGTTCATTATAGGGGATTAGAACCAAAATTAAGATACATGAAAAATATTACAATGAAGTGATTTATATTGTATATCATTGAATTTGTGTTTTGTATTATGTGTGTTTCAAGTGAAATTGGGCTCAAGAAAATTAAACATTGGTGTTCTAAGCTATTGAACTGTTATAATAGATATGCATGAGCTATGAAAAAAATATTTCATTATATTATGCTCGATCATGATCGGAGATATGATATTTTAAAATAAATACATGCATGGAAAGAGATCCAAGAAATCTTGATCTGATGTCTAATTCGATAGTTGTAGTGATTGTAGTATTCTTGCGATCTGGAGGAATTATAAATACAAGATGAAACCAAAATTGAGATGCATTAGTGTAGTATACTAGTTCTAAAATGATATGATATAGTAATTCCTGTTAATATTCCATTGAAAAAGTTTTTTATAGATGAGTGGATAATAATGATTAAGTATTACACATGGGAAAATGATATCATGTTAGTTGATAATATGGGAAGATCAATTATTGTGTTTGGTTTTCATGGTGTCCCAATTTATATTCCATCTTATGCATTTTTTTCTATTATGGATTCTCTATAATTCATATTGCATGTATTGAGAATAAATGTATTTCTATTTATAATTATAATATCATCGCAGGAAAATTTACATGGTATTTTCCCCATTTAGAAAATATTTCCCCCATCAAGGTGGTATCTCTCCCATTTTTTATGTTATGAAATGATTTACTTATTGAGGATAGATTTTATTCTTTAACCATCCAATAGGAATTTATGCCAATAATATATTTATTATTAAAGAGTTCTCAATAAATTATTGGGTACAAAAAAATTCAATAAAATATTTAAATCTTTTGAAAAAAATTTTTATTTTGGATTTCATATTAAATCCAAAAAATCACATATATATTGAACAATGTAATGTATACCCAAATATAAATTTTAATAATGGGTTATTTAATAATAAATTACAATGAAAAAATTGAAAAACATTACTTCATTATGTTCATATAGTTTATTATACATGGTACATACAGAGTTATGACAGACATATTGTACATTTCTAGTGTTTCAGTCACCCATATATATTAGTGAGGGTGGTCAACAAGATATATAGATTTTTATTGAGACACTTTTCATGATTATAAATTAGAGTAAGACAACCCATGGGGGTAGGGTGAAGCTTGATTCATAAATTCTTGTAGGACTAGATATGAACTAGTAGGATGTATTGATATTTTAATTCTAGTATATAAGGATGTTTTGGATGTATTTATAGACTTTCATCATTGAAAAAATATTTATTGAGTCCTTGAGAGTTGATACAAACTAAGAGTTCTTTCCCATTTTTCATTGAGGTATGTTAATGATACATTATTCCCCTTATTTTATTAATTTTCAATTTTTTTTCACCCATGTTTATTTGTGATATGATAATTATGTTTAGATATTTTGATGATGGATTGAGGAATTTGATTGAGTCATAGGTGATTATATCATGCCAAATATATTTTTCATAGATTAAAAACTCATCTCTAATTTTCATGAGTAGCCTTGATGAGGTTGGTACTCATAGGAAACATAATATAATTATTGGAAATTACGATGGGTTATCATTAAGTTGGAATTTTAGGTATAATAATTCTCTATAGGGTAGAGATTGAAAGATCTATCAGAGGAGTGGTTCGTCTCCTCCTCTAAGGAGAATGATATCTTATAAGAGTTATAAATATATCAATCACGAGAAACTATAACTCAATTATGATAGGTCACCAAATGTGTGTAACTTTTCAAGAATTTTGGAAAAAATAGGGTCATTTTTTGGATCATTTCATTACAATAATATAGATGATGCTTGAGGAAAGATCAAGGGTCTAGAGAAGGCCAAGGAGAATTGCAGTGGGGTGGTAGTCAAAGATTCTTTGATCATTTAGAATGTGGAGTGTGTAATGGTCCCCTTATTTAGGGAAGTCATTGCTATTACGGTGATAACCCTCTGAGAAATATCATGGTATGATCTCAGTGCTGGGTATAGTTTTTGGTAAATTCTTTATAAACTCCTGATAATTATAGGATGGTATACTTGACTTTTTGGGGTTTGATTTTGAATATTTTCACACTAAAATCTATTTTATTTAATTTGGTTACTTATAATAATTAAAATATACAATATTGGTGGATGATAAAAGTTATCATATGGAATATCTATCAAAGATGTTAACTATTTGTAAAAACATAAGGGTGTGTTCTGTGAGTATTTGAAAATGTATACAAAGCATTATCATGATAATGGGTTATGAGAAAATATATGATTTCATAATATTATACAATTAATGTGTCATTGAAATACATGGGATGAATATATTGATTAGAGAGAAATCATACAAAAAATATTATTCAAAATGAGTGTCTTTCACATGATAAAACAATGATACTTATATCATTTTTAGAAAGTGGAATAAAAAGAATGATTTCTCAAGATCTAAATTTATATAGGTATATAAAATTCAATCCATTTTTAGAGAAATAAATTTATAGATATGGTAGAGGTAAGATAAATTTTCTTTACTCTTGTAATCTACTAGTTTTATGTTGTTTTACTAATAATTATTAGGATATCCACCAAAGATAGAGGTTGAATTCACGATTGATATTATGCTAAGTATATAACATGATATCAATTCCCCCATACATTATGGGTGTTTCATAACATTGAAATCTAGACGTTAAAATATATGAAATTGAGGTAAATAGATTCATTCACCCCATTATATCCACTTATCATGATCTTGTGTGGTTTCTAAATATTGACAAGGTATATTTATATTTGTTCATGGATTAAGAGATGATAAAAAAATAAAGGTCAAGAACCAATATAATCTTACTTATATAATTATATTGATGAAGAAATTGATGGGAGCAAGGAACTTCTCAATGATTGAGATGAGGTTAGGGTATCATAAATCATACTACTATTTGTTCTTATATAATTTCCTTTTGAATCCCTCCCACGAAGGAAATATCATGAGGTCCCATTCCTATTGGTTTAGAGCTCTATCCCTTCTTAGATCGATTTTCATTACAATGCTACTTCATCCTGTCCCTTCAGATTAAATGAATCTATAGTTCCCCATAAGATCTTGTTTTGAATGGTGGATTAGGTTCTACATATTTTTTTATTAGATATCATCACATGAGTATTGGGATCTCGTTTGAGGCTTTACACAAGTCAACATTGTGTGGAGTTGTAGTTTTCATGGGTATTTTTCTATGACTACTAGATTCTTCATAGACTAGTCTTACTCAAACAACCAAGATACCATAAAGAACATGATCCATCCTCACTACAAGAAAACCGCCGTTTAGCGGCAGTTTAAAAAACCGCTGCGAAACGCATTTTCGGGACGTCATTTCGCGGCAGTTTTAAGAATCGCCGCGAAAAAACCACCGCTAAACGAATTTTTTTTTTTTTTTTTTTTAATTTTATTTGAGGATTAGCAGCAGTTTTTTAAAAAACCGACGCAAAATAGCGGCAGTTTCGGTAAAACCGCTGCTAAATGAAATGAAAAAAAATAAAAAAACGTGAGAAACCCTGAAATCACTAAAACGACCATAACTTTTGATCCGGGCATCTGTTGAAGCGCCAAGACCAGTCAAATCGAAGATCATGAAGAGATCTAGATGCACATATAATCAAAACCGTGAGACGGTCTAAAGTGTGGAAGATATTATATTTTTAAGAAAGTTAAAAAAAGTTCTCCAACTTCAAATTGCCATAACTTTCACTCCGGGGTGTCCATTTGGGCTCTACCACATATCAAATCGAAGCCAGTGAAGAGAGATACGCACCGGTTCAAGAGAAGAAACCTTCTTTTGGGGTTTTCGACCCCAAAAACCCCTCCGAAGGCCTTTAAAACCCCATTTATGTCACCAGTGTCCCGTCGAACTTGTCTTGAAACAGACCTAACTTTCGATCCGTGTGTCAGTTTGGCCTCCTCCACCTGACAAATCATTGCTCGTTCCATGAGCTTCAGTTTGACTGGTCGTGACGCCCACATTCACTCCTAGATCATATGTTATGGACTTTTTAGTGGGTATTGGGTTTGTTATGTTTTTCAGTGTCTCGTTTCTAGCACCCATTCTCCATCATCTTTTTTTAAATGTCCATAACTTCCGATCCGTCTGTCCATTCAGACTCTTTCACCTTTCAGGTTGAAGAGCGTTTTAGGATCTTTGTTTTGACAGGTCGCGGATCTAAAACGGACTCTTGGATCATAAGTTATCTCCGTTAATGTGAGTCCAATGTTTTTGTCTCTTTATGACCGTTTTGACGGGTTTCAACAGTAGCTCCATTTATTACTGTTTATTTGGGTTTCCATGACTTTTTATCTTTATCAATGGTTTTTATGGGTTATTATGATGGTTATGTTGAATTATTAAGGAGTTTTCCAGAGTTGTCACAAGTTTTCATGCATTCTCATTTTTTCTAATGCCTTATTCTTCATATGCTTCTCCATCCCTTTTCACGCGTTTTCATGATTTTTCATCCCTTATCACGTCTTTTCATACTTTTTCATGTGTTTCTTTTATTATTTATTATTTATTATTTATAACATACATTAATTTATTTATTATCTATTATTTGTAACTGGTTATTTATTATTTATTATTTATATTTATTTATTAGTTATTTTTGTTTATTATTTATATTTATTTATTATTTAGTATTTATTATTTATATTTATTTATTATTTAGTATTTATATTTATTTATTATTTATTATTTATTATTTATATTTATATTTATTTATTATTTATTATTTATTATTTATATTTATTTATTATTTATTATTTTCTATTTATTATTTATTATTTATATTTATATTTATTTATTATTTATTATTTATTATTTACTATTTAATATTTATATTTATTTATTATTTATATTTATATTTATTTATTATTTATTATTTATTATTTATTATTTATTATGTATAATTATTTCTTATTTTTTATTTATTATTTATATTTATTTATTATTTATTATTTATTATTTATTATTTATTATTTATATTTATTTATTATTTATTTATATTTATTATTTATATTTATTTATTATTTATTATTTATTATTTATTATTTATATTTATATTTATTTATTATTTATTATTTATATTTATTTATTATTTATATTTATATTTATATTTAATTATTATTTATTATTTATATTTATTTATTATTTATATGTATATTTATTTATTATTTATTATTTATTTTTATTTATTATTTATATTTATTTATTATTTATTATTTTCTATTTATTATTTATTATTTACATTTATTTATTTTTTAATATTTAATATTTAATATTTATATTTATTTATTAGTTATTATTTATTATTTATTATTTATTATTTATTATTTATTTATTATTTATATTTATATTTATTTATTATTTATTATTTATTATTTATTTTTTATATTTATTTATTATTTATTAGTTATTATTTATTATTTATATTTATTTATTAATTATATTTATTTATTATTTATATTTATTTATTATTTATTATTTATATTTATTTATTATTTATTATTTTTATTTATTATTTATATTTATTTATTATTTATTATTTTCTATTTATTATTTATTATTTATATTTATTTATTATTTATTATTTATTATTTATTATTTATTACTTATATTTATTTATTATTTATTATTTATTATTTATATTTATTTATTATTTATATTTATATTTATTTACTATTTATTATTTATTATTTATATTTATTTATTATTTATTATTTATTATTTATATTTATTTATTATTTATACTTATTTATTATTTATACTTATTTATTATTTATTATTTATTATTTATTATTTATATTTATTTATTATTTATATTTATATTTATTTATTATTTATTATTTATTATTTATATTTATTTATTATTTATTTATTATTTATTATTTATATTTATTTATATTTATTTATTATTTATTATTTATATTTATTTATTATTTATTATTTTCTATTTATTATTTATTATTTATATTTATTTATTATTTATTATTTATTATTTATTATTTATTTATTATTTATTATTTTCTATTTATTATTTATTATTTATATTTATTTATTATTTATTATTTATTATTTATTATTTACTTATTATTTATTATTTATTATTTATATTTATTTATTATTTATATTTATTTATTATTTATTATTTATATTTATTTATTATTTATTATTTATTATTTAGTATTTATATTTATTTATTATTTATTATTTATATTTATTTATTATTTATTATTTATATTTATTTATTATTTATTATTTATATTTATTATTCCTTATTTATTATTTATTATTTATTATTTATTATTTATTATTTATTATTATTGAGTTTATATTTATTATTTATGTATTATTTGTTTTTTCAATTAATATATATATGTATATTAAATTCGGTTTATTAAACACATGGCGAGCTTGCTGGAGTGGTAAAGTTTTTGGAAAATATGCAAGAGGTTAGAGGTTCAAATGCCTTTTTTGCCGTAGTGCCTCTTTATGGTGGGATCCCAAGTTCACTTCCATATATTTCATTATACCGACCCAAAATAATCATCTTTCATATAGGGGTCTCTGGGTTCACCTAGTCACCATTGTGGGTTTTGGGATTCTTCAATTAAATAAAAATATTATTCGATGACTATTAATATTGGTTTATAAAATTATCTTATCACTAAATATAACTGTTAAATCTCCTTACACATCATTATTTTGTCACCCCTACCTATATGATGGTTCTAAATCTATGGTGTTTCATCTTTAACATCAGTCTCGGTTCCCTTTCCCCATTTCTTACATTCCCTAGATGTGTTTTCAGTGTGGTTGTCTTCTAGTATTTTTCAGTTTCATATAAATTTGTATTCTAGGTCCCCAAAACTCCTTATTTAATGGTAATTTCCTCATGTAGGGTTTTCTTCTATATTGATTGGCTATCACATCCATGTTGGGTAGTGAAAATGGGTGGTTTTTCTTTTGTTAATGAAGATGTAATTTCATATGGATGATGGTGGTTTCTTTAGGGGAGGCATAACCTCACATGTATCTAGTGAACCTCTTCTTCATCAGTTTATAGTTTTTGGCTTTATCTCTCCAATCTCCATGCAGCTCTTCATATAATGACTCATAATTTTCATATATAAATATACTATCTTATAAGATGAATATTCTTTACATAGAATGATTATCCCATCCATATTCATATAGGTCTAGTACCTTTGGAAACATTAATACATAAAAAACTAGTTCATAATTGAACTACATCATATCCCACTTAGTTATTCATTACTAGATCTTTTATTATACATATCGTACATAATACCAATCTGCACAACCTAGGAAATTGAAAGTCAAGATAATGTGATCCCTAATTCTTAGAAAGTGTAAAAAGGGAGATATCAATTATCAAATAAGCATAGCATGAGCATAAGGTTATGAGAACTTTAGTTTATCTTTTGAAATCTATTTCCTTTGTATCATAGATCATAATTATAAATCCTAGAATAAATCATCATAGTTCATAAGACATGAATCATAAATGAATCATAAGGCATGATCATGGAGAGAATAGAATTGGCATATGACATGTAATTATTGCATACACATAATTATAAAAAAAATTATTTCATAGATACCCACCAAGACATTCCAAACATATTAGGATTCGGAAAAGCACATATGTACCAGCTTTGAGATTTGGATAACCTCCCTTGTACCCTCTTTTAGTCTCCTGATAGCCTCGCATGTGCCCTTTAAGATAATATAACATTAATCATTACCTAGTGAATTGTAGGGAAATATATTTCCAAGGCATAAAATAATGATATTAATATATATTTTTTCCTCAATACCATAATCCCTTACTCAATATCATAAGCCACACAGAGAAATGAGTTTCATAAACATTTCATTGTAGAATAACCCAAAAAAGGAAGAGGTTTTCAAAAAATATTATAACCATAAACATAAACCATATAGGGAAATAATAATGATAGTTTCATTAGATCATAACACCTATAATGTTTAAGTAACATCCATGGAACTCATCTTATATAGAAAATTATTTTTAAATATCGTTTTGATCATTTTTTGTAGATAATAACCTTTCATTATTGAAATCAATTATTTAAAATCTAAAAATTTTAAAAATAGTAAGGAAGAAATTTTATTTCAAAAATTACAATTAAATTAATAAAGGAATCGTCAAATAATTGAGTGATAGTGATGGTAACAAATTCCTTTCATGACATAAAATTTAAAACAAAATATTCCTTTTATACATTTGTAAGAAAAATCATAAAGTACCTCATTTGAAAAAAAAGAACATTAATTTCATAACCATTTAATAAAAAGAAAAAAAAGTTTAAAATTGAATTTAAATAACAATAGTAGTTTATTAAATAACTTCTATAAAACATTTTTAGAAAACATTGATATATAATAAATAAATTTCGACCAAAGAGAGAAATAAAGTTGATTTTTATTAAAAATACATTTCCAGTTTCTCTATCACTTAAGGTGAGGAAAACTAAATAAAACAAGTATTTTCAAGAAATAATAAATGTATAATAATATTCACGAGTTCCATTATAGTTATATCATAATATTTCATCATAAAAAATATAATCATGAACAATCCCAATAAATATTGATAATGTAACATAAAACACTTACCACATTAGTAACTTTTAAATGATAAGTCAAATTAAATAAATAACCTTATACAAATTTGTTTATCCCATAATTTTATGGTAATAATCGTAAAATACATTCATGTAAAATGTATACCCCACAAAAAATAAATAGGTTGCTTATAAGGAATGGGTCCCACATAAATAAAAGTGATATGAAAATCCCTTAACTTGAGTACCACTTTCTTCGAAAGCATTCTAACCTCTTATTTACTAAATCTAAATTTAGTTAAATTCTATACCTGGTTAGTCCTGATAATTCTACATTAAAGAAGAATAAAATTAAAAAAAATAAAATAAAAATTGTGGAAATAAAATCCTAAAGAATATGGAAGAAAATTATTCTACAGAAGAAGAAATACCAAGAAAGGGAAAATCCCTTTATGGAAAGCCACTCCACATGGCGATCTAAAACTTTTTGAAGTTTCTACAGACTGAATATGTTTTTGGGATAAATATACTGGCTCTATCACCCAAAAAGGAAACCATATAATTTGTTTTGTGAGAGATACAATGATTTATGACCCCACAAATAAAGATACCCCATGAACTTTGTTGTTCGCCGGATGAGGTGGCATCACCAACACCAGTAAATGATAACCCCTGTTGACTAAATCCTTAGGCCTCCATAAAAGAAGATTTGTGAACCTCTATAGATGACAAAAAAGTTTAGCAGATGGTCCCTCAATTCCTCTATAAAAAGACCCTATGATGGAATGAAAAAAAGAGATCTAGAAAAGGGGGTGAAGCCTAGAGAAAAGTATATAGGGTGTGGGAGAAATCTCTCCCACACCCAAATAAATTCATAGAATCTATCCCATGAACTATTTGAAGGTGGGACATCATAAAATCCATCCCACTAATGGTATGTGGAAGCAATTCTATAGAATATTCTGTTTGAAGGAGTTTTCATTTGCAGAATTGTAGTCTCGTTTTATGACCCCGAAAACAAAAAAATAAATCCACAAAAAGAATAAAATCACTTAGTGGATGGACCCCTTATAGCCAAAATGTTTTATATGATCCTCTATAGACAACCATTTACAATCAATCCTTCACAAACTCTCCCCCATGAACAACCCTTGGTGTATTATCCTTTGTAGATGTTCCTATGCGGATGATTCCTCATGGACGACACTTCATAAGCAATCATTTGCACCCAGATCCTTCATGGAAAATGCTATGTGGATGGTCCAATGATGTTATCTATAGTTAATCATTGATACTAGTATAGGAGGTCCTTTTCATAGGAACTTAAATTGTAGGACCCCAAATTTTCATGACCCCATGACCTTAAATTTTATGGTATTAGTCCCTACAAAATGACAATAAACAATATTGTCATAGTCCCTGTAACATGACATTAAACTTTGATGACATCATCCAAGCTATGTGACTTTTAAATATATTATACCTTATATGAAAGTATTATCACACTCCCACTGAGGTAATCTCCTAGCTTTTCTTTCCTGTAGTGGAACACAATCTCTTATATACCTTTTATCGAGGTGTATTCAAGTAGATCACCAAATATGACTATCCTGGATATTAAAAAAAGAGAGGAAATGGACACATTGAATGTCCCATCTCTCTCCCTTTGGGCTTCAGTGCCTTCTATTAGTAGATGATATGTATTTTGTGATCTTCAGATCCACTGCCACATCTTTTTTCTCTCACCAATCATGACCCACATGGGGTAAAGGGTTGGCAGAAATCATGATATCGACATGAACCAATGTATGGTTTTTATCTGTAGATATAAGCCCCAACACAGATCCAAAGCATGCTAATCCAAGAAGGATTATGCCCTGATCAAATCCCCATATCTAGGAATCTCTCAAGAGTAATCCCCAATCATTATATCTTGATGGGCCTCCTCTAAAGTGTAAGTCTCAACTAAAACCAAACTACAATGGATTTGATTAATAACTTACTTGGATATGTCGGAATCCTTATTAATGTACAATATTGAAACCAAAATCACCAGAATGTTCTCTGGGACACATTACTCATAGGTTTATACCTATCCTAGAGACAATATCTTTTTTGGGTATATTTGGATGTCCTGAAGTAAGTCTCACACTCTCTTTACCAGGTAACCTTTTTCCGGGATGTCAAAGCTGCATGATGTTAAACTGAATGGTTGGTTCCTTGTAAAATGACCTTAAAAGGTAATTTTACTGTTGATGTGACACTGAATAGCATGGGTTCTAATAACTCTCATGGTTATGCATAGGAAGCCCATAATATGGGTTTGATCCCGACATCGAAACAACTTCTTTCCCCTTTGGATGCTGATAAAATCCACAGCTCCACCCCATATGGATTGAAGCCTGCATTTTCTTTGGTAATGAATAAATAATCCCTAACCTATCCATAAATGAAAACATTTATCGTGACCTCTGATATATAAATATCTTTCCATTAGTGGAAAACTTGAGATACTTATAGATGATTCTGAACCCGTGCGTAATCCTGATCAATTTTAGCTATAGGGGTAATCTGTGGACACATTCTTGGGAATGGAACAATGATTCAAGAACACATGAATGTAGCTTAAATATATAAGGTATTCCTAGAATAAGGGATATTTCAACCCAAAAGGGTGATAGAAACCCATGTTCGCATCCTCTTGACCAATGAGAGTTCTAAAGTGTTGTTGGCCAAATCATCCAATGAACACATGCCTTTGGAAATAAGGTCCATTAATAATGGATGTGAGAGTCGCTAGGTATTTTTTTCCATGAGAACAAAACCATTGGAGACCATTAAAATATGTTAGGCATGACATTAGTAATTTCACACAAGATAACCCCTTGTAATCAACCCACATAGACATAAATACTTAGTTATTGAAAATAGAATGGTAAAACTGATGTAAATGGAATATTTATTAAAACTAATTTAGAAGATAAAAATTTTGTACTACCCAATACCCAGAAGATGGTTCTTGTCATCGAATACAAATTTTTTATGGAAAATAAAAATTGTGAGCCTGCCGTGAAACCCAAACCAAGGTGGCAGTCTTACTCTACTACAGTCACTATTCACTTCAAAAAAAGGAAGAGGTCTGAGCAAGATAATCAATTATGTGTGTGGTCATGAGATTCTCATTTTATGGGGTTTGTCTATACTTTTCACATATATTGAAGGAATTATTTATAGATTACTTTAATCCAATGGAATCTGAGAAGTTATCACAGACACGCATGTCAACCAACACACAAGACAAGTCCTCCACAAATAAAAGGACTCTATCACCCACCCAACATCTCCAACACTAGGTCTAAAATGCACTGAAATGGGAGTACCACTAGAAAGGTAATCTCCCAATGTCAGAGACATCAAGTCATGCCCTCTAATTAGTGAAATTACACTTGTTTCCCACCCATCAGCAGCTGAATATCCAGAACCCGGTGGCTTCACAAGCGATCTTAAATAGTTTCAGGACCCTATCCCAGAATCATGACAAAGAGTATATCCCTTACAATTGGGAGGTAGATAAATACATTTCCAATGACTTTGTCCATACTTCACATGGGTCCCGCTCAAGGGACCTTGCGAAAAATGTTGCCTCCAACACCATGCGACCCAATATCCTCACACTAAGGAGGATACAACTACAAGAGTCCTTATTGAAGGAATAAATACAAAGGTCCCCTAGGGAACCAGCCAAGGAAAATGGAAAAAGAACCCAGAATAGGTCATCACACAATTTCTTGAGGAAGATATCTATGCTATAAATATAGCGGCCAATAATGAAAAAAACAAAAAATTCTTACTACTACTCGCCAAAACTTCCGCACAAGTAAGGTGAAAAATTAAAAGTAGATGAGAATCGCTACTAATTCACATCAATCCCATCATAAAAATATTGTGGAAGACTTATAGAATGCCCATATTCATACTTAATAAAATAAATCATGTTAGTCAAATATAGAGGAAATAAAATGTAAGCATATTCAAATTCTTGCAGATGCATATCAAGTCCCTCCAACAAAAATAGCGACACACGAGTAGATAAAAATTTCAAATTGAAAATATAAATACTATCAGTTAAATATGATTTCAGCTAGAGAAAAAAATATCATATCATAGCTATAACTTTGGGGTAATCCTATTACTCATCCCTGACCCAGGATAACCATTAGTACCCACTAGTAGAACATAGAGGACCAGAGAAGGTAGATATTCCTACTCTGACGTTGGAATGGTCATAAATACCCATTATTGAATCAATTCCTATCAACACATCCTATAAATTATGGAGGATCATATATCAATTCTTGAAAATATTCTATAGACCTTCCAAGACATAATCAACTACGCAGCAATAACAAGAAGTCAGGCCCACAACCTCATCTCCCCAAGGGGTTGACTCATCTATAAGATAGGATGGCCAATTTGGAGTAGAACTGCATCCCTAATCCAGTCCAGGAGGGTCATCATACATATTCCACGATAAATGGGAAACCATATCATGAAATAATTCTCATTCCAACTGGGGGACACTGGTCTATGGTAGTGGCCTGTCCATGGTAGGCATATATCCCTACCAAAACCCAAGATGCATGTCGGCATATCTCAACAGAATAATGGAGGGAACGTTAAATAGGAAACCATATATAAAGTTTTTTTACCAACAGAATGTGTCCCCAATTGACCAAGAATGAAAAGAACCTAAGGAAACTAGAAAATAAAGAGCATGTTCATGACCCTGCTCTACTAAAACTTGGACTTCTAAATTCCATAAAACCAATGGAGGATTAGGATTATAACAATATGTTTCCAAATAACAAACTTGGTAATAGGAGTTGTGAGGGTCCTCTACATATCATTATTTCCAGAAACTCTTAAGGTCCTCCTTAGAGCACATACCACATTGGATTAATTCATGGGAATGAAATGATTGATCATGAGAGACTAGATTTTGGTGAGCATCATGGTATCTTTCATCATGGATAGAAGATCAGACAACAATATGGTTATCCCCTTGCTATCAAATACCCTGACTGTCCTCCACATGGTATACTCTATATAAATTATTCATAATGTCTGACATCAAGCTATGATGGTAGTCCTCTCTATGATGGAAGTCACAGTGAAGACCCTCCCCGTAATGAATTCAAGAAAAAATAAGGTCCTACCCTTGTTTTAGTCCATCAAGAAGGTCCTCCCCAAGATGCCCACCATATATACTCTCCCTTCGAATAATAACTGAGTTGAAATAAAATCCCTATCCATAATGGAATAGACTGCAAATGTCCTCCACAAATTCATATTTTACACAAAAAAATGAGGTCCTCCCCTTTCCAATTGAGACATGAGAAAGCCATAATATTCATAGGTTCTTGAAAATATGAGGCCAGACATGTTAGATACCCTATTAATAAAATGTTTCATCCTTTCTCAACCAGAAAATGTTATGGGGCCATGATCATCCTCTAAGCCACCCTCACACAATTCACATATTGATGAAACCCCTTTGAGCAGCAATATTTTTGATGAGATCAATAGGGAGTGTATAAATTCGGTTGATCAATTATATGAGTCTATGCAGGAAGAATAAATGGATATGTTTCTCATGAGAAGATAATTATCCAAGGAAGACATACCCGTTATGTTTTGTCCCACAAATACTTCTAAATTTGACATACTATGGGAATTGTTAGAGGAATGCATAAAAAACGTTTTCATCAATATATAGGCAACCCTCCACCACCTAAAAACAACTTTAGTATACAATGATGGGTACATAGATAATGTAAAAATATTGGAAGATATTTTCCATAAAATCGACCTAAAATCCCTTCCTTTTGAACTATGGCCACAATCCAAGAGGTGGAACAAAGACGTTGAACTGACCATCCACAATGTGATACATATGTTGTGTCTTTTAATCAGTGATGACCCATATAAAATTCAGAACCACCGATAGGGAGAACATGTGGCTTTTTATTTCACCCCATGCGCTGTCTAGTAGAACCTTTCATAAATGACATCATGTAATGTCATTATCCAAATATATTTATCAAAATAAATCCATGTTTAGTAAAAAAAATATATGATCGACAAGAACTATCCTTGAATATGTCTCAAAAGTGGAAGGCCCAATGAGGGAGATCCCTTGAAGAAGTCTTGAATCAAGAAAATGATAAAATTCAATAGGCTTATCATCCAAGGTATGAAAATTACAAGCACTGCTAATTTCCTTTGAATCAAACAAGTCACATGAAGGATAAACACCATATATAGCTCACAACTAAATTGGAATTCATGATATCATGAATGTGGAAACTGTAGCAACATTTTGCTCAATATGGGAATAGCCCTTGCACATAGAGTTGGGGGAATGTTTAAATGAAAATGCCCCTTTAAGACAAAAAAATATTGGATGATACATTATAACAAAAAAATAAGAGGACCACATCCCACAGGGTCGAGAGATTTTTTAACCCATCCACCCACCCAACAGACATCAGTATTTTCCCTTTTGGGGAGGACGATAAGTAAAGAGGTCAATAATTCCATCCCATCTCCTGTTTCATTTCCCCTATAAGGTAGGCCTATATAAAGGTCATTTAAATGTTGTCTCTAAGTTACCCTTCATCCGGAACCATGAAGAGGACCCCAGAATGAAAGGATGAGATCCAATGAAGGAAGAAAAATAGATCTCCTACCATTAAATAGTTGGTGTGACACCCATGATGCATTATGTATCAACGAAGATATTGGAAATTAATCCTATAGACGACACAAAAAATGATGCAAATGTAGAAGAGTAAGGAGAGGATGGTTCCTCCCATGATCTGACCCACATAGTACATGGAGGCATGAACTCCTGGAATAAGAGGTCCTCCCTAAATATTTGCACTTCCTCAGCCAATCCCTCATTACCTACATTTTTAGTTTCTAATAAACAAAAGAATAAAAAAAGGTCACATACGACCCACATACCCTTCCCAAAGAGTACCAGTCACTTATGATCGAGGAATGATTCGATTGGTAAGAGAAATAAATTTAAATGTTGAGGCTAATTAACACTAAGGTAATCCAAGGAACCCATATTATAAAATATTATCATCAGATTCCTCCATAAGAGACTCGACGTACTATTCTAGAAGGTGAACCTCATCAGAAGGGTTTATCTTAGAAAATGAAGAAAGTACAGAGCATCATTGTACCTAAATCCATTACTAGAAGGATATAAAATTTCCCACAATTGAGGAAACAACCAAAATGGGTTTAGAAAAACACACAAAGGATACCCCTGGTTGGGTATCCACGTCAAATACCAACAGAACTGATATGACCAATTTCCCCCCTATTGCACATGCTTATGCTGAGGTTCAACAAGACACACATGAAGGGATCATTAATACCATCATGTCATTGGAAGCTCAATTGTATGCCATGGAAGGGTGCAATACTCTGATAGAACCTAAACAGAAGCCTTACCCCAACATGGTGAGTAACGTTCCACCACCACAAAATTTAAAAAACCCCATGTTCCTAACATTCAATGGATTAGGTGACCAAGAACAACATCTGATGAATTATGAATCCAATCGTGATCCCATTATGGGAACCATAAATCCTCATGAATTTTTGAAGCTTAGATGCTCCATTTTAAATCTGCAAGCCTCAGTCTTTGTATTGTACACCCATTTTCTAGCTTAGTCAATAACAGTGTGGGAGGATCTCTAACGACAGTTAATTTTCTAGTTTAGTTCAACAATTTAAAATAAAAAATGGCAACCTCATGAACTTCAAATAGAGTGAGAATGAGAGAGTCTCAAACCTCATTTCAAGATGGAAAGTGTTGACCTACTCCTTGAGTCACCCAATCCCCTAGTATGATATATTCACTATATGTGTTAATAACCTCTATGAAAAGCTATGAACTCCACTCATCTGATTAAAATTCACATGTGGGTTCTTGGATTTCACTATGATTTCCCAAAATATTCCTTACAATGTACTAATATCAAGTCTTGAGTAGCTCCAACAACACCAGTAAAGGGGGGGGGGAAGAGTTGAAATGACTTCTATTATGCTTAAGAGACTCCTTACACCTATGCCATCTCCAATGTATGAACCGAATCATATAAGACCCCCTGGACATCAACAGAAACCACCTTTTAGATGAGACAAGTAGACGAGGTTGTTGAAAAATCTATTTTAGGAACACAGGAACAAAGTTGAATTGTTCAAAGATGACCATGTTTGTGGATATTTTACTGCCACCATGAACTGCAATATGTTTTGTCTACTATAGAAAAAAGGGATGATGAAGTAGGTTTTGATGACCAGATAGATTATTATCCCTTCTAAAAGATATAGGGCCTCCCCACCCATGAGTTTTTTGTCTTCAAAGACCTCATGTGGAAGATAATAGATTCATGAAAAGTGAAATTTGGATCACTTCTATCACAATTGGTATACGTTTCCACTACCTCCCCTGACGAGGGAGCTGAGTTGAATGAAGTTGTGAAAAAGTTAGAAAAATATTATGATAGTTTGATGACTATAATGGAAATCAACTAAACTCATGGTATTATTCAAGAACCATTAAAGAAATAAACTATACCCTAGTTTCTCCAACTGCAACATAGCTGACATCCTTGGCTCCACAACCCTCCATAAGCCAACCATCGAGAAAAAAACATCAAAAAAGAAAGGAAAGAAGAATGTGTAGGAATATGAAATTGTGTCAAGGAAAAAAAATTACCTTTACCATCTTAGGTTTTATGGCATAAGATCCAGAGGAAGGAGCACCACCTCGCAAAAAGGTACCACTAAAAGTAGCCGATCCTGAAAAGTCATCATTGATAGAGGAGGTGATTTTTGGATCTGTTAATGTCATTCACATAATGGATCCCTTCTCTGAACAATAATATGGCTATGAAAAAAATTATCACATTCCTGATCAAGAAATTGGAAAAAGAGGCTGCAGGTCCCGGGGACACAAAGGAAGACACAATTAAGGACGAAACCATGCTTATAGCCACACCACCACTCAAACCAAATTTTTTTTATGAACTTGGGGAAGAGTACTTAAATGTAACCAATTGTAGAAGAAGAATTCCCAAGAACTATCTAGAATCTACTCTGGACTAATAATTCTATATTAACCATCAGAAGAAGAACACGTGTATAATTACCCTGGGTGCATGGGAAGACCTTCCCAGACCAACATGAAAAGAACAAAATCCCCTCCATATCCTATCCTGAGAGACGATACATATTCATATGATTCTCAATACCATAAATATCCAATGAAAGAGCATCCCCATACTAGGAAGAAATAGCCTTTAAACCATAATCATGATATTCCAAAGCAATTGGACTCAATTCCAGTGAAACGATCAATCCTACAATCCCGGAGTTAGTTAAGTGGCTTCAAGGAAGCAGTAGACTCTACTAAGACCCCATGAGTTTGAAGTTTAATGGGCCTATTACAAATCCTATTGGACAGAAACTAAAATTTTAGAATTTTACCCAATTATATCTTTCACGAACCAAGATGATGATTCCATTATTCAGGGACAAATCTAGCCACTATATGTGTCTGGTAAGATAAAAATATTATATCTGAAAATTATTTAATTCCATTGATAACACTTCATGGATTAAGATAAAATGAGTAAAATATATTTCCTTCCTTCATAAATCTCAATGGAAATAGAAAAACTAGGCACAAGCCATTGGGTTAAATTACACTCAATACCCAATTCAGAGACATTGTGGTTGAATTATAATTTTTTTCATATAGGAAATCATGGCCATCAACCTCTTACTATGAATACCATGGTATAAACAACATGAAGTAGTTCCATCATCATACAATCAGTGTATAAAATATGGAATCAAAGGAATAATAGGTATGTTATGCACCGATAAAGCCCCAGTTAAATCCTATGAGTCACATTATATCGATGTGAGATTCTATCAAGGTGAAGAAAATAAACCCCTATTGATGGTATTTATTGGGTAACTACCCCCATAAAATTTTGAAATTATCCTAATAGACCCCGTAAAATTTCTTGGTGAAGAATACATACAACCCATCAATCAGGTCTGGAATACGAGTCTAGTTTTAGAGGCATGTTCAATAGTTTTAATGATTGTATTCATGTATCATAAGTCTAAAAAGATGGAAGAATATTCTAACACCAAATATGATGGTGATACCTTGAATAAAAACAACCTCAAACCATATGAATAGATCTATAAAATACGTTCCTCTCCCAAAAAGGAAGAATATGAAGAAATCAGTCGTCTATCCCTCACCCAATACTATTCAAAACACACCCCTCCATCTGCTGAGTTAGAAGAGTTCAATTAATCCTATGAATGTTATGATCTCAGCTCTTCTCTTGACTTTGGAGAGATCATATAAAAAAATATCCCCATAGGAAGAATAATAAAAATAATCAAATGAGGAGGTGGAAGGAGAAAAGGTTCTTCAAGAAGCCCCTCTAACATTTGTGGAGGGCATCTATACTACCATAGATGAACTCAAAAAACATCAATCTGGGCATGGAATAAGATCCACGACCCACCCTGATCAGTGAAACCATGTATTCTGAGGACCAAGAGGTGTACAACTCATTCCAAAGGAAGCATTATGATATTTTTTCTTTGAACTAAACATAAATTCCATGGATCAATCATGGAGTAGACACTCATCATCTGGTCATGTCAGAACATCATTAAGGTGATAAAGAAGTGTCCAAATGGACGTACCTAACACATGCTACCAAAATAGAGGATGAAGTTGACAGGATCAAGAGAGGTAACTTCATTTAGGATATTCAATATCCCATTTATATTTCCAACATAGTCCCCATAAAAAAATAAAAATAGAAAAATCAAATTATATATTGATTTTAGAGATCTCAATTGACACTGTTCAAATGATAATTTCCTAGTCCTGGTCACAAAATTGGTGATCGATGGAAGTATTGGATACCGGGCTCTATCATTCATGGATGGATATTTAGTATAAAATCAAATCTGAATGGCTTGAGAAGATGAATAAGCCACTACATTTAGGGACTCAGGGATTACTTTTATATATGTTAATGCCCTTAATTTTGAAAAATGTTGGTTCCACATATCAAAGTTCCATGCATCACATCTTAATTCCCTTCTAGGGAAATTTCATCGAATGATATGTTGATGGACTAGTGGTTAAATCATGAATAATCTCAGAATACCTGTCAAATCTTGAAATAAACTTCAACAAATGGTGAAAACACAATAAAGAAAAGAACCCATTGAAATTTTTCTTTGGTGTTACCTCAATGAAGTTCATCAGCTTCATTGTATTCTATATTGGAATTGAAGTAGTCCCTGAGAAGAAAAAGTCTATCCTTGACAGGTCAAAACCTCGTAACCTCACTAATTTAAGAGGACTATTAGGACACTTGGACTAAATCTGATGTTTAATTTCAAATGTTGTAGGAAAATTATTTCCCTTTACCATGTTGACGAAGGGAAGGGTTGAATATAAGTGAACTAATGATTGTCAAGAAGCATTCAATAATATCAAGAAATATCTCTTAAACATTCTAGTATTAATATCGCCCATCAATGGAAGACCACTCATCTTGTATGTGACTACCTTGTATAGATCCAATGGATCCTTACTCACATAAAAGAATGATGTCGATAGTGAAAATTGTATTTAATATCTCAACCAAACCATGATAAATATGGAGACTCATTACTTAGATATTGATAGAATATTTTGGGAAATAATATTTTCATTCCATAAATTGATACATTACCTGCAACATCACAAGGTCCACTTTGTCTCTTGTAGCAACCCAATCAAGTATATTATAATCCTTCCAATACATATTGTACATTTTTCATATTGTTTAGTCATATTGAAACAATTTGAAATATATTTTGTGCCTTAGAAATCCATCAAAGTTAAATAATTAGTGAATTTCCTTACAGGGAACCCCTCGACAAAAATGAATTGACCAGAAGCTGAATTACCCAACGAAGAGGTTTTATTTGTAATGAATGATCCCCAATAAGTTATATTAATTTTGATGATACATATAAAAGACTAATATGGAAAAGTCTGGAAAACCCCAAGATCAATAACATGGGTATGAAAATCAAATTCATATCTCCAATAAAGGTTATTTAATCCTTAATGTTTTCAGTGGGGTTCATAAACAATAAATTAGAATATGAAGCTATCATTACTGATCTAGAGATAACACTTTTAGTACATGTTAAACACTTGAAGCTAAAAGGCGATATAGAATTGGTCATCATGAATGTTAATGGTGATTACGCCATCAGAATGAAAGAACTAATACCTTTGTTTGATTATGTTCAAGAACTAATGGTGGGATTCCCCTTAGAGCCGACACCAACCATTGTCCCCTAGTTATAAAATGACCAAGCTAAATCATCTCAAATACAGGCATTACTCTGGTTGATGTGAAATCATGATGAAATAGTCATCATCATTGCACATTTCTAGATTGTTTCACTATTTGTTTAGGTCAACATAGAAGAAATGAATGAGATCATCCAAATCCTCGAACTGTATAGTCTTACCACTGGTTGGATGAACTCAATTGTGAAGTATCTCCAAAAGGAAGAAATATCCCAAAATAGTGTTGTAATGGAGAAAATCTGAAGATATAAAATTGATTTTTTCTACATGAAAGCACAAACCAACAAAAGATTCTCTATATGTAGGGCCTTGATAGGGTCCTTCTCAGGTGAATTAATACAGAAGAGACTACTTCTATCATGAAAGTACACACTGAAGCCTATGGTTCACATCAATTAGGATTCAATCTTTCTCATCAAATTCAAATGATTGGATACTATTGGCTCACTCTAACATATGACTGCACTGAATTCACCATGAAGTGTCATTCTTGCCAATTTCATGCTAATTTCATCAAACATCCCCCAGAGTTACTTCACATATCCAAGTACTCCTGGCCATTTTACCTATGGGTAATGGATGTTGTAGGGCCATATCCTCCCACAAAAGCTACTTAATACATGTATATCCTCACAGTGACCAACTTCTTTTCCAGATGGGTAGAAGTTGTACCCCAAATAAAATTATGGAAAGAAATATTTTCATATTTATAAAAGAAAGAATAATCATGATATTTGGATTCCCTTACACTATTCTAATAGAAAATAAAACCATCTTCTGTTCTGCTGAGTTGGATAAATTATATAAATAATATGGTATAAAGACCAACCATTGGTGCCACTATCATGAAATGACTAATAGATAGATAGAGGCCTTCAATAATACCCTATCTAACATACTGAAAAATATGTTTCATAAGGATATGAATTCATAGACAGACAAGCTCTTCCATGATTTGTGGGCCGATTGGACTCCGACCTATACCACTACCCAAGTAACCCCAAATTCATTGTTATACATGATTGAGGTTGTCATACCAGTTGAAGTTAAAATAAACTCATTCCATGTTTGCATCTTTGATAAATTATCCATAGATGGTAAATCCCGAATGAAATTGGATTAATTGAAATGACTTGATGAAAAGTGATTTCATACCTCGCACCATTTTTATGTTTACCAAAACTAGATTGCACGAGCCTTCAATAAAAATGTTCATCTATGATCTTTCGTCATAGGAGAAATGGTGTGGGTATACAAAACTCCAATGATACTTGGAAAGAAACCTCCATAATTGGAACAAAAATGGTAAGGACTTCATAAAATACATAAGGTCTACTCTAATGGATAATATTCCTTAATTAAAATGGATGACAATCTCATTAAATCCCCTACCAATGTAAGGTTCTTAAAAAAATATATCATATAAGCAAGATGAAACATCAGGATCACAAGATGTTAAACTGAAGGATAAAGGGTCCTTAACCAAATACATTAAACTACATGGAATCAATCATCCTAAACAAAAACATTAAATTGTATGGAATTCATCCTGCAACATGATGTTAAACAATGCTTCCATCATCCTAGTTGCCAGACATTAAACAAAAAGATACAATATGGTCGTCCCTTCATGTAGGATGAAAAAGGTCCTTACTGAAATACATTAAAATGCATTTCATCTATATTTATAACAACATGAAATTAAACATTATGGGGACTATCATTAAAATAAATGATCCATATCACATGATCCAGATCTGTGTCGGAGAAAGATGAAATATTCCTATTATTATGTTAGAATTAGATCCATAGAGGTACTCTCTATATCCACAAACTATGTGTGGCTTCATTCTCATTCCCATGAAATATATATTGACTCATAGACTCCATGTCCTGGGCCTAGCCATGAGTAATGGAAAAAATACCATCTTCTACATATGTGTTAAACCTACATGAATAATCCCTATTAGAACTACATACGGCCTGATTCCTACCCCCTCAGTATATGTTCTGATTCTTAGATGTCACATCTTGGGCCTAGTCACCACCATCATCTAGCCCCCTTCTTACATATAGGACAAAACTATGCAAGTAGGTTTCTATCTATGAACTATGTGTGGATTGATTCTCATCCACATGGGATACATACTGATGTAGGTTGGTTTCTATATCTGTCCAATTTTCCTCTATTCATTGATGATTTCTTTAGAAGTTCATCCCCACAACATGACACACAAATGTGCTTCCATCATCCTAACCACATGAAATTAAACTACATGAAAAAAGTCCCAATAGTATGAAATTAAACTGCATGATACCAAGAACTCTGTGTGGCATGAAACCTTATCATACGAGATTCATAGAAAAGCCAGGATATTTATATACTAGTTCAGCCACCCTCAAGATAAAAAATTTTCCCTCTTGATTCATGGGATATAACTTCATGATAAAAATTCAAATACCTCTGCATGGCTTGAATACTTCCCTCACTGGATATGTGTTGAAACCCGTACATCGTATTCCGGGTCTATCCATGAGTCATAAATGTCGCCACTTTTAATATTTATGGGTCATACCATGACAAGGAAATTCAAACACAAAAAAGAGTTGTTTCCTCTATGTTTATATTCCTGAAATATATCTTCATAGCGCACTAAAATTGATATTTTCACCACCAGAGAGTTCATACAGTCAAATTAAAAAATTGTACTCTCTGTTGCATGAGATAGATTTGAATGGGAGAATATAATACTTGAAATTGCATCAGCATAAGACATTAAACTACATGTAAAATGTTCTGTTCCTATGCATGGGTCAGTCCCGCATAGGGATCCTCCCCACATATGCATAAGGGAAAAGGTATCTATCATTTTCACTAGGAAATTATGACTAAAAATTCCCCCTTTTGTGTTTTGGTAACCTCCTTTCACAAAGTACAATCTATGTCTAGAAATGTTAAAATCCCTATAACCTTCCTCGTTTATCAATGATGGAGGGTCAGTGTCCTATGTAAACATATGATTGACTATGCACAATTTTCCCTTAGTGGATCTACATAATTTTCCGACATAAAATTCATTTAAACTAGTGGAAAATTCATCCTCGGGAGAGGATTTACCCACCTTCATACACCCTATGATGTTTAGATCCCATATAAATACTTGGATTCAAAAACCACAAGGATTATAGTTTACCCCCTTTTCCCCCATTCATGACTGATGATGGTACAACATTTCTAGTTAAATTATCTTGAAAAGAGAAAATTGTTTACCCCTTTTAACATAATAGAGTGATAAATATCAAAAGCCTTGGTAGTAATAAAATAAACAACACCACTAATGTCTTGGTTTCACAATGTTAAACTAATCCATGATTTAACCCACCTCTACATAAGCCAAATTTGTGTAGGGATGTTCCCTTATTAATGTTTTAAAATTGACATGGATTCCCCCATGCACTTCATACAATAATTATTTAACAATACAATCCTCATGGTCTTGAGAAATCTGAAGTCCCATATATCCTCCTGGCCATCATAAATGGATGGTCAATTTCTTGAGGACACCTTTAGTTAAAAAGGCATAATATGCCCTGATTGGCTCTGCATATGTAACCCAGAAAAACAAAGGCCTATAAAATAGAGACCAAATCATTCTCAAGAGATGCTTTCCTACATCTGTATGTCATCCCCATCAACATCATGTTAGAAAATAGTCTTATGGTTAATCCTCATGTACTTTCCCCATATCATGTTTTAGATTTAAAAATATTAAAACCAATGTAAATAAAAATAACTCACTTATGTCTAGGAAATATTTGGGAATTCTGCGCTAATAAACCACATTGGGGATCTTACCCCAAAATTCATGGTCAAATATGTTCAACCTAAAAAATTAGTAATGATAGTCTGATGTGTACAAAATTAAATAACATATGAAAAGAGAGTCAAAAACTTATGGGGATGAAAACTTGCAATGGGTACCCTAGAAAAATATTGAGTATCATATCACTAAACCTATAACATGCATGGTTTAGAAAAATATAAATAAATATGAGAAATAAAAGATGCATAAAAACCTTTTATGTTGAAACCCCATAAAGGGTGGCCTAATCAAGAGGAAATTTATGCCCTTTAATCCAACACAAAATTGGGTTTAGGAAACAATTATGGTGATAGAGGAAAAGAAAAAAAGTTTTCAGGGTTTTTCATGTAACCCAAGAAATATTATAACTATGCTCCATGAGTCCCTTAGATTTGGAAAAAGTTATAGCATTACCAAAACATTAATTCAAATCAAGACATCTATACACATCAGAAAAACCACCTCTTCATCCTGATCTGAACCCATTACGATGTGGGGAATTTTTGGGTCCAAAAAATTCCATATTCAAGATGAATAAAATTCCAAAAAACATGAAAATTGATATAAATAAAATCTTAATGAAGATAAAAGAAAAACATTGAATGAAAGAATCAATAATTTGAAGGGAAAATCCCTTTGTGGACTGCTTCTCCAAATGGTGGTTTGTGGCCTCGTAAAGCATCTTCATGTTGATTAAGTTCATGGGATGAAGAATGTGGCAAAAACACCCTCAAATGAAACCATATACATTTTGGGGAGAAATGCGGTGATTTACCCCATCGTTAACTGAGTATTTTGTGGGATGAGGTGGTATCAATAACAGTCACAAACAAATTCCCCTGGAAACTAAGTCTTTGGGACTCTGCAAAAGACAATATGTGACACTCCACAAATGGTAAGAAATTCTAGTAGTTGTTCCTTCTATTACTATATAAAAGGACCAAGAGGGGGAATGAAAAAAGAGTGCCATAAAATGGGTTAAAACACAAAGAAAAATATAGTGGGTTTGGGATAAATCTCTTCGACACCTAAATAACTTCCTGGACTCCATCACATGAACCATTTTCCATTGGACCTTCATAGAATCAATACTTTGAGTAGCATGTGGGAGAACTTCTATAAAATATGCCACTAAGAGGAATCATCATTTACAGAATTGGGGCTACATTTTAAAACCCAATAAGAAAATAAAAATAACTATGATGAAGGAATAAAATCATTTCATGGATGGACCACTTGTGGCCAAACCTTTTTGGAAGATCCTCCACAGACAACCCTTTTTGGACGATCCTTCATAGAATCTCCTATATGGACAACCCTTTTTGGATTATCCATTGAATACTTTCCTTCACTAAAGATGTCTTGCATAAAACACTACATTTGAAATCCTTAACACCCAAGTTGATCTAGAACTCATGGAAAATCATGGTCTGAATGTTTCTTACATGCTCAGAAACATCACTTATATTAATCAAACAATGTTTCATGGGGAATTTTGTATCTTCATAAGCCACCTTGGCAATCAGAAATGGAAGCTCAGTGTCATAAGGAAACCTCTATTTTACTATTCACATTATGCCCTAGTTGGTTGTGCATATGATTCCCACAAGAATGGCATGTCAAACAAAGGAAAATTCATCCTAAATAGAGTCTTTTACAACCTCCATCTCCCCAAAGGCTTCCTTGACCCATATCATTTCTCCTGATACGAGAGTGTAACGACACGAAATTTTGAATAAATTTTGTTTCCTAACTTTGTGTGTTATTTTATTTTATACTCAACAAAACAATTTCATTTAATAAAATGAGTATAATTAAAATAAGATCGTTGGAAACTAAATGTTGTGATTATTTTCTATAAATAAAAGAGATTTTTATTACTTAATATAGAAATAAGATTCGATGGCCCCATCCAGTAGTCTCGGGCCGATAGAAGCCCATCTGACGAAACTCGGGAAGGAGGTAGCACCTTCGGGCTTTACTTTGGACAAAAACCAATCCGAACCTGATCGTGTGAAGCTGGAATGGAATCGCGTTTGCAAGAAGTTCAAGCTAATAGAAGTCACTACTCATGCAATGTTGGCCGAGCCACCCCAAGATTCTATCACCCTAGTAGACCTTACTCTTAGGTCCTAATCTAGTGTTATAAGGGGTTATGTAACGAGATCGTAAGTGCCTTTTGTAATCCTTTGATTTAAATAAAAATTGTGATTTCTTCTTATGATGAAGTTTGTGAATTTTTAAATGTCCGGATAAGTATAGTATGCATATTATTGATGAATTTTAGAAAAATGATATTTTAAAAATATTTATGTAAACCTTAAATAATTAAAAATTTGTAATGAATTTCAAAAAATGGTCTTCTATAGTTGTGTTCAGTATGAAATTTAGAGTCTAATAAGATCAAATTAATTTTCAATGAATATTAAATTATGAATAGTGATTTTAGGCTTAGGATTAGTAATGTGACAAAATGTATTAGTAATCTAACTTAAAGAAAGTATTAATATAATTTAGGCACCTTGATTAAGTAATGTTATTCAATAGAATAGGTAAATAACTGTCTCAAAAATTATTATTTAAGTATTAGTTTTTCTAGGTGAATAGTGTTTTTTTATTTAAAAATTAAATTAAAAATATTTATAAAAATATTTTCATAAAAGGGAGTTCATTTTTGAAATCTGAGCATCGATATTTGGTTAAGGTGAATTTTTGAGATTTTTCGGGAATAGTTGAATTTTCAGTGAATATTATTTATATTTAATAATTAAATTAAAAATATATAGAAAATTATTTTAACAAAATGAAGTTCATTTTTGAAATTAGGGCATCGATATTTTGTTAATTTTACTTTCTGGGTTTTTTTTGAGAAAGTTGAATTTTCAGTGAATAGTGAAACTACAGTTTTTGAGTTTCAGGTGTTTGATGACATCATTAAGGATGTATTAATTATTAAATAATTCTGGTCGACTTGTGAATAGTAAGATAAGGTATGAGGTTTCCCAAGTGGCCAATACCCTGGGCAAATACCATGGGCAAGTAAATGGTTTTTCCAATACCACCGATGAGGTGTCCCTTGGCAACTAATGCTTTGTCCCCTCACTTCTCCTATAACTACCAAGACATTCCCTCATTAATTTCATTTCAAAATCCTCCCCAAATAAGTTATGGTCTTTTTACCTCCCATGAAGTCCTCCCATGGTTCCCTCATGCCTCCCAAGGTCCCGAACTTCATGCTTTTGATGTTACTCTTCAATGTAAGGGATCCCGCCTCTCTCTTTCATTTCAAGTACTCTCTTTTATATCCTTTCTTTTACGCTTTATGTTCTTATGTTGGAGGATGTTATTTTTCATCTTATTTTCCTTTTAATTTTAATATTATGAGATAACCCTCTTGCTCTCATCATTTCATTTTATTAATGTTTAAGTGGCGCCGTTAGGCTGCCGAAGTTTTGTAAGGGATTCTTTCACTCTTACAATTTTCAAAGTTCCATTTTTATGTCAAGTCTTTAAAGTTAATTTTTCCCATGTTGAGGTTTTATCTCTAAATCCATAATAATTTTCTTTTATGTTATTATTATGAGAGACCCTATTTGATATCATCAATTCATTTTTTGATGTTTTAAGTGACGCCATTAGACTGCCGAATTTTCATAAGAGAAATCTTATTTTTGTCTTCCTTCCATGTTTTTCATTTAATAGGGTATGTCTTTCAAATTTCATTAAAATGTTCTTATATCCTTTATATTATGTCTCTATACTGTTTTATGGATCATTTATGAGTGGGGAACCCATGTCCCCTCTCTTTTCAATATTTTCTCAACCCTGTAACATAGTCATTATGCTGCAGAATTTTCGTCTCAAAATGTCTGTCTATTTTTCTCAAATTATTTTATTTTATTAAGTGAATTCTCAAAGATCTTTCTTCTATAATGGTATTCACATATATATCATAATGTTCTATTTTAATTCTGTGATGTACATAAATGAAACCCATTTCTTTTATGATATATGGGTTATTTACCAAATGTTTGATGACGATATATGTGTCTAACATGATAATAAAGGCAAATTAAGGGTGCGCCTTGATATCACTACAATGCATTGGGTAATGACTTAATCTCAAGAGATGACCATTTTAACGATACCATGGTGAATAAACTTGGTAATTTTTTTAATGACACCTTAAAGATGGACCTTGGTGATATCGAAATGATTGTCTATGTTAAATGTTTTAGCCACATCTTCATGTTATGAAGAACATTATTTATATAATGATATGCCTCAAGATATTTTTCTAAAGACATAAAGTTTTTATCATGAATTTATTGATGTATATCATGTTCACATGTAAAATGTTTCTCTTGTTTCCCTTACTGGGCCTTCTTCTCACCCTTTCCATTGATGTATGATACCAAGTTATGAGATGCTCTAATGAAGTTAGGATTAATAATGAAAAATCCTTACAAGTGTTTTAGAAGAATGTTTTATGTTGTTCTCATGTTTTATATTCCTTATTTTCAAGAAACTATACTTTAAAGATCCTCTGTTGGTAATATTTAATGAAATGTTATTTAATAAAAAGGTGGGATGCTATAGTTGTTATCAAAGGAAAATTTAGTTATTTATGTAAATTAGGATATGAAAACTTTAAGAAGAACCCTATAGAAAAATTTAAATATAGGAAATATTCCTGATATTTTGGTGAGGATTGAGTAAGTGGTTTATCAAGAAAATACATCCATGTATGGATACGAGAAGGTAGAGGTGGCTCTGGCATAGATGTACATACGGGTAAAACCCAAAAACACTGCTTTGAGCTAGACTCAAATGGGAATTGGTACACGACAACGGGCCTTGCTGCACTCTTGGTTACGACACTCCCGTGGGATATGTTTGGTTAATTGCAATATATTTATGTATTCTTATGAAAGAATTATAGAAAAACGTAATTTTTCTAAGAATGAAGTTTTATGACCTAAAATCCTTTTTATTTAAAAGATTCATAAATGAAGTAAGTTTCTCTTGAAGGATTTATTCTTTTAGAAAATTTCCCCATCATCTAGGAATATATTGAAATATTTCCTAAGGAGTTACCTGAAACTTCCCCAGAAAGAGAGGTAGAGTTCTCCATTGAATACATACCTAGATCTCATCCAATGTCAAAGACCCCCTATAGGATGGAAAATGTGGAGCTATAGGAATTAAAGAAACAACTCCAAGATCTTTTGGAGAATGGGTTATTCTGACCAAGTGTGTCTCCATAGGAGGCACCAGTTATCTTTGTGATGAAGAAGGAAGGATCAATGAAGGTATAAATTTATTATAGAGAAATGAATGGGATCACAGGGAAGAAAAAACGCCCTCTTCCAAGAATTGATGAATTATTTGACCAACTTTGTGGGACTCAATTATTCTCCAAGATTGATCTTCATTCTGGTTATCATCAATTGAGGGTGAAGAATGATGATATTCCAAAAACTACATTTTGATCGAGATATGGGCATTATGAGTTTGTTTTTTTCCCTCCAGACTAATGCACCTACTATTTTTATATATCAAGATAAGTTTATTTTGAAAAAACTTATATCAAATTGAAATCCTATATATAAAAAAATGATTTGGTGATTAAATGATAAAGGTTATTTTAGAAGATGTTTTCTCTTTTGGAGTACTATATGCCTAAGATACTATAGGATTTAAATTGAGGAGGAATGGTTGAATTTTATTTTGTAAGAATTTATGTATTTATTGTGGACATATGGTGATTTGGGTTATTTCTGGAAAATGATCAACCTAGCATAGAGAATATATGAATAGGTTAATTACACTTTAGTATGAGACTTTAATAGTAGTCGATGTGACTTGGAGATAAATGCTACGATTTTTTTGTGGAAGACTATGTGATTAAATCCTTCTGAGTTTTTTGTTCCAATCTTAGTTTGGATTATTCTGGAGAATTTTAAGGATGGTTGTGTATTGAATGGTCTTTCTGGAACTTTGGGTACTTGTTTTGAATTTTGGAGATTAATAGTTATATTTCTTTTTATAAAGGATTATTTTTTGGGGATTATATGATCTCGTACTAATATTTTTAGTTTTAGTTGATAACTAAAGACAAGGGAAAAATATAGTTATTATTATGTGCATTATGTGATTCTCTAGAAAATTATTCTTGTGCTTTTGATGAGACCATGTCTTTTTGAATGCTCATTGTTTGGATAAAATATTAGTCTTGGTGGAAAATTATTAAGGGATGAGACTCTACTTGAAGGTAAATATATTTCCTTATGTTTTTATTCTATGTGGTAAATGAATTTCTCAAAATTATAAAATGGACCGTAAAACAAAAACGTTGTTGGTTAATGTTTCCTACTGGGTAATCAAAGACCGTTTAACACATATTAAGTTTGTAATCTTCTTGTGGTTAATTTTATACTAATCATGTTTTCTATCACTCTCCATCAGAAATTGACCCTTTGTTTTCTCTTCCATATCCATGTTTTCTTAAATGGAATTCTAATATGGGTTTACTCGAGTGACCATTGTATATCCCTTTCTTTCTTTTAATGTAATAGTTTTACTAACTATTTTATGATGTTTGACTTTCAACAAAATTTAAAAGCCTAATTTTAAAATTGTGAGGAAGCAATTTCTTATGGGGGATGATTGTAACGACCCAAAATTTTGAATAAATTTTGTTTCCTAACATTGTGTGTTATATTATTTTATACTCAACAAAACTATTTCATTTAATAAAATTAGTATAATTAAAATAAGACCATTGGAAACTAAATTTTTGGATTATTCTCTATAAATATAAGTGATTTGGATTAATTAATATAGAAAGAAGATTCGATGGCCCCATACAGTATTCTCGGGCTGATCAAAGCCCATCTGACGGAACTCGGGAAGGACGTAGAACCTTTGGGCTTTGCTCTGGACCAAACCCAAGCTGAACTTCATCGTGTGAAGATCGAAGAGAATTGTATTCGTGAGAAGTTAAAGTTGATAGTAATCACTACTCGGGCAATGTTGGCTGAGCCGCCCCAAGATTCTATCACCCTAGCACACCTCACTCTTTGGTCCTGTGCTGGTGTTATAAGGGGTTATGTTACAAGACTGTAACTGCCTTGTGTAATACTTTTATTAAAATAAAAATTGTGATTTCTTCTTATGTTGATGTTTGTGAATTTTCAAATGTCTGCATAAATAAGTATGCATATTATTGATGAATTTTAGAAAAATGATATTTTGAAAATATTTATGTAAACCTTAAATAATTAAAAATGAGTAATGATTTTCAAAAAATGTCCTTCTACAGTTGTGTTCAGAATGAAATTTAGAGTCTAATAAGATCAACTTAATTTTTGATAAATAGTAAATTATGAATAGTTATTTTACGCTTAGGATTAGTAATATAACCAAATAGATTATTAATCTCACTTAAAGAAAGCATTAATATAATTTTGGCACCTTGATTCAGTAATGTTATTTAATAAAATAGGTAAATAATTATTTCAGAAATTATTGGTTAAGTATTAGTTTTTCAAGTGAATTGTCTTTTTTTATTTAAAATTTAAATAAAAAATATTTAAAAAATTATTTTCATAAAATAGAGTTCATTTTTGAAATCTGAGCATTGATATTTTGTTAAGGAGAATTTTTGGGATTTTTCTAAAACAGTTGAATATTCAGTGAATAGTGTTTTTATTTAAAAATTATATTAAAATTATTTAGAAAATTATTTTCATAAAACATAGTTCATTTTTGAAATCAGAGCATTAATATTTGTTTAAGGTGAAATTTTGGGTTTTTTTGAGAAAGTTGAATTTTCGGTGAATAGTTATAATACAGTTTTGAGTTTCAGGTGTTTAATGACATCATTAAGGATTTATTAATTATTCAATAATTCTGGCCATCATATGAATATTATGATAAGGTATTAGCTGTCCCAAGTGGCCAATACCATGGGAAAATACCATGGGCAAGTCCATGGTTTTTCCAATACCACCGATGAGGTGTCCCTTGGAAATTAATGCTTTGTCCCCTCACTTCCCCTATAAATACCAAGACTTTACCTCCATAATTTCATTTAAAAATACTCCCCAACGAATTTCTAGTCTCTTTACCTCCCATGGAATCCTCCCAAGGTTCCCTGAAACCTCCCACGGTCCCGACCTTCAAGATTTTGAAGTTACTCTTCCTGGTAAAGGATCCTACCTCTCTCTTTCTTTTCAAGTACTCTCTTTTATGTCATTTATTTATGCTCCATGTTCTTATGTTGGAGGATGTTCCTTTTAATCATACTCTTCTTTTCATGTTAATATGATGAGATACCCCCTCTTTCTCTCATCATTTCATTTTATTAATGTTTAAGTGGAGCCATTAGGCTGCCAAATTTTTGTAAGGGATTCCTTCACTCTTCCCATTTTCAAAGTTATATTTTCATGTCAAGTATTTCAAGTTACTTTTTCCCAGGTTGGGGTATGATCTATATATCCATCATACTATTTTTTATGTTCATATTATGAGAGACCCTATTTTATCTCATCAATTCATTTTTTGAAGTTTTAAGTGATGCCGTTAGGCTGCCGAATTTTCATAAGAGAAATCTTATTTTTTTCTTCCATCCATGTTTTTCATTTCATATAGTATATATTTAAAATTTCATTACCATGTTATTATATCCATTATATTCTTTCCCTCAACTGTTTTATGGATCATTTATGAGTGGGTGACCCATGTCCCCTCTCTTTTCAATATTTTCCAAAACTCGGTGACATATCTGTTATGCTGCAGAATATTTGTCTCAAAATGTCTCTTTTATTCTCAAATTAATTTATTTTATTAAGTGAATACTCAAATATCATTCATCTATAGGGGTATTCACATATATATCTAAATGGTCTATTTTAATTTTGGGATTTACATACATGAAACCCACTTTCCTTTTCCGTGGGTTTAAAGTGACATAAAGATCATGTCTCTAAAGCAGTTTTTAAAATGTTATGCTTATGAAATGAGAACCATTTCTTTTATGATATATGGGTTATTTATGAAACGTTTTATGATGATATGTGTGGCTCAGATTATAATAAAGACAAATTAAATGTGTGCCCTGATAGCGCTCCAATGCATTGGGTAAAGACTTAATCTCTAGAGATGACCATTTTAACGATACCTTGGTGAATAACCTTGGTAATTTTTTTAATCACACCATGGGGATGGACCATGGAAATATATAAATGATTGTATAAGTTAAATGTTTTAGCCACATCTTCAAGTTATAAAATAAGTTATTTTTATTATGATAATACTCATGATCTCTTTCTCACGCCTAAAAGTTATTTATCTTGACTTTATTGATATATCTCAAGTTCATATTTAATATGTTTCTGTTATTTCCCTTACTGGGCCTTCTGCTCACCCTTTCCTTTGATGTATGCTCCTAGGTTATGAGATGTTGTAATTAACTTATGATGAACAATGAATAATCCTTACATGTGGTTTAGAATAATGTTTTATGTTGTTCTAATGTTTTATGTTCCTGATTTCCAAGACACTAGACTTTAAATATCCTCTATTTCTAATATGTAATGAAATGTTATGTAATAAAAAGGCAGGATGCTATAGAGAGTCCCTAGAATCATGGTTTAAAATTTTCTTATCTCTCATGTTTGAGACATCTTAGATCATCCTTGCCAAATTATCCTTATTTTAGTCATATATTATATAATATGAGGTCCTAACCGTATCATCTTAAACTGTAGGACCCTAATTTTTCCTGACCACATGACCTGAAAATGTATGGTATTAGTCCATGTGACATGAAATTAAACATTGTTGTTATAGGCCCTATAACACAACATTAAACTATGATTCTATCGCCCAATCTATATAAGTTTAAACTGTAGTATACCTCGAATGAAAATTTGAGGGATCTCACACTAAGGTAAGAACCTATACTTTCTTTCATGAAGTGGAACCCTCAGTCTTCTTTTCCATTGACTAGGATGTATTCAAATTAATAAAAAAATTACTATTTGTGTTATAAAATAGAGAGGATGTGGGATAATTTAGAGTCCTCACATTCTCCCTTTGGGATCTAGTAATATCTATCAGGAAATGAAATGGGATGTACGATATTCAGATCCACTTCCCTCTCTTGTTTCTCACACCAAGCATGGCTCATGTGGCCTTAGAGGTTGGAGGAGATCACGACATCTACATGACCCCAAATCATCATCCTTCTCCCAAGATATGTGATCTACCATTGATCTAAATCATGGGCCTCATAGATTGTGTAATACAATATCAAATCCCAATTTGGATGCATAATCTCTGATCATGATCCCTTAATGGGTCTCCTCTAAAGTGCAAGTCCCATATGAAACTGAACTATGAGGGATTTTCTTCCCAAATAACTGGGATAAATACAAAGCCTCCATAACATCCAAATCTGACATTAAAATCAACCTAATGTTTTCTAGGAGACATTCTTGGTTGGTTCATTCCAACCCAAGAGACCATATCTCTTATAGGTATCTTTGGATGTCTCAGTTTAAGTCCCACCGTATCTTTACTAGTTAATATTTCACATGGATTTATGTACCACATGATATTAAACTATATGGTTAGGTCCCTTTCTCTTGACCTTAAAAGGTGATGTGTCTAGTAATGCGACACTGAACTACATGGGTTTTAATCTCTCTCATGAGGATATGTAGGAATCCCATCTTATGGGTTTGATCCAGACATCAAAACAACTCATGCCCCTAGAAGATGATAAAATCATGTGTTCCATCCCATGTGTCATGAAACAAGCATTTTCATAGTAAAGGACTAAATAATCCTAGATATATCCATAAAAGGCTAACATTTATGGATAAAATTAAATATATACCGATACTTCTATAAATTTAAAACCTCAGATATATACAAATGATTCAAAACCCATGCATAATCATGATCAACTGCTGATATAGGGGTAATCTGAAGACACATTTTCGGAAATGAACTAAGGATTAATGAAAATACAATAATATATTAAATATATAAGAGTGTCTTTTAATATGTTATAGTTCCACCCAAAAGGGAGATATAGCCCGATTTCCCATCCTCTTGACCAATTTTAGTTATTAAGTGTCATTGATCAAATCATCCAACTAAAGCCTGCCTTTGAAAAAAATGTCTATGAATCATGGATGTTAGAGTCGTTAGGTGTTACTAGATCTATGAAAAAACTCATTAGAGATTATTTAGAGATGTTATGATCAACAACAGTATCTTCACAATAAATAAACCCTTTAAATAGATCCACACAAACATAAACATATAGTCTTTAAAAACAGAATGTTTACCCGGACATAAATGGCTTAGTTGTAGCACCTTCTTCACAAGATACGAAAGATCTACAGCCTAGTCCCCGTGGGACCATTCTTATCATCAACCAGAACATTTACATAAAAAAACAATGTAATAAAATTTAAACCTATTATGTCATATGTATTCATTATATACATATATTTATATCCATCCATAGTGGTAGATATAGAAATTAAATTACATTGTTCATGGTAACGGCGGGTCGTACGCAGGCATGAATACTATTTTAATTTTTTCAATGATGGAAATAAAGAAAGTTAAATAATATTTCACCTTTAATGAATCATTATTAAATTGATAAAATCATATATATTCATCATATCCATCCTTATTACCATCCAAGTAAAATGAAAATAAAAAAACAAATCACATCTCTTTATAGAGGTGGTAGTGCACATGTATGAATAAAAGACATTATCTTTTACCAATGGTTTTGAATTTAATAAGGTAGAAATGGTATTGAAATTAAAAAAATAATTATATGATAAATATCATATATAAAATTTAAACCAATCATAATTACCATCCATGAATGATGGTGATGGAAAATAAATTGTACCACTACGTGGAGACGATAATCCATATGTACACACAATCAATAAATTCAATTATCATTTGATGGAAATATGGTGGTTAATGGTAGTTTAATAATCATAAAAACATTCCAGATTATTTATTATTGTACATTTTTTATTTAATGATAAATACCATATATTTAGTGGATTTAGAAAAAGAAACAAATTGAATAATGTTGGATTAGACAAATTACTCTCTTTTGAGAGGCCTCATTTCCATCCTTTCTTAAGAACATATGGATTGAATTTTGGGAGGACTATAACCTAAAAAAATAGGATAAGGATTCATTTAGTAGAATTTTATAGGGTATTTTTTATCAATATAGCTCAAATTGGTGTGAATAGTTCATAGAATAGATGCCCTTTTATAAGGGATAGAGAGGACACACTTGGAATTTCTTAAAATTTTAAATTATAACAATGTCATTATCAATTAACATGGTGCCGATTTTAATTTAAACAGATAGGGAATATCATTTTTGTCCCTTTGGTATTCCTTTTTCATTTTTCAAATATTATTAATAATTTTATGTAATTTAATAATATACTATTTTGATAAAATATCATTAATTTCAATTTGATACTACTCATTTAATATTAATTAAAAGAGATATATAATTTTTTTTTAATTTTAATATAATTCATTAAAATAATATTAATATGTCATATTCATCTGATAAATTTTAGTAACACATTTGATCACTAAATTTATATTACTTTTACTATTTTTAAGATTGTTTATTATATTTTCTTATTAATTGGAATAATATTGGATCAGTGTATCATAAGCATTTAAGGTCATTATAAAATTGATAAAACACAGAAATAAATAAATTTAATGAATATAATTTCTTTAATATAAAAATTAATATCATTATTAATTCATAACTTCTTTTTCCTTATATGAATACATAAATGATATTTATAACTAAAAGAGTGACCCTTGGTAACTTTCTTTCTTATAAATATTATAAATATAATTTTCATGAAAAAGATTCCATTAAAAAATTAAATTTCACCCTAAGATTATAAAGGTAAAATTATATTCATCTAATTAAAATTATGATGAAAAATTATGGCCTTATCACTTAGTTTTAAACTATATTAACCTTATTTACCCATTACCGAGGCAATACATTTTACCAAGGTTACAATTCATTTTGACCAAAAATAAAAGTGATCTATTTAAAAAATTTGAACCAAATGATTCAATGCATGGAAATAAGTTTATCAAATTAAATACCTATAAGTGGAATAAATTAATTTTAATGTATGTGTGAAAAACATGAAAAAGGTAACTTTTTTTGTCAAATATGATTTTAATCATAAAACTATATGGTTTTCATCCCATGCCAAAATTTTATTTGATGAATGTTTAAATTAATTTATTGAATATACTATATCTTATTTTTATTAAAATCATTCAACAATTGTGATAAATATAATTTATTAGGATAAAAATAAATTTTCATATAAAAATGATTTTCATAAAAAAATATCCTTTATTTTCAAATGTTTGTTTATTTTCATTTATAATTGGTCGATAATCAAAGAATTAATTTTATAAATATATGAGCCATAAATTCTAATAATTTAGTTATTCATATTCTTAAACTCGAATATAATGGCTATTTGATGACATATAACAATATTTTATCAGTAAATCATGGTTAGTTTAGACATTCTATTGTTTATAACATAAGATTTAAAAGAAATAAATTTAATCGAAAAAAAATATTTTATAAAATCTCTGATAATTGGATTATACCCCACCTAAAATGAATTTAACCCTTGAAATTTACAAAATTGATACAAAAAATGAGGATATCTATGTTTCATTATATCCTCAGGTTCACACATGGAATCCTCAAATTGGTGGTTTCACAAAAAAATATTGAGTATGTAAGTGGTATTGTTTCATAGAAATAACTCTCTCTATAATATAGAATCCCCATTGTCTATTCTTCCTAAGATAGATCAATCTCTAGCAGTATGGCCACTGATTTCATTACATGTGATGGATCAGGTATATACATCTTTATGTAAGATACATTAAAAGCATCTTGAACTTGAGGAAGAATAATCGGAAGTTCCCATCGATAAACTACCATCCTAACGTGATAAAGAATTTATAAGGCATTGATATACATAAGGCTTATATTTCCATTATTTACAAATATCATTACCATATTCTTTCTAGATAATTTTAGTTACTCATTTTTACTAACATTAAACTCCAAATCATTATGATGTTTTTTAGCATAAGTATTTTTTTAACTCTTAGTTGCCCCTATATGTTGATGAATGGCTCTAGACTTGTATATATTTTCCTCATATTGGATAGTACCTAATAGCTTTCATTGTCTAACATCATTCCAACATGATGGATTTCTTTCATTTTCTACCATATAGTGCTTCATAAGGATCCATCTTAATACTCGAGTGAAAGCTATTACTGTACTATAATCCCATTAAAGAATGTTGTTAATACCAACCACCATTGAATTACATAGAACATTCAACGAAAATATATTCTATATATTGAATAGTTATCTTTGAATGACCATTAGTTAGGGGATTATATGATGTAACGAAATTCAATTTTCTATTTAGATCATACTGGAGAATTCTCTAGAACTTCAAGGTAATCCTTAGATGCCAGTAAGATATAATTGAATGGGGTACTTTGTTCAGCCTTACCACCTCAAAAATATATATCTTGGAATGTGGTTGTAAATATAAATTTTATCTAATGGTAATTAAGTGTGCTAACATTATATGGATAATGAATAAAATATATATGTTATTATTACCATCAGTCTTTTTTGGGTGTCTAATGACAAAATCTATGGTGATGTTTTCATATTTACACGCTAGTATGGGTACTAGTTGTAACATATCCTAATAGTTCTATCTCTTATCCTTATCTTAATGACTTATAAATCTCCAAGATGCATACTCTGCAATATATATCTTTGTACCGTCACATCCAAAATACTCTTTCAAATATATATACATCTTTGTAATTTTTGGATGAAAAGAGAATAATGAACTATGGGTTTAATATTATATCGCCTTCTTTAAAAATAGCATGTTTGGGACAAAAATATATTTATTAAACAATATCACCGCATCACAGTCAATTGTTTAACTCATGAAAATTTAAAACCTTGTTTTATATCTCAACATCTTCCTTCTCTGCCTCTTTAATCCATACACGAATTGATAGTTAGAAAATCATTTGATCTAGACAATTTTTTTCCCTTAAATATTTCAAGCACTATCCTTTTAAATTAAAAAATTATTGGATATTTTTTATTCTCATCATAGATAATCGAGCATTATATTTTTGACTCAAATCACTAAACACATTATTTTCTTTCCTAGGGTGGTAATTTTTTGAGCAGTCATAATATTTAATATGATCTGACTATCTTCTATGGTGAAACTTCAACTATTTTTGAGTGAATATATACTTTAAACCATTTTGATCAGTATATACATCAAATTTTTTTTCTATAATGATAATTCCACAATATCTTTAATTCAAAAATTACTATTGCTAACTCTAAATCATGAGTTAGGTAATTTTGTTCATGAAACATAAAATTTTGCGAGGCATAAGCGATAACCATTTTATTTTTCATGAGGAGACATCTCAATCCATTCTCCAATACATCACTATACAATTAAAAACCTTCTATACTATAGGGTAATGTTATTATAGGTGAACTAACTAGAATTCTCTCCAGTTCCATGAAACATTCATAAGATTAATTTATCCAAAGTATCTTGGACCCCATCCAATTTTATTTGGTGATTGGATTGGACAACCATGAAAAATTCTACTCAAAATGACAATAGTATTTTGGAAACCAAACAAAATTTGGATATTAGTAATCATGGATGGTTTGATCCAACATTAAATGACTTTATTAATCAATTGATATAGATATAAAACCTATCTTGAGATTATATAAGACAAAAAATAACTTTTTATAGTCAATAATTAAACTTTGTAAATATTTCATATTTCTTCTCCTTCAATTGGGTGTTTAGTAAAATCTTCAAATTATCTTAGTGATCTTACTTTATATTTGAATATATAATAATATAATATATAAATATAACAAAAAAAATCATGTCAACCACTAAATTCTCTACTCATTACATACATAAAGATAGAGGGGGGATTAGTATGGAAAAAAGGAATCACTATATATTCATTGTTTCATTACCTTGTTTCAAATTATTCTTTTTGGTATATCCTCATTCAAGAATCTAAATTGATGATATATAGAGTGAAGGTCAGTCTTCGAAAGGTATTTCACTCCAAAAAGTTGATAAAAAGTCATCAATATGGGATAAAGAATACTTATTCTTGATTAGAATCTTGTTAATTTCCAAACAATCAAGGTAGTGTTTCAAGGATCCATGTTTCTTATTGACAAAAATAACAGTTTTAAAATAATGTGACACACCTTACTGAATGGATCACTTTTTAAGATTCTTCATTAATTTTTTTCTAATTCCTTTAACTTAATCAAGGTCATCCTATATGGAGTCCTTGATTTAGGGGTGGAACCATAAATTTGTTCTATGAGAAACTCAACTTCACAATATAGTGGGTTACCATGAAAATCATCTAAAAATACATCGAAAAAATATCTCAAAATAATAATATCATTGTTGTTGAGTATCTCCCTAGGCATATAAGATAAACACCCTATTTTAGTAGGAATCAAGACCCATAAAATTGATTTGATTTTAATTGGACATTCATATTTATTGTCAATCTTATAGAATATACTAGGATGATTACAATGTGTATTCCTTTCCTAAAAAATTACTTTTATATTTATGTAAATATTTCCATTCTTATACCAAAATAAATTTTAAATAAACAAGAGGTAGGGTAACATGTTTTTTAGGAATCGCTTCCCACACTCTTCCACCGGAGAAAATCGTAGAATTTAGAAGAGCTCATTACAACATTAGGGGGGTTTCCCTTATAATTCAACATCTAAAAATAATGTGGTACTATAATACCCATATAAAATTACTCAAAAATAAAATAGTTCATATATCAATAATTGAACAATATATTAGAAGTTCTCGAGTTAATTATATGTGTACTTATCACAAAATCTTCATCAAACCTTCATCAGATAAAGTAATCACATATATTTACCTTTTCATCTAGGATTAAGAGGTTTTTTATGATGAACATCATCATTAAAAATCATATTTGGGAACCGGTTAGCAAAATTACCATACTCCTTGTGTAACACCCGAGACTTTTATGTGAAATATTTTGTTTTTATGTTATATAAATCATCAAAGGAATCTTTCACTACACACAACACTAGCTTGGCTTTCTTTACACACAACCGCAGCCTTCCTCGATAGCTTTTGTCGTATGCAATACCGAGTTTCACTAAACAATGATATGCTATTAAAATATTATTAAAACTAGCCATTGTGAATAGTAATAACCATTTTTTGAAATGTTATAAATTTTATTTTTCAAAATGGACTTCATTTTTGAACTTGGAATATCGAAATTAGCCTAGGGTGAAATTTTGGTATTTTTCTAAAAACTTTCAATTTTTGATGAATAGTGAAACTACTAAGTGGCTGTTAAAAAAACTGAATTTTTCATAAAACTTAATTTTACCGCTTCTATGAGTGGAATTTCATAAATCCGAGAGACACGGTTGATTTCAGTAAGTAAAATGTGGCTCAATGAGATGAAAATAATTTTTTGGTGAATAGTAACTTTTTAATTTTTTTACCACGATTAAAAGTAAATAGGGTAATTAATGGTAAAAATGATATTATTATTACCCTAACACATTTCCTAATTCTATTGGACAAGTGAAATTCAACCAAAAACAAAATTAGGAATAAGATATGACCATTTAGGCCCACTTGGATTAGATTAAGACATTTATTATTAATTTATTTAAAGAAGGGTTAAAATAGTTAAAATCAAAGTTTAATAACTAAATCATTTTTAATATGGGGTTATAAATAAGATAAATTCGACTATAAATATTCATTAGAAAGATAAAAATATTTCCTACATAATTTAAGTTTACTTTTAGTTTTTAGAAATTAAATAATTTAATTTATTTATGACACAACGATGATGCATAAATTATCTTATTAATGAAATATTGACATAATTAATGTTATAAATACCAAAATAAATATAATTTGAGACTTTTTATGAAGTACACTAATTTTATAGGTTAATATGACATGTTAGTATTGATGTAATTATCTTTGTTTGAACATATCATTCTATTATGATTTTCACAAAAATCAATTACTAAATAGTGTCAAAATTGACATAAAATAGTTTTTAAAACAAATATAATATTATTAATTGTTATTTTATTCCTAAAAATCTAAGGTTAGGCCAAATGACTTAGATAAGGTTATATATATTAATAATAAACAACTTGGGGTTCGTTTGGCCTGATATAGTAAGTTTATTAACCTTATAGTATAAGAACACAAGAAGACACGGTAAAAGTAAAATTATTTAACTTAATGTTAAATCTAAATGATAAGGTTAAAATAGGAACCTAAACTTGTCTAAATTCTATTGTATGAGAGTATTTCGACCCATCCCCACCTTAGCCTCGAAATAAATCAATTTGGAGCTATTTAAAACCGAACTTGACTTTATAATAAAATAATATTTTTAGTTTTTCCAAAGGTGACCCTCTCCTCCCTTATAAAAGGGAAACTCCTCCCTCTCTTCCTCAAACCACATTGAGCCTTCATTCTCAGCCAAACCCTCTCATTTTCTCCTCTCCACTTCCCTAGAGACTTCCTAGAGGTCCTGGTATTCTTAAAAGACAAATTTTAGTGCCCTAAAAGGAGGTCTTAAAGAAGCACTTCAAAGAAGAGGTAATATCCATTACCGATCCTTTCCAATTTCTTTCTTCTTCAACTTCTTCTTCTTTAGTTTTTTCATTATGAAGTAATAACATCAGTATCAATCATATAATTATATGTTATTATAAGTATGAAACAGCCCTATTTAACCACTTATCCATCCTACGGAAAATGAAATCACCGTGCGTGCGTACGTACGGAATACCGTCTCCACGCCGTGGTGTAATCTATTTTCCACCACCACCTTACTTGGATGGGTATAATGGTGTAAATAATGACTATATATGACTATTATAAACTTATATTGATTCTGAAATAGTATACAGACACTCCAATATAATTCCATGATCATAGGAATGATATCATCACTCGTGCGTACGTACGGAATACCGTCTCCACGATGTGATGCGACTCGTTCTACATGATCTTCATTTCATAATGATTATGTAAATGAATTGAATGAATGAATATGATATATATTAAACTAATACCATTCTGGAAATGAGGTATCTATAACCTAAAGAGAAGAAGAAGAATTTATTCGACGAAACACGAATAAGAACAAAAAGTTATAAACACCCGAATAACAAGTAGCAATGAAATATTACTACTAAGAAGCTAAGAATATGACCATATATGATATCATAAAAATAAGTATGATTTTGTAATAACACAATAACATTATTTAAATCATTATACAGGAGGTTCGGACACTTACAAAGCAAGTCGGACCTATGGTAAGGGAACATATCACAATCTCATTTTTATCCGAGATTGTTTATACTTTGGTATTTACTGGGGTGTATTTTATCATCCACATCCATGTTTCCCCAATATGTAATATTTATATCCTTATAAAATAGTTTATATCCAATTTTACCCTTGGGTGAGTTTTTAGTAAAAGATATGAAAGGAATCTTTTGTCATTTTTCATATGAGGTACTTTTTGACTTTTCCGACAAAAGTACGAAGAATGTTTTTTTAACTTATACGGCATGAATGGATTTTTAAAACATTATTTCCAAGAAGCTTAATTTTCAAGTTTTCAAGTTTATTTTTAATTAACTTCTTTTAGTTTAGAATTGTATGACATGTTATGAAAGGAAAAGTGTTTTTGAAGAAGAAAGTATATTTTCCTCAAGAATAGAGTTCAAGCGTTTTATCAAAATTATTTTCCATATAAGATAATTAAGGGTTCTATTTCTATCCCTATTATTACATTGATTTGATTATGTTGTGATGGAATTATTTTTATGAATTCCTTTATCTTATATGGATTGTTTTATGATGTCACGATGTTTAAGATTCCCATTTTTATTACATGGGTTATGCTATGATGTATGGTTTTCTGATTTTGTGGCACACATAAGAATGGAATCATTATGAGATGGGTGGGACCTATATCTCCCTCCAATTCATTGGGTAAATATTTTATATCTCATGAGATAGACATGGCTGTAACAGTAGGTTACACCGGTTCAGTGAAACAGGACTGAAATGAGGAGTGAACTCGGTTCAGAAATGGACTTTGTCCACTAAGATAGTATTGGCAATGAGTCTTCACTAATAAGAAATGATTCTCTATGATTATGTTTGTATGCCACAAAGTTTCAGGTTTTATGTTATGATTATTGGGATTACATTTCACTTCTATGATTTATCCCATTTTATGATATTATGATCTCTTTTGTAGGATAAGATTTCCAAACGTTATTTTCTTATGTATATGATGTGATTGATATTTCTTTTGTTTAAACTTACTGAGAATTTGAGCTCACCCTTTTGTATGTTTTATTTCCCCAGGTCAGGAAGAAGGTTATTAAGTAGAATATTCCAAAAAGGGACTCTAGATATGATGAAATAAATCGGAGGCACAGTAGATGCTTTATGAACCAGTTGTTTATGTTTCCCAGTTTCTAGAGACACTATACCTATACGGTCCTTTATTGGTTTTGTTATATGATGTAATAAGTGTGCTTTAATTATGAAATAATAACAATGTATGTAATGTATGGGTCATTATAGTTGGTATCAGAGGAAAGTTATAGTCAACCTTTGGAAACTAGGATGGGAAAGCCTTAGTAAGAACCCTAAGGATAAGTCTCAGCATAGAAAACAATCTTAGTGTTTTAGAAATGGCCATGAATAACCTAGGATAATTCCTTATGTGTGAAATTTTATTCTTGATTATGTGTTTTTTCTATTATAATTAGTGTTGCTCACACTATTTTTCTTGGTTTTAGTCAATGGCTGGAACCCGAAGGAACTGTGTTAATGCGGAATGCGACGGGCAATGCAATGATTGTCCCCCTGAGAAACCAAACATTATGGGAGCTGGAATGCAAAATCTTGTAGCCATTCTCACACAACTTTCTCAAGCTATGAATCATGCAGGACATCCAAACGAGCAAAGGAAGGAGCAACATTCTGTTGAATCCTTCATGAGATAGCGTCCACCATCATTCAGCGGGTCTACTCATCCATTAGTTACTGAACAATGGATTAGTACTACTGAAAAGATATTTTCAGTTCTTCAATGTTCTGAGCATGATAAAGTCATCCTAGCAGTGTATCGTTTGGAGGGTGATGCTGATCAATGGTGGAATCTTATTAAGAATACGAGGCAAAGGGATGAAATTGAGTCCATAGAATGGGACGAGTTCAAGAACTTATTTTTCAATGAGTACTTCCCTCGTATTCTTCGAACAAAGATGAAGAAAGAGTTTCTTGAACTGAAGCAAAAGGATTATGAATATGTTGGTACCTATGAAGCAAATTTTACAAGACTTTCAAGGTACGCTTCTGGTATTATTATCCAACCTGAGAGTAAGATCGATCGATTCATTAGTGGCTTAAAACCAAGTTTTCGAAGGGCCTTATCCATAAGGGACTTCAATAGCTACGAGGAAATCGTTCGATGTGCTCTCAAAGTTGAGATGGAGATTAGAGTAACCCATCAGTCATATGGGTTTGAAACGAAGAGGAAAATGGAATTCAATGGAAAATCTAAAGAGCAAACTGAAAAGAAGATGAGCTTTCCCTTATACACAATGTGTGGAAAGAAACATGGAGGGAGTTGTCTTAAAGGGAGAAGTAAATGTTTCAAATGTGGAAAGGAAGGTCATCCGGCATTTGAATACCGCGATGATTGGAAGAAGATTTCTAATGATGCAAACAAAGGAAGGGATACACAGAATAAACCTACTACACTTTAATGTTTCAAGTGCAAGGAGATGGGGCATTAGGCCAATCAATGCCCAAATCCAAGGGTTGATGATGATGGTCGACGTCAACAAACTCTTAAGGCTAAAGACAAAGGAAAGTCACATGTAATTTCTATCAGCGATGTGGAGTACGATAACGATGTAGTGAAAGGCACACTTACCATCCACTCTAAAGTAGAAAATGTTTTATTTGATTCTGGATCCACCCACTCCTTTATTTCTGAAGAATTTTATAAGGATATTACCTTATTACGTCAACAGTTATATGTTGAGTTAGCTGTGACAACCCCTAATGGAACAATAGTCGAATCAAATGTTTATAATTATTCTCCAATTGAAGTTTGTGGGAAAGTGCTTCCGGCAAATCTTGTGATCCTTCCTATAGTGGAATTTGTTGTGATTCTTGGCATGTATTGGCTTTCTCTACATGGATCTCATATCAATTGCCAAAGAAGGGAAGTCACATTTCATATTCCAGATCAATCTATGATCGTCTATCGATGCAAGGATGAACATAACCTTCCAGTAGAAATTCATTCCATCTTATGGGTCTTGATTCCACTAAATGAAGGTTATTTATCTCAAATGGTTGGTGAGAAACTCACAATTAAGAATATGCCCATTGTATAGGAGTTTGATGATGTCTTTTCGGAGGAATTACCTGGTCTTCCACCGAATCGTGAAGTTGAGTTTTCAATAGAACTCGTACTGGGTGCTTTGCCTATTTCAAAGACACCTTATAGAATGGCCCCAATTGAGTTGCAGGAATTGAAGAAGCAACTCCAAGAGAATCTTGATAAGGTGTTGATACACCCTAGTGCGTCACCTTGGGGAGCACCTGTTCTGTTTGTTAAGAATAAATATGGATCAATGAGACTTTGTATTGATTATCGAGAACTTAACAAGATCACTATCAAGAAAAAATATCCTCTCCCACACATTGATGACCTATTTGACAAACTACGCAGAGCTCAATACTTTTCCAAGATTGTTCTTCATTTAGGGTATCATCAATTAAGTGTCAAATGGGAGGATATACCAAATACGGCTTTCCGTACAAGGTATGGACACTATGAATTTATAGTGATGCCATTTGGTCTTACTAATTCCCCTACTATCTTCATGGATCTGATGAATAGAGTCTTTAGAGACTATCTTGATTAGTTTGTGGTAGTCTTTATAGATGATATTCTTGTCTATTAAAGGAGTAAGGAAGAACATGAAGATCACTTGAGAATTATATTGAAGACCCTAAGAAAGGATAAGCTTTATGAAAAATTTACCAAGTGTGAATTTTGGCTTAAAAAAGTTGCATTTTTGGGACACATAATCTCAAAAGAGGGGATATCTGTGGATCCAGCAAAAACAGAGGTTATCGAAAGATGGTCGAGACCAACAACAGTGACTGAGATCCGAAGTTTTCTTGGTTTGGCTGGATATTATCGACGTTTTGTGAAAGATTTTTCACGATTATCTAATCCACTCACCATGTTGACTCGGAAAGGAATTAACTTTGTTTGGATGGAGGAATGTGAAGATAATTTCAAGGAGTTGAAAAGAAGGTTATCCAGTGCACCTGTGCTCACACTGCCTTGTAGTGGAGAAAGGTTTGTGATCTACAGTAATCCATCCAAGAAGGTATTGGGGTGTGTTATTATGCATAATGATATGGTGATAGTTTATGCCTCACGACAGTTGAAAATACATGTGCAAAATTACCCAACTCATGATTTGGAGTTAGCTGTGGTAATCTTTGCATTAAAGATTTGGAGGCATTACCTTTATGGTGAAAGGTGTGATATTTATACTGATTATAAAAGTTTAAAGTATATTTTCACACAAAAGGATCTGAATATGCACCAAAGAAGATGGTTGGAGCTGATTAAGGATTATGACTGCTCAATCCATTACCACCCTGGGAAAGCAAACAAGGCGGAAGACGCATTAAGTCGACAAGACCATGCTAGTTTATCCATGATGAGGATCACAAAAGATCCAATATTTATGGATTTACAAAGGATGGATCTTGGAATTATAATAGAAGGGGAAAAATCTTATCTTTCTCAAATGAATGTTCAACCATCTATACATGTGAAGATTAAAGAGGCACAAAAAGAAGATGTCGAGTTACAAAAGAAGGTGAGAAATGTTCCTGAATTCAACCTTCATTGTGATGGGATAATAAAGTTCAGGAATCGGGTTTGTGTTCCTCCCATCCCCGAATTAAAGAAGGAGCTGCTAGATGAGGCTCATAGTTCATCATTCTCTATTCATCCTGGAAGCATGAAGATGTATAGGGACCTGAAAGAGTACTTCTGGTGGGATGACATGAAAAGAGATGTTGCTAAATATGTCTCTCGATGCTTGGTTTGTCAGCAAGTTAAAGCTGAGAGATAGAAGTCTAAGGGGATGTTACAACCATTACCCATTCCCAAATGGAAATGGGAAAACATCACTATGGACTTTGTCACAGGACTTCCTAAAACATCCAAAGGCAATAATGCTATCTGGGTCATAGTTGATCGTCTTACAAAGTCTGCACACTTCATTGCTATTAGAGAAGATTTCTCTCTGGATCAGCTTGAGAGGATATATGTAAAAGAAGTGGTAAGATTGCATGGAGTACCACTTTATATTATATTTGATCGGGATCTGAGATTTACCTCAAAGTTCTGGCGAAGTCTTCAGCATACTCTAGATACAGAGTTGAGTTTCAGCACTGCTTATCATCCTTAGATAGACGGTCAGTCTGAGAGAACAATTCAAACTCTAGAAGATATGTTGAGAGCTTGCTCTATGGATTTCAAAGGTGGTTGGGATCATCACCTACCTTTGGTGGAATTTTCTTATAATAATAGCTTTCACTCCAGTATTCAGATGGCTCCTTATGATGCTCTCTATGGAAAGAAATGCAGGACTTCAACTTGCTGAGATGAAGTTGGGGGAAAAAAGCTATTAGGACCTGATCTCATTGATGAAATGGAAGAAAAGGTCAGATCTATTCCACAACACATAAGAGTAGCTCAAAGTCGATGGAAAAGTTATGCAGACAACCGAAGAAAAGACCTAGAGTTTGAAGTGGGTGATAAAGTGTTCTTAGGGATATCTCCCTGGAAGAGAGTCATGAGATTTGGAATGAAGGGAAAGTTGAGCCCTAGATATATCGGTCCTTTCAAAATACTGGATCGTGTTGGGAAGGTAGCTTACCGATTGGTGCTTTCACCGAATCTCTCTCAAGTTCACGATGTGTTCCATGTATCTCTCCTAAGAAAGTACATACCCGATCCTTCACATGTACTTAGCTCAGAAGTTGTACCGCTGGAGCAAGATCTTTCTTATGAAGAATAACCGATAGATATTCTGGATCGTAGCGAAAAAGTCCTACGAAACAAGACCACTCAATTGGTGAAAGTTTTTTGGAGGAACCAACAATTAGAAGAAGCTACATGGGAGCTTGAGGATATGATGAGGGAGAGGTATCCTCATCTGTTTGTTACAAAGTGACGAATTTCAAGGGAAAAATTCATTTTAAGGGGGGTAGAATGTAACACCCGAGACTCTTATGTGAAATATTTTATTTTTATGTTATATAAATCATCAAAGGAATCTTTCACTACACACAACACTAGGTTGACTTGTTTACACGCAACCGCGGCCTTCCTCGACAGCTTGCATCCTACGCAATACCGAGTTTCACTAAACAATGATATGCTATTAAAATATTATTAAAACTAGCCGTTATGTATAGTAATAACCAATTTTTGAAATTTTATAAATTTTATTTTTCAAAATGGAATTCATTTTTGAACTCATAATATCGAAATTATCCTAGGGTGAAATGTTGGTATTTTTCTGAAAACTTTCAATTTTTGATGAATAGTGAAACTACTAAGTGGTTGTTAAAAAAAAACTGAATTTTTCATAAAACTTAATTTTACCGCTTCTGTGAGTGGAATTTCAAAAATCCGAGAGACACAGTTGATGTCAGTAAGTAAAATGTGGTTCAATGAGATGAAAATAATTTTTTGGTGAATAGTAACTTTTTACTTTTTTTTACCACGGTTAAAAGTAAATAGGGTAATTAAGGGTAAAAATGATATTATTATTACACTAACACATGTACTAATTCTATTGGGCAAGTGTAATTCGACCAAAAACAAACTTAAGAATAAAATATGACCATTTATCCCCACTTGGATTAGATTAGGACATTTATTATTAATTTATTTAAAGAAGGGTTAAAATAGTTAAAATCAACGTTTAATAACTAAATAATTTTTAATATGGTGCTCTACATACGATAAATTCGACTATAAATATTAATTAGAAAGCTAAAAAGATTTCCTACATAATGGTATTTTATTTGTAATTTTTAGACATTAAATAATTTAATTTATTTAAGACATAATGATGATGATGAAATTATCTTATTAATGAAATATTGACATAATTGATGTTATAAATACCCAAATAAATATAATTTGAGACTTTTTATGAATTCCAATAATTTTATAGGTTAATATGACATGTTAGTATTGATTGAATTAACTTTGTTCGAACTTATCATTCTGTTATGATTTTCACAAAAATCAATTACTATATAGTGTCAAAATTGACATAAAATAGTTTTTAAAACAAATTTTATATTATTAGTTGTTATTTTATTCTTAAAAATCTAAGGCTAGGCCAAATGACTTAGATAAGGTTATATATATTAATAATAAACAACTTGGGGTTCGTTTGGCTTGATATAGTATGTTTATTAACCTTATTGTATAAGAACACAAGAAGACAAGGTAAAAGTAAAGTTATTTAACTTAATGTTAAATCTAAATGATAAGGTTAAAATAGGAACCTAAACTTGTCTAAATTATATTGGATGAAAGTATTTCGACCCATCCCCACCTTAGCCTAGAAATAAATCAATTTGGATCTATTTAAAATCGAACTTGACTTTATAATAAAATAATATTTTTAGTTATTCCAAAGGTGCCCCTCTCCTCCCTTATAAAAGGGCACCTCCTCCCTCTCTTCCTCACACCACTTTGAGCTTTCACGCTCAGCCAACCCCTGCCATTTTATCCTCTCCACTTTCCTAGAGACATCCTATAGGTCATGGTCGTCTAAAATGACCAATTTTAGTGCCCTAAAAGGAGGTCTCAAAGAAGCACTTCAAAAAAGAGGTAATATCCATTACTGATCCTTTCCAATTTGTTTCTTCTTCAACTTCTTCTTCTTTAGTTGTTTAATTATGAAGTAATAACAAAAGTATCACTCATATACTGATATTTTATTATTTGTACGAAACAACCCTATTTAACCATATATCCATCCTACGGAAAATGAAATTACCGCGCATGCGTACGTACGGAATACCGTCTCCACGCCGTGGTGTAATCTATTTTCCACCACGAACTTACTTGGATGGGTATAATGGTGTAAATAATGACTATATATGACTATTATAAAGAGATATTGATTCTGAAATAGTATACACACACTACAATACAATTCCACGATCATAAGAATGATATCATCACTCGTGTGTACGTACGGAATACCGTCTCCACGATGTGATGTGACTCGTTCTACATGATCTTTATTTCATACTGATTATATAAATGAATTGAATGAATTAATATGATATATATTACACTAATACCATTCTGGAAATGAGGTATCTATAAACTAAAGAGAAGAATTAGAATTTATTCGACAAAACACGCATAAGAACAAAAAGTTATAAACACCCGAATAACAAGTAGCAATGAAATATTACTACTAAGAAGCTATGAATATGACCATATATGATATCATAAAAATAAGTATGATTCTGGAATAAGTCAATAACATTATTTAAATCATTATACAGGAGGTTCGGACACTTACAAAGCAAGTCGGACCTAAGGTAAGGGAAAATATCACAATCTCATTTTTATCTGAGATTGTTTATACTTTGGTATTTACTAGGGTGTATTTTATCATCCACATCCATGTTTCCTCAATATGTAATATTTATATCCTTATAAAATAGTTTATATCCTATTTTACCCTTAGGTGAGTTTTTAGTAAAAGATATGAAAGGAATCTTTTGTAATTTTTCGTACGAGGTACTTTTTGACTTTTCCGACAAAAGTACGAAGAATGTTTTTTTAAATTATACGACATGAATGGATTTTTAAAACATTATTTCCAAGAAGACTCCTTTACATGTTTTAATGATTATTTTTAATCAAATTATTTTAGTTTAGAATTGTATGACATGTTATGAAAGGAAAAGTGTTTTTGAAGAAGAAAGGATATTTTCCTCAAGAATGGGGTTCAAGCGTTTTATCAAAATTATTTTCCATCTAAGATAATTAAGGGTTCTGTTTCTATACCTATTATTACATTGATTTGATTATGTTGTGATGGAATTATTTTTATGAATTCATTTATCTTATATGGTTTGTTTTATGATGTCACGATGTTTAAGATTCCCATTTTTATTACATGGGTTATGCTATGATGTATGGTTTTCTGATTTTGTGGCACACATAAGAATGGTATCATTATGAGATGGGTGGGACCTATATCTCCCTCCAATGCATTGGTTAAAGATTTTATATCTCATGAGATAGACATGGCTATAACGGTAGGTTATACCGGTTCAGTGAAACAGGACTGAAACGAAGAGTGAACTCGGTTCAGAAATGGACTTTGTCCACTAAGATAGTCTTGTAAATGAGTCTTGACTAATAAGAAATGATTATCTATGATTATGTGTGTATGACACAAAGTTTCAGGTTTTATGTTATGATTATTGGGATTAAATTTCACTTCTATGATTTATCCCATGTTATGATTTTATGATCTCTTTTGCCGGATAAGATTCCCAAAAGTTATGTTCTTATGTATATGATGTGATAGATATTTCTTTTGTTTACCCTTACTGAGCATTTGAGCTCACCCTTTTGTGTGTTTTATTTCCCCAGGTCAGGAAGAAGGTTATTAAGTAGAATATACCAAAAAGGGACTCTAGATATGATGAAATAAATGGGAGGCAAAGTAGATGCTTTATGAACCAGTTGTTTATATTTCCCAGTTTCTAAAGACACTATACCTATACGTTCCATTATTGGGTTTTTTATATGTTGTAATAAGTGTGCTTCAATTCTGAAGTAATAAAAATGTATGTAAAGTATGGGTCATTATACCTAGCATTTCTGAGTAATCAGTAATCAGTTTATCAATATCCATTCTTTCCACACCTAAAACATTAATCACCCGGTAACACCCCAAGAATTTATGAGATAAATTCCTTTTAATTTATTTGATGTCTTGTATTGTATGATACACCAATATTATATTATGATATATAAAACAACATATTATATTACAGTATACGCAACACTATTCTTGGCTTGCATTACACGCAAGAGAGACCTTCTTTGATAGCTGGCGTTGTACACAATACTGAGTTTCACTAAAAAAATATACTATTAAAATATTATTATTTAATGGGATATAACTAGACATTATGATTATTATTAAAAATATTTTGAATTTTATATAACATTAACATTCATATTATATATTTTATAGATATGATATAATAACAAATTCAATTTTTCGGATAAAAGAAGTACTTTTCAGATAAAAAATTATTTTGCCGCTTTTTGATGAAGCACCAATTTTAAAAATAAGTTTTGATATTTTTTTATAATAAATTAGGAAATATAAACTACTTATTATATTAAGGAAAATTAAAATTTACTTTGGTTCAATTTCTTGTATTTTTCTGATAAGTTTCATTTTTTGATGAATAGTGAAAATACATATTTGTTTTTATTTTAAAGTAATTACAAATTAAAATTATGTATTTGATAAGTTTTATATGTTAATTAATTATGTTTTATCCAATTATGGTTTTTGAGAATGATATTATACATGAATTTATTATAATAAAATTTCCATTTAAAAAGGGTCATTTTTTCAAAAACTGTTTTCCATGACATTTTAACGGTTTTATATTAAATTTAATTCTCCAACTTCTGTGTATTTAATTTTGAAAAATAGAAGTTAAATTTGTATTCATGAGGTCATAATCATGTAATTAGTTCCCTTTTAGTTTTGAACAATATGAATAGTAACCATAGAAAATTTTATTACCATGATAAACATTAAATTTGATAATTTTGGTTATAAATAAATTATAATTACTATAAAATGACCAAAACAAATGAAAATATTTTATTTTATGAATATAATTATACCATTAACACTTAATGATAAATTTTATGTCATTTAATGGACACTTTTCCATGAAAATGAATTAAATAATATTTAAATCAAAGAAAGATACAATGTGTCATTTTCCTTTTCTTTAGTATTTATTATGTATCCACATATGGACAAATGGGTGGTATAAACGAATATAAATTGTTATTTTTTTCTGAATAAACACATTTTGCTACTATAAATTTATTTTTGATGTTTTAAGGCTATTTCTGAGTTAAGAAGGTATTTAAAATATTTTATTTAATGAAAATTTAATGATGTCACATTATTGTTTTAAATAATATATCATTTTTAAATAAGGATATACTGAAGATAAATTCGACTATAAATAATTATTTGAAATATAAAATGTTTATATTTTTCATAGTAATTTATTTTTAATTTTTTGTTTATAAATAATTTTCTTAATGTTTTATATATAGGTGATGCAGAAATTATTTAATTCATGAAAAATAATTGAACAAATTTTTATTAAAATGAGAATAAGTATTAAAAGGCCAAATCAAATTAAATGAATTTTTTTATAGTATATATCTACTATAATAATACAATATTAGATTTATGGACCATTAGGATCCATATGGAATAGATTAGGACAATTATATTATTTTATTTAAAGTAATGTTAAAATTATCACATTCATAATTTAATAAGTATAAAATTTTCTATGTTAGATTTTCTAGAAGATAAATTCGACTAAATATATTATTAAAATATATAGTAACTTTATATAAATAACAGAATTTTATTTTTATTTTTTATTCACCAGATCAATATATTAAATAATTACACAATATTGATGCAGTAATTATTTTATTGAGGTAAATATCAAATAAATGTTAGTAAAAATATTAAAATTAATATAATTTGGGATTATTAATTTTTCCAATAAATTTTATAAATTTCCTTAACACTATAGGGATCTGTTAATTTTTTTTCATCTTATCTAGATATTTTAAAAAATCTATGAAAGGAATTTTTTCAAAATTGAGATTATTGATATTTTTTAAAAATAATGATTTATTAAATTATAAAACATTTTTAAAAAATAAATAATAATTATGGTGTTATAAAATATTATTTGTTCATCTAATTTACATAAACTAAGTAAATTTTTCACCCTTTAAATATTTAAATATTTGCCACCCTAATTAAAAAACAAATAGAATAACTAAGTGTTAAATAAAATGATAAGTTTTAAATTGACATAAAAAATGTCAAAAAGTTATTTATTAATAATATTAAAAACTTATCTAATCTGATAATCTAAATTGTAAAATTTTTGAGGATTTTTATTTGGTTTTGATTTTTTTTATAAATTAATATTTTTAAGGTTTCCAAAAGTTCCCCTCACCTCAATTATAAAAGGGCACATCCACCCTCACCACTTAACATCATTCCGAGCCTTCAAACTCGATCATCCTCTACCCAATTCCCTTATACACTTTCTTTGTTACATTTTAGAGGTTTTCGTTTTCTTAAAACCCCAAATATATTGCTATTAGAAGATATTTCGATGAAGCCCGTCAAAGAAAAAGTAATATCCTCTACCGATTCAATCAATATTTTTTCTTCTTTTGCATCCAATTTATTAGTTGTTTCATTATATATTAATTACTTTAGTATCATTTTTATACTGATATTTTATTATAATTATTAAATAACCCTATTCCATCTTTTATCCATCCTATAAAAAATGAAATAACCTTTAGTTCATATGTACAACTTATCATCTCCACGCCATGGTGTAATTAGTTTTTTGTCACGGACATACTTGGATGGTTATAATGATGGAAGTAATAAATAAATATTATTATTATAAAATTATATTGATTCTAAAATATTATACACCATCCACTTCAATATAATTCAACTATTATGGGAATTATATCATTGATTTTGCGTATGTACGACCTACCATCTTCAAGATGTGATGCGAGTCATTCTACATGATCTTCATTAATGAATGATTATATAAATGATTTGAATGAATAAATATGATATATATTATTTTAATATAATTCTTTAAACTATATAACTATAACCTAAGGATAGAAAAAAGAACTTATTTGACAAAACCTGAATAAGAACATAAAGTTGTTAACACCTGAATAACAAGTAACAATGAAATGTTACTAATGAACAAATGAAAATATGACAATATACTGTATCATAAAAATGACTATTATTCTATAATAAGTAAATTAAATAATTTAAATCATTATACATGAGGTTTGGATACGTACAAAGCATATCAAACCTAAGGTAAGGGATAATTTCACAATATCATTATTTTCTAAGATTATTTATATGTAAGTATTTTATGGGGTATATTTATCATCCATATCCAGGTTTCATAAATATATATAATATTATTTCTACTCTTCAACTATCATGTAAATTCAAATTTACCCATTTTTGAATTTTTATTAAATTGTATGGAATGAATCTTTCATTAATTTTCTATATGAGGTACCTTTTGACTTTTATAGAAATAGTATGAACACATTGTCATGACACATCAAATTGATTATATTTTTAAGGTTGATATATAGTCTAGGTAAGAACTTAGGTCTTCTCTAGTTGATAGGGTTAGAGTATGCATTTTTGATAAAAAGTACTAAAAATGGGGGTGATTTTGAAAACAAATTTAAGAAAATAACTTTATTTAAAGAGCTTAGTAGTTGATATATATAGGTGATAATTTAATAATTATGAGATAAGGAGATCATTTCATGTTAAATAAACATCATTAATAGTTCATTATTCCAAAAATTTCACATGGTTTTGTTTAATTATTTGGTTTTGGGTTTTCAAGATCTTGACTCCCCTTTTACCCTTAAAAATGATGCACAAAAAAGAAACCACTGACACAACAATCATTTTGCCAAGGTATGGTACTCAATCATAGAAAAAGGGATACCAAATCAAACATAAATATCATATATGTTTTATATAGAAATTAATCATGTGTTTTGCATTCGGAACACCCCAAAATTCCCACATTAAATCTCAACTCAATCAGTTGTTGAAATAAGAAGTGTTTTACTTAATTATATCAATAGAAATGCAAAAATAAAAGAATAATGTTAAGATAAGAAATAAGTTAAATATTTATCACCCAAATTTCACAAAAATAGTAGAATAAAAAGTGAAAAAACTCCCTCCCATGTGTGTGTTGCTCCCTCTAAATGATATTCCAGCGTTTAGCCCGCCATTGGGAGGAGGAGGAATCTCGGGTGAAACTTAACCTTTATCCTTGATCACACTATTAAGATATGGTCCTCAAAAACCTCTTTCATGATTTGAAGACTTTATTGGTTCTCCAAAATACAAGAGATTTTCCACCTATCCAAACATACAAATCTATTGCCCAAGGTTCCAGTTTATAGGAAAATCAGAAAGTCGATTTTAGCACACATATTTCTTAAAACCACTTATGAAATGGTTTTTTACCTTTTGAAATCCTTATCTCAAATTAGAGAAAATAAAAAAGTTGTTGAACCACTTACTGGATATCTCCACCATAAGTTTGGATACATTTGGACATCGATAGTTTGAGATATGGATAGATCAAATCACACCACTTTTGATATCATGCTGGTTCGATGTACTAGATTTATTAGGTCAGTTGGGCCACCAGATAGACAAATGAGGCTTATATTTATTAAGATGAAATGTATCCTAATAAATTTTGGACATGACCACAAATGTTCAGCCCATTTTATGCATGGTACAGTAGTAGTGTTTGGTTTAGTAAATTGGTGTGCTTGGATCTTGCATAGCTTGGCCCATTTTTCATGAACTTCATCATGGGGCCTCCAAATCTACTTTACCTTCAATGAAATTATAAAGAAAGTATCATTTCTCTTTTTAACAGTAATAGACTCAAAATAATTAAATCAAAAATGAAGTGGAATTTGTTATTATTGTTATAATTTTCAATACAAAACTAGTTTAACACAGTGGTGTAAGGGTGAAAATGAAACAGTGAATCACAGTGCGATCGCACCCCTAAACCTAAATTTTTTAACTCCTATGTAAAGTAATATTTTCAGAAATTATGCATATATATATATATATTCAAATTCATAAATATTTAACATTCAATGAAAATTTAATTCCTGATAGAAATGTGATCAAAGAAAAAATCACACTGAGGATTTTTTCTCAGGGATAATGGAAAAATGAGCCTCAAAAATTGTATCCAAATTAAATTCCAAGAGATGCATGAAAACAATAAAAGAAAATAATTTTAAATATAATCATGTCACCAATTCTCCACATGTTTGTGTGAAAACTATTTCATCTCATTCATTCCACTTTCTATCCAGTAAATATAAGTTATTTTAATAATTTTCTACTTACAAGATCCTCTCCACCGAAACCTGCCCTATATCCTTTGTAATAAATTTTAAAGACCCACTCACATGAGCATTCCATGAAGTCAAACCATTTTCTCCCAACCTATATATCCTCATATGTTGTACATTTCATCACTCCCATCATTTATTAATTTTTTCAAAAGTTACACTTGGAACAAATCTCACACTCTACTCACATACCATGTTTGATCTCCTCAGAACAATAATTGTAATAGTTATAATATGATAAAAAGTTGGGGAAGTGTGACCTTCCCAATATACAATAACTTTTTTTTTGTTTTTAGGGCATACAAAAATCCGATAATAAGTACACATGCATAGGTCATTATGGTAGAGTAATTAAATATACTAGATAAGGAACAAATTTATGTAAAAATGATTTTATAAAGTAGAGAAAAAACAGCCTACCATATATTTACCTTCCATTAAGTAAGAAATTTTCACACTAAATGGTTGGGTGCAAAGATGTGTAGAGAGATTAAGTGAAAAAATTTTATATTAAAGTATTCACAAAAAGGGTACCATTCTTTTCAAATGTTTCTAAATTATACAACCATTTATATCATCAACAATGAAATAGATTTAAAATGAAAGTCACACCACAATGTTGAATTCTTGCTAAAATGAACATTTCATAAAAAAAATTGACTATTAAAACAACATAAAATACAGACATTCCAAATGCATTTTCAATAAATTCGATTATTAAATGGGAATAATTCTCCATGATAAAGTGGGAATTAAAAAATATTTCGGTACAAAGGTGAGGGAGAGGGAAGCTGAGAAAGTAATAATACAATTCAGAAAGCTAAAAATAGAAAACATGAAATATGATAAATATTACTAACTAACCCATGAATATACCCATCCACACCAAATATAGTGTGTGTAGTATCCTCAATGTAATAAAATAGAATTTGGGAAGGAAGGATAAAACCATATGGGTGTTATTCATGGACTGATTCTTGAACTTGGAGTTCCTCCGTCAAGGACTCTGGAATGGATTCGTGAAATTTATTCAACCACTGCCCATTAGCAGTGAAGGTTTTCTTTGTTACTTCATTTTGAAACTGAACATCCCCAGATGGAGAAACATTAGTAATAGTGTATGGTACAAAATATCCAGAATGAATATTACATGGATGCAACTTCAACCTTATATTATAGAAGTGGAAATCCTTCCTAATATGGAACTAATGATGAAGGATCAAGCGGTTGTGAGAAGCCTTGGTTCAATCCTTATAAATATGGGAGTTCTCATAGGAATATCTTCTCATTTTTACCAACTCTTAAATTTGAATATTTTTTTGATCACCTAAAAAAAGATTATAATTACTTTGATTGATGAACCAATAGGCCTGATTCTCAATATCAACAGGGATGTGACAACTATTTCCAAACACCAGCCGATATGGTGACATGCCATTGGGTGTTTTGAAGGAAGTATAGTAAACCCGTATGGAATCATCAAGTTAAGACTCCAATCATTTCTATTAGGTTGAACTATTTTTTCATGAATCTGTTTTACCTCCCTAATTTTCACCTCAGCTTGACCATCAGTTTGTGGGTGTTAAGTAGTAGAAACTCAATGCCTACCCCATTCCATCACAAAAGTGATTGCATCGTTTTATTATAGAAATGATAACCCTTGTCACTGATGATGAACCAATGTAAGACAAACCTACATAATATTTGGGTTTTTAAAAATTCAACAAATGCCTTAAAATCATTAGTCCTTGGTGCTTGAGCCTATTCCCATTTTGACATGTAATAAAATGTCATAAGAATATACAAGTTGTCAGAGGAATTGGTAAATATCCACAAAAAGTCAATACCCAAAACATAAAAAATGTCATGAAATAGAAATGGTTGTTGTGGCATTTCATTTATTTTAGAGACATTACCCATTAATTGATAATGAGGACAATATTTACAAAATTCACAAGCGTCATAAAATAATGATATCAAAAATAGACCAGAATCAAGGAATTTGTGAGGAGTCTATTGGGGACCAAGGTGGTCCACAAGAAAGAGTGTGGCAGATTCTAAGGACAAATTAAAACTAACTATCAGGAACACAACACTTAAGAAATTTATCACTAGATGTGTTCTAGAGGTATGGGTAATCCCAAATGTACCAATTATACTCAATTATTAGAATATTGTCTTGGTATTTTAATGAAATTAGTAGGAATAAAATATTATACCAAATAATTTACAATTTAAGCATACCAAGGAATAACATATTTCACTCGGTACAATTTCACATCAAGAAATATATCATTTATAATAATAAAGGGGGATGATTCAATGTCTAAGGATGGTTGCATCCATTTGATATGGTTAGACACAACATTTTCTAATCCCTTTTTATATCTAATTTCTAAATTGAATTCCTAAAGGAGGAGCATCTAGTGAATGAGACGTGTTTTGGTTTCCTTTTTCTTAAAGAGATTCTAGAGGGTTGCATGGTCTGAGAACATAATTAATTTGGACCCTAAAAAGATACATTGTGAATTTATACAAGGAAATCATAATTGAAGGAAATTATTTCTTCAGTTGTGGTGTAGTTATCCAAGGTAGGTTCCAGTGTATGTGAGGCATAAGCAATGGCATGTAGAGCTCGATCGACCCTATATAATAAGACCACCCCAACTGTATAGTTAGAGGCATCACAAATGAGCTTAGATGGTAAATCCCACCGAGAAGGTTAGATTAATAAGGGTGATGTGAGACTATATTTAAACTTATTAAATGCTTCCTATCATTAATTATAAAAAAAATAATTTTTTGGAGAAATCAGGAGAGTGAGAGTGAAATTTTACAAAAGTCATGAATGAAATGAAGGTAAAATCTATCATGACATATAAATGATTGCACATCCTGAACATTTTTAGGGATTGGTAAGGAAAAATTGACAAACAATTTTGATTTATCTACCTGGATACCCTCTGCAAAAATGAAATGTCCCAAAACAATACCGTTTGACATCATGAAATGGCAATTCTCAAAATTTAATACAAGATTCATTTCAATACAGCAACATAGGAATAATCCAATAATACTCAAACATTCATCAAAAGAGGAGCCATAAATAGTTATATCTACCACGAATACATCCATGAAATTTTATAGGTAATCCGAAAAAATACTATCCATGCATCATTGGAAAGTACCTAAAGCATTGAACAGACCAAATGGCATCCTCCTATATAAAAATTTACCAAAGGAGAAAGTAAAGGTTTTCTTTTCCTGATCGTTGGGAGAAATATGGATATGAAAGTATTAAGAATACCCATCAAGAAAACAGTAATGGAACTTCCTTACTTGCCTCTCAAGAATTTGGTCAATTAATGGTAATGGGAAATGGTCCTTCTTAGTTTGTTGATTTAGTCGGCGATAGTCTATACAGAAACACCAAATAATCTGCACACGATTTGTAACCAATTAATAATTTTCATTTTTAATTATAGAAAGGCCAGTTTTTTATGAATTACTTGAATGAGACTAATAAATTGGTAGTTAGAGATGGGTTAAATGAATCCAGTAGCCAATAATTTTGTCACCTCATTTTTTAAAACATATATGATCTTTGGGTTCAGTCAACATTATGCCTACCTCACTTGATTAGCCTCATCATTTAACAAAATAAGATGTGTACAAACTAATGGGATAATACCAGGAATGAGCATAAGTGTCAATCCCAATGCTTTTTCATACTCCCTGAAGAGTTCAAGCCATCTCAATTCATGGTTAGGAGGGAGTTAACTAGTAATGATGATGGGAATCTTGTTTCCATTTTCATGATATGAATATTTTAAACCTTGAGGTAGTTGTTTTAGTTCTAATTCAGAGGGTTTTTGATTGATGGGAGTATGTGTGAAAGTGATAGGTCACTAATATCATCTAACTACCCAATGCTATCATCCTTAAATTATTAATGGGCTTTTACAAGCTTAGAAGTATCATCGATGGTCTATGGATCCTCCATGTTCAAGAAATCATCAATTAAAAAACAAGCATGACACTTTTCATGACCACTACAAAAATCAACACATGATTCATTACCCAAAAATTCAATCAAGGATGAACACTCATAAAGGGGATCTGGGGAATGAAAAGATGTTCTTTCAAGGGAAGGGAGTACATCAACTGAATTAACAAAGAGAGAGGTATGTTCTTTTGAGGGGTGATTCATGGTATCAAGAATATGAAGTGGGCGATGTCACCTCAAAACTCCATAGATAATGTACCATTACTAACATTAATTATGGATTTAGAAGTTTTAAATAAGGGTTTCCCCAATATAATCAAGGAATGTCTATTCATCCTATCATCTTATATTTTTAGCACATAAAAATCAGTAGGAAAATTTTAATTTTTCACCCTCATTAGAACATCCTCTAACACACCAAAAGGGTGTTCTGTACTCCGATTTGATAGCTAAATGAAAATTCCAGTGGTCTTTAGTTCTCTGACCTACAATGAAGAGTAAATGGAGTGAGATATCACATTAATATAGGCACCCAAATCAAGCATAACATTAGTAAAATAATACTCCCCTATGGTGCACAAAATTGTGAATGTTCTAGGATCATTGAAATTAGTGGAAAATGATGTCTCTATGAATGTTGAGACATTAATCCCCAAGATCACCTTTTCATCTCTATTAATTCACTTTGTGTGTGTACACATCTCCTTTAGAATCTGGGCATATCATTGAATTTTATTAATGATATAAATCAATGGAATGTTGACCGACAATTTTTTGAAAATTTCCTATATTTCCTTATCAAGTTCTATTTATTTTTTTTCTTATATGGATGGACCTTTTAGTAAATGGAAGAGAATTGGTTTTGATAGAAGACTCATCAACATAAACAATCTTTTATTTAGAAGGTATTATCTCAGGACAAGGTTATACCTTATCTGGATCATTTCCAATGGTTTGGATGGTGGTTTACTTATGAGGGGATGAATCTATTGGTGTGGTCATTTGGATTTTAAGTTGAGTTTTACACCTAAGGGTGATTTAACTAACATTTCTCTTATCCCTAGGTTTAACTACTAGATTAAATGGTAGTTTACCCTCAACAAGTTTTCAAGTTGTCTTAATGGAGTTTTCAGGACTTGTATGGAAGCTTGGGTGGTTTGTTGGAATTAATGATTGTTGGAAACCATTTTTTTCATCATATATTCTCGTATAGGCTCAATATTTTTTAGGGTTTTGTTGGAAAGGACATTGTTTTGGTTTATTATCTCTTGGTGGTGGTGGGTGACTACTGTGACCCTGTTGGTTCTATTATTGTTGAGGTTGGTTTGAATATCCATATTTCCAATAAGTTTGGTTTTATTTCCACTTGGGGTTTCTATGGATAGCAGAGTTCATAGAGAAATGGTTGGTTATAGTGGAGGCTTGGATATAATTCCTCACAACTCTCATAATTTTCTCTAAAATGAAAACATTTTTCAGAGTAGTGTGTATCTGAAGGGAATATACAACAATGTATGGGAGGAGGATTTGTAATTCCCAATCAGGATATTAGTATCTATGAGGGGGGGGGGGTGAATCAGTGATATCTTTTTCTTTTATAATTACTCTTTCTTGAAACAACCTTTGCCTCATATTAATGACTTTCTTCTATAATTAACACACACAACCACAAGAACACAAGATTTACAATGTTCACTACTCAACAAGAGTACCTACATCCTTATTATGGTAAACAAATAATCCACTAACACACAATCCACTAGAAAAAAACCCTTTAATGTGGAATTCAATGAGTATGATATACCCTTACACTCATGTATCACTTGGAAAAAAATATGTAATTGTGTGTTCGCCCTCTTAGCACAAATACAGAGTTACAGTATTTCAGTGCTTCTTTACAATTGAACAGGGGTATTCTCGGAAGTAAAAATCTTCACTTTCTTACCCAAAATCCAGTAACAACAATATTACACACAAATGAATATGTTCGTAGAACGCAAATATTTTGCGCACCATTTTAGGAATCTGGCACACAACCTTTATGCCACACATGCAAGATTTCAATTTTTTCTTGGAAGACCTATTGCAGGAAACTATTTTCTTGCACGCAAATCTCTTCTTGCGCACAACTCTATTTATTTCATGCAAAATCATTTTATTAATATTTTTATGTGCCTCAGAGCCTGAGATTCTCTAAGTATAGAGCACACACAGTGTGAGGGGGTCACCTCTTATTTATAGACCTCATTGACACCTACACGCAAAAACACTGATGCATCGCGCAAGATCTTGACGTATCTTGTAAAACCCCATTTGATATTGCATTAGGCATGTAAGTATCTTTCACACCCAACACATCTTTCATGAACTTATTTTAATATTTCGTGCACTTCAACCTTTTTCTATTTTTCAATATTTTGACCTCAAATCATGTCTTGCGCACAAGATTCCAAACTCTCTTCAATCATGCATGCAAAAAACAATCTTGCATGCAAAACTAAATCTTTCACGCAAGCCTATCCTTTTCCAGATTTTGATGTTCAGATCATGGAACTCCACTTTTTCACAACATACCAATCCATCTTCAAACATTCTCGCAATATACTTTTCAAAAACAAATTTATTCATCTCCTGATTCTAGTTCTAAAAATTTGGAAAACAATAGGAAACGACACCACCTTAAAAAGTTCTTTTGTGCCACCTCCAGATCGTCCATTCCATTTTCACTGCACTCTCCACTGAATCCTATAACAATTATTCATCTCTCATCATGGAACCCACTATTTTGATATATATCCTTTGATCAAATAGATTTAGCAACATCATATTTTCAAGAGATGGTACTAAACTTTCCCTATATTCCACTAGCATATTTCCTTACAATAAAAATTGAATATGACTACATGCACCTTAAACCCCCCTTTCCTTAATAATTATTGAATCAAAATTTATCCTATCTTATGATATTTTTGAAATTCAAATCAGAAAAGCATCGTCTGTTTTAAAATTCTTTTACAAAGTGAATTGATTTATCTTCTTTGGCAACAAAATACAACACCCTATAACAAAAAACATTTCTTATATCCTTCTCCATAAAACATGGTACAAATAAGATATAGGGATTTCCCTTGGGAAAGATAATGTTGTCAATAAAGGGTACTGACCTATTAGAACATCGTGTCCACCTTCTTCTCGAATTCCATACTTTTCACCTTATGGACACACCGAATGGGTACACTTGACCTTGTACCAAATTGTTGTGTGTTGTGTTCCATGTTCTCAGTCATGGTACTAGAAGCAATTGGGGCCTTATCAACTAGTGCACCACCTGTTGAAGCATCAATAATTCTTATATGAATAGTAATTTAATCTTTATAAAAATATTTAATTAAAAGTTGATCACTTATTTGGTGGTGTGTGAATCTTGGAAAAAAACATTTAAAGTGTTCCCAATATTCAGGTAATGTTTCCCCTTTTGACTAATTTATAAAAAATTTTCTTTTCTTATATTTTTAGTTTGATTGGTTGGGAAATATTTTTCAATAAAAAGGCATTTCATGTATGCCTAGCCTCTAATTGGTGAATTAACATAGTAAATCCAGTCATTTGCAGTGTCTTATAATAAAAATGGTAATTATCTAAGTTTTATTTGTTCTTCAACCAAATTAGTAGGTTTTAAAATATAACACAAAATATGAAATTCTTTTAAGTGTTTATTCAGATCTTCTCCTGTTAGTCCATTAAATATTGGAAATAAGTGAACTAGACAAGATTTCAGTTCAAAAACTACTACCTGACCTTGTATTTGAATATAAGTCGGTTGGATATCAACATAAGGCTAGGTTAGTTATTTTATTTTTCAATTGTTTTCATCCATTTTATAATCATTAATTTCAGGTTCTAATTTGGTTCAAAAATATGTGGGGTTTAGAAAAGTCTCAAGTTGTGGTGTGTCCTCCTTCAAAGAGTTTTCTTCTGCATATTAGTGTTGCTGATGTAGGATACTCCATGGTTTGGATTCAAAAGGTGGTCAGTCTCCTAGAGTAGAATGAATCATGTATATAAACTACACAATAAATAAATTAGAACAAAAATTTATATGCAATGTTATAATATAAAACAAATAAATAATCACAAAAATTAAAAAAATCATATAAAAAACACGTACTAAAACAAAAGCGCTCCATGAAAATGACACCAAAATTTGAATGGACTATCATGAAACATAAAATTAATTATTTTTTAAGGTTTATTTATAGTCTAGTGAATACCCTAGGTCATCTCTCAAGGAGAGTTGATAGGTTTAGAGTATGAATTTTTAATAAAGTGTTCTAAAAATGGGGGTGATTTTGAAAACAATTTTATGAAAATAACATTATTAAAAGAGATTAGTAGTTGATAGATAAAGGTGATGATTTATGAATTATGATAGGATGAGATCATTTCATGTTCACTACACATCTTGTATAGTTCATTTTTCTAAAAATTTCACATGGTTTTGTTTAATTATTTGGATTAGGGTTGTAAAGACCTTGACTCCCCTTTTACACCTTAAAATAATGCACAAACAAGAATCCTTTAACACAAAAATAGTGTTGTCAAGGTTTGGTCATAAATAATATAAAAAGGGATACCAGATCATACTGAAATCTCATATATGTGTGAGAGAAAAATGAAGTTTGTGTTGTCAAATCAGAACAATCAAATATTCCCACATTAAATTTCAACCTAATCAGTTGTTAAAATAAAATGTGTTTCACTTAATTATATCAATAGAAATGCAATAATATGGGAAGAATATCAAGATAATAAATAAGTGATATATTTATCAAAAAAATTAAACCAAACTTGTAGAATAAATTGTGTTAGAACTCTCTCCCAAGTGCGTGTAGCTCCCTTGAAATGATTTTCCACCATTTAGCTTGCCATCGGGAGGAGGAGGAAGCTCAGGTGGAACTTCACCATCATACTTGACCCCCTATGAGGATAAGGGCCTCCAAAAATTCTATATTGATTAAAGGATTATTTTGGGTCTCCAAAATACTAGATCTTTCCCTCCTGGCCGAACTTACAAATGGGGATCCCAATGTTCCATTTTATAGGAAAATGGGAATGTGGTTTTGAGTGCAAATATTTATGAAAACCAATTATCACATGAGTTTCGACCTCCATGCTTGCTTATTTTGCTATGGAGAAAACAAAAAATTTGTATCCCCACATCTTGGATATGCCCACAGAATGTCTGGATGCATTTGGACACCTACAGTTCGATATATGGATAGATCAATTCACACAACTTTTGACTTCGTGCAGATTCAGTATGCTGGACAGATCAGGTCTGTTAAGCTAATAGATGGATGAATGAGGCTTGTCTTTCTTAAGATGAAATTTATCCTAATTAATTTTGTACATGGTCACAAAATTTTAGCTAATTTTTATGTATAGTGCAGTATTAGTGTTTGATTTAGTAAACTGGTGTTCTTGGATATTGGGCAACTTGGCCCATTTTTCTTGAACTTCTTTACAAGCCCTCAAAATCTCCTCCACCTTCAATACAATTATAAAAACATGTATCATTTAAAATATTAACAAAAATAGACAAAAAATAAATGAATTAAACATGAAATTAAATTTGTTATTATTGTAATAAATTTCAATACAAAACTAGTTTAGCACAATGGTGTAAGGGTGAAAATGAAACAGTGAATCATAGTGCGATCAAACCACAACACATAAGCTTCTTCACTCCTTGGAAAAGTCATATTTTCAGAAATTATGAATGTAGACATTTCCAAACTCATAAATACTTAAAAATCATTGAAAATTTAATTAATGATAGAAATGTGATGAATGAAAAAATCACACCGAGGAGTCATTCTCAAGGATCATGAAAAAATGCATCTCAAAAATTGTATCCAAATGAAATTACAATAGATGCATGATACCAATAAAAGAAAATGTTTTAAAAGTTAATCATGTTACTAATTCTCCGTGTGTGTGTGATAAGAGTTTCATACAATTATTTCGACTTTCTATCAAGTAAATATAAGTTATTTTAATAATTTTCTACTTACAAGTTCCTCTCCACCGGACATGCCCCACGCCCTTTGCAATCAAATTTCATGACCTACTCACTTAAGAATTCCCAGAAGTCAAAGCACAAGTTCCTGACCTAGGTATCCTCTTGTGTTGTATATTTCATCACTCTCATCATTTATTATTTTTTTCAAAAGTTTCACTTGGAACAAATCTCACACTCTTCTCCCAACTAATGTTTGATCTCCTCACAAAACTAATTATAATAGTCATAATAAGATCAAAAGTTGGGGAAGGGTGATTTTTGACCGTCCCAAAATAAAACCTTTTTTTTTTGTTTTCATGGTGTACAATAGGCAGATAACAAGTACACATGCATAGATCAATCTAGTATAGTAATTAAATAGATCAGATAAAGTATGAACGTATGAAAAAATGATTTTGGAAATTAGGGAAAAATCAACCTACCTTATATTTACCTTCCATTAAGATAAAAATTTCACACTACATGGTTGGGTGTAAAGATTTGTGGAGAGATTAAGTGAATTTTTTTAACATAATATATTCATAAAAAGGGTACCATTCTTCTCAAAGGATTCAAAATGATACAACCAATTATATCATCAACAATGAACTAGAATTAAAAATAAATTTACATTATAGTATTGAATTATTGCTAAAGGGATCATTTCATCACATTTTTTTAAATGTTAAAATAAAATAAAATACAAGCATTCCACATGAATTTTCAATAACTTCCAAAATTAAAAGGGCATCATTTTTCATGATTAAGTGGGTATAAAAAATATTCTTGTACAAAGGTGAGGGGAAGGGATGTGGAAAGTAACAATACAATTTAGTAATCTAAAAATAGAAAAAGAAGAAAGATGATGAAAATTCCTAACTAACCCTGGAATATACCCATCCCCCACACCTAGAGTTTGCAGTTTCCTCACTGTAATTAAATAGAATTTTTTAAGGATAAATCATGATGAGTGTCATTATTATAATTCTTCTTGAACTTGGAGTTCTTCTACTAGGTACTCCAGAATGGTTTCATTAATGTGCTTCAACCGCTGCCCATTTAAAGTGAAGGTTTTCATGGTTTCATCATTTTGAACTAGAACATCAACAAATGGAGATATATTACTAACAATGTATAGTCCAAACTAGTGGGAATGAAGCTTACCTGGATGCCACTTCAACCTTGCATTATAGAGGAGAACCTTTTTCCCAATGTGGAACTAACGATGATGGATTATACAACTGTGTAATTCCTTGGTTCACTCCTTATAAATCCAGGAGTTCTCATATGAATATCAACTCATTTCCTCCAAATCCTAAAATTACAACCTCCTTTGAGCACCTACAACCAAAATATTATAATTTTATTTTTGATGTCCCAATAGGCTCAATGCATAATCTCGATAGGGAGGTGACAACTCTTTCCAAACACTAGACGATATGGTTACATGCCAATGGGTGTTTTAAAAGTAGTATGGTAATACCATAAAGAATCAATGAGACTAAGACTCTTGTTTTTCTATTAGGTTGAACCATTTTTTCAAGTATATATTTTACCTCCCTAATTGACGCATCATCTTGACCATTGGTTTGTGGGTGGTAAGGTGTAGACACTCGTTGACTGAGTCCATAGAGATTCAAAATTGATTGCATTGTTCGGTTGCAGAAATAGGAACCCTGGTCACTGATGATAAACCTAGGAAAGCCAAACCTACAGAAGATTTAGGTTCATAAAAATTCTACAACTGCCTTAGAATCATCAGTCCTTGTAGCTCGAGCCTCTAGCCATTTTTACACATAATAAACTTCTATAAGAATGTACATGTTGCCAAAGTAATTGGGAAATAGCCGCATAAATTCAATACCCCAAACACAAACAATTTCATGAAATAGAAATGGTTGTTTTGGAAATTCATTTGTTTTATAGACATTACCAATTCTTTGAAAATATGAACAATATTTAAAAAAAATCACGGGCCTCCCAAAAATGTCTTTTCCAAAAGGTACCGAATCATGGGCTTTGTGAGAAGTCCATTGGGGACCAAAGTTGACCCCATGGGAAAGAGTGTGGAAGAATCTAAGGATAGGCAGAAACTGTCTATCGAGAACACAATTCCTAAGGACATGATCACTACATGTGATCCATTGGTAGGGGTCATCCCAAATGTACCAATGAGAGTCATGTTTTAGACGGATGTCTTTATTTTTGTTGAAATCAGTATGAATCGAAGATGCTACCAAATAATTTACAATTTTTTCATATGAATAAATAACATATTGGACTTGGTATAATTTCTCATCAGGGAAAAAATAATTTATAGGAATACATAGGGATGATTAAATGTTTGAGGATGGTTTAATCCTACTGATATGGTCCGCCACCACATTCTATGGTCCTTTTTTATCTGTAATTTCTAAATTGAATTCTTAAAGGAGGAGTATCCATCGAATGAGATGTGGTTTGGCTTCCAGTTACATAAGGATATTTTGGAGGGATTCATGGTCTAAGAACACAATGGATTTGTTCCATAATATATAAAACCTGAATTTATCCAAGGAAAACAAAATGGAAAGAAATTCCTTTTTATTTTTTGTATATTTTTTATGAGAAGGGTCTAGTGTAAATGAGGCATATGAAATGACATGTGGAGATCAATTGAACCTTTGGGATAAGACTTCCCCAACTACATAGTTAGAGGAATCACACATGAGCTCAAATGGTAAATCCCACCGAGGTGGTTGGATTACTAGTGGTGACGTGAGACTGTATTTTAACTTACTAAAATCTTCCTCACATTAATTATCAAAAACAAATTCTTTTTTGGGAGGAGTTAGGAGAGGGGGAGAATTTTGTTTCTAAAGTCTTTAATGAAATGATGGTAAAATGAAGAATGACCTAGTAAATACCACACATCCCAAACATTTTTAGGTAATGGTAAGGAAGAAATGACATATACTTTTGATTTATATACTTGGATACCATCCCCAGAAATTACATTTCCCAAAATAATACCTTGTCTCCCCATGAAACAAAATTTCTCATAATTTAATATAAGATTCTTTTCAATATAGCGATGTAGGAATAAACTAAGAATACTCAAACATTCATCAAAAGAGGTGTTATAAATAGTGAAATCATGCATGAATAATTCCATGAAATTATCCAGGTAATCCAAAAAAATACTTACCATGCATCACTAAAAAGTACTTAGAGCATTGAATAGACCAAATGGAATCCTCATATATGAAAATGTACCAAAGGGGAAAGTAAAGGTTTTCCTTTCCTGATCCTCAGGGAAAGTATGGACCAGAAACTATACAGAATACCCATCAAGAAAATAGTAATGGTACTTCCCTGCTATCCTATCAAGGATTTGGTCAATGAATGACAATGGGAAATGGTCCTTCATAGTGCATTGATTTAGTCGGTGATAGACTTTATAGACACACCAACTATTCAATGCACAACTTAGAACCAATTCATTATTTTAATTTTTAATTACAGTAAGGCTAGTTTTTAATGAATTATTTAAATGGGACAAACCCATTGGTTTCTAGAGATGTTGTAAATAATTTCAATAAACAATAATTGTTTTACCTCATTTTCACAACTTCTAAGAGGTTTGTGTTCCGTCAACATTGTACCTGCCTCACTTGTTTAACGTCATCATTTAACAAATTATTATGTGTACAAACTGATGGGATAATACTAAAAAAATATGCAAGTGTCCATCCTAATGCTGGTTTATACTCCCTCAAAAGTTCAAGCAGTCGCAATTCATGCTAAGGAGGGACTGAATTAACAATGATAATGGGAAGAATGTTTCCATTCTCATGATATGGATATTTTAAATATTGATGCTGTTTTTTAGTTCCAATTTAGGGTGATTTTGGATATATGGGAGTGTGTGTGAAATTGAGAGGTCACTAATATCAAATAACTACTCAATGGTATCATAATCGTATGTGGAATGAGGTTTTACAAGAATAAAAGTTTCATTGATGGTCAGTGGATCCTCAGGGTTCAATAAATCATTAATTAATAAACATACATGACACTTTTCTATACCACTACAACAATCAATGCATGATTCATTACCAAGAAATTCAATAAAGGATGAAAACTCATAAAGGGGATTGGGGGACAGAAAAGATGTTCATTCAGGGGAAGGAAGTACATCAATTGAATTAACGGAGAGAGAGAGAAGAATGTTTTTCTATGGGGTGATTCATGGGGTTAAGGATATTGATTTGGAGAATTTCACTGCCAAACTCCATATATAATGTACTATTATTGACATTAATTATGGTTTTAGATGTTTCTAAGAAGGGTCTCCCTAACTTAATCGGTTCATGTCCGTTCATCCTTTCATCTTCCATTTTAATCACATAAAAATCAGTAGGAAAAATTAAAATTTTCACACTCACAAGAACATCCTCTAACACACCAGAAGGGTGTGATGTACTATAATTTTCTAGATGAGTAACAATTCGAGTGGGCTTTAGTTAACTAACGTGAAATGAAGAGTAAATAGAGTGAGTCATCACATTAATAGAGGCACCAAATTAAGCATAACATTAGAAAACGAATAATCCTCAATGGTACCTAGAATTGATAATGTTGTGGGATCATTATACATTGTTTGAAGTGATGGCTCTATAAATGATGAGACATTCCTCCCCAATCTCACCTTTTCATCTCCGCAAAGTCTCCTTCGGTGTGTACACATATTTTTTAGAAACTTAGAGTATTGTGGAATTTTCTTCACAACATCAATCAAGGGGATGTTGACCTGCACTTTTTTTTAAAAATTTCCAATATTTCCTTATCATGTTCTATTTATTTTTGTTTTCTCGGTTGGTTGGAACTTTGATGAAATGGAAGAGGAATGGTTGGGCTAGGTGACTCATTAATAGAAACAATATTTCATTTGGAAGGGATTCACTCTGGACAAGGTTATACCTCATTTGAAGCATTTTTAGTGGTTAGGATGGTGGTTTCCTTTGGATATGATGAATCTATTGGTGGGGTTATTAGGATTTAAAGTTGAGTTCCACTCTTAAGGGTGATGGAACCAACATTTCCTTTATCCCTAGGGTTAACTATTGGATAAGAAGGTAGTTTACCCGACCCATGGCATTGGATTTCCCTCAGTGGGATGGAAAGTTGATGTAATTTGGTTTTAAAGTCTTTTATAGGTGCTTGGGTGGTTTTTCGAAATTGGATATTGTTGGTATCCATTTGTTTCAACAAATATTCTAGGATAGTCTTGGGTTTTAGAGGTGTTTTTTGGAAAGACTATTGTTGTGGTTGATTATTTCTTGGTGGTGGTGGATGACTACTCTAAACCTATTGGTTTCATTGTTCTTGAGGTTTTTTTGAATACCCCATTTCTTATAAGTTTGGTTTTTTCCACCCAGGGTGGGATGGATAGTAAGGTGCTTCCCTAAAGGGTTGTTTATAGAGGTGGACTGGAAATATTGCCTCAAAACTCTCATAAGGTTCTCTCAACTAAGGACATTGGTCAGAGTAGAGGGTATCAGAAGAGTATAAACCAAAACGGATGGGAGGAGGAGATTGGGATTTCCCTTGTGAATGAGAATGTTTTCAAATAAGGGTACTAACCTATTTAAACTTTGTGTCCACCTTCTTCTTGAATTTTGTGATTTTTACCTCTTAGACACCTCGAATGGGTATACTGGACCGTGTACCAAATTGTAGGATGTTCTGTGCCATGTTCTCAATCAAGGTTTTGGCAACAATTAGGGTCTTATAAAACAATACACCACCCGCAGCTGCATCAATCGTGTTTGTATCAATAGGTTTTAAACCTTCATGAAAATATTAAATTAAAAATTGGTCACTTATTTTGTTGTGTGGGAAATATGAACATAACCTTTTTATGTGTTCCTAATATTCATGAAATATTTACCCTTACGAACACCTTATACCAATAATTTATATCCTTATAGTTGTTGTTGGAGAGGTTGGGAAATATTTTTCAATAAAAAATCATTTTATGTCCACCTAGCCTCTAATTGTTGAATTAACATAGTAAATCCATAATTTTTCATTGTCTTCTAATAAAAATGGGAATGATCTGAGCTTAAATTTTTATTTATCTAGATTAGAAGGTTTTAAAATAAAACACAAAATATGAAATTATTTTATGTTTTTATCAGGATCTTCTCCATAAAGTTAATGAAATAATGGAAATAAGTGAATTATACTGGATTTTATTTCAAAATTGGGTGCCTCATATTGTATTTGAATATATGTGGGTTAGATATAAACATCATGAGAGGTTAGTTCTTTTAGTGTTTGATTGTTTTTAGGGATTTTATACTCATTAATTTCGGGTTCTAATTTGGTTCTAGAAGAAGTGGGGTTTAGAAAAGTCTCATGTTGTGGCATGTCTTCCTTAAAAGTGTTGTCTTGTTTATATCAATTTGGTTGATGTAGGATCATCTCTAGTTCAGGGTTGAAATGTGGTAAGTCTCTTGGATTAGAACACATCATGCATAGATCCTACATAAAAAATAAATAAGAACACAAAAGTATATGCAAAGGTAGTAGTTAAAACAAATAAATAATCACAATTATTACAAAAATCTTATCAAATAACACACACTAAAACCAAAGTGCTTCCCGAAAATGGCACATGAAATTTCAATGAATTGTAGTGACACTTCAAATTGATTATGTTTTAAGGTTTATTTATATTCTAGAAAAGACCCTTGGACATCTCTCAAGGAGCATTGATAAGTTTAGAGATTGCATTTTTCATAAAAATTAGTAAAACTTGGGTGATTTTGAAAACAATTTTAGGAATTTAACTTGATTTAAAGAGCTTAGTACTTAATAGATAAAAGTGCTAATTTAAGAATTATGAGAGAAGGAGATCATTTAATGTTCAATACACATCCTCAATAGTTCATTGTTCTGAAAATTTCACATGGTTTTGTTTAATTATTTATCTTGACTCCCATTTTACCACTTAAAATGATGCACAAAGAAGAAACCCTTGACACTACAATAGTTTTGTCAAGATTTGGTACACAATAATTGAAAAAGAGATACCAAATAATACTGAAATTTCATATATTTGTGTGGGAGAATGGAAGAACAACCCACGATTCCAACTTGAAATCTTAACTCAGTCAGTTGTTGAAATAAAAAGAGTTTTACTTAATTATATCAATATAAAGGAAATAATAGGAGAAGAATGTCAATATAAGAACTAAGAGAAATATTTATCACTAAAATTAATCAAATCCCATAGAATAACAAGTATAGTAACTCCCTCCCAAGTTTTTGTAGCTCCCTCGAAATGACCATCCACCGTTTAACTCGCCACCGAGAGGAGGAAGGAGCTCGGGTGGAACTTCACCTTCATCCTTGATCCCCCTATGAGGATAAGGGCCAAAAAAATTCTTTTATGAGTAGAGGAATCATTTTGGTCTCCAAAATACTAGATCATTTCCTCCTAGCCTAACATACAAATGGGGAGCCCTTGGTTCCATTTTCTAGGAAAATGGGAATGTGGTTTGGAGCACACAGATTTCATAAAACCACTTGTCACATGCGTTTAGACCCCCAGAAAACCATTTCTCACATTATCTAAAATAAAAAAGTTGTATCAACACATCCTGGATTTGTCCATGGAAGTTTGGGCTGTATTTGGATACATACAATTCAAGATATGGATAGATCACATCACACCACTTTTGACTTGTTGTAGAATTTGTGTACTAGACAGATCAGGTTGGTTGGGCCACCAGATCAATGAATGAGGCTTGTATTCCTTACGATGAAATGTAGACCCATGAATTTTGGACTAGCTAAAAAACATTCATCCAATTTGGATGAACGGTGAAGTAGAAGAGTTCTGTTTAGTAAACTGGTGTGCTTGGATCCTGCACAGCTTGGCCTATTTTTCGTGAACCTCTTCATGTGACCTCCAAATAACCTCCACCTTCGATGCAATTATCGAAACATGTAACATCCCGACCCTAGTTACCTAGAGTTAGTGCATTATTACATAACATTGGCATGATCACAAGGAAATCCTGTCTCGAAATACATATCAGTTTAGTATTATTGGAAACAAGATTCATACAGAAGTTAAACTTTACAACTCGAAAAGAAATACAACATGAAATTATTCCATTAGAAACATCCAAGACTCCTAGATTATGTCTGCATGTCACTCATAACTAACTTCTTTATATCATGGTAAAATGAAACATAATAAAGGGGTGATCTCAAATGCTTAGTAAGGGTAAGAAATACAATATAAGATAACATAAATATTAAGCATGGTGAATAATTGAAACCACATGCCATTACCAATAATAAACATGAATACTTTTATGGTAGGAATATGAACTGAGTAAATAATGCCATAACAAAAAACAGTCATGGGTATTATTCTAGTCGAATGACCACATGAACCATTTATATTAAATTCATAATGAGGGAATGTATAATGCCGGACATTGTGAAACATTTTGTCAAGGCCTCAGCCAAGACATCTAAAAATGATTAAGTCCTCAGCCAAAAACACATATCAAATTGGGAAAGGGCCTCAGCTAATTGCATGTCTAGTTGTCTCATGAGACCTACCAATGCATTGAGGAGCTATAGAGGGCTCCACCCATCACTTACTAAGTCCAATACATTCCTCATTTGAAAAGGTTAAAATATAACATAAACATTCGTATTAAAACTAGTATACGAAATGTGAATACTTTAACCATGTACCATGAATGGTATACAAATAGAACATCCATAGTAAAACATATCAAAAAACATAAAATACAATATAGAGTTTTTTATCATAACAAATCAACTTCAAATAAACATAAAATCCATCAAATTATGTTGACATAGATGAAATCAAAACCTTTTTTTAGAGAAATATATCTTTATATTTTGAAATAATTTAAGAATCACGTATAAATTACTTTAACCCATTTTCTAGAAAATAGTAAAAAAAATTTGTAATAAATTTTTAAAAAACATGGATGTGGATGATAAAGAGATCCCAGTAGATAATTACGTATAAACAACCTCAGATAATAAAGAGATTGTGAAATTAACCCTTACCTTGTACTTTTACTTGGTTTAGGGTTGGTTAAACTCCTTTATTATGGTGAAATAATTGTTATTAAAATATACATGAATCATATAAATTAATATGATATCATATATAATGTTTTAACATTGTTTTGTAAATAATATCTTAGTATTATCGTCGTTTTAGATGTTAACGAATTTGTTTTCCTTTATATTATTTGTTATGTGAGTCATATTTGTTATGGATGGGATGTATGTTATTCAAATCTAGAAATATATTAAGTCTTTAAACCTTAATTTTAATCATAAAATGAAAATTAGTCTTGAATGTATACGATGGGGAATGAATCTCATCGCGTTTGTGGAGACGGTAATCCATACGTACGCACGAGTGATAATATCATTATTTTGATATTAAAATAATATATAATTGAATGTCATATCATATATAAAGAATAATTATCATGTTATATTTATTATTTACATTAATTACACATCAATATTATACCCATCCAAATAATAATGTATTGAATAATAATTACACCACGACGTGGAGACGGTAGGCCGTACGTACACACGCATAGTGACATATCATCCAAAGGATGGATAGAATAATGAATTTCTTTGTAACATATTTATAACAACATCATAGTATATAGAATATACTAGAGTTTTTATTTTATAATGGAAATAACAAATAAAAAGGATGTGGAATTAGAAAGGAACTTGAAAGAGGTGATGAAATATTTACCTCTTCTTCGGGTTCTTCCTATTGATTTGATGGAAATGGCTCCTTAGGATTTATTTATGACTAATTTATGGCCTCTAGGATGAAGGAAGGATAGTTTAGAAGACATTTGTGTAGGATTTGGCTGATCAAAATGGCTTTGATGGTGTTAATTAGAGAGAAGGGGGTGCAGGGGGGGCTTTTATAAGAGGGGTGAGGGGCACCTTAGGAAAAGCAAGAAATATTATTTTATAATAAAATAATTTTCGATTTATAATTTCTAAAAAGTGTATTTTTTAAAGGATAAGGAGGGTATGGGTATAAAACCACTCAACCAATAGGTTTTAGAATGGTTTGGGTCACTATATTAACCTTATCTTTTAGATTTAACTTGTAGTTAATTAGTTTTACATTTACCATATCTATTTGTATATTTATATTATTTGGTTAATAAACTTACTATAAAATACCAAGAGAATCAAAAGTAGTTCCTTAATGACATAACTATCATTATATATGTCCTTTGGCCAAACCTTATATTTTTAGAAATATTATATCGATTAATAATATAATATTTCTTTTAAAAACTCTTTTATGTCAATTTAGAATCAATTTAATATTTGAAATTAGTTAAAGTCATAAAAACATTATTAATTCAAAATAATGTTATTTAATAAATACTAACCTTCCATATTAACCTATAAAATTTTTGGATGGCTTCAAAATATTCAAATTATATTTATTTTAACATTTATAATACCATTTATTTGATTCCTTCATTAATATGGAAAACACCGCATCATCATTGTGTCAGAAATAAATTTAATTATTCAATCTATAAAAATTAGAAATTAAATACAATTATGTAGGAAATTGTTTAAGGATTCTAATTAATATTTATAGTCTAAGAGATAACATGTATAACTCTATGTTACATGTTTTTTACTAAAATATATATGCTTTTGTCATTTTTGTATTTACTTTAACTTAATTAATATAATGTGTCATTATCACTTACAAGTGGCTCCATGGGGTCCCAAAATTGACCCAAAAATGCCCATGGTCGTACATGTATCATCTAATACAGTTAGGACACGTGTTAGGGTAATTTAATATTATTATAATATTAGTTTTACCCTTATTTACCATATTTACCCTTTAACCATTGCAAATAAAATATTTAACAAAGTAATTATTCAAAATTTCTAAAAATAAAAGTTAATTATTTAAAAAATTTGGAACTCCTAATTTTAAATATGGAATCCATTTTTCTAAAATAAAAACATAGAAGTGGCAGAAATTAATTTAAAATTAATTCTCGTTGTGAAAAAAAAAATCGTTCTTTTAAGAAATAATAACTATCAAAAGATTGACACTTTCTTATATCCAGTTTAAATGTGAAATTCAGTCCAATGACCAAAATTAGATTAAATGATAAAAATATAATCTAATTATACTTTAAAACCACTCAAATTCAAAATTTATCACTTTTAATTATTTCAATTAAAGAATTTGTTTTGAATTAAAATTTAGTAATTTTCACTATTCATAAAAAATTGGATGTTTTTAGAAAATTTTCAAAAATTCACCCTAAGCTAATTTAGATATTAAAAATCAAAAAATGAATTCCATTTTAAAAGATAAAATTTATAAAATTTCAAAAAGTGGGTACTACTATTCCTAACAGCTAGTTTGATTGGTTGTGGTGTGTTAGAAGTCGAAGTTGGGAATAACACACGCTATTATATTATTCAAAGATAAGCATAGCATGGAAGCTCGGGTTGTTAAATTCTCCCATACTTCAATAAATTGGGTCCTCACAATTTATTCTTGGTATTGGAAACTTGAGTTTGACATTTCAAAAAATCTTAGTTGAAACCCCACATCAAATAATGGATCCATGAGGCCTCTATTTTAAAATAAAGAATAGTACGTATGAAGGTTATCGAAAATAACACATTCTAGGGTTCCATGAAGAAAAACATGGATATGGATGAGAAAAATAATCTTCAAGTTCTGATGGAGAGTGATCAAGAATATTATTATGAGAAAGTTAAGTATTTGAAAGCCATAAACTTGCGATGGGTTGAATGGTCTTTGATTACCCCGTATGAAAAGTAAATGGACAAAATTTTTGTTCTATGTTCCTTTTATTAATGTTGAGGAATTAATTAATGAGATTGGATAAGATCATAAGGAGATATACTTACTTTATAATTAGAGTTTTATCCATTAATAAATTTCTACCATAAACTCATCTTTCACTTCAAAACATAATAAAACTAAAAAATAATCTATTTATTCTAATCGTATAGGGTTCCAAATATAATCGTATACCATTTAAATGATGAAAATTATTTTGTAACAACTAGGGACTTCTTGTAGGATAGTGGTAGGTAATAATGGACTGCCACACTATGATTGTGGGTTCGATTCATGCAGCTTTGTCTGACGAGATGGGTTATCACCCATCCTATATGTTTTCCTTTTCCCAAGACTATAATATTATAATATTCAAAAAATAATCATAAGAAATTTTTTATCCTTAAATAATACTATCCAAATATCAACTTAATCCATTAAAAAAATTATAGTTATCCAAAATTCCTTTGTCCATACTCTCGATAAAAGGTATCTAAATTCCAAAATCAATTGTAACATCAGATTCCCCAAATAAAGTAAAGTTTCTCTTATTTTCACATACTGAAAATACGATTACCTTAGTCATATTAAAACCTTAATGAAAACAACAACTACTGCAATAAAATCATTATATATAACACATAATTCTTATAACCAGTATATAGTTCCTGGAATCCAAAAACACAAATACAATAATTATTCAACTTCAACTGTAGTAACAGAATAATCTTGGACTTTCTCCCTTGGAATTTTCTGATATAAGTTTACTTGGAACTTAGAACATTCATTTTCATAATGCCCCATTTCTCTATAATTATAGAATTCAACATTGATAACAACTTTCATTCTCTTGCAATCATGAGCTTGGGGGTCTTTTTCACCACACTTGTAATAGACCCCCATTCCTTTTAGGCAAGTACCATGGTGTTTCTTCCCAAAATTATCCCATAATGGAAAATACTTATTTCCCTTTTACCATTACCTGTCTCTTCCTCCACCACTCTCTACTTCTCTTGCTTTACATTATTGTCATAATATTTACAGAATTCCTTTTCTATCTTGATAGCACATGAGACAATATCTTTGTACGATTAGAAGGATTGTGATACTAAATCGTGACAGAGAAATGGTTTTAACCCATCAAATAAATGATCAATATTACTTCTTGGGTTATATATATAATATAAAGCATGACATTCTAACCTTGTAAAGTCAGCCTCATACTTTGCAACATTTTCATCCTCCTTTTGCCTCAGACTGAGAAATTTTCTTTCCATATCCACTCAATGGTCTTGAGGAATGTATTTTTCCAATAAAATCTCTTCAAAAACCCTCTATTCCATACTTGATAGTTCTTCATACTTCTTTGCGTTTTCCATCAATGACCACCATTGATCAGCATCTCCATTGAGGTGATAAAATGCCATTACAACTTTTTCCCTTTCACTACTCCCCAAAGCCTAAAATAGTTTCTATAGGGAACTTATCCATTGCTCAGCTACCAATGGATTTGTATTCCCATTTAATGTTGGTAGTTGTTACCTCTTGAAGCAATCTAACATTTATACTATGCGTTGTACATTAGGGTGCTCCATACGAGTAAGGTTATTATTCATAACCTGAGTGAGTTGTCCCAGTATGGTGATAAGTTGATCAGTACCAGTTGTATCACCAACTTCACTATAATTATCTTGTGTAGGAGGGAAATCTCTACATGGATTGTGTGCATTGACACGATTTACATTCCTTCCAATAGGTCCTATTTCTAAACAATGACATAAACTAGATTATTTTATGAATAGAAATACATAATTCCAAACCTGTAAAATACCTAACATAAATTGAACAGCTTATGGATATAATCCATAATCATAAAAATGTTTTCTTTGAGGAATTATATAATCATAAAACCTTCATAATGGTTTTTATATAATATGAGAATTATCCTAAGAAAATCCCCCTGGAGCATTGTATCCAAGAGTGCAACAAGGCCCGTTGTCATGCACCAGTTCCCGTTCGAGTCTAGCTCGAAGCAGTGTTTTCAGGTTTTACCCCTAGGTACATCTGTGCCAGAGCCTCCTCAACCTGCTCGTATCCAGATAGGGATGTATTATTTGGAAAGATCACAAAATATCTACAATAACAAAATTTTATCATGTACTTATATACTAATCCCCAAAGTCCACCTTAGGGATATGTGCTCTATCAAAGTTTATCTATATCTAGTTTCCAAGGTTTGTATTAAACTTCATCTGATACCAACTATAAAACCCCAACCCCAGTTACCCAGAGTCGGTGCATTAGTACATAACATTGGAATTATCATAAGGAAATAATGTCTCGAAAGACCGATCAGTTTAATATTAATGGAAAAAACAATCATACAAAAGTTCAACTTTAAAACTTGAAAAGAAATACAAAATGAAATATTCCACTAGAATCATCCAAGCCTCCTAGATTATGCCTGAAAGTCACTCATAACTAACTTATTCATAACTTGGGAAAACGAAATATTAGAAAGGAGTGATCTCAAATGCCCAGAAAGGGTAAGCAAAACAATGGAAGATAACATAAATATTAAGCATGGTCAATAATTGAATCCACATGCCTTTACCAATAATAAACAAGAATAATATTTTGGAAGGAATAAGAAATGAGTAAATAATTCCATAATAAAATAGAATCATAGGTATTCTACTAGTCAAATGACCATATGAACGATCAATATTCTTTTCATAATGAGGGAATGTATAATACCAGGCATTCTGAAACATTTTGTCAAGGCCTCGGCCAAGACCTCTAAAAATGATTAAGGCCTCGACGAAAACCACATATCAAATTGGGAAAGGGCCTCAGTTAATTCAATGTCTAGTTGTCTCATGAGACCGACGGATGCATCAAGGGGATATAGCGGGCTCCACCTACTACATCAAATACATTCCTTATTTGAAAATGTTGAAATATAACATAAACATTCATTTTAAAAAAAGGATACGAAATGTCAATACTTTAACCATAAACCATGAATGGTATAAAAAATCACATCCATAGTAAAAAATTTCACAAAATCTTCCATACAATATGGAAGTTTTGTATCATAATAAATCAACTTTAAATAAACCTAAAATCCATCAAAGGATGTCTACATCGATGTAATCAAAACCTTTTTTAGAGAGATATATCTTTATATTTTGAAATCATATAAGAGTCACATAATTATAAAGAAAACATTTATTTTTAAAATATTATTATAATCTTGTATGTGATGCTTCGATGATGTTATAATGACGTATTATAGCCACACCCGCCATATATGTTAAAAACATTCTTACCTTAATTTTGTCGAAAAGGTTAAAAAGTGCCTTTTTTGGAAAACGACGAAAAGATTCATTTCAAACCATTTTATAAAAAGTCGAACAAGGGTATAAAAGACATTAACCCATAGTCTAGTAATTAGAAAAAAAAATTTGGAATACATTTTTAAGAAACATGAATGTGGATGATAAATAGATCCTAGTAGATAATTACATATAAAGAACCTCAGATAATAAAGAGATTGTGAAATTAACCCTTACCTAATACTTTTCATTGGTTGAGGGCTGATGAACCTCCTGTATAATGGTGAATTATGTTTTATTAAATTATAAAATAATCATATACATTAATATGATATCATATATGATCTTTTAACATGTTTTGTTAATAATATCATAGTATTATCATCATTTCGGGTGTTAACGTATTCGTTTTCCTTTATATTATTTGTTATGTGAGTCATATTTGATATGGATGGAATGTATCTTATTCATATCCAAAATGATATCAAGTCTTTAAACATTATTTTTAATCATCAAATGAAAATTCATCTTGAATGTATATGATGGGGAATGAATCTAATCACGTTCGTGGGGACGGTAATTTGTATGTGCGCACGAGTGATAATATCATTCTTTTGATATTAAAATATCATATAATTGGATTTTATATCATATATAAAGAATAATTTTAATGTTATATTTATTATTTACTTCAATTACAAATCAATATTATACAAATCCAAATAATAATGTATTGAATAACAATTACACCATGACGTGGAGATGATAAGCCGTACGTACACACATATAGTGACCTGTCATCCAAAGGATGGATAAAACAATGAATTTGGTTGTACCATATTTATAATAACATAAAAATATATAGAAGATAATGGAGTTATTATTTTAGAGTGAAAACAAAATAAAAGGAAGTGGAAGGATAATGGAACATGAAAGAGGTGATGAAATATTTACCACTTCTTCGGGTTCTTCCTATTGATTTGATAAAAAGGTGTCCTTAGGTTTAATTTATGACTAAAGGAAGACCTCTAGGATTAAGGGGGTGAATTTTAGAGGATATTTTTCAGGGGTTGGACGAGCCAAATGGCTTTTGTGGTGTAAATTTGAGATAAGGGGGGTGACCTTTTATAAGAGGGTGAGGGGCACCTTAGGAAAATCTAGAAATATTATTTTATAATAAAATAATTTTCGGTTTATAATAACTCAAAACTGGATTATTTTAAAGATAAGGTGGGTATGGGTCGAAAACCACACAACCAATAGGTTTTAGATAGGTTTGGGTCACTATATTAACCTTATATTTTAGATTCAACTCTTAGTTAATTAGTTTGACATTTATCATGTCTCTTTGTATTTTTATATGATTTGGTTAATAAACATATTATAAACTACCAATAGAACCCCAAGTGGATCATCAATGAAATTCATATCATCATATAAGTACTTTTCCTGAGCCTAAGATTTTTAGGAATATTATATCACTTAATAATATAATATTTGTTTTAAAATCTCTTTTATATCAATTTAGACACTATTTAATAATTGATTTTGGTTAAAGTCATAGAAAATTTATTAATTAAAAATAAATTTATTTAATAAATCCTAACATTCCATAGTAACCTATAAATTTCATATATGGCATTAAAATATTCAAATAATATTTATTTTAACATTTATAATACTATTTATTTGATTCTTTCATTAATAAGGAAAACATTGCATCATCATTGTGTCATAATTAAATTTAATTATTAACTATCTAAAAATTATAAATAAAATAAAATTATGAAGTAAATATTTTTATATTTCTAATAAACATTTATAGTTGAAGAGATAACATGTATAACTCTATGTAAAAATTGTTTTACTAAATGATATATGCTTATGCTATTTTTGTATTTAATTTATCTTAATTAATATAAAGTGTCATTATCACTTACAAGTGACTCCATGGGGTCCCAAAATTGACCCAAATATTCCCATGGTCAGACATGTATCATAAAATAACGTTAGGATACATTTTAGGGTAATTTAATATTATTATAATATTATTTTTTACACATATTTTCCGGATTTACCATTTAACCATGGTAAATACAATATTTAGCGATGTAATTATTCAAAATGTTTAAAAATAAATTTTTTTATCTAAAAAATTTGTACCTCATAATTTTAAATATGGAATCCATTTTTATAAATTTAAAACACATAATTGGAAGAAATTGACATTAAATTAATTCCCATTGTCAAAATAAAAAGCGTGTTTTTGAGAAATAATAACTATCAATAGATTGACACTTGCTTATGTCCAGTTTAAATGTGAAATTATGTCCAACGACCAACACTGGATTAAATGTTAATAATGTAATATAATTATACATTAAAACCACTCAAATTCATAATTTATCACTATTAATTATTTCAATTAGAAAAGTTGTTTTTAATTAACATTTAGTAATTTTCACTATTCATCAAAAATTGGATGTTTTCAGAAAAATACAAAAAATTCACCCTAAGATAATTTTGATATTCAGAATCCGAAAATGAACTCCATTTTTAAAGATAAAATTTATAAAATTTCAAAAAGTGGGTACTAATATTCCTAACGGCTAATTTTATTTGTTGTGGTGTGTTAGAACTCAAAGTTGCGTATAACACACGCTATTGTATTATTCAATGAGAAGCATACCGTGGAAGCATGGGGTGTTACAAAAATAGTATCATTTAACTTGTTATCAACAAAAAAAATAATTGAATCTAACATGACGTGAGATTTTTTATTATTTTTATAATTCTCAATACAAAATTAGTTTAACACAGTGGTGTAAGGGTGAAAATGAAACACCAAATCCTAGTGCGATCAAAGTATGAGAAGAAAGTTTTTTTTAACTTATATGAAATGAATGTATTTTTATAGTTTCATGACACCTTTTTCCATGAATATTTCTCTACAATATTTCATTTTTTTCAACTAAATTATATTCTTTTAAAATTATATGGCATTTTGAGAAAAGAAAATATTTTTTAGAAGAAAGTATATTTTCCTCAAGAATTATGTTCAAGTGTTTTATTAAAATTATCCTCCATCTAAGAGAACAATCTTTAAATAGGTTTATGTTTCAATGACTATTAATACTATTATTTGATTGTATTTAATGATGGAATGATATTTAATATGTATTATGTTATGATGGAATGATGTTTAAGAATACAATTTTATTTTTTGGGTTATGGTATGATGAATGATTTATGTTCATGTAGAACATGTAATATTGATTTAATTAGGATATGGGTGGGAAATATGTCTCGCTCCAATTAATTGGATAAATATTAATATCTCATGACATATACATGAATGGAACAACAAGTAAATATGGTTCTATAATACAAGGATTGAATGATAAGTAAATGTGGTTCAGTAATACATCACAAGAATGAAAACTAAACCCGGTTCAGCAAAGGAATTTTTCCACTATGAAGACCTTTGAAAGAATGCCTTGGATAATATAAAAATCATAGAACATTATTTTTTTTCCACAACTCCATAATTTAAACAAATTATACTTTATCATGGTTAATGTTCCTTTGTTATCTATTCCTTACTTAATTCCATGATTTATTTCACGACTCATGATTTTGATATTTAAACTTTATGTTCATGTATTTACATTCTTATGTTTATTTTTTTGTTATATGTTCTCAATTTTCACCCTTTATGAGCCTTTTAGGTCACCGTTTTTATGTTTTCTTTTCCTTAATAAAGGAAGAATGCTTTTTGGGTAGGAAAACAAAAATAAATGATCATTATGGAAGATGTTGAAGATATTTCACCATGTTAGATGATTATGTTCCATGATTCCAAAGGTACTAATCTAATATAGTCTTTCGGTGTCTGTTTTTGTCAGGTATTAATTATTCAAAAAAGTAATTTAATGTATATGTACGTCAATCTTGGGTATTTAGAGTAGGTATTAGAGTAAACGATGTAGGAATAAATCTGATCCTTGGGACCTCTCACTTGTTAACATTAGACGAAGCATGGCTCTTCACCTAGGGGATTTATGAGAAAATGGATACCACTAGGGACGATGGGTGTGTCGCCCAAGGGGTGTATCCTCCCATGGAGTTCTTAGATAAGTATCAATTCTAGTCCACTAAAAATAATTCAGGACCATTAGAGTTTTTATAAGAGCGAATGTTTAGTTAACCTTTGGAATATTGGATGAGAAAACTTTATTGAGATCCCTATAAATATTTCTAAAGTATGTCTATAACATCATTATGAAGTGTTTATAACATCATTAAGAGAAAATGTTCATTTAATAAATTATGAAGTGTTTATAACATCATTAATTAATAATTGTTCAAATTTAGTTTATATAATTTTTAAATATATGAATTATAGTTTAATATAATTTATTCCATAAATTATTATTTATGATTATAATTTTAATATTATAAATTTATATGTGAATTTATTTATGGTTTTATAACATTTTTATAAATAATAATACATGCATCTATAGACTTTATTACAGGTTTGATGATTGATTAAATTTTCTTCTACAATTAATTTTTCATGTACTATGTTATGACAATGTATTTAAGAGTTCATTATCATTTCTAAATATTAAGAGTTATAATTATAATGGAAATTATATATACCTTTAGTAATGTATCCATTGGTTGAAGGACTTTAAGTTTTCATACTCATTAGAATTGATGATAATGTCATGGAAAACATTTTCGGGTTAGATACAAGTATCTCTAAGCATACTCTTAAAGATATTTATGGTTTTATATGATTTTAATTCCTTAGAAAAATTATTTTCATGTACATTATAAATTTGATGAATTTAGAGGTGTGTTAATGTACTTTCCATTTAATTTAGGCATAAAACAGAAGTTATGAGTTGTGTAAAGAGTTTCAAATTAAAATGGTTTGAAAATATATTTTTTATGTATAGAATATGATTACAAAATAAATAGTTAGAAGAAAGAATATTTGTTAATGGATTACAAAATATTATATAGTGAGATTATTTCCCATGAAAAAATAATAGGTTTTTAAGATACCCTTTTCATGATATCGATCATTGTTATTGGTGACCCTTATCATTTGGTTCCAAAATACTATCTCGTGTAAGGAAATAAAGTAATTAGTTGATCCTAACCATCATGTGAGACATTCTAATTATATTATTTTGACTAAACATAATTTGGAAGCCCTTACCATTAGGATAATAAGTGAATCATATTTAGATAATCCATACAATGGATTGGAAAAAGATTTTTATACTTTATTATCATAGATTAATATATGATATGATTTAAATGATTGTTTGAGAGATATAGTAATGGATTATTTACATGATTAATCAGCATATGTCATAATAAATTATTGATATTGGCCCACTAATGGGTTTGATGACTTTAAAAGAGATCATCCTTTTAGTTGGAAACAATCAAGAAAAGTAAATATTAAAAGAATGTAAAAAAGAAACACATTTGGTAAAATATACTATTGAAAATAAATTTTATCATCATTCAAATTAACCTTCGGATAAATATCATAAATTAAAATTGAATTCATATTGGGAAAATTTAAAAAGGCTGCAAACATAATATGTGATCTTAAGTAAGAGAAATTATTTTTATTGGAGTAACACAATCTTGAGATTACAACTCTCCATGTTGTTCAACACTTGAATATAGATTCTTATAGGAATTACATAATGAATAACATAAGGTTTTAATATCATTATATGAAAGATTACTAGAGAATTATTAATTTTTATAACACCCCTCAATGTTTTATGTACATTTTTTTCTTTAATAAAATGCTTTGAATGATTTATTTTTCTATAAGAAGAACCATATAAAAACGAAATTTGATATATTCTCTTATACTGTAATAATTTATTTTTATATTATATGAATGAAATATGAAATATAATTAAGATAATTATAATAGGAAGAATATTCTAAGAAAATAAAAGAATATAAACACGAAATTTTGATCAACATGAGTATTTTAAATATCATATCCAAGATTATAACTTTGGAATGAACGAAAAACATAGTAAATATAATAGATATTTTGACATATAAGAAAATGACTAAGATAAATTTATTTTTGTGAAGAACATAAGGATATATATAATAATGTAATATGAAAATTAAATAAATGGATTATTCATATATGGTCACTAGATTTGTGTTCATTGGGTGAAAATGTAACCAATATTTTTGTTGGGTAATTTATTGTTACATTCCAATAACATGTTACACATAATATAATTAACAAATATTAATTCATTTTTGAAAATAAATGTTATTTAAAATATTTTTATTTTACTATATTATACTTTTATCCTAATTTTATTAAAATTTAATGAAATTATTAAATGTATGATTAGTAAAATAATTAAATCATAATAGATGAAATAATAAAGATATTTAAAAAAGAAAATATAATGATTCTTTGTCAAGGAAATATGTTATATTTTAAAACATTGTTTTTATTATATATGTTTTATTATCATTTAAAATATTATTTTACATTATTCAAAAATTCATTTTGAGAAAATTTAATTCATTTTTTGAATTTATACATCAAATATAGTTTATGTTAATTTTTATTATTTTTTAAAAAAGATCCCTTTTTGATGTATAAGAAAAAAAATTATTTTTATGAATAAACCTAACATTTATGAAATAATAATGATATAAATTTGGGATATAAATTTATAAAAAACTTTTCATAACCTAAATTGAATTTACAAATTAAAATTACTTTTTAAGAAAATAGTAATTTTAATTTATAAACCTATATTTGAAATTTTGGGATGCACGTAATTTTTTATTATAATAAAAAAATATATTTTTCTCTATTACATTAAATTAAATACTTTAAAAATTCTATTAATATTTATTTGGATATTAAAATCAATGAATCCATCATTATTCAGAAAAACCAATAAATTTCATCAGAATTAATACTAGTCATTGAATTTTGCCTAAATGATAAAATAAACAATACTTCATTCTAAAATACCCATCACCTTTTCCTATATAAGCACCCATCCTCCAACACATTTTTATCACTTTTTAAATTCCTTACCATGATAATGAATTCCCCAAATATATCTATACATGATAATTCACACTTATTTTATCCTTTGGTGTGGCCATATATATCCATTTTGATGTCATTTAGCTTAATCGAAAAGAGCTGACTAAAAGATCAAGGTAAGGGTTTCATAGTATCATCCCATATTATTTATAAAGATATATATCAAAAATATTTTCATACACCATATTTATTTCTTCTATAATTCCATTATCATCTTATTAGAATTGTTTTGATCCATCAATGATGAGATAAAACCCATTTCCTCTCACCAAGCTATTTTTTAAAGTCATTAACACATCAAAATATGATTTTCAAAAACAACATATTTTCATCACTATTAATTTTTTTTTATATTTTAAACAAATATTTTTAAAATAAATCCTAAAAATATAATTTAATTATATGATATTTGTTGTATAAAACTTATATAAATTTTTAGTTTTATATTCTTTTAAACTCAATTAGAGAGCACCACTCAATTTGGTCATTCTATAGTATGTAAATAAATGATGATGTTTTAATAAAAATATATATTATGAGAAGATTCATAAAATGTTATTACATATTTGAAGATACCTATAACACTGTGATATTTTATGAAATATTTCTTTTTTCAAATAAATTTAATTTACGTGATAGCTTGTGTTTTGGGTAACACCATGTTTAAACAAATCGTGATATATTATTAAATTATAGTTATCACCTATATATTGGATTGAAAAATATTAATAAGACTAAAAAAATTATGAAACATTTATGGTATCATATAAATAAATAAATTCTGTAGGTATTAATTAATTATAAATAAAAATAAAAAATTATTCAAAGTAAGTGATATTTGTTTTGTGAAAAAAAAATTATGCAAAAAATATATTTTTTCCATTATAAATTAAAATATCCACTATGGGTGAATTATTTTAATTAAATAAACATATTATATATTAAATACAATATTTAACATTCATTTAGTGTTTTTTCATCCAGGAGATAGAAATGAACTATGTTATATGCTTAAAAATTTATATTTCAGTAAAGTAGTTTTCATCGTGTGTTTTGGGTATTTTGTAAATTTAAATTAATCCACCAATCAAAATTGAATTTTATAAAAATTTTCCATATTTAGAATAAAGAGGTTCAAATTTTATTAATATTTTCATTTTTTGTTAATATGAATAGTAAATGTGGTTAAATTTATTACATTGGAAAAGAGAAAATCAATATAATCAAGGTTACAAATAAGAGATAAGGCCATAATTTTTCATCATAATTTTTACTAGAGAAATTTTAATCAACACTTTTCATATTAGATGAAAATTTTAGTTTTTTAATGGACAATATTCAATGAAATAGACCTATATACTATTTTAAAGTAAATAACGTTAAAAAATGTCACTCTATTAGTTTTAAATAACTTTTATGTGTCCACAAAAGAAGAAATAAATTATTTAGCAAATATATATTTATATTTTGATGTTAATTAAATTATTTTCATGTTATAACCTTATTTCTGATTTTTAGTACTTAAATAATACCATCTAATTCTTATGAAACACAGATGAAATATTTCTCCAATTAATTAAAAATATAGTAAATGAATTTAAAATATTTAAAATTCATTTTATTTGAATGAGTTAAGTTATTCCTTTATTTTTATAGATTAATATTATATATTAGTTCTATTTTCAATAATTATATTTTAAAACTGGATTTATTTCTGTATTTTATTTCAAATTAAATAAATAGTGTATAAATGGGTAATTATGATATTTTATAAAAATATGACATTAATAAATTACATAAAAGTCATAAAAATGTTAATAGAGGAAAAGGGGATGAAGATGTTGTTTAAAATTTCATATCATTTCCTTTTATTGGTTATTTGGAGCCATTTTTCTTATAAATTACTTTAATATATTTTAATATTGTAATAAATATCAAGGGTTCCCCTCCCCTCTTTTATAAAAGTCCATACCTCCTTTCCCGTAATCACAATACACTAAGCCTTATAAATCTACAAAAATCTACAAATTCCAATTCCACACCCCTTTACACATTCTATAGGTGTTGATATTCCCAAACAACCAACCCTAGAGGCCATTAGAGGATATCTAAATGAATTATTTCAAAGGAGAGGTAATCACATTCATCAATCACTATCATTTTAATTATTCATTTACCTCACCAAAATATTTTATATTATTCATAATATAATAAATTCAGTATCCCAAATATACTAAAATTTTATTATGATTATGAAAATACCTTTATTCACCCACTTTATGTCAAATGAGGAGTGAAAATATCGCTCGTGCGCACATAAAACTTACCATCTCAACATAGCGATAAAATTTATTTCTCATCACCATATTTTATGGACTAGTGTTATTATGGTTTTAATATTTATATATTATATTTATGACATAATTATACTTTTGTAATGATAATATTATATCTATCTCCTTAACTTCCATACTGTTGGAAAATGATAATGTTGATCGTACATACATATGGACTACCACCTCCAAGAAGTGATAAGGATATATTTTATTGAGTATATATGGTATATATGATATAATAATGACACTTTAAATGTGATTTATTATTTAATTTCCAATTTTATTTCTGTTAAAAAATGTATACAACGTTCATACATTGGTATGGTCTACCATCTCCATAAATAAAAAAATTGATTTTTCTATATCTATTTTTTATAAATGAATATCACCAAGAATACAAAGAATTTATATTATAAAAATATCATTATTAATATTTTGGAGATGATTTAACCATTTTGGATATATAAAGACCAAAACTATTGAACCAGAACATAGAAGAGAAACAGAGAACATGTCGCATGAAATAGTAATTTTAATAAATAATTATTAACAAATGGGTTATTAAAAGTTATAAATAAATAATATATGGTATTATATATATTATTATTATTCTATAATAAATTTATAATAAATATATATTTTTTATATTGGATGTTTCTATGCATACGATGGAAGTGGGACTTAAGGTTAAAGAGTTTTGTCTCACTTTTACTTTTGAGTGACACATAGCTTATACACCTCTTGTTTGTTATGTGTGGTGTATATAACATCCTTGAATGTATTTTATGATTTAATTAGGAAAATTATTCTATATACATATCTATATATGTTTTTATTTTATTTTATTGGTCTTGTAATTCAATGGTTACAAATGTGGTACGTGTTTTGTTTTATAATCTCATTATTTATTGAGATTGTCCTTTATTAAGATAAAATATAATGACATACCTATCAATAAATTAAGGAATATTATTCTTATATTGTTATTTCAGGAAAATAAATGTTTTAATTTAATTTTATACACCTTAAGTACTCAAGAGACAGATAATGTGGTGTTAACAAAAGTCAACCTCATTTATCTCTTTTGCCGAAAAACCTTTTTCTTAAATATCCATGTTTTCTAAAACATATTTTAAAAACGTTTTTACTAAAATTATTTTTTTATGCCCTTTTTACAATGGGTGAAAATTAAAAAAATGTTATTAAATGGAATCTTCTTTTTTTATTCCAAATGAGGTACATTTTTGAATTTTTACAAACTTATGAGAGGGATATTTTTTAACTAATGAGGCATGAACAAAATTTTCCACTATCATGAATAATCAATTATTTGGGACATCCTCTATAAGTTTCCAAGGTTATTTTAAAAAAAAATCGATATCATTTTAATTTTTAAAGGTGTGATTTCAAAATAGAAAGTATATTTTACTAAATACTTCATTAATGATATTTTAATATAATTATTATTCATCAGAGACAATTACACTTCATTTAACTTATGATCTGTGTGGGATATGATACTAGTATATCTTACTTATTATTTATTTATATGGTTTATGTTTATGATCACAATATTTTTATGAAACTTGTTCCTTTTCCAATTGGTTATTCTATTATTAATTGATAAAATGTTTATGAAATCCATTACTTTTAAATGGGTTATGTTAAGATGAAATGTTTATGAAACCCATTTATTTTCATGGGTTGTAATGTGATAAATTTTCTATGATCTTGTGGAACACATATATATAATTATCATTGTGTGATATGTGGCTCCTACTTCTCTCTATAATTCATTAGATAAATATTGATATCTCACGAGATAAAAATTATTGGAATAATGTGTGAACCAAATTATATAAGGGACATAATCCACTATGAAAATATTGGGAGTGAACCTTGACTATTACAATGGTTTTGTGTGTGAACCCATTCCAATATTATATTATGGAAAATAATATTTCACTACTAAGGAGATTATTTTCTATGATTATGTGTATCTCACAATTCCACGTCTTATGATAATGTTTTTATTATATAGATTATGTTCTTTAATTCCATTATGATTCATATCTAATGAACTGCCATGATTTATTCCATGAATCAAGAATATGATATATGGTTTGCATGATTTTATTTCCAATTTTTTAATTGGGTTCTCATACCCTTATCTTTATATTATGCATAAGTGATCATTGAAATCTCCCATGTTTACCCTTACTAATAATTTATGCTCACAATTTAATATATTTACCTTCTTAAGTTTATGAGGTAAGATATGTCTAAGAAGGGTGATAGTTATGATAAAAATAGTTGGAGGTGATGTAGATCTTTTATGAACCAATTATTTATCTGTCCATGTTTGAAAAGTCAATATACACTACTAGAAATTTAAGCTATAGCCACAGACCTATATCCATAGTTTTATGGGTCTGTGTCTCTAGGTTTTTTATAGCCCCGATTTAATTACCAATCCGTGACTAATCATCTCTGTTCTTTTTTTTTTGCGATCCACATCGAGTTCTCCTCTCCACTTTTTTTTTGCGATCCACGTTGGGCTCTCCTCTCCTCCTCCCTCGATCCGCTGCGACACTCTTCTCATCTCTGTCTATATCAATCACCATGGTGCCCTCCTCCAGACTCTTCCTATCAACGCCTTCTATGCAGGCGTCAACCTCTCTCACCACAACCCTCCTCTTCGAACCGTCAACCTCTCTTGTGATTCATGAAAGAATCCCCATCGCGGCATCCTCCCCCGACTCTGCCACCCAACTCTACCACCCTGTAAACACTACCCCAAAACAGCCGCCCCACCTCCTCCTCTGGCGCGCCTCTGATGTGGCTACCCTACCTCCACAGATCTTCCTCCTCCTCGGCCAATCAGTCCTCTTAATTACCGACCTAAGGTATTTAGGGTTTTAACCCCTCAAATTTCACTCATGTGTATTTCTCCAATGGTTGGATATTAGGATGTACACAAGCTTTATGCATCAATAACACCTGTACGGTGGAAACCCATGTCACCAAGGGTGTTGTTTTCCATTATAGATTTACACTGTCATGATTGAGATATTTATTCAAGAATTATTTTTGGGTTAAGATTGTTATTTTTTTGACTCTTGGCATGGGGTGGAAATAGAATCTGAGTTCAGGAATTGTACTTGAAATATAGGTATTTTTATACATGTTCATGAATACTTGTCTATGGAAAATAGTTTTAAATAAGGAAAGTCAGTTTAGAAAGTGGGGTTGAGAATGTAATATTTGTGGTCATGTTTTTGGAGAATTAATTTGAAAGTGGTTTTGATTAATTAAAACATCTATAATATATGAATTGGTATCTTCTAGAATAACCTATTAACGATGTGTTAATTAATAAAATCTAAAATAGTGGTTTTTACGTGTTTCTTTTTGATTAATGATATATTAATCATGTTTATATGGTAGAATAAATCCTTTAGTTGGTTTGAGAGAATATTAGATTCCTAGTTGTTTAGAGTATGATGGTTATGTATTGGGTATGGTTTGGATTTGTCTTTGGGGATTGGGTTTGTGGTAATCCCTCAAGTTAGTGGATCTTATTGGGGGTTTTGTTGATGTTTTGATGTAAAACTCTCGATATAGGGAATTTTGGTGATTTCTGGGTGATTTGATTGTGTATTATTGTTAGGAAGTTTCTTGTTAGATCAGATAAGGGGTGGCTGGTTTCTTATTATCAGGGGTGAATGTGTGGGGTTTGGTTATTATGCTTGGTCTGTAGGAGAGTAACCCTTATATTATTATGATAAACCATAGGGTTTGGTGTTTTGGAAATGATATTTTGTTATGATGTATGGATTAAAGGTAGTTTCATGATTTTGTGGTAATAATGCATGCTTAGGATTGTGGCGAGATGGGTTTCTAATTAGTAATGTTTTTATTACCAAATAATTTTGAGTCAAATTTCATCAGCAAAGCATCTAATTAGGATGACATTGTGTTCTCATGGGAAATATGATCAACTGGTTTTTTCCTTCGTATTATGTTACAACTACTTTGATCCATTTACCAAGGCCTTTGAAAAGGAAAAACAATGGCTTTCTAAGTTATCCATGAGTTCTAGGAGTAGCATTATGTAATTTTCAGTAGTGACATGTGATCGTAGGATGGTTAGAATATGTTGAATAATGTTTAGTTACTATTTGAAAGGATTGGAACATTATAGGATATATGTGTGAAACTAGAAGTTTCTAAATTCAAAGGAGATGAATTAGAATGGATAAATACAATTGATCATAAAAGAAGGAATGAGGAGGTTTTACGAATCAAGTTTCAGTCCCTCTTCTATAAGAGGCTATGGTAGATTTACAAAATAAGAGCATGTTTGGGGAATTCATGGATCTATATCATTTTTAGACTTTGAACTTCTATAGTGATCATAATGTGAAATTAGGAACTAGACATGTGTATGTAGGATTGATGATGGTATCGATAATACTATAGTGGGGAGATTCATACTTGTCTTTTTTAGTGAAATCTATATCAAGGGATGGTGATCATTATCAAGGTTGTGAAATGTATGAACTTAGATAGTAAATGGATGAATTTAGTGTCTGGAGTTGGATGTTTGATGAACCATATTTGGTTCCAAGATCGCACCAAAATTAATGATTTACGTATAGTGGTTGGTATAGTCTATGTGTTCAGTTAATTATGAGGCGTTTATATAGGTAAATATGCTATTTAGATATTCTGTATTTCTTATATGTCATTTAGATCATTGTGTTGGGTTAATTATCAATATTTGATATTGTAGTGGGATAGTTCTTTAAAATTCTATTGTGGAGTTTGAAAGGGAGCCTAAAAAATAGTACTCTAAAGGCTATTGAACGTGTGTTTAGAAGGGAAACCAAGTATACCAAATTTTTAAGAATTTATGAAATAGATTCCATAACAATAATAATTGTTGAAAGATAAAAGGAAAGAACAAATTATCACATGATTGGAAATAGTTTCTACAATGAAGGAATATACAATCAAGAAGAAGGATGATCATGCACCAAATGATTGTCTAATCATATTGGAAAACTGGTTTGAAAAATCGAAGAAGATTGATTAATACTAAAAGAAGGAAAATTATATACTTCATAAAATTTAAAAACCAATAGAAACTAAGAATAAAGGTGAATTCTAGAAGAAGAACATGATAAAAAATGAGGTTCAATCAAGAAAATTATGAAGGATATAGGCATGAAGAGTTTTAGGCATTTTATACATTCAAGGAATGGATTTTCTATGTTAATAATAATGTATAATCTCTATTTCTCACTTTTAATTGATGATGGAGGTTTACTTTATTATCATATTTTGTTGATTTTTGATTTTTGAATAGGCAATTGAAGGTTATGTTTGAAAAATAAAGAGCTTTATTAATGATCATGTTATTTAGTATTTGGATTTACATATCAATTTAGATATTATTTATTCATTTTTGGTTATGGAATCATTTATCATTTATCATGTACAGTTGAAACACTAATCACATATATATAAGAAGTTGTTATATCTGATTTCTTTTTCACTATTTTCTTATACGTGGTTTATTATGATAAGACTGGTTCTATCCACCACCATTGAAGACAATGAGTTCAAGATTGGGGTAAGGTTTATTCTATTTTTATTCTTTGGCCAAATTTTAATTAGGGCTTTTTTTATTTTTGCGTTCCTTATATTTTTGTTGTGTGTTTTGGATTTCATTGAGGTGGATTCGTATCACCGTTGATGAAGGCTTACATGTGTATGCATAGGTGGGCATATGCATATATAAGTTCCCCCTTTATATATATTCACTCATGGCCATATGAATATATATATTGGGGCTAGGTGTGCTTATATAGAGATATGAAAAATTCATATGCGTGTAAGTGTAAAAGGGTATATACAAGATTTAACATATATCTAAGGACCCCCATGTGAATATTTGGCCATGTAAATATATATATAGGGGCTAGGTGTCCTTATATATATGTTAAGTTTCATATACGTGCAAGCGGAAAAAAGGGTATATGCAAGTATAAACATGTATCTAAGGACCCCCTTGTGCATATTTGTCCATGAAAATATGTACATAGGGGCTAGGTGTCCTTATATATATGTTAAGTTGCATATGCGTGCAAGAAAAAAAAGGAAGATTCGAGGTGTCGTTGTCAAAATAAAACATGCCTTGAGGTTGAGGTAGGGTCCCTCTCCAAGCCTATTTAATTCAAGAATGTTTTAAATTTCATTTAGGTGCCTTCTTAATTCGGCATGTTTATATTAAATTTGAATTCTTGAATAAGTTTTTGTTAAGATAATTTTTTCGTCTGATAAACAAGTCATGGTTTTTTAATAAAACCCCTCCAATGGAGGTGCACTGTCTGTGAAAACTCACAGTGGTATACCTTACTTTACATTATTTCATTTATGTTTTCCATATACTTGATGTCATTGTTAGTCATAAAGTACACATCGTACTTGACCCTTTTTATATCCCTGTAGGAGGTTTTCCTCTTTTTATTAAAATGGTTGTTTGAACAAAGACACTCTTTATGTGACGTTTGACTTTTAAGATGGGTCCCATGTTGTGTGACCATGTCACATGGCTTGTGCTATTTAAATCCAACAAAAATCCCAATTCCACAGCCCAGGGGTCCCATAGTACCAGTAATGTCAGATTACATGTTATGTAACCTGTGATTTTCTTGATCCCATGGGGTATTATTCTAGGTATTCCTACAAATTGCTAAATCTCCAAACCACACAGAATTAGGCATATCAGGGGTCATCCAATCATCTAGTCATCACATATTAGCATTCATTTCATTAAATCATCTAAGAAAACATCCTATCATTCCGTCCATATCATCCTATTTGAAACTAAGTGGAACATATAATCCAATTCCATTATAATCCATCTCTAAAATCCATGATAAAAATGTGATAAATTTCCCTTATGAAAAACAAGGTCAAGGAAGACACTAATTACCCAGTAGAAAACCACAAACCGATCAATGGCCATAAAAGTTTTGCTTCCAGCCATCAACCATCCAATAGATAGTCTAGAGTGAACCCTCCCCCACTATCACTTTTAATATTTTCATGGTGCTTTATAATAGTTAACTGGTGGCCCCATCTACTTATTTTTTGGAACACCACATACTTCTTCTCCCCTTTAATAAATCCATCCACTCGAAACATAAAATTTCAATTAAAACATAATCATTTTAATTAGAAATCACCAAAATTAAATTTAAAGAACCAAAAAAAGAAATCTATAATCATTAAAAACTATCCACTATACAATTTCTCATCCATGAGAAACATTACTAAGAATCACTGGTGACTTGATGTTTCAGGGGTTTGGAGCTGCCTTCAGGCATACTCCTTCCCTTCATAGTTTCCCATCCTTCACCTTATCTATTATTAGGTACCTTTAAGTCTCAATTTCCTTATTCTTCTATGTCTTTTTTTCTGGGGTTTGACATGCATCAATTTTGAAGTCACTACTTTCAAGATAGATCACAACTATTCAGGTTAACAAGAACATTTCAGTAGTTTTCAAATGTTTTCCAGAAGTCGAAAATTATTCCCTCAAATTTTATAATTATTTACTTCCCTAATAGAATAATTTATCCACCATAGGTGTAATTAACTGATTTCTCATTGCTTCTTTATCAGGTTGCATGAAGTGGTGGATCCGGCTTTGTCTTTGTCCAATTATTCATGTTCTTTCAATTGTAAACCATGTTTTTTCTACCAGTGGAACCTAGTTCTTCACTCTAGGAGAGACTTTTGGTTTTCCTTACAATGGATTTGGATTATTAGATTTCATATACCTTTTAAAAATTCTTCTCTTCTTACTATTTTCAGAAAAATTCATGGAAATATTTTAGGTCAATCAAAAGATGATTAAAGGAAAACATCTAATCCAGCCTGCACCAGCCACCACACCAGCCACCGCCCCCCAGCCTCCTGCAAAACACTCATGTCATCCCTCTTCCACCTGCAAAACAGCCCCAGCCACCAGTTCCAGCCCTCTCCCACCTGAAAATAGCCCCACCTGAAATAAATTTTCTAATGATTTTTAGAAAGGTATTCCCAATAGAAATATGTCTGAAATCCTTTACATCCACAACATTTTCCTTCTATGGGATTAGGGAAATAAAATTGGAGTTGATTACATAGGGCATTAAGGCATGGTTAAAGAACTCCCACAGAGTGTTAAGGAGCTCATCACGAACTATGTCCCAATAGAACATAAAGAATTAATTTGTGAACCCATCAGAACCAGACAAACTCTCATGATTTAGAGAAAAAAGGGAACTCTTATCCTCTTTTTAAATCATGTACATTCGTGAAGGCTCTATCTAATTTGTAGGTGACCAGTCTATTGTACTATTTTCTGTACCAAGTGTATTTCGCACCAGTGATATTAATTTCAATGAGATTGTTGTCTTCAATTGAGGATTTAAATTATCTTTTGGAAATAGAGGCATGAGAGGGTTCAATTTTTTCACATGAGTTGAGAATGGCATTGAAGACTCCAAGAATAAACCAAGGGTCATTAATATTAGTGCTTACGTATGAAAGGTCATTCCAAAGAGTTCTCCTTTATTGGTATCTATTTTTTTCAAAGAAAAATGAGCAGAAGAGGTGTATGCCATTAGTATTAAAATATCAAGTAAAGATTCGATCAGTGAAATTAAAGGTGTTATCATTTTTTAAGGAAGAGTGTGAAAAAATACATAGAGATTCATTATTGTAGGTATTTTAGATTGCACCGATAAAGATATAATTGTGTTGAAACAAGTGAGAGTATTTAGGAGAATAAGAAATTGTTGGTACAAAAACAGCAAATAACATGGGATGGTGAGTGTTAACAATTCTTTTTAGATCCTTGATCGTGTTAGATTTTCCAATACCCTAACAATTCCAAAAAAGAATCTTCATTTAAAAATGTTTTTGAGTTACAACTCCTTTTTATATTCTTTCTAGAGCCTTTATTTCTAGAATACCTTCTAATTTTTTTAGCATTGTTATTATTAGTGGTCTGTTAATGTTTATTGTTTGTAGTTAAAGGGTTCTTCTTTGTAGTTTCATTTCTCGAAGCATTCATAATTGAGTATGTTTTGTTTGTATTACATAGCATCAAAGTAGTGGTGTTTTGGATATTTAACAGAATACCAGGCTGTTCAGAACAGTTCTTATTATCTACATATTGAATACTATCAAAAGGTAAATTAATAGAATGAGGAGTAGGAGTACTTGGGTTCTTTGAAGCATTTATATCCTGCAGTTTGAAATCGTCCAGAACTGATGTAAGGTGCCTCTACCCGGTGGATTCAAGAAGTGCCTGCATAAGTAAGGGGCCATGTACTGGGGGAGTGATTTCGTATGTTTTACAGGTTTCGGTGTAATGGAATCTTGTTTACCAGTGTTAGTATGTTTGGATTGTGTCTTAGCCTGAATAGACTATTGACTAATATTAGGACACCCAGAATTTATAGGACAGCCAGTGGTCTCCATATCATTAGTACTGTTGACAGATTTAATGTGATTAGGGTGAGAAGTTTTTAGAGTTGATTCTATAGAGGTCAAATTACATAGAATCAAGGGATTAGTACAGTCTTTTCCCACATCGTGAGTAGCTGAATGATGAAATGTGGGAAGCAGCGTACCAAGAATCACTTCCACAATAGAAGAAGATGTTACATAGGGTTCCTGGACAGTGTCTAAAGCATATGTGGGACAATATTTCTAATCACCAGAGTCACTGTTATCCTGCATTTGCAGAGGAACATTCACCGCAGCTGTGTTCTCATTTACAGATTTAAAAGATTCTAAGGATTTAATACTAGAATTAACCTTGGAGATATTTGATTGTGTCATTTTTTAAACAGAGGGAAGGGAACCTAATCCATTTGTATGATTGTTGGTCTCATTTATTATCTCTTGAGTAGTAGTAGAAGTCAGTAGGGAGGGTTTTTCGTTCTATCCAGAAATCATATCTGAGCAGTTGGGTTCAACCACAACCACTTGAAAATGGTCAACATTGTTCTTAGTTGAAGTGCTTAAGCTATAATAATTTACTTTTATGTGAACAGGTGGAGATATTGTATCCCTGCTAACCAGTTTGGGTTCATCATTTTTGGTGAAGTTAGAGTTGAGTACCTGCTCGGATGGACAACTACTGAGTGTTTCTTACTAATGCTCATTATTGGATAGTCTAATAGTTTCTAGAACCAGATTATGAGTCTCTTCTGTAAGAGTTTTTTCCTTCATGGAGTTTTCTTCCTCTTCAACTATGACTGCCCAGGTTTTACCCGAATCATCTCCTTTGGGTGTCAGGATGTGTTATTTTTTCACCCAGATTTTTAGGTTTATTTTTAGATGATTCAGGTATGTCCACTGTGTGAGTTTAGTTTTTTTGTTTTTCCTTATTTATTTCCATTCAGTTTCAATTGGGGGTTTGCCCAGGGTGTCTGGGGGTTGTCTAGGTTTGGTGGGGTGGGGGACTCGAAGGGGGGGGGGGGGGGGAGGGGGGAACTAGTAGGGGGAGGGGGGGGGGGGACTAGTTGGGGGAGGGGACTGGTAGGGGAGGGGTAATTAAAAATGGGGGTTCAAGGGGTGGTGGTTCCATGTTCTGGGGGGGGGGGTGTCTAGGATCTGGGGGGGTGTCCAGGGTATGGAGGGTCTGTCATGGGGGGTATGTCCAAGTTCTATCTGGGGGGATCTGTCCAGGGGGTCTCGGGGGTGTCTAGGTTTTGGGGGGGTGTACAGGTTGGGGGGGACTGGTAGGGGGGAGGGAAGAACTGACATGGGGATGGGGGGAATTAGCAGGGGGAGGAGACTGGCAGGGGGATGGGGGTGACTGGTATGGGGAGAAAGGGTTGGGGTGTCCAGGTTTGGGGGGGGGGGGTGTCCAGGGGTATCTGTCCAAGGTCTGGGGGTGTCCAAGTGGGGGGGGGGTTAGGGTCTGTCCAATAGGGTGGGATGGTGTGGGGGGGGGGGGGTTCTAGGGGAGTGGGGGCGTCTGGGGGGTGTCCAGGTTCTGGGGGGGGGGGGGTCCAAGGTCTGTCCAAGAGGGTGGGGTGTTGGCTGTCCAGGGGAGTGGAGGTTTGGGCTGTCCTAGGGGATATGTCCAGGGTCTGGGGGGGTGTCCAGGGTCTGGGGGGTGGGGGTGCCCTAGGTGTATCTGGGGGGTGTCCAGGGTCTATCCGGGGGGTGTTCAGGGTCTGTCTGGGGGGGTTTACATGGACTGGGGGGGTCCTGGTTCTATCTGGGGTGTTTCCAGGGTCTGTTTGGGGGGTGTCCAGGGTGTGTTTGGGGGGGGGGGGGTGTCCAGGGTCTGTCTGGGGGGGGGGGGGGTGTCCAGCGTCTGGGGGGAGGTGTCTAAGGTGTGTCTGGGGGGGGGGGGGAGGTGTCTAGGGTCTTTCTAGGAGGGGGATTTGCAGAGGGGTTGTCTAGGGGGTGTATGTAGGGTGGGGGTGTCCATTGTTCAAGAGAGAGGGGTCTACAGGGGGGATACTGCAGGGGGGGCTATTTTTTATGGTTTTCCAGACCCTATAGCCACGGCTTTTAAATGTGTCTATAGGTCTATTACCACAGTTTTTAACCGTGGCTATAGGTCTATTGCCACAGTTACAAACCATAGATAAAGGTTTAATTCCACGATTTCTAACCGTGGTAATAAACTGTAACCCTCCTCTAGTATAGTCGTGGTTCTAAACCGTGGCTATAGAGATATTACCACGGTTTGAACTGTAGATGTATACCTATACCCACGGTATTAACAATGGCTGTAGACCTATAGTGATGGTTCCAAACCGTGGCTATAAGTCTAGGCCTATAGCCACGCCAAACTTTTCCACGATTTCTCAAACCGTGGCTATTATCTATAGCCACAGTTTGAGGACCTATAGCCACAATTTTAAACTGTGTCTATAGCCTGAATTTCTAGTTGGCATACTAATACAAGTTTTATATAGATCATTATGTCATATAATGATTTTTCATCTACTAAGATGTGATATCTATTTATGAAAATATGTCTCTTAATAGTTTTTATCAGACTAAGGATTAATTAACATTTAGAAAAAGATGAGAAACAATTAGTGATAACTTTGAGGATATGTCTATGTATAGGATACGATCCTAATGCATTGGTAATAATCATGTAAAACCTAGGTTAAAACAATGGTTTCCTAGAAAAATGTGTCATAATTTCAAAATCTTATAAATTATTATTCTTGATTATATGGTTTTCCACTTTTATCATTGTCCCTCATTCTATGATTTTTGGTTTTAGTCAATGGATTAAACCTGAATGAATCGTCTTAATGTAGAATTTTATAGACAATGCCATGATTTTCCTCCTAAGTTACCGAATGTTATAGGTTATGGAATGAAAAATATTATTTACATAATTTAAAAACTTCTAAATATATGAATGATTTTTATATTCCAAATTAGTAATGGTGACAATAATGTTATGTTGATTCCATCATGAGGAAACATTCACCTTCTTTTATTGGGTCCACTGATCCACTAGTTACTGAGAAATTGTTTAGTACTAATGGTATTTTTTTTCCTTTCTCTAGTTTTTAAGGCATGAGAAAGATATTTTGGTTGTTTATCATTGGAATCGAGAATCAGATCAATAGTGGAATCTTTTAAATAACATGAAGAAACATAATGAAATTTACTCTTTGGATTGATATGAGTTTAAAAGATTATTTTTAGTAACTATATTCCTCATGTTATTCAATTTAAAATAGAGAAGGAATTTCTTGGAATAAATATAAGTATAATGAATCTATTGGTATATATAATGAAAATTATACAATACATAAAAGGTATGCTTATTAAATTATCATAAAACAAAAAAGTAATATTGGATAACTCTAGAATGGTTTAAAACCAAGTTTCCTAAGGGAGATATCCATAAAGGACTTCGGTAGCTATGAATAAATCATTCAATGTTCTATCAAGGTGGCAATGGAAATAAGAGTTAAACATCATTCTCATGGTTTTTATAAGAAAATAAAGTTATAATTTGAAGGAAGTTATAAAATAATATAAGATATTAGGATGTTACTTACTTTATTCCCAAATTATGGAAGGTATCATATAGGATATTATCTTAAGGGAACTGTTAAGTGGTTCAATTTTACAATGGAAGGTCATAGGGGAATTGATTACTGAATTGAAGGGAATATGCCAACTAATGATTTAAATAGAGATAACGATCCAATGAATTCACTTCCCACACTCTAGTGTTTTAAATGTAAGGGTAATGTGATTTGTTACAACTAGTGATCATAAATGATGTTTAATGATGATGATCTACATAAAAAACATCTTAATCTTGGATAAAAAAGTAAATATAATGAGAACATTATTTTTGATAAGGCGTATGATAATGTGATGGTGAAATGTACAATTAACATCCACTCTAGAACTAATAATGTATTATTTTATTTTGTATATACCCATTATTTTATATAAAAATAATCCTATAATATTATCACTATACCAACTTAGTGATTAGAATATGTGTTATCAATAACAACACCTAATGGTATGGTGATCACATTTCAATTCGAGGATTCTTCTCCAGTTCAAGTTTGTGGGGATGTTCTTATTTTAAGTCTTATTCTTCTCCCTTTGGTTGAGTTTAATATTTTCATAGTCTTGGAATGGATTTATTAACCTAAAACCCACCTTAATTTATATGGTCGGTATGTCAAATTTTATATTCTAAACAAACCTATAACCATCTATCAGTGTTACAATAAATATAAAAATTCAAGGGGAATCACATCCATGGTGTGGGTCTTGATTCTTATTAAAAAGTGTTTTTTATATTAGATTATTAGATAAAAACTCAACATAAATTTATGAATGTTTTTAGGATTTGTTTGATGTATTTCTAGATTAATTTCATGGTATTCCAACCAAACATGAAGATGAATTGTAGATATAAAATATACCTGGTTCTATACCAATTTCACAGGCTTCATATAGAATGTCCCTAATTGAGTTGTAAGAACTAAATAAGAAAATCCACAAGATTATTGACAGGATTTCAGTCATCAATGTGCATCACTATGTGGTGCATCAGTTCTTTTCTTATGAATAAATAATTTTCAATGAATGTTTCCATTGAATATCATGATATTAACAAAATCAATATCAATAAAAAGGATCATATAACCGGAATTGATGACTTCTTTGATCAACTAAATAGAAATAAATACATTTATAATATTTAAATTCACTTTTTATATCATTAATAAGAAGTAAATAAGGAGGGTATTCTCAATATATAATTCTATACATGTTATGGACACTATAAATTTATAGTGATTACATTTGTTCTTACTAATTCCCCTACTATCACCATAGATTTAATGAATAGAGTCATTAAAGATTACATTGATCAGTTATGGTATTATTTATAAATGATATTCAAATATATTCAAATATTAGGAAATATCATGATGATCACTTTAAAATTTTACAGTATAACCATAGTATGAACAATCATTATGAAAAATTTACCAAGTTATAATTCTGGGATAGAAATGCTTTATTCTTGGGTAATATTATCTCAAGTAACTGTATATCAGTAGATCTTTCAAATATAGTAATTATTTAATTTTTGACTAAACCAAACACCCTTACTGAGATCCATATTTTTCTTTTTTTATGGATAATATCGATTCTTTATAGAGAATTTATCAAGAAATTATAATGTACTAACATAGTTAACTCGAAAGGGAGATAAGATACTTTGGATTAAAGAATGTTAATAAAATTTTATGGAACTTAAGGGTAGGACGTTTAGTGAACTCTCTATTAGTTTACCCTTAAATGTATCAAAGTTTTTAATTTATAATGGCGCATCATTGAATGGATTTGGATGAATTATATTGCAGAATGATAGGGTGATATATTATGGCTCAGACTAATGGATGATACATGGAAGCAATTAACATACTCATGATTCAGAATTATATACTATAATTTTTTTTATAGATATATAGGAATTATATTTATGGAGAAAGGTGTGATATATACACTAATCATAAAATATTAATGTATATTTTCACATATAAAGAGTTGAATATGCACTAAAGAATATTGTTGAAGTTGTTTAATGATTATTACTACTCAAAAAATTTCCACCATGGGAAAAATATAAAGGTGGGATATATTCTGTGTTGGAAAGATAACGCTAGATTATATAATATGAGGTTACAAAATGCAATATTTCTGTATTTGTAAAGGATAGATCTTAAAATCCTAAAAGAGGGGTAGAAATATTATCTTTATCAAAAAAGTGTTTATAACCATATATCATAGTGAATGTTAAAGAGGTACAGATGGAAGATAACAAACTATAAAAGAAGGTGAGAAATTTTCAAGAGTATAAATTTGACTGTGATGTAATGATAATTTTCAAGAACCATGTATGTACTCATTCCAAACAATATTTGAAGAAAAATTTGTTGTATGTAGCTCATAGTTCATCATTATTTATTCATCCCAAATGTGAAAAAATATCTATAGAGATATAAAATAGTATTTATGGCTGGAAAACATGAAGTGAGATATTTCTGAGTATGTATATAGATTCATGGTATATTATTAAGTTGAGGCTAAGAGAAAATAGTATAAAGGGATGTTACAACCATTACCTATACCAGAATAGAAATGAGAAAACATCACTAAGGGTTTTTCCACTGGACACCGAAAAATACATATTTGTAAAAATTCAATATAGATTATAATTTACCATATTAAAAATTTAAAACTCTTAATTTATATAAGAGAGCATTTAATTCTATATTATCCTTCCATGATTTTTGTTAAGGATATTGCAAGGTTTCCTCAAGTAGAAAATTGTATTGTATTTGATCTAGATCTGGGGACTATCTCAAGGTTTTAGAGAAATATTCAAGAAGCTCTTGATACTATATTGAGTTTTAGTATGGTGTATCATCATTATAAATATGGCCTATCTAAGATAAAAATTCAAGATCTCTAGTATATGATGATTTCTTTCTATATGGATTTCAAATATGGTTGGGATCAACACCTTCCTATAGTTGATTTTTCATACAACAATAACTCTCACTCAAGAATTAAAATGGATCCTTATGAATCTCTATAGAGAAATAAGTGTTGAAATAAAAAAATTATTAGAAGATATTAGAGAGACAATTCTAATAGGGCCTAATATAGTTGAGGAAATGATAGATAATGTTAATGTCATTCAGTAGAAAATCAACACAACTTAGACTGAAGTTAAAAGCTATGATGACAATCATCATTGTGAATTTGAATTTAATGTTTGTGGTAAAGTAATTATAATAAAATCTCTATGGAAAAATTTTATTATATTTATAATGAATTTAAGGATGACCCCTATGTATATTATTCATTTTTAGATTCTTGATCTAGTATGGATGATAATTTATTTTTTGGATCATCCACTAAAGCTCTCTTAAGTTCATGATGTGTTCTATATAACTCTCTTGATGAAATACATAATTGATCCATCAAATGTGATAAATAGATTGGTTATACCACTGGAAAAGGATATTTTCTATGAGTAATAACTAGTACAAATATTTGATCATATAGATTAATTACTATGGAACAAGGCTGTTAACATGGTGTAAGTTATCTAGAGATACCACAAATTCAAAGAAGCCATATGGGAACCTAAGGGTGAAATGAACCAAACATATCATCCTTTTTTTATCTGAGTGATGAATTCAATGGTTGAAATTAATTTTATGGTGGTAAATGTATCACCTTGAGATTTTATGAAATATAGTTTTTAAATAAATTTAATTTCTTTGATAGCTTCTGTTCCATTCGACAATTAGTTTACACAAACTATTTTATATTATTGAATTATAGATATCATATAGTAAGTGGATTGATGATTATGAATATTAATAAATAAAATAATAAAAATTTATAGTTACATATGTATAATGTAATTATTTTTGTATCAATTAATTATAACTAAAAATCAAAAAAATCATTGATTGTTAAAGAAATATTTTCTGAAAAATGGTTTTTATGTGAAAAATGTATTTCTATCAAAATTAATTAAATTAACCACTATTGGTGAATAATATTAAGGAAATTTTTATATAATAAATTAAATAACTTTTTTATAAAATTCATTTAATATTTTTTCTATCCATGGGATAAGAATAAATCAATTTTTATGATTAAATAAGTATATTTCGAAGAACTAGTTTTTGTCATGTGTTCCACATTTTATTTAAATTTATTTTTTGGAACTTATAGAAATTTAATTTGATAAAATTGATTCCATATTTGGAAGAAGGATTTTTAAATTTTATAAATAGGTCCCTTTTATTTTTTAATATAAATAGAAACCCTGGAAACATTTATCACCTTAGTAATGGGTAAATCACATAAATCTAATTTAAAAAGAAAAGATAAGTCCATATATTTTCATCCTAATTATTATTAGATAAATTTAACTATATATTTTTAAACTTATAATCTAAAGGGTGTTTTTAATGGAAAAATTTCCCGGAAAATTACCATTATAATATTTAAAGAAAAGAAAATTAAAAAATGCTCTTAGTTATAAAAATATTTGACATGTCCAAATATGGATAAAGGAAATTTATGAATGAATATAAGTATCTATATTTATGATAATGAAATTATTGTCATGATTTTTTTTTTAATATTTAGTAATTATATAATGACCTCAAATTCTTTTAAAACATTGACGAATCATCTCACCAATTAATAAAAAAATATAATAAATTATTTTTAAAAATATTAAAATAAATATAATTTGAGTGAGTTATGTGTGACAATTTTTTTAGCTGAATATGAAAAATCAGATTTATTCTAATGAATTAAATTCAAATTCGATCTTATTTTAAGTATTTTATGTCAAATTAAATGAATTGTGTCTAAATAATAAATAATGATATTTTTTGAAAATAATATTTTATTAAATTACATAAAAATAAGAAAATTATTAAAATAAGAAAATAGAGATTATATATGATTGATAATTTCATCCCTCTCCCATTTAAATTTTATTTTTAACATTTTGGAATGAGAATAACTTTAATATATTTTAATCTTTTAATAAATTCCAAGGGTGCCCCCCTCCAATATAAGAGGGTCGCACTCCATTATATTCTTTGCACTACTTTTATCTATGTATATTGCCTAAAATATAAAATTTACACTTTTATAATCCCTTATCAACATTCAGTAGGTTATGATATCCCCTAAATACCGACCCTAGATCCCTTAAGAGGAGACATAAAGGAGTTAATTGAAAGAAGAGGTAATCACCTTAATCTATCAATTTTTTTAAATACTCTTTCACCTCCTATAGATTAATAATATTATATATAAAATAATAAAATATGTATCCTAAATAGAATTAACTTTTATTATTATCATGTAACTTCCTTTATTCACCATATTTTATAAATGGATATTATTATGGGTTTAATATTTATATATGATAATTATTATATAATTATAATTATTTAATGATAAAATCATATATAATTTCCTAGATTCTAAACCGTTGGAAAATGACAACGTTGATCATGAGTACGTGTGGACAACAACCTCCACGAAGTGATGCGATTCATTTTTAATTTATAATTTATTAGTATTGTAATAAGGAATTATTTAATAAATATAAATTATAAATATGTTATAATAATTATTCTGTAATGGTAATTTATTATTTACTTTACTTTCATTCCATCTGTTGAAAAATTGATCTGGCATTCCTGCGTACGTACGGCCTATCATCTCCATAGATGGTGTAATTCTTTTTTCTATCTATATCTTTTTTGAATGAGTATAAAAATGTATATAATGAATATATATTATATTTATATAATTATTAATATTATTTATATGATCCAAACATGACCAAAATATATGTACAAAAACTATTGAACCAAAATATACTTGAAAACGAAGTAGACATCACCTAGAATAGTAATTTTAAAAAAGAAGTGTTTACAAATGGGAGATAAAAGGTTATAGGTAAATATATATTGTATGATATATATTATTATGTTTATATAATATATTTGTAATATATATATATATTTTATGAATGTGGTTCCAATGTATATGAAGGATGTTAGACCTAAGGTAAATGATTTTCTTCTAAGTTGTATTTCTATGGGACTCATGCCGTATACACCAATTGTTTCCTTAGTGTTCTACTTATAGTATCCATCTATTTATTTTATGATACCTATTATAAAATTTAATAGATATAAAAATCTATATAATATTCTTTCTTTCATGGGTATTGTGATTGAAACATTACCAAAGTGGTAAGGGTTTTTGTTAAAAAATCATTATTTATTGATATAATTTATGATTATGAGGAAATATTATGATATACCTATCAATAATTTCTTGAATTTTATTTTACTATAGTTATTTTTTAAAAATTCCTTTTTTTCCTTTAGTTTTTCTTACATTAAGTACTCATGTAACAAACAATGGCTATTTAAGGAAAATCAGCATTATTTTTCTCTTTGATCAAAAATCCTTTTTATTCAATATCCATGTTTTCTAAAATAGTTTTGAAGAAGGGTTTTAAAATTATACTATGATCGGTTAAAGTCATTTTTATCCATGATTTAATTTTTTAAAAAATTGTTTTAAAAGGAATATTCATTTTTCTAAATAAGGAACCTTTTTGACTTTTTTACAATGTTATGAAATGAATGTTTTTATAAATTATGAAACACAAATGGAATAGCCCAGATTAATGACTATTATATGAATTAAAAATTGCAGCATAAGTTTATATGTCTTTTTTTTAAAATAATACATTTAATTTTTTTATTTTAGATGAGTAATTTCAAAATGGAAAGTATACATTACCCAATATTGTGTTAATGATATTTTAATTGTATATATTTTCATCAAAAATAATTACCCCTAATGTCACTTATACCATCTTGGTGATATAATCCAATGATACCATATTTTTTCTTTCTTTAGATGGTATATATTTATGATGAAATTTTTATGAATCTCGTTCCTTTTCAATGAGTTATGGTATGATGAAATGTGATGAAACCTGTTCATTAAAGGGTTATGCTATGATGAAGTGTTTATGAATCCCATTTATTTTTAGGGGTTATAATGTGATGAATAATTTATTATCATGTGAACACATATGTATTATTTTCATTATGTGATGGATGGCACCTACATCTCCCTTAAATGCATTCGGTAAATGTTTACATCTCATGATATAAATAATAATGGAATGGGGAGTGAGCCTAGTTCAGTAATAGAATTATTCTGTTATGATAATATTACGAGTAAAACTAAACTACTATGATTATTTAGGGAGTGAACCAAATCCACTATTGTATTCTTGGAAATAAACATTGACTACTAAGGAAATGATTTTCTTTGCTTATGTGTATACCACAATTCCATGTTTTGTGCCAATGTTATGCATATGTGGATGATGTTATTTGATTAAATTATGATTCATGTTTTATGAACTACCATTATTTGAACAAAATCTCAATATTATGATTTATGATGTCTAGGGTATGCTTTTCAAATGATAGGCTCTTGTTATTATTGAATAATATTCATATTAGTCCCAAGTTATCATTGATATATCTCTTTTTTAACCATACTAAGTATCTAAGGTCAACATTTCTTATATTTAATTTCCCTAGGATATGAATTATAATATGTCTAATAGGGTTTCTAGTCATGATAAACTTAGTATAAGATGATATAGATCTTTTATGAACCAGTTTTTTACCTCTTCATGCTTCTAAAATCAGTAGACCAATATGATTGTTCCATGTATCATTATGTTATATAATTAATATTAATCAAAATAGATGTGATATATATATATATATAAATAGTATTAAATGTTATGATAAAATTCATATTCAAATAATTTATTGTTTATTATTATGGAATGGTAATAAATATAAGTATATTTATTTACAAAATCATTTCTTTTTTAACTGTATCAAAATTCAAAAAGGGATCTTTTAGCTTCTCTTTATGAATCATCACCATAACATTCCTAAAATTACCATGGGAATTCCAAAAAATATCTTACACCTATACTATATCATCATGAATATTTCGTATATTATGAACCAATGAATAAATAAAATGAGTAATTATTCCAAACCAAATAATGCATAGAAAAATGAAAAATTTAAGACATAATTATTAATTTCCATAAAGAATTATTAATAAATGTGAAATAGGAAATGAAAAATGAATTGCATAAATTAATATAAATATAAATATAAATATATGTTTATGATATATGTGAATAAAAAACTGATTTTTTACTATATGTTAAAGCATTCCCAACCATGCCAGAATTCATAGTATGGGTTTATTTTCCAATGTCACTTTCAAATAAGGATTCTCTCTATCTAAGCTTTAACAATGGAAATGAAATGTCTATTACCTGTAATAAAAAATACCTTTTATTATCTTTTATATCAATATTAAATATTTTATACAATTCCCTACTATACTTTTATGATTTCTTTAGGTAAAATTTCATAGACATTTACTTTCATTACGAATGTATGAAATTATTCATTTTTTTACAATTTTCACATGGCCTTATTTTCATACCATATTTAGTAGTTTTAATTATGAATGTTCACTCCATGTTTTAGTAAATTTCAAATTAATTTTTATTTTCAATTTTATACAAAATATTTCCTTTTGAAAATAAGATTTATCAAGGAGTGAAGGATATTTATTCATATTTTTCAATAAAATATTCTAATGATTTTATAAAATATTTTTACTGTAATAAAAAATTCTTTAATGTTACATATAATTAAATAGTCATATTATCTATTGATACCGTCAATCATCTTTCTATGGAAAGGTAATACCATGTATTATTGAAATATTCACGACACTTACTTTCTTCATATGTGTTAATTAAGCTATGGTCGAGTTATAAATGATTCCATATTCATGTGGTACATGAATATTTATTTTCATTATATGATGTGTGGGACCATAATTTTATATCACTATAATTCCATTGGTAAAGAATTATATTTCATGAGATTATATAAAAATCAATGGGGGTGAACTCAATACAAAAAATAATAGGAGTGAACAAAACCTGCCATGGTACTTTACCCGTTGTGTGATGATGGTGTTGCAAGTGATCCCTAATAAAGGATATGATTTTATTTGATTATTTATAATAAAAAATTCTTATTACACATCCATGTGTTAAACAAAATTCATATATTATGTCTTTATAGATTGTGATTATTTACTCATGTATTAACATTGATATGAATAATGTTTATGTTATGACCAAATCCTTAAGAATAATGATCCCAAATTTATTTTTCCTGATTATCTATTTTAATATCCATAAACCTAGACTATGATCTTAGGATACATGTTTATCTTATGCTCACCTATGATATTCATGTTATGTATTTTATGGTTTTGTTTATTGAGCATCTGATCTGTCACATTTATTATATTTCCATTACACAAGAAATTAATAAGACTGTCATATGTAATATGTCTACATGGGTATAATGCATAAATATTATATAATTTAGATAATTAATATTATTTTTCAAATGATTTGGTTGTGGAGGCAGAATCTAATTCCTAAAATCCTATATCTTCTGTGTCAATATTTTTTTGCAATAAGAAATTAATATTTTTATAAAATGATTAAATGTCTGTATGTTTTAGTTGGGTCATGTATAATGACATATTAATAGGGTTTAGTTATTTTTTAGTATTATATTCAATAGAATAAAGGATAGATCTTAATACATCCTATGTTGAATGAAAAGTGGCATAGGATAATCTGAAAATATCATAAGTAAAAATTACGATGACATAATATAGGACACCTGGAGATTTATTTCTATTATCTTATGATTTATTACACTTGTAATTATTTTTTTATGATCACACTATACATTTATTTTTAATATCTGATTTAAGGAACAATGACTAAATTTGGTTGGTCACTAGTACACACAATATTGAATTTTTTAACTGATATTAGTTCTATGAATTAATTATAAACATAAGAAGAATATATGTATATTTATTTCTATCAATAATAAATTTATATTTAATAATAATTATAAGAACTTATTTTTTTAATTATATTAGCACATGTTTATTACAACTCTCTGTTATAAGATTATGGTAAAGCATTACATAAAAATATTATTAATCTCACATTAATTTAAAATTGTATGCTCTTTATAATTTGTTGAATCTATCTAATGAGATCCCATATTAATTTATATGTTATGGAAGTCACGTTTCATAACCCAAATCAACCTATGATGTTCTATTAGTGCACGAATGAATATGAAATCCCTATGGAAAGTATTTCCTTTATATGTGCCCGAAAACCTAATCATGAAGTGTATTTTTCTATAATGGGTTAGAAAAAACTCAAAATTTATTAGTTTAATATTATATAGAAATATATTTATTGATTTAATGAATATATTCTAGGTTATTCCATAGATTTTGATGATAATTTTACAAAATAAATCATACATAGTTTTTTGCACGTATCAAAGACTACTTAGGGAATGGATGGTATTGAATTGGTTTAATTAAAGAAGAAAATGCACAAGAATATGGAAAATGGTTTTGTATAACAATGTGATCCAACATAGGAATAGAATGTATTTATTTTTATTATGAAAGTTTTATTAGTTCATATTTTTATTGAATGTCACTAGTATAACGATACCACGATCAAGAACTAGTATCCTCTACCAAGAATTGATAAATTTTAAAATCCAATGTGCGGAGATAAATACTCCTAATATTTAAACCACTGATATATATATTTCGGAATTATTTTTTAGATGGGAGGATATACTTCATAAAACCTTCAAATATTTATATAAACTCTAAATTCAGAGTCATGTAATTCAGAATTAAAAATTACTGAGCCATATTCATGGATTTTAAGAAGAGATTATTTAGATATCATATTTATTAATTTATGATATAAATTATATATCATATTCTAAAAAAAATAGAATATAATGGAATGAAATTAATATCATTTAAGGATTGTGATGTAGAACATAATAAAGGAGAAAATGTATTCTGAATTTGATAGGTGGGAATCCAAGATCCCAAATGTTTGATTCATGGGTCATGTAATCATAAACGAGTCTATTTTAGTATATCCTTCAATGAATAAAGTGATTTAGGAATGTCCTATACAATATATTATAGCAAAGATATATTCTTTTAAGATTTCTTAATTAATATCATTTAATTTTGATAATTTTCTCATGATTTTCAAATTCACTAACCCTGTTAACGTATAATGGATTCAAGTTACTATAGATAAATTAATGTGAATGAAAATTAAAGGATATTAAGATTAGCTTGGTAACTGCACCTATACTAACCAAAAATTATATTAGAGAAGGGTATATGATATATAAATGTGCATCAAATCAAGGATTACTATGTGTCCTCATTAAAAATGAAATTTTTATAACATGGAACAACATTAATTAATTATTCACAAGAAAAAATACATGTTGAATTATTTAGAGCAATAAATTGAAATATTTTCAATTACGATATGGATGCATTATCTCTTAGAAAATTGTGATATACATAATTACCAAAAAAAATGTATATGGAATGAGTTGAACATACACTAAAAGAGATATGTGGAGTTGATGATGGACTATAAATACTTGATAAATTATCAAACTCTAAAAGAAAAAAATGTGGTTGATTTTCTAAGTATGAAGAATTATACTACCTTATCCATGATGAGTAATGAAATTGTTCCAATAATCACAGATTTATAAGGTATAGAAAATTAAATCATATGTATTAGGAATAAATACTATTATTAAAAAGTGATCATTTAACCATCCATCTATGAGAAGATCAAGGATACACATAAGGATGATACATAACAATAGAAGAAGGTAAATAATATTCTAGAGTTTAACATATATTGTTATGGAAATATAATATTTTGTAAATCAATATCTTTCCTATAAAATTATTACTGAAGAATAAAATATTGGATTAATTAAATATATCATAATTATATATCTATCCTTGCATAAAAATATCTATAGAGATATAAATTAGCCTTTATGGTCATAAAACTTGAAGATAAATATTATGGAGTATACATTTCAATGTTAAGTGTTTTGGAAATTTAATCCTAAATCGATTATATCAATAAGTATGACGAAACAATTAACCAATACTATATTAAAATGGGATAACATCACCTGAGGTTCATTATAGTTCATTATTAGACCTCAAAAGTATATAATGTTTTTTGGGTTATAGTTTTATTATTTAGAAATTAATCCCAATTAATTTTAATTTATATTATTTTTTACATGATCAATATGCCTTAATATATATAAATGAAGTTAAATGGCTTTATAGAGTAATAAATATAAATAAATATAATTTTAATATGAGGTCTACCTCGATGTTCTGTAGATGTCTCCAATAATTATCGGTACAAATAATATCATCAACGCTACTTATCACCCTTTTACTGATGTTAAATCCGAAAATAAAATTAACACTCTGGATGTTATATTGATATTATATTAATTGTATTTCAAAATAGGGACGAGACAAACATATCCCTCTAATAGAGTTATTATCTGAAATCTGTTTCCATTCATGGAGTGCCTCGTACCCACTCTGATATCCATTTCCATAAATAGATACTTTACATACAAGATTTTATAACAATTGTATATTCCTAGACACTAAAATATAATTGTTACATTAATTAAAAAAATATTTCTTTAAATACATTCCTAATTCAATTTTTTTAAAGCTTTAAAGAATTAGGACCAAACATAAACTAATAAAATCCATCTCTTTCTAAACTGATAGATGTTTTTTTAGTGTATATGAATCAATTTAGTCTATAACAATTATTCAATATCTATTATAAATTATGCATAATCGCTATCTTGTTAGCAAAATCATGTCTATTAATTTTCTTTATAACCATGGTAAAATGAAACATAAGAAGGGTTAAATCAAATTCCCAGTAAGGGAAAAAATAAAACTGTGGAATTCATGAATAAATTTTATGTAAGGATTAAGAAATAAAAAATAATTCCATAATAGTATGAATATAACCTCATAATATATCAATTGATAAAAATTAAAATTATTTTATCAAATGGATATCAATAAATAGTTTTTATTTATGAAGCCCCTATGGATTCGCAACCTGAACCATAGCATAAGCACAAACATTATGATCTTACAGTCAAGAAATTATCCAATTATGGGTATGAAAACACCAAAATAACCAAAAATTATTTTCATATAATACCTAGTGATAAATAAAGGGTCCATGAAATGTATGTTTCTACCATTAACTTGTTTAAATAAAATCTATTCATCATATGCGGAAATGAATAAATAATTCACAATCAGTTATTTCAACAATAATCCGATTAAGAATAATAATATATAGAAGAAAAATAATTTTCCTCTTGTCTGGAAAAGAAATAAAATAATCATAAAAAATATATAGATAGAAGGTATATGGTTAAATAACACATAGTAAAATTTCTAAAAATCATTTATAATTGAATAATAATATAATGATTGCTAATATTATTCCCTAGGTTAATAAAAGGGATAACATGATCATAAGCCAACCAGTAAAAGAAGGTGGGTGGTTAAACAAGTTAAACAAAGTGATGTATCATTATTATAATACAAAATAAAATTTAAATATTCATTATATAAATAAGTCCCATGGACTTAAAGTAACATATCCCCTAGGTAATAATGGAAAAATAAAATAATGTGGAGATAAATGAAAAACATATATTTAAAAGATTACTTTGAACTGTGTCATGCAAGAAGGGATCAAGATTCAAATTCATTGATACAGTGAGTTCAAAACAAAAAATAAATACATAAATTAGATGATAAATAAAGAAACAATAAACCCCATGAGGGTAACTCTTTTTAATATAATTTTTAAAATGGAGGTAAAATCATAATATGGTTATTAGAAAACATTTTTAACATTATCATAAGAGAAAAATTTAGGTATTGCATTAGAAAGTAATTTTCAAATGGATGAAGTGATAATTTTTAAAATATTTATCTCTTGAAATAACATATACTAACATATCATTGAAAATGATATAATTTTTCTCAAAAATAAGTACGGTGTGGATGATGGAACACATTGTTTTGTAAGAAAAATTCTTCAAAAACAACGTAATATATCTTTTTTTAAATCCCACACTGTAGAAATATTTGTAAAATATTATTTGTATTAAAAAAAAGTCCTATTGTGGATTATGAAATACCATAAAGAAAAATATTAAGGTGGAATATTTCATTCATGGAAGAGGAAATTCAAAGATAAAATTATACAACTGAAACTAGTAGATTTTATTTGCCAATAACCCTTACGAGAAACAAATTGCAAGAAGAAATATTTATCAAATGGAATCTGTGGTAAGAATGTACATCCATAAAAAAATTAGAGAATACAAAATAAAACAATAAAATGGAAGAATGATTCGAATTTATATGAAATAATTTTAATAGAAACATCATAACTCAATGACTAAAAGTTGAGTTACCAAAAATCATTACTGGTGGGGAAAAACTAAATCAATATCCCCTTGAATATTTGAATAAGATTTTTATATTAAATCAAATTAAATAGAACATAAATATTAAAAAAATCCTCTATGTATAATCACAACATAAAAAGAAAACATTGTTTAAAAAATGAATTTTGTCTTAATGAATAAGAAATAATTCCAAGAAAATCCTTTGCACCATTAGATATTTAGAATAAAGATACCCTAAAAGAGATAGATATTATTTTTACATAAAATATCATGATTAAAATAAAATATCATGATATAATATATCTTATATTTAGTATGTGTACATTATAAATTAAATTTGGTTCATAATACAAAACATGTATCAAATGAATGAATTGGAGATAACAAGTCATTATACTAAATTCCCTCTTACTCGACTATTCATAAACCTCCTATATAATTAAAATAAATATATTAATCACTTATTTAATAAAATTAATATAAAAATACTACCATTTTTATTTTTATTTTATATAAATATATTTCAAATATATTAATATATTGAAGTTTTTTTCCATTAACAGGTCCTAGAACATACATTTTTTTATTTCGTATACAAATTACGAAGACATGATTGAGTCTCACAAAGTGGTTTTAATTTGATAATTTCTAGATAATTCAATTTTGGAAAATAATATTTTTAAATTATTTTGGAAGTACCATTTATTCAAAAGTGACATACATTAAAATGACATTTGAAAATATAAATTGTGATGAACTAGTTTTTGACTCATTTAGTAATCAAAAGGTGATATATTAATAAATATTTTAAAAATTAAGAACACCATACAAAATCGCTAAAACAAATTAAATTTAAAATTATTACATGATATTACTAGTATATCAAATTTCGTAATCATTTATGATAAAATAATTATAACATCTTTTTTATAGGCAAATAAATTGACCTAACTGGTAATGTGTTATACTAATTAAATGATTAAGCATAATTATTTAGCTAATAATAATGTGATTATATAAATAGAAGCTAAAATATTTAAAAACATTATATATCCTCATTAAATCCATTCTAGTATCTATCATTATTGAACGAAATCATCATTTTTGCATACGGTAGTGCATCTTCAGCCTTTTTAAGAATTTCAATTTTCAATGAATAGATAAAAAACACTTTATATGAAAAATAATCACTGTATAATTATATTTGAGATACAAAAACATATTTGTCGAAAAAATCTATCCTTGATTCTAGCTGTGAGAGGTGGTTATGAGTAATAAATAACCCCACTTTTTAGGGATGGTATTCTGTATGTATGCATAATTAATGTTTTTCCTTTATGTATATAAAGGATTTAATAATTTTTATTGAGGTGTTAGTATAATAAAGATACTAGTTTCATTATATAAATAATTTAATTTTTATTTATGGAGTTTATAAAAATTGTTTTTGAATATTTTCATGATAATATTTGATATAATATCCCTATATTGAGACTTATTTTAATATTTAATACAATATGTGTTTTGTTCTTGAATTTATAAATTTCTTGAAAATTCTATTTTTACCATTTTAAAATTATCACAATATTTTTTTCATAAAATATTCTTGCTTTAAAATTTTGGTTGACATTTTATTCATATTCATCACATATGTTTCTACAATTTTCATTGTACCATGCAAGTTATATGAGACATTTAGACAGTCTAAAGTGGAAATTAATATTTGGATGTATTGAATTCAGAAGAATTTGTCTGACCATAATAATTCATTAATAAATTTGTCATTAATTCATCAATTTGGATGAAAATTTGAGAACTTTAAAATAAATATATTTAGATAATTTCATTAAACATGAGTGAAACCAGGTTCTCATTGATATTGGACAAAAATGAAACTCAAATGGAGTAAAGTCTGGATGTAAAATGATACATGTACCCTTTTAGAATATAAATCACTAAAAAACATTATTTAAATTGTATTTTCACATTATTGTGGGGTTATTATTATATTTATGATTTTTTTCCTAAAGGGGTTGGTATAATTTAGTATCTATCACTTTTTAAGAAGGAATCCTTTGTTTAAGAAACTATATAAAGGCTGAAATCCCCCCATATCTACTTTGGGTTATTTTTATAATTTTCATGTAAAATATTTTCATCTCCCATAAATTTTTTTCTTATTATCTTTTATTTTTTTTTGTTTTTTTTCTAATTGCTCGAATCTAGGAGGATTGATGATATTGGGTGTTACCCTTTTCAACCATTACTTATAAAAATTATATCAACGATGGTAATACTACCCCTATGAGAGTATTATTTTGTGGTTTATCATATTCTTAACACCTTTAATAGTCTATTTAAATCATTTTAATCACTATAAATATTAAAATAATGGTTAATAAAATGATTTTTTGTGGTAAAAATCATATAAATAAATGACACATTGATCGTGAGGCAGGGTTTTGGGAATCCTCATAAAAACACCTAAAGATTCCAATATAATCAACTTGGGATCACTCCATGGGGTCTAAATATAATCCCCGAAATTAATACATTTTCGCTGCAACAACGTATGTGATGTATTAATTAACCATTGATCATAAGTTATCCTTTTATCCAAAATCAAATTAGGGTGCCATGATTGGAAATCTTGAAGTTAGCTTTGCGTTTGTGGTAATGTTTTTCCCACTTATGGTTATAGTTAACAATTTTTGGAACCATAATTTAATTAATTTTATTTTCATGGGTGATTATTAATTTTTATATAAGCATTATATTTGATCGAGCATAATCATAAATAATGATTTTTTCATTATAGGTGTTCTCTCACTTGTTTCGTTTTTTTGAGAAATCACACCACCCTATTACAAATTTTTATCTCTCTTAATTATAAATTTTTACCTTTAGGGGATATTTAACTCAGTTAATCTTTAATATATTTGACCTTGGTCATCCATTTTTATTCAATCAGAAAAATATTCAAAAATATTTTAATCAAACAAGTGAGAATCCTCATCAACATCACATTGTCATCAAGGAGGAAATTATTTTCTTTAACCCATTTTAGGATTCAATTTAAAAATCATTTTTGTTGAAATAAATGAATTTAGTTTTTATGAACCTTACTTTATGTAAAATTTTGCAATTTTAGAAGAACAATTAAATGAGTTTTACATGTCTACTTATAGGGTTTATGTGCTTAATGATTTTATTGGATACCTAAAAGAAGGTAATGAGTTTCAATATATTTTATTCTTAGCTAATGAACTCATTTAAATCTCAAAATAAACTCCTAAATTTCATACACATGAGTACATGCATGAAAATTATATTCTTAGCATTTACAAAGGCATTAGGGATGTGGTGGTTGAAATACTTCTCTCACAAAACACATTAAATTCCTCCCAACGATGCTATGAGAATAGCCTACACAAGGTGTTGATCAACCAATGGTATTGGGAATAATTATTATTATTTTTTTATTTTATTTTAAATTATTATCAAATCCAATTCACTACCCTAATTTTAATTTTGTAGATTCTACTCATTAACTTTCTGTTATAAGTGTTGAATATAAGGATAGTGTGACCACCATCGCAGAGAGGATGGTTTTGGAATTTAATGATGAATATGTTATAGGGGCTGTGAAAGATAGAATGAAACCCAATTTCAAAGAGGGGGATCATACATATTTGGGTTCTTCTTTTTTTAATCCTTATCAAATGGAAATTTTAAATTATGTTCTTCATTATTTTTATATATAATTAACACTTTTGAAACCAATCTTATATTTTTTTAAAGGAAATACAAAAATAGGGGATGATTAAATTAGAAATAATAAATCAATAATCCCATGGTGATATAGTGGGATCACTTGTCATTTTTCTTTGAGTATCCATTTTTGGAGATTGGGAGAAATAACACGTGGTGGTTCTGACAAAAAACCCCATCCCCTAGAAGATTTTTATTGACTAATATAATTTTTTTGATGTAATTTTTTTAAATACATGAACTCTTGGGGAATAACCCATGTTTATCACTAATATTTAAAATTTATATCATTATATTATTCTTAGTAACTCTTTTTTTCAATTTCATTGTTTGTAGATTGTGGTAATTTGGATCCTAACTCAAAGGAATCAGAAAAAAGGCTAGGTTTTATCTCTCATTTTTATTTTAATGATGAACTAAAGTTACTTATTATTCATTTATTCATATGGTTAGGTTTATTTATGTGTGGGGGGAATAAATATATTTAAGATTCATTTGAATTTTTCAGTTTGTGTGTTTCTTATTTAAATTTTTTTGTCTTTATAATTAAAAAACCAATAATATATTCATGTAAATTTAACATTTATTCTATCTAACATATTTAAAACATATTTTAATATTTCATAACCTCATGTTGAGCATATTAATCATGAGATATATTTCATAAGTTGTGGTTGATTTTATTGAAAATAGATTTTGGTCGATGATATGATCGATTGTGTATTTATAAATCCCTTTATATTTTTACATCATTCATTACAGAACATTTTTTGGGAGATTTTAATCATTAAATATCTCCAAAACACATCACACACAATCATAAATTATGAGTTCATATTACCCAATTAAATGTATATCCATGTTAAGTATTACATTCTCTTTAAAACATAGTCTTTCCATATGTTTGTTTCCATTTAAATTAGCTTCATTGTAGTATCATATCGACCTATGTGTGTGTACCTCATATCATATTGTCTTAAATCTGACAAAATTAAAAATATTAATAGATTATTAGATAATAATAATGAGGGAAGTGATGAAATGTACAACATGTGGGTATATATATTTTGGGAGGTTAAGGTTTGATTTTTGGTAATTCTAAAATTAGTGGGTTTTGAAATTTAATTGCAAAGGATTTTTAATTAGTTTTGTGGTATAGAATTAGTTATGTATAAAAATTTTACATGAAAATATTATATTAAGCAATGGGTGGAGATATAATTTAGAAATTATTAACACACACACCTATGGAATTTATGGCACAATAAAATCATAACATGTTTCCATATGATTAGTTTAATTTATCTTATAACATTTTGTTTTGATACAAATTTTAAGATAATAAATTTATGATTTTTTATGATTAGTGTCATCTTGGTGATTCTTTCCCGTATCATATTTTCATAATTGATTGAAAACTATTAATATACATCATTTTCGAGATCACATGACATGGATTTTTCTCAGAAGTGAAAATGATTAAGTGTGGGGGAGTTTATAAGTCATCATTTTTAATATTTATTGATAATAATTTATATAATTTCCAAAATTGAACCTTATAATAATATTTAATGATAATTTGTGTTTTGAAAATGAAATTTTAAATTAGAATGATTTTTTTTACTATTTTAAAATCACCTTAGTAATATTGTAATTTTATTTTATTTATAATTATATTTTATTTCTTTTCATATTCCTTACGAATTAATATATAATTTTAATTTATAGAATATAATTTAGATCACACATTTGGAATGTTAAAATTTTAAATTAATTCATGGATGGACTGAATTCGATAAAATGATCAAACTGTACTAATTCAGGCAAACAATATTTATTAATTAGTGTATTGAGGTGAAAGTTTTAGATGTGTTAAAGGATTATACTAAAACAATTTCATCCATCAATAGTGACATCAAGTTCACATAGGAGAGTGGTCAAAATTTATTCTTAAAATGGATTAACTTTTGAAGGCATAATGATTCATGTACGCTATTTATAATTTGAAATCTGAACCTGAACATTCTATATTTAATGGTAATTTTCAAACTTATCGATTTTTTTCTTTTATTTTTGATATTTTTCCAAAAAGGGGTTTTTATATTTTAATCTCTTACAATTTTTGATAGTTAATCCATTTTTTAAGAATATCATAAAAAGAGGTGCTCCTCTTTTACATCTACTTTGTGTTATTTTTATTTTATGTTTGTAATATTTTTGGAACTCAGATAAAACATATTTAATATTATATTTTAATATTTTTATTTTTAGTTGTGGTGCTTGAATCTATCAGTGGGGATGATAATTCATGTTTCCCTTTTAAACCATTTCTTATTCATATTATCTCTATGATAATAATTCAACCCATGGGAGAGATTATTATAGCAATCCAGACATTCTATACTTGTATATTACATCATTTTTTAGGAATATTAATTACATTAAAAATTTGTTTTATCAAGTACCTTAATAGTTTACTTCCTTTATAAATGTGGAAACATAATCTTCAAACATGGTGTAAAATCTTCAATTTCTCCCATAACGATATCCCCTTTTGTACTCATACCATTCTTCATAACCCATGGAAATGAAATAGAATAAAGGGTGATCTCAGATTCTCATTAATGGTAAATAAAGGAGATACTTTAGTATAAAATGAACTTAAGGATATGATAACATGAGCATAATATTTGAAAAAACACCCTGCATATAAAACATCCTAATCACGTGTCATGGAATAAATTTTGGATGTTCACATGATATAAATAATTTGATAATAGAATAGAATTTTCAACGAGAGCACAAAATTTTCATATGACATATATTTTTGGAATAAATTAAATCATATAAAATATTATTTAATGTATACTTACTTAGACATGAAAAACATTTTAGTTTTGGGATAATCACTCATGTTCCATCTTGGGTCTTGGGAAAACATATTGTGTACCCTCTTGTTTTGATATTTGGATAAACATTCATGTATCCTCTTGTTTTGGTCTTGGGATGATGTCCTATATACCAACTTGTTCTGAGATTCTTCTAAACACCCATGTACCCTTTTGTCTCGTGGAATATTTATCATTACCCAATGAATTAGAGGGCGATATAGGTCATATATGTCCCATATTAAATCACATATACTTGTTTCACAATATCATAATCATTTATCAAATCATAACCGATGAAATAAAATGGTTTTCATAAAACTTTTATTATATTATATCCTATCAAAAAGAAAAATGTTTTATAATAATATTATCATAGAATAATTTAAGAAAATAAGTTGGGTTTCATATGTATTTTATCATCATATATCTCATGTAAGAGAAATGAGTTTCATAAAAAATTATAATTTTAGACATAATACATTCAAATAAATAATAATAATAATTTTTTCCCTGGATAATATATTCAAAGAAGAGTTATCTATACCAAAGTATTTCATCTTAGATGGATGACGATTTCGAGAGATCACTTGGGGCATTTCTTTTGGAAAATAACATTTCATAGAAATTTTTTTTTAAAATATTTTATTAAAAACACACATTGAAAACATTTAATATAAGACATAATATTCATTTAAAATACCTATTTAGTAAAATATTTTTTATTCTTTGAAAAACACTTTAAAAAACATAAAATATTTTTGAAAACATTTTTCTTTGAAAATAGCATTGAAATCTTAAGAAGGATGATTTGAAAAGAATTTAAAAAATATTATATGAATATAAAAATTTAAAAATTACTTTACATTAAAATTATCATAAAATATAATAAAAAATTTAAAACATTTTTTTGAATAAAATTTATTTGAATTAAAAACATTTCTAACCGAAGTGAGATATAAGATCAGATTTTATTATAAATAATTTATTAATTATATGAAGTACCAAAGAGAGGGAAATTGTATCATTACATAAATATATCATGAATATACAAAAGATAATAAAATTAAAGATAATTATTTAAATATGTATCACAATATTTCATCAATGGAAGAGTAATGATAAATAATCCCAATAAATGATGAGATTTTAGCAATAAAATCTTACCACTTTAGTAATCTTGAATAAAATCACCATGAAATAATAACATTAAATAAATAATAAAATATCATTAAAATTAGGATATATAAGATAAAATATGTTAAATAGGTGGTATAAACACCTCATAAAATAATAAAGGTGTTTAAAATAACATGTGTCTCAAACAAGGAAAATTTAGAAAACTTATTTTACTTCTTTGTTAACACTGAAACCATAACCCCATTAAAGATAGTTCATCAAATAGATGTGTACATTATAATAATTTTATTTAGAATAATCATAAATTTCATTAATATAAATTATATACACTATATATAATAATGAGGCGGTGATAATGGTAAGTGTCTCACAAAAGTAAAAAAGCGAGATAAATATATCATAATAATTTAGTATATTATGTATCATGATATATATAAAATAATTGATTAAATTTAAACATTAAATACAATTTAATAAATCAAATTAATTATATAATCTTTCATAGGTTAGTATATACAATACACGGATGAAATGATTGGTGAATATGGTATAAGTCATGTAGAAATAAACATGACACTAGAAATCCCCTTACCATATTCCTTAACTTCCATGTTACTCATTAAATTATTATTTATAATAAATATAAGTTAATTACTCATCTATAAAATAATAATATACATATATATAATACCATATATGATTTACTTATGACATTGTATTTCTTATTTATTAATAATTTCTTGTTAAAGTAATGTTTATGTAAATAACCACTGTATTTTTATATATGTTTTGATTGTTACTTTTTTCCCCTATTACATTAATAATGAATTCATAATCATAATAATGATAATAATAATATAAATATAAAATATATTTATTATATATTTATTTGTAATAATCTAAAATAGATAGAAATTTCAAATTAAAGACACAATTCACGAAGATGGTAGGTCGTACGTACGCATAAACATTGTTTCCATTTTTTTGTCAAATTGAATGAAATAACAGTACATGAAAAATTATAATTATAGATTAATTGTTGTGTCAAATATATATAATATTCTTATAAAACACATCCTTAATAAACTCTATGTAATGTTTGAAGGAATAACATCGTTTCGCGAGGTGGTAGTCCATCATACACATGAACGACATTATCGTATTCCCACAAAATGAAGATCAGGAAGTTATGTGATATATAATAATTTAAAAATAATAAATAAATTTTAAATTATATATATAATATATAAATATTATTTCCATAATTATTTTCAACCATGAAAGGATGTAATGGAAGAAATGAACAACATCAGTTCATGAGGGGTAGTTCCCTATACACACAAATATTGATTTCATAACCAATTTTATGGAAGTTCGTGTGGTTTTTGTTGTTAACAATAAAATAAAAACATATCAGTGTATGTTTGAAAATTCTTTTATTATATAATAATAATATACAATTAAATAAATGGGTTTGAGTAAGAAATAAAAAAATGTTTATTGATGAACACTATTACTTCTTTGGGTATCTCTTTTTTGTTTGCACCAAATAACTTCCTTACTTTAATATTTTCACAATGTAAGGATTATATAATTAAAAAATAGATTTGGGTAAGTTATTTCTCATTTATTGTTTGATAAATATTATATGAAATTTGTGAAGAGGGGATTATAGGGGGTTCCATTAATAATGGGGGTTAGTGGAAAAGTTCTAAATTTTAGAAAGAGGGTATTATACCCAAGTTTTTTCATATCCACGGGTCTAATAATTAATAAATATATGTAATAGAAGTTATATTGTAACATATTACCATAAAGTTGGATTTTTAAAAGTTTATAGTTTATTTTCCCATTATTATTAGTGTTTAGTCCCATAGTAAACTTGTTTTTCTCTTAATCATTGTGATTAATTTTAACACTTTTCAATAATCAGTTTGGATAAAAAATTATGCTATACTTATTAGAAATTAGAAATTATTATGATTCAAAATATATGATCCAATTTCCAAAATTTAATTCAAATAAGTGAAAGAAATTAATTGAATATTATTCTCACAGATGGAACAAAACAACGAGTCTTTAATGTGAAAATTTTCTAAAGTCAGAAATGTATTTATATAAGATTTGGAGGTGAAAATGATTAAAATGATCTAAATTAGATTAATATATTTATAATTTTCAAAATTATACTTTAAAAAAATTTAAATTATAGTTTAATAATATAAATAATTCAAACAAAAAGATAGTTTTCCATTATAATTCAAGACATTTTACTATTCATCAAAAATGAAATATCATGAAAATATTTATAAAATACAACCTAATATATTTTTGACTATATAATTTAAAAAATTAATTTTATTTACTTAATTTTAATTTGTAAAATTTTATACAATTAGAAATAATATATGTGTTAAATTAAAAGGTGTTAAAACTTTCTTTTAAAAAATACACATCTTTTATCTAAATTAGATTTATTTTCATCAATTTTTTAGGAAAAACATTTGTTTATTATTAAATATTTTATTGAATATATATAATTTATATCATTAATCAAAATTACTTTATCCAATTTATTGAGATGAAACATATTTGTGCATAGAAAAATAGTTTTTAGAAAATGTAATTTCATTATTTTTAAATTGTTTTTAAATTCATTTATAATTAATTGGTTACCAAATAATTCATTTCATGAAAATGAATAAACCATATTAATATAATTTATTTAATCCTATTTATATCCTCCATTAGGAATTTTAGGGGAAAACTATTATATTAAATAATAATATTAATTTTATATTGTAGTTCTGTAAGAATTGGTCTTGGGTGTAACACAAGTAATCAAAGGAACTCAGTATTTTATGTAACATAATAAAAACATATAATTCTGTTTAAATAATGATAAGAATAAGATTTTATGTATAAAAATTGTAACATGATGTTGCGTATAAATAAATCATAACGTTGTGTAGTGTGTAACGTATTAAATTACATAATTTAGATTTATTTGAAAAAAATAGATAATATAGTTTGGTATTACTTCTACCCCCTTAAAATGACTTTTTTATTTTAATTTTTTGATGGTCATCAATGTTTTAATACCTGAATGTTCCTTTCAATGAAAATTAGATCATATAAATTAATACTAAAACATCTTTTAAAAATGGAATGTTGGAAACATAATGGTTACCCAAATGTAATTAATAACATGGTTACCATATACAAGAACGTCTGTAAGAAGTTAAAACATAGACATAGAAGAGAAAAATGACACCCAAATACTTGTGGAGATTGGTAGATAACATGGTCAGTATAATGTAAACTAACAAAAATCCATAAACCAAAGATGCTTGAAAAGGGTCAATGATGCGATCAAAAAAATCATAACAAGAATAAATTTTATTTCAAGATCAATTTCCAAAAGCTGAAGAATTTTAACAAGAATACATACTTACATGATTTAATTCAACTTCATATGTTCACTGTCACCCTTTGTTTTTTAAATGATCATGTTTCACTTCATCTCTTTTGCTATGTAATAAATGTAAATATTTTGTGTCTGATGTGCTAATGGATCATACGATCCATAAATAAGAAGATAAGTCTTTCCATATGTCATTAGTTATCATCACGAAAATTTTATAACTAGATAATCATTATGAATAAATGCTTATATAGGGATATAAAACATTAAACTATAAAATTTATCCAAATTTTAACAGAAACCTATCCATAAAGGGTTAACCTTGTAACCCATCTGAAAGATGAAAATCCAAAACTTTTGAAACAAGGGAACTAAATTTATAAAAATCATATTAACATTGACCCCCCATATATATTAAAATATATCATGGTTATCAAATATGAATCATGTGAATACCTTCATCATCTATTTCCTTGAAACATGGTATTAAAGTAAATTACCATAAGAATTTATTGGAAACAAACATTCTTCTTCATTCATTAAATAAGATCTTAACTTAAACAAAAACATTTTTATTGGAATTTTGGTTTCATAATTTTACTAATAGAATATTTGATTTCATTATTCTATAATCCATGTATATAATAACCCAAAATTTCACTAAAGGATTCATAACAATATTTTCATTGGGATCATTCAAACAAAATTAAACATGAAATTCCCAACAAAGGGGAGGAATATATGTAATACATAATTATAATGTTTCACATAATCCATTATGATTGCATAATGTTTCCTTTTTTCCTTTGTTTTTGAATGATTTTTTGGATTTTCAATTATATTTTCCCTTGTATTGGGGAACATATTTGAATAATTACAAAAATACATTCAATTAAAACACTAAAGTGTTAGAGGTGCATTCTATGGAGAATTCTCATTATTCTCACCATTATTTTACTTTTTCCACATCACTTGTGCATTTATCCACTTGATAAATTTCCATTACACACTCAAAAGATTTTGTATACCCTTTAAGAAAATTATATCCATGTTTCTTCCCACATTTTTTTCATAAAAGAAATCCCACCTTGTTCTCTCCACTATTCATTGATTTTAATTTTAACTCCATATTCTTTTAATTATCAAAACTATGATATTAATATGTTATTACAACCTCTATTTCCACACATATAGAACAACATGCGATCTCTTCATAGCTTTAGAATTATCTTATGTATAACTCCCTTCATAAACATCCTTTTAAGACACTAGAGAATCAATAACCCTTACATTCATATTGGACGATAATACTAGAATTGTGCCTCACAATTTTCATAAAATTTTCCTCTTAGATACCAATATATTCATCATGACTTTTCATTAACTCAAGTAACTACTTCTCCATTATAATACAAATAATATGAGGAAATTACTTATTAAAAAATAAGTTCATGAATTTTCCCCAATCCATGGAATCAATTTCATCATGTTTCCTCTTATTTTTTATAAGATCCCACAGTTTATCTATTTCACATTTCTAATATTTGTAATCTAAAATGATTTTTTCATGTTTTGAACACTATAATATAGAAAATAACTTTTTAGTTGTACAAATATATTTCTTAGGAACTCTAGGATAAATAGATACACAAATGGATGGTGGGTGTTTTCTTGTGAAGCACTCAACATAATGTTTTTCCCTTTTTTTCTCATTTTTAATTATAACATTATTCAACTCTTGAGAATGTTTTTGATCATGTCAATAAGATTATTTTTTCAAGATCCAATATTGTTTGGTTTCTCAAGAGAAAAATAATTGAATTTTATGTTTTATTCAACACTAACATGGTTCTTTATAGTTCCTTTAATTAACTAAAACTAGAATTCCGAGTGTCCAAAACAATAAACATGGTGGAAAACCACATAATCAAGAAAAGTAACTTATAAGATGTCTAATCTATAACTCATTAATTATAATCTATTACACCATAATCATACAATAGGTCATTCATAGTCACCGTCCATTTAAATCCTTCATGCTTGTTAAAAAATAATTTTTTAAATTCCAAAGCATATAACCCAGGAGTTTCAAACAAGGTGTACAACAAGGCTCATTTCCACGCACCAATTCTTTATCAAGTCTATCTCAATATAGTATTTATTGGGGTTTCTACCCCTACCTACATTTTTTCTAGATCCACATATCTGTTTATTATCTAGACAGGAATGTAATTTCTTGGAAAATACTCTCTCAACCCTTTACTAAAATTCTTGGATATTTTCTTAAACATTGACTCATCCATTGAATTAGCCTCGAATATATATATAATAATATCCTTAAAAATACCACTACGAATATCACTAAACATTTATCTTCCATGTTTCCAATAGTTAACTAAACATTATATATAATACCGACTATTGAGACCTAGGCTTTTCATACAAGGACCATAAATTATTTATAATTAATATTAATTACATTACAAAGAAAAGTCATTCCCAAGTACCGTAATAGTTTAGTTCCATTAAGAACTTAGAAACACAATCGTATAACTTGTTGAAAGATTCTTAATTCCTCTCATAATGAACATCCCATTTAATACTCATAATCATAAAATTTATTCATAATAAGGGGAAACAAAACATAATAAAGGGTGACCTTATATGAGAAACAATGGTAGATAAAGGAGATATGTAATAATAACATGAACATAAGGGTATGAGAATGCGATCATAACATTTGAGAACAATACCCCATATATTAATGACTATAATCTTGAGTCATGAAATAAATTTTATGAGTTCATGAGACATTAATCATAATATAATCATAGATCAAGATCCATAATAACATAATATTGGAATAATACATATTTTTTTATATACACATATTCATAGAAAATCTTAGCTCAAGGATACCTACAAATAAATTCATAACATGTTATGCATGGGCTAATCACTTGTATACCTGATTAAGGCTTGGGATGACCTCATGTGTACCCTATTATTTTGGGACTATGATGAACTACCATGTAACCTCTTGTTGAGGGATTTGAATGACCTCTCACATACCCTCTTGTTTCGAAATTTGGCTGACCAACTATGTGCCCTTTGATCTCATACAAAATTTATCAGTTCCCAATGCATTAGAGGGAGATATCAGTCCAACCCTCCCAAAATGAAATCATACATATGTGTGCCACAAAATCATAAAAATTTATTATATCAAAACACATAAAATGAAATGGGTATCATAAAATATTAATTATATCATAAAATATGTAAAATATATTGGTTTAATAATCATATTATCATAGAAAAACCCACTAAAAGAAGCGGGTTTCATAATCATTTTATCATTGTATAACCCGTGGAAGAGAAATGGGTTTTCATGAAAATTTTATCTAAAAAAATATCAATTTGAAGAAAGAATATTAATTTTTACTTGGATCATATCCCCAATAAATCATGAACTATATGAAAAAAATATCATCTTAGGTGCTGGAGGATTTTGAAAGATTGCATAGAGAATTTATAAAAGAAAATAACCTTTCATTGAAAATAAAATTTTAAAACATAAAAAATTTCTAAATATTTTTTAATTTAAATCCAATTTTAAAACATTTAAATTTATATTTACAAATAATTTATAACATTTATTGAGGAAAACATCCTTTCTCAATGAAAAAAACTTTAAAAACCTAAAAAAATTGAAATTTGTTTCTTTGAAAATAGATAAAAAAACATATAAATAAAGATTTTCATAATCATTTAAAGCACTTTTTAAATATAAAATATTTTCGAAATCCATTTCAAGGGAAATTATATTAAAAGTATGTCTATAAAAACTTTTTGAATTCATATTTAGAAAATATGGTTTTAATAAAACAAATTTCTGACCAAAGAGATAAATACCGTTGGATTTAATTAAAAACACATTCTAATTTATATTACGTACCAAATAGTGGAAATTGTGCAATCAAATTAATATATACTGAATAAATATATGTTAATAAAAATCATGATAATTCTTGAATGTTTTATCATAATATATCATCAGTGGAATCATAATCATAATCAATACCATTAATGATGAGATGTTAACAATAAATACTTACCAGTTTGGTAACGTCGAATAAAAAAACCTATTAAATAATAAAATTACATGAATATTATAATATAATTAAAAGAATTATATTCATGATATATAATGTAAAATGGGAATTATATACACCATGTTACGGAATATATGTGAATAACATAACATGTGTCTGAAATATGGAAAATTGAGATAAAAATATCATATATTTTTAGTATCATTGAAAAAATAACCCCATTAAAGAGAGATTATAAAATGTATGAGTAACTAAATAAAATTAAATATAATAATGATAGAGTAAATTCATTTTTAGTATACACAACACATAGAAGAAAGTGGAGGTGAATATAGCATGTTTCTCACAAAAGTAAAAAGTGAGACAAATTTTACTTAATACTTGAGTAAGTTTTGAATCATGGGATCCAAGAAATAATAAAATCATTTGAAAATTTTAATATCATGAAAAAAATAAAAAATCATAAAATAAAATGTTATAGGGATTTATATACACCACACGAAAATAAGTGGTGAATATTTCATAATTCATGCAGAAATAAACATAAGACTAGAAATTCCCTTAGCTTATGTCTTGAATTATGTTGTACTCATTAAATAATATTTTATAATAAATATAGGCTTATTATAAATACATTAGGGAACCATATCCATATATATAATACCATATTGTATTTACTTATGACTTTATATTACCCTTTTTTTAAAATTTTTATGTTAAATTTATGTTTTATGGAATAACTGCATTGTTTTTTTGTATATGTTTCAGTATGTCATATTTTTTTCTCCAAAGATAGTAATTATTAAAAAATATAAGGAATTATAACCACGATATATATATCATATATATTTATGATATATTTACTTATTACAATCTATAAAAGTTATAAATAAGAAATGAAATACACCGTTCTTGGTGACGATAGGTCGATCGTACAAATGAACCATGTTTCCATTTTTTGTTGAATTGAAATAAAGAAAATTATATGTGATATTATCATTCCATAATAGTATTTATTTCATATATATAATATATTTCAATTAAATACATTATGAAAAATTAAATTTAAATCATGAACGAATCACATCCCTTCCAAAGGTGGTTGTCCATTGTACGGACAAATGATGTTATTGTATTTACACAAAATAGAAAGCATGAAGTTATGTTTTATATTATAACTAAAAAAGGATAAATACATAAAATACATAATATATATCATATATAAATAGTATTTCCTTGATTATACCCAAACATGAATGGTGTTAATGGAAAAATGAATGACATCAGTTCAAGAGGTGGTTGTCTTTCGTACCAACAAATAATGTTTTCGTAACAGATTTGATGGATGTGTATGTGTTTTAGGTAATAAAAAAATAAAAACGTTTAAATATGTTTTATACAATAATTTTATTATTTAATAATTATTTTTAAATAAATTAAGGTGGTTTAGGAAGAAATAAACAAAAAATGTTCAACGTTGAATGTTATCTCTACTTCAGATATGTTCTTTTGGTTTCCACCAAAGGACTTCCTTGGATGGATTTATTCATAGAGTAAGGAATCTATGATGAGTTTAAGGAATTGGGAATGTGATTTGGTTTGTTATTTTCTAATAAAAATGGCTTTATAGGTGTGAATAGAGGACGATATGGGGAGGGAATTTATAAGATAGGTGAATGTAAATATTGTAAATCTTTGAAAGATGGATTTTGACACAATTTTTCCATGTATAGAGGATTAAATAGTGAACCTATGTAGATATTAGAGTTTATTTGGTACGAAAAGTTCCATAAATGGGGTTTTTAATGTTTATAGGTCATTTTACTTATGTTTAAAGTTTAGTCTCGCACTAAACATGTTTTCACTATTTCAATGTGATTAATTTTAACTATTTTAACTAATTAGTTTAGTAATAAATAAAATAAAACATATTATAAATTATAAGAAATTATGATTCCAATTATTTAATAATTTTTTATAATTTTAATTCGTATAAGTGGAATAATTTTTTTTAAAATCTATCCTACATACGTAATGAAACAATTAGCTTACAAAGTTAAAACTTTTAACATGTTTTTATATCCAATTACATTATGAAATTCATAAAATTTTCCTAAATTAGATTAATAGATATATAATCTATGTAATTATAATTTAAAAAAATTAAATAATTTAACTAAATAAATAATTCAAACAAAAATTATTATTTCAATTAATATTCAAGATTGTTTACTATTTATCAAAAAATAAAACTTCTCAAAAAAATACAAAAAATTCACATTAATCAAATTTTGAAATTTAAATTTCAAAGATGAATTTCATTTTAAAAAATAAAATTCATAAAATCAGCAAAATTTATATTTAATATATGTAGACCTTTAAAAGGTTTTAAAAATACCTTTTAGAAAAATAAATATTTTTATCCTTGAAATTGGAATTATTCATATCTCCTTTATAGAAAAAACAGAAGTTTATTATTAAATAATTGAATGAATATAATATATATATATATCAGTAAATTAATGCATCAAAATTGATTTATTTAGTTTGTTTATAAAAACCATGTTTGGGTATTGAAAAATAGTTTTTTAGAAAAGGAATTTCTTTCTTTTTAAATAGTTATTACTTTCATTTCTAATTAATTGGTTACAAAAGATTTTATTTTGCAAAAATTAATAATCTATGTTTTAATAATTTATCTAATATTATTTATACCATCCATTTTTTTGGATAAGTGACAACTATCATATTAACTAATAATAATAATAGTATATTGTAGTTTGGTAAGAATCAGTCTTGCTTGTAACTGAAGCTATCAAAGGAACTCAATATTTTGTGTAACCCAAGCCAAATTTATTATTGAGTGTAATTAAAGATAAAATTAGTGCATTTTTTATTGAAATAATAAATTGGTTTTGTGTATAAAACAATCTTATCTTGGTGTATCTTGTAACACAATCAATCAAATAATTTTAATTTATTCAAAATAAACAACAAATACTAATATTATTTCAGTAATTTATTTATTTGATCTCATTATTACCTTTATATTTAGTGGTTTTTGATAAATATATTCATGAGTTTTCATAAAATAATTATTAATTAATGGGGTTTTAATTTTATTACCACTCAAATGATTGACAAATAGACTGTGCAGTTGGGATTCTGTCTATCGTGAGAGAGGAACATTAAATTTAAAATATAATCAATATGGTATTGATTCATAGGGTTAAGATTTAATCCTAATACTAAAAGAAATATCATTTATATATTTTTTGTTTTATCCTAATTTTATATTTTTCAAAAGATATCTTTTGGACCACAATCAATTAAGGGTGTCACGATTGGAAGTCTTAAAATTTGTTTAAGGTTGTAGGTATGCTTCCTTTCATAGGGTTGAGGTACTATTAATTAGGAAATCATAACTGAATGAGTTTAAAAATAAGGAATAACAATTAATAATTAATTAATGTGTTGTTTATATCAAAAAAAATCATTCATATTGGTTTTTTAGTAATTATTTTCTCATTTTGTTTTCATTTTTATTCTAAATCACTCAACTAATACTCAATATCTTGTACCTATTTTTCATCTGTTTTTAACTTTTATGTGATTTTTATTTCACTTAATCTAAAAACAGTATGATATAATTCATCCACTATGTTTCACTTAGTAAAATAATTATAAATATGTTGATACCACATGTAACAATGGTCAAGAAGTGGAGTGAGTGAAGGAAATGACTCATAGAAAGTACCACTCAAGTTGGAACCTTGACTTTAATTTTTGAAAATCCTTAGAAAAATAATGTATTAAGAACAATAAAGTTGATTATATGTTTATGTATGTTTTATAAGGTCATTTAAGGACTAAATATTTATACTATCATTAAAAAAATCATAGGAGAAGAGATACTTGAAGTTGTGGATGTGTAATCTTTTTATAAGTGGCAAGAACTGTAGTTTAAAAAGAACCCATTATATTTTAAATAATTAAATGTTTGTTCATTGGATAAATAATTTACAAATTTGGATGATAAGTGTCCATGTGAAGAGATACATCTCATCCACTCGGTCTGAAGATATCATAGAGTTTTTTATGATTTTTATTTTAACCATTTATCTTTTACGTAAATTTACATTTACCTTGTTTTTTAATTTTTAAAGACAGTAATAAATATTAATGGGGGGATTGAAATTGGAACATTAAAAAAATATTATCATTAATTTTTAAAAACATTATGTCATTTTTATAAATTAAAAATTTAATAATTTAATTTTTTTAAAATAAACACACACACCACGTGAAAACATTTTTTAGGAAAAGTGTGGTATTAAGTTTAAATATTTTTTAAAAATATATTAATATCCTATAAATTTTGTTATGAATTAAAATATTTTTTATTATAATAAGAATATAGATGGATTTCCATGAAATTAAAAAGATAATTTAAATATTAAAAGAAACAGTTAGATGAAAAGACTGGAAATTATTTTTCATAAATTATAATTTTTTTTTATTTCAAAAAATATTAGACATAGGTTTTTAATGTTAAAAGAATATTTTTAATTGGATAATTTAATTCATTTAATATAAATTTTCTTAATAAAATGGTTTTATAATCTTCTAGTATATGATTATATAATAATAAAATAATAAACATTGTTATTTTCACAAAATCCATCTTTTTGATTAAAAATCAACCCTATCAAAAGAAACCAAAAAAGATATAATATGTAAATTTTGATGTGACAAATACATAAATAATTTTTATTTTTCAAATTTATTTCTTTAACTTATAAATTTTCTTTTAAAGATGAAAAACAAATTATATTGAACTATATTACTAAAAATAAACTTTTTCAATGTTAACTCATACTAATTATTTATCTTCAAAATGTAATAGTTTCAATGATTTATAATATTAGTTATTATTATAAATTTATCAATAAATTTATTCTAATATGTTTTGATTTGTTTACATTGCTGGTAGAATGTAATGAAATTCATTAAACATAACATTTATTTTATATGTTATAGAATTTCATGTAGTTCTATTCTTCTCCATTAAATATATTTATTCGTCTCAATTTTAATTAGTAATAATTAAGGAATATATGTTAATGTATTATTAATATATTCATCATTTAGGGTATAACCTATAATATAACATCTAACTTACACTCTTTGTATGTATAAAGTTACTTGTTTTTATACAAAAAATTTTCTATATATTCACTCTTATAACCAAATATGGATATACCACAATCATTTATTATCAATAACATAATTTTATAAAAACTATTTTAATATCCAATACATTATAAATTAGTGAAATAATATGTTACTTCAAAAATTAATTTTTATCTTTAACCACAAATTAATAAATTCATAGACTAGTAAATATATATCACGATCCAAAAAATGAGATAAACAGAACAAAAAATATCATATATTTCTTTTTAATTAACTAAATAATAAATTTATGTTTATCAATAATATCTAAATCACTTCAATCAAAATAAACCATCCCTTTTATTTACTCAACATCAGACATATATTCAATCTAAGAGTCATTCGTACCATAATTATGTGTAATTAAATTGTTATCCTAGAAAAAAATATAACCTTATCATAAAATAAATTTTCAATGTATCTAAAACCATTTAATATATGATTTTAAAGTATTAAAGTATAAATATTGATTAAAAATACTTATATGTTTCACATAATCCTAAAAAAATCATAATACACTATAATATCATCGATAAACATCAGTCCCCAATAACAATTTCTATGATTATCAATATTTAATTTATATTCTAATATCAGCCTCACTAATTTGGGTAAGACTAGAAAATAGAACTATTTAATAAAAATAAAAGAACACTAAAATTCTTAACCATCTATGTATGATCCCATATTTAGTAATATGACATTGTTTCTTATTTATATTTTTTATCCTATTTCAACCAAATAATGAAACCAAAATGGTTATAATAATATCCAATACATTCTAAATACATGACCATATGAATATTAATTTTCTGTCTAAATATGTATTTTATAAAAAAAAATATCAATTTCAACAAATTATACTTTTATATCAACTATGTAACATTGGGGTTATCTTATAACCCTCTTTGTTCAACTGAGGTTACTTTAAGTTGGGTTCTCTCATAATTCTTATCCTATGTCATTAGAAAATAAATATTTAATAATTATTCATAAAGTGTATATTATTAACTAATGTACATTCTATGAGAGTTTCAAACCACCTGTATAGTTTGGACTCTTTTTCATAAACATGGTATGATTTAGTTAACACCAATTATTGAATATTCCGGGTTTTTACCACTAGGTACATCTATTCTATAGTCTATTTCCACTTAGAGTATATAGAAAATGGTAAAATTTCAAGGATTACCACATTATAATTACATTACCATTAATTTTTGATGTTATCATATACCTAGACTTATACCTTAGACAAATACCTTAGGTTTTTACATTTGTTTTGTAGTTATACTCCCAAAAATATTAAATAACTAATTTAAAGGGTTGTTTAATCAATTTAGTTTCTATAAAATGTAAAATAAAAACAATTAAATTATCCTAACAACATTTTATTCACCAAATATATTTAAAAACAGTTTTAAAACCAATCATGGTTCCCCAAACCAACATTCCTAGATTAGTTCCCCAAAAATATATTTTAAATACTAGCTTTAATGACGACTGTCAATTCCTAGATATAAATACCCAATAGTTACATGACTTAAATAAATATTTAATTTCATAAATTTCAATAATATTTTATGTTCAAAGATTTAGAGAAATATTATAAAGCATAAACTAAGAAAACCAATATCATTCTCAACTGATGGATATTTTTTTACAATAAAAGAAATGACATAATCAATATTAATACATCAATATCTCCCCAAAACTCTTTACATAGGATATCCTATTATACATATCACATGTAATAATATTCTTCGCATCATGGGTAAATGGAAACATAAAAAGTGGTGATATCATAAGCATAGTTTTGGAATATGAACAGTTGAGTAAGTAATGGTATAAATAGGGTATAAATATTATGGTGGGATTAGTCAATAAAAAATAATTCCATAATTGATTAAAATTGAAATAAAACAGTATTCATTGAAAGCAATGAAAATAGATAGATCACTTAGATATTAAAAATTGGTTCCTTATTGATGAAATTCATAATTTCAGTTATTTAATTCCGTACCATAAGACAAGAAATTAGTATCTTAGACATCATTATCGTTACATGAAGTAAATATCATTTTCTATGTAGGGATAGCCCAAAATACCGAAAAAATTTCTTTCTTGAGATCTACAGATGAATCAAGGGGATATGTAATATGAAAATACACGAGTCACTTGATTAATTCTTATGAATTAATAAATTGTAAAAATGAATAAACAATTCATTATCATTATTTTCAATAATCATATATATTGGAATAACAACATATAAAATGATTTTACATTTCATTATTTTAATAAAATGGATAATATTAGCATAAACCATCTATAGAATGAATTTGTATGGTAAAAAAATACACATTCCACTTGAAAATAATCATTCATATTGGAATAACAATATACAGAATGACAAAAAAATTTCCTATGTCAATAAAAGGGATAAAATGACCATAACCCATCTAAAAAAAGAATGTGGATAATTAAACATGGAAAAGGATGTCATATATAATTCTTATAGTATAAATATACATTTTATAGTCCATCTAGATAAATAATTTTTTTGTTTGAAAAAGAATTTATCCCCATTGTAATGGTCGAAACATTAAAGGATATTAAAGTAGCCAAAAACATCCTTATAAAGGACATCTATAAATGGTATCACCCAAGAATTGATGAAGAATTCAATTTTTTTATATAGTGAGTTTAAAACCCAAATATTTATATATAAATATATATATTTGAGGTAAAATTATGAAACATGATCCCCATGATGGTTTGTCCACTCAATATCATAATGAAAATGGATTTTCAAACATAAAATAGTTTTTAGAAAAAAAATTACATTATAATATGATACAATGTTATGGCACACATTATAATTTTTTTTGAAATGATTGAGATAAATATTTCAAAAAAATTTCTTTCGAAAGAATATCTAATAATAGAGCATTGAAAAATAAATAATTCGTTTCCAAAAAAAATAATTTGTCGAATATAGAAGACATGGTATTGAAAGAAATATTTATAAAAGTAACTTAATAAACCTTTATTAGAAAACCATGATGTAAGAATAGTATTAAAACCTTGTTTTTTAACATATAATTTTCATAAAGAGGATTATAAAATAACATATAATAAATTATTTTGATGGATGCCCATATTCCATGATAATGCATTATGACTCAAGAAAGTGATTTGGGTTCCAATAACAGTTATAGGTAACATATCCTTATATGTTAGAAATATTAATCAAAAATTTTATGTTATAGAAATTTATATCTGTAAAAATAATTAAATAACACCACATAAAAAATAAAATAAAATAATATATCAGGCTCATATGAAATAATCCCACGTTAATTATTATCACTTAATGAACAAAGGTTGAAATACCAATAATCGTTTCAGTCAAGGAAACAACTAATTCGATATCCCCATGAATAATAAAAATTATTCAAATAGTGAATCCCATGAAATAGAAATTTTTTAAAAAAATAAATCCATGGTATGTAATTAAACCATTCAAATAAAATATGGTGCACAATATGTATTATGTCTCACAAAATAGAATTGAGTCCTTTACAACTATTACACGCAAAACAAATTTGAAAGAAAACCCTTTGAAAGAGATGGATTGTAATTATATTTAAAATATCATGATTAAAATACAATTCATTATATGATATATCAAATGGTCAGAATGCACACATAAAAAATGAATTTATGTTTTTAATACAAAACATGTCTTGAAGGAATGAATTTTAGATGAAACCCCATTACCAGGTATTCTCACTTACTCAACCATGATCTAACCTTCTATATAATAAACACACACACACACACAAATATATATATATATATATATATATATCAATCACATATCATATAAAATTAATATAAACATGATACTTTTTTATATTTATTTGATAATCATATCATAAAAATATATTAACTAAATATAGTTTGTTTTCATTATAGGGAGTTAGAAATTTAAGTTGATTACTTCAAAAAAAATTCATGAGGACGGGATCGATTCTTTCTAAGTGGATTACATTTACAAATTCCAAAATAATTTAATAAATAATAATCATTTTTCAATCATTATTTATTTTACATTTTTTCACTAGCTAATGTCCATGAATCATGATTTTAAAAATGGAAATATTAGTGAACTAGTTTTCAATGTGTTTAACGATCGAAAGGTTATTTTAAATATTAACCAAAAAATTAAATAATAATTAAAAAATAATAAAAATATAATTATTAAATGAAGTTACCATTACATAACATCCCATAAAAATTTATTACATAGTCATTATAACATCGTTATATAGGTGGTTAAATAGTCCCAAATGATAACTTTCTATAATGATTAAATGAGTAAGGGGATGAATTTAAATAATGAAAATGTGACATATTCAGAGAAATTAACATTTAAAAAACATCATATATCACCATTAAAACATTTTTATGAACCATTAATGATGGGTATTGATGAAAAACGAAATTCATTATTCGTAGAGGTAGTATTCCCCCATATGAATGATTAATGAATTTTTTTTAATGAAATATGTAATGATGCTATATAAAAAATTATCATATTAAAATATCATTTGCGACATAAAAAATTATTTATTAATTAAACAAATCGTTTATACGATCCTTGACAGGAAGTTATCAAAGATAAACAATATTGAATTGTGGAAGCGATTGTATGCACGTAAGCAAGGATGATGTTATTTTATTCTCTTATAGGATAGAAGAATTAAATAATGGTTTTCAATTTAATATAAATGAATTTAATTATAATAATTATTTTTATTTAATTAAATTAATAATTTTAGTTATTATTTTTGGTGAAGTTGAGTAAAAGAAAAATCTAGGAGAAATTTATACTCACGTTGGAAGGTTGAGTTTTCTCTTGTAATACATCTTAGAAATGAAGGGCTTGAAAAAATATAGGTTGACAGAAGATTATAGATATGGGAAATGGATCTATTAAGATAATATTGGTAAATTTTAAAAAAATAATTTTAAAGGATAGGTGAGTCTTGACATGGTGTAAGTGCTATCTTTTTATAAGTGGAGATAAGGGTGGTTATAGAAGTAAATATTATGATATAAATAATGTAATGTTAATATTTAAAGTTCAATGGATCCAAAATGAAAAAAATTAGGGGAAGTGAAAGTGGGTCTAGATTTTCATCACCCTCTCATTTTTATACTATCTAATTTTCTTAGGATTTTTTCTTTTTAATTTTTAACTTTTACACTAATTTACTTCTACCTTGGTAATTATTTTTTAACAATGGTAATTAATATTATTAGAAAATTTAATATTGGATATTTTAATTATTTTTAACAATCTAATTTGAAAATATAAAATCAATTTACATAATAAAAATTTCAAGGGTTATAAATGTTAATTTTAAAATAAATGCATAGAATGTGTAATAACAGTTTTTTTGGAAATGTTTTTTATTAATTTTAAAAATATAGATGAAATATAATTTTATAAATAAATCTTATTTTTATAAAATTAAAAATATTATTATAAAATTAATGAAATTTAGATGGACTTAAAATCAATGAAAAACTTAATTTCCCAATCAAAACATTTAATTAGAATAAAATAATGAAATTTGTTTTTGTTAAAATAAAAATTTAATTCAGTTCTTAAAATATCGGACACATGTTCTCTATTTTAAAATAATATTTAAAATTTCATAATTTAATTCCTTAAATACTTATTTTATTAATTTAAATCCTTATTAATATTATAGGTTTCAGATACTTAAATATAAAATATAAAATTATAATTTTCAAATAAACCGATATTTTGATTAAAAAACATAATTTAAAAAAAACACAAAAATTCATACATAGTAAATTTTACGTCAAAAAATAAAAAATAAATTTTATTTCAATATAATTAAATTCTCTAATTTTTAAATTTTCATTTAAAAAAATACACAATGTAAAAAAACAACATTATTGAAAATAAGTGTTTTCAATATTAATTCATATTAATTATTAATCTTCAAAAGTAAATAGCTTTTAATGTTTTACCATCATAGTTTTTATTATAAATTTTTTAATAATGTTATTTTAATATGTTTTGGTTCATTTACACTAGGTTTAGCAAGTAATACATGTTATCAAACATAACATAGGTTTTACAATGTTTTGAATTATAACATCCCGGACCCAGTCCACTCACATGTAATCGATCCTGGATGGCCACATAGCCTCAAGAAGACCTCCTTATACACTAGATGATTCCAACTATCAATGTAACTCTATGGTGGAATGGTGTAGAGAATATACTCTCATGATTAGAGTGTATCATGGTGGTGAATAATTATGATAAACCATCAAACTAAATATTATACAACAATAAAAGCATAAAAATAGAAATAACAATGAGAGTAAATAAAACATATAAATACTAATAGAAAAGAAATATCCAATGTCATATATAAAAATTACTATGTTGTGATGCTATATAGAAATGGGGGATACGATGGGAATATGTTTGTATCTATATATAGTACATACTATAAGAAATAAATTAAAAAGGAAAAATCTATCTCTAATATCATCACATGAAAATAGTTCTTCCCCTACTCTTAAACTATATTATAGTATAGGAAATAAATTTCCAAATTACAGTGCTTCCCTTTGTCCCTACCTGTATTTAGGATGTCTTTTAAGGTACCAATCATGGTACTGATCATGTTGTGAGTAAAACTTAGTCATCCAACATCAGTAGTGTCTAATAATATCCAGTATAGAAGTATATAAAGAACCAATGTTCCAATAATAATAATGATAGTATTAATGGAAATAAATAATACTTTTGACAGATCAGGTTCCACATGGGATGCATGTCTAGAACTACCTTATTTGGACTAATCTGGAATGTCTCCAAGTGGTGGTTATTTTATAATAAAGGAGTGGGACCCAAGGTTCTATCCATGGTGTGAATGTATAAATATAATCATATAATGTATCAAAAAGTCCCATGTTAATTATGACCAAACAGTCGAGATAAAATAATATAATAATGCATCAAAATGAATTGATCGAATCCTTGCATGTTATTTGACTTAAAAGACATGTTATTTAAATAATTTGACAACTTTTTTCCATCAAAGGAAAACATATAGGTAATACCGATATGAATCAAGGTATTTCATACACCCAATTACCCTTTATTCTATACAATGAATTCTATAATGAATCTAAAGTATCACCAAAGGCATCGTATATTTTCCTTTTCCATTTTCCAAATACAATGTATTTTATATTGGAAACCAATTATAACACATGTAATAATATAATATCATCTACTAGGTAAGACTATACAAGAAATTCTATATATGATCTATATATTCCCCCTAGAACATCATCATCCCATTCAAAAATCATTGAATTAAAACTTTCAACAATCCCATCCAAAGTGTTTTGTAATGAAACCCCATTGTTTCCCATATAATTTTATAATTACTTTAATAACTCAATTAATTGAAATTAGAAATTTCATTTATAAGGTAAAACTCAAAAAATATATTAAAGGAATATATGGACTATGTGACATGGTCTCACCACCATTCACCCTTAATTTAATTTTTTTTATCCATTTTAAATATAAGATACTCCCAAACTACTTAGATAGTGGTTTATATAGAAGGATACAATTTCATAATAAGGAAATAATTTTAAAAAAATTAATATGGGAGGTATTAATGCATGTTAGTAACTAAAAAGGGAGTGGTTAGTTGTACGTGGGCTAAAAAATACATGTAATTTGATTTTATTTATTTAATTTTTTATTTATAGGGTGATGCATGGTGGTTTCAGCATACACATATCAATGTACCATCACATAGAAATCCAATATTTGGGGGAAATAATAATACACCTAACTTATATTTTCATTTGACTCCTCATAAAGTATCAATATCTAAACTGGGCTTGAACAAAAGAAAATTTCAAAAATAAAAAAATTCCATAAAAATAGGGCATATTATAATTCATAGAAAAGGAATTAAAAATGGTGATATAAACAAAATAAATGAATCAATATAATTAAACAATATTCTAAGATGGATTCAATAAGTTGAATAACATTTAAATGAGGCTCATAAAATTTTTAGATGAATTGTGTGTGGCCCATCCATGCTAACTGCCCAACAAGCCACCCCTTGCATGGCTAAGAAAATAGTTAGACAACCCAGGCACAAATCATGGGTTTCCCCTATAATATTTATTATAGATATTTTTATAGCCATGAGGACTCCATCACATTGTTTGAAAACATGTTCCACTTCCTCACTACGCCACATGGTTTTCATGGACATTTGGTATCAATTAAATGGACCAGGACCCTATACTCATTGGGTCTCAACATTAGCACTATCTATGTGGAAATCAATCTCCATAGTATGACTCTCCAAAAAAACTAGAACTATGGGCTCAGAACTATCCATGGATTCTCACAAACACGTCTTAAACCCATATGATCTTTTATTAGAGGAAAATAAGATATTTAAACATTAATTTAATTAATATATATCTCTTTGAAAAGTAAGATCATTACAACCTCCCCACCTTAATATTTCACATCCTTGAGAATCCATTTTGGGAATCGATACAAACTACTCAACCTATATAGATTGTATGTTCTTAATCAAGTGGCCATGTTGTATTTCCAAATTCCCAATGTGGATGCAAATGCCATATAAAAAAACAGGCCTAAATCATAAAAACTCAAGACATAACTCATTATCCAGATAATTTTTTTTGACAATACCTAAGACACCAAAACAGAAGACAAAACTCATAATCAAGCTGAAATATCAAGGCAGTTCTTACTCCAACTCATCTAACCCAAGAAATGATCAAATAATCATTTCTTCTAAAAATCATCCTATGGTTCTCCCAATATGGGATTTTACTTACAAAGGCAAATTCCAAGCTACAACACTTCCACCATTTAATTGACTATAAAAGTATTCCCTTTTTATCAAAATGATTCTCCTAGCTTGTTTCCAGGCTTACAACATCCAATTATAAATGAAGACACTAATATCAGTCCTCAATTTTATCATAACTATTAAATTAATATCAAACCATACCAATATAGTCGCACTATAATTTCCTTATAAATTCTCATCCAATAATTTCACTACATTTGTTCCTGACCAACAACATTCCAGATATGGTTCCTCAACAACCATATACAAAAAATCAAAAGATCTGAATTTCAAAAACTGGTGTATGACTGTCCTTTTAAAATACATGGAATTCATATCCATCAGATTACCAAAACTAGATCTCAAAACCTTTAAACTCAGGCCCATAATGATCATTTTTAGAATATTCACAAAATCCTATAACTAAATTCTAGTGATATTTCCTAGTTATACCATCCCCTATTCATAATTTACAGTATTCCACAACACAAGCACAAACACAATACAAATATTTTATCCCTAGTTCATCATAAGTTATCCCAGGCATAATGTATACACTCATGCTCCACCTGATTCTTCACTCTAACATGATCCTAGAATTAGGAAATAAATCCATATGTTTATGGTTTTATTTATCTAATGGAATAAAAGGACCAATGTCCATCCAACAACAGCTGTTAGGGTCACACAACCCTTCTCACATGAGGGTCTCCCACAAGTAGCTGACATCCCTCTCCCCATATTAGTATAATGTATGAAATTATACCAAATAAAAAAATTCTTGATTACCACCTCCCATGCCCTATATATCCTTAGACTTAATGACTAGAATGGTTAATAGCCTACACATCCCAAAACTCTAATGTTAACTTCACTAATAATTTGTTCCCCATTTTTGATAATTATTCTGTCGGAATTCACTATATTTCAATATATAACAAGGTTAACCATCCAAAAATGGAAAATAGATTAATCCCTACCAACTGTCTTACTTTATAACACTCCTTGACGACTTCTCCAAAGGAGTTCATCCATCAATCCATAAAAATGATATTTAGATTAGTTCATTTTATAACTAATTATAACATTGAATACTCTTGTTGATTTCAAGGTATTTGGAATTATTATCACTAAACTATAAGTACCTTGAGATTACATTTATATGAATGTATTGTTCTCCTAATAAATGATTTGTCAATTCAGTCTATACTTGCTTTTAGCCAACTCCTAACATGATTTCTCTTAACAATGTGTGTCCGAGTCCAACCAAGGGTTGATCAACTTATAGAATACAATTAATTTCCAAAAAGTAACTCATAAATATTTTGGGCATGTTCGTGTTAATATTCAATAAACAATATATACAATATCTTCATATCATAAATGAAGTTACTGGTATTGTTTCTATCTAACCACATTCAACTTATCACAAAAGATAATTTCAAACAATCTGTAGTTGGCTTCTCTTGAAAACACTTGTACATAATGTTAGATACATCATCATAAAATTATCATGATTCCCTCACTACCTAGTGTATCTTTCTTTATCACTCAATCATGATTCATGATGTTCGTACTCTATCCTCAGTGAACCATTCACATTTGGAGACTACAACATTTACTACAACTCACTCTTGGTTCACCACCAGCTTTCCAAAACCATTACCATACTTAGACGTTATAAATATAGGGTCATATCCTTAGATTTTACCATAATATTTAACAAGAAATACATATGTAAGTCTCATTTCACCTTATAAACATCCTTACTAAATGTTATTCAATATACCCAGACTGACCTATTTAAAAAGGTTATATTGATCAAACTCCAACATATCTTTCAAGTTTCAAACACATTACCTCTAAATATAAGGTACCCATGAACATTCAAGCATAACCATCAACGTCCAACCTCTACATCCAAGGTATATCAATGACTATATTCTCAACAAACCATCTTTCCATAATGCTACTATGTAAGGATATGCGTTATATCATTCTATCAAACATCCTATATCACCTACACAATGTGAGCTTGAAGCCAGAATCTAGACATGGTTCAAACACAAACTTGAGTCTCAAATAAATGCCAATTTAGAAAATAGAAATATAATAAATATCATAATTCACTATGACCATTTACAAATGGTTCTATATGGTTTATTTCCATCAACCTGGAAGGTTAAACATTTCACAGCTCATGGGACACTCCCCAACTAAAGAGTTTCATAATTTTTTCTTTACTAAAAACAAAAACTCATACCATGAAACATGATATATCTACTACCAAATATGATTATTGGACTTGGACAACACAAATATAAAAATAATCACTCAAAATTTAAAAAAAATAGACACTTAAAATTTTAATAGTTCTGGTTCACTCATAGATGAACACATGATGATTTTCCTGATCCAAATTCACTCATGTCTCTTCATCATGAATAGGATCCAAAAAACCCAGATCAGTGATGGTACACCACCAAATACTTTTACAAAAGAATTCATGCACTAGAATAAATCATCCAATTAGTAAACCTTTAATGGCCAACTTAATCATAAGAACCCCTTAACTCAAATGTCACTCTACTACATATCCTTCATGAATGATTACTAATGATCTAAAAATAGATCATATCGCTATTCATTAACTCAATAAGAACCGAAACTAACTGTTTATACTTCCATGATAAAGAATCAGGGAAATGGATGTACCCACATTATCTTACCTCACAACATAAAAGGACTATGCATCCAAGTAGACAGAAAACCACATAATGTTTTTAACTAGATTCAAATTATTCCAAATGATGATCAACCTAAATGATGACCTTTCATGTCATATAACTAAAATAATAAGTATTACATGATTTAAAATGTTTCTAACCATGACTTAGGAATGTCTAACACACTGATAATGTGTATTTTAGAATGCTCAAATCCCTAACTAGGTTCAACATATCGAACAATAACTCTTCTACATAGGGTGTAAATTCATTATCATGAGTCTAACCTAATTCAAATGATTCCTAAATGACACCTACCACTTGAAAACTGACATGAATATTTACAAGTTCTTTTTATATCAAATGGGAAAACTATAATGGTCTGCCGCCTCTCTTAAACAAGGAATCAAATCTAAAACTAGGATAATTCCAAATAGGTCACAATATAACTTTCCAAACCACTTGGATGAATGTAAAAGAAGTAGAAAACATCCAACTAAGTCCCATGGTAAATATCTATATTTCCATCCAAGTTACTATCATAGAAATGTCAAACTAAATTCTTATACCAAAGTAAAATCTATGAACACCACTAAATGGCATTATAAAAGTCATCACATAAATTAACTCTTATTTTAAACATTAAATACTCTAATTAATATGGCTTAGAAAGTTCCAAATATAAATAAATATGTTTTAAATGATAAAATTGTCCATTTATTTAGCCAACATATCATAAAATTTTCTAAAAATTATCACAAAATTTCCTTTTAAACCATTTAGTTATCTATAAGTTTTCAGGGTTGGGATCATTTAATGAAATTTAAAATATAATGATGTATAGTAAAAAACTATTTTGTTTGTAACTGGAAATTTAATTAACTAATGGCTTGTATCCACACATCACAAAGCACATGAAGGTCTTTTATCATTTTGTGGGGATTGGTAAAGAAATGTTCCACCACAAATTTATATGTTCCTCCATATAACTGGTTAGAGAAACTTCAAATAATCATCCCTATTTATCATAAACATACCCATAAAATTTTTAGTACTATAGAACATAAATAATAAACAAAGGTAGCATAAGAGGGTCCTATCATGAAAATAATGGTTCAATTATATTGGAAACAATTTCAAATTTATATGATTCAGTTTTCTATAAATAATAATTTTCATCCAATTTAACTCTAATCAATTCATTTATGAGTTATAATTTAACAATTTTTTTATGAAATTGTTTACTTTGATGAATCGCCATTTCCTATTTATAAAGACATAATACTCATAAGTTAGAATTGGAATTCATGTATCTAAAATCATACTCACACTCCAAGTCTAAATATATAATGATTCAATATATAATGACTCAATTATGTGATTCACCATTACCAATTTATATAAGTATAATATCTATATCTTATAACTGGAATCCATTTAGTCACAATTTACTATCAATTTGGCACATAAAATTTAGGTTCCATGGCTCATACATATCATAAGTTGTTAATTAAGGTCCCATCAATAGTATATGTGGGTTAAAAATGTTTAGGTTGATACATATACTTTAATACACAATTATTATATTTTATTTTCATACAATAAATTTTAGCCAATTTATAAATACATTAACAACTGAACATGAAGAAAATAATAGGAAATTAATGAACTATAGTAAATATGGCTTGGAATTTGAATGAAATATCATTCCTTATTTTCTTATAATGATGCTTGAGACAAATAATTCATTACCATATTAGGTTAAGGGTAAAAAATCCATAGTTAAAATCAAGGCAACAAGTCATGTGTGTCTCACAATAGTAGAACCAGTAAAATTGTAATTTGTAAAAACCAGAAAAACAAGTCCCATCCCAAGAAATTTGGTTGTTTCCCTATATGTGGGTTCATTATTCCCAGGTATATGCTTATTACCAAATTTTGACACATCAATGTCTCACATACACCAACCTAAAATAGTAAGATAAAGTAAAAAAGGGAAATTATACCAATTTATAATGTCCTAGACCCAGCCGACTCATAAATAATCAAAGTCAATTATACACATTTTTCATAGGATTCCGACTATTATCTTGTGTCTTTTTTGGGGAGACTATTCCATCATAAATCATGTATAAAAAATGGAGAATAATAATGATAAACTAGTTGAAGTTAGATAATGCAATAGTGAAAGAAAACAAAAAAAATTAAGAAAAAGTAAATCATTTAGATAAATACTGATAGATAATGAATATCCAATAACATATAAAAACGATGATGTTAAGATGTTATACAAAAATTGGGGATACAAGATAGAAAATGGTGTCAGGAATACACAGTACATGGTATAAAGATTTAAAAAAAGAAAACATATAACTCTAGTAGTGTAAATTCACATGATTAGTAATCTACTACCACAATCCATCCTAGTATATAAAATCAAGTTTCTTTATCTTAGAGACACTCTTTTCCATATTGGCATCATGAATGTATTTCTGAGTACCAATCGATGGTCCTAAAAGGGTGTGGGTAAAACACTAGGCCACCACTAACTATGCTAATACTTTTCAGTATAAGAGTATATAATGAATCAATGTGAATGTATTAATAATTAAATAAGTTGATGAAATAAATAATATTCAAGTCGTAATGGGTTCCTTATAGAATTCCTACAAAGAAATTCATTCTTCAGACTAATCTAGAATGCCTTTAAATGGTTGTTATTTTATAATAATGGAGAAGCACCTGAGGTTGTAACAATGGAAGCCATGTATAAGGACAATCATAAAAGGTTTCAACAATTACAATATTAATTATGACATAGTATTCAAGATAAAATAACTAATTCATTTATCAAATAGCATTGATCTAATCGAGGTGTGTTCTTGATCTCAGAATAATAACCATTTAAATAGGTTGGAAGCCTGAGACAATCTGAATAAAATCATATAGGGAATCAATTTATCACCCCATGTATGATATACACCCAATACCATATGATTTCATACCAGTAATTCCATAATGGAAACCAAGAATCACCCACGGATGGAATAATTACATTTTCCCTTTGGATCGTCTATGGTATTACATATCTGAATCGATGTATCACCCCTAGAATATTATAATCACATTTTCTCAGTAATACCTTCCCTAGAATTCAATTTAAGATCCCTAAATCACTCTCAGAAAATAAATATTCAATTAAAAATCATTAATTTAAAATTTTAAATAAGATATTTCAAGGTATTTAGTAATAGAACCCAAGTATTTTTCATAGAATTTCATAATTATATTTCTAAATAAAATAATTCAAATTTTATTATTTATTTATAATGGAAAAAATAAATAAAAATTTAAGAGGAAGTCATGGGATAAGTTATATAGTCTCACCTCCATTAACAGATAATATTTTCAATTTTTTCTATTTTAATTATAATACAATTTAAACAAACTTAGATGGTGGTTTGGATACAAGGCAACCATTGCGTAAAAATACAATCAAATTAAACATAGTAAAATGAGTGGTATTAGTTGAGGTGGGAGACTATGGGGTGTGGGTGTATTTAGGTGAACATGGTCTTAAAAATACAGGAAATTTCAATTTGTTTAACTAATTTTTTATTTTTGGGGGACACACTGTGGTTATGGACTATGTGAAATAATGACACATCACATAGGAAAAATGAATTTTAGAAATATAATAGACAACCTACCTTAGATAGGCAGTAGACTCCTCATATAGTATCATCCTCTAATTCGATCAAAAAATGGAGGAAAGCATAGAAATATACTAATTCCATAAAAAATGGTATATTTGGTCACATGTAAATAGCATTCCAAATAATTATATAAATAACAAAAGGAAATAAGAGGATTGAATAACATACCACAATGTCTTCAATGAGATAAACGACCATCAAATCAGATGCCAGAAGAAAAATATAGATAAAAAATAGATGGTGTCTAAAGGTATGCTCTCAAGAGAAAGTATTTTTTTCCTGGTAAATGAGGGTAGAATATAAGAAAAATATACTTATATATTTAAGGGAAAATTGAAATTTCACACATTTTATGAGGGTTTACGGTTTGGCTACATGATTTTCCAAAAAATCGCCAACTGTGCACCTGTACTATCCCATGCAAGACACCCTAAATGGGCTCAACCACTGGTTAGAAAAGATGTTCACATACCATATATTATCTTTTTATAAAGAGAAATCCCCCCATATATATAGGTACATGTTAAGAAACCATTAAAAATTCAGGTGTTTCACTTATGATATTTATTAAAATGATTCACATGGCCAATCGGCTACTATTACTTGCTTTGAGAGTCCATTCACCTTCTTTTATAGGTCGAATGATTTTCTCTGACATGTCACATGGTTTAAAAAACAAATAATCCTTACAAATTGGGACACATGAATGAGATTAACAGTTATTTAAAACTAGGAACCTCAGTCTACCTCTATAAAAACATTGGATCAAGGATCATATCTAGCCCTAGACACTTCAAAATTCATCATTAAACCCTTATCAAAAAATTTTATAGTAAAAAAAGATGTTTAAATATTTATTTAAATATTTATTTAATCACTAAAATATAGGTTAATTATATTAATCTCATGTTCATAAACTCTCCCCCCCCACAATAAATTTCATCCTCATAATTTTATTCATTATTCATTGAATAAAGTAGGTGAAGTTATTGTTAACAAAATCAAAATTTGGTATATAACCTCAAATATGAATTCTACCTTACTCTATTATACTATATAATGTTACTAATATTTATTAAAACAATAATATCCATACATACAATCATCTTCCCAAGTATGTATATTCCCCAGTAATATATTATCTATAAAATATTTCCCCCAAACCATTATAATTTCTAAGACATTAAACCGTAGTGAAATCATATTTTTTATAAAAAATTAACTCTTATATTTAACCCCTTGTTCATAAAGTAACACACTAGTCCATATATATCATGATCTGTAACATTAAATAGGCTTCCCCAAAAAATCAAAGATCTATTTCAAATTAGGAAAAAAATAATTTCCAAAACAATCAATACTATTTAACTCAATTATCTCATAATCTATCAACCCATTATTACGTCAAAATTGAATATATATATTAAACATAGAAGTTATCCATACCTCAATCGTGTGTTATCTAATAGGTACCCCCTAAATGTTTTCAACAATTTCATAAAATTACATGTCATGGTTTTTAACACCATTTAATATATGTTTTCAAACCATTAAATAATAACTACTAAATAAAAAAATTATATATTTCACATAATCCTCTTAAATATTATAATGTATAATAATATCATCAAGAAATAACAATCCTTAATGAAAATATCCATGAGTTTAAAGATATATTATATATTTAAATATCAACCTCACTAACTTATTTAACAGTAGGAGACACACCATTTACATAATAATAGGAATACACTAAAATTCTCAACCTGTATTGTATAACACCCAATGGAATTTTAATACATACTAGTTTCTAGACATTTACCTTTATCTGTCACATATTTGTGATCCTATTTCAACCAAATACTAATCCCAAGTTGTTATTATGATATCTAATATAATAATAACATATGATCATATTAATATGAAATTCCAGTTCTAATATATATTCTCAAATAAAACATTTAATTTTACCTATGATACTTTCAAATCAACTAGGTCACACTAGGTTTATCCTATAACTCTATTTGTTCAACATTGGATACATAGAGTAGTGTTCTATGATACTTATTAAGCTAAGTAATTAGGTAAAAAATTATTCATAATGGTTAATTAAGGTAATGCGATTAACAAAATTATATCCCCCATAAGATTAGAACTATGTGTGTAGTTTGGCCCCTTATTTGTGAACAAGGTTATGATAGAGTTAATACCCAATATTACTTTTTTCAGGTTATTATCCATTGGTTGATCATTGTTATAAAATGAATCCACTTATATTATCCATAAAATGATGTCATTTCTAGGATATCAAAAAATCTCCACATTACCAATACTTTGAGATGTTATCTTATACATAATATTATTGCACAGACTTATCCATTTAGTTCTTAATGAAGTTATCTTATCATATTCTTAAAAATATTCAATATTACGTAAGAAAAAAAATAATTATCTACACCATTGAAATTATTATAAACCATAACTTCACAGTCCTTAAATTTTCCCCAACAAACATCTTAATCTTAAAAGTTATTATAAACCTACTCTAATACCTATTGTGTCTCCCCACATCCGCACCACCATATTTTGTTCAATAAAAGCATGATATATATACTAGATTTGATACCAACTACAGATTCCTAGAAATAATTATCAAATGGAAACATTATTTATTAAAAATATTGAATTTCATGCATTCCAAACACAGTTTAGGTTTCATGATTCAGATAATTAGTAAAATATATATTAAAAATACTCAAGTCTTTATCAAATGGGGGTAATAATTTACAATATATGAAATTAATTAATCTATAATATTTCATAAATATCTCCTAAAAATTATAAATATAGACTATTATGTTATACATATCAAGTGTAATTATTTTCTTCATAACCAGGGGAAATAGATATATAAGAAGGGTTTAGCTCAAAATCTTAGTATGGGAAAAAATACAACTATAGAAATTATATTAAAAAAATGAAATAAATAATATGATAGGGTCATATAAAAATAATAATTTCATAGTAGAATTAAACTGAAAACATAATGTCTCTATGTAATACAATGAAAACAAATAGATCACATGAATATCAATAGCTGGTGCCTAATCAATGAAATTCATAGTTTTGGATAGTTAATATAGTGAAACTACATTTCTAACATTAATATTACATCATTTAAAAGATAAAAATCATAATAGTGCTACAAAAATCAGATAGAAAGGATTATTGTCCTTGGAAAATTAAGACCATACATATCTATTACCTAATAAAACATAAAAATTTATGTAATTCCTTCTACTCTAGTTTGATAATGGCCCATCTGTTTCCCTTAGTACAATTATTCACTTGAGGATATGCATCAAAAGAATGGGTGATCTAAAATCATAGTAAGGGGATAAATTAGATACATGAAACATTCATGAGTATAATAATAATAATCATAACATAAACAAAATATCATCACCATAATCATTATTGGAAACATTATATAATGTCATGGAAATTAGAAATTCCAAAAAAATGAAAGATCATGTCTTAGTGGTCAAATAACACACATAGATGTGAAAAAATCTAGCATCATCTTCAAGAATATTTCACATTATCTCATGAGATAAATCACATTAACTAATGATATGAACATGTATATACTTATGGGTGTAACCATCACACCATACATATACATGCTCTATATAATTTCAGGCACACTCATTACATAATAACATTTAAATTATCATGCATTCTACATACAACATATATCACTCTTGGGCATAGAATAACTCATGAATAAGAATGGGATTCATTTCATAATGAATTTATTAATGAATAAACTTTTGGGTTCCCAAAAGAAATTGGTAATAACATAATTTTTTTAAGAATCACCAATCTTGAATAAAGAAGAAACAATATCATGAGAAGTAAAAAAGGTTGAATTTTTAGAAAGAATAGTTCATTTGAAAAAAATCATTTCCTTTTTCATAAAATTTGATTACAATAATTTAGATAATAGAAAAGAAAAGGAAATTAAAAATAATGTTTGTTTAAGGAACACTAAAGGATCATCCATAATAAAAATGGAGTGAAATAGGGAAAACCCAAAGTAGGGGAGTTGGGATAGAGAATCCCCTTACCTTATGTATGAATGCTTTCTTCACATTAATATCTAGGAAACTAAAGTATAATTAATTAATTAAAAAAATAAAAAACCTTTTGTACATGAATATTATTCATTATATTTTTATTAATTTCATTCATGGGATTTTTATGAGTTATGGAGTTTAATTTTAATGTTCAAGGGTGTTTCTTTTCTTGGGTTTCATGATTAGTTCACTTGTATATGATTATGGAAGTTCATGTATAATTGGAATATTTTTCTATAATTGAAATTATATGTTATTAATGAAATTTAATAATATTAAATTATATTATATATCAATTGGTTTTATGATATAATGATTATTTGTAAGATTGAGTGTTAATGAAAATCATTGAACTACTTTTAAAGGTTTTACAACCATTACAATCATATATCATTGTATTTAACTTGATGTTTATATATTGATTCTAGAAAATTATATAGATTATAATATTTATAATGAAATATTACATAACCATAATTATGGTTTTATGACCAGACTTAATGTGCTAGTGAAATATGAAAATGAATCGTTCACTGTGGTGGAAAATCGACACACCACAGATTATATTTATATGTTTAAAAAAATAAAATGGAAGAAAATTGAAGATTAATTATTCCAATAACCTAACAATTTTTGAAATATATATTTTGTTATATTATAATATAATTATATCATATTATCATTTATATGATTCCTAAATTTTATTTATAACTTTATAAATGAGGTTACTATTCTATAGGCCGATTTACTATTCCTAAAGGACACATTACTATTCCAAATATGAAGTTATTATTCCATTGGTAAAGGTTAGTTAAATTCTATAAATTATTCATATTTCATTCATTCATCATTTATAATGCCTATATTGTGTTCTCATTGTTCTTTTATGTGGTTTATACTACATGAAATAATTATAAGAAGGAAATTTCCATTGATAAAAATTTTGGGCTGTTAAATTATTCCCCCTTATGAAAATTCACCTTCAAAAATTTATTTTGAATTATACAGTAAAAAATGTGAGGGTAATTATTCTTAATTTCTTAATATGGTTCCCATTTTTCCTCTTTATACTTATGGTTCTGTCATAATACTTTGATGAGGTGAGTATTCAGGTTGCATAAAACTTTATCTCAATGGTCCAAGATCTTCATTGGATTATCCCTATAAGTGATATAATTTTCCAACTATTCCACCTCAGTATTCATAACATGTGAGTGATCTAGTATATACTTTCTCAATAGGTATACATGGAATACATAGTTTTCTTGATACATGGTTTGTGGAAGTGTTAATCGATAGGACAAAGTTTAGACTCAAACAAGAATCTAAAAGGGTATGATATACATGGCACTCAAATTTCCTTTTTTAACAATTAACATGATTATATTCCATATATATATATAGTGGAATATCACATCTCCAACCATAAACTCTTAGTCCTAATGATTATTTCTTATATAGATCTTTGTTTAACATTGGTATGGCTTGATGTGATATTGAATGGATTTAACATTTTCCACCATTACGTTGACCATTCTAGGACCTAGCAGCTTACGTTCACCGAATTCATCCCATAATGATGGTGCTCTGTATAGTTTCCCATAAAGGGCATTATATGGTTCCATTTAGATGTTAGAGTGAAAAATATTATTATAAGGGAACTCAAATGAGGGAATATGTTGACCTCAATCTCATTTGAAGGCCCTGGAACTTTCTCTTATCATGTATTCTAGTGTCTAAATTGTCCTCTCATATTGGCCTCCATTTTGATGATAATAATCCATACTGATGTTCAGCTAAATTTATGGATAATTTTGGATAATTTTCAATAACATGGAGTGTAATCTCATATCTCAATCAAATAAAATCGATTGTAGTACTTCATTCATCCTTACCACGTATCTGATTCACATCCATGATATTATTTCAAGTGATAATCCCTATCATATTTTAATAAATCGAGTTATCTTTGTAAGATGATCCACTACAATCCATATAGCATTGTTTCCTATCAATGTATTTATAATTCCAAGGACAATGTCCATAGTGATATTTTATCATTTCTATGTTGGTATGGGTAACAATTTCATCATCCTCTTCTAATTTTTACTTTTAGCATTCAATTTCACAAATACCAGATGCTTTGATATATATATATATATACATATACATATATACATTCATCGGTCTCCTTCATTGTATTTTCTAATAAATAGTTCTCTCATATATCTCAATACATCATTATTCTCTATGGTTGAATACAAAAGGATGGTTTATGTGCATAATTCAGAAGATACATATTTATTTCTTGATCATACAATACACATAGTTGTCACCCAAATCCAACATTTCCTTCCTCATTAATTTTAAACCCAATAGATTTTCTTTTTCTCATATCTTATACCTTCTTCTGAATTTCCACATCATTTCTTTGAGAATCTAATAGTTTCTCTATGAGGGATAGTTTAGAAATCATGTTATAAATGATTGGTGAAGTTATTTTCCTAATGATTCCAATGTATATCCTTTTCAAATATATGATGATTGGATTCTTCTCAATTCCTGTCATTGATAATGTTGGAGGATTGATTCTAGTTATATCATCACCCACATTAGTTAATTGTATAGGATGTTAGATGAATGAGAATTCATAATCCATGATGCGATATAGTCATATCCACTAGCTCATATTAATATTATTCTGTGACAATGTATATTTAAGGCAATTATGATCAATATATATTTCACACTTCTCCCCATAGAGATAATGTCTCTAGATTTTCAATGCAAAGATCTCAGTTTTCAACTACAGAGCATGTGTCAGATAGTTTTTCCCTTGATGTTTTAACTTCCTTGAGTCATAGACTATAACATTATCATTTTTCATCAGTACACAACTAATCCCTTCTTTGAAGAATCCTTTTTCAAAAAAGATATTTCCCTACTTATAAGTAGTGTGAGTACTAGAGTTATGATAGGCCTTTTTTAACTCTTTGAAGCAATATTCACATTAAATGGTCAATATAAACTTTTATCCCTTCCGATATATCTTGGTTAGTGGGTTTGAATGTTGTGAGATGTTCTTAACAAATAGCTGGTAATATCCAGCATGACCAATGAAACTACAGATCTCCCTTACCGATTTGTCTTAGGACACTCTTGGATTTCCTTTTTCATGAAAGGGCCACTATGTATTCCTTTTTGGGGGATAAAATACCCATAGAATGAAACTTCTTCTATACATAACTCACTTTTACTATACCGTTCATAATTTTTATCCCATCACACAATCTTTACAATAGTATTAAAATGATCATCATGTCCCTCATTTATCTTGGAATATATCCGAATATCATTGATAAATACTACCAAAACATTCTATAAGTAATCAATTAATAATCTATTCATTAAATACATGAATACTTTTGGAGAATTACTGAGTCTAAATGTTATCACTTGGAACTCAAAGTGTCCATACCTTGTTCTAAAGGATGTCTTGGGAATATCTTCCTTCCCCACCTTTAGTTGGTGATATATCGATAAAAGGTCTACCAAAAAGACATAGTTTTCCCAAAATATTTTATTGAAAAATTAATCTATCCATGGGAGGGAATACTTATTCTTTATTGTGATTTTGTTGAGATCATAATAATCTTTGTTGAGGCACATTGATTCATCCTTCTACTTGACAAAGAGGAATGGTGCACCCCATGAAGTCTTGGGGAATATAAAACCCTTAACTATATCTCTTGAAACTAATTCTTCAATTCCACCAACTCAATAGTGGAAATTATATAAGGTTTCTTTGGTATATGTAGAGATCCTATAATAATTTTAATTGATATCTCAACCTTTTGGTCAAGAGTAAGACCAACCAACTCATTGGGAAATAAATTAGTGTAATCCCTCATAGTGGGCATGTCTTTGATCATGGTTCTCTCATTTATCCAAATCGTTTGAGCTATATGTTATTTCTCATAAGGTAAAAATATCCACACCTCATTTGATGATTTTTAAGGAGATTTATCTTCCTATATAAAAAGTTATAGACTTAGAGGATTCCTTAGGATAAGAAGAGTGATCTCCATTTCTTAACAATTGATGCTAGGTTTGTATAAAGATATCCAATATATGTCTAATATAGCATCAATATCAACTAAAGGAAGTGGGGATATATTTTATAGTGGGTTAATTCCACAATAATTAACCGATGAGGAGTTATATACTTTTTATGCAATATGTTCCCCATTTTTTAACAAATAACTCAATACCAATATTTTTAGGGGGTGTTTGGACAATTTTATTAAACTTACAAGATATTAAAGAATGCATTGAACATAATTCAAATATTATGTTCACTATTATTAAATGAATAACTAGAATACCCATCACAACATAATTGTTAGAATCCACCTTAGTAGTAGTGAAAGATTAATCCTTCCCCTTATATTTGGTTTTTTGTCGCTATTGATGCTGATTTCCCTTAAGGAATTGAGGTTTAGTGCACTATCTTTCATAGTTCCATTACAACATAAAATAAAAACATTGGACCATGGGTCATGCAATAATTTATTCCACCACATTTTCCAACATTCTTTTCTATCTTCGTCTTTCAAAAACTAGGTGTCCTTCTGTCCCACACATATAGAATTTCCCCTTCCTTTTGAGGTAGTTCCCATGATGCATCTTTCCACATTTTTTAAAAGTGAGTGGTTGACCTTTCTTTTCACCTTTCTAATTATATAACTCATTATGAAACTTTGTGTTTCATTTACTACCTACATTTCCATGGTTCCATTCTCTAAACTCCTTCTCTACTTTGATATATCTTCCAAAAACATCTTCATAACACTCAAAAGTCTCAATTTAGAGAGCCTTTTAATGGTTTGGTTTTAAACCACTAAAGAATATATCTATTTTTTGATCATTATTGATAATAAAACCTGAATCAAACATTCAAAGACTTATGAAATTTTATTTTTTTTCCGCGATAGATTCAAATTCCTTTCTATCCAGCTCTATGAATTCTCTCTCCATCTTTGTGTAAAGAGTTTTAAGGAAATACCTTTTAAGAAACATTATATTAAATTATTTACACTCTATCTCTTCAATTTCACACTTTAGTTCGGTGTTCTTAATCAATTACCACCATTTATCAGCCAACTCATCTAGATGATAAATGGATTGATTCACCTTCTCCTACTTAAAATAGTAGAGAATTGGAAATATATTTTCCATCGAGTTGACACACTATTCCATGACTAGTTGATTATAAAATCCACTAAATGTCGATGGTTGTTTCTATAGAAAAGTCCTGATAGACAGTTTCTCTATCTTAGTTGAAGGATGACATTCTACATTATTCAGGTTATTGTTCATTGCCTGAGATATATGCATATTTATCTCCATGAAATTTTGAACTTATCCTTCCATAGAATTGAGTTTTTCTTGCCAGAAATAATTGACTTGTCCCTTGCATGGGTTTTTGTCTAGGTTTTCCCTAGATCTCACAATTTTCTAAAATAGAGAACCATTAAAAATCAAAATTCAACATGTCGTGAGTATATAATTTATTCATTTGTGAAATTTACTCTAATGAAATTCATTTTAGGATTTCTATGTTTATAATTATTATAAAACAAAGATTCTTGGGTGCTTTCATATACATAGTATCATTATATAGGATTTCACTATGGTTCCCTAATCATAATTCCTTAATTAACTAAATTTTGATATGATGCCAACTATAGAGACCCCACTTTTCTTACGTAACTATTACATCATTTTAAATATAAACAACATAATAGTGATATAAAAAAGGATCCAAAAGTTTAGTTTATTGAGAAAATTAAGTCCATGAATATTTTTTGCAAAATAATACACAAAAATTTATTTAAACCCTTATTATTTAGCTTCTTATTGGCCCTCATGTTCTCCATAATACAAGTATTCAACTAATGATATATATCAAAATAATGGGTGAGATAAAATCCCAGTTAGGGGATGAATAAGAGGTATGAAATATGCATGATCATAATCATAATCATCATAACATAAGAAAAATATAATCATTGTAATCATGAGGGGAATCATTACATAAAGGTAGGAAATATGGACATGAATAAAAATGAAACATCATTCCTTAGGGGTAAAATACCACACATAGTTGTGAAAAAATCTAGCATCATGGTCACATATATTTCACTTTATATTAGGAGATAAATCACATTACACAATGTATTAGAGAACTATATAATTTTAGGCACAACCATCACATCATAGCATTTACATGCGCTATATAATTCTGGGCGCACCCATCACATCATAACAGTTATATTATCTTGCATGCAACATAGAATGTATATCAATATTGGACATAAACTAACCCATTGATAATACAGTGTTTTATTTCATAAATAATAAATTCATGTATAAACATTGGGATTCCCAAAAGAAATAGGTAACAAAATAAATGTTATAAGAATATTCAATCTTGATTTAGGAAGAAACAATCCCACGAGAAGTAAAGAAGTTGTATTTCTAGAAAGAAGAGTTATTTTGAACAAAATCATTCGATTTTCAATAAAATAAGATTTCCAGAATGTATATCCAAGAAAATAAAATTAACGGAAAAAATAAATTATATTTATGTAACATTTAAGGAACACCCATACTAAAAATGGGGTGAAAGAGGGAAAACCCATTGATGAAGAGTTGGTTTTGAGAATCCCCTTAGTATAAGTCGGAATGCTTTCTTCACATTAATAACCTAGATAATAAAATTAAATTCATTAACTAACAAACCCATAACCTTTTAAACATGTAGTTTATTTATTACATTTTTATTAATTTCATTTATAGAATTTTGGATGATTTATAGTGTTTAATGTCTTCATTTATGAGTGTTTATTTTCATGGTTTTCATGATCTCTTCGCTTGCATATGTGTATAGAAGTTCATGTATAATTGGAATAATTATCCAGAATTAAAATTATAGGTTATTAATGCAAATTAATAATATTAAAAAAAATTATGCATCATGTTTTATATGGTTTAAGGATGAAATATTATATTTAATGTTAAAGAAAAATTATTTAATTAGTTTTGGTGGTTTTACAACCATTGTGAGATTATATAATTTTATTTGACATCACGTATTTAAATTTATTCCAAAACATTATAAAATCTATAATATGTATAATAAAATATTATTTAAGAATAATTATGGTTTTATATCTAGCTTTGAATTCAATAGTAAAGAATAAAAATGCATTATCCACAATGGTGGTAAATTTACACACCATGAACAATATTTCCATGTTTGGAAACAAAATATAAAAGGAAAGAGACATGAAGATGAACTATTTTGTTAACATAATAGAATTAAAGTATATAAAATATATTTTAGTTATCATTCCTCTTAGATATGTGTTGGTGAGGACTGGATAAGAGAAGAATGAAATTTAATAGAAAATAAATTAAAAACAAAATATATATTACCTCTTGAATTTATCCCCATTGAGAATATCTATAGAGAAAAGGGTTTGGTATTTTTGATGATACCAATGGATCCTAGATAAAGGGGAGGGTATTTGGAAGTCGATTTGTTGGAATTTGGTCAATATACAATTCTTATAAGGTGTTAGGAGAATAGGTGGTGAGGGTGGTATTTGTAGTGGATGATGGGGGTGTTATATCATTATTTTAATAAATAGTTATTATTTTAGATCAGTAGTATGAATAGTTTTATCATTATATAAAAATATATTAAAACAATAAAGGATAGTTTGAGATTTTGGACTTACATCCACCATACATAATCAATGACTCAATAAATCATGTATTTATCTTTTATCATAAATTATCATATTTTACAATTCACCATAAATATAAGTATTTTATAAAAATATCAAAACTTAACCATAATGATATTTTAAAATTTTAATTAAAAAATTATCCCTATTTTATAAAAATAAATTTTCAAATATGATAAATTTAATTCTTAATTGAAATCATCATTTCTTTAAAAAATTCCAATTTTAACATTATAACTAAATTTATAAGACTTTGAAAAATAAATTGATGTCTTATAAAATCTTCTTTTAATAATAATAAAAAAATTTAAATTATGAATATATGTTATGAAAATAAATTTTCTTTTATATAAATATATTGATTATAAAATTATAAATAAACATTTATGTTTTATAAAAATACCAATACATAAATAATAATTTTTGAAATATTGAATTAATTATAGTTTGATATAATTATATATATTATCATTAATCTGATGGATAAATTTTATTTATAATTTACAGGATGAGTTTTTATTTTTTTGGATGATTTACTAATCTTAATGGTGACATTACTATTCGAAATCTCAAGATACTATTCCATCATTTAAGGTTTATTAACTTCTATAAAGACCTCTTATTTTTTTAATCATCATTTATAAGGTACTTTTTGTCTTCTCTATATGAATTTATATGGTTTATACTATATGAAATTATTATAATAACGGAATTCCCATTGATTAAAAATTTTGGGTTGTTACAGTGAATTCCATACCACAATTCATGACATCTTGATCTTAGTCATCATGATATTACAATAAAAGAAATATCTTTTTTTTCTAGGAAAGAATACACCAAAATTAAAAAATATCATTATCTCATGAGACCTATTGATGAATCAATGGAATATATAATTTATTTCCCCATCCATTACTTATTTAATTCATATTCATAGATCATAATAGAAAATTAATGAACAATTCTTATCATCTTTCCCAATAATCATTTATATTTGAATAACAACATAGATAAAGACAATACATTTCCTAATATAAATAAAAGGGATATCAGGGTGATTACACATCCATAAAAAAATCAAGGGTTAAATATTAAAAATTATACTTTTTAATAATAATAAATATTTGAATAATAACATAAAAATACTAATACTTTTTCTCTTATTAAAATAGGTATAACATGATCATAAACCCACTGGAGAAAGAACAAAGATAGTTAAACAAGAAATCTGAAATAAGGTATCATTATTTTGATAGAAATGAAAATTTCATAATCCGTCCATATAAATATGGTGAGTGGTTTTAATAAAATATATCCCTAATGTATCAAATGAAACATATAAGAATGTTTTTATAAATGAAGAACATCATTAACAAAGAATAATTAAAATGGTATCACCTAAGAAGGGATTATTAATAATTTTTTTCCATACCATGAATTAAAAACCAAAAAAAAATATATATATAGTAGAGGATAAATCCTGAAACTTGGACCCCATGGTGGTAAATCCTTTGAATATGATAAGGAAAATGGATGTGAAAATGTAAATGTGGTTTTTGAAATCATTTTTAACATTGAAGAAATAGAAAGAGTTATGGGCCACTTTAGAAAGTAATTTTCAAAAGGATGAACATAAAACATTGAAAAAAAATTAAATTTAAATAGAATTTTTAATAACTGCTCCTTGAAAATTAATTAATGACTTCCCAAAAAAATATTGGTTCTGAATATAGAACATGTGGTTTTAAAATGATTTTTTAAACAACTTAATAACCCCTTGGTTAAAACACATGATATAAATATATTAGTAAAAAATGTTCATTTTAAATAATAATTTCACTAGGATGATTATAAAAAACTATAAAATAAAACATTTAAATTTATAAACATAATAATAGAATAAAAAATTCTAAGATAAAATATTACAACTCCAAAAAACTTATTTGAGTTACCTATATCCCTTATAAAAAATATATCCAAAGATATTAGTAGTATTATCGAAAGGATTTATATGGTATGGACATATATCTATATAAAAAAATGATATAATACCACATGATAAATAAAATTTCTGAATGTACCAGACATATATGAAATAATTATAAGAGAAAAATCATATCTTAATGAATGAAAGTTGAGTTACCAAATCTTCTTAATGGTGGGGAAAACAATCAATAGAGAGTTGAATATCATAACATTATTTGAATATTAAATCCAACGAAATATTAAAAAATATAGTATATATAATATAACGGTAATTAATTACAATATTATAAAATGAGGTGCACAAAATATGTCATGTCTCCAAGAATCGTAATTGAGACAAAGAAAACACTTATGACATGAGAAGATTTTGAATCAAAATCCATTGAAATAGATGTCCAAAAATTGAAAATAATGTATCCTGACTAAAATATATTTCATTATATTATTGATAAAATATGTAGTTTTTTCACCTTATTAATTAAATTTGGTGCATAATAAAAAACAAGTCTAAAAGGAATGAATTTAAGACAAAAAACCCTTACCTTGTATTCTCTCTTACTCGAACATTCAATAAGCTATAGGATTACAAAAATAAATATATTAATAAATTATATACTAACATTAATATAAAAAACATAACCTTTACACAATTAATTTATAACAATATTTTGAAAATATATTAAACGATTATAGTTTTTTTTCATTATTGGGGGTTAGAGCTTTTAGTTGTTTGTTTTATATGAAATTCAAAAAGAAGGGATCAATTATATATAATTGGTTTCAAATTAATCATTAAAATATCATTAAATATATAATAATCATTTTTTCATTGATTATTTAGGTATGATCTTTCAATGGGTGAAATACAAGAAAATGACTTTTGAAAATTGATATCGTAATGAACAAGTTTTCAATGTGTTTAAGAATAAAAGGATTATATATTAATAAAAGTTTTTAATTTTAAAATGAAATTTCTGAAATCATTACAACAAATTATATATATAATTAATAAATTAAATTTCATTTATATGAAATTTCATAATCATTTATGAGATAATTTTTATATAATTGTTTATATATCTGGGTATATCGAGCCAAATGTTAACATGTAATAACTATTAATTGAGAAAGGGTTGGAGTTTAGAAAATTATAATGTGATATTAAAATAATATAATACATTTTATATGAGTGATATATATTCATTAAATTCATTCTACGAACAATAAATTTTGGGTGGTGATGAAAAACGCTATTTATTGTTCTTAGAGGTGTTTATTCATAGTACAAAAAATTAATGATACAACATTTCAACGAACAGAAGAAATGATGTTTAATGAAAAATGATTATATAAAAATATTATTATTTAAATAAACAACATATATTTTCATAAAGAAAATCATAGATACCATCATGGGGATTTGGTGATGAATGATGAAAAATATCACTTTACAAAGGTAGTAGTATGTACATATGCACGATCGATGTTATTTTTTTCTATGGTAGATGGAAAGGATAGAATATTTAATGTAAAATTAGTAAAATGAAATTCAAATATTATCATTATATTTATTTAATTATATTAATAATGTTTTAACAGATTTTTTGAGGTGTTATACAAAATAATATCCCAATAGAAATATATACATGGGTTGGAAGATTGATTTTTTCTCTTAGATAACACTTTAAAAATGAACTGGGTTAAAAAAAAGGTGAACATATACTTTTTGTAAATGGTACTAGGTTATAGGATAAAAAATATGAAATATTTTCAATAATAAATTCTAATGACAGGTGGATGTTGTTGTGGTTGAAGTGTTACCTTTTATAGTTGAAAATAATTGTAGTTTTTGAAGAAATCATAACATTTTCAATAAAAAAATGTTACTATTCAAAGGTTAATGGGTCAAAAAAAGAAAATATTTTGTGGGAATGTGTGTGTGGTAATATATTCTCCTCATTTACTAATTTTAAGAAAAAATTGATTTATTATGTTTCTTATATTTTTTTATCTTTCACCTTAATTTACTTTTACATTGGTAATTAATTTAAAAACCAATTAATTGATAATAATGAAAAAATAATATTGAAACATATACCTAATTTGAACCATCATATTCATAATTGGTAAATAATTGAACAAATGAATTTTTTTATGTTTAGAAATGTTACTTTGAAATAAATATGTGTCACCCATAAAAACAGTTTTTTAAGAAAAGTAGGATATTATGTTTTAAAATCTAGATACTTAATAATATTATAATTGATATAAAATTTTATAAAATAATTTGTTTTATTATTAAACAAGTAATTGTTTTTTCAGTTTTAATGTACTCCAAAATAGATCTTCAGCATCAAAACAATTTATTAGAGTAAAATTCAAAAAATCGTTTTGTTAATGTTTCAATATAATATAGTTTTAAAAATATGAGACATAATATTTCCATTTTCAAAAAGTATTTTAAATTGAATAATATTGTTCTATAAACATATATTTAAAAATTTATAAGGTTTTGAAGTCATATAGTATATTCTTAAGTAATTATAAAATCATAAAAATTATAATTTTTTAAAACACAAAATTTTCATATAAAAATTTTCAATTGCATAAATAACTCAAAAATTTACACTAAGTAAATTTTGATGTGGGGAATTCAAAAATGAGTTTTTTTTATAAAATCTAAATCATTCAAAAAAATAAAATAGAATTCATAATATTTAGAAAACATGTTTTTTTGAAGATAAGAACTTTGAAATATTAACTCATATTAAATATTTATATTCTAATGGTTATATATTTTAATTACATAATATATTATCATTTATTATAACGTTCATAATAATTTTATTATACTATTTTGTATTTTTTATAAACTTTCTAGTGTTTAATTCATGTTGTCCCACATTTCATGAGCCTTAAATGTATAAAATTTTGGTGCATTACAATTATAGTATTTAAATGGAACAATATGAGGCTTTTTATGGTAATAGCTTCATGACTCCAATATTTTTTGATAAAGTCGGTGTGAATATGATTTTAGAATAGGATAATTGTAATTAAATGTTATTGTATATTCAAACCACTCCATGACACATTAAAATAAGAAAAAGTAAATATATGATCTAGGGTGATAATTGTTGATTAAATTTTGAGTTTTATATCCAAGAAAATTAATTCCTATAAATATCACAATGAAATAATGCAATGATATTCTACAAAGAAGGATATTTTTATTTAAGATACATTATCCCTTTATTAACATAGATCGTGTGTGTTGGATAGCTAATCCTCTTGAACTTCCACCAAACCTATCACAATTTAATGATGTGTTCCATATATCACTTTTGCGTAATAACATACATGATCCATCATATGTTCTATGATCTAAGGCTGTACAACTAAAATATGATTTTTCTTATAATGAATAACCAATCGAGATCTTGAATCATTGAGATAAACTATAAAAAAAATAACACTCAACTGGTTAATGCTCTATAGAGGAATCATGATTTCTATAAATCTATAAGAGAACAAGAAGATGTAATGCAGAATAAGTCACCACATTTTTCATCATAGTAATGAAGTTTTGAGGGAGAAATTATTTTTAGGGGGTATAATATGACACCATGATTTCATATTGTGTTTATTTTAAAAAATATTCAGTTTTTATGGATTATGTGACATAATACAACAATAATAAACGAACTACAATTTATTTTATTCTAATTTATGATAAATATTAAAAAAATTATTGGAATGAAACATAAATCAATATTATTAAAAATAAAAAATAAATAAAACTAAAACTAAACGAAAACAACATAAAAATGAAATCTTTATATTTATGACTACCAATGAAGATCATACCCCATATTATATGTATAGAAATAATTAAATACATTAAGAATATAATAGAAACATTGGGGGAGATGTAAACGAGTTGGATGAATGAATTTTAGAAAATAATATAAGAATATATATTGAAATTTCATAGGAATATTTTATAAATATTCATTAGATATTTGTTCATTTTATATGTTTTCATTCGGTATAAGTGTATCTAATAGGTATATTTATTATTTTAACATACGATATAAATAATGTGTTACACATAAAATACTAAGAAAATATTAATTAATTCATGGAAATAACTATAATATGAATGAGATTATTTTTAATGTATTCTAAAATAAAATTATTATTTAAATATCATCATCATCATGTATTTTTTTTCAAAGATAAAAGTACGCAAAAGGGCCACAAATGAATGCCTGAGGAAACAAGGATACGGGGGTCGAAAATGGTGTAGACTGAGGGAGTCCCCTCTAAAAATATTAGTCAATGTCAGTTCCAAGCTATACAGTTTATTAAAAATACGCTCTCTGATCTTGGAATATCGAGAAAGGATAGATAATCTACTACCTTATGACAAAAATTGATTTAATTTTTGAATCAATATGTGAATATTTTCATATGGTGAATTTTTTGAATTTTCTAAAAAAGATTATTATTTTTTTGAATAGTAAAAGTACTATTTCAATGATCAACCTGAAATATTATGAAAACCTCATGATATGAAAATGAATTGATTTCTATAATCGTTTTCCCACCATAAAATGGATTTGTAAGAAATATTTTAATTACTTGAAAAATAAATTTTTATAAACCTATATAAAAAATTTTGGTCCTAAGATATAATTCATTTTAATGAAAAAGGAAAAATTAAATTTAATCATTTTTTTAAAGATTCAATTCTTTTTTGGATTGGGCTATGAAGACACTTTCTGATGTTTTGGTTTCTGTAAAAATGTTTTATTTCTTTAAAAACTCTCTTTTTCTGAAAAATGTTTTTTTAATTGGGTGAATGATGTGTTGGTCAATGTTTATAACATTTCTAATAAGAATTTTCTGAATATTTGATAAAGAAAGTGTTTTATAAATTTGGAGATAGAAATATCCATCATAGGATCCATTAAACATAGCCCATCATATTTATATTTTGAGGGAATTTTTTATGCTTCTAAAAATTAAATTCTGAATGATTCATTATTTAGTTAAGACTAGAAATGAATTGAAGTAATAATACTTTACAAAATTATTTTGATGATTCTTTAGTATTATTTGATGTTCTTAAGACATCACGATGTAGTATTGATCCAAGGTTGAGTTTATAGATGATTATAAAATTTAAAATTTTTGGATTTTCCAAAATTGATTTCTTCTGGACGTATCTTATTAGACTATGGAGTACCAGATGATGATTTTTTCAGATAAGGAAAATTTGGATGTGAAGAAATTAAATAGTTTGAAATGTTTCTGTTCAGATTACCTGAAGATACCAATAATTAAGTCAATAAGTAAATATTGATCCATTGTATGAGATAGAGATACTAATCTATCAAATGTAGATCTATTATGAAAATTTAAGAAGATCCGTTGAATAAATCTGAGGACTTAAGAAATCAGTTTTGTAAATATGAGAAATTAAAAATGAGGATATCATTTTTTTAGCCAATAATTATTAATAATTTTTATGTTTATTCACAAAATAATTTGATTTAATGATGAAGTTAATGAAAGAGTAAATAGACTGAGTTTTATTTTAGACAAGTGGCAGTTTCTAATTCTATAAAAAGGGATGTTTTTATCCACAAAATCAGCAGAAATATCATTGGATGAGATGATGAAACTAATTTAACAGACAAGAGGATGACACAGATCCATCAAATGAGCTTTTAGAACTGATATGTGAACATCATATTGAGAAATTTTTCTAATGTATTTAGAATTTTCTACATTTTATATTGAAAATTTATCGATAATACATTGAGACATATAGAATTTTATACTATACATTTTATATAATTTTACGATGTATTTTTAATTTTTAATTATATAGTAAACCATTTACAATATTATTTGAACATCGGATTGAGGGATTTTTTATTTGTTTTTTCAGTGGACCAAGAGAAAACAATTTGAGTTACTTTAATTGGTTCTAGAGAATTCAAATGATTAAAAAAAATTTATACTTATATTTTATATAATATCTTGTACATACTAATGTTTTTATATTCATGAATATTTATTAAGATCCAATAAGTTTCAATAAATCAAAAAAAGAAGATTTGAAGCTGCCCAAATGATGCTCAAATGAGTGTAAAATTATGGGTTTTGGAATTTCAATGAGTGGGAAAATAAATTGGGTTCCATTCCATTTTCTTAATTGAAGCACCTATTAACATAATTTCATAGTGAACTGTACTTTCATACTATATTTAGTGTTATAAATATTGGAAGTATAGAATCTTGTGTGTCAGGAGAGAATCTAAATAGAGTCTTTAGTCACAAGTTTGGATTATAGAATGATTTTTTTTACATAATGATTTTGTCAGACTGATTATTTTAGAGGATGTTTTAGATGTTCATATTTGTTAATCCAGTAATATCATCAATTTTTGTTATATTTTAAGATTTATAAACGGATATTGGAGCTAAATCTTTCAATTTTAGTTCATCGGAATGAGTAAATCTAACCCTGGCACATCAAATTTAGGATCTGGATAAAAATTTATACAAAAGAAAGTTTTAATGTTAATTTTATTTTATGGCTAAACTTTTTTTATAAAAATTTATAAACAGAATATATTTTGTATTATTATTACTATCATGATATACAAGGTTTATAATGGAATTTGACATAATTTTTATTCACTTATTCATAATAGTGAATTTCCCTAGACCCATGGGAGTGGCTACGGAAAGGATGTTTTTCCTCAAACTGAGGATAATACTTGTAAATCATGTGTTCCATGTTTTACTTTCCTATATCATTATGCACTTGAGCTTATTAGAATATGATAGGGATGAAACTCTAAAAAATTATTAGGGTTATTCTTCTAATAGTTGAAATTTATAAAAAGAAATTAATAGATCCCCCCATCTCTAATTCTTTAAAACGTCAATTGGTCTTGGTGGATGAATCTTGGGTTGAATATTAATCATGGATAATCTTGATTATTAAAAAATTATTGTAATTATTACATTTTATGGAAAAATTATTATTTTTGGAAAAAAAAACTCTATTCAATATCAATTCTCCCTTAGACTAAAAGTTGTTTATCCTAGTACAATTGGTTTTCCACCCATTTGAAAAGATTCTACTATGGGTTTTTCTAAAATGTTAAATATTTAAATTGATGTAAAAACAATAAATGTTATTATTATGTTTCTATTATAATATGTTTACATGAAAGTGATAGGTCTCAAAATAAAAAAATATTAGGTGAAATAATCTAAAATGTGTTTTTAAAGGGAATACAAAAGTGAAGGACACAATACTACAAATCTGGCACATCATGTTATTTGACATGAGAATGAGAGATGAAGAAATTACTGAGGAGTGATTAACTATATTAAATTAATATTTTTTCAATATCATAGGTTTCAGAGATGTCTGGGAAGATTATAAAATTGCGAAGAAACTCATGAGAAACATTCCAGATAATTTTGATTATAAAATTTATAATTTACAAGATAATGATTATTAATCTCTTAATAAACTACATATATTTATATTTTATTAAGAAATGATAAAGTATATATTATTCAAATGGAATATGATAGATGAAATGGGTTCTTAATCTATGAGAATCATGAAAATTAAAGATGTTAAATATATTGATCCTTTTGATTATGAAGATAAGGAGGATTATAAGTTAAATTCAAAAACATGAATCATATCTCCAAGAATTATTGGAGATGGTGAAGAAATTATGTAGAATAACATCCTCTCAAATTTTTTAGTGTGTTGGAATATAAAACTCTCCTATTAATTTCCACATTAATAATTTTTGAAATATCAAAATGAATCTAATGGAAAACATTGATGGAATAAGTGAAATAAATGGTCTAAGAAAAAAAATTAATCCAAAAATATGAGAATGATTTAACTGGAAACCAAATCAGTATATTGGGTAAGAAATTTGAATATGAATCGATTGAAAAATATTCTTGAGAAAATTAATGTTCGTTAAAATTTATAATGTTCATTGAAAACTTAAGGAAAAAATATTCCTCATATATTGAAGAATAATAAGGATGAGAATAATATTACATAATGTATCATCTCAAGTTGGAACTTCTTTTACATCTTGAGTAAATGTAACTCTTCTAAAATAAATATGAATAACAAATAAATATAGTGGAAAATTTATACACTTAAGAAAATATATTTTTACGAATGAAAAATAATATGTCCAAGAGAACATAAGTTATAAACTGAGAATTTATTAATAGGGAAAGATGATTAAATAACTGATAAAAAGTTTGTATCTATAGAATATTAAGATAAAAAGTCTCAATTAAAACATATTGAGTCCAAATGTAATTTATGATAGATGAATGGAATTTTCAGAAATGCTCCTAAAGAAAAAGTTGAATCATCTAAAGCTATAGAAAAAACACATTCCAAGAATCAGGTAAATTATCTAATTGTTATAAATGTTGTTTCATTTTATTCTTAAAACACTTTAGGTATTATGACAATTTTTAAGAAAGATTAGGTTGAAAATGTTTTTGAAAAAAATATCACATTCCCAAAAGATAAAAATTATCTTTGTAATAAAGTTGGTGCATACACCATGTATGATGGAATAAAAATAAGTTATGCCCCACAATAAAATTTATATTGAGAAAAATATTACTTCTATAGAAGACCAAGATTCAATGGTTTTTGTTAGTGTTATGGGATTAATGTTTATAGAGACTATAATATTTATTATAACTTGTATCTTCCTGTAAGAAGTTTTAAAATGAGTGGAAGAAATTGTGGAAAAATAATTAGTATCTTTCATAAAATAGAGAATGGTGAAAAATTATAATCTCATGATGTTTGAAAAATTCCAATGGTAAAATATTTGAATGTCTAGAATATATATGTTGAATATGTGACCAAGTTTTCTATTATTCCAAAGAATATTTAAAAACTATTCCAAAGTAGATATCTTATTCTATAAAAGAAAAGAACATTAGAAAGAATAAAGTTAGGTAAAGAGATTTTGTTTCTGAGACAACACTTAAGGAAAGTAAAAAAGAAAAAACAATGGATAATTGATAGTGTTTATTCATCAAACATGATAGGTGATTTGAAAATCATAAAATATGTATACTATTTTTATGGGGGAGTTTTTACCTTTAGGAATGATAGTTTTCTAAAAAACGGAATTAGAACAAATGAGATTAAAGTAGAAAAGTTTACATCTAAAGAAGTTATATTTTATAATGGGGTAAAACGTTACATACTCATTGTAAGTCAAAATTTTTATGTTGGAAAAGAATTTATTTTTAGAAAATATCTATATATCATCAAAAGGGTGAATGATTAAAAAGTTGGTATGAGAGGAGAATGAGCCAGTGGAATTTTTTATCAGATTACATAACTTTACAACTAATTTTATCTAAGTGAAAAAGATGAGAACAAGTTGTGTAATTATTAACATGGAAGTCTCTAGATGAAAAAAATGAAATTTTTTTCTAATGTTGATGTTGTATGAAATTTCCCAACATTGACTAGAAGAGAAGATGATGTTTTTATAAATAATTATATAGGTAATATTACTAGTAGAAGACATATGAATGTTGATACTCAGTCTACCACACCTCTTGATAATATTTATTCTAATATTTTGGGATTAATGATACATGAATGAATAAAACTATCTTTTTACATTATTTATTTTATTAATGATTTCACACAGATGACCAACATCATGTTTATGAAACATTAGTGATAGTTTGTAGAGATGTTTATATTCTTTTAAAGAGATGTTGTGAGACAAATGGGTGTTTATATGAAGGATTTGATGATAAATAATGGAATATAACAAATTCAATGCCTTCAATAAATATTTGAATAAACAAAGAATCAAATAACAATATAGTTCTCCACAAACCCAAAATAATGGACTAGTGGAATGAAAAAATAGATGTTTGGTGGAAATAAGAATAATTAAGTTAAAAAACAAATTTCCATTTTTCAATTGGAGGTAAATTTCTAAAACCACTGGACATGTAAAAATAGATGTTTTTTGGAGTTTTGAATCCAACATGACTTTTTAAAAAATTTGGTATGACAAAAAACATTAATTTAAATACTTTAACAATTTTGGGGCCCATTTGTACTAAAAAAAATCTGGATCTTGGGTATTTTGATGAGAAAGTTGAAAAATGAATTTTCCATGGATATTCACCAAACAAAAGAAGTTGAAAATGTTATAAAAATGTTTATAAAATTTAATGGATTTGTATTATTTAAATTCTATTGAAAATATAAATTCTTTAGTAGAAAATGATGAAAATGTTGAGGTTGAAAGAGTAATTATTTCCAATGAATGTGAATGTGAGTCAAAATAGACTTATCCAGAATAAGATGAATCATGTGAATGGAAAAAATAAGCTGGAAGATAAACCATGAAAATTATTTCATTATAGAATCATTATGAAACTTAAAAAATACTTGGGAGTTGGAAATTTGTGGTTAAGATAAGAAAAATGTTAATATTAAAAATCACTTATCACCCAATTAAGAAAATTCACCAAAATTAGTTTTAGAAGTAGATAAACACAAATAATGGTTTATTATGTTTATTTAATAGTTAAATTATATTGTGAAAGACAATACATGGGATATTTTTTCAAATCTAGTAAATAAAAATGTTATTGGAAAAAAAATTACCAATTTTTTTAATAAACATGGATAAATTTCAATAATTTTTTTTGTTTTAAACAGCTATGCATAGGTGTATGGTATACATTTTGATGAAACACTGGGCTCAATTTCATGATTAGTAATGGATATAATTTTTCTAGTAGTGGTTTCACATAAGAATTACAAAGTTTATCATATAGATTTAAAGTTAGTTTCTCTTAATGGGGAGATTAATAAAGAAGTTTATATTGAGAAACCTTTTGGGATTCCACTATATTAAAATGGAATAAAGGTTTCAAATTAATAAAAATTATGGGTTAAAACATGATCTTTATTATTAGTATTCCAAACATGAAAATAATTGGAGAATGATAATTTTTTAGAATGAATAAGTTTGTTGTAACTTTTATGTGGAAAGTGTTAACTCCAACACCCTAATTGTAATTTTATATATGGATGATATAATTTTTAATGGTTATGAAGAAACTATTATTAAATAATTTTTTGATGAAATGAAGAATAATTTTGAAATTTCAATGTTTGAAGAATTAAATTTCTTCTTGGGATTAGATGTTTAACCAGAAGTAGAATACATTTTTCTATCATGAACAAATATGAGAGTTTATTGTTAAAGAAGTATGGTATGGAAAAATATAAACGGGTTTCTACTCCTGTATTAGTGTGAATGATGTTGAGTAAATAAGAAATTAGAAAACTGTGAATCAAATTTATTTTTGTAAGCTCATCAGAAGTTATCTTTATCTTACAGTCTCAAGACCTGATGTTGTTTATATTGTCATGTTGTGTGCTAGCTATCAATGTGATCGGAAATAATCTCATATGTTGGTAAAAAATAGAATATTTATGTATGTTAATAGAATAACTTCACATGGACTATTGTAAAAAGAATTTGTGATATTAATATTCAAATTTATATAGATGTTGATTGGGCTAGATATTGAAATGATGGAAAATAAATATACGGAGGAACATTTTACTTGAGAATCTTTTGTGTGAGTTCTCAGAGAAAGAATGAGAGTTTAGGTAATTTGAGCAATATGGAATCAGAATATGTTATAGATACCCAGGATTGTAATAAAACTTTGTAGAAGAAACTTTAGTAGGAAGGTTTGATAATGATGATTAAAAACCATTGCTGATAATTTTTTATAATATGATTGTATCTGATCTTTCTAAAAATAATGCGTAAAAATCAAGATAAAAAACATTGATATTATGTTTGACAATACAAAAAGTGAAAGATATTGGTGTACATGTTATACTGGAATGTATTTCAATTAAATATAAAAGTATTTATGTTTTCAAAAAATCTATTTCATGGGAGATAATTGAAGAATTTTGTTCAACCTCCACTAATGACTTCCAAAAATTATAAGTAAGTTCTCCCACTCTGCTTTTTATTATGTTTAAAAAGGGGGAGAATTTATATATCTTTATTCAAAAAAGAAGATAAAATTCATTTTCATAAATAAATGATTCTAAATTTGTGGTTATCATAAAATTAGGGAGATAAAGGAAATTTATAGGAAAAGTTAAAAGAAGAGGGTTTTATCAGAACATAGATGAAACATTTTTGTTTAGTGTGGTATTTAATTCCTTACAAATACTAATTTATACTATATTGTAGTGTCAAAACACACTCTTTTGACAAAATTTGTGTTTTTTTGAAAGTTCATAATTTCAGTGGTTATAAAATAATGATAATTACAAAGTCTTATTGTTTAAATACAATAAGTTGAAAAATAATTAATGAGAGTTTTCAAAAAATAAAATGTATGAAATTGAATATTGTTTGTAATGTTAATATTTTTAACAAAGTATTGTTTTTTTGGAAGTAGAATTTTTGTAAAGGATTGTTTTTGTAAATGATTGGAAAGATGTTTTTATTAATGTTCATAACATTTTAATGATAAATTTATGAAAATATGAATAAATAATTTTTTTTCTTAAAGTTTTCAATCAGATGTTAAATCATATGATCCATCAGACATAGTCCATTAGGTTGATAATTTGATGGGAATTTAGATATTGTTGGAAATAAAAATAAAAAATATTTTTTTGTTGTTATATATTGAAAAATAAAAAGCAAAATGACATTAAAAAATTAAATAAATGATGATTTTTATCCTATAATGCACTTAAAACATCTTAAATAAGTCATGATACAATCTGGAGTTTTTAGAATAAGAGAGAAATAAAAATTTTTGGAGTTTCCAAAGTTGATTTCCTCAAGAAGATAAATATTGGACAATAGATCACTGGAAAAAGAAGTTCTCATAAGAAAGAAATTTATATATGCTAAAAATGAAGTTTTATTAAACATTATGATTATACAATTTATATATACTAATCCATTGGATGAGGAGCATCTACCAATCTATTAGAATAGATATAGATACTAATCTATCAAATAGAGATATTTTATAAAAATTAAAGATGACCAGTTAGAGATATATTGAGAAGAATGAAATTAGTTTATGAAATATGAGTAAAGAAAAAGTAGGATATCATATTTATATTAGCCAAAAAATATGAGGAATATCTATGACTATTCCCAAAATAATTTGATCAGATGAAGAAGTTATCGAAAGAGTGAAATATTTGAGTTTTCTATAAGAAAAATATGATCAAATAGGAGGTATTTACTCTGTCTATAAAAAAGATGTATTGATCCCATCCATTAGGAACTAATTCTTCAGATGAGCTGATTCCACTAGTTTATTTGAAAATACAATGAAAATGATCCATAAAATGATATTTTTTGCATCGACGAATGATCAAATTCAGAGTTCCATCAAACAGATGATGATCAGAATGAATAGAATATGAACAAAATCATCAGACTAAGAAAGTGGATATAACATTAACACATATAGAAGTTTATATCATACATTCATTATAGATCTTTGATGTTTCTAAAATATAGGCATCCATTCTCTATTGGATTTAAAATTTTATTGAATAAATTTTATTTGTTTTTTTGGTGGTCTAAGACAAATAAATGTTGGGAACATAAATTAGTTCATGAGGTTATGAGTGATGAATATAGTTTTAGATAGGGATTTTGTTAACTATCAAAAATTAAATATGGTTTTGATATTCAAAAAGAGATGTGAAGATTAAATAAGTTTTAATAAATTATAACAAGAGTTGGGAGTATTGTAAGTGGTCAAAATGAACCTTAAATAAACGTGATATTCTGGGTTTTTAAATTTGAGTGAATAAGAAAAGAAATTGGCTTCCCACACTTTTATAAAATTGATAAACTATGAATAGATGTCAAATTTAGATCATACTTTGTTATTATTTAGAGTGATATAAAAATATGAAGATTTTAATATTGTGTGTAAAAAAGGATTTCCAACAGAATTTTCTGTGAGAAGAACATATTGTAGAAGAATTTACTTACTAGACTGAGGGAATGAGACTGAATATTTTAGCAGAATTTTGAGAAGTACATATTTTTTAAATATGAAAATTGAGACGTTTTTTTAACCTATATATATTGAGAAAAGGTGAATTAAAATGGGTTTATCAGATTGAGGAAATCATACCAAGTAATAGGGGACTGAGGTTCCCAATAGACCTTTGTGTGAAGAATGCTTTAATATTTATTTTATATTTTGGCTCAAATTTTTGTGAAAATTATTCTAAACTGGTGGGAGTTATTATAATCATTCCTATCAGAAGATACACAACATATAAAGGTATTTGACACAAAATTTCATTCACTTCTTCCTAATATTTAATTCATATGGAACCACGAGAGGGGAAATAGAAAATATGTAGGTTCTCACATTGAGAGTGAACCTTGTAAATCATGTCATTCATGATTTAATTTTTTTCTTTCATTATAAATATGTTTACTAAAAGTTAATAATGAAGATACTAGTCATTTTTCATGGGTGAAGATGATTAAAATTGAAATTTTTAAAAAGGAAAGAACTTATTCACCCCCCCCATTTCAATTTTTCAAAGATCCTTTAGAACTAAAATTTTTATGTCAAATAACTCTACTTTTTTAACCTTAAAATAAAAAATTTCATGAAAATAAATATAATTTGTTTTAGTTATCCTAATTGATGAAATAATCAACAATTTATTTTAAAATATCACTCCACATTGTATATGTAAACACCCATTTCCCCTCACATCATAAATTGATAATATTGAAACAAAATTTCCCAAATTCATCTCTACTATCTACATCCCAAGAGATTATAAACCCCTCGTATGAATTATTTATGCTTATTTAAATGAATACCACTAAAATATTTTGGCAAGGGTTTCAATGCATCTTTCTCTTTTCTTCTTTATGTTTATTTATGTTAAAAACATTTAAAAGGTTTCTTATCTTACATCCTTATCATGTTATTAAAATCCATTTGATTCAAAAAAAATCATATAAAACCCACTACCTCTAACTAATATCTTTTATATTTGTTATTACTATGTTAAACTATGGGTTTTGAAAATAATTTCTCCAAATTCAATTTGTTTTCTATGTCATTTAAATAACATAATAATTTTTTAAACATAAAACAAAAAAATTAAATTAATTATAATACATTGGATTTGGTTCTATAGAACCAACTTATTTTTACATTAGGATAGTATATACTCATTATTTTGAATATTAATAGACTCTTTATAACATAATTATTATTCTTATATGTAACATATTATGTGATAATTTCTTATGATTGGTTGTCACCATAAATTTTTATAGTAGTTCCCCACTATGATGAGAACCCAGAAGAGCTACAAAAGTATTCTTAAATATGTGTTCTATAGATGGATGGAATGATTTGAGGGAAAAAATTAGTTTATCATGGGTGGAGACTCAAAGTAATTTGAGGAATTGTCTCTTGGTGTACATCCATGTTAATATCTTGTGTAATATATTATGAGAATGATACCTGGTAGTAGGAAATCAAAATCTATATGTGTCATTGGATATTCTAATCTAAAAATTTGTATATTGATCTCTATACTTTGAAATTATTATGAATTATTTTCATAGGTCATGCACTTTGATTTTTTGAGGAAAACAATGATAACACATGTTCTAGACGAGGTGGGATATATTGGGTGTGTCATGAGTAATATTTCATTAATGAATAATGTGAGAAAGGTGTTTCACTTAAAATTTTTAATGGACGTTGATATCTCAGTCCCTTTGATAGAAATGATATAACCTAAATAAATCCATTTCCATGGTGTTTTATAGGAAATTTTGTCTTTTTCCAAGAAAAATAAAGTAAAACTGAGAACATAGGTTTATGACACTAGCATGAAACCTACAGATTAGAGATATCATGAAAAGAGGACTATATTACATAGTGAGAGCCTGCATGCGTTATTATATAATTGAATAACTAAATTATTTCTATATGGGTTCCTTTTCATGTTTCTAGATTCTAACATTGGAATTTAGGTTGCTTCACCTAACTCCATAAATAAATAGGCCTAGATGGTCATACATTAAGTTTATCTAAAATCTCATTTAAATAATGTTTTATATTTTAATATTTAATAAGGTGAATAAATATTATTCCTAAATATGTTTTAAAATTTATTCATGTTTTATTGATCACATATATTTTTTCACCATTTCTTATGGATAATATTATCTGAGCAGAATATTTTATAAATATTTATTTTTTATTTAGGGAATATAATATTTATTTATTTATTGGTGAATAATTCATTGATTATAATTCAATAAATAAGTACTCATTTTTCAAGGCCTGATAAATATTGTGTAAGAATTTCAGCATGAGTTTATATAACATTTGAGAGTATATATATATATATTGAATATTATTTGATTAAATAATATTTATTTTATTCATAAGTAATCAAATTTTGAGATATAATAATATTATTATTATAGACATGGGGTTTCATATAGATTAAATAAATATTGAAGGTTAATTTTTTAATTATTTATTTCTAACCCTATCTATATATGAAATCAATTATATTATTTTCAATAGAGCCAATTTATTTCTTGTTTTTTCACAACAACATCCAAACATAATCTTCCAAGAACACCGCCAATAATAGAGAATGATCTTTCTCCACCTTCCACCCGTATTTTATTAGAGATCACTGAAAATATTTTGGAATGGACTGTTGGGGAAATCAAAGGTGAATGAAACAAGTGACAGGATCCCCCATTCAAGCACCAAGATATTCCAATAATGAGGTTTAGAGTTTTTTGGAACACATATGGATTGTCTATTAAGGGAATCTAATATTGATTAAAAAAATAAAACAACATTATGCTATAGATCATTTTTTAGATTTATCAGTGTATAAATAATTATTTCACAATGTAATTTTTTTAAATTTCTTTAATTAATCATAAATAATATGTGATTATCCAGTTCATGGGTTTTATTTTTTTTCCATTTTCTATATTAATTGATTTGATTTCAATGATCACAGTATTCATATTCATATAAATCTCTATCTAATAATCAATGATGAAAAAAATAAAAGTTGTGCATGACCCATCACAAGATTCCACTGTGCAAGAATACTTTATGTGGTATCAGAATGAGGTTGCATAATTATTTATATTTATTTAAATTTTGTTGATTGATTAACACATTAATTATTGATTTTAAATTACAGTTTATAGATTCATTAATTTATATCATGATATTTACTGGATTGTTAAATATATGTATATGTTTATGTATTTGATAAGGTCCTATACAAGAGGGGTGAGTTATAGATTTAAAAACACTGTATTTAAAATCATAAAAAAAATAACTTAGTCTAAGAGGTCTAAAACTAATACAATTCATAATCAATAAAAATGGCTATTTGGGCCTCGAAGCCGATGGATAAAACAAGATGATATGATAGGTTTCTAAGAAATTGTATTTTAAAAGAATACTATGATCAAATTAATAATAATGTAATTTATTATACCATACAACATATATAATCTCATAATTCAATATTTAAGGATAGTATCGTAATTGGAATAATTTCAATACAAAATAATTTTAATAGAAAGAAGAAAAAAATTGATTACATTTCTGTTACAAAAGGAAGTATAAATAAAATAAATTAAAATTCATTTATCACAAATAGTAGGGTATCCTTTCACCTAGGATAAAAGTTCTGTCTTACCACCACCTTGCTAAGACCTTGATATAATGATAGGAATGACTGTCTTCATATCCCTATATGCCCTCAATTAAGAAGGAAATCAACACATTTGTCTTTCAATGCATCAAAATCCGTCGACATGATTATCAGTAGCCCATCTTCATATCCCCATAAGCCCTCGATCGTTATCGCAGTGATCTAAAGTAGGAATCCAAACATATCACTTATTCAAATACCATAATTAAGAACAAGTTGTTCAAATATTGTATCTTCAAGGAAATCACACGAAACAATAGATAAGTCAGATCGTCTCTCTCTAGAACATGTAAGATCCAAAATTTGTGTATTCTGGTTCAATGACCTATTATTTATAGCCCTCAAGTTTTAGTGTTCATATTTCCTCAAATGGCCATATTTATCTAAAAACATTGGAGGAACATGGAGAGTTGTAATTATAAGGTTCAACACAAATAATTTACACAAAATCATTTTGATTGCTATATTACTATAACAATGACATCATTTTTTTAGAAAAAAATAAGTACAACAGTATGAAAGAATGATTAAGATGAAACATGTATGTGGTATTGGAGCAAGACATGAGTTCAATGTATTTAATGAGTATGATAAATAACTTGGTTATGATGTGTATCATGATTATGATGCATATTGTGGTTTCAATACATATCATGATTACGATATTATTACAAATCTTAACAAGGATTAGAGTCCCATATTAGTAATGATTCTTATCACGGTTAGGGTTCATAACATGGTTCTGATTCATGATGTTATTATGATGTATAACCCGGGCACGATACATGGTTATGATACACTACTTAACCTGGTTATGAATCATGATTACGATAAAATACATAACCTGGTTATGATGTATGATTACAATACAATATATAACCCGATTAAAATGCATGATTACGATGCAATACATAACCTGGTAACAATGCATGATTGTGATGAAAAATATGAATATGATATATTGCCTAGTTATGATACACATGGTTATAAAGAAATCATATGTGGTTACAATTGTAAAACAATTTATGTGGTTATGATAAAAAACAATATATGTGATTACAATTGAAAATAAAAAGCATATGATTATGATTGAAAAAACGGAATGTGTGGTTATGAAAGAAAACACAATATGTGATTACTATAAGAGTACAACGTATATGAAAACAATATATGTGAATTGTGATTTCCAAAACAAAAGATCAATAAAAAAGTCGAAACATCTTTTGACTTAATAATCTCCACCTTTTTTGAAAGTAAAAAATATCACAACCCCCTCTCCAAAATGTGTACCACTCCTAGGCCACCAATGTGAGATGAGAGATAATGACCCCTGAGTCCTACCTCCAGTAGGCCCTGGTTTAGAGAATATTATCTAAGGTATAGTAAACACACAAATGGGAGGTATTACTCTCCAAGAGAACACATGAAAAAGAGAGAGATAAGACAGACACCAACCAACTATAACTCAGACATCAATATAAAACAAAACTCAAGTAAACATATGTAATGTCATGCAGAACTACTACCACAGAAAGGGAAAAACTACAAGTACCAAATAAAAGTAAAAACAGCAGCAACCACAAGCCCGAACAGCTCCTGCAACCCCAAGCTAGTAGAAACCAGCTGGATATACAACCTACTCCATGTTCCTAGAAAAAAAGTTTATATATACATAAGGTGAGTAAAATAGTATACTCTATAAGATCCTCCCAGATCCTCTCATGAAAAAGTAAAGAAAGCAAGCTAATTCACAGTAAACAACAAGTGAAACTAACTTGCACCTAAATAAGTATAAGAACTACCCAACCCCACCATGTCTATAATCACCAAGTATCACATACAAGATTATATAATATAAAAAGGAATATAAAGGGTATCTTTCTACTACTTCCCCACATTTTTTCCACATTTCCCCAATATCGCACATCCTAAGCATCTCTCTCTAAAAAGTATTTTTCACAGACACCTAAGTGAAGCACCACAACATGAACCTCATTCTATAAAACCACCACATCCATGTAAGCAATGTAACCGGGTTGATTATGGGAGCCACCCATGCTCGAAAAACGTATATCATACATTGGGAATTATTTCTCAAGCCATCACAGCCCACACACTGAATAAGGATCTTCAAGCCATCACAACCAATATACGTTACACCAACAGTACTCCAGAGGAAACTATATCCAGAATATATGTGTGTGAATAACCAGAATCCATTATATCCCTCTAAACACATATATGGGGAAAACTAACCGTCGTTCCTACCCTCAGAAGTAAAAATTAAGATAAGAGAGAGGGTCCAAAGGGGGTAGTTAGCCATACATCTTCCCACCAGAATGATGAAAAAAACACCCCCATGGATCAAAATCCCTAGGGTGTCAGTTTCCCTAACTTATGGGTGTAGTATCATATAAAAACAAAAACATTACAGAATATACTATAGCTAACAACCTCACTATGGGAATAACCTAGTCTTAGACTCAACTGAAGCTAACAACTCTCAGATACCCAGCTGCCACTTCTAAGACTTGGTATCCTATAATCACACAATCATTTAAAGTGATTTATTAAATTACTTCATTCCTTTTTATCAGTTTCACATTAACATAATTAATACATTAAACATTAATTAACCATTAACATTATCCACATTATAATTCATTAACATCACACCCAAATTCCATTATTCCTTTAAATTTATACCCCAGTATTACGTCCTAGTAAGATCCAACCCCATTGGTTAACATTGTTTATTCAATAATTTATTAATAGCATTATTTTCCAAATTCCTAGGAATTCTAGAAAAATATTCTAAGCTACAAAACACAAGGGGATCCACACAGTGATTATGTGAACTACCCGTCAATTATTTTCCACCAATAACAAGAGCATAGACTCATCCTTACTCAGGATAATAAACATGAAAAGCACGTGGAAAACCCCATGTTTCATCACCCCTTTTGGAAGTAGGGTAAAAAAACCGTCTACCTTGAGTAGTGTGGAAACTAATGAAGATATTCATCCAATACAAATAAGGAATCATCCATACATTCCTACCCAACATGTTTCATCACACCCAGTGTCCTCCCCAACACCGACATGCACAAACTAACTCATCTCGCCACTCTATGCATTAACTACTACCACAAGTAATGGGATTCATTGCCCACACGTATCAAAATAGCCATCCAAAATCACATCCTTACACAAGAAACAGGAAAAAAAATCATATCAATTGGTCTCTTGACTCTTAAATAAGGAATTCCACCTTCATACATCATTAGCTCTCACATCTCCAAGAATAAGGCTCCTGGAATTTACAAACAAGAGGGTAACTCAGAACCCCATGAGGAATTATATTTTTATCAAACATTTAGTTATTTAATCCATCTAGAATTAACCAATTTATTATTGGTAGGTTCCAACTGTGGGTAATCTAAATAGAAATCTATCATAACTATCAAAAAATAGAATAAACATGCTTAAAACATCAATTTGATTAACATTAAATTCAAAAAATGAATTCATTTACATGACTCTTTATCTTTATCCAAACAATTATATATTAATTTTGTATTTACCTTCCTTACCAATTTCCATCATGAATGAAAATATAAACAATGAAAACCTAAATATCATACTATCTTGAAAAAAAAGAGGCAATAACATACGATCGATATCAATTTAATTATTTGGTTGAAATATTTAATATGTAAACTCCATTGTGACCCAGTGGAAAAAAATTCTAACTATACAGTTTAATGTAAAAGAAAATATAAGCAAATAATCCCCTACCTCAAAAGGTTTTTGATGCTCTTTGAACAGACGGTCACCTTCCTTGGAGGACTACATCCACCCGAGGATGCAGATACACCACCACACATGCCAACACCCAAGAAAATTCCACAGGGAACATGGAGATAGAATTTCATAAAAAGGAATGGAGAAAAATAACAAGATGGACCCAAAATAATGATGATAGATTGTACCTTATATCGAAGACTAATTGATAATGCTTGGTAGCACCAAAAACATAGGGCACACTTACAGCAAGTAGATATTCTAGGGGAACCAATAAAAGGAGTAAGGTTTGATCACAAAAATCTTATGGGAATTAATGAAAGGCTCAAGAATCTCACACCCAAGAAAATAGTAGAAGAACAAGGGAGGAAGATATCTATTCCCTTTAGATGATTTAATGGAGTAGTGGTTTAAGATTCGATGTATATTCCATTAAAAGCATATCACACTAAACCACATGGGTTGACCAAGTAAAAGCATCCTGATAATTGGGAAAATTAATTTAGCAGTTATGGGTTATAATTTTTCTATAAATACCTTAAAACAAGGCGTTAAATGCATTTTATGTCAACAGAAACCTCAAATCCGTGAAATTGGAAAAATATAGAAATTTGGAATAGTAAATATGAAAAGGTTTTGGAATCCCTATTCATAAGATATGACACAGTTTCTGTGACACTATGTCTATGAGACCATAACTATAAAACCAATTCTATTGACACTGTTTCTATGACAATGTGACTATGAAACTATGACTGTGACACTGTTTCCATGAAATTGTGTTTGGGACACTGTTTCGGTGACACTGTTTCTGTCACACTGTTTCCATGACATCGTGACTGTGATAGTGTTTCTGTTACACTATTTGTGTGACACCATTTATGTGACACCATTTTTGTGACACCGTTTGTGTGACACCATGACTGTGAAACATTGACCGTGACATAGTTTCTATGACACCATTTATGTGACACTGTGACTGTGACACTATTTCTATGACAATGATTCTATGACACCGTGACTGTGACACTGTGACGGTGAAACCGTCTCTATGACACCATGACACTATTCATAAAAATGGAATCACTATTCATAGAATTTGATAATTTGAAAAGTGTTGGGGATGAGTAACCTTGAACTCCCAAAACAGCTCAACCACCAGATTGTAGAAAGGGAAGGGACAAGAGAGGTCCAAGCCATTACATCAGATACCTCTCAAAACATTCTCATCCTCAAGAATCCAAAACCAGACCAAAAGGAAACTGAAAAGGGGTCCGAACAACAACACCTCAAGATACCTATCAAAAGAGGGAAATCCATAAGAAGAAACAAAAGAAATCTATATTATAAACATGAATATTATATAACCATAAAGAGAACATCAGTACATTAAATGAGTTAAACATCAAAAAACTGTGATTACTGAGCACATATATGTGACTCACATTCCCAAGTACTCTCCTCCACGCCACCGTGTCTCCACAAGACACAAACCATGGGGATATAATGCCCACACAACACCATCTTTTTACGGTCCTGGATCTACAGAGGTTGCTCATTAAAGGTTGCATCATCATCAACATTGATCTCTCCTGAATCGATGACGAGAGAGTCATCATGATGATAACGATGGAGTTGTGACACATGAAAACCATCGTGTATCTATATCACCTCTAGGGGATTTACTAATCGATTTTGCATGACTCCAACATGCGCCAACACCTCTAAATTCCCAAAAATCGGTGTGAAAGCTTACCCCCATGACCAAACCTTCGCTGTCCACGATGGGGAGTCACCTTTAAAAACACGTAATCCCCATCATCAGACTCCAAAACTCTCATCCATTGATCATCGTATGATTTCTAATGATCGTTCTCTATCTTCATCCTCTCACGAATCACCTAAATAATATCTATCATAAACATTAATAGTTTTGGTCCGAGAATCACTAACTCTTCAACCCCAGTCCATCTCAATAAGTAATGGTAAGGCCGACCATACAAGGCTTCAAATGGTTCTATTCCGATAGTGGAGTGAAAACTATTGTTGTACAATAACTCCACCAAGGGTAAGTGCATCATCCAAAAACCTGAAAATAAAATGACATAAGAGCGCAACATATATTCAATATTCTGGAAGGTCTGCTCTGTCTAACCATCTATTTGTGGATGAAAAGTAGTGCAAAGGTATAACTGCAAACGAAAAGTATACTGGAGGCCCCTCAACACCCTTGGGGTAAAACGAGGATCTTGATAAAAAATTATTGTCCTTGGGACTCTGTTTAGTCTTAGCACCTCCTACAGATACTACGTTGATAAAACATCCACTGAGATCGACTCCTTGATCGATATAAAGTGGTATTAGTTTTCTAAATGATAAACTTCCACCCCAATAGTGTCATGCCATCTCTAATCTCGAGGTAAACTAGTAAAAGGTCCATTGAGATGTCCTCCCACTTCCAATAAGGAATATCTAATGGTTGGATCAACCATTAGGGACATGGTGTTAAACATTCACCTTCTGGAAGACCAAACATCAAGATACAAACTCCACAACTGCACGCTTTAGCCCAGGACACCAAAACTAACTTCTCAAGGCTCGATACATCTTTCTCGGACCAGGATTTACCATTAAACATGAATTTTGGAACTCTCTGAGAACCTTCCCATACATTTCCAAAGGACTAAAAATCCTTACAATACACAACACCCAGTGTTGTTCATCCTCAGACCAACCATCGGAAGCCTTACCACAAAAAACTCGGTCTCTACAAATCTCCACCTCTAGATCCCCAAATCGGACTCTTCAACCTACTACACAAGATTTGACTATACCATCATCTTAAAAAGACAATCTATACCCCCACTGCTCCTATATTGAGATGTATTGCTAAATTCTCTTCCATTACTATAATGAAATCGCCATATTCACGCACTGCTTTACTACGTGACTTCTTGATTAGCACAACAACTACAACATTCCCCTTCCCTGCAGTATCTGATATTTTGCATTCATATTACTGTATGAATTATATCCAACAACATTGTTTCATGTTTAAGTCACGCTAGGAGAAAACATACCTCATTCTCTTATCATCGGTGAAAACTAGAATGTTCTCGCCAATAAGGTAATGTCTCCAAAACAATTGAGAAAACACCACGAATGCCAACTCAAGATCATGGGTGGAATATTTTTGTTCATGGCGAGGAAAAAACTGAGACCCATAAGAAACAACTGATCTCTACAACATCAAAACATAGACTAACCCTAGATGTGAAGCATCACAGAAAACATCAAAATGAACTCTCTCTATTGTAAGACAATGAACTGGAACACTTACAAACTTCTCCTTCAAATACATGAAAGATTACTGACACTAATTAGTCCACAAAAATTCTTAATTCTTCTTGTTCAATGCTATTAGAAGAGTCACAACCCGATAGAAAATGGCTACGAACCTCCCGTAGTAGCCTACAAGACCAAGTAATATTACCACATATGCCACTGTCTTGGGGGATTACCAAGAAAAAACAACTTTTATCCTTGATGTATGCATAGATACTCCATACCAGGACACAACACACCCTAAGAAATGGAATTCTCGAACCCATAACTCAATCTTGGATAACTTCCCAGACAACTGATGTTGACGACGAACTCCTAAAATGGAATGACAATGCTCTGAATGATCCTCCTCATACATGGAGTACAGAAGGATGTAATCAATGAAAACAACCTAGAACTTATCTAGGAAATCTTGGAACATATCATTCATCAATCCCATGAACATAGCTGGGGTATTCCTCCCACCGAAAGGCATTACAATGAACTCATAATGCACATGATGAAAACGAAAATAAGTGATCAAGATATCCTTATCCTTCACACGCATCTAATGATATCATGAATTAAAGTCAATTTTTGAGAAACAACTTACACCTTTCAGTTGATAAAATAAATCATCGATATCTGGAAGAGGATAGGGATTCTTCACTGTCACTTTGTTTATGCGACGATAATCGATATACAACCACAAACAATCATCCGCAATCATCACCAAAAAACCGGTGCACCCCACGGTGACCCAATAGGCCAAAAAAATGCATTGTAACATACCATAAATATGTATATGTAGCTCTTGTAACACATAAGGGGCCATCCTAGATAGATTCATAGAGATATGAGATTCCCCTAGTTGTAGCTCAATCCCAAACTTGATATCTCATCGAGGGGGTAATGCTACAACCTCTTCTAGAAAGACATCAGGGTACTTTTCTATGACCATGGGAAACATCAACTACTGAACCTATGAAGAACTCAGCATCAGCTCAGCCATCAAGGATGATAAAGAAAGATCACGCCTCTAACCCATCCGAGGGTCTTGCTTTCCAACAAACAATGTTATCTCACCATCAGCATCGAAGAACACCACCTGCCTCAGGAAAAAATACACAATAGCCTACACTTAATACAACTAATACATGATGAGGATGACATCATATGGTTATATCTATAAACATAAGAAATCCTCCTAAGAGCGGTGCTACCCCATCACTAGTTGATAGTCTCTAAAAACTTCAAACAAGTCTTCTCGGCCTCCAACTGGCGTAGTTAACACCAAGGAAACTGGAATCCTCTCTACCTCAAGTTTGAAAGCATGGACAAGGGAATGTGAAATGAAGGAGTTTGTCTCTCCTGAATCAAAAAAGACATACACTCAAGTAGAATAAAATGCAATGTGTACCTAGAACAATGTATGTATCTCTTAAAGCTGGAAATTCTAAAGCATGAGGCTGACCATGACATCCTCTACAGCCTCTCTGACCTTGATGATGACCACCACCATGGACAAAATCTTCTCTATGAGGACATGGAGTGTCATGGGGTTTTCCTATTCCAACCCCATCTACCCTCTACTAATCCTATTCTGGTTCCACTTGTTGATTCTTCCTGAGTTGGAACTACCTCAATGGAGGAACCTGGAGTGGAACACCTGGGGTACGATGACTACTCTGAATGGTCGGGCACTCTCGCTACTAATGACCATAATTTCCACAATAAACAAAAGAGCCCAATCCCTTGGTGTAGGCCTGAGAGCTGCTTCCCCTGGAGAAACAAGATGATGAGGGCTGGGACCTACCCCTAGCTGAACAGAATCTCTTCTACCCTATAAACTGGGATCCCCAGACCATAGCTATGCTTCATGGGGAATCATGAAGACTCCCCTCTCTTGACGATCTGGTTCTGTCCTATGTCATATTTATGACCTCTACCCTCACCAGCACCTTATGATATGTTTTCAACATAAATGGGGCATCCTATCGATGGATCTCTGAACACAAAGCCTCCTTGAAATTCCTCACTATGTCTTCATTGTTGGGAAATAGGTCCAAAGCATATCATAAAAGGTTCTTGAAATAGATTCCTAACTCTGGCACATTGTTTCTCCCATGTAGAAGGATAATAATCTCCTGATGACAAGACTCCTTCATAGTCAATGAAATAATCTTTACTCTAAATTTTTCATGGAATGCCTCCCATGTGATCACAGACTCCTCATGATCCCTTAGGAACAAGAACCACCACTTCCTCACTGATCTACGTAGCATCGTCACAAACAAGGTCATCCAGTGCTTCTTCCAAGAACGGATCGAACAAAATCCTAACTTAGCCTCCTCAAACCATTCTTCTGTGACTGCATCTGAAATGGATCTCTCATACTTCTGCATACTTTAGTTCTTAAACTCTTGGAGTGTCCTAAATGTGTCATCGTCTTCATACTCTACCATGTGGTGAGAAACTAACACAACATACTGGAAATCGTCTATGCGAACCTGACAAGGACGTCAACCTGGATCCATACCTGTAAAATAAAAAATAGTTAGAGCTCCTAAACATGGAATATAACAGACTCAACATTATTTATTTATTTTCTATTATTCATTTTAGGTTAAAATATCCCAAGGTCTACCCATTCAAACACAAGAACATAGAATAATGATGCATGATCCTTTCCTAGGTCCCTACCCTACAACTAGTATCACCTCATTTAGTAGCCGTTGTAAACTTAATGGTCTGTGAAAAAAATCATAAGGTTCGCTAAACACCTATGTCTCAACTGGTATCTAGTGTTTACATCACTTTATAAACTTTACTGACACCGTTTACCTACCAACACATGCTACATCACCTGTTCTTAACACCAAAATCCATCATATCCCTTAACCTCCCTCTGATACCACTCTATCATGACCCTGTACACACATGGTGTACCCCTGATATGCTGCAATGTGAGATGAGTGATAAGGACCCCCGAGTCCCACCTCCAATCGGCCCCGGTAGGGAGACTAGAACCGAGGGTATAATAAACACACTAATGGGAGGCATTACCCTCTAATAGAATACATGAAAAAGACAGAGATAAGATAGAAACCAAAAAAATCCAACTCAGACAAGAATATAAAAGAAAACCCATGTACAGATATTTAATGTAATGTAGAAGTACTACATTTAAAAGGGGACAACTAAAAGTACAAAAAGGAATGTAAAAACAGTAGCAACCACAAGCCCAAACAGCTCCTACAACCTCAAGCTAGTAGAAACCAGCTGGATCTCCAACCTGCTCTAAGTTACGTGAAACAAAAGTTGATATATAAATAGGATGACTATAACAGTATACTAAGTAGAATCCTCCCCATAGCCTCTCATGGAAAATTAAATAAAGCATGCTAAATCACAATGAACAAAAAATGAAACTAACCCGTCACCTAAACAGGTATACTATGATCCCATCCACACAATGTATACTCTCACCAAGTATTGCATACAACAGTATATAATATAATAAGGAATATCAAGAGTACGCCACAACTAATTCCCCACTGGTTTGGCACTTTTCCCCAATGGCTCACGTCCTAATCATCTCTCTCTAAAAAGGATTTCCCACAAACACCTGGGCGAAGCACTACAATATTCACCTCATGCAACAAAACCACCACTTCCATAGAAGAAAAGTAACAATACAGTTTCCGAGAGCCACCACAACTCGCATAACTTGTATCATATGTCATAAATTATACCTCAAGCCATTACAACCCACACACTGAGTAAGGATCCTCAATCAAACACAACATATACACGTTACACCTATTGGAGTCCATATGAAACTATATCCAGAATATATGTGTGTGAATAACCACTATCCATTACAGCCCTCTACACACATATATGGGGAAAGCTAACTGTTGTTCCTACCAGTACAAGTAACAACCGAGAGAAGAGAGTAGGGCCAAAGGGGGTAGTCATCCATCCATCCTCTCACCGGAATGTTGGCGAAAATACCCCCCTGGGCTCAGAATCCCTGAGGTGTCAGTTTCCTTAACTAACGGGGTGGAGTAGCATATATAAACACAAAAAGTACAGATTATACTATATCTCACAACCACACTGTGGGCATAACCTATTCATAGAATCACATGTAGCTAACATCTCTCTAACTCCTGGATGCCACTTCTAAGACTAGGTATCCTAAAAGAACACATCCATTTAAAGAGACTTATTACATTACATCATTCCCTTTTTATCGGTTGCACTTTACATTAATTAATTATTTAAATAATAATTATCCATTTACAATTTTACATTATAATTCATTAGAATCACACCCAAAGTCCATTGTTCCATTAAATTGAAACCTCGGTATTGAGTCCCAGCAAGATCTTACCAAATGGTTCACATTAATTATTCAATCATTTGTTAATAGCATTACTTTCTCATTTTCACATACATTATAGAAAAACATTCTATGTTACTAAACACAAGGGGATCAACATGTTGATTAGGTGAAATAACCATTGATTATTTTTCACTTATAGCAAGAGAGTAGACCCATCATCCCATGGGATACTAAACACAAAAAGCATGTGGCATACCTCGCACGTCTTAAGCCCTTTTGGAAGGAGGGTAAGCAAGCTGGCTACCTTGAGGAGTGGGGAAAGATAAGAAGATATAAACATACAAGAATTAGCAAGCATCGAAAAATTCACCTCATACTTGTTTCATTATAACTGATGTCCTCTTTGACATGCACATGCCTAAACCAATGCATCTTTCCACTCTAGGAATCAATTGCTATCATAACTAATGGGCATCCCTTCCCCCACATTTCACAACAACCATCCTGACTCACATCACAACACAAAATATAGGAAAACAACATTATATCAACTGATCTCTTGGACCTTAAAAAGGCATTCTTCCATCATACATAATTATCTCTCACAGCTCCAAGCATAAAGATCTTGGCCTTTACAAACAAGAGGGTAACTCAGAACACTATGAGTAATTATATTTTTATCGAGCATCTAGTTATTTAACCCATCTATAATTAACAGATTTATTGTTTTTATTTTCTAAATATGGGTAATCTAAACAACAACCTATCATATCTTTCAAAAAATAGGTTAAACATGCTTACAACATCAATTTGATTAAAATAAAATTACAATAAAAACAACTAGAATCATTACCATACCTATTTATCTTTATCCTAAAAACTATCAATTAATTTTGGCTTTACATTCTTTACCAATTTCCATCAAGAATGAAAAACTAAAAAAAACATAGATATCACACTATCTATCAAAACAAGAGGAAATAACAGACGATCGATATCAATTTATTTATCCGGTTCAAATTACTAATATGCCAATTCCATTGTGATCTGGTGGGATAAAATATGCTAACTCCACATCAGCACGTAAAATAAAATAGAAGTAATTAATCCCCTTCCTAATAATTATTATGATTATCTTTGAACAGAATAATAAAAAGATCACGATCACCTTCTTTGGAGGAATGCTTCCACCCGAGGATGCAGAGACACCACAACACTGGCCAACATCCAAGAAAAGTCCATTAGGAATATGGAGATAGAATTCCATAAAAGGGAAAGGAGAAAAAGAAGGATATGGACTGAAAATAATGACAATAGATCATACCTTATATCTAATATTCGTCGATACTTCTTGGTTGAACCAAAAACAGAAGGCGCACTTACAGCAGGAAGAAATTTAAGGGGAACCAATCTAAGGAGGGAATGTTTGACCACACAACTCTTATGGGAAGAAAAGTAATTTTCGAGCTTCTCACACCCAAGATCAAGGTGTAAGAACAAGATAGGAATATATCTCATCCCTTTAGAAGATTTAATGGAGCCTCAGTTTAAGATACGCTATATTTTCCATTAATAGAGGATGCCACTAATTAACCACCCAGTTTGACCAAGTAAAAGCATCCTGAACCGTAGTAAAATTAATATTAGAGTTATAGGATTTGATTTGGCCATAAATACCTATAAAAATCCTTAAATGAGTTTTATGTCAATGGAAGCAATATATCGGAGAAACTAGAAAAATATATAAATTTGGAAATGGAAATATGAAACAGTTATAGAATCACTATTCATGAGCTATGACACCATTTCAAAGATAATGTGTCTATTAAAATGTGACTATGATAACATTTCTATTGACACCATTTTGGTGGAACTATTTCTGTGACACTGTGACAATGAAACCATTACTGTGACAGAAATTTTGTGACACCGTGTCTGTGACAACATTTCTATGACACCGTTTCTATCACATTGTTCCTGTGACACTGTGACTGGGACACCATTTATGTGACAATACTTATGTGACACCATTTCTGTGACACCATTTATGTGACACCATGACTGTGAGACCATTTCTAAGACACTATTTATATGACACTGTTTTTTTGACACTGTGACTGTGACACAATGACTGTGACACTGTTTCTCTAACATCGTTTATGTGACACCGTGACTGTGACACCATTTTTGTTGAACCATTTCTATGGAACCATTTTTTTGTGACACCGTGACTATGACACTTTGATGGTGACATTGTGACACTATTCCTAAAATAGGAAAAACTTTTCATATAACTTTATATTTTGCAATATTTTTGGGATGATTTACATTTGACCTCCTAAAATAGCTTAACCAGCATATTGCAGCAAGGGAATGGACCAGAGAGGTCTAGGACACTAAACAAAACCATAAAGACTTATATCCCCTTGAGTTCAGAAAATCTTTAGAAAGTAATACTGAATAAGACTAATTTTACCCTAGGATTTAACAAATCACTAGGGATTGTTTTCTCTTTACTTTTACTTGTGATTTATCCCCCTTAACAAGGTATTCATCAATTTAGTTTTTTGAAAATATTCTCAATCTTTGTGATTTTAAAAAATAATATGGGAAAACTTTCATTTCATAGAAAGGGTTAGAGAAATACAAAATTTAACAATAGAAATTTCATGGAATGAAACAAGATTTTATTACAACTAGAGTTCAAAAAATAATTCTCTCCCATTTTTTTCCAAACAATTGAACATTGAAAGATTCATTTTCTAGAATTCCTTCATATCCTCCATAAACTTATCAAGGGTTTCTTACTGAGTGTTCATGTTCTTATCCTATTCAACACTAATTATTTTTTCTTCTGGATCCTTTGTTCTAGAGGTCGATTGATTTCTTCCTAAGAATTAAAATCCTTTAATCTGACTCTACAGGCTTTATCCAAAATTACAAATCTATTTGATAACAAAAAAACCTCATCATAATTAGCCTCCTATTTTTACTTCATGTTATTAAAATTCTAGTACTTTTGATGTACTCTGTATTTTAATGACATTGAGTATTTCATTCAAATTAGCAACCAACGTTTGATAGAAATAATTGAGATCATTTACCCGATGTATCAATTCATCCTTATTGTCTATATGATTCTTGAGACTATCATTATCATTGTATGACTAGATTAAAACCTTCTTACAATCCTTGTTGTCCATAGTAGCACGTTCCTTGAATATCTTTAAATTGGCTTCAATATTTAGAAAAATTTCAATTAAATTCTTGATAGAGTTCATTCTTTAATTATGGATATTTGAATGGATTTCTAGCCTGGATTAAAATTTTGGAATGAACGGTATAAACTTTTCCAATCTATTCAAATCTCATTTGATGTACCAAATTTCTTTCACTATTATTTATTATTTCAGAATCCATATCTTTGGTGTGTTCCGAGTGATGAAGGAAAGGAGTTTCAGTATCGATCAATTTAGCTGGATGATTCTAATTCCATTTGGATTCTTCTTCTTATTCTAATTTATCTAATGTCTGAAAGAATTTCATGGAAGAAAATCTTTGATACACTTCCTTAGATTTATGAGAATTTGGAAATTGAAATTTGAAGGATAGACTCTTGAGGATTTAGCTGAAAGGCCTCTCTTGTTTCCACTCTCTTCCTATTCTACTTCTTATTCTTCTTAAGATTGTTCTTCTTCCCCTTGTTCTTCTTGTTCTTCTTATCCTCCATATTATTAATGAGAATCTACATGGACAATTTCTCGAATGCCTATATCTCATTTCCTTTCTTTGATAGATTAGATTGAGTCTGAACCGATGGCTTTCTTATTATAATTCTCATTTTCGCTTCCTTATATATTTTGAGAAGACTATCAATGTTAATATATTGTGCCTTTTTCTTCTTAATTATCTTCATATTATCTTGTTCTTTTAATTCTTCTTCTGATGTAATTTTCAATGCTAAGGATTTAGCAGGACCCAATCTAAATTGTGTATCCCCTTCGTTACTTTCTTCATTTTTCATCCTCCACTATGCAAAAACCACATCATATACAAATTTTTTTCATTGATTCCTTAGAAGATGTAGTCTTAACTACCTGTCTTTTTACTAATGTTGTTTTGGATGGATTATAAGGTTTACCACTACCTTTATCCACTTCCTTTCCTTTCTAAGCATCCACATATTTCTAAAAAAAATCGATTCTAGATTGAATCGTAACTTTAGCCTCTTTATCGTATCATTACTGATGAAGGGTACATGGAAGGATATCAGTTCTGAATTTATTGAAATATTACAGAAGCTCAGAAATCTTTAAAAAAACTTTGTCAGGATTTTAGGAAACATGATGAATTTAAGTTTAATTACACTAGGCTTGATTTTGATAATTTTCACAAAAAATAATCCCATTAGATTGAACTTACTCATATTCACCAAGTAATCAACCACGTAAACATCTGAAATATTTAATGTTTCCTTGTCACCCTTTTTTGGTACTAAAAATCCTTGAATCCAAAAGTCTGTGAGTTAATTATCTCATGATAAATGACTTACCTTTAGATTGTCCTCATGAATCTCAATACGTGATTATTCATCTTTTCTAGTATAAAAAGTCCCATCATATTCCGGTAATTTTTGGGAAAGACATAGGGCATCACCCTCATATAGAACACCTCAAAATGTATCTAAGTAATTTATAAGGGTTATATAATTCTTATCATATATCATAAAGTAAATCTTGAGACCGTTTTCTATCTCTTTGGTTTAATCAAATTGTAACACCTCATCATAATACACAAAATCATGATCTGAATCCGGTATTTAAATACAAATGGATTTCCACCCTTGGAAACCTATTATCCTTTTCAATATATAATAAAAAGTCTCATAAAAGTTTCTGGAGACTAACCTTTCACCTCTAAAGATCACGGAAGAGAAATATTTTGGATACATTTTCATTAGAGAAGAAGTGTTTGACTAAGACATGAAAGACTATCTCAGACACTAAGGATTTTATTGATTATGAAAGCATAATATTTTTCTTAATATAAAAACTAGGGTATATTCTAATTAATAACTGTTTTGGGTACTTATAGAGTATCATGAATTAATATCAAAATAGAGTATTTCGATGTGGGATTGGTAGGCAGTGGTTTTAAAAAAAAGTAATTGACGGTCAGGATTAGATCTAAAGGATCCAATTGTTGAGAATTATTTCTAACTCTTGAGGTTTTACTTAAAATAAAATCATATTCAAAATGAATCCTATTTGTAATTCAAAGAATGAAATGAAAAAAATTTGTTTGAAATAGATAAATAAGTTTTTATAAATTGTACAAGTTAGCGTATTAGGATAGATGTATTGGTTTCAGTATATTTTTTTTATGATAATAATATAAACAATACCGAAAATCATGTGAGGTCGATTAGAATTCTAAAACAAAAAAACTAATGATGATAAAATTATACAATACTGATAATATATTACCAATAGAATAATCCAATACAGATAATATAGTACTAATAGAATAATCCAATACTGATAATCTAGTACCGATAGAATAATTCAATACCGATAATCTAGCACCGATAGAACAATTCAATACTGAGAATTCATTACCAATAGAATAATGAAATACTAGTATCTATTATCAGTAGAATAATTTAATACCGACAATATAGAGATGATAGAATAATTAAATACTGATAATATAGTATAGATAACCTGAAACCGATAAAATTAAAACCGATGAAAAAGTGAAACAAACTAAAAATTTAAAACTGATGAATGTAAAATCGATTAATGTAAAACTGATAAAAAATGTAAAATTAATAAAAGTGTAAAAGATTAATGTGAAAATAATAAAAGTAAAACCAATAAAAATTAAAACTGATGAAAGTGAAGTGAAACTGATAAATGAAAAGTAAAACTGATAAAAAATATGTATACTCCCCCTTAGAGAAGAAGAAACTTAATGTAAGGAGACTGTTTAAATAAGAAATAGATGTGAATGATGACCTTACAGTGATCATTCCTAGTTTCTATTTAAAATATTCAAATCTATTAGAATATAAGGGTTTTGTGAAAGTGTCTGCAAGTTTTTCTTGCATTACAATAAATTGAAAAATAATATCTCATTTTTGTGTTGGATCAAGAAGAGAGTGATGCCTAATATCGATGTGTTTTTAATCTGAGTAGTTTACAAGGTTTTTACTAAGATAAATGGAACTAGTATTATCAAAAAGTATTGGGGTTTTAGAAAAACGCATGCCATAGTCAGTGATTGTGTGTTGATCCACAACGCTTGAGCACAACATCTTCCAACTGCTACATATTCTGCTTTTACAGTAGAAAGTGCTACTAAGTGTTATTTTTTGCATGACCAAGAAACTAATGAATTTCCTAATAAATGACATGCTCAGGATATATTTTTTATATCCATTCTATAACCAACAAAGACATCATCTGAAAAAAATTTAAAACAAAATTATTTCTGTAAGAATAAAATAGTCCAAAATCCAAAATTCCCTTTAAATAGTGAAAAATCAATTTCACTGCATCTAAATGAGATTATTTTGGATGATATTAATATCTTGAACATAAGCATACCCAAAACCATAATTATGTAAAAATATCTGTTAAGTATAACAAGCATCCTATTATACCTCAAAAAGATGTTGATCTGATGGTTTCTTAGATTCATCAAGATCAACTTTGTTTGAGGTATCAATTAGAGTTCTTATACATTTAGTGTTATCATTTTCACCATTTTCATGTAAATATTTTATATAAATATATTGATATATATAGGTTAATTATATATTTTAGAGAATTGAAAAGCTAAAAATAATGTTAACTCACCCATCATAATAATTTCAAACTCAAATTTCATATTATTTGTAAAAGTATTAGTTAGGTATTACTATGTTGATCTGAATATAATGTCTTCAACATTTATTGGAACAATCAACATGTTTTTTTTCCATTTTTATAAATATTTGGGTCTGTAGTACCTTCTTCATAATTTTTTTGTAAAATAAATCATTTAAGATTAACATACCAAGCTCTAGGGTCTTGTTTAAGTCCATACATTGCTTTGGAAAGTTTAAAAACATGATCATGATGTTTTGAATCTACAAAACCTATAGGCAGTTCTACAATAACTTCTCCTTGTACAAAACCATTTAGAAATTAACTTATATATACATTTGAAAAATATCGAAGTTACACAATGTTGCAAAGTATAATAGAATAATAATAGATTCACATCTAGCTACTAGATCATAGGTTTCCTCACAGACTATTCTCTCTTGTTGATTATATCCATTTGCAACAAGTCTTTCATTATTTATTATAATGACTCAATTCTCATCACATTTGTTTCTAAAAACTAATTTTACACCACTTATAATTATTTCTTTATGTCTTTCATCCAAGGCCCAGACTTGTTTCCTTTTAAATTCATTTAGTTCATCTTTTATTTGGTTAATCCAATCATCATTACCTAAGGATACATTTGATGTTTTATGTTCAAATTGAGATATAAAATCACGATGTTATATTTCATTTCATAAGAAATTTCGAGTCCTTACGAGTTCATATACATAAAAAATAATATTATCACTAGGATGGTTCATTAGAAAACATTTATCTGGGTTTTGTAAAACTTGTTCATCAACATATGGTAGAAAGTCTTCTAGTGTAAACATTTTAGAAACATTTTGTTGAGTATTTCCCTTTTTAGAAGAGTTTTCAATCAATGGTTGATAATTAGTGGGTGAAAAAACATCTTTTGATGTAGTTAGGGGTTGTTTAGAAACAAAATGTCCAGTTTCATCAACTTTTTAAAGCATTTTTTCCTCAACAGTAGGATAGTTTTTGTTAAAGACTCTTTAATAATTAGAAGTAGTGGAATAACCTAGAAAGATTCCTTCATCTTATTTGGGTGTGAATTTTTGTAAACTATCATTAGTATTCAACATGAATACTTTGAATCCAAAAAATATAAATTTTGAAACTTTGTTTTTTTGTCTAGTCTACAATTCATAAGGTTTTTTATTAATAAAATGTATACTTTAAACTCGATTTATAGTATAACACGCAGTGATAATAGCTTCATCCTGGAAATTTATATCAATTGAGTGTTAACTCAACATGGTTCATGTCATTTCTTGAATAATACGATTTCTTATTTCAATAACACCATTTTGATGAGGGATTCTTGGAGGTAAAAATTTGGGTGTAATACGTTTCTTACTACAAAAAGATTCAAAATCCAAATTTTGAAATTTTCCACCAAGATCACTTCGAATAGTTATCAGTGGTATGTATTCTCAATTTTAACTTAGGAACTAAAATTTTTGAAATAGAAAAACTATTAATATTTATTTTATAGAAAATAGACCCATGTAAATATAGTGTTGTCATAAACTAAAACAAATACATAGTACTTTCATCTAATGCTTCCAGTTTCTTAAGGACCGAAAAGATCCATGGGAACTAACTATAATTCATTAGAAGTTGAATCATCATTAATTAATTAAAAGTTATTTTTATGTTCCTTTATATATTGAAAAGGGTCACAAAATTTTGAATAATAATATCTTTTATCCATTATATCCTTTATAAGTCTTTTATTTGAGATTTTACAAAGGTTCTAAAGGTTAATGTGTCATAACCTTCTATGCAACAACCATGATTGGTCTTCTATTTCACATCAACCAGGTATGTCTTAGCTCCTATGGTCCTATATGTTATGTGTGTACACATTGTCATGCCTATAGGTAGAATGAATGTATTGATCCTTGGAATTGTGAACTATAAATTTATAATTCCAAAAATTCATAGGGTAACCTTCATTACATAATTGACTTAGGCATATAAGGTTGTACTTAAGACCTTTAACAAACAAGTTCTTTGAAAGTAAAACATTTTATAAAAGAAAAATATTACCTATACCAATGATATATCCTTGAGAATTATCTACAAAGTTAACTATTCAACCATTCATTTCAATGATATTTTCAATGAAATCTTGGTTTCCTATTATATGTCAAGAACAACCACTATCCATGTACCAAATATTCTTGTTTTTGGTACACTTTTTATTATCCATTAAAAGAAACAATTATTTTTTAGGAACCCATACTTGTTTGGATCTTGAAATGTTAAATAAAAGAACACTAGGAATCCAAATTTGTTTTGTAAAATAAGATTTATAAAATCATAAAGATATAGTTTTATTTAAAGAATAATTTAATTCTTATTTCCACCACTTTAACATTTGGTGCAAAATGGGGAACATTGGGGAATAAAATAGTTTTAACTAAAAATTGTTTTTGAATGAGTATAACCATTCTAGAACTATTCCTTAGGGGAAAAATTTGAGAATATATTTTTTAAAATTCTTTCATTATAGTAGTGAAGTGTGAAAAAAGTTTCTTAAATGAAAAAATTTCATATTTTAGTCTAATGACTAATGTAACAACCCAAGCTTCCATTCATGAGAATTCCTCTTGATCTAACTAAATGTCTTATTATGGATACATAAAATGTGAAATTTATTAGTTTGATGTTTATGGATTTTAAAATACTATTAAGAATTATGATCATTTCTAATATAGTCATTGAATAGTGATCACATTATTAGTATAAATATAAGGCTTTAAAAAGTTCGATTTACTCAGAAAAGGGAAGTGATGGCCTCATCTAGTAGACTTTCCCAGTACGAAACCCATGTTTTGGATCTAAAAAAGGAGGTTCCATCATTGGGCTTCGCCCTTGACCAAGCCCAGGTCGATCTTGAACACATTAATCTTGATCAGAACCAGGAACATGAGAAGTGGATGTTAATAGAGGTTACCACTCGAGTGATGTGCCACCACAAGAGTCTGTTACCATCACAGACCTTACCCTTCCTTCTTATGAGGGTGTTATAAGGGGTTAGGTAACAAGACCCTATCACTATGAGTATATACATTAATTTTGTGTAAAGAATGTGCATTCATTTTATTATTATTACTTTGTAAATAGTTTTTAAAACAGAAATAGTATTTTTAGTTAATATTCAACTAAGAAATATATTTTTATGAATTAATGGAATATTTAATTAAATAATAATTTATTAAAATATAATTATTATTTTTAAATTAATTTTTCATATATAAATTATCTTATAATTTTATGAATTCAATTGTAATTTTTATCAAGGTTCGAAATATATTTTTGTCAAAACCCATGAATATTTAGTAAATGTTAGGTTTTATTTTAAAATTATAAATTCACATATTTATAAAATTTTTTAGATAAAGTTAATATTTATTTTTTAATCAAGAAGTCAAAATTATCCAACGGTGAATTTTTCATAATTTTCTGAGATAGTCAATTTTTTGGGTAAAAATTAAATACAGTTTAAATATATAATGTGTTTTATGACATCATAATAACCCAATAGGGATGTAATAAAAAAATATAAACATTATTTTCATACAATAGTTGTTTTAACATTAAAATAATGTGATTTAGGGTTTTTCTATTTATTTTACAAATATTTAGGGGACCCTTCAAATTTTAGAAAATATTTTGTCTTTTTAAATTGTTTTCCTTGAGAGTGTGACACACCTCAACATAAGCAACCATATTATTTTAAGATTTTCGTTCATTTTAATTATAAAATGTTGTTTTCCACTCCCCTTTGGAAAAAAAATTGGGAAACAAACATGGTCTGGTTTGTGGTTTTGATTATTTTAATGAGATGTGTCCCAAACCAAAATAATAAAGAATTCCCTCTTCTTTCCTATATAAACCCACACAATTTTCCACTTCCTCTACACCCAAAGCCTTTGGAGTTAGACCAAACCCTGACCTCATCTCCCTATAATCATCCTAAGGTTCACCAAGCTTTCATGAATCCTCTCTCAATCCTCTCCCAAGTCTTTGGGATCACACTTCCATGTAAGGGATTTCTTCCTTTCTCATTTTTGTCCAATTTTCATTAAGCTATTATGCCCTTTGGTTTTCAATTGAAAATAATAGGGTATGACTCCAAACCTCTACCATACATACCTCTTTATTTTTAGATGACGTGAGACCCCTTTCTCCCTCATTAATTCCTCTAATGTACACCCATTACCATGATGAAATTCGGTGAGGTATTTCTCTATCCTCTTTTACATACAAGTAATTATTTTGTATTATGCATCTAAATTCAATAAAATTTGTTTGGAAATGTATCTATATGACCCCATTACTATCCATTTCATGTAAAAATGATGATACACCCATTTCTCTCTCATCAACCATTTTCACGATTCCTTATGACACGTCATTATGTGGCCAAAATAGCACAGCGTTTTTTCAAGCCAAGATCATTGTGTAGTGAATACCATATAAATTTCACTATCAAGGGTATTAACCTTTATTCAAATATAAATATTTAATGATAAATTCATGTATTTATTCCCCATTAATTAATCATGGAATAACTTATGATGTTGATTTATTCCATGTTATATGATCCATGTGTCACACTTATCCATGAAATGAAATGTTTAAGAATAGTGCACCCTGATAGCACTCCAATGTATTGGGTAAAGATTAGTAACATGATACATCAAGTGAAATTAGGTTTTACTCATGATAATTCAAGTGAAATGATTATTTATTCATGCTCTATGTGTAATGAGACTTGGATCATGCTAAAATCATTTTAAATGTTGTTACCACATTTCCACGTTATGATTATCTTTCTTTATCATGAATTTACGTTCATATTTATTTTGTGATCCATTGAAATGCCTATTGTATAACATATATTATATTCCTTATGTTATTCCATGTTTTTCCTTTATTGGGCATTATATCTCACCCATTTCTTATTCATGTCCTTAGGTTATCCCATACAATGCTATGTACGAGGGAATGTAGTGGTCATGTAAAGGATATTTTCAATAAAGATGTTGTATTTCATGTTTTATGTTGTTATATAATGTTCCTAAGCCCCTAAGTCACTAGACCTCTCAATATTCTATTTTGTATCAAGTGAATTTTACATAATAAATCATGTCAAAGTGTGTAATAAAATGAAGGGTTTTAATAGTTGTTATTAGAGAACATGGTTCATTATTTTTGGGATTAGGATTAGAAAACCCTAGTGAAGCCTTAGAAACAGGGATATGTATAATAAAATATCCCTAATTTTGGGTGGGTATTGAGTATGTTTTTTATCAAAAAAATACATCCCTGTCTGGATATGTGTAGGTAGAGGCATCTCTGGTACAGATGTACCTATGGGTGAAAAATCCGACAAGGGGTTTTGGGCTTGAACTAGGGTATCCTAGTACATGACAACGGGCCCTGCTGCACTCTTGGTTACAACACTCACAGGGGATATTCATTGGTAAATTCAAAATCATAGTATGAACCATTATTAAGTTAATTTCCCTAAAAATATATGTTATAATGTAAATCATGGATAACATAGATTGAAGCCAATGGATTCATAAGTTAAGGAAGTAAAAGTTATTTATAAGTCATCAGTTTTGTCATTGGATTACCCTTTATGTGTTACCCCTAACTTTCCTTTAAATACAACCTATGTCCAGTAATAGGAGGACTCTGGCTAACAACCGATGTTAAGATCAATGTGATGTCTGTGATAATGAGATGCCCTGTCCGATGGGAGTGGGAATCATGAACTTTTTCACTCTTCTCTCTCAGTTAACACAAGTTTTGAATAGGAACATGGGTCAAGAAGAATAGTCAGCACCCCCTAAGATAGAACAATTCACTATCGAGTGCTTCATGAGACAATGGAATCCTACTTTTAATGGATCATCTAATCCGTCAATCTCTGAAAAATGGATCAACTCCATTGAAAATATCTTCTACATCCTTCAATGTTCTGAAAAAGAGAAGGTTATCCTTGCTACTTATCATATGGAGGGTGAATCTGATCAAAGGTGGACATTGATAAAAAACACAAAGCCTGAGTTAGAAGATCAAGGTGTTGGAATAGAATTATTTTTAGAAGATTTTTTTTGATAAATATTTTTTATGCACCCTCCAACTTAAGATGAAAAGAGACTTATTTTCCCTCAATAAAAAAAGATGATGAATCTGTCCGATCGTACGAGGAAAACATCACAAGGCTTTCATGATACACCTATATTTTTTTCATTACCACCGAATGCAAGTTTTTCCACTTCTTTGGTGGATTTAAACCTAGCATGTGAAAAACACTGGTGATCCATGACATTGGCAGATGTTGACACTCCTTTTTCATCACATTGTTTAAAGGAATGGAAAGGGAAATGACATAGCACAAATTGATTCATCCTTTGAAGAAAACATCAAAAATCGAAAAAGGGATGAACAAGGCTTCAAATGCACATGCACCGCACAAGTTCCCTTTCTGCCGCTCAAGTACCCTTGCACGCTACCTAATGGTTGTGCAAGTGACTTGTGTTCCCTCTTTGAAAACCACCCATGGTCTTTAGAAGCCTATAAATAGACCACGTGGTCCCCCCATTTCAAGAGGAAATTTTTTCCAGAATTCAGATACAAAGCTCTGAACACCAAAGTCTCTTCTTAAAGTCTTCTAAATACTTCTAAGGTAATTAATTACGTAGAATGGAATGTCTAAACAAGAGGAATAAGGTCTAAGTGTTAGAAATCACTAGCACTTGCGCGCCTAAATATTTTTCCCTTAAGGAAAATGTACACACTTGCACGCCTCCTTACCTATTCATTGAAACTTGTGTGCCACTTTTCCGGAAGTACCTCAGGATGATTCTAAGGGCATTGGTCAAGAATCTCCCAAGTATTACTCTACTAGGAAAGGATCACACAAGTTCCCATGCACCGCGTAGGTATACCTGCACGACCAATACTTGCGCACCCACGCAGTACCTGCGTGCCTACCAGGACTTGCACACCCTTCTACTTTTGGGTGCCCTTCCTGCCCATTTCACCTCTCTTATGCCATTCCACCTCTCCTATTAAAGATTCAGTCTTCAAGACACTATTCAAATACATTTATGGAATGTTTTATTGACTGACTTCCTTATCTGAAAGGAGATTCTTGGAATATCTCTCAAAACATAGTGATTTTCACATCTTTATGTCACTAATGTTAGAGAGTTCATTCATTCAACCTCATCCTTTAAGATGAGAGAATCCTTAACCTGAGCCTCCTTTTCAAGAGTATGCCCCTGTCCAAATCCTCATTAATATGGGAATCCTCATTAGGAGTAAGCCCCAAGTCCTCTTTAATTTCGGCCTCCTTTTCAAGAGTAAGCCCCAAGTTCCATAACCTGGGCCTCCTTTTTAGGAATAAGCCCCAGTAATAATTCCCCAAATTTGGGCATCCTCCCCAGGAGTAATCCCCAAAGCATAATTCCTCAAACGTGGGTTTCATTTTCAGGAGTAAGCCCCAAGTCCCTTAAATTTCAAATCACTTTAACCTGGGCCTCCTCCATAAGAATAATCCCCATTCTTAATTTCTCTTAACTAGTCATAATTCATTTTGATCTCGACTTCCTTATCAGGAGTAAAACCCAATCATAAGTCCCCTCCTAACTTGGGAATCTTCCTTAGGAGTAAGCCCCAAGATTAGAGTATCCAAATTTCCATGAAGCACATATAACTTCATTGGATCTGTTCAGGGATTTCATCCCTGATGTAAATCTTAATCCTCACCTATTTGGGAAGTCATACATACATAAGCCCCACATCATTACATGGAACAATTGTCTGGTTTCACCAATACCTCTTATTTCTCACACCGATCATGACTCACAAGAGCTTAGAGTGTAAAAGTAATCATGACATCTTTCTTTGAGCCATCAATCATGCATAAACATCATACTCCCTTACTTGAACTATGTGGGTTCAGATTCCTTTTACAAAACAAAGGATACGTAGGTATCCCATCAGCGGGTATGATCCCAACTCTAAAATAATAAATTTCCTACTGAATGATAATAAACTTCAAGAGCCCCACTGAGTGGATTAGAAACCAGTATGGTCATCATAATGATCAAGATACTTTTATCTATTTAAGGATACCATCAAATAAGAATCTCTAACAAATGCAGATGTTTCTTTATTGAAGAAGAACCTCAAATACATATAAAAGTATCTCTAAATTTCCTTCATATCAATCACTGATTATCAAATTTAAAGGAAAGCCCGTTTTATACCTGGTAATGTAATAAGGATTCACGAACATAACCTAAATCTATAAATAGAGTCACAGAGTAGACAATAACCCCCCTTAAAAACGTGTGATGAGTCCGAACTCCCATCCTATCGACCAATGAAAATTCCTAAGCCTCATCATTCCACAACTAATGAGCACCTACCTTTGGAAAGTATGTCCACATGGATATGGAAATATTGGATGTTTTCAGTTCTATGAATAGACCCATTAGAAACTGATTGGAATGTTTGAACATTCAATCAACAAGGTTATCCCCAATTCTAGAGGAAACAAAAAATGGTGAACCCGACATGAATCCTTAACCAAGGTAAAATGATGCTTTGCTTATTTGTTATGCCCCTATTTAAACTCAATGAGAGGGACAACAAAGCAATCAATGACATATTTTCTCATCCAAAAGATGTAGTGGACAGACTTATCTTGATTATGTATGTTATATAAAATAGGCACTCTTTTCCAAGATCTTCTTCATTTCTAGAATGGCTTCTCTTAAGTTCACATCCATGAATACGTATACCGTGAAAACCTCTGCTGCGAATGACACTACTGCTACTCCTGCTGGATCATCATCCACTCTAAGGATGACATCACCTACTCAGCATCTTCAACGCTGGGTATAAAATGCGCTGGTTAAAGAGTATCATCAAAACAGTACTATTCTTGCTCTAGAGGCTGCTCGACAAGCCCTCCAAGTCAATAATTCAACCTGGTCGTCCAGACGGCGATGACCAGTGATCAAGAAGAAGGCGGTGCGACCCACCATCTTCAACCATTTCAGGTCGTTATCCCCAGAACACAATCACCATTCACTACCATATTCTTAGGAGGTGAATGATCAGGTCCATTAGGGCATTAATTCAAGGAGATGGGAGTCCTTTTTGAGGGATCCCATCAATAATCGCCACTAGACTCGTGCGACAGTGCGCCCTCAACATGATGAGGGTATCAAATCCAGGCATTTGGCTCAGGTTCCTTGAACCCGAGCAGGCAAGACAAATCTCCAGAGGTGAAATCCGGTCAATAGTGAGAAGGTTCTCATCTATGCTATCTATGGAGAAGTCTACCAACCTAACTTGGTGGAAACAATGAGCGTGCACATACACCCTTCCGTTTTAATTCCGGTGTCTAGCAGACTCGTCTGTTAGCATCAAGAAAATCCTACCAGGCAATTCCGGCGGAGTACTATAGGTAGGAACATACACTTGTTTATAGGTTATCAGCTAGTCAACAGGCTCGTCTGACTATATATGATGGATCTCATCAACTATGTTCAGCGAAGTACAATCAACAGGCACATAAACCTGCTAGTATTGATGAAGCCTACCAAAAGTCTCACTTGGTAGCACTTGGAGAAGTCAGTCAGAAAGCTCCAGCGACAAATAGAAGGCAAACTCAACTCTCACCCCCCACACTTGAGTTCTATTAGGATTCACTGATAGGAAAATGAGGACAAGAGAAGGTACACACACCTACTCAAAGCACATAATGGACATATATCCCTGTTCAGGTAGCTGATGTCACCAAGCATATTCTATCAATGGTTAAAGGGAAAAAAATCCCTTCTCATATTCTGGATTCTTGCAAGGATATTATAATAGCTTCAGCATCATCTCAGGGAAAGACACATAAATCTATCCCTACCAGTGGAGTGACAAATGAACAGTTCACTCCGAAATAGACACATACATATGTTCCAGTCCAAGAGGGTTGTGGGTCGTATTCCCACATATCATACGGACAACCAAGTTAGGAACATACAACTGATTTGAGTAGAGATTTTTAGCCTAACCTGGTCATCTCTCCTGACCAGGCACATAAACCTGCTTAGAGTAGCCGCATTCATCAACAAGTGGTTTCCAAGGTGAGTAAGAATGTGTCTAAGAAGAAGACCCTCCCAACACAGTCAAGAGATCAAAAGCCAATCTGTAACAAGGCCTCACTCGATGCTGGAGTTCTTGAAGCCCTCAGACATTTACCTGTTGGAATCCAAGATTTTACTCCATCATTTCCCAATAGTAGGAACATTAATTCATAAATTCTTCAATAGAAACTTCCTCATGAAGGCTTCCTTCATGACAGTTTGGTCGATCTTGATGTTTCATATTTAGATGAGAGCTACAATAACCCTCTGTGTAGCCAGAAGACCAAGGAGCAAGAGATATCATCTTTTGTTGTAACCCACCATGGTGGTCCTCCCCATGATAAGTAATTTCACTAAGAAAGTACTCTCCACAGTAGTGATTCACATTGCCCGAAAAATACTCCAGTGGACAATGTAGTGACGATAATGCCCTCTTATCTTGATGAACTTGCAATTGCAAAACCAGTCATGTCTGATGGTTCATCTCTAGCATGTGAAATCCTTTCTCAACCAGAGGTTATCCCATGGTGTAGGTCATTCTCTGAACCACCCCTAAGTCATGCATCTTCTAGTTTGATTAGTTATTTCTCTAACAATCTTATTGAATCTGATGAAGCAACAAGGAAACACCAGCTCTGGTCAAATCAGGTAGAAGAATCTTCATTGAATGATAAAGATGAAATGATGAACATGAGAAAACAACTGGTGAATGGTTAAGTGCTTGTCCTGTTTTGGCCTTTAGATTACTCTCAATATAACATCCCAGAGATGTTGAAGGATGATCAAAATTCATAAAATTCGTCTAAACATATTGAAAACTCCTTTTCAGTTAAAAAATAATGTATTATCTTATGATGAATATGAAAATCCTTTTAAGATAATAGAAGGGTTATAACGTCATATTGATTTGGCATATCTATTAGTCTCTCAATATCCGAAGGTTGACAAGCAGCAGAGATCCCTTCAGCGTTCATGCCTTGGTGCACTAAGAATATTACACCAGTTAATTGCCAATGCCCCATCAGGTATTCATGTCAGAGAATGGGGTGTTCATGGATCACTACATTTCACTGTACTCTCCAGTCAGCAAAGCCTGCCGAAAATGGTCTCATGTAATGTTATTGCCCGTGGCCGGCCCCAGTCAATGGGTTTTGTTTGTAATCAAAAGCTTGCTCAAGAACAAGCTTCAACTAGTTCCTCTCAAAATCCAGAATACAGAGAGCAAGTTGTTGAATTACTCCTGCATCAAGAAAAAGATAATATTGAATAGGCCTCTCGTATAGAGCAAGCACATCATCAAGTGACAGAAGTGTCAGAAATCATCCAATAGTCTTTTGAACCGAGTGATAAAAGTGGATATCGATTGATGCATCCAGCTAATTTTTGGTCTAAGGTCCGAAAGATCAGAAGATCTTTTAAGAAAGTCTCAGATATAGCATGTCAAGAGCTACCAAAGATTTCCATATTGGGGACTCTTTTAAACCTACCATTGGAATCAACAAATAGGATTTGAGGAGTTGAGGAAACGCAGTAGGAACAGCCCCATTCCACTGAACTGAGGATTTTTCAAATCATCAATCCCCTCTTCAGTGAAAGTCGATCTTCTCTCAATTGGGGAAGAAGCCATAAGTGGAACGAAGAGCCAAATTATTAGGATATTCTCTCCAAATTACGGTTCTCCAAGAAGTTCCTGAGGGATTGAATCAAAAAAAAAAGGCAATGTCTCATCAGGGACCTGGAAGAAGACAATATCATAGAAATGCCGATAGAAGAAATGTGATGTGTTATACATCAATTAATGTCATTAATGCCATTGTTTCTGATCCTCTAGAACATGAGGCTCATTTATGGGACTCAGATGAAGAGGTTCCAGCTCAGGAAGTTGTATGCACAAAAAAAATTGAAGAAGGTGTACGTACACAAAATCAAAGGATTACCATGAATCTAGGTAATCATTTAAGTAACCCACTTCCCCCTATCCGAAAGGGAGCTAACAAGGGGAAATGAAAGAATCATGTTACATACCCTTCCTCTGGGTAAGTCCAACCGCTCTAACTATAACATATATTTTCACAACCAGAGGAAGAAATGAAGGAGTTGAGGAGGGTGAATGAAGAATTACTTCAAGGTAGTCTTCCTCCTAAGAGAGATGTAGACAATCAGTCAAAGGAATTTGTTGTGGATACTGAGATGGATCAAGAATATCCTCCTTTATCAGTACACCCTCATAGGTCTAATCATACGGGTCAAATGCAACAACACTTGGCGGTGCTACCATCAATTTCATTACCAGCCACCACAACTGTACCAGCTCTAGTTACTGCACCTACCCAAGTCCATGTTCAAACAGATGTTTATCAAAATTTAATAACTAACATTATGTCATTAACATCTCGGTTAGAGACTATGGAAGGGAAGCATGCATAGGATCAACCAGAAAAGAGAGCTTACCCTAAATGGGTAGATTCAATCCTTCCCCCATCAAGTTTTGGTAACCCTGTATTCCCTATTTTCAATGGATCAGGTGATCCTGAATAGAATTTCATGCATTATGTTTCTTGTTATGATCCTATTATGGGAACTCCAGAATAACAAGAAGCATTGAAACTCAGATGCTTCATGAGAACATTGCATGGACCAACTTTTGTTTGGTATACAAGATTGCAATCTTCGTCAATTACCGGGTGGGAAGATCTTCACCAAAAATTCCTTCTTCAGTTCAGCTCAACGTTTCCAAAGACAACAGTTTTTTATCTTAAAAACTGTAATCAAAGGGAGAATGAAAGGGTCTCAAATTTCATTGCTCGCTGGAAGGTATTAACATATTTGCTAAGCTTAGCTCTCCCTCAGGAAGAACTATTGCCAATTTGTGTGGAAAATCTATGTGACGAATTACGCACGCTGTTGATCCCTGTGAAATATACAGGAGGGTTTCGAGACCTTATTTCAATCACTCAACATATTGAAGATTCTATAATAAAGACTAAGGATAAGGCTCGTATAATTCCATCAGCTCCAGGAAGGAGAATGGGTAAAGTAGAGACTAATATAGTTATGCTTAAACAAGCACCTGTACCTGATTCTACTTCAAAACCTTCATCTTCTCGAAGGGATCCACCAGCTGAGTGCCAACAACAAATGCCATTTCTTCAAGACAATCAAAGATAAAAACAATTTGAGGATCTGAAGAGAAAAACATACTCATTCCAAAATGAACAAGTTCTTGGTTACTTCATTTCGGCTCTGGAAAATAATTTCGTTCAGTTTCCTAAGCCCAAAAGGCCAAACAAGGAAGGAGATGAAGACCGTCACAACTATTTCCCCTTTAATCGAATGTTGGGGAATACCATCTAGGATTTTTTTTCTTCAAAGACCTCCTACAAAAGATGGTCGACTCGGGAAACGTCAAATTAAAAGGTTCTTCAGCTCAGGTAGCGTGTGTTACTACTACAGTTCCAGAGGAGGAAGGAGAATGGAAAGAAGTAAAAATCAGAAATGCCCAGAAATATGATGATTGGATGGTCAGAAAAACAATCAACTGAACTCATGCCATTTTGCGAACTCAATTGAAAAAACCAATTGTGCCTTCTTCCATGAATGCTGTAGTAAAACCCGCTTCATCAGAGGGAAAATCCTAAAAGAAACAGCATGGTTCAAAGAAACAAGAATAATCAGAAGAAGATGAGTATGTGTCAATGCCTAAGTTGTCTTTATCTATGGCAGACTTTATTCCATAAACTTCAAATTCATGGGCACCACCCCATCAAAGGACACAACCTAAATAGGATAATCAGGCAGATTCTTCATCGTATGAAGAGTTGATTTTCAGTTCTGTTAATATGATTCAATTAATAGATCGATATGCCAGTTGAAGTTTCGATTTTGATGAGGCCAAATTCCCTATATCAAATAGATGAATCATAGGATGTTCCAGAGGCTTAGGATACATGGGAAGACGTGGATATTTCAGAGGCTACTATTCCAATTCTACCCCTGCTAGAACTATGTATGTGGCAGAAACTCGTGGTAGAGCCCTTCAACGAGCTCAACAATAACAAGCAAGTTCTTCCGCACAAGGCAGACTTAGCCCTAGGACAATTATTCTGGAAGATCAGTTGAAGGTTCCAACTTTTTCCTCTCAGCAATTAAATAGACCTAATATGTCTAATCTTCCAAATCCAGGAGTATTACCAACTCCTATCCCGGTACAAGATGTATCAAATTCCAAAGCATCAACATCCAAGGAACCTCCTAAACCACATGTTCATGTTTGGAAACACAGACCTTTGGATCAAAAGTATGATATATTGAAACACCTGGCCCATGTACCGGCCAAGTTATCAATTCTGGATGCCATGAATTTATCAAAGGATCTTTGGGAGGAACTCATTGAGGCTTTGTCAAGTCCTCAAAAGTTTGAGACTGAAATTGTTGTAGATGAAGTCTTCCATGAAGAGAATAATTCTGTAGAATTCCATGTAGTAATATCTTTTACTAATGAAGATGAAGACGATGTCATTCATGGACATATTTGACCTTTATACTTATCTGGAAAGGTCAATGGTGTAGACATCCGAAGAGTTTTCATTGATAATGGTTCAGGAGTCAACCTCATCCCCATTCGCACACTTCATCGATTAGGCCTCGCAGAATCTGATTTATCTCCTTCTACATTGATGTTACAAGGATATGACAAAAATGAAAAATAACCACAGGGTGAGATTACACTCAAAACTCAGTTTGGAGATCTTGTGTCCAATTCAAATTTCATGGTTGTTGATCAAGCCTCAGCCTTCAACATCTTGATTAGATGACCCTGGCTACATCAGCATGCATCTATCCCTTCATCATACCATCAATGTCTCATGTTTTGATTTGAGGGTCAAGTTGGGACATTATATGGTGATAATGCCCCGTTCTAGACATGTTAATCTCAATACATTGAGGCGGAATTATACCACATGAAGGGAAATGAGGAATCCAAAACAAAAGCGATTACCAAAGTTAATTCTCAGTATGGTTTGGAAAAGATTCCAGTAAACCCATTAGCACATGTGAGTATAGATTATGTGTTGCCTATCAGTAAAATTGATAGGATAGACCCAAATCAAAACACTCTTATGGAAAGATCCATAATGTCAATTATGGAAATCGAGCTAGACAACATGGGAGAAATTATTAATCCACCAAGCAATGATGGAAACTCAAATGGAGATGTCTTCATTTCATCTTCTGAAATCCAGAAAGTCTATACTTCACCAATCAGGCTAGGGAAATTTATAGAAATGTCATGGGTAAATGATGATGTCGATTCTCAATCCATCATCTCCACTTTATTACCCAAAGAAGACCCTTCATCATCAATTGGGTCGGAAATGGATGCTTCTTCTTCAAGATGTGCAAATTTTGACATCTCTTCTGATCATGAAAATTATTCTTCATCATCTACTATGAAAGTGGAAACCGAGGAAATAAAATATTATGAAGAGGAAGAAGAATATCTCAGAGATTCTCCTCCAGCATTTGAAGAGCGTATTTCTACCACTATGGATGAACTCAGAGAAATCAATTTGGATACAAAAGAAGATCCACGCCCCACTTTAATCAGTGCAGCCATGACTCTTGAAGATCAAGAGATGTATATTTCTTTTTAAAAGAAAAATCATGATACATTGGCTTGGAACTATACAGAGATGCCAGGTCTTGATCCTGATGTTGCCACTCATCAATTGGGTTTTCCAGAAGAACATCGAGGATTGAAACAAGTGGCTAGAAGAACACACCAAACATATGCTTCCAAAATTGAGGTTGAAGTGGATAAGCTCATCAAATCTAACTTCCTCAGAGAAGTTCAATATCCCAAGTGGTTGGATAATATTGTCCCAGTGAAAAATAAGAATTGAAAAATTAGAGTTTGCAGTGATTTAAGAGATCTTAATTTACATTGTCTTAAGGATGATTTTCCAGTTCCGATTACAAAACTCCTGATTAATGCCAAAGCTGGCTATGAAGCACTTTCCTTCATGGATGGATATTCCGGATATAATCAAATCCAAATGGATCTAGAAGATGAGGAATCTATAGCCTTAAAAGCCCCTCAGGGTGTGTTTTTCTATCAGGTAATGCCCTTTGGCTTAAATAATTTAGGCACAACATATCAGTGTGCCATGCATTGTATCTTCAAACCCTTTTTAGGGAAGTTTTATGAATGTTATGTGGAAGATTTAGTGGTAAAATCCAAACAACTTTCTAATCACCTGGCTGTTTTGGAAGTCATATTCTTCAAGATTCGACAACATAATTAAGAGTTAAACCCCTTAAAATTTTCTTTTCGGGTAACCTCAGGAAAATTTCTCAACTTTGTTGTATGCCGTCACAGTATTGAAGTCGATCCTGAGAAGACCAAGTCAATCCTTGTTATGTCACCTCCTCGAAATTTAAAATAATTGAGAGTACTTAAAGGACACTTAGACTATATTCGGCGTTTCATCACCAATTTTGAAGGCAAGAGTTTACCCTTAACCAAATTGATGAAGAAGGGAGTCACTTACCAGTGGAGTGAAGAATGTCAAGAAGAATTCGATATTCCCAAGAAGTATCTCTTGAGTCCACTGGTGTAAATGCAATATGTTGAAGGAAGACCACTTATCCCCTATGTGACAGATCTAAAGCGATCATTGGGTGCCTTTTTTGCTCCAAAGAATGATGCTGGGAATGAAAACAACCTATACTATCTCAGTCGGACTATGCTTGAAGCTGAAACCCAATACTCAAATATTGAGAATTGCTGCATTGCATTAATCTTTGAAATTCAAAATTCGAGACACTACCTGCAAAATCACAATGTCCAATTGGTATCACGCAATAACCCACACAAATTCATCCTTAGTCGTCCAATGCTTACAGGACATCTGGCAAGGTGGGAAGTTATCTTGCAGCAATTTGATATTCAATATGTGTCTCAAAAGGCAATAAAGGTCCAAGCCCTAGCTGATTTCTTTGATGAACACCCTTCCGTGAAAGACACATATTCAGATATTGAATTCCTTGATGAGGAAGTTTTCTCTATTCATGAAAGCCTTCAAACATGAGAAATGTACTTTGATGGTGCTTCTAGAGGTCCAATAGGTAGGAAAATAGAAAACCCTAAATTCAACAAAGTTGGCTTAGGGATTGTACTCATTTATCCAGAAAAGAAGTGTTACCTTATTCCTTCTTATTGTGTGAAGGTGGTACAAATAATGAAGCGGAAAACCAATCTCTCATTGCAGGATTGGAGTTGGCACTTCAAGAAGAAGTGAATCACTTAAAGGTGAAAGGTGATTCAGACTTGGTAATCAAATAAGTCAATGGGGATTATGAAATAATAAAAGACGAACTAATACCATTGTATGGTTACATCAGAGAGTTAATGGAGGAGTTTCCTTTGGAATCGACATTTTCTTATGTCCCAAGATCACAAAATGCCCAAGATGATGCACTGGCTAATATAGCCACAGCTCTAGCATATCCAAATTGAGACAAGACAACCATCAGTGTTGCCCACTGTCATACAATTTCACATTCTGTTTGAGCTATAACAGAGGAAATCAATAAAATTAGTCCCATCTATGAACAATTTGGTCATACTACAGGATGGATGACACCTATCAGGGAATACATTCAAAATGGAACACTTCCACCTGATAGAGCCAGGAAAGAACAAATCCGGCGACTTGTGGTCAACTTTACTGTTTATGATGGCCCAGATCACCTAGAGAAAATTCTCTACAAGAGTGGTTTTGATGGAGTTCTATTCAGATGCATTGATGGTGAAGAGACAATGTCTGTTATGAAAGAAGTTCATGTAGGAGTCTGTGGTGCCCACCGCTCTGGACATAGACTATCTGATCAGATTCGAAGGCTTGGATACTGTTGGCATTCAATGATACAATATTGTGTTGATTTCACAAAGTTTCATTCATTCAAAGTACATTCCAACATCATTCATCAACCTATATATTTTCTTCATATAGATAAATACTTGTGGCAATTTTCCACCTGGGGAATGGATGTAGTGGGACCTTACCCTTCAACTACGGCCAAGCAGCTTAAGTTTATTCTTACTGCTACTGACTTCTTTTCCAATTGGGAAGTGGAAATACCTCTCAAAGAAGTGAGTTCTAAAATCATTGTTAGCTTCATCAAGTCTAACATCATTACTATATTTGGTGTCCCTCATACCATATTGATGGACAATTGCACCAACTTCTGTTCATCCAAGGTGAAGAAGTTGTATCAAGAATACAACATCAAATCCAATCATTCATCTCGGTATCATGCAACAACCAATGGACAGATAGAAGATTTCAACAAGACTCTGTCAAATATACTATAAAAGATGGTGGATAAAGATAAGAAGTCATAGCCTGATAAACTCTTTCATGCTTTATGGGCTTATCAGACCACCACCCGCACTGCAATGAGGTAAACTCCATATTCACTAGTATATGGAACAGAACTAGTATTGCCAATTAAAGTTCAATTACCCTCACTCAGGGTAGCCATTTGTGATCAATCATCTACAGATGAACAATATCAAAAGCGATTGAATGAATTGGAACAGTTAGCTGAGAAAAGATTGTGCACTCTGCACCACTTGGAAGTCTATCAGAATCGAATAGCACATGCTTTTAACAAAAAAAATTTCTTCGTTCATTTGTTCAGAGAGAATTGGTATTAGTTCTCAGAACTCCAATGATACTAGGAAAGAAACCTCCCAAGCTTGAACCAAAATGGGAAGGACCTTATTCAATACATAAGGTCTATTCCAATAGAGCTTATTATTTAATCTCAATGGATAGAGGACTCATCACTACTCCAACCAATTCCAGATTTCTGAAGAAGTATTTTGTATAAACACAAAATATATTCACCATCATCCAACAAGATGTTAAATAGTTTCCCCTTCATCATCCTTGCTATATGAAATTAAACTATATAGCAACGGTCCATGCATACGACCTTAAACTGTTTGTATTTATTTCGTCCAACATGACGTTAAACTGTAACGTCCTAGCTACATAATGCTAAACTGTATAGAAGTCCCTTACATCCATCATGATATTAAACTGCATAACCAACGGTCCATGCATATGGTCTTAAACTATTGGAACTTATGTCCAACATGACGCTAAACTGTATCATCCCTTTTTCGTCCAACATGACGTTAAACTGTGAAAAAGTCCCTAATACATCCAACATGACGTTAAGTGGTGTACTCTTTTGTCCTCACTGCATGATATTAAACTGCACATTACCCCTTTCATCCAACATAACATTAAACTATATTTTCCCCATCATCCTAGCTACATAATGCTAAACTGTACAAAATTACTTTAATATGTCTTACATGACATTAAACTGTACTTTGTCCCTGCTACATGACATTAAACTGTGTAGCACCAATAGTCCTAACTACAAGACATTAAACTGCATAGTCCCTTCATATGTCCTACATGACATTAAACTGTTCACCATTAAGGTTATTGTTACCTCTTGTTTCTCACACAGAGTATGAATCACATGAGCATAGAGAAAATTTCAACCATAACACCCTCTTTGTGTCGCTAACCACGTGTATGTCCCAACATCATTTTTTAAGTCATTTTCCCCAAGAACAACATGATCATTAATTCATTATTTAATTGAACTACGTGGACTTTGATCCTTGCCTTCTAGGCAGGGTATGTAGGCAACCTCCTGAGGTTCAAGACCAAAGCCAATATCTTCACATTAGTTCACCTCCATCTCATACAATGATGATTTGTGAAACCGTCCCCAGAATCAATATCTTTATATTGGTTCACTTTCATCCTTGCTATATGAAGTTAAACTCTACAACACTTTTTGTTATGTATGACAATAAACTACAATATTCTTTTATACCCTCACCTGAGAGGGAATAATTATTTACATTTATTTTTCAATCATGTTTCATTCCAAAGACTACGTGCATACATGGAAATGCCCAAACCTTTTATCTTGGGTTAAATCATCATTGCACTAAAGTCCCCTTTCACTCCTCACATGTATGAACCAAATTTGTACAGAGGGTTGTTCTAGAACTACGTGGGATTGATTCCCATCCTTAAGGGATATGTAGGAACGTTTGAGTGTCCCTCAAATCCATCCCCAAGTCTTTTGGCCTTAACCCCAAAATTCCACTTTCAGTCCCCTGGCTGAAAAGTCCCCATGAAAACACACACTGTGTATTTCTTATAATGGTCCAATATCTATGAACCTAAACTACGATCTCTTATATTTTCATCCCGTACGACGTTAAACTATAGTTTAAGAACTACATATAGCTTCATTTCCATCATTATGGAATATGTAGTGATGTCCAACATTTCAATTTTAGATCCACCCACAACATGATTATGGTCATCATTGATCCCTGTATATCTGCATACATTGGACAATACCCATCATTACGTGTCATAATCCCAATCTTGAATACTTCTAGATCTTCATAACCCTTATCTTGACTTTTGGTCAAAAATTTTTTAATTTCTGAGAATTCTTTTGCTTTACCATGCAGCACGTTCCCTTAGGTGGCCTTGTATAAATAGTCTACAAAATAGATGTGTCCGCCAAAAGATGCTATTATTTGACTATGTAGCCAATTCCCTTAGGCGGCCCTGCATAATTCATCCCCCTAATGGGTTTTTCATATACTGGTAACTTCATTCCTAGGAAGAAATACTCTTTTGTCCTTATTGGTCTTATCAAAAAATATGTAAAGATCCGCAAAAAATAGTTATCCTTAAAAAATTTATTACATGTTCTTTTACATGATCTGAAATCATCAAGTATAATGTTTATATTTTCCTTCCCTACATTTGGGCCAGACCTTCATAGGAGTAACATTCATCCAATTCTTAGACAAACTTATTTGGAAAAATCTTCTTTATATTCAAGTACCTCTCTCCATATAGAAAACTCTATACTTTGGAAATGTTGAATCCCCATAAACTTTCACTGTATTCTTAGCAGTAGAAAAGTAAATTTCTGAGAGTTTTCTTCCAGATTATGCAGCATGTTCCCCTAGGCGGCCATGCATAAGTAGTCTATATAATGGACATGTTAGCCAAAAGATGCTATTTATTTGACTATGCAGCCAATGCCCTTAGGTGGCCCTACATAATTCAACCCCCTAACGGGTTTTTTAAATAATGGTAACATCATTCTTGGGAACTAATTATTCTAATGCCTTTTTAGATCTTTTTCATATCATTCCTCATATTCAAATTTTCTTAAGTCTTAGTTTACATATTTTCCCTCATACTTGAGTGTGGTAAAATATTTTCAGATAAGTTGTCAAGGAATTGATTCAATTATAGTTCATTCGGTCAAAGCTATTTCTCCCTTAAACATTTGCCTCTTTATGTCCGATGTGCATGCCATTAATCTACCCACAAAAGACAAAGGAACTCTAAATAAAAGTCAATTTCCAGATCACTAAGCATACATTTTGTATGATTTAGGTAATATTGAGCAATTAAAAGATTCAAAGTTTGTAGGGTTATTTATAATAATCCTATTGAAAATAAAACTATGCTTGATGGTCCCATTGGCTTAGGTAAAATTTAAAGCAGATAGTAGGAAAATATGTGAAAAAGTGATTGAAGATGAAAGAAATATTTCCATTTGATGCACAATAATTAGAAGGACATCAAAAAATAGGAGACTCTTCTCTTTTCCAGGAAATTACAAGAGGCTGTCAACATAAGTATTCTCTTGATGAACAACATCCTGAGATTCATCAGCCGCTACTTGAAGCTCATGAACCTGACTAAATTCACTCTTTTCAGCCTGATGGAGTGATTTCTTGGCATCCATGATGGCCTTCATACCATTCATTTGAGCTCCCTCTAGTGAATTATTGAGTTGGTCATGTTCCCCAGTAATAGCGTCTAACTGTTGCTGAAGGTGGATCTGCTGGATGACTTTATGTTTGATATTATGCTTCAGCTCCTTCATTTTGGTAGCATAGTCAGCCTCAGCTCGGGATACTATAGCCTCAAATTGACTGATGTTGGATGACAGCTTCACCCTGGTCAGATCTTCATGACACTTTTCTCTTGTTCCCCTCTTAAAATATCCTGTTTCACCTTAGCATGTATCTTTTCATATCCAAAACCACGAAGTCCTTGCATGATGAACAAGGATGAAAATCGAGGGATCTTCGATGATAGCTCTTCTAAAGGAACCTCAGATATGATTTTCCATATGTTGTCCCACGCCTCGTGTCGTGAAATGTTGAGAGCCTTAATTACCTCTGGGTTTGATTCCACATCATCATCATAGGGGGCATGTAATCTGGGATTAATACACTTAGAGAAGTGCCCTGTTCTGCTCCTTCCTCCCTGACCTGAGCTTCATCACGTTCAATTCCCATTGGGGCAGAGGTAGAGGCATCACCTCTATATCTAGCCACTGCAATTGATGGCCCTATATAATGAATTGAATTATTTGGTTAGTTTCAAAGGATAACAAAAGAATCGACTGTCTTACAAATTATGTACAATCACAAATATTGTTATTCCATACCAAATGGTTGATCAGAAACTTGAGAAGGCTCTTCCCTATATTTCCTAGCTTCGATAGGATTTTTAGGATGAGTTTGAGGAAGCTCCACTGGGTTCATCTCCACTTGGGCTAATGTCTCTACAACAATAGGGTTCTCTGTACCCCATTCAGGAATGGGTTGTTCAACAGCTTGCTCAGACAAAACCGCTCATTTGATCCAATCATGATTAGGCATGTAATAAGAAGTTATTCTTAATAGGACGAAGGAGAACACTCACATCCATAATATTCTAAATTACATGGAAATTTAAAATGATTTATAAAATCATCGAAAGATGTGCCATGTTCCATCATTTCATCTAATTTCATCTCAGAATACTATTTAGTCACACCAGTGGGAGCATTTGATGTGTCTTTTTGGCGAGCTTCATCATGTAGTCCCAAACCCTAGACATGATCTTCAGTTAAAATGGTGGTGTCGATTGCAATGGAAGCCAAGAGCTCTAATGCAGGGGTTGAACCTAAAATATCATAGAATGGAAGTCAGTAGATGTTTCATTAAAAATTTTATGGAGCATTGTTAAGTTAACAGAAGCGGGTTCTTCTATTCTCACAACAGCAGCAGGAGGTATACTGGGAATAGATGCTGACTCTTCTCCATGAGTAGGAAAGTCATCCTGAATTTTTAATTGTTCCATAGCACCCTCTGCTGTCCTCAGAGGAGGATCAGTCTTTTCCGTCAGAAGGGAAATTGAAGAATCCCCCAACAATCCTCAGAAATAAAAGAAAACGTTTCATGTGTATAGATTCATGGTTATCCGATGGACTGACAACTACTGATAGAGAATTTAGCGATGGACTTCCTCATTCATCGCCTTTTTTCCTTTTGGATTTTTAGGAGTATCAGCAGTCTCCCTTATTGGCACCTGAATTGGTGAATGGAAGGCCATGTCCAACTCCTCTTTCATGGCCTGCTGGTCTAGAGATACCTCGGCCAATTTGCGAGGAGACTCATCAGCAGCCCCAATGGTAGTACCACCAGGGCTGCACTATGGTGAAGGAACCTCAACTATTCCTTTCTTTGTGAGATGCATGGTGAAGAAAATAATTTCCCTGAGTAACAATGCTTCGAATGAAATATAGTTGCGAATAAGATAAGGAAAGAAAACATACATCTTCAGGGGCCTCATAATCGTGCCACTCCTTATCAGTCCCCTCAGCAGTGCCACGATTCATCAATTCCTTCACCCGCTTGGTGATAGGAATTAAATCTTCAGTGTCCTATATGATAATTTCTAGCTCTCTGATGTAAGTCCGCACTGCATTAGGGTTTTCCTCGTATTGGAAATCTGTAAAATCCATGATATTCGCTATTTAGGGAGTTGTAGACCCTCACCCAAATCCAGCCAGGTAGTCTCAGTACCACAATATAGACTCTTCCATTTCTGGACAGCCTCTGGTGGTATATATTTAGTGCGTGTACTAGAAGGCTGCGAGGAATGTCCTACAATTTTCGACATCAATTTCTTCCTAGCTCCTACACCTATTGACAGAGAATAAGAAAATAAGACATATTTCTTTATAAAGTGATGGTGATTAAATTACCACAATGATGTAACTCACTAGGCGTTGATGGAGTAGGTCTTTTTATGCTAACCGGAGGATTATATCGAGCATGAGGCCGCTTTTCCACTTGTTGTGCATCATCATCCCCATCATGGGAATCCGGTGAATCAGTCCTAGAGGAGGAATCTGGCGAATCAGCTTCAGGTGGGGAAGCATCACCTTCATGAGGAAGGGTTCCTTTCTCTACAGTCCTCTTGCTTTTCCCCACCTGATAAACTGGGTGATTCGGCACCCCTTTAGGGTATGATGATATCCAGTGCTCGGCATACCATTTGGTCATGTTATGTGCCACTTTTTCAACTGGTAGATCAAATACTGCCCCAGTATTCACCCTTGATGTTAGCAGCCACAGTTACCGAGAAACCATCAGATGTTGCTCTAACCTAACATGTACTGGGGGAGATACATCAATCTGTTGTTGACACTTGAATTGACGTGAAAATATATATGGATCATAGACCTCACATATAATTTCTCTGTCAATCCTAGAAACTAGAACACCATCACTTCAAGATAGCATGTATGCCCTCAAATCCAAGTGGGCTGTTCCATCATCAAAAAACCACCTGATTGGAGAATTTCCATAGGGAAAGAAGCTGAATTCCTTAAACACGCTCAGCCTCACTTTCATGTCATATGCATTAAGATCTAATTGAGCAACTCCATAGAATGCTTGCACTAACAGCCTGAAAGAACTTCTAGGAATTTGTAATCCATTCTATACACTATAAGTTTTGAAGTGTGTTGTGATCCATCCCCATAAAACTTGGAATGGTCCCACTATTATTAAATGAAATTTACCCATGAATACATGAAGTAAACTCCAGTGAATCTTTTCTAAAATGGGAGTATCCAACCCAAAAATTTTTCCTTCAGCCAACTTTTCCACAATAACGAAGGTCCCTAGCCTAATGCCTCCCTTAGAATCCATGACTGGCAAGAGATAAATGAGGAGCCACAAAGCCAAGAAGCCCTCTAGACGAGTCTTCCTCAGGATCCTTTGATTCACGTCATATCCCCACTTCTCAAACTCTTCTGCTTCTTGAGATGGCCAGAATTTTCCAGGAGCACCCCTCTTCTCAGGTTTTGGGTAGGTAGTAGGATGAAATGGCCTCTTATCCTTGGATTTATTTTTCATGGATCCTTTTTGCTTCAGCTCCTTCTCCTTTGGCTCCTTCTCCTTTGGCTCCTTATCTTTCTTCTCAATAAGAAATATATTCATCCACTCCTCTGGATGAATATCCTTTCTAGAATGAGTTAAGGAGGACTCTAAACTCTTGAGCCTGTGGAAAATTTTAAATAATTCCCAAGCCAAAGTAGGAGTCTTCTCTAAATCATTCCAAGTCACCTTTGGAGGAATGAATTCATCATACATATCACCCAAAATTGGATCCCTTGAGATCCTGTGGACATCCCACAGACTGATGCCTACTTCTCCATGAGTCAGATGGAAAGAATTGGTTTTTGGACTGTAGTGGCTAAGTATCTTCTGAACTAAGTAATCATGTCTATATACTTATGTTTTCCCATCCTAGACAGCTGAGTATATCACCACTCCTTTCATATCATTGACAAACTCTGCACAGGTTTGTCGTACCTAGTATGCCCACATCCAAGTTGGCTTCACACCTCCCCCAGGATGGAAGTCCCAACTTTTCTTCCAGCCTTTGGATTGATACATCTGAGCATTTTGTAAGATTTAAGGATGACAATGTGGTTGCAACTCAGGCTTATAAAGTTTCATATCTAGAATAAAAGGGCTATGATGCATCATGTGGGCCTTCTCCACTGTTCCGACATTTATAAATCCTCCTCCACATGAGATATTTGCTGAAGCAAAGTTGGTGTAACTCTGAAACCATGAAAATGGGAGATAGTTCTTTGCTTTTTGAATTGTGACTTCTCACATATTACCACGACCATACAAAGGAAGATATGTGATTTGTGGGAAATCAATGTGATATTTATTCAAATACTTAGCAAAATAAGGAAGAGTTCTATCACAGATGGTATAATAATCGTGGCCAATGATATCCATCATTTCATCATTTATTTTTCTTGACAGTTCATTATCCATTCTAATTATTCTTGGAGCCATTGAATCTCCACAAAATTTGAATAAATTAACTCTTAAATGGGTTTATTTTTCATAAATTTTGTGAAGGAATTCAGAAAAATGTCAATGGAATGAAGGCACACAAGTCTAAACATGGCACACAAGTATGGATGTGTCATGAAAATGTTAATATGCCGCAAAAGTTTTTGGCACGTATGTATAACCGTGCAAGTCCAAATACCTTGACAGCAGTGCAGTAATGAAGAAATAGTGGAAAAACGAGCAACTTGCGTAGTGAAGGTGACCTGCGCGGCGAGAGCTCAAAAATTCAGAAATTAGGTGCTGTGCATGACAAATGATCACATATTTATAGGCCAGGCTACCCACCTACACACATATAGCCAATGCGCTCCATCCAACGTGCTCCAGCCCTGCGCGACTCGCACCTACGTGATGACAGTTTCACGGTGAACACCTACACGCCTCTTTCCCTTTGATTTTATTATTTTCCTTAGAGTCACATCCTTATTATTTCAGATCCAACTCTGAGGGGGGATTTTGTTGATGCTCCTTTTCATCACATTGTTTAAAGGAATGGAAAGGGAAATGAATTAGCACTAAATGATTCATCCTTTGAAGAAAACATCACAAATCGACAAAGGCATGAACAAGGCTTCAATTGCACATGCACCGTGCAAGTTCCCTTACTGCCATGCAAGTACACTTCCGCGCCACCTAATGGTAACGCAAGTGACTTGCATGCCCTATTTGATAAACACCCAGGGTATTCAGAAGCCTATAAATTGACCCTGTGTGCCCCCCATTTCAGCAGGTAATTTTTTACAGAATTTAGATACAGAGCTCTTAACACCCATGTCTCTTCTTCAAGTCTTCTGAACACTTCTAAGGTAATTAATTACCTAGAATGGAAGGTCTAAACAAGAGGAATAGGGTTTAAGTGTTGGAATTCACTAACACGTGTGTGCCTAAATGTTTTTCCCTTAAGGGTAATAAATAAACTTACGTACCTCCTTACCTATTCATTGAAACTTGTGCACCACTCTTCTGGAAGTACCTCAGTATGATTCCAAAGGGTTTGGTCAAGTATCGCCCAAGTATTACTCTACTGGGAAAGGATCATGAAAGTACCCATGCACCGCGCATGTATACCTGTGTCGCCAATACTTGTGCACCCACGCAGTACCTGCATGCCTACTAGGACTTGCGTACCCTTCTACTTTTGGGTTCCCTTCCTGCCCATTTCACCTCTCTTATGCCATTACACCTCTCCTATTCAAGATTCAGTCTTCATGACACTCTTCAAAGCCATTTATGGCATGTTTTCATGGTTGAATTCTTTATCTGAATGGAGCTCCATGGAACATCTCTCAAAACATAGTGATTTTCACATCTTTATGTCACTAAGGTTAGAGAGTTCATTCATTCAACCTCATCCTTTAAGATGAGAGAATCCTTAACCTGGGCCTCTTTTTCAGGAGTAATCCCCAGTCCAAATCCTTATTAATTTGGTCATATTTTTTTGGAGTAATCCCCAAGTCCTCTTTAATTTGGGCTTTCTTTTCAGGTGTAATACCCAAGTCCCCTAACATGGGACTCCTTTTCATGAATAATCCCCAGTCATAATTCCCCAAATATGGGAATCCTCCTCAGGAGTAAGAGAAAAACCTTAATTCCTTTAACTTGGGTTTGCTTTTCAGGAGTAAGCCCCAAGTCCCTCAATTTTCAAATCCCTTTAACCTGGGACTCCTCCTTAGGAATAAGCTCCAATCTTAATTCCTCTTAACCAGTCATAATTTCTTTTGATCTGGGCTTCCTTCTCAGGAGTAAAACCCAATCATAAGTCCCCTCCTAACATGGGAAGCTTCTTTAGGAGTAAGCCCCAAGATTAGAGTATCCAAATCTCCATGAAGCACATATACCTTTATGGACCATGTTCATGTATTTTTCCCTAAAGTAAATCTTAATCCTCATCTAGTTGGGTAGTCATACATACATAATCCCCACATCATTGCATGGACGAATTATCTGGTTTCACTGATACCTATTTTTTCTCACACCAAGCATGACTCACATGAGCTTAGAGTGTAAAAGTAATCATGAAATATTTCTTTGATCCATCAATCATGCATAAAAAATCATACTCCCTTACTTGAACTATGTGGGTTTTGATTCCTTTTCCAAAACAAAGGATACGTAGGTAGCCCATCAGCAGGTACACTCCCAACTCTGAAATAATACATGTCCTCCTGAATGACAATAAAATTCACGTTCCCCACTGAGTAGCTTTAAATCCAGTATGGTCATCATAATGACCAATAGACTTTTATGTATTTATGGATACCATAAACTAAGAATCTCTAACAAATACAGATGAATCTCTTTCAATGAATAACCTCAAATACATATAAAAGATTCTCTAAATTTCCTTCATATGAATCATTGATTGTCCAATTTAATAGAAAGCCCATTTTATACCTGGTAATGTAATAAGTATTCACGAACGTAACGTAAATCTATAAATAAAGTCCTGGAATAGACAATAATTCCCCTAAAAAAGGTGTGATGAGTCCGACCTCCCATCCTCTCAACCAATGCAAATTCTTAAGCCTCATCAGTCCACAACTAATGAGCACCTACCTTTGGAAATTAGGTCCAAATGGATATGGAATCATTGGATGTTTCTGGTTCTATGAACAAACCCATTAAAAACTGATTGGAATGTTTGAACCTTCAATCAACAAGGTCATCCCCAATTCTAGAGGAAACATTAGCAAGGAGGAAATTGTCTAATGTGCCCTCAAGGTCGAAATGGAAATCGGAGAATCTTAGGGGTATCATGGGGATACAAAGTGTAAGGTGGACTTCAATTCTAGTGGTGATATGGATAAATATAACAGTGATATTAAAATCAGGTACCACACTTTCCCAAGGTTTGGAACGAAGCTCCTTAAAAATTACCCGAAGGGGATGAGGAAATGCTTTAGATGTGGAAGAGATGGGCACCAGGCTATTAACTGTCGACAAGAAAAACCTGCGACTGTGACAGAAGAGAGGAATGATCCACTCGACCTTTAATGTGTTGTTCTATGATTCAACTGCAAAGAATCGGGGCACTTTTAAAACCAGTTCCATAAGACAGGGGTGTTTGGAGGCAACCAATAACCTCCATGATAGCAAGGGAGAGCTTTTACCATCACTACCATAGAAGTGAACCCCAACAATAAAGTGATGACATGTACACTAGGTATTAATTAAAGAATAGCGAACATACTTTTTGATTTAGGTTCAATGCATTCTTTTATATCACAAAATTCTAGTAAAACAATCCTAACACCACCACAAATCATGGATGTAATGATTTAGGTGAGTAGAAAATGGGGAAATCATTGCATCCGATGAATATAACTCCTCTATATTATAATCAGTGGATTGAACATCTCAGTAAAACTCATCATACTCCCTCTAGTGTAATTTGATGAAATTCTTGGCATGGATTGGATTTACTTATATAGAGCCAACAAAAATGTCCATGAGTTGGAAATAACTCTCCATGTGGACAAATTACCTCCAACTCTATACATGTGAAAGGAGGAAGATGAATCTTCTTTAGCTCCATCATCTTGAGCATGGATATTAAATCCCTATAAGCACACATATCTAGATCATATGATTGATTCTAAGGAGGGAACCTTCCTTGAAAACCTGCCTATTTTGAGGGAATTCTATGAAGTGTTTCCCGAAGAGATGTTTAGTTATCAATTGATCTTATACCTGGGACTTTTCCAACATCCAATACTCTATATAGAATGCCTATTGTGGAGCTTGTGGAGATGAAAAAACAACTACATGATAAAATGAATAAAGGGTTTATATTCCCAAGTGATTCACCATGGGGTTCACCAGTACTCTTCATCAAGAAGAAGGATGGGTCAATGCGCCTTTACATTGATTAACGCGAGATTAACAAAATCACGATAAGGAACACATATCCTCTCCCATGAAATTATGAATTGTTCGACCAGCTATGTGGAGAACAATACTTCACCAAGGTGGTTTTTTGTTCAGGATATTATCATGTAAGGGTGAAGAAGGAATATACCCTCAAGACTTATTTTCGTACAAGATATGGGATCTATGAATTCATAGTAATTCCTTTCAAACTCACTAATGCTCCAAAAATATTCATGGACATTATAAATATAGTCTTTAGATATTACCTCGACAAATATTTGGTAGTATTTATACATGATATTATAATATACTCCAAAACCAAGAAGGATAATGATGAGTATCTAAGAATTATACTGGAGGCCTTGAGGAAGGAGAAGCTCTATGAAAAGTATAGAAAGTGTGAGTTCTGGTTTAAGGAGGTCTCATTCTTAGGCCATATCATCACAAGCAATGGGATATCTATGGATCCCTCTATGAAAGCTTCCATTGAGGGATGGATGAGGCCAACATAAGTAACAAATATATGTAGCTTATTGGAGTTATCTGGATATTATCAATGATTTGTGAGAAATTTTTCAAAATTGTCCAACCCTCTTAACCAGATAACACCGAAGGTATTAAAGTTAATTTGGAGTGATGAATGTGAATAAACCTTCAAAGAGTTGAATATGAGGCTTATCAATGCGCTCGTTATAACTTTACCCATAAGTGGAGAACTTTTTTTGGTATCTAGTGATGCTTCAAAGAGGACATGTGCTATGTGTTGATGAAAAATGACAGTCATTGATTATGATTCAAGGAAATTGAATGTTAATGAGAAGAATTATCCAACAAAAGATCTGGAGTTGTCTATGGTAATATTCACTTAAAAAATTTGGTGTCATTATCTCTGTGGGGAGAATTGTGAAATATTTACAGACCACAAAAGCCTCAAGTATATATTTACTCATAAAGTGTTGAACATTTTCCAATTAAGATGGTTAGAGGCGATCAAAGTCTATGACTGCCCAATCCATTACCACCATGGGAAAGAGAACAAGGTGGAAGATGCTCTCAGTAGAAAGGACCAAGAGATTATATCCTTGATGAGAATTGAGAAGGATATAGTCTTCTTAGATTTGATGAAGATGGTCATGGGGATCATAAAAAAGGGAACATCATCAATCCTTTCACAAATTATTCCTCAACTGTCTCTTTTATAAAATTTAAAGGATGATCCAATGGATGATGTGAGAATTGAAAAGAAAGTAGAAGCTATCAGAAAAGAGAAATCCTTGGATTTCAATGTTAATAAAGATAGAATTGTGTGATTTGTGAAAATACCATGTGTTACATCAAGTCCAGAGTAGATAAATGAACATTTGGATGATGCACATAGTTCAAATTTATCTATCCTCCCAGGAAACACAAAGATGTATCGAAATATCTGAGAGTATTATTTGGTTGGATAAATGAAGAAGGAGATCACTGAGTATACATCAAAGTGCCGGGTGTGTCAGCAAGTGAAGGAAGAGAGGTAGATTTATATGTGGATGATGCAACCATTGCTGATATGAGCATAGAAATTGGAGAACATCACTATAGACATTTTCAGCAGACTTCCGAAAACATCCAAAGGAAAAAATGCAATATGGGTTATTATGGATCGTCTTACAAAGTCTACACACTTCATTGCAATTCGGGACGAATTCAAATTGAATCAAATGGAAGGGATATATATCAGGGAAGTGTTAATGCTATATGGAGTAACACTATTTATTGTATCTGATCAAGATCCATGATTCACCTCTATGTTTTAGAAGATTCACCAAAATGCTCTGGATACTGAACTGAACTTCAGTGTGGCCTACCATCCACAAATTGATGGCCAATCTGAGCGAACAATTTTGACACTGGAAGACATGTTAAGATAATTTTCAATGGAATTTAAAGGAGGATGGGATCAATATCTTCATCTGGTTGAATTATCCTATAATAATTGTTTCCACTCGAGCATCCGAATGGAACCATATGAATATTTGAATAAGAAGAGGTGCAGAAAATTGGCATGTTAGGATGAATTCGGTGAGCATAAGCTGTTAAGAGCATAAATGGTCAATGAAATAGTTGAGAAGGTGAAAACCATTTCGTAGCAAGTCAAGGAATCACAGAGTCAGCAGAAGAGTTATCCTGGTAACCATTGATGAGACCTTGAGTTTAATGTTGGAGACATGGTATTCCTATGAATATCTCCCTAGAAGATGTTCATGATGTTTTTAAAGAAAGGGAAGTGAAGTCCTAGGTACATCGACCCCTTTGAGATTCCTGATCGTGTCGGGGTTGTGGCCTATTGACTAGCACTCACACATACCATGGCCAAAGTACATGATGTCTTTCCTATATCCCTATTAAAGAAGTGCATACCAGACCCTTCACATGTACTTTTTTCCGAGGTAGTACAATTAGAGGATGATATTTCTTATGAGGAGCAACCAGTGAAGATCTTAGATCATAGATAAAAAGTCTTATGAAATAATACAATGCCCCTTTTGAAGGTGTTGTGGTGAAACCACGAGTTTTAAGAAGCAATGAGGGAATAAGGTGAAGTAATGAAGCAGAGTTACCTTCATCATTTTTGTGTGGGATTAGGAAATTGCAACGGTGAAATTTTTTAAGGGGGGAATATTGTAACGACCCGATCTTTTATTAATGAAAATTCCTCTTGAAATAATTAAATGTATTATTATAGTTATATAAAATGTGAACTTCATTGGTTTTATATTTTTGGATTTTAAAGTACTGTTAAGAATTTTATAGTTGCTAATATATCTTCTTGAACATTGATCACATTATTAGTATAAATATAGGGATTTAACCAATCCAATTTACTCAAACAAATGAAGAGATGACCTCATCTAGTATAGTAGCCCCATATGAAGCCCATTTTCCGAAGCTCTGAAAGGAGGTGGTTTCATTGGTCTTCCCTCTAGACCAAACCCAATCCGAGCTTCAACACGTTAAGCTTGAGCGGAACTGACTATAGGGGAAGTGGAAGTTAATAGAGATTACCACACGAGAGATGTTATCTAAGCACCCCTAAGAGTCTATCACCATCACAAACCTTACCCATCCGTATTTTGTGGGTGTTATAAGGGGTTATGTGACAAGATCCTAGTACTATGACTATTTACATTATTTTTTATAAAGAATGTGCCTTCATTTTAATATTTTTACATTCAAAATAGTTTTTAAAACACAAGTAGTATTTTTAGTTAATATTCATCTAAGAAATATATTTTCATGAATTAATGTATTTTTTAATTAAATAATATTTTAATGAATTATTATTATTATTTTTAAATTAATTTTAATTATATATAATTTAATGTATAATTTTATGAATACAATTGTAATTTTTATTAATGTTTGGAAGCTGTTTTTGTCAAAGCCCATGAATTTTCGGTAAATATCAGTTTTATTAGAAGTAAAAATTCATGTATTTATTAAATTATTTAGATAAAATGAATATTATTTTTGTAATCGTGAAATTGATATTATTCAATGGTGAATTTTTCATAATTTTTTGAGATAGTCAAATTTTTGGCTAAACATTATATTCTATTTAAATATATAATGTGTTTTATGAAATCATAATGACCCAATAGTGATGTAATTAAATAATATAAACAATATTTTCAGACAATATATGTTTTACCATTAAAATAATTTTATTTTTTTGTTTTTTTGATTTATTTTACAAAGCATTAGTGGACCCTTCATGTCTTATAATACATTTTATATTTTTAAATTGTTTTCCTTGAGAGTGTGACTCACCTCCACATAAGCAACCCTATTATTTTAAGAATCTAGTTCATTGTACATATAAAATATTTTTTCCCACTCCCCTTTGGAAAAAAATATGTGCAAAAATCAGGTTTTGGTTTGTGTTTTTGATTATTTTAATGTGAGGTGTCCCAAACCTAAAAAGAAGATTTCCCTCTCCTTTCCTATATAAACCCACCCATGCTCCCACTTCCTCTTCACTCAAAGTCTTCGTAGTTACACCATCCCCTTAACTCCTCTCTATATAATCTTCTCATGGTGCCCCATGTTTCCAAGATGTATCTCTCAAGCCTCTCCCAAGCCATTGAGATCACACTTCCAAGTAAGGGATTTCTTCCTTTCTCATTTTTGTCCAATTTTCATTAAGATGTTAATCCCTTTTGTTTTCAATTACTAATGTTGGGGTATAATTTGTCACCACCCCCATACTTCCCTATTTATTTTTGGATGATGGGATACCCTTTTCCCTCTCATTAATGCCTCCCATGTACACCTGTTACCATGCCGAAATTTCATGAGGGATTTCTCTCTCCTCTTTTACATCCAAGTAATTCTTTTGTATTATTCATATAATTATATTACGTTTGTTGGGACATGTATCTATATGAACCACTTAAAATAAATTTCATGTATATATTATGTGACACCCATTTCTCTCACATAAACCATTTTCATTAATTCTTATGTCACGTCGTTATGTAGCCAAAATAGCACTGCATTTTTGTAACACCCCGAGATTTTTTGAAAAATATTTTTTTAAATTTAATTAATGTCTTGTGTTGTACGCTACACCAAAAGTATCTTGAACAACACGCATCCTTGACTTGCCGTACATTACATGCAATCACGACCTTCCTCGATAGCGTGTGTAGTACCCAATACCGAGTTTCACTAAACAATGATATGCTATTAAAATATTATTAAAACTAGCCATTATAAATAGTAATTACCACTTTTTGAAATTTTGTAAATTTTATTTTTTAAAATGGACTTCATTTTTGGATTCGGAATATCGAAATTAGCTTAGGGTGAAATTTTGGTACTTTTCGGATAACTTTCATTTTCTGATGAATAGTGAAAATTTCTAAATTTTAATTAAAATCAACCTTTTCAATCGAAATAATTAATAGTGATAAATTATTAATTTGAGTAGTTTTAAAGTATATTTAGAATATATTTTTACAATTTAAAACATTGTTGGTCATTGGATGTAATTTCACATTTAAACCAGACATAAACAAGTGTTAATCTTTTGATAGTTATTATCTCTTAAGAACACGCTATTTGTTTTGACGACGGGAATTAATTTTTAAATTAATTAATGCAACTGATATGTTTTTAATTTGGTAAAATAGACATCATTTTTGAGTTCATAATATCAAATATAGATTAGGTCTAATTTTTGGCATTTTTCTGGAAACTTTCATTTTTTGATGAATTGTGAAACCACTAAGTGGTAGTTAAAAAGAATGAATTTTTCATAAAACTTAATTTTACCACTTCTGTGAGTGGAATTTCAAAAATCCGAGAGACACGGTTGATGTCATTAAGTAAAATGTGGTTCAATGAGATGAAAATAATTTTTGGTGAATAGTGACTTTTTACTTTTTTTACCACGATTAAAAGTAAATAGGATAATTAAGGGTAAAAATGTAATTATTATTACCCTAACACATGTCCTAATTCTATTGGATAAGTGTAATTCGACTAAAAACAACCTTAGGAATAAAATATGACAATTTATACCCACTTGGATTAGATTATGACATTTTTTATTAATTTATTTAAAGAGGGGTTAAAATAGTTAAAATCAAAGTTTAATAACTAAATCATTTTTAATATAGGGTTATACATAAGATAAATTAGAGTATAAATATTAATTAGAAAGATAAAAATATTTCCTACATAATGATATTTTATTCGTAATTTTTAGACATTAAAAAAGTGAATTTATTTATGACACAAAGATGATGCAGTAATTATCTTTTTAATGAAATATTGACATAATTGATGATATAAATACCCAAATAAATGTAATTTAAGACTCTTTATGAATTAAAATAATTTTATAGGATAATATGACATGTTATTATTGATTTAAGTAACTTTTTTCGAACTAATAATTCTGTTATGATTTTCACAAAAATCAATTACAAAATAGTGTCAAAATTGACATAAAATAGTTTTTAAAACAAATATTATATTATTAATTGTTATTTTATTCCTAAAAATATAAGGATCAGCCAAATGACTTAGATAAAGCTATATATATTAATAATAAATAACTTGGGGTTCTTTTGTCTTGTTATAGTATGTTTATTAACCTTATAGTATAAGAACACAAGAAGACATGGTAAAAGTAAAATTATTTTACTTAATGTTAAATCTAAATGATAAGGTTAATATAGGAACCTAAACTTGTATAAATTCTATTGGATGAGATTATTTCGACCCATACCCACCTTATCTTCGGAATAAATCAATTTGGAGCTATTTAAAACCGAATTTGGATTTATAATAAAATAATATTTTTATTTTTTCCAAAGGAGCCCCTCTCCTCCCTTATAAACGGGCACCTACTCCCTCTCTTCATCACACCACTTTGAGCCTTCAAGCTCAGCCAATCTTTGCCAAATTCTCTTATCCACTTCTCTAGAAACATCCTAGAGGTCTTGGTTTTCTTCAAAGACCAATATTAGTGCCCTAAGAAGAGGACTCAAAGAGGCGCTTCAAAGAAGAGGTATTGTCCATTACCGATTCTTTCAACTTTATTTCTTCTTCCACATATTCTTCATAGGTTGTTTCATTATGAAGTAATAACATCAATATCACTCATATACGGATATGTTATTATAAGTATTAAACAACAATATTTCACCATCTATCCATACTACGGAAAACAAAATCACCGCACGTGCGTACGTACGGAATACCGTCTCCACGACGCGATGAGATTCATTCTCCACATTAACCATTCATGAATGATTATAAAGTATATATAACAAGTAATAATGAAACATATGACATAATAATGATACTGGATTTATGTGTATATATATGTGTATGTCATCTACTTAATTCCATTCAACTCAATAAGGAAACGAAAATAGCGTTCATGCGTACGTACGACCTACTGTCTCCATGAACAGTGTATTATTTTCCATTTATAGATCTATTATAAATTTATATATTATGAATATATATTATATATAAATCATTTTTTTTATTATGGAATTAAGTAATCATTATCTAAGTAATCATATGAATAATTACAAGTCAAAACACGGACGACAAATGAAACTATTTTACCCAAAACAATCTTTAACATGGAATTTACATAAAAATGGGTAATATAAAGTCATAAGTGAACCATATATGATATAATAACAATTAATATGATTCTTTAATAAGTCAAAGACCCTATTATATCATTATACAGGAGGTTTTGATACGTAAAAATCATATTGGATCTAAGGTAATGGATAATTTTTCAAATCTCATTTTTATCCGAGCTTGCTTATTCTTAAGTATTTACTGGGGTTATTTCTAACATCCATGTCCATGTTTTATAAAAGTATTTTCATGTATGTTTAAAGTCATTTTTTCCCATTTTTGAATTTTACTACAGGGTATGTAAGGAATATTTCTTTTGTTTAAGTTATGAGGTACTTTTTTGACTTTTCCAGCAAAAGTACGAGAAGAATGTTTTTTTACTTATATGGAACGAATAGATTTTTACGGTTTTATAAAGACTTATTTGCATGAATCTTCCTTCAAAATATTTCATGACTATTTTCAACAAAATATCTTTCTTTTAAAATAGCATGACGTTTTGTAAAAAGAAATTTATTTTGAAGAAGAAAGGATATTTTCCTCAAGAATTCATTTCAAATGTTTTATCAAAACCATTTTCCATCTAAGACGAAATTATTTCATCTATGTGTGTTTTAAGTTTAATGACTCTATAATTTACATGGTTCACTTTTCTTATGATGAAATGTCCATTTGTTTTATATGGATTATGAAATGATGGGATGATGTTTATGAAACCCAATTTATTCTTTGGGTTATGATGAATGTTTTATGTTATTTTGTGGAACAAGTAAGAATGATTTCATTATGAGATGGGTGGGACCTATATCTCCCTCTAATGCATTGGGTAATTCTTTATATCTCATGAGATAGACATGTCTATAATGGAAAGTTATACCGGTTCAGTAATACAGGATTGGAACGAGGAGTGAACTCGATTCAGAAAGGGAATTTGTCCACTAAGATAGTCTTGGCAGTAATGCCTTGGCTACTATGGAAATCATGACATGTTCTGAATGGTTTCCAAAATTACATGTATTACTCCAATGCTATTTTATCATGCTTAATGTTTCTTTATGATCTATTCCTTACATACATCCATGTTTTATTTCATTGGTCACGATTTTGATGTTTAAAAATTATGTTCATGTTTTTAAGATCAAATGTATATGATTTGTTTTATTTTATCCATGATTACCCTTACTGAGCATTTGAGCTCACCCTTTATATGTTTTCTTTTCCCCAGGATATAAAGAAAGGTTTTAGGTAGGAAAAAAAGGGGAAGATCGATGTGAGAGATGTTTAAGATCTTTTAACATGATTAGATGTTTATATTCCGAGTTTCCAAAGACACTAAACTATTATGGACCTTGTGTGTCTGTTTCTGTTATGTATTAAGTATTCTGCAAAAGTAATGTAATGTCCATGTACGTCAAGCTTCGGGTCTCTACAGTTTGTATCAGAGGAAATGTTTAGTCAACCTTTGGAAACTAGGATGCGAAAACGTTAGTGAGATCCCTAGAGATATTTCTAATGTATGTCAAGGGATGTCTCTAAGGATAAGTATACGTATAGGTTATAGTCCTAGAATTGTTCTAACGATATTAGAATTTAACCTAAGATGTTAAATATTGAGGGTACTCCCCCATTACTATGTTGTTTTCCCTATCATGATTTTTTCCTCTCACACTATTCTTTTTGGATTTTAGAAAATGGCTGGAAACTAGAAGATTCATGATAATGGAGGATATGTCGGACAACAGAATGATATTATTCGTGAGCAACCAAATGAAATGAGATCTAGAAGTCCAAACATCATTATTATGCCTAATCAGCAATCTCATAATATGATCAATAATCTCAACATTGGTAAGTTTCCCAACTTAGATAATAAGAGAAAGATGGAGTTTTAATGATGATCATAGAGGAAAGAAAGTTCAATTTCCCTCATGTAAATCATGTGGGAAGAGGCATCGGGGAGATTGTTTCGAAGGATCTGGAACATGGTTTGGGTGTGTAAAAGAAGAACACAAAGCCAATAAGTGCAAAGGAAAAGGTCCAGTTAACACCATGGAAAAGGATAATGGTATTGCTACGACATCAACAATGATTAGATGTTTTAAATGTGGAATGTATGGGCATTATGAAAACAAATGCCCTAAGGGAAAATCTCATGAAGAGAATCAGCATGGTCATATGAGTAGTATTTATGTGGATTATGATGAAGAGATTACAAATGAAATATGAGATGAAAGAAATGATGAAGCCCATTCAGTGGTTTAAGAAGTTAGTGGAATGATTGTATGTTTATAAAGAATAATGTATGGATAAAGAATCATATAAGGATTTTTAAACTATTGTTTTTCTTAAAGTATTTTAAAGTATATGTTGAATGGTACTGGTAACCATGAAAAGTGATTCAAATATTTTGGAAAGCAGATGATATGCGAATAATGAAGGGATAAGAAGATAATGAGATGTTTGAATGTATTCATGAGCTCATGATTGATATAAGGACTATGTGATATCATGGTTTGAGTATATAGAATGTTGAGGATTTTGGTATGTAGAAAGTGTTAAATTTTAACTGCATTCGTGTTTTCACTAAGGTTCATTTGTTATTCATTCTTTAAGAGAATACATGATTAAGGTATTTACATTTTTGTAATTTGACCAACAAGATATATCTTATGATATATGGTGGATAAATGATGGCATTCACGTGATTATTATGTGAAATTTCAAGTAATCATTTTCTTTATAGTATGAGCTTGGACCGAAGTATTTCAGATAAGCCAAAAGATTGGAATGGATTATGTTGGACATAAGTTATTATTGTTTAAGATAGAAGTTTTTTCGATATTATTTATGGGACATTATAGTAATGTAGTTTTAGAAAAAGGACAACCTGCAGGATGGGCGACATAGCATCGCGTCGGACAAGGCTGTGGGAATCGAACCCACAACTGAAGTGCGACTGGCCTTTATCGCCTACCACTGGCCTACAAGAAGTCCCTGTTTATTAGAAACTAGTTTTATTATATTAAGCAGTATGAAATATGAAGTATAAGTCCATTTTAGGAACCATATATGATTAATCTCACTATAGATGGACTTATGTATTTTTTGATAACTTTCCTAACCTTTTGTTTTAGACAGATGGAATGACCCATCATCCTATCACATGATCCGCTAACACATCATGAATGACAAATTCAACTTCATTTATTTAAGAGATGAAGTGGAAATTGTTCAAAGACCGACCAACAGTGAGACTATACCAAAATCACGAAAGTATTTTTTCTAATTCCAATTTCATCAACTTTATGGAAATGATCTTGAAAGCCAAAAATGTTGTCCTAGTGCTCTCATATCTAATGAAACAGTTGGTACCTTAGATCTTCAAAAATTTATGGCTTTGTGATTGCCGGCATTTCCATAGCCATGTTCTCTACCACTCTCCATCAGAACATGATGATTAGATTTCTCTTATATATCCATATTTTCACCTATGTGGAAACCCAGTGATTAGTTTATTTGGGCAACCATTACTTTTCATACTTTTTTTTTAAAGATTGGTTTTGGTATTCCTTTTTACGATGTGGGTTTCTATTAAAGAAACTTTTGAGTAGTAAAGCATTTATAACCCTGACGAATTTCGAGGGCGAAATTCATTTTAAGGGGGGTAGAATGTAACACCCCGAGATTTTATGAAAAATATTCTCTTTAATTTCATTAATGTCTTGTGTTGTATGCTACACAAAAAGGAGCTTGCACAACACACATCCTTGAATTTCCTTTCATTATACACAATCACGACCTTCCTCGATAGCGTGTGTAGTACACAATACCGAGTTTCACTAAACAACGACATGCTATTAAAATATTATTTAAACTAGCCGTTATGAATAGTAATAACCCCTTTTTAAAATTTTGTAAATTTTATTTTTCAAAATGGACATCATTTTTGGATTTGGAATATCGAAATTAGCTTAGGGTGAAATTTTGGTACTTTTCGGATAACATTCATTTTCTGATGAATAGTGAAAATTACTAAATTTTAATTAAAAACAACGTTTTTAATCGAAATAATTAATAGTGATAAATTATTAATTTGAGTAGTTTTAAAGTATATTTAGAATATATTTTTCAAATTTAATACAATTTTGGTCATTGTATGTAATTTCACATTAAAACCAGACATAAACAAGTGTCAATCTTTTGATAGTTATTATCTCTTAAGAACACGCTATTTGTTTTGACGATGGGAATTAATTTTTAAATTAATTAATGAAAATGATATGTTTTGAATTTGTTAAGATAGACATCATTTTTGAGTTCATAATATCAAATATAGCTTAGGCCAAATTTTTGGTATTTTTCTGGAAACTTTCATTTTTTGATGAATAGTGAAACCACTAAGTGGTAGTTAAAAAAATTAATTTTCCATAAAACTAAATTTTACCACTTCTGTGAGTGGAAATTAAAAAATCCGAGAGACATGGTTGATTTCAGTAAGTAAAATGTGGTTCAATGAGATGAAAATAATTTTTGGTGAATAATAACTTTTTACTTTTTTTTACCACGGTTAAAAGTAAATAGGGTAATTAAGGGTAAAAATGTAATTATTATTACCCTAACACATGTCCTAATTCTATTGGATAAGTTTAATTCGACTGAAAACAACCTTATGATTAAAATATGACCATTTATGCCCACTTGGATTAGATTACTACATTTATTATTAATTTATTTAAAGAATGGTTAAAATAGTTAAAATCAAAGTTTAATAACTATATCATTTTTAATATCGGGTTATACATAAGATAAATTAGAATATAAATATTCATTAGAAATATAAAAATATTTCCTACATAATGATATTTTATTTGTAATTTTTAGACATTAAAAAATTTAATTTAGTTATGACACAAAGATGATGCGGTAATTATCATATTAATGAAATATTGACATAATTGATGTTATAAATACCCAAATAAATGAAATTTAAGACTTTTTATGAATTAAACTAATATTCTAGGTTAATATGACATGTTATTATTGATTTAATTAACTTTTTGATAACTAATCATTATGTTATGATTTGCACAAAAATCAATTACAAAATAGTGTCAAAATTGACATAAAATAGTTTTTAAAAGAAATATTATATTATTAATTGTTATTTTATTCCTAAAAATCTAAGATTCTTCCAAATGACTGAGATAAGGCTATATATATTAATAATAAACAACTTGGGGTTCGTTATTCTTGTTATTGTATGTTTATTCACCTTATAGTATAATAACAAAGAAGACACGGTAAAAGTAAAATTATTTAACTTAATGTTAAATCTAAATGATAAGGTCGAAATAAGAACCTAAACTTGTCTAAATTCTATTGGATGAAAGGATTTAGACCCATACCCACCTTAGCTTCGAAAAAAATCAATTTGGAGCTATTTAAAACCGAATTTGGCTTTATAATAAAATAATATTTTTAGTTTTTCCAAAGGAGCCCCTCTCATCCCTTATAAAAGGGCACCTCCTCCCTCTCTTCCTCACACCACATTGAGCCATCAAGCTCAGAAAATATCTGCCAAATTATCTTATCAACTTCCTTAGAAACATCATATAGGTCCTGGTATTCTTCAATGACCAGTTTTAGTTCCCTAAGAAGAGGACTCAAAGAGGCGCTTCAAAGAAGAGGTAATGTCCGTTAACGATTCTTTCAACATCATTTCTTCTTCCACTTCTTCTTATTAGGTTGATTCATTATGAAGTAATAAAATCAGTATAACTCATATACTGATATTTTATTATACGTATGGTACAAACCTAGTTCTCCATATATCCATCCTATGGAAAACGAAATCACCGCGCATGCGTACGTACGGAATACCGTCTCCACGACGCAATCTGATTCATTCTCCACATTAACCATTCATGAATGATTATAAAGTATATATAATAAGTAATCATGAAATATATGACATAATAATGATACTGGATTTATGTGTATATATATGTGTACGTCATCTACTTAATTCCATTCAACTCAATAAGGAAACGAAAACAACGTTCATGCGTACGTACGGCCTACCGTCTCCATGAACAGTGTATTTATTTCCATTTATTGATCTATTATAAATATGTATATTATGAATATATATTATATATAAATCATTTTTTGTATTATGGAATATGTAATCATTATCTTTGTAATCATATGAATAATTACAAGTCAAAACACATACAACAAATGAAACGATTTTACCCAAAACACTCTTTAACATGGAATTTACAAAAGAACGGGTAATATAAAGTCATAAGTGAACCATATATGATATAATAACAATTAATATGATTCTGTAATAATTAAAAGACATTATTTAAATCATTATACAAGAGGTTTGGATACGTACGAAGCATATCAGACCTATGGTAAGAGATAATTTTGCAAATCTCATTTTTATCCGAGATTGCTTATTCGTAAGTATTTTCTGGGGTTATTTCTATCATCCATATCCATGTTTTATAAAAGTATTTTCATTTATTTTTAAAGTCATTTTAACCCATTTTTGAATTTTAATACATGGTATGTAAGGAATCTTTCTTTTGTTTATGTTACAAGGTACTTTTTAGTCTTTTCCGGCAAAAGTACGAGAAGAATGTTTTCTTACTTATACAACACGAATTGATTTTTACGGTTTTATAAAGCCTTATTTGCATGAATAATACTTAAAAATATTTCATGACTATTTTCAACAAAATATCTTTCTTTTAAAATAGCATGACGTTTTGTGAAAAGAAATTGATTTTGAAGAAGAAAGGATAGTTTCCTCAAGAATTCATTTCAAATGTCTTATCAAAACCATTTTCCATCTAAGATGAAATTATTTCATATGTGCGTGTTTTAAGTTTAATGACTGTATAATTTACATGGTTCACTTTTCATATGATGAAATGTCTGTTTGTTTTATATGGATTGTGAAATGATGGGATGATGTTTATGAAACCCATTTTATTCTTTGGGTTATGATGAATGTTTTAAGTTTATTTTGTGGCACAAGTAAGAATGATTTCATTATGAGATGGGTGGGACCTATATCTCCCTCCAATGCATTGGGTAAAGATTTATATCTCATGAGATAGACATGGCTAGAACGGCAAGTTAAACCGGTTCAGTAATACAGGACTAGAACGAGGAGTGAACTCATTTCAGAAAGGGACTTTGTCCTCTAAGATGGTCTTGGCAGCAATGCCTTGGCTACTATGGAAATCATGACATGTGCTGAATGGTTGCCACAATTACATGTTTTACTCCCATGCTATTTTATCATGCTTAATGTTTCTTTATGATCTATTCCTTACGTACTTCCATGTTTTATGTCATTGCTCAAGATTTTGATGTTTAAATATTATGTTCATGTTTTTAAGCTCAAATGTATATGATTTGTTTTATTTTATCCATGCTTACCCTTACTGAGCATTTGAGCTCACCCTTTATATGTTTTCTTTTCCCCAGGATATAAAGAATGGTTTTAGGTAGGAAAAAAGGGGAAGATTGATATGAGAGATGTTGAAGATCTTTTAACAGGATTAGATGTTTATAGTCCATGTTTCCAAAGACACTAAACTATTACGGACCTTGTGTGTCTATTTTTGTTATGTATTAAGTATTCCTCAAAAGTAATTTAATGTCCATATACGTCAAGCTTCATGTCTCTACAATTTTTCCAAGCCAAGATCATTGTGTAGTGAATACCATACCCATGTCTCTATCAAGGGTATTCACCTTTATGAAAAAATACATATTGAATGGTAATTTCATGTATTTATCTCACTTTACTTAATCATGGAATAACTTATGATATTGATTGATTCCATGTTATATGATCCATGTGGAACCCTTATATATGAAATGTAATTTTTTAGAAGGGTGTGCACTGATAGAGCTTCAATGCAATGAGTAAATATTAGTATCATAATACATTGTCATGAGCCAACCCACGTCAACCCTGAACTGGTCACCAGAGCTGGCCGGCAACATGGCCCGAGGGGCATTCCTGATCCCCACGGGCTGGAAACCAGTGTCGGGCATCAAAACTAAACAAGTGGGAATGATTTGTCCCATAAATGAAAGGCAAATAAATATAAAAACTATATAATGAAAACGAAAACTATGAGATGCTAGAATATAAAGTCGTGCATACCTCCATGTAACCCTATGGGTCACCACCAACATTAATCCAACGTCACACTATGCTGACTAAATCCGAGCATGGTGCAACAACCGAAGCTAAAAATACAAAGGTTAAACTATATATGTGAGTATTAAAACTCAGTAGACATGCCCAAACAATCTATTCTAATATGCATTTCCATTAAATAAATGATCCATCAATTTCACGTTTGAAATACAATTTATAGAACTAGGTTTTTTACACATTTTCTTCTTTAAAAACAAATCGCGATTGATTGCCCTTCATATTTTAAACTATGTTTTTTTCCAAGGATGAAGCTTTATCATTTTTATAGAAAGAGGGATAGTGATGTGTAAAACAATTAAAAAAAAACCTTTTTCCAGAAAGTTTTTATGATCACTTTTATCAACATCAACAAAGAGATACATCATACATGAAGGCAAAACCAATAATCACAAAAGGGCAATGGAAAATAACAAGCAAGAGTAATCAACCATACAAGGCACCTCAATCATCCACCACATACAACTATGTGATGATATACATTGGAAACCCTAGGAGCTTGTGAATAGTCTATAACTTACTAAACATGTGACTCATCCCAAAGGCATACCTACTCTTGATGACGTCATAATGCCCAAATGCTCAGTATCAACTTACCTGGCATAACTGAGTGGCCCAATCCCCTAGTAGAGTATAATCCGTACTAAGGGCCTCTAGCCAGTGCGCAATCTAAACTAGTGCAAGAATTGTTCTCTGAAAATTCTCTTGATATGCTAGGTTTCCATATTCATACAAAAAGGAGTTGATCCAATAATGTCAAACAAGCAGTCACAAGTACATTCCTCACACATAGTCAACACACACAACAAAGTCACCCCTGAGTCACCCCAAGGAATACGTCCGTCCCCTTTCAACCATTTGATCATAGGAAAGTCTTACCCAGCGGACCATCTATAAAATATAACTCAACCAAAGGATGGGGTCTACATCCAAGGAGATTTTTATTAAGATAATTAGTTTTACAAAAGTTCCAACCTGGACTCACATTATTTTTCGCATGCCAAACCATTTCTTAAGGAATCACATGCATGCCATTTTGAAAACTAGAAATACAATTCAAAACCCATTTAAGAAACCCAAACTAGCATTTTAAATCTAATAAACATTTCCAAGGGTCTAAAGGGGCATTTCATCAGGCAATTTATGTGAAAACATAATCTAACCACTTATTGGAACACATTACTAGAGATAAACCACTCCAATTCAAGACAGAAAATATTACTAACAGATCCATATCAGCAATTAATATTAAAAAAGGTGTGAAATGCATGAAATAAATGACTCTTAAATGTAAAGAATAATGCATAGAGATCTTACCTCAACATGCCTCTTTTTTTGAATAATACCACTTGAACCGACCCTTCACGCTTATACGCACATGAATTTATACATATATATATAAATTCCCATAGCAACATTGCACATATTTCCCACACCATGAGGGAATATGTAAAAAGAGTGAATATATATTTATGTCTTACCCTATGCATATAAATGTATGCATTCTTGACACCCGCAGCTCGAGACCACAATGCCGAGTTTAATGCACTACAGAACAAAAACATTTACCAAATACACTTCAAAAGCCATTTTCTATAAACAGACTACTTTCAATTTCACAAACACCAAAAACAACTTTCAAAGGCATTTATCTTTCTTTAATCAATTTATGAAACCCCTTTGTAAAATACCACTATCAATGCATTCGTATCTCAAGTGTCTTTGAAAATACATTTCACACACTTTGCATAATCCTAAAAACAATTCCGATAAGTACCCTAATGAAGCAGATATGAAACCATAACAATATCATTTAGAAAATCCTTTTTCACCATATAATCATGTCATAACACTTTCAAAATATATTTTTCAAACCCCTAATGAATTTACCAAAGGCTATTCAAAACCCATTTTTTTCTAAACAATGTGAAATCTCTATTTCACTAAGCATTGTCAAGCATCCTACTCTTTTTCACACACACCAAAACCATTTCATAACACATGTCACATTTCTTGAAAAAAATTCATAAAATAAATTCACAAAGAACCATAATAAAACACAATCAAAATATAATCATTATCCTTTATGAAATGAAGCATGCCAAACCATATTCGTAAAAAACAATAAAACCATGGAACACATTTATAAACCCACCCAAGCATAATGAGAACATCAAAATAAAAATAAGGCATGGAGCACCTACTAATTGAGTGAAAAAGAAACGAAGCTTCACTGGAAGGGAGGACAACACATCGCAAACTATCTGCAATCCCTAAAAACACATTAATACGAGTTAGGCATCATCCTTTGATTTAGGGTAAGACTAAATTGAAGAAAACCACAAAAGGTTTTCAAAAAACATTGGAAGAAGAGGATACTGGTGGGGGAGGAGCGACCGAAGCTATAAGCGTCAATGAGGAGGGGGTGGCACTGGGATGTAGGTTAGAAAAGGGGAGGCGCAGCCTCAGGTGCGGAGGGGAGTAGAGGTCGGGTGCGGGGAGATCCGCTGGAGCCAGCGTAAAGAGACAGATCGGGGTGGCGGGTTGCACCACAAGCTGTGGAGTGGAGCAGCTAGAAAGGGAGGCAGACTTGGATATAGAGTGTAGGTGAGGACAAAAGAGCTGGCGACGAGGTTTCTGGGGTTCGAGTGTAGTACCGATGCACAGAGGGAAAGTGGAGGTGGGGGGGGGGGCAATGGGGTGAGCTAGGTAAGGGATAGGGTTTGTTTTTTTCATTATATTGATAATAATAATAAAACTATTACAATAATAATAATAATAATAAACCAAAATTAATAACAAAAGAATCTATAATTATAAAAATAATTATAATAATATAAATAATGATGATACCACAATAACAATAATAATAATATTACAAATAATAATAATAAAAATAATAGTATAGAGAATAATAAAAAATTATTATTATTATAATTAATAAAAATAAAAATAATGACATAAAATACCTTAGTAATATTAATATTATTAATTAAATAAAAATTGTATCATTAATACAACATAACCATTTAACCCATTTTAATTACATAAAAAAATTATTTATTTTAATCTTTAGACATTAGAACGGGCACCCGGGGTAACGATGCAGCTACCAGCCACTGTGCGGTGACCGCGCATGGGTCCGAAGCCGAGTAAAAACATTAACGACAAAAATATTTAGTCTCGCACTCACTTCATCCTCGACGAGAGAACATGAAGCCAAGAAAGTTTAAAATAAAAATTAATTCCAAAGGTCAGGGTGTGACGATTCTCCCCACCATAGACACTTTATGCCCCCAGAAAGTCACCCAGCCAAAAGATAGCCAAAGCTTGAGTCTGTGCCCAAAAGGAGCCAAAAGGAAAATCAAGAACCTCGGGTTGATGATTCACTCCACAAGTCACACCCAACCCGTCATGAAGAAACCATGACACAAAATGAGGGGAAAATGTGAGAGGGTTCTCCCCACCACAAGAACTCGACTAACATGGTGACTTTAACACCCATGCAACCAACCTGAGGAGGGGCTAACGCGGGAACTCCAAACAAGAACTTACCGACTTCTCCAAATGAGTTGAGTGAGACCCCTGAGACTTAAATGGAACACCACCACAAGGCCACCAATCATATTGGGGCACCAATACAATGAACTCCCTAAAAAAATACTACTGGAACTAATAATTCCCCAAACCGATTTAAGACTCATAACACATCCATCTCTCTAAGTACGAGCGAGACAATGCTTCCACTAAACCCCAAAACTCTTGGCATAAGAAAAAAAACCCCAACAATCTCATATCCAAATGATCACTAACAAAACCAGGACCAACCCACATAAGGCCAAAAAACCTTTTAAGAAAAAAAAATTCTAGAGGCCACACTCAGAAGAATGCAACTACTATGATCATGAAAGAATAAGTTCATCACACTATTACCGCAACAGATGAACTTACAACAATGGGAAAACAAGGACAAAAAAACCTGAATGTCTCTATTCCAAGACGAAATATTAAGAACCAAGAAAAGGTCTCACATAAGTATGACGCCCTGACTTTGCGCGAGCGACACCCTGAGACCCTCTGATGGATAAAGCATCTTATGTCTCATAGTCAGACACGAGCATACCCTGATCCGGAATCCTTTGAACGAAACATATTTTGGAACCTTTCCCAGTGACTCGAATGGCCACACAATATCAGGACTTTGGAGGGATGAGACAAGTTGTCTTAGGATGTTCGAACCGGCAACACTGATGGAACATTAGAAAGTATTCTGACGAACCCGAAGCTAACACTGAAAAAAAAAGGATATCTTCAAAAGCAGGTTCATCTCGTACACCCCACTCGCGAAATGGGGAACCCTTAAGAATGAAGAAAGGCACCAGATTTTCCAAGCTCTTGTGCTCTAGATGTCGACTCCTTAATGCAGCCAACACAGGCCTTTGCCAACCACCAGCCTTGTTAACTACTGAAGGGCTCTCAACAATTTTCTCCTTCACCTCAACAGGTATGATCCATTGGATGAAGATGAACATAAACACTTCCCACATCATCCCATCTCCAAGTAAGATGAGACATCCACCCCCATTGGTACAAAGCTGGACCATTCGCTATACCCAAGACAATGCGAACACGAATAAACTCGGGAGTTCCCAACCACCTGAAGACATGCTCTACTCCCCTCAACCCACTTCACTGCCCCTTATGATCCCTGAATGCCTCGAAAGACAAGAAACACTCAATAGAAATTAGAATTGGGCACGACTCATTAACAAGTTTTGAGGAAATTTCTGGGTGGCATATTCATAACATGAAAAACAAAATTGCAAATAGTATCATGCCAAAATCAAAAATAAGAAACACCTCGAGCCCAGACTACCGGCTCAGAATCCCGATCAAACATTAACACAACCAAAGCAACACCAAAATCCAAGGGTAAAAGTTTCATAAATCAAACATACACAAACACACGCAAAATCATCTTTTAAAAATACCAAAACCCACTTTTCTAGAAAAACCAAGTCCCGATTTTTTTTTCATTCAAGTCCATTTTAGAAAAATGAAGCCAAGCCTTAAATTCCAAAACCCCACCCCTGGCATCCTATGAACCACCACATAAGCCTTAATCCCTTTCCATTCAAATCACATGTACATATGTGTCAATATGCACTTCACGTGTCTACCCACACATATGAAGACGATCCTAAGGTATACCAAGGGTTGCACTTTCTGTTCCATTACAAAATCCAAACATATGACAAAATTTTCCATATCAAAACACTTACTTTTTAAAAACCCACTTCACCAATTTCAAAACAACATCAACAAAATCCCCTTTTTACCATTTTTAAAAACATTAGAGAAAGACCCCTTTCAATTCAAAACCACCTTCATTTCCAAAAACCCTCTAAAACCAACCAAAATTAAGACAGAGCACAACCAACAATGGAAAACTAGAAGGAGGAACTAGTGCTTATGCCGAACCTGGTGACATGGTAGTGATCCACTCCCTAAGTAAGACATAATGCTAGAGGACCTTAAATCGTGCACCTGGGCTCCACATGGGTCACTACTCCATGTGGGGTAACAGTATGACACATAATCACCTATATTGGCATCCCTCAATCCAGAACAAAGCCAAAAAAACCTAAAACCTGGAATACCCCTGGTAGCTCAGGTCTCGTCATTAGCGGTAGTGATCAGGCACCGACCTGAAACCTACCTCATAAGTCCCGACAGTTCCAATATCCATCTACCGGACATCCCAAATAACAAGGGCCCCCATTGATACCATTTTGTCACGAACCAACCTGCGTCAACCCAGAACCGGTCACCTGAGCTGGCCCGCGACATGGCTCGAGGGATGTTCCCGATCCCCATGGGCTAGCAACCACTGCTGGACATCAAAACTAAACAAGTGGGAATGATCTGGCTGATAAATGAAAGGCAAATAAATAAACAAAAACTGAAAAATTAAAATGAAAAATATGAGAGGTGAGAAAAAAAAGTCGTACATACCTCCATGTGACCCTATCGGTCACCACCAACTTCAAACCAACATCGCGCTATGGCGACTGAATCCGTGCAAGGAACAACAACTGAAGCTAAAAAAATAAAGTTAAAACTATAGTTGTTATTATTAAAACTCAGTTGTCATGCCCAAAAAATCTATTCTCGTATGCATTTCAATTAAATAAAAGATACATCAATTTCAGGTTTGAAATAAAATGTATAAAACTAGGTTTTTTACACATTTTATTCTTTAAAAACAAATCACGATCCATTGCCCTTCATATTTTAAACTAATTTTTTTCCAAGGATGAAGCTTTAACATTTTTAAAGAAAGATGGATAGTGAAGTGTAAAATTTTAAAAAATCCTTTTTCCAAAAAATTTTGATGATCACTTTTATCCACTTCAAAAATGAGATACATCTTACATGAAGGAAAAAAGAAAATATTCACACAACCGTAATGGAAAATAACAAGAAAGAGTAATCAACCAAACAAAGCACCTCAATCATCTGCCGCAGACAACTATGTGCCGATATACATGGGAAAACACTAGAGCTCGTGAATAGTCTAGAATGTCCTATACATGTGACTCATCCCGAAGGCATGACTACTCTCGATGATGTCATAATGCCCAAACGCTCGGTATCACCCTACCTAGCCTAACCAAGGGGCCCAATCCCCTAGTAGAGTATAATAAATACTAAGGGCCACTAGTCAGTGCATAATCTAAACTAGTGCAATAATCATTCTTTGGAAATTCTCTTATTATGCTAGGATCCCATGTTCATACAAAAAGGTGGTGATCCAATAATGTCAAACAAGCAGTCACAAGTACATGCTTCACACACAGTCAACACACACACCAATGTCACCCCTGAGTCACCCCAAAGAATACGTCCGTCACCTTTCAACCATTTGATCACATGAAATTCCTACTCGGAGGACCGTCTACAACATATAAATCAACCAAATCAAGGGGACCACATACAAGGAGAGTTTTTTTAAGATAATTATTTTTACAAAAGTTCCAAACGGGCCTCACATAATCTTTTCGCATGACAAACCATTTCTTAAGGAATCACATGCATGCAATTTTGAAAACCATAAATACACTTTGAAACGCATTTTAGAAACCCAAACCATAATTTTAAATCTAATAAAAATTAACAAGGGTCAAAGGGGAATTTCATCAGGAAATTTATGTTAAAACATAATCGAACCACTTATTGGATCACATTACAATAGATAAATCACTCTAATTCAAGACAGAAAATTTTACTAACAGATCTATATCAACAATTAATATTAAAACTAGCTGTGAAATGAAAGAAATAAATGATTTTTAAATTTAAATGTTAACGAATAGAGATCCTACCTCAACGTGCCATTTTTTTTAATGCAGACCACTCAAACCAACCCTTCATGCTTATACACACATGCATTTATACATATATATAAATTCCCCTAACTGCATTGCACATATTCCCCACACCGTGAGGGAATATGTACAAAGAGGGTATGTATATATATATGTCTTACCCTATTCATATACATGTAGGCATTATTGACACCCATAGCTCGAGTCCACAAAGTAGAGTTCAATGCCCTACACCACAAATACATTTACCAAACACACTTCAAAAGCCATTTTCTATAAAAAACATATTTCAATTTCACAAACACAAAAAACCAATTTCAAATGCATTTACCTTTAATTAATCATTTTATGAAACCTCTTTGTAAAAAACCACTATCAATGAATTCACATCTCAAGTGTCTTTGAAAACACATTTTGCACACTTTGCAAAATCCTAAAAACAATTCCGAGAAGTACCCTCATGAAGCACACATGAAAACATAACCATATCACTAAGAAAATAATTTTTCACCATATATTAATGTCAGAAAAGTTTCAAAATATATTTTTCAAACCCTGAATGCATTTTCCAAAGGCAATTAAAAAAACTTTTTTCCCAAAAAAACATCAAATCTCCATTTCACTAAGCATTGTCAAGCGTCCTAATTTTTTTCACACACACCAAAACCATTTTAGAACACACATCACATTTCTTGAAACAAAATTCATAAAATACTTTCAAAAAGAACCAATATAAAAATAAATAAAAATATAATCATTATCCCTTATGAAATTAAGCATTCCAAACCACATTTGTAACACACAATAAAACAATAGAACACATTTATAAATCCACCCAAGAAAAATGGGAAAATCTAAATAAAAATAAGTCATGGAGAACCTACATATTGAGTTAAAGAGTAACAAAGCCTCACGGTAATGGAGGACAACACCCATCAAACTATCTGTAATCCCTAAAAACCCAATAAAAAAATTCACACATCAACCTATGATTTAGGGTCGGAAAAATTGATTAAAATCAAAAAATGTTTTAAAAAAACATTGGAAGAAGAGGATACCGAAAAGGGAGGTGCATCCTGAGAAATAACCGTCAAAGAGGAGGGGGTGGCGCCAGGATGTTGGTTGGAGCAGGGGAGGTGACGCCTAGGGTGCAGAGGGCAGTGGCAGTTGGGTACGAGGAGATCCACTGGAGCCGGCATAAAGAGGAAGATCGGGGTGGCGGGTTGCGCCACAGGCCAGGGAGTTGAGCAGCTGGAACGGGAGGCCGGCTTGGATCCACGACGAAGGCGTGGCCGGTGGAGTTGGAGACAAGGTTACTGGCGTTCAATTGTAGTGCTGATGTGCAGAGGGAAAGCGGAGGTGGGGGGGGGGGCGATGGGGTGATACGGGTAAGGGGTAGGGTTTGTTTTTTTCTTTAAATTAATAATAATATTATTATTATTAAAATAATAATAATAGTGATATTACAATAATAGTAATAATAATAATAAAAAAAAATTAATAATAATAGAAATGATAATAATAAAACTAATTATAATAATATAAAGAATAATGATACAATAATAACGATAATAATAACATTAAAAATAATAATACTAAAAATAATAGTATAGAGAATAATAAATAATAATTATATTAAAAATTATAATTAATAACAACTAAAATTAATAACAATAAAACACCTTAGTAATATTAATATTATTAATTAAATAATAGTAGTCACATTAATACAACTTCACCATTTAACCCATTTTATTTACATAAAAAATATTAATATTAATCTTTAGACATTTGCACGGGCACCTGAGGTAACGACGCGTCTACCGACCACTAGGCGGTGACCGCGCATGGGTCTGAAGCCCAATAACAACTTTAACGACAAAAATATTTAGTCTCGTGCTCACTTGAGCCTCGACAAGATAACCAGAAGCCAAAAAATTTTAAAATAAAAATTAATTCCAATGGTCAGGGTGTGACATACATCAAGTTCAATGAGCTTTTACTCATTCTAATTCATGTTAAATGAGGATTTACTCAAGATCCATGTCCAATGAGACTTGGGGCATGCTTAAATCATGATAAATGTTGTTTACACATTTCCATACAATTATTTTCATTCTTTATCATGCCTTTATGTTCATGTTTCTCTTGTACTCCATTGATATGCCTACTATCTACCATTTATTGTATTCCTCATTTTCTCCCATGTTTATTACTTTACTAGGCTTTATAGCTCAATATTTTCTTATACAGGTCCTCATGTTATACCATGCAATACTATGTATGAGGGAATGTAGTAGTCATGTAAAGAAACTTTTCAATAACGAAGTTGTATTTCATGTTTCTTGTTGTTATGTAATGATTCTAATCCCCAAATACACTAGACCTCTCTATCTTCAATGTTTTATCAAGTGACGTTTATGTAATAAATTATATATAAGTTTGTAACAAAATGATGGGTTTTTTAACCAAATTATCATTCGCGCAAGATTTTTTGGAGTTTTTTCTTATTTCATAACCATTTTTCTCTAAAAAAGTTGTTCAAACTCCTTAGAAGGTTTATCCTTATTAGAATTTATTTCCATAAGGTTCTTTGAAATATTTTTTAAATCAAGAGTTTTCTTATCATGATCTTTTGAAATATCTAATAATTATTTTTAAAGGATATCCATTATCAATATTGTTTTTGAGTTTGGAATTATCATTCTCAAGTAATTTGGAAAATATACATACTTATTCAAAAAAAGGTAAATTGTTCTCTTCTAAGGAATATTATTCATTTGGAGAGTAAGAATATTTCTCATCGGAGTAATTGGTATTTAAATATACATTTGTAAGAGATTATGGATTGTGTAATGTAGCCATGAGACAATGATTTTCAATAGGTAGTCTAGCAATGAGTCCTATATTCTTCTATCCAGAAGATTCTTATTCTGAAGATTCCTCTGATGAATCACCACCACTGGCACTCCAAGCATCATTTTCATTCAAGCCATTATTTATCTTTGAATTGAAATTAATTTTGTTGTTTCTTTTAGAATGTTTCTCTTTCATATCATTTCTTTTTTTCAATGGAAAATCTGGTCTAATATGACCTTCTATTTTACATTCATAACAATTTACTAATGAGTATTTCTTTTCCTCTCTATGAATAATTTTTTAATCTATAATGAAAGTATTTCTTTCTCACAATGTTGTTCATCATTTGAGAAATATTGGAAGATTCATTCTCTGAGTGATCACTTTCACTGGATTCTAACATAACAACATGTTTCATAGCTTTGGATATTGTTAACCATTCTGGTGTCTTAGAATTAGATTTAGTAGTAAAGGATACAATTACATTACCATTATTCTTATTATTATAATATGAAACTATTTTCATTCTTCTCTCATGCTATAAGATAGTACCAAATAATTCATCAAGACTGATTTGGGTAACATTCATGTTTTCTTCAATAGACATCATTTTTGATTCCCACGCAATTGAAATTAAATCGATTATCATGTACACAAAAATTTATCATCAAGGTCCTTTTCACCCATGGATTGATGACCGTTTACAATTTTCATAAATCATTCTTGAATATTTCATACTGGTTCTCTATAGGGGTAAACAAGACTACGATATTCAGCTTAGATCATGTCATTTATTATTTCTATTACATTATATGTACCAAAGTGTGTGACTTCCAATTTCCTCCAGATACATTATATGATTCACATGATGATATCTGACTATATATATTCCATGTCATAAAACATAAAAAAGTATCAACAATGACGTAATTTATTTGATATTCAAGTTTCTCTAGGTTGGTGAGGGTTCTAATATCTTTGTCTAGGATTTTGTAATCTCTATTGAGCATAAAACAATTATCTACTCTAGTATTATTAAAAAAATATTCATTAAATCTCCAAAGTATTCATGATAATTCCCATTAAAAATACATCATCTAGTTGGGTTTAGGTTATCAATAGATCCAATATTAATTCTCTCCATCTTATAAAATAGTACTTTTCCACATCACATGTTAGTGTAGTAAGTAATTATAAAAAAATGTTTTATAAAAAAATATTTAATTGTCTTGTAGAAAGAAATAAAGCATGTAAAAAAATCATTGGAATCGTACTATGATACCAATTCATGGATCGTAATATAGATGTATATGTATATGAGATGCCACAAAAAAAGTGGGGGTGAATTGTAGGATTAAAAATGTTGTATATAAAATCTAAATAAACAACTTAGTCTATGAGGTCTTAAACTAATACAATTCACAATCAATACAAATAACTATTCATGTCTTGAGACTAATTGGTAAAACAAGATGATACTGTAGGTTTTTAAAACAATTGTATTTGAAAAGAATACGATGATCATAGTAATACACATGTATTTGATTCTACCATACAACGTATAAAATCCCTTAATTCAATATGTAATGAATGTATCATAATTGAAAAAAATTACAACATGAGAGATTTTGAATAGAAAGAATTTTTTTCCATTTATATTACAAAGGGTAGTGGAAATAGAATGAATTAAAACTATTTTATCCCAAAGAGTAAGGTATCCTTTCACCAAGAATAAAAGCTCTATCTTACAAACACCCTATTAATCCCTCGACACGATGATCGACAAAACTATATTCCTATCCTTATAATCCATTGATTAAGAAGTTAATCGAAACCTTTGTTTTTAAATATTTGAAATCCCTCGATACTACTATCGGACACACATCTTCCTATCCCTAGAAGCCATCAATCGTTTTCAAAATGATCAGAAGCACAAAGAAAAAAAAGAACTTATGGAAATACAATAATTAGGAACAAGCCGTTCATGTCTTTTATCTTCGAGGATATAGTAGGAGGGTAGAGAAAAGCCACATCATCTGTCTCTAGAACATGTAAGATCTAATAGTTTGGTGTTATGGTTCGAATAAACACCTATTTATATATCTGAGGTTCCAACAGTCATATTTCCTCTAACTGCCGTATTTCATTGAAAAATTCGAAAGGACGTGGACACCTAGAATTACAACAATCACAAAGAGAATACACGACATAATTTTTATTGGTATATTACTAACATAATGACATCAGTTTTGTTAGAAAAAAATAAGTAAAATATTATAAAAGAATTATTAAGATGAAATTGGTATGCAGTATTGGAGTAAGACATGAGTTCAATACATTTCATGAGTATGATAAATAAATTGGTTATAATGTGTGTCATGGTTATGTTGCATATCATGGTTTCAATGCATATAATAATTATGATATGATTACAATTCTTAACAAGGATAAGAATCACATCTAAGTTACAATTCATATTGTGGTTATGATTCATAACATGGTTATGATGCATGATGTTATTGTGATGTATAACTTGGTTACGATACATGGTTACAATACACTACTTAACCTGGTTGTGAGGCATGATTACGATAAAATACTTATCCTGGTTTTGAGGTATGATTATGATATAATAAATAACCTTGTTATGATGCATGATTATGATGCAATACATAACCTGGTTACATTGCATGATTACGATGAAAAATAAGAATATGATACATAGCATGGTTATGATGCACATGGATACCAAAACATCGTATGTCGTTACAATTGTAAAATAGTTTATGTGGTTATGATCAAAAACAATTTATGTGATTACAATTGAAAATAACCAGCATATGATTACAATTGAAAAAAAACTGCATGTGTTGTTACGATGGAAAAACATTTGATTACTATGAGAATACAACATATATTAAAATGATATATTTGATTTGTGATTTCCAAAATAAAAGATAAATGGAAATGTTGAAACACATTTTGACTTAACAATATCTTCCTTTTTCCTCTTAATTTCTCATAAATATAATAATTTTTTTTAATTTTTTGAGGAAAATAAATTCAAATAGCTCAGCTGGATGTGCTATGGATTATAGACATATAACACAAGAGTACACATAAAGTAACTTGGAGTTACAGGTCATGTAATACTATTTAATAAATCAACAATTAATTTGGAATTAGTTCATGGAATATGCATCTATTACATGTGAATAATTTAATTATACACCACATGTTAACTCAGAAAACCTGGAGAATGGTCAACCGGAGTACACATCATGCAACATCCATACACATCATTTAGTCTATTAGTCACATATGGGATGTCTGTCTTCTTACAAGGAATGCATGACTTGTGGCCTTGTAACTCAGAGACCAGACACAATATATCTCATATACACACCTTTTACACAATTTTTTCCATGGAATAATTACACGAAAGGTCCCCAAAAGTGTTTCGTCGATAGATATTCAGAAAAATATACACTCCATTTAGCTACAATGTACAAACTGTGTAATTTTACCAAATAACCTTGAACTAAAATCAAATTTTTATACTAAAAAACCTTGTCATCATGTTCTTGTGTGTGCTCATTATGTTGATAGGACATTCCATGTTATGGGTTATGTATATATATATATATATATATATATATAATTTCTGTGTAATTTTCAGATCGTCATACCATATAGATGTCATATTATAGTTACTAATCTCCATAAATTAAATCATAACACATGACATCAATAGAATTTAAACCACATTATCAATATAATGATGGTACATGTCATGAAATTTTGTGATTAAGTCATGTATTCCACATGTTTGAAGAATAAACAATATATGAGTATAACACATGTTGGGTAATTTGGATGGGTACTCACCGTGTTTCCTCAAATTTAAATTTTTGAACATAGTTATTTTTAGAAACAAATTATTTAATTTGTTTAAAATTTTGATGGATGAGAGTCTTAGGAAAATCAGATGAGTGTTAAGATAAAATAATTGATTAATAAAAGAAGATAATTAATTGATTTGAGTGCAATTAATATAAAATAAGAACAATTAGAATTGAATTTTAATATAATTAAATATGTATTTTGTTGCAAGTATGTGTAGGATCTTGTACATAGACAATAAAGTTACATTTTATTGGTTTTATTTTAATTATTATTAATTAAAATTTTGATCCTACATTTTATCTCTCCTCTCATTATGTAAGGGTATGTATGTCCATTGTTTCTCTTTTGTGAACCGGTTAAAAAAATATTTTGGTTCCCCTCAACTTCATTTGATTAAAAGTATATGTAATGGATGGAGATCACACGCTAGTGGAGGTGGTTCAAGTTTGGAGTTGAGGTAAAACCCATCCAATAGAGATATATTGGTGGACAGGTGGAAATATGAAACCTGTACCATAAAAGGTAACATGTGTTTTCCCCTATGTTGATGGTTAGCTTATCATCTTCTTGATAAACTAACCATTAGTAAAATATCATGATCAAATAAATTTATTATTTTATTTCTATTAGAATTTATGGTTATTTCATTATGGATGTTTTTTTGTGATTACATGAATTAATTATTTAATAGTCATCCAAGAAAGAACTAAAATTAATTGGAATAGGTGAAAATATTATCTAAGATGTCATTAATCACGTAATTAAATCCACTTAATATTAAAAAAATCAATAATGATCATAATTATATATTTTAACATAAAAAATAAAATCCCTCAATTATATATATTAAGTAGGTATAACCTTCCACTATATAAGATAAAATGAAACCATAGTTCAAAGTGATTGAGAAAACAAAACTAGGGTACTTTTAATTTTTTAGAAATTCTAACTTGATGTTTTGGGTTGACTTAACATAGATCGCATCAATGGATGATTTCTATAGCAGGACATAGTGTAACTAAGAGGAAAGGTTTGAGGAAATCCCATTTATGGATTTTTGGAAAGGGGAATCCACTCAACATAATATGGACATGTGAGTCATTTTAGTTGTAATTTTGGAATGCCTACCAAAAACTCTTGAGATTTCTTAACCAGTCAATGTTGGGGTGGTGAGAAGTGGAATATGGATTCTTTAAACTATAATGTACAACCAATAGTACATTATGAAGCAAATAGTGAGGGCTTTTGGATTTTGAAAAAAATATTGAGAGATTAATAAATATAATATTTATTTAATTATTGCAATTCTAATAGATAATTTACTAAAAATATTCTAATCTTTTTAGTAGATACAATAATAAATTAAGTTCAAACATATCACTAAAATATATAATTTATAAGGTTAAAATTATTAATGGCACAGATTTCAAAGAATATAAAATGCAATCACACATTATCTTTTCTATAAATGGAAATTTTATTTGACAGAAGAACTTATTCATATTGCACCTAGTAATGAGGCTTGTGAGGATATGTTATATATCTACGAGAAATATTTTAAATATTCTACTAATGATCAATGCTTTATGAAATCGTCCACAACAAATTTGATTTTGAAGCAACATGAGGACATGAATGTTTAAAGCATGCCACCTCACCTTCAAAATATCTATCCAGAGAAGGATATACATGTGAGGTATGGGATCTCCTTTGCTCTGTTTACAACTAATCTTGGATTGTCAGATTTAGTTATTCCTTATGTATTCAATATTATTCACTGCATTGAATGATTATAATTATTAGGGATTAAATTCTCAGATGAGTTTCACACATATCTCATAATTTATTCACTTACTATTATCTTATCCAATTTTATTTCTAATTATATCATGAGAAATAATGAGAATAGACTTACAAAATTTCCTACTCTAATTCACCGTGGGGATAATGAAATGGGGCATGATAAACCCATTATCCTTATAGTGAATAAGAAAGTGGAAAACAAGGTGAAGGGTCCCAATACTCATAACAATCCTAAATCTACTGAGAAGTCTCCTTATAATAAGAGGAATATATGGAGGTAGGTCAACGAAAAGGAAGAAATATTTTTTCCATGTAGAATGAATGGAAACTGGAAGAAGAACTACACCCATAAGTAAGGGAAGATAATTTTGTGATTTTTATCGAGTGTAATATTGAAAAATACACACATTAGGTGTTAGATATTGCTTATAATTATCACATCTATATCCAAATATAGGAACCAAGTATATTTTGAATGATTTTTAGAGGATTATTGGATATTCAAGATGAAAATGGTGAAATGTTGGATGATCTATCCATCGGCGACTACTAATTTTCATTTACAAAAGTAATGATATTATCATTAAGGGATTGTTATTATATTCCAAATGTTACCAAGAAGATAATTTAGGTTTAATGATTAAGGGAAGATGGTTTTATTTTCTTTTTTTCAAATAAGAGTCATTTCTATTATAAATACAACATGTTAAATGGTATGATGCAATTTAATATTGATCTTTATGTTTCAAATTATGAAAACTAAGTATTGGTGAAAGATAGACAAATCATGGTCACACATATCATATAACAGTTAGTTATGCCTTTATTATCTTGGTCATGTAAATGAGAAGAGTTTGACAAAGAAATGTCAAGATGTTTATTTAGACTCTTCATTGTTAAAACCACTTAAAGGATTTCAACCATGTTTACATGAAAAAAAATGAACAACCTCTATTTAGTGGATAAGGTGAAAGGGCTAGAGAGGTTCTAGAATTAGAACAAACCAATGTGTGTGGACCATTTTCAATTGAATATAGAAGTTCATATTCTTACATCAAAACATATACTAATGACATGAGTGGATATGGATACGTATACATAATAATTTATAAGTTGAAGCCCTTCATGATTCTCTGATCGGAATGTATGGTGTGTCATGGTCGATATCGTACACTGTGAGGTAGTGTAGAAATCTAATCAGGCATTCCATTCATATTTCCCACTCTCAACGAGAGGGAAACAAAGTGGCAGATCAATTGGCTTCCTGAGCGGTTCAGCCAGTGGGGTTCTCCATCCTCATTCCTCCTAGTAGCATGAAACTAGATATGTTAAACTTAATTTGAGGGTATTCCCTTGAATTAAATTATTTTAGACCCCCTTAGGTTGGGAACGTTTCATGTATGCTTTTGTCTTCTCTCTTAATAAAAAATATATCTTGGATGGATGGATAACAAACATGGAAAGGAAACTAAGAATCTTTGATCAGATCCAGGTGGTGAATATATTAACCAGGAGTTTTGTGAAATTATGTGAGATTCTAGGACTCTATCTTAACTCACTCCACATCACACACCATTATGGAATTATGCTTGTGAAAGGAGTAGAATGCCTTATTTGACATGGTATGGTCAACAATGAGTAATATATATATTCCATTATCCTTTTGGGGATATGCAATACAAACTATGAAAAAAGTGGTAAATCATGTACCAACTAAAGAGTAAAATATAATTTCCTTTGTGTTATGTAGTGGAAATAAACGTGTTTTTCCAATAAACTTGTATGGGGTGGTGAAAATTTTGTTAAGTCTTTATTAGGAAACAAATATTCACCCAGGGGAACAATGTGTATTTTTTAGGATATTCGAAAGTAACTAAGAGGTTATACTTACACAACCTATGAAAAAAAGCGATTATCACCAGACAAGACATATTTCTTTATAGGAAGAAAATCATCACAAAGGATAGTATGATCAAGATTGAAGTTAATTAATTTGATGATCAAAATACTAAAGAGTTGGTATAATTATATATTTCACAAGTCCCCATGGAAGATGTAGTTTCTGAAACACATGTACTATGTTGGAGCACTAAATATGTAATAGAACCATAAAGATTGACTTCTATTAACTGAATATGGCCACTCTTTATTTAAGAGGATGAAAATATCTCCTATTAAGAGGAATTTGACATCTCAGAAGATCTATGATTGAAATAATTTATAAATTTTGAAATTGATTCCATGTATAAGAACTATGTTTTGGATCTAGTCAATGTTCATGTTAATGTAAATATCATTGGGTGAAAATTGATATTTTGGATAAATATAAAAATGGAAGGTAATTTAAATACCAATAAAGAGTGGATAGTATCAAAAGGGATATAACAGTGTTTAGTAATTAACTACGATGAGTTATTTTCAATAGTTTCCATATATAAATCCATCATAACTTTACATTCTATAGAATCTGACCATGAACATGGCATTTAGAAGATGGTTGTAAAAACTTCTTTACATAATGGTAACTTTTAAAAATATGTCTACATGACACAACCAAAAGGTTTTGTGACTCCATGTGATGCAAACAACCTTTTTCTGTTTAAGAGATACATTTATTGAATGAATCAAGAATCTTCATCATGGAACATTTTATTTTATGAAACTATAAAAAATTTGGTTCCACTAATAATATATGTGATCCATGTGTTTACAATAGGTTTAGTCAGAATGTGGCCATTATTCTAAAAGTATTTGTTTGTGACATATTACTTATTATAAATGACATAAGATTCTTAAAATATTTTAAGGACTAATTAAAAAAGTATTTCTACATTCAGGACAAAGTGGAGAAAACCTATATTATAGGGATCAAGATCATTCATTATTGATAAAAGAAGACCCTTGGACTAATTCAAAGTACATACATTGAAAATATACTAATGATATTTACTATGAAACAATCCAAGTGCGTATTAGTTCCAATTTCACATGGTATACATATTTATAAAACATGTGACCTCATAAACAATATGAGAAATAGAGAACATTTAAGATCTCATACACTTTAGTTATAGTATAAATAAGGTATTCCATGTTATGTATTGGACTTGATGTTTTCATTTCATTTACAATTGTAGGTAGATATCAAGTTGACTTAGGAGGACATCATTGGTATGTTTTTAAGGCTATCTTTAAGTATTTGATAAGAACTTAGGATATGTTCAAGGTGTATGGAGGAGAAAGGAACTATTTATCCTGGGTAATATAAATAAAACAGTTCAAATAGATTAGAATGATTGGTATTCATATTTAGGAAATTTTTTATGTCTCATAGGAGGAGCTATGAACTAGAATAGTTCAAAGTATCCAGTTTTTTAAAATTTTATAGACAATTTAGAATAACTAGAAGAATCTGATGAAGCCAAGGAATACATTTAGATTTGTATCTTTTTCTAGGAGCTTCATCTGGTTCATTGTAGTATATACACTATCAAATTTTTTGTGATAACACTATAGCAATATCTCTTTCTAAAGAGACATGGTAACATCAACATATAAAGCACATACTCTAGATGTATAAATTATTGATAGATTTTTACCAAAGGTGTGATGTTTTAGTAAGAATAGATCCCGTAGAATAAAACATGGTGGTCCCTTTGAATAAATTTATATCATATTATAAGCATGATTAAAATGTGATGGAGAGAGGGATGAAGGTTATTATTGGTTGAATCCAGGTAAAGCTAGAGTTTTTCGGAGTTAGTACCCTAGAAAAAAAATTCTATATACATCATGATAACTTTTATTCATTTTTTGAATATTATTTAACTCTTATCACATCATTATAGTTTTTCTGCGTAAAATAATATGTGATACTTTATTATGAGTAGTTGTCACAAAAAATTGCCATAGTTTTCCCCGTTATGATGGGAACCCATAAGTGTCACATCATTATTCTTAAATATTTGTTATATAGATAGAAAAAAATTATTTGAGGGACACTGATTATATATGATATAAGGTATGGAGACCTATAGGACTTTGAAGAAACTTATCATGGTATATGCCCTTGGTAATATCTGGTGTAGGATATTATGACAATGACACCTTGTAGTAAGAAATCTCTATAAAAGGTGTCAATAGATGTTCCTAATTTTTTATGTGTGTACTGATCCTTAAAAATTAAGATTATTATTAATTAGTGTTATTTTCCACATACTGTGATATATTTATGACAACTATGAAGTCCTTTTTTGTAGCATATGGGAATATGATTGGTGAGTCATGAGTAATATTTCCTTAATAAATTATGTGAGGAATGATTTTTCTATTATTTTCTATAATGGAAGTAGATATCCTAGGACATTTCATTAAATGACATATCATAAATAAATTATTTTCCATTTTTTTATAGGAATATTCAATTTATATAATGTCAAAGAAAAATAAATTGAGCACATAGGTTAATGACACCAACATGAAACCTAATTGATTGGAGATATCATAATAAATAGATTATCTTACACAGTAAGTGTATATATATTGTATTATCTAATTACAACATTAACTTATTTCTCTATTTATACCTTGGAATATTTTTATACAATAACCCCGGACTTATGGATTCTTCACCAAATTCCACTGATAACGATTCCTAGAGGGTCACACACTAAGTTTATCCAAAATCACAATTAAATAATATATTATTATTTATTAATCAATAAGTTGAATAAATATTATTCCCACACATTATATAGTAATTATTTATATGTTATTGGCTTTTTATATTTCACCATTAATTATTCTAGAGATAATTATGTGAGCGGAATATTTAATAAATATATATTTTTTATATTTAGAAAATATAATAATTAGTTATTTACTAGAAAATAATGTAGTTATATTTTTTAAATAAATAAATAGTCATTATTCCAAGACCATTAAAAATTCTAGAAAAATGGAGGACCAAACATATAGGTCTGCTGAGAAATAATACATATCTATTGAATAATATTTGGTTAAATAATATATAATTTAATTCACAAGTTAGGAACATGTCAATAAATAAAAATATTATTATAATTATTAACATGGAGTTATAAGGGATTAAATAAATATTAAAGGGAACTTTTGAAATTTTTTATTTCTAACCCTAGGAATATATAAATCCAATTATACTATTTTTTGTAGATCCAATTAATTTTATGTTGGGCACAATGACATCCAAAAATAATCCTCACAATCCTAGAAATATCACTCTCCAATAATTCTCCCACAAATAGAGATAAATATTCTTCTACATTCCACTATCAAGTCAATATAGATAAAAAAGAATCATTTTTATGTAATTCTAGAGGAAATTAATGGTGAACTATTCAAGAGATAACACCGGTCATACTAGTATATTAATATTCTTATGATGATGTTTTGTAGATTTTTGGAACACGTGTGGATCAATGGTAGAGGGAATACAATATTTATTCCTAAAATATAATGATAGTATGACCTATATCCATTATCATATCCTTCAATAAAGAAGAAATTTAACACATATTAATTATATTGTTTACATCAATTAATTAGAAATATTATGTGATGATCCAATAATTTGGTTTTGGTGTTTATCAATTTTTTTATATTTTTTTATTCAACTTCATTTACCACAACAATCAAAGTAATGTAAATCTAAAAATAATCATCGACCATGACAAAAAAAAATGTTGATAATGACCCATGATATGCTTCCACTTGGCCAGAATCCACCATTATATATATATATATATATATATATATATATATATTAAAACAAAAATATTAATTTGGATTTCCACTCTTTTAAACCATTTTGGAAAACATTTCTTATCACTGAGGTTTTATGATACCTAAGTGAATGAAGATTGTTTCATAAACATATGTCTTGAATGGATATTATTTAAAGGGTATTGAAATATTTAATATTAAATTAATATTAAAATAATTATGCTATTATTATTTTGTAATGTTAATATTTATATGTATAATCATTAATAAAATAAATTGTTTTTAATTTAATTAATATTAATAAAATTATATTTTGACATCTCTTAATGAAACAATACCATAACATCTATAATTAACAATGGTACACACAAATTATATAGAACACATATTGTAAACATTAATTAAAATTATATTTGTGATGAACCCATGATTATATAATAAGGGTCCATTCCACTACACTGAATCAAGTGTGAAAAATTAAAATGATTAAAACAACAATATTAATATTAAAAAAGAATGATTAATAAATGGTTTATAAGAAATTATTAATGAATGGTATAAAAAATAATAAATATAAATATATTTTTGATGTAGTTCAGTAATAAACCTAAATTGATTTCATCGGATATTGAAGTTAATCTGTCCCAGAAGAAAACCATGGTAAGATATTCATTTCCAATCATACATTAAAATCAGGATTTTCTATGTCTAAATTTATGTTGAGTGAAATAACATTTTTTCCCTATAAAACACTATTTACTTTAATATCGTTCATTTATATGTTATTTAATTTATATATTTTCTTCTTTGAAATTGTTTAATCCTTGACATCATTTTTGTTGACACTAATTTTTATTTCAAATTGTGAAAGTAATCCCTTTTGTAACATTTTTACATAGTCTCAATTTATGATCATCTTCTATAGTTTTATTTAAGAATTTTACTCTTCATATTTTCATTGGTTTTAAAAGAAATTATTATTAACATTGTTTTATAATTTATTTCCGTTAAAAATAAATTATATCAAAAAGTGAATGAAATTTTAAATTATTTAGATATGTATATTTTTAATTATTTTGTAATGTTTTCTACATATTTCAATGTCATATAATATTTCTTATAATTGAAAATTTATATAAACTACTGATATAAATGACCTTTTTTGATGGGTTGTGACTATGTATTATAGAAATTTTAATGAAAAATAATTATTTCTCAATGGTTAATTTAACTCTAATGGATTTATGAATTTTGTCATGTTTGAGTGGAATACATATGTATTCATCTGTATTATGTGATATGTGGTACCAAAAATATATATAAATATAGTATATTTATAAATGTTTTATATCCTATGATATGGATTAAAATAAATTTAGGTAACCCAATCCATTAATATTTAATAGGAAATTATATTGAAATTAATCCTCCAAGATAATCAATCCACAATGTGATGATGATTTTGGAAGTGATACATGAAACTGACAATTATTTTCTATATATATGAAGGCTCCACATTATTATGCAACATATCTATGTTATGTTTCATTATTTTGTAATTTTTTCTTGGATTGTAATTATTAACTCATGTTTCCCCACATATATGAAAAATGTATTATGTTATGAAAAAATCATTATGATTTATGATCTATATTCTATTACATATGGATTTATTATTATATGTTCAAGGATATTTCATACCATAAATTGATCTTATTCTACCTTATAATATTCAATTATTATCTCCTATAATTACCCATAATGAGAATATAATATCAACCATGTCTTATTCTTCAATTCCCTTGGGAATACATATGTGCATTATGTGTAATATATCTATATCTATTTCATGTGAGAATATTATATGCGGGTGACGTTGAAGAATTATTTCAAAAAAATTTCATTATGTATCTAGTCTACAGAGAAAGTAATCTTATTGATTATAGTTGTGTGACTTATTTGGTGATAAAATAAATATACATTTAAGAAGATATAATATGAATGTATGTTTTGGTTATGTTATCTCATTCATCAATTATATATATTAAATGTTACTTGATATGCAAATTAATTTTTAAGATTAGATAATTTTATATAATTCTTTATAACGTTGTCAAATAAATTATGATTAAAATAATTTGGAATGATTATATAGTTCAATAATTATTTTATATATTTTTTAATGTGTTGATAATATATGAATTTAGTAATTTTATGTCCATGTTTTGGTGCTATATTGAAAGTTCCTTTTGGAAATTGTTTACACATAAAGATGAAAATTTTATTTTAATGTTTAAAAATATTTCATTATAAGTGAGTTAAAGTCAATGAATCCTATATTATGGTTAATAAAAGTGGTGAAATTATTTTTAATTATTTATAATTTTCAATTTTTTTATTTCTAAAAATTAATTTAATTTTATCAATACATTTTCTTGAAAAGGATATTTATCAATTAATTCAAATCATTTTTTAGAAATAAATTTTATAAGAATCATTAATTTGAAAAAATTAAAGTAATAATGAAATTATATAAATATTCATAATATTATTTATTTAATAATTACATGTTCACTACATCCTAAATTATACTTAAAAACCTTTCAGGACCGTGATATAAAACGTTATGCTATGGTATGAAATGGTAGAAGTAACATGTGGGGATTCAAGTAACCTAGATCTCATATGGATTTCCAAGATCTTTAATATCTCTCGTAGATGATTTCACTAAATCCTCACTTTTTGATGTTATATATAGTATTTATCTAGGGAATATGATTAAGATGTTACCTACTTTCCACATGTGGAAGAACAAGCATCATATGGATGTCTTCTACTTCTTCTATTTTTTTCAACATGGATTTCATAATGAAATGAATATTATTTATACCCTCTAATTCAATACCTATGTTATTATTGATTAATTTTAATTGAATAATATATGCAATTAAATAATAAATTTTCTCATAAAATCCCAATGAACATATAAATAATGGTTATATTACATTTATATGTATTAACATACAAAATTCATCATAATCACTCATATCAATATCTTATTTGTATTTTAAAAATGTTTTTTTATCTTTATAACTTGTTTTATTCTTTCTATAGTTATAATGAATGGTATGATCCTCAATAAAGATTGGGATAAGGGGTATTTCAATCCTATTCTATTTTTATCTAATTATCATTATATTCATTTTAAAATATTTTATTTATTTTATTTAAAATAACTACATTGTAATAAATATAATTTTTAAATTTTATTTCATATGAAAATAAATCCATTTTATTTTTAGTTTTTTGTTTCATATAAGACAAGCCATCATAACATTAGAAACAATTCTAAATGATTTTGGGTGTTATAGATTCTGATGAGATATATACTATAGCTGCTATATTTATCTATTATGTTCATATTTGATAGTTGTGATAGACTTTTTCCTTCAGTTAATTACTTATTATTTAATGTATTGGAGGAGTTTGTGGTGTTCATTACATTTTTTTATAGGAAGGTTCGGGTAGAGCCCTTTTATTGAAAAATAAAGAAAATACAGAAAGAAGATGGATGGGGTCATACAAGCATCATTCCCTCATGTAATGAGATACCAAAGAAGATCAAATATCATAATCAAACACATAAGAATCCTTATAATTGCCATACCATTCATAATCAGATTCTAAGGGACCATGAGACCTTGTAACCATAGTTGGTTTTAGATATGAATAGTCTTTCATACATCTCTCTTTTCTGGGAGGAACAGATTGGAAACCATCATCATCCACAACAACATTTTTCCCTTTGGACAATACTTGACTATAGGATGGTTTTTTGGTAGAACCATCCTCGATATCCTCCCACCTTCCATGGATGCCATGGGTATCGATTAATTTATCAATTTCCTCTCGAATCTGTGAAATATTCCCTACAACACTCAGATTTGGCTACCCCTCTGCCAATGTAACACCGTGTATAAGGCCATCCTCATCTACTTGAGCCCTCACATCCACTCACCCATGAATCTTTAGTGGCACTCCCTTGGTCGAATGTGATGAAGCAACTCCAGCCTGCATATCTCCTTTTTCAAAAGCTGGTTTTCTTTTATGAAGCAGATCCACATTGTTTTTTTATCCTCTATTTCTTCTTAAAAGAGGATTCATGATGCCATTTGAACAAAAAAAAAGAGAAAACCACATTCCTATGACATTTATCCTGGGCATGACCAATAATCCAAGACTCCGAACAAAATTTAGGAAGTCGTTCATATTCCACTTTCAAAGGAATTTCGTCATCAAGTGCTGAAAAAACTAGTTTATGAATCAAGCAAGAACTCAAGTCAGTCTCTACAATCATCATAGCATAATGTCCAAATTATTAAACCTCAGTGTTCCTATCCATTTTGGTAGGAATTACCACAAAATATGCAATATCAAATAAAATTTTAGGATACCATAAAATTCAATTAAGGCCAATTATTTTGATACAAACTTGAGCCCTAGTTTTTTGAATGGAAAATGGATTAAAATGAAAATCCCACTCTTGAAAACATTGGATACCTGGCTTCAAGGTGATTGATCCAAAACCCCATGCTCTTCTCTTTAGTACCTCCCCTGGAAAGTGTTCATTACATGACATTATCACAAAGGCTTATTTACCTTAGATGATTTGAAAAATGGGTTAAATCCTTTGGTTTCTTTTTGATCATGGTGTTGAAAACATTGACTTAGAAGAAAAATATATGGTATCTTGGATAATTATTACAATCTGAGAATAAAAAAATTTTAGCAGCATAATATTTAATATAATAATTTTGTAAATGAACCTATATATTTCCTAGAATAGACAACTCAAATTATAACTCAATATGAGGTGGAGTAATTAAAATTATATTCCTTGAAGGATAGATATAAAAGAATGAGTGAGAAATTGGATCCCTTATACAATATATTAAATATCTTATTTTTAAATTGGAATCCAAGGATGAAGTTATCTAAAGAGATGATGAGGGGATAAATGTTAATGTATCACAAATTCAATCCCAATTAATATTAATTTCTTTATAGCTACCAATGCTATAAAAATGGATTTAATATTGTAAAATGACATTGTGTGATCCAAAATATAGAGAATGGTGTATTTTTCACTATTAAATGACCCTTGTATTCTTAGAACTTAAAATTTTTCAATTAAGTTTCTCTGTCTATGAATACTTTTTCTCTTATAGAAATTAAAAAACACTTCACCATTTGAAATATAAGTGGGTAATGATATAATTTTATGGTTAGGTATATAATGATGTATCCCCTATCTAAATTTACATAAATTAAAACTTCATTATCACACATATTTATATAGATAACATTTGATGTTTATAGGAAATAACCTATTGGATGGTTTTAAAACATTTTAAATTTTATTAATGTTAGTTTTTTAATATTTATGATAAAATGATCTTGATTCAAGGGAGGAAAAGGGTATAAATTATTAATTTTTAATCAAATAAATGTTCCCCTATATGGTTTTGTTATGACATTTTCACTTACACAAAAAACATAAACTGGTTATTTTTTATTGGATAGTGATTTAATATCCTCCATGATTTGCTCACATGGATGGGTACTATTAGTTAATATGAAATTGCACAATTACCAAAGAGAAAGGTTAATATAGTTGGATAATGAATTATAATAGGGTCCTTAAGAAATCATTCAATTATATGGGTAGTATAAGGCCATTTTCCCTTTTTTATCATATTAAACCATGAAATGTCTATTTAGTTATGAAATAGCCTTGAAGGATCAATTAAACATTAATCATATAATATAGTTTTGGGGAAGATCATATTCATGATTTATTTTAGAACCCCAAATTGATATGACAATTTCAATTTTTTAGAAGTTATGGGTTGTCATATGTATTGAGAATGAAAGTTCTCTATCATCTCTATCATTCAATCTGTCCTAGAAGAAGGTAGATAAAATTTTATGGGTTCCAAGTGTCATTATAAAAATATTTTTAATTGTTAATTTTTGAATTAATTGACTTTTATCTAGGCCAATTAATGATTTCAAATAGTATATATCAGATCATATTTTTATCAAGACTCCATTTATTGATTTTTTTACAATGAAATTTGTTTCAGTTTCATTTGTTATTGTTTGATGATTTTGGGGTTTTGTCATGGACCAAGAGATGTTCTTGTTCAAGATCATAGTTATTATATAAGAATATTTTGGGAGTTTTATGTAATATAAATGGGACATAATTATCATTTGTAATTTTTTTACATAACTTTTTGAACAAAAAAAGGTGGGAAAGATTTAAGGTCATCCCACTTTGACCCATTATGACCAGTATTTATAATCCATATTTTTTAAACTATAATTTTAGGGGTTAATAACCTAGAATATAAATAATCAACATAACATGAATAAATAATTATATTCAAGTGAATGTAAATTGTAGGGTGATGCTAAATATATTATTATACAATTTAGGATTGGTATTAGTGCTATATTTTGATTAAAAAATATTATTTCTTATGGAAAGAAAATTAATAGTTGTGGGTTAGAAAATATTTTATTTTGTCAATATATTTTTTTTGATGGAGTTGTATATGGTAACTAAAAATATATACTATTCATGAATTTATCAGGAATAAAGTTAAGGGTTTGAGTTATCACTCTTGAATAAGGTTTACGAATTCCAAAAGTAGCATTCTAGAAGTAGGAGAGGATATTTTTGAATAATATTTCTAGAAGACGAGCTATAGGTTTTTAAAAATAATGTTTTTATTGAAGTTGATGATTTAGAAGTAAATTTAGTGATTTTAAGGAAATTAGTTTATATGAGGTGATAATTATGTTAATGATGTAAATTATAATTTCAAAAAAATTAAGGAAAATATATATTATGGAAGAATTATGTAGTTTGTAGAAAATAAGAAAAGGCATAAAGTTACTTGAATGTGTTTGTATTGATATAGTTGGTGAAATTTAGGAATACAATAATGTATTGATGAATACTTACTGTGATACGTAATGGTATGTTCTGGATTGTTGAAAAGTCACACACATAATATTTGTTCTCTATATTTATTGGAATTTGAAAAGGAAAAAAATGCCCCATGTACACATTTGTGTAACTAATGAGAGATAATGTGGAAAATTTAAAGACTTTTGCAATATACATAACTCCAAAGTGATAATTAAAGTGTAAATAATTACCCCTATATATAATTATAACAACTGGTAAGGAATGTGGAATTCTCCTAGACATTCCCTTTTATATTTAAGAGTGTTGGAGTATATGGGTGTATGAAAAATAGAATAAGAAAAATGCTACTTGAATATGAAAATGTTACACATTATATAGAAAAATGTTTAGACATAATAGATAAAATTAAGTTAGATATATATATATATATATATATATATATATAGCACTCGGTGAGTGTAATTTAATGTTACTAAATGTAATAATTCCCTATCGAATCACAATGGTATTTAAAGATATCTTGGACACACAATGAGGAATGGTGATGTGTTGTACTAGATTGAATTATACAGGAGTTGATCCAAAACATATGTCTTCTATAATAATGGGAAAGAGATTAACTATATTTTTAAATATATGAGGGTTGAACTATATTCTAAAATATGGGAAATTCCCGAACATATACATTTCATGTGATATATATAAGTTTTTACCACTATCAAGCATATATAAATATTTATAATGATGGTAACCATGGATTACTATATTTAATTTATCATAGGATAAAACTAATAATGTTAATATAAAACAATTATGTCACACCATGGGAATAATGGACACATTATGATGATCCTAGTCAAATTTCAAGGGAGGAGGTTTATTCTTTGAAGGATTCCACAAGAAAGTTAGCCCCTAATCCATTTTGAGTAAGTTATCATCCAAATCTATGATAAGTCATGTCATTCCTTACCACACATGTAAGAGGATTATTCCATGTTTCTCTCCTTGTTGAATTTTTCAGGGTACATGCGATGAGGTTTTTGAGTTTGTTGATTATAGGCATAATGGGATGTATGAACCCATATGGGTGTCTAGAAAGGAATGTTTTTATTTTCATGGTTTCAAAAGTATCTAATAATCACTATGGTAGGAATGAATTAATTTCATGATTTTATAATTTATATATTTAGTATTAGTGTATTATATAACAGTATTGATCATGGTGATCAATGTTTTAACATGACACTAGATGAAGACATTACAGAATAACTACGCTTAATAGTTTAGACTAAACAACAGAAATATATTTTAAATAGAAAAATTAAAATTCATGGATGTAAGGGAACATGTTAGTCAAAAATTGATATCCTACCAAACGAAAAATAATAATAGATGGAGGGGAATACTAGATGAGTTTACTTCAAAATTAAGAAGAGAAATAGAAAATTAGACTCCATGAAAAAAATTCGAAATGAAGTAGGTGGTGAATCTATGATGACTCATTAAGGGTGAATATTCTACTAAAGGGATATTCAAGGATGGTCTATAATGTATCAATAAGTAGAGATCAAGAATCACCTATCTACATCCACTATAATAACATCATTGATATTGTTTACCTTGGCATGTATTCTTAATGTTTTATTCATTTTTATAGTATGGGGAAGATTATAGGAGGGATATGAATTACCCATGGGAAGTATTGAGAATACAATAAATTTTTTATGGGGAGTGACCTAGCCTAAAACAACCATGAAATAGTTCTTTAGTATCATTTTTATCAATAACACTTCATTATTATTTGGTCCATAGATTATCCTAATATTGGTAAATCAAGCAAACAATTTTTTTTATGTGTGAATATATTTTTTCCATTCTAGAACATATACCTTTATGTGCTTGTTTTATTTAATACTTGATAAAATTTGTTAAGCATTAAGGGAAATTTTGATAATGATGAGGGATTTTTTAAATATATTTTCTCACATTTATTTTTTTATTGAGGTTTTGATTGCTCAAATGTTCTAATATTGGGTAATTATGGTATGTTCTGTAATTTTATGTTGAATATGTTATTAAATTAATATTAATTAAAATATTTTGATTTTCGTACTTGAGGAATGTATTTATCTTGAATTTATTTCACACATTTAAATGAACTCATTTTCTGTTTTTTATTAATCTATTATTTTATTTAAATAAATTCATGGATTAATTTAATTGTAAATACATGATATTTTATAAATATTTTATCTATGGAATCGATTCATTAATTTAATGATATTATCTTATCCATGATACTAAAATTTCATGTTGAATTGAATATTTTACTGAGTTTTACATTTTGGAAAAGAATCAATTTTTGGGATGTAAAACTAGTGTGTAAGGGTCCAAATCCAAATTCCCTTTCTACTATGATTATTGTGTGTTAGATGTTACATGAGGGGGAAGTAGGTTAGTTTTGCATGAAATTTCCTCTTGGAAGGTTTCTAAAACATGGAAACCTGTGATGTGTCATAAGGTAGTTTATTTCATTAAGGATATCCACGCTACAAAATGTGCAGGCATTATGAAGATTTCAAAGCCATTGCATGTTTTTTCATAGATATATAGTTGAGATGGTTTATAGTCTAGGAATTTATTTGGTGGTCGAGTGGATGTGGTGTGTATTTCATGGATATTTAATAGGTTTTGGTAGGTGGTTTATCCAATTTCAGGGTAGCTATAATTTAGGGGATAAGCTACTCTATAACTTCATTTTTTCAAATTTGTTCTATTGTCTAGTGTTTCAGTTTTATCCATAGACCCTCCTTGGGTTTATATGATCTATTTCATTGGAGGTGTCATGTTACTCAGATGCATTTTTTAACAAGAAGGATGTGGAACAACTATTTTTTGGGATGTTTTCCTCCCAATATCAACCAGTTTTGTGGCATGGTCTAGAAGTATGTACTATGGTCTCCAAATTTTGAGTTGCCATATAAACACCTATACCCCCACTAAACCCACATTTATCCCATATTTTTCTACTGAAACCTTTGTACCTATTAGGTATTTTTGAAGTCCTTTAAATCCAATTTCTATTATAAAAAATCCATTCCATCCTATGCAGAAACTGTGGTGATCTATGTTGTGCTCTACCTATTTTCAAGTTTTGTTTCTATATTCGATCTTTTTACCCCATTACTTCTTACAATGTTGTGGCATTATACCTCCAACCTTTTGATCGAGTTTCTTTTGATGTTTTCTGCACTGTTTTTGCGTGGTGTTCTTAGATCGATTTTCTTCATTAAAGAAGAGGTTATCATAGATCTATGTTGTGGTTCCATTATTGTTTAATGAAAATTGATGTCTTAAAGTATAGGTTTAATTTCTTCAAATATATATATTGTGTGAAATCATAAATTGACCATACTATAGATTATTTGGGTGGTGAGGAAATTAATGCTAATAAAGGATAAACTTGATCAATGGATAATTTATTTATTGTTAGAAATCATTTATGTTTCAATCATGGTAATGTTTTGCCTATTTATTTTCTAGATAATCTTCCAACAATGTTAGTTTTTATTTTGAATATTGGTTATTCTTGTATTGGAAATTTGTTCAATGAAATTGTATAAAGAACATAATGTATATAATTTTTTTCCTTTTTTAAAGAACTATAGAGGCTTGTTTATAAAATAATTTTTCCTTATAATTTCATGGAAATGAAATGATATTTATAGAATGTTTTAATAGATGTTGTTTCTTCCTGATTTTTATGGTAATAGATAATGAACATGAATCTATAATTCCAGTTGTGGAAACAATTAAAAGGCATGTTAAGTGTGATTTTTCATCCCAAGGTATTTGGAAATAGGATTTGATGCTAGAAAACATGATTAAATAACATAATAGTTTGATATAGCTGATTACCAATTTTTTATGTAGTCATAACGTGTGATAAATTAATTAGTTAATTGAATATGGAATAAAAATAAGTTGTTTTTTAAATATAAATAGTTAGTTCTAAGTGATATTTTTTCTTTCGAAGGTTGGATGCCACATGTTTAGGATTAAGTGATCCCATTTTCTTAAAAATGATAAATATCTTGTTCTTGTTACTAGTAGACTGTTTAGATATGATGTTTTTTATATGTTATTTAATATTTTAAATGTGATCCTTGATATTTGATGTTATGTTAAACTGAGAATACTATTGGTTGATGAGTTATGGATGGGGAGTTCTGGGTCAGTGGTAGCAGTTGATGACTAGAATGATGAGATGAACTATGACATGCATGATTGACTAAGGGATGGATAATGGATTAATGGAAATGGTTAATGTTGGGATTTCCATATGCTATACTAAAATATGGATTCATTTTAGTTAACAAATCTATTTAAATTCAAAATGGTCTTGTTTCTGTTTAATTTATATACTTTTCCCTCGTTCTTGAGGCGGCTGGTTATACTTGGTTTTTCATATCGTGATGGTAGGTTAGAATATTTATTAGAATATCTAGAATTATGGAATAGAAATAATTTTTGTATAAATTATTTAACCCATGGGTATAGTGCTTGTTGGAATGAAAAATATGACATTGTTGAGAAACCATGCACTTAGTAGGATTGGGGCTAGAGGGAATAAACTTCAATTAGTTTAAAATTTAATGTAATTATAACAATATTAATTAATTTCTAATGAATAAACTAATGAAAGATCAAATATTTAAAAGTAGATAAATAAATTAAATTTATTTTTTTCATAATTGATACTATGTTCATAGGATATATATAACTATTAGTTGTGGTACCTAGTTTATTGGATAATGTTTTCTACAGTTGATCCTAATGAAAAGTTAATTCCCATAGTGTGGTTCTGAGTAATTTTATATGTTTTCTATTTTATGACATAATATGCTACTATACCCATGTTAGTAGTGATACTGACACCCATAGAGGGTGTTTTCCCCAAAATCTAGGTTCTTAAGGAACAAATGGACGACTACCCAATCTTTCCCATATCTATTATCCTGGTTGTATTTTTTGATTCTATGAATGGTGGTTAGTTTTTCCTCATATGTGATTAGTGTGTTGTAAAGCCTCTTGGTTATTTCAACCACATGTATCTAGGAATATAGTATCCATATTTTCGTTATTGGTACCATGAGTATGGTCTAAGATAGCACAAGGTACACTACATGGTGTATGGTTTGGGATGGCTTGAGGTACAATACCTGATGTATGATACATGCAATGTGGGATTTCATGGATCCTAGAGACTACATAGATACTATATGGAGATGAGGAATGGGATGATGAGATGATGTGAGGCCTGATATATATGTTGTGACATTTATCCTAGGTATATTTTGGGTTGGATCCTTTTAAAGAGAGATTTATTAGGATGTATGATTCTATAGTAGAGTAGAAAATTAGTGGGGAAGTAGTAGTTGGGTATCTTCTATAGATATTATATTATATGATAAGTTTTTTGTGTTACATGGTGATGGATATCCCTGGCAAGGATTGAAATTTAGTATACCTATTTAGGTAATAATTTAACAGCAATTTTCGGTTCATTAGTATTTAGTATTATTTAATTATAATTTATACAAGAGGCTACTTGGAGGACCCTACTAAGTATACCTATTATAATGACCCTATATATATATAAAGATTTTTCAGGTTAGTAGGTGCAGGTTGGTGGTCTGGATGGATTTTACTAACTCATGGGTTTTTGAACCTATTTTGGATTCATGGTCACTACTGAGTTTATTGTATGGGACTGATAGTTCATTTAGTTTTTATATATTTGTATTACATTACATATATCACTTGGGTATTCATGTATCATTATGAGTAGTAATTGATGGGTGTAATTTTCTAGTATCACATTCATAAAATTCATTTAGAGAGAAATTCCTCCCATTTGTATGTATGTTACACCAATAGTGCTTATTTCAAACCTATAGAATATTATTGGAGGGTTTCAAGTGGACACCTTCTCTCTCATCTCATTTTAGACCTAGGAGAGGTACCTTTTGGGTGAAGGTCCATGATAGAGTTGTATCAGATGACAAAGTTTAGGGATAGGATGGGGTTTAGAGTTATTCATAGGTGAGGTCACATGGGTTGGTATGAAAATAGTGTCAGATATGTTTATTAAGTAGTGTCAATAAGGTAGGACAACTGAGCCATGGATGTTTAGGGAACACTTTGATCTGATGTATGTTCTATTAAGATTACTATTCCTACTTTGTTAGGTAATACTTATTGAGGGGTGGAGACTTAGGAAATGATCATGTATCATTCATCTTGATTCCTATGTTTGAAATGGGTAGACCTTAGGATAGGATAAACCATAAATAAAGACAAAGTAAATAATTATTTAATTAATGTTCATCATTTAATATTCCAAATTTAGGATTCCCTATCTATTATTTCTTTCTCAGTTATGGATTCAGGTTAATACCCATGTTAGGTCTATATAGAGGATGTTCATCTGGACAAGCGAGATGATCTCGACAGAGTATAAGTCAATGATGATGACACTAGGAGGAGTGAACACTAATATTTTCATTTCCATATTCTATAAAAAAATGAGGGGTATATTTTAGAATAAATGATATAAGACTAGTTAGAGATGGTAGAGATATCTTTCATATTGATTTCATCTCTATATGATCTCTTGTTTTCATTGAGTATGAATATTATTTGTAGAGAAGAGAGGTTGTGGTGGATCTAATTCCTCAGGGATCATGAGGATTCATCGGTCTCATTGTAGAATTTTAGGGACTGGTTATGAGAATATATTTTTTACTATTAAGGTGGTGAGACACGAGGAACTACTTTTCCTTCAACATGTGAGTTTAAGAATGCAGTTAGTCATGATCCATTTTAGGAAACATCCCTAATATTAATTAAACATATTGGAAGAATAGGTGGCCATGGATATCCATTTTGGGGAGGCCTTGTATATATATATATAGTACCAGATCAGTACATTCATGTTGTCAAAATATCTCAAGGTGATGGAGAAGGAAGAGGTTGTTTCAAGGACATTTTCTAGAACTATGTATTCATGATATGGGATTCATAAGGATTACTGATTAAAGAAAGTTATGGTACGAGGTTTTATATTTTTTATATAGAATATATTTTTAATATATTAGGGTAGGTCCCATCCCTCATCATCTCTCTATATGGGGTGGAGGATCTGATTCCTTTCCTAGGGGATTAGACAATTGTTTTCATGTGGATAGTGAGGTCATCATCGGTAAGAGTTCCTATACTTTATGATTAGGCATAATGCACTAGGTTTTCCACATTATGTTCCTTTATGGAGGCAGTTAAAGTTGAGGAAAAAATAGGTAGATTCTCCACCATGAGATTGGTAAATAATATTTTTAATATGTCGAGGATATCCCTATATTCCTATCCATTCTTAGATTGTATATTGTTGTAATGTAGGTTTTCATCACCAGTGTGAGAGAGGTCATTTATTAGTTTTTGGTAAGCTTCATGATCTAGTTTTTTTTTAGCTCGAGGTGAGTGTAACATTGTTTTATAAACTATTTTCATGTTTTATACATTGGTGCATTCTTTATTTTATTCAATATCAAGACATTCCTTCATATCACCTTCCATAGTCTATGATTTGATACATGAGGTGGAGAGGCTTCATGATCTATTAGAAATGACTATACCATTTGGAGGTAAATCTTATCTTTATGAGTTATATATAAATTGTGATGTACTGATGGTTAAGAACTATAATTTAGGTTACTTCCTATATATATGAATTTATCCCTTTGAATAAATCCTTAGTTTATATTCAATGTATTTAGTTTTGGGTTTCAGGGATTTCTTCTAGAGGTAGGTAATGATTTATGAGGATGAAAATGACTCTACCATGTTCGATGGAAAGTGAGACCATTGGATGGGTTTGAGGTATGTTTTTTATTCTATTCTTTGATGGATGAGATGGTACTGATTTCCTCAAATGTTTAACAATTACTGATTCCCATGTTTTTAAAAGAGTACCCAACTGTTTTTCCTAATGAGTTTTTCGAATTACCCCCTCCATAAGAGATTGATTTTGGGATAGATCTATAGCCCAAAATTTCTCTGATCTTACTGTCTCACTATTGGATGGTGCATTTTGATTTGTGAGTGCTAAATGTATAGCTTGATGATCTATTATATTGAGATTTTGTTTAACATTGTTTTTCACCTTTGGGTGCATCATTTTATTCATGAAAGAAGGTAGATAGTAGTATATGTATTTTTATCAAGTACCATATCGTGAATGAGGAGATGGTGAATAATATCTATCCTCTTCAATGGATTGATGATATATTTGATCAACTGAAAGGAGGAAGTTGGTTCTTAAAGATCGATCTACAGTCGAGGTATCATCATATGAAACCACAAGATAAGGATATTTAAAACACTTCTTTTGGATGTCTCAATGGACATCATATGTTTTTTTTTCATTCTATATAATTATATATATCTAACTATTTTCATGGGTTTGATAAAAATATTGTTCTGATAGTTCCTAGATTTTTTAATGGTCATTTTATTAATGATATCCTTATATATTACGCATCTGAGGAAGATCATATAGAGCATATTTATTCCATTTTGGGAGTTCTTCTTCATCAGAATCTATTGGAGATGTTTTGTTTGTTTGATTTATAGCCTCAAAAAAATTTCTTTGGTTATTTCATATCCCAGTAAGGATTAGGTATGGATCCTTAAAAAATAGGTAATTATTTCTTTGGAATCCCCCAAGAGTGTTTCAGACGATAAAAGTTTCCTCAGTATTACATGATATTATATCAGGTTCATATCTAATTTATCTTGGTTTGTGATACGTCTGGTAGATTTGACCTGAATGGATTGGGATTTCTTGTGGGATGATGTGTGTTAGACATCATTCAAGTACCTAAAAGATATAGTGTTCCATATTCAAGTTTATTGTATTTGAGTAAAGTGAGATCAATTAATAATTTTATTGGATACTTCAAAACATGGATTTATTTAATCTGATGAAAAAATAATAGATATTTCTTATGGGTCTAATTATTTAATCCGTAAGAGAGTAAATATTCCACCCATGATCTTGAGTTGGAAGTAGTTGTATTTTATTTAAATTTTGGATACATTATCTCATCAGATATCACATTGTGGTTTTTACCAGTCACAAGAGACTAAGGTATATATTTTCTCATTGGGACCTGAACATTAGATAGCGATGATGGATGAAATTATTATTGGATTAAATCATTAACATATAAGATACACCAGTAAAGGGTAATGTGGTAGATCATATGTTGAGTAGGAAGTCATGTAGGGATGTTGTTCATGAATCTATATATTATTATTGTTTAATAATATAGTTTTTAGTAATTATTATTGATATGATAGATGTTAGAGGTAGATTTTATATTCTATAAATGATGGTGCAATCATCTTTGGTGCTGAAGTTGGAGGTGTCCTAGCTGGGGGATTTTTAGGATGAAGTCTAGAGAGATAGTTTTTTGGTAATAATCCTAATGGTTGGTTTAAAGATCAAAATAAAATCAGATTTCATTCGATGTGAGTATTTTATTACCTTTAGTAATGTGTTATATGGTTCTTTATAAGGTTCATTTCTCACCATTTGTGGAACATGATTATGTGAAAACGTTTTATAGGGAACTAAAATGGGAAAGATGGTTTGGTTATGGGAATAAAATTTCTCCCTAATTTTTTAAGCCTTTGATGGTGTTGGCGTTCATTGAGTCCATAGTGAATCAAATATCCCTTTTCCATTTGATGACAGATATTCATGAGAAATTTCATGTTTCCAAACTTCATTATTACCTTTGTGTAAATACTTGCATCATTTACTCGGGTGAGATCGACAATGGGGATGATACAACCTTCATAGACTGGCCTATAGAGATCTAGGACCACCAGAAAAATGTGTTGTGTGTGCATGTTATTCCCATCATTCATGTCCATTGGAGTCATGGTTTTATCGAGGAGAGAACCTAGAATCATGATCCATAGATTCATGATTATTACCCTAATATATCTTTCTTTAGGTCTTATCTTATAGCATTTATCATTTTTTAGTTGTTGACCATTATCTAGATTATGAGATTTTTTCCTCTTGGTTTTTTATTGGGGACCTTTATCTCCTCTAAGAGGAGTATCTCTACAAGGGATACTATTAGGGGCCATTTGCTGTTATTACATTATTTTATTCTCATATCCTCTATTATAGGTGGTTTATATCTTATTTTGGTGAGATTTTTGATAGGTATCTCATGGGTGATTTTTTGGACAACCATTTTTTCCTCTTATTCCCTCTAGGTTTTGTTTAAATTTTTTTTCAGATAATAAGAATTTTAGAGGTATTAGATGTAAAGGCTCAGATCCAAGTATACAACTAATTTTTTACTATTATATGGTGGAGGTACCTAAATGTGGATGTAGGGGTGCTGGGAAAATATTTAAAATTATAGTGTTTGTATTATGTATAGATTTTGGATACACTATATGGTAAGTCGATATGGCATCAAGGTCCAAGATGAAAAGTGAGTGGGATCTAGGGGGTTTTTAGTGCCAATTTTATTTTTTGGTATAGTTTCACTATCAAGGTGGTAAATGTTGGTTTGTGTCATAGTATAATCATGTAGTGGTGAATGATATTTTAAAAAATTCCCTAATATTGAGTTTCTTTAATCCCCTAAGAAAGGTATTTCATGTCAAATTTATAATTAATTTATTTAATATTTGAAGAAATGAAAAGATGATACAAGAATTATTTCTTCATTTTATATGTTCATCATCCAAAAAGATCCTTTTAGGTTTCATTCATTCTGTTATGAGGATCCACGAATAGAATTTCTCTAGTGGTGGTCCACAAATTCTCCTTCAATATCTGAGAAAAAAAATGATTTATGGGTTCTAGAGTGGTGATTCGACTGTCTTACATTATTCGTATTGGTTAGTAATCCTTTAAACCAGAGGTGATCGATTTTCATTTCTCTTTTATTATAGGAATATTTAAAATAAGATTCAAGAGGTAGTTTTTATTTAAGTAATAATTCTTATGTTTTGATTTTGGAAATAATAATCAATATACATAATCATCTATTTATAGTTCTAGGGTTTAAGTAAAAATATTATTTTATTATATGTGGGTGATTAAATAATATTAATATCCTTAATAAACCTCTTTCCACATATTATTATTTTCATTATATTTTAACATGAGCTAACTTGTGCAATAAAAAATATTATTTAATCATCTTATTAATCAATATTTTTCACCATCCACACTATTTGTCTATTTGAACTCCTCTAGAATTTTTGGAATTTCGGAATAAATATTTAATTTATTAATTATTATTTTAGAATGATAAAATTTTAATAAATGTATCCCTTAGTATTGATAATATTTTTTATTAAATTAATTAATTTCAAATAGAATTTAATCGAGAATATTGGAAAAACTAAAAGTGTGACCCTCTAGGATTATTTCATGTTGAATTAGTTGGTCCTTTATAATGTCTAATATTACTATTTAGAAATGGGTCATGGAACCCCGAAAATATAACTTAATTTCACAATAATTAATACAACATATTAATGTTAATTGTATAATATAATATGTATGTCATGATATCTCATCAAAAAGTTTGCACATATGTGTCAGTAAACTATATGATCAATATTTCTTTATTTGACTAACTGAAATAAACATGTCATTACACCATCACAATTTAATTTAGGGAAATGATTCTATTCTAATAAAATGGATGAGATATTGGCTTCTATAAAGATGGAATAAACAAATCCTTCCATGAATTATCTATAAATCACATGTCAATAATGATGAACCTACCATTCCTTACCTCACCACAAATATGTAAAATCACTATTTTCACTAAAAAATATATTTATTTGATTCCTGACATGCATTAATGGAAATCAAAATTCATATTTACCATTATACATAGTTATAGATATGAGTATATGATAACACAAAATCATGAATAATTCTTACTAGTAGGTCAATTATCACAATCTTCTATATTAGAGATTCCCATGTGCAAAATTTATGAGAAGAATACTCATCTTATTTTGTTTACACACACTTAATATTCATTATACTATGTTTCCCACCATATTATATTCACAAACCATAAAACTATATATAAGAATATCTTTATAGAACTTCAAGGTTCTCATTGTAGTGGTTAACTATTACAACCAAATCAATATGATGTATAATATAGGACATTATTACATTAGAGTCATGTATAATAATGAAAAATATGTAATAAGAAGTTTAATAATATTCAATAGATAGAATATACATGTAGTCAATGTAAAAATAGTTGGTCCTAGGAAACCAACTCTAAAAAAACCCTATCATGGACTAGAGCCAATTGTATATGACTTTTAGTTCACTAGACTTCACATGATATTCATGTTTATGAAAAGTCAATTCTTTATTCAAGGAGCTTTTCATGTTTTTTTCTTGGTTAATACATCTCACATCAACTTTACCTTTTTGAGAAAAATCCCTTAAGATATGATAATTAAGATGTATGTTCTTTTCCCACGATGTGACCTTGGATCTTTTGTGTGAGACACCACTATATTATTGTCATATTCGACCGTGAGGGGATCTTTACCACTAGGTACCACATAAAGATCATGAATGGTGTTTTCTATCCATAAATCTTTATTTCCTAACTTATAAGCTAAAATATAATTATAATATATTATATAATATGTGACCATAACCTTATTTTAGATCTTGAAACTCAAAAAATCTCCATTAAAAGTAAATATTTATACCATTTGTAACATAATGTCATCTCGAACTATTTGGAACTCAGAATCTGCATATCCACTATTGACATTTTCCTTTTTTCCTCCATAATACAAGAATATATCCTTAATACTATTTATATACATAAGGATGGTTTTGTGTTTCATCCAATGGTGGTCCTTTAGGTTAACATTATACCATCCTACCACACTTAATGTATTGGTGATATTAATCCTGACACATAGAATAACATATATGACTATCACATTCATTGATGTGTATCGAATCCTTTATATTCTATTTATATCCTTATGTTATTGAGGAAAATTTTTCCTAAAAAGATAAATTCTTTGTGACACTATAAATAATCCCTTATTTGATTGTATCAGAATTAATAACATCAGTATCTTTTCAATGTGTGTACATTAACTATGGATGAGAAACCTCTTCGATATCATGATGGATATTGACCCTAAGATTATATGCTACAACACCCAATTCCTTTATAGATAAGTATTTATTCAACAATTCTATAACAAAATGTAAGATTGGTATTTGTTCAACTATTCCATAGAATGAATTTACTCCCACTAAAATATTTTTAAACATTGGGATCACAATTATTCATTGTGAAACCAATTGTTTTTATGAAAGCATCCAAATTAATGTTCCATAAAATATATCCTTAGTTTAATCTATAATAGGGTTTTTAAATTTTAATTTCCTATTAGTATCCTTTGTAATCACAATCCCTTTGTGATGTTTGATATATAAATCTTCATAAAGGTTCCCATTAATGAAGGATATTTTACATCTATTTAAAAAATATCATAGTAAGGGTAAGCCAAATGGGTATGTATAATTCTTATGGATTTCAATATTACGACTAGTGAAATAGTTTAATTATCATAAATGTATTGATAATATTTAAAACCTTTTGCAACCATACCTTCCCTATTGGTACTAAATTTTTCTTCCATGCCCAGTTTTTTATGGAATACCCATTTACAACCAACAATATTTACATCCATTGGAGGATATATGAAAATACATAATGGGTTTTAGTATAAGGAATCGATTTCACAATTCATGGAATCCTTCCATATGTAATTTTTTAACCCTAATTACTTCCTTTTTGGTAGTATGAAAATTATTTTCAAGTATTAATGATTCACCATCATTGGTTACTAGAAAACCATATCATTATGGTTCTCTTTCCTTCTTAGTACTCATATAAATTAGTTGTGACTTGAGAACAAATTCTTCTTCCATTGGGATTTGTAGTGTTTTTTCATGTTCAACTCTTGTGTATCATGAACCTATAATTCATAAAATCCTACATTTCTCCCCTATATATATTATAGATAAGACACATCTCAATAAATTTCAGTCACCTATCAACCAAAAACTTTTTTTGAATTATTTTATAGGTAGTATCCCTTTGTTTCTTTGGGATACCTTGTAAAGATACACTTTTTCCCTCTAGGTACAAGCTTGTTACAAGAAATTTCTTTAAAAAATTCTCCCCAAACTTGCATATATATTTTTAAAAACACAAGTTTCAATAAATTACATAATTTGTATAGTATACCATCTATTTATTTTGTTGAAACTTTGTTGAGTACAAATGATTCTATTTGAAAAGTGTACCCCAAAACTTATAATGGAAGGAACACATCACTCACCATTGATCTCACTATGTCAAAAAAGGTGTTCTTCCTCCCTTTTCTTAAACTATTCTACAATGGGGTATATGGAAGAGTGAGTAGAGATATTGTCCCAAACTCCCATAAATAATCAATAATGTCTTGATTAAGATATTATTTACCACAGTCTGAGTAGATTTTCATAATCTCATAACCAATATGGTTTTCAACAACATTTAAATAAATATTACTTAAATTTATAAAAATAATATGACTTATACCTCATTAAGAAGAAATACACATATCTACAAAAATAATTGTTAAATATTATGAAGTATGAGTACCCACACCAAGATTCAATAAGGAATGGTCCTCACAAATCAGTATAAACTCATTCAAGAAACTCCTTATACATTTCAATTTTCCCACTAAATGAGGATTTAGTAATTTTTCATTGTAAATATGAAGGACATACACCATGTTGTTTTAGTTGAAAAGAATATAATTATCCATCCTGATGTATTTAGTTAATAATTTTTCATTTACATGGCCTAGGTGGTGATGCTAGATTTGGTTGTGGTATGAGTATTGTGAAGTAAATTTGTTATCAATTTCCATTACATAGTTCATGTAATATATCACATAAGGATAGTTATTTAAATACTCATTTCTTTAAAAAATGATATATTATTAAAAGAAGAATTTTTTTTCAAAATTATAATATATATCCACCAGTCTCTAGTATGGATATAGAAATATTTTTTTTCTCTAGTAATGGATGGTACATAATGACAACCATTCAAAATCAAGATCACCTTAATCAAGAACATGAGTTAGTAGTCCATGATACCTACAAGAGTATGTTTATATCTTTTAGATACTCATAGATCGACCTACCCCTGATCATTATTTATGAATAAACATTTTTCTTTTATTTGAATGAATATGTGAGCAACATAATCTTTATCTTACAACCAATTTGTAAAAACAGATAAATTTAACACGATAAAAAATGCATCTAAGGTTTCTATTTGCTTCTTTGGATGGGTGTAATTTTTTTAGTGGTACTTATTTCAATCAAAATTAATTTATTACTATCAAAAAAATTTAAATAAAAAAGTGGGAAACTAGAAGTTCATGTGAAAAAAAGAAAACATTGAGGCATTAAACTGATATTGAAGCCTACTAGTTTTAATATCCCTAAAAAGTTTCCATAAGATAATGTTTACCTGAGCATCAGGTTCATCCATCATAAGATCTTTGAACCTTAATGCCAGATTCTCCTAGGACTGGATTTACTCCTCAATTATTATCATCCATTTATTGATTCCTCTAACTAAAATTGAGTCCTTATTATCAATCTGGGTGATTTTATTCTCATTGAGAGGTACCATTATATTTCATCCCATCATTCCTTTATCCTCTATATTAGGATAATTAGTAGTTAGGATAGTTTTAACCATTACCTCTGCCAATATCATATAAAATTCTAAACGATGATAGAGCATAACATCGGATTCCTATTGCAAACATGCTGACTTGGATAGGTGTGAGTCAATGTATAAATCTTTGCCTTCAACATCTTTTTAGATCTAGTCTCTATTGGTAGAGGAAAATATAAATAATTCTATATCTCATTATAGGTTTCCATCCTCTCTTACTTCTACTAGGTCTTGGATACCTACTACCTTGTACATAATCCTCTATATCTCATGCAAAATATGTAGAGAATTCATCATTAGACCCATTCCCTTGGTCCTTATTCCCATCCATAGATGTTCTACCAGTAGAATTTTCAAAATTATAAACTAGATAATCATGTAATAAGAGATCAAATTTTTTTCCCAGCAAAAGACATCTCACCACCATAGGGCTCTTCCTAGTCGAGGCCTCACCCGCAATAAACTGTTCTAGAAAATTACACCCTCAAAAGGAGGGTCCAAAACACTAGCTGATATGTCCACCAATTAACATGTTTTCAATAGAGAATTTATCACTGAAGGGTGAGTATTTTCCATTTTTTCCTCAACTGAGTAGAGTGAAAATTCTTATATATACCATTTTCACTAGGACTAGTTTCCAAGTTCACTACTTCAGCGTATGAAGTAGCCACATGGGTCTTGGATCCTCATTCATCCAAAAGTTTTGGATCCACTAAGACGAGACCACTACTAGGTCTCTCCTCCTCCACAGCATGGCCCTCTAGGACAAAAGTAATAGGAAGAGGAGCACGAGGTTTACCTAAATCCCTTATAAAGGAACTGAAGATGTCATACACTAGTGGATTCACTTCCATTGATCCTCTCTATAAATTCGTTTCTGATTCAAGTATAGAATCCAATCCCCCCAACTCATATCTAGAAAAACCTACATCCGAATATACCCATGGTCCCTTACTACTATATACAACCATCTTCTTATTTTCTTCCATCTGTTTATTGAGATTCTTAAAACCTTGATGATGGGTTGTAGTCAAATATAGAAGATGCTTATAGATTGAACAAAAAAATACCATGATTCATATACCACAAGCTATTTTCATCAGAACTCCTCACCAACTACAATCCAAAAAAATAGAAAGGAACCCTAGAAATATCAACTTCCATAGAGTTATGTGGGTTAATAGGTTAGAAAATATAGTTATTTTAGTTATCTGAACATATGTATCAACCAACTTGGTTTAGTGGTCCTTCTTTCCACATGTGAAATAGACAACATATTGTTCCCTTTCTTTATGATTAATATTACTATTCATGGAAGGGTATAAAGAATATTTGTACGTAGATCTATTAAATTTTCCATTCCATTTATTCAGAATAAGGACATATGGATTTTCAAGTTTTATATTATTATCTATATGTTGATGGAGTGTATGGAGATATAATTTACAAAAAAAACCTAGATAAGCTCTAAGGAAGTGATGTAATAATGATATTGGTCCCTAGTTCTTCTCGAATTTTAAACACTGGAACTATTATATACTTAATTTATCCAATGATTATAACAATGTGAAACCCAATTAGAGAGCCCTCTAAAAATATACAATGAAATATTGTTTTTGGAAATATAAAAATATTTTTCCAACTCTCTCCTGTTATAAATCAGAAATGTTCTGAAGAATTCTATATTCATTCAAGGTTTCATGAGAATTACCAAGTCTATTGGATATAAATGGAAGTATAAAACATTAAATGTTGGTCACAAAATTGAAATGTTTTTCATAGAAAATAAACTCCTCATCAGTCACATCATTGGAAGGTATATCAATAATTGAGGATTCTATCATGTAAGATATCAATTCATGTAATATCCAAACCCAATGTTATATAAACCACTCCTAGAAGTTATTTAAACTTTATTAATTATTGAACATTGAGATAGTGTGGATGATAAGGTTTCTATTTTATTCTAATTTTAAATGTAATATTATCAATACTAATATATTTATTTCAAATTATCTTATAAATAATAAATTATTTTTGTTTTATTAATTAAATCTCCAATGATTTTATCTTTTCTCAGTATCCCTCACTACTGAACATAAAATTTCTAGTTTCTAATAAATTCTTGTTGAAAGCATCCCCATTAATTTTATTAATGATCCAAACTTTGACCATGAAAACCATAAGTAATTATAAAAGAGGTCTTACCAACTATAGGCTTATATATCCTTGATCCATTAAGTGGATTCCCCTATCCTAAACATCTTAGATGGATTTCCTCAACACATTACTCCATATTTTTATTGAAAATCCATTGTCTATTAAACTCCATAAATGTTCAGTTAACCCAACCTAAAACAATGATGAGAACTCTTTAGTGAAATTTTTCATCCATACATTGGCCAGTACTACACTTATCACAGTGGTTTCATTATAAATAAAGTAATCGAAGGATTATTCTTATTTAATAATAGTTTTATTGACTTTAAATAATTATGAATATGTTTTATCATTTTTTATAGTTTACATATCCAATTGATATTAATTAAATGTTACTTAATTAATTAACCCAGATGGATAAAACATTTACGCATAATCCATTAAATTAAATTCCATATTTTCACATTAATATTTTCATTTATGTGATCATAAACTTGCATCCATAAAATAAATAATGCATGGATAGAAATAAATAAATAAATAACCTAATTTTGAGCTTATATAATGGTTGAATTAATAAGATGAAATTAAATAAACTATTGACATAAGGAAAAAAACTCTTATTATTGTTCGTGGCTTAAGTTACAGTATCCCACCTGTCCACCAATGACTCTCCTGGGATGGAAACATTATAGTTCTATTACACCTCCACATGTCGTTGGAAATCCATTAATTTCATGTATTTATAACTCAAACATAGGTTAGTGCAACCAATGGATTATTTAGGTGAATTGCGTAAATTAACATGGGAGTACATGTCTTACATAATAATGGAGGGAGGGATGACTCACAAGATATAATTTTTAATTAAATAAAAAATAAATACAAACACATGAAATAAATTAAATAAAAACATCCAACATATATACTACTCTCAGTCAATCCTGTGAATGGTCATACACCCAATATATACACAAAACTAAATAGATAACATCTATCTATTATATGTTCATTATTAATATAAAAAATGTTCCTTCATTATTTACATAATTAATTAACTAATTAATTAATTAATTCCCTTTTATATTAATGGCTATAGGAACCCCCTTAGAGATAACTGTCAAAAATCATTAATGGAAAATAAACGGAAAAACCAATAGTTTAAAATTTATTATAACAAGTTAATTGATAATTTTATATTCTTTAAATCCCTTATTAAATTTTCAAACACTGAATGTTTCAATAAAATCTATAAGGTTTTAATGATATAATTATAATATCATTGTAATTTAATTTAGCTAGTAATTAGGAGACTACAGGGTGTGTACTATATTTGTACAAATCATGAACCTTAGTTGACATGTATCTGAGTTACCTGACTATTGATTCAGGGTGATGAATCTTCCAAAACAAATGGTGTGTACATGTCAAGTACATGCTATATATCCTCTTTTCATGTGCCCGATAAAATTCACCTTGGTATTTGACATGTTTCTCAGTGTGATTACATGACATGTACAAGCCAGATACACCTTGTGGGTCCCAAATGCCATGTGTTTTTTCTCTCTCTCTGAATGTATTCGTTTGTATTTTAAAATCCTGAAATGATGGACTATATAGTCTGTACAACTCATAAATTTATTGTATTTCATAAATACTATATGTTTTCAATCTCACGCATTTTGCCTATATATAATGACCCCACAAATTCTGAGATTTACACAGATAAACCATGAAGACTACACAACATGTACAACATATACACACCATCTAATCTGACATACCATGTTCTAGGTTGGGCAGTAAAGACATGGGGTATACTACATGTACTAGATACATGGTTGGGTCGTGTATCGCACAACAATGTCAGGTGTAGTGTACTAGGGTTCATAATGTGTAATCAAGATACATGTCATGTAACCTTGCCTTATAGGCCAAAATATGGAAGTTCTCGATGTCATCTCTATTCATTAATAATATGTTATTATACATTTATGAAAAGGAAACATTGAATGATCATGATTAATATGGTGATAACATATTAATTCTAAAGAAATTAAATAATGAATAGTCTAAAATGAAAATTCATCCATGATTTTTTATGAGTCAATAATAAAATAAATAATTATAAATGTAAATATGACCCCTATGATACCTCTTTTTGGTTCAAGGAATAAAAGAAGAATTAAGTGGTGGACGATATATAAATATTTCATTTAATATTGATTTTCCCAAAACCCCATTCAAGGATATTTTACATCAAATTTATAATAAATTTATTTAGTTTTGGAAAAACCAAACACGTAAAAAAATAATTATATATTTGATATTGATTTATATATTTTGAATAATACCCTTTCAGATTGAATTCCTTTCACTTTGAGGATCCAAGAGTAGAATCCCTCTAGCAGTGATCTACACATGCTTCACTGCTGTCCAAGTAATGAAAATTGTTCTCTAGGTGATATCATAGTTAGTTAATTATATTTTTTTATTAATATTTCTCAATCATCCTTGGATCAAGATTGTATCTTTATTTGATTTCTCATTCTTGATTGGAAGAGTGAAATCAAGAGTTTATAAGACAGTTTCGCTGGACACGACAATTCTATAGTATCTATTTTTAATGATATAAACAATAAAGATAACTGATTTTCAATAGATCTAATGTATATCTTAAAATATTATTTCATTACATGCCATCCCACAAATAATATTTTAATCATTAATAGGACCCCTACCAAAAAATAAATTTATTATTATTATTTTTTTGTGTGTGCCATCATCTGCAATAAAAAATATTATTTAACCATCTTGTTGATAAATAATTTTCACAATACACAAACTTTTTCAATTCAAAATATTAAATAATATATTAACATATGAATAAATATTTATTTTAAATATTTAATTCCATAATAAATATTGGTGATCAATACATTTTGAAACAATATCCCTCAGTCATGAGAATAATTATTATTTAATCAACTAAATTCAAATATAATATAATCAACATCATCAGAAACATTAAGTGTGTCTCCCTCTGTGATTATTTCTCATTGTAATTATGTTGTATCTCTTAAAGTACAATATTTCTATTAAGAAATGGGTCAATGAACCCAAGATAAGTAACTTAATATTTCAATGATAAAAACTATATACGAACACTCACTATGAAATACAATCCCTTTTTACAATATTTCATCATGTAGGTTACAAATCTAGTTCACCAACCTACACGATCAATACAAATTTCATTGAATATCTAAAATAAATATAGTGTAACACGTTTTCCATAGAATTTAGTGAAATGATTCTATTTCGATAAATGTTTTAAGAAGTATTCTATAATAATGATTTAAAGGAGAAATAATTTCCTAACATATCCATTAATGGAAAGCCAATCATGATGCCCTCAACAAATAATACCTTACCAGGAATATATGCTATCACAATTTTTCTCTAAAAATATATGTTTGTGATTTAGGACATAAATTAATGATAATATTATTTTTTAAATATTATTACACATACTCATAGATATGAATATCTGTTGACACCCAAAAATCTTGAATTCCAACTAGCGGTTCTGTTCTCATAATCTCTTATCATGATGATTACCTAGTTCAAACTTTATAAAAAGAAGCCTCATCAACATATGAGTACTCTCTCTTGACAGTATATATATGTTATGTACCATCATGATACATTATCTGACTAGAGTACCATATTTAATAATATAATCATAAAACTTCTTGGTTATCATCATAGCGGGGAACTATTATAACCTTCTTAATGAAATTTATACTCTTGGACATTATTACATTAGATAAATGTAGAATAATGAAAAATATCTAATTTTTTTAATTAATAACCAATAAAACTAATATACATGAAATCAAAGTATAAAAAGTTGGTCATTGGATACCAACTCAAATAGGCTATGTAATAAGCCCTTCCTTAGTGGTTGAGTGGCTGCGATGTAGAGGTTCTGACTATGGAACATGGGTTTTTGGGGGGTTATTCTAATTTCATGGTAGTTGTGTCATGGGGAATATGATATGTCATAGATTCCTTCATGTAAAATGGGTATGCGGTGTCATGTTTTGGGGTCCTATATAGTCCCTCCCAGGTTTATAGGATCTAAATCATGGGAGGTACCATGTTTCTCAAATTCACGTTTGACTAAGACAATGGTGGTATTGTCCCTTTCACTATGATGTAGTCCTCCATGTATCAGCCAATTCTAAAGTATAGTCTAGGTGGCTGGGTTGTGGTATTCTAATTTTCAGTTGTCCTATAAATATGTGAACCCCCTCTAAACCTACATTTCTATTATCATTATCCCATGAACCCTAGGTGCACAACAGAACTTTTTGAAATTATTTTATGCTCCATTAGATTGAGTTTTTTCCCAGACATCCTATATACAATCCATAGTGATCCAATGTGAGTTATACGTATTTTAAGCAATTTTATATCTATTTTATATCGTTTTCTTCCATTAATTCACCCTATATTATATATTTTGTACTTTATATTTATAATATAGTTTATCTTAATGTTTCTTAGTGTGGATTTGGTTTGTAATTCAAGGAAGGACACATCATTCATTACCGGAGAGGTTATCAGAGATATTCATTTTGGTTCTGTTCTAATTTGAGGAATGTTGATGCCTTGAGTATGGAATTCATTTATTCTCCTCATTTTTTGTGAAATCATAAATTGACCATGCATTACCACTTTGGGAGGTGGTAAAAGTAAACCTAGTAAAGGATAAACTATATCAATAAAGAATTGTTTTATTTTTATTAACCATTTTTCTTTCCATAATGATTTTATAAAAACCCCACTTTTTATTTGTCTAGCATGTCAGTTATTCTTGTGTTATCATTTCATTTGATGAAATTAGTAAAATAACATAAAACTGATAATGTTTTTGTGTAACACCCCAGGTAAATAAAGAATATGACATTTTTATATTTTTCCATATTTTGTGAATAAAATATTAATGTTACTTTAAAGGGGATTCTATGCTCTATGGCGTACCCAATACGCAACAACGAGTTTCTTGGGAACCTTACGTTGCACTCTAATAATAAAATAATATTATTTTAAATGGTAGTTAACGCCTAGCTGTTATAATGGAGGAAATGAACAGAACTGACTACAAAATGATTATATATGTTTGTCAAATATTTTCACTCTTTACAATAAATGTTAGAGGAATAAAAATGTGAATGAATCCAATTTTAAGCATAGACATTCTAATATTCTTTAAAAGGTCGATTAACCGCCTTTTGAAGGCGAACCTATTTTAAATCCACTTTTTTACAATTTTATGTGTTATATGTGACAAAATAAAATCCTTATTTAGAATCAGGACATCAAAATTTTCTTTGTGTAAATTTTTGGTATCTTTCCGATAAAGTTCATTTTTATAATGAATAGTGAAAAATGTTGTATTTTAATTCAAAACCACTTTTTAATATAATTTATTTATATGATTAGATTATCTTTTGAATTGTTTTAAAAGTGAAATAAGAATATATTTTTACCATTTAATCCAATAGTGGTTGTTGGAATTAAATTCACTTTCAAATTGGACTTAAACTAGTGTCAATATTTTGATACTTATTGTTTCATAAAAACAAGATATTTACTATGACACTGGTAATTAATTATTAAATTAATTAATGCAAATTATATGTTTTTAATTTTTTAAAATATATATCATTATTTAGTTCAGAATATCAAATATAGCTTAGGGTGAAATTTTGGTATTTTTCGAAAAAAGTTCAATTTTTGATGAATAGTGAAACCACTAAGTGGTAGTTAAAGAAACTGATTTTTCGTTTAAATGAAATTTTACCACCTCTGTGTTTTGAATTTCAAAAATCCTACATACATGGTTGTCATTAAGAAGTAAAATTTTATTCAATGGGATTGAAATAATTTTTTGGTGAATAGTAACCTTTATGTTTTAAATCGCGATTAGAGGTAATTAGTGTAGTTTATGGTAAAAATAATGTTTTAATAATATGAGATGAGCTTGACACATGTACTAACCTCATTGGATGTGTCATGGCCGACCAAGACAATCCATGGGTCAACTTTGGGACCCCATGGATCCACTTTGGTTGGGAAATGTCATAAATAACTTTTTATTTAATGTTAAAGTAAAAATGACACAAACATGAGTTATTTTACTATAACAATTTTTAAATAGGGATATACATTTCATATTTTTGACTATAAATATTAATTAGAAAGATAAAAAGATTTTATACATCATGATATTTTTTTATAATTTTTATACATTAAATCTATTAAATTATTTATGACATCATGATGATGAAGCGATTACCTCATTAATAAAAGATTTAAATAAAATGAAAAGATAATGTAAAATCTTTGACCTACAAATGTCCACAACCTATTGGATGGGTATAGTTTGAACCCTTATCACCTTATCCTCTAATTATATCAATTTTGGACCTTTTAAATCAGAAACCCATTTTAAAATAAAGGAACATTTCTTTACGTTCCAAGAGTGCCCCTCCTCTCCTCTTATAAAAGGCCCCCTCCTTTACCACCTTACACACACCTCTCAAGCCTTTTTCTCAGACAACCCTTGAAAATTTCATCTCATAACATCCCTCTCTTCATCATTGAAGCCTAACTTTGGGCATAATCCTTTCCAATGAAGCCTTTGATCTTAAATCAAAGAGAGTTACCCATTTTAAAGGTAGTGTTTTCTCTTGTGTTATTGTGTTTTATTTTTCTTCTCCAACCCACTAAACTCTTTTTATTAATTTAATTTGCAACAACTACAGTATCTTAAATATACTAGGATTTTTTTATGTTAAGTATTAGAGCTAAACATACACACACCTTCGTCTAATGGTTAAAGAACATACTGTTTCTGTGGTTGGCGATTTTCTGCCTCACAAAACGATGATTGTTCAATATTCTTTTAACACCTTTAAAGGTGGCCGTTATGATGTAAATGTATTTTATATATGATATATATGGTATTTATGTTTACTATATGCTTCTGTATTTTATATTTTAAACATACCTTTATTCTTTTAATGTTGTGTAAATGCGATAATTTCATATGGGGAAGTGTGGACTACCGCCCCCTCAAGTGATGTGACTCATACATGCAATACATGGAATGTATAAAGAATGAAATTAATGAACATATGTGACCTATATAACATATATATTATACTGGAATTATAATATATATATATATATATATATATCAATTATTTTTAATTACATTAATATGACAAAAAAATGAAATCAGTGTTCATTCTTAGGTACGGCCTACCGTCTCCATGAACAGTGCTTTTCATTTTTATCTCAAAATGATATGGAATAGTATAAAATGAATATGTACTAGATATATATGATATTATAATCATTAATAATATTATGTAAATTATTTACTTATAACAACAAGGGAAATCTTTTTTCAAACAAGTTCATTTTTGACTCATGTACCCAACATCGGCAAAAACGTCTAATATGAACTAAAATTATTAAACAATTATTATAACATTATAATATGTGATATTAATTGAATAATAATCTTTAAAGGAGGTCCTTATGAAATTATAAATTGAACATAGTTTATTATTCAGGAATATAGAGAAATGAAGAAGACAAGTCGGACTTGAGGTAAGAGATCATACTCCTCTCTTTCTTTTTAAGTACACTCTTTTATGTCATTCCATTTAAATATCATATTTCTTGCTATTGGGATGTTATTTTATATTAATAGTACTGTAATTTTTATGTTCATATTATTAGAGACCCTATTCTCTCCCATCAATCAATTTTGGAAGTTTTGAGTGGTGCCATTAGGCTGCCGAATTTTCGTAAGAGATCTAACCTCTCTCTTTCTTTTTAAGTACTCTCCTTTATGTCACTTCTTTTAAGCTCCTATTGTTTATTTTGGGGGATGTTCTTTTATATTCCTATTTCTATAAAAAAAAATTAATATGATTAGAGACCCTATTTGATTTCATCAATCCATTTTTGTAAGTTCTAAGTGGCGCCGTTAGACTGCCATGCTTTTGTAAGGGATTTTTCATCTCACTTTTATTACTGTGAGATTTATACTGAATTTTCCACAATTTCCATTGAGTGGTGTATGCACTGCCCAATATTTTACGCATTGTGTAATATAATTTCATTTATGAGTATTTACATCAATGTTGTATTTTCCTTCTATCACGGGTTGTATGTTTCAAAAGATACCCATATCGGTAAGGGAACCTTTCACCCTCCTCTTTTAAAAGAATTATTTGGTTATGTATTTTAATTCACATACTATTATGTTGGTATATGTTCTTCTATTGATTTAAATTTTATGTCCATGAGATGAGATACCCTTTTTATCTCTCATCAACTCATTTTCTAAATTTTGTAGTGACGCCGTTATGCTGTCAAAGTTTTTCAAGGGAACTTCTTAACCCAAATTTGATTCTTTGGGATAAACTTGTACTCCTTGAATATGTCGTTCTATGAATATTTGTGAATAACCTCTGATTTTTTACACTTAATATCCACTTATATTTGGTGTATTCTTTTGTCACACATAATTATGTAATTGATTTATCCTTAAACCAGGGATACCGTCTTTGTATGGGACTTCGTCTCAGTCTCCATTCATTGAGGCATATTTTGTTTTATACACAACATTCTTTTATACGGTGTATAAACCCCTTTGACTTTTATGTTTATCCAAAAGGAATATTTTTTTTATATGAAGTGTTTTACTAAACGACAAAAGGAAATGTTTTTGTCATACGTATGCGACGACAATGACTTCTCCGCCGTCGTGACCATTATTTGAGTTTTGGCTTCCTCTACAAGCCATACATTTTTTAAATGAAAACTAAATACCATTTTACACTTTTCTTTTATTTTGGTATTGAAAATGGTTTTCATAATGTTTTTATATCAATGTGTTGTATTGATATCTTGAGATTGAAAAGTGGAAATGTTATGTTTCCTTATGCATGTTCTATGTGATACGATTTTGGTATGGTTCTTGGGAATTATTATGAAGATAGGTGGTTCTGTGATAAACTAAGATTGGGTGAGCCTGATATAGCTCTCCAATTAATTGGGTAACATGGAGGAGTGAAACGTTAAGGTTTCTCCGAAGAGATTCAGGGAATATACTGTGATGGGTATTCCAAACGTAACCAAGAGGGTTACTCCCTATGTAAGAATGTTATGAATGCCTCAAGTTACCTTTATGTCTTATGATTTCTATGATTTATTCATGATTTGATGAGGTATGTTAAAGTGCTTATGTTTTATGAGTAAAATATGATTTCGCTAATTCTTATGTGTACATGTACTCATGTTTCCTTTCCATATTTTTACATCCTTTACTGAGCTTTTTTTGCTCATCCCATGTTTTTTGAAATATTTTTCACAGGTCAAGGGAAAGGTACATGATATGATGATAGTGTCAAGGAAGTGTCAAGAAATAATTCATGTTTTATTTTAAATATGTTTCTGCTGATGGGAAAAAATGAATATTATCTTTATGTAACCACTTTATTTAAATGTGGAATGTAATGCATGTTTTATGATCTAATTATCTAAAACTCTAAACCTGAAAAGATCTTCAATGTGTAATCTTGTATTAACTCAAGATTAAGTAAGGTTTAAGGATGGGGCCTTATATTTTGTTTGACAATTTATTAAATAGGTGTGTTTATAAAATCTATTAATTCATATAATTTGATAAAATAAAAATGATGGTAAGAAAATGTTTTAATTATAGTTGGTTGTTATTTATTTTTATGGAAATGTATAAATAACATAAATCTACTATTCATGTTGTATAAATAATAAAAATTCATGTTAAATGAGATTTTTCTTCTGCCTATTTATTGAAACTATAATAAATTCTATAGATCATGTTTTAACAATCTAATATATTGATATTGATCATTACTTTGGTTGCATGAAGTCATAACATATGATGAAGGAATCATTTAACTATATATAGAATAAAAATTAGTTGTTTAATAAATATAAATGGTTGTGTCCAAGTGAGCATTCTTACATGCGAGGGCTGAATTCCTTGTGTTCAGGGCCCAATGAGCACATATTCTGGAAAATTATAAATTCAATATTTTAGGGACTAGTTTACATATTTAGTCTATTTTTTGTTTACTACATTCTATGTTTATCTAGATGTGGACCCTAAATTTAAATTTTATTTTATCCAAGGATGGTATTTTTCTAATGTGATATGGACACAGATGTGGGGGTTTTAAAAGAATTTTATTCCTGTAACGGTGATATGTATAGAGAAATGCATAGTAATATGCATTATGGTGTTTAGGATGAATGATTATCTTCATTCCTCTCCCTAATAATTTATGTTGCAAGTTATTCTTAGTTATTTGTCTCTTAATAAGATAATAGGGTTTTTCCGAAGTCACTATAATTATGGAATGATAATAATGTTTAGCTAAATGATTTTACCCATGGGTTTGGTTCTTGTTTGAATGAAAAACATAGTAATCTTTAGAAATTGTTGGCTTCATTAGATTATACATGGAGGCAATAAACTTTACTTGGTGGTCCATTTAATGTAATTTAAATAATGATAATTAAGGGATATCAAATTAATTACTGAAATATTAAAAATTAAAATGTAAATAAGTAAATTAAATGTATTTTTACCTAAATTTTGGTGTCATTACAAAATATCTATCTATTCGAAGTGGTGGTCGGGGGGTCTGAGTGATGATAGTTACAGTTGATACTGATACTCAGTTAATTCCAATAGTTTGGTTGTAAGTTATATTATATCTTATATGTTCTATGATTTCATATACTACCCCACCCACTTCAATAATGTGACTAACTCCCTATAGACTCCTAGAGGGTGTTTTCTCCATCACCCAGTTAGGCCAGAAATGGTTTGATGACTACACCCTATGGCCCCACTCTTTTATCTGGATAGTATAATGTACCCGTATGCATACTGGTTAGTTTCCCCATATATGCATATAAATTTTTTAATTGATTGTGTGTATTTAATAGACATATATATGGATATAGCATTCAAATGGTTGGTATAGGTATGACATTTATAGGCTCTAATGTCTCAAGTTACATTACACGGTGTATGTATTTTGATGGATTGAGGCATAATACCTGATGTTTAATACATGACATATGGGATGTGGTGGACACCAAAAAATACTCTGTTACTATATAGACTTGTGGCATGTGATGATGATAGGATTTGATTCATGGGATTCATGTTGTGTTACCTAGATCAGTTGTCTCTGGGTTAGATTCCTTTGGATAAAGATGGCTCAGGATAATAGATGTTGGGGATGAGTAAAAAAATGAGGAAGTGATATAATGGTACATTTATTGGATATCATATAATATGATCTCTTTTATTTGTTAATTGGTTACAAATTTCCATGGTGATGTTGGGAACTTTGTATCCATAATAATGTAACGAGTTAGTTTCAACTTTTTTCACTAGGATTTATTATAATTTATTTATATTTTTTATGAGACTATCTAATGATAATCCTACTAAGTATACCTATTATGATCACCTTATGAATATATAAAATGTTTCATAGATTAGAAGAAGAATGCTGGAGATCAGGATGTATTTTACTACCTTATGCTTTTATCTTATCTGTTCATACATTGTGTTCGCTACTGAATTTATATTTTGGTATTTACAGCTCCTTTTAGTTTTTCAATATGTATATCACATTACATATATGAACTTATGATTATTTAAACATTATTAGAAGGATTTGATCGGTATACGTGTCCTATATTTTGGTCCATATTTTATTTTAGAGGGTAATGACTCACACATATATATATATTTTTTATATCCTGAGTGTTTTCCACAATCCCATGGCCTATTGAAGCTGGGATTCACCTGATCAACATATCCCATCTCTCAATGTGGACCTAGTAGGGGTACATTGGGAGGATGGTGTCATGAAATATTTCATGGTTATTGACATAAAATTGAAAATTCCCTAAGGTATAGAAATATCAAAATATCAAGTGACCACATGAGTGAAATATATTTACTAGAAGTTTAAAATTGGTAGAGGCATCAAGCTACCATTTGAAGAGGCCGGAGCATCCACAAGTTAAAAATTGTAGTTTTTGGAAAATCAAAATTAATGGAGCCACATGGGAGAATACATTGACTGTGAATTAAAAAAATCAATAACATTGAGTCCATATTTGATTGATCAATCAATAGAAATATGAAAACAAATCATCTAAAAAGTTAAACATTGACAGATCATGTTTATTTTACCAATTTTCCACAATGATAGATTAATTGACAATGAGAATATAAATTTTTAATATAATCACTCACCGAGTTCTAGGGAATGGAAACAACAACTCAATAAAACCAAACTCAAATGAAAGAGGTTAGAGAATAAAATACTAAAGGGACCCAAACTCTTCCCAATATCAAATATTAATATCCATAGGTTTATATTTAAGTAAAGGGAGAATTACTAAGACTACTTTCCACAAAGAAAACTAGTATCAAATAAAAATAAATAATCCAATGTTGAATTTAAAAAAAATATATCCTATTTGGAGGTGGGTTAAAGATGAACTAAGTCTCAAAAAAGGAAATGGAAACTCAATATGATACGTGAATTTGACTATTATAATGAGTTGTATTAAATATAATATAGAGTATCATTCAATATTTAAGGATTTGATTTGATGTGTGGATCCATGATGATGTTTGATGCCTTGATGAAAAATAGTTTTGATCCTAACAGAAGGAATATTATAACATAGACACCTTTGAAAATAAATCTACAATGAGTAACTGAAATTGACAAGTTCAAACACTAAATATGAACTATTAGATAAATACCAATTGAGATAGAAAAAGTACCACACCTGAGCACATTCATTGTGATAAAAATATTGGTTCATTCATCAATCTTGAAGATGAATAATACCCTATAAAATATATGTTGGAAGATTTTTTTTAATTTTTGTGTAGTTTTATGAAGTTAATAGGGTCACATGAACCCCAATGATCCAAAAGTAGTTTCACTATATATTTTTTATCAGATTTTTTAAAAAATGTTTAATGAAAAGTTGCATTAAGACTAAATCCCAGTCATTCCTACTTATATTAATGAATTAATTTGATTAAGATTGTGAACCAACACTATGATTTTCAGAATGAATTTCCGTGCCTTTAAAGAACGGGAGTCAAACATGACTCGAGGTGAATCATGGGTCTAAGACTATCAATGCGATTTCATGGGAATTAGACAATGTATTACCTTTTTTGTGTCCAAATATGCGTATGGTGGTGTAGATTATGGATGTTTAAAGGTGACTCTAACCTCAAGGAACTATAGAAACGTGAATACCAGGTGTAAAGGATTTATGAAGGTATAATGATTCATTGAGGATGAAAAGGATTTTGAAAGGTAATTAAATGTGAAAAATCATCATAGGTCTTAATAAAAGACCATAAAATATACTATTTTGGGTGGTATGAATATTATATTATGGTATAGTTAATTAATAGATATCATGAGTAAATTATTATATGATTTAAGATTTAAGATATATAAACTAAGATCAATGGGGAGATGCTAGAACCTTCTCGAGTTTTTTAGAAATGCTCGTAGGATATGGATTATTATATGAAGATTAGATGTTACTGAATTATATTATAAAAGATTATTATGGATATTTCCACATTAATAGTGAATCACACCCATTTATAGGAGGAACTTTGGTATCACAGGTGAGAAATAGGGTGAATAGTTAAATATTAATGTGGTGGTTGAGGAGATGTGTATGAAGATGTGATGGTGAGTTAAGGAATATAATTGGAATGAATATTTATATAAAATGGAGATAACATGGAACTTCAATGAAAAAAAGGATACATAGGAAATTAGATGATACATAGAATTAGAACTAGAAAATAAACATTAGAAGAATCATTGATCAAGGATCCAGTGATAGAGGATAATAGGGTTTGGACTAATAATTCATCAATAGAGAAGATTTATTTTCTTTGTTATGACTTCCAAATATATTTTATTAATGGCATTATTGTTATAAATCAATCACATGGATATATTCTTGACTAATTTTTAATTAGTGTATAATTTTTACATGTAATAAATTTACTCCATGCATGATACTTTTACAAGATTTTACTCTCACTTTTAACTATTGATGATATTATTTTACGAAACATCCCATTATAGTAAAAATGCATCTTTATAAAATTTCATTTAATAAATATTTTATAATTTTAGAGTCATATGATAATTGTAATTCCATTATTATTATCATAGTTAGTTAAATAAATAAATATTCTTATTTAGTAACATATTTTATCATTCAATGATTTAATGATTTTTACAGTTGATGATCTATATGTTTTAATAATTCCTAAGTTATCCTTTTGAAATTTTTTTGTTATCATATATCAAGTTATCCTCATATGCCTAATTGTTATTCATTGATAAAGGAGAAATATATAAAATATCCACATAAAATTCACTTATTTGGAATTTATTTCTTCTTTTCTTTCTTGATCATGTGATATTTGATCAACTACCCTTATTTTGCTTATATTATCACATCATTATACCTATTTCCACCACCATTTTTCATATTTTTTCTTGAGTTTTAATTTTTTTTCTTTTTTTCACATGAAATAATATTCGGTGTCCTTTCCTATGGATTGATCCAAATTCATTATTTTACTAGTTTTAAATAGATCTTATAAATAATTTATCTAAACTATTCCACGTCAAAGACCATTATATTATGATAAATTTTTGTGTTATTGTTGGGAGATTCATGTGCGACTATATTGATTTAGAAAAAAACATATACTCAATCAAAACAAAAAAAAATAAAATAAAAATTAATAAAAATTAAATCTATTTAGAACAATTTGCATTAAATCAAATCTGTGTGCAGATGAAAACCTGAAAACCACTATATAATTAGATCCCAACAATTCTTAAATTGAAATAAATTTCAATTATCTAAACAATAACAACATAAATAGGATAAACCAAGTATAGTATGGATAATAAAAATCAAAATAACAATAATACACAACTTAGTAATGTGGTAGTAGAGAGGCATATGCTTATGGAGTTTTCAATTTCCCATGATTTTGAGTAACCCATTGTTAGAGTCGGTGTCCTAGAACCAAATTTTAATAATTTTTTTACATGAATCTTATATTTATTTATTATTAAATTAAAGATATTAGTATGTATTTTTCATTGTTATGTATGACTATATTGTAATAATTATCGAGAGTATTTGTCACATTGATAAGGTCATATTAGTTACCAGCTATGATGAGAACCTTGAAGTGATATGAAAATAATCATTATATAGTTTTGTGGTGGTATAACATAATATGATGATACACATAATATATATATCTTCATGTGTGAGTACACATAAGAAGATAAGACTACTTCTCATGAATATATTATTGGATAATCTCCATGATAGTAGATTATGGAATCAAACAAACTGGTAGGAATTCTATATGTTTTGGTGTTATTAGATGTTCCTATATTCGAACATATATAATGGTCATTAGACATAAATATAATCATTAATTCATTTCATGAATCATGCACATAGATTTTCTAATGAAAATCATCTCTACATATGTTAGTGGGAAGTATGGTATGTTGGGTTTTTCAGGAATGAGATATATTAATAGATAAATCAAGGAATGATTCTTCCCCTCTCTCTTTATAGAATTTTACATCTCATCACTTTTATGGAAATAGAACCATTCCACTAAAATCCATGTCCATGGTGTAACGAATCATTTATTTCAGTTATTTGAAGAATTATGTATCAGGCATATAGGTTAATGACACCATCAAGAAACCTTAATGATGACATATTGGGAGAAAGTTATTATATTACATAGTGATTGTTCATATGTGGTCATCTTTGTTACATCTTTAAGTTCCCTCTCTTGGGTGAATTAACCCATTTTTAGATAGAAATATTGGACTTGAGGCCAGCCCTCCTTATGCCATCGTGGAAAAATCCTAGAGGGTCACACACTAAGTTTTTTTGTTGGTCTCATTTAAATTCTGTTTGAATTTAATTATTGGAATAAATATGATTCTCAATACTGGGGAATAATTTTTATTCATGTTATATTGATTTCATAAATTAAATAAATATTTTTTTACCTGATTGTGAATACAATATTTTTATTTATATTATAAAATATTTAATAAATATTTCGTTACTACATTGTGAATAAAATATTTACTTAAAAGCATACAATATTTTTTTTGGTGTTCAATAAATACATGTGGAGTTTGGGAGGACTAAGACGATGTGTGATGATAAATCAATTATTTCTATGCCATTAGATATTATTTATCCATTTTTCACAAGTTGGGTCAACATAAAATAAAAATATTATAATTATTATTATGTGGCATGGTATTTCATTAAGGGTTATAATTATATTTAATGGATGTATTGAAATTAAATTTTGTTAACTGAAATTTTATATCTATAAATAAATATCTACGTCTATTGAATAATTCATTCAAAACCAATTTGATGTTTGTGTATAGAGAATTGTTGTGCACAAAAAACTCTCTCTAATCCCCCTCCTCTCTCCCTCTCAAGATGAGAAACCTAATAGATTATTTCTTCAAGATCAAAAAACTAGTGATTAAGAATGAATAATGAATGTTATTGGATTTGATGCACTAGCACCCATAGAATGAGTGGAATTTATCAGAGACCATTGGAGCACGTGTGGATCACCAATAAAGGGATTCTACCCTTGGATCCACACAAACACAATGAAGGAAATCTAGATGTTCCATGACTCATAATAAACAATCATACAATAAGAATGTTCTTAAGAATAGATATTTACTTCTATATATATTAAATAAATTAATTATAATTTTTATATTAAATGTACTAACTCTTGGTTTTGGGATTCAATTATTAAATAAAATTTTTATATATTATCCCCCACCACGACACTTCCACTACACCTGGAACCAACAAGTGGTATAACAATAGTCACATTTTTATTTATAATTATTTATTTTATTTTTGATCTATGTAAAATCATGGTTAGATTTTGATTTCATGTTATTCTTTCTTTAAACATATTTGAATTATCATGTTTTCGACATACTAATCTTGTTCGTTTAGTGTATCATTTTCAAGGAGATTTAAAAACAAATGAATAATGATCGGAGATGGCATCCGATAGTGCTAAATCTATAGCCTGTCAAGATAGGTTACACAATGTGAAGCCAGACTACATGTTGTATACCCATATGTATTGTATCTAGATTTACTAAGAAATTAAAATCACATGGTGATTTTATTAGACACCGTGTGTTAACCAGGCCAACCCAAAATGTAGAAATTAGGTACAGGGTGTGTAGTTTGTATATACACACCATGTAGTCTCACCATTTTAACATGCCGAATCCCCAGGCATGTGAATTGGATATACGAAAACCGATGTACATGGTGTGAAGCTAGATGTAAGTTACATGTAGTCTCCCATTAAATAAAAAATTAAAATTACATTAAAATGAAAAAATGATGAACTAAAACATTATTTTATTTATAGGAACACCATTGTGTGTTTGAAAATTTAATAATGGTTTTTAATAATTTAAATGATCAATTAATTTACTATAATAATTATGTTAATAATGGTTCTTCCATTTATTTTCCATTAATAAAAAATTGATGGGTACCACCAATTATGATTGGATGATCTTTACGAAGAAAGGTAATTAATGAATTTATTAATTAAATAATACAAGTGTGTTCATCTTAATTATAAAGTAGAAATAAATAAATGAATTCTAGACAGTTACATTTTTATTATTAGTTTTATGTACGACCATTCATGAACTTGAACAAGACCTATGACTATGTTGGAATTTATTTTTATAAATTTATTGCATGGTTTTTCAATTAATTATTATTAAATTAAATTATGGCATGTGAGTCGTCTCTCCCTCTATTTTTATATAGGACCTATGTGTCAAGGATATTTATTTAACTCCCTTCAACCAATAAGTTGGTTTCCCTTACCAACATGCATGTAATTAATTTTTTTAATTAATGTAGCATAACATGGTACATTGAGACAGATCAAGATGCAACCATAATGGCACCAACTCAGTGACACATAGCTGGACATCTGGAATGTTCTATCTCATTCTAGGTCTAACATAAGGAGTTATTTCCCCAAGTTCATATGTTGATTTAATATCTACTCATTAAATCATTCATTACATAAGATCAAGATTGGGTCATTTAATTAATTAATTAATTTATATAGAATGCATTAAAATTGTATTTATTGATGCAATATTGGGATCACATTAATGAATGAATAAATAGGAAAAAATGAAATTTAAATAAAATTGATTATGCATAATGTTTTTATCCAAATATTGTTAATTAATAATGTAAACATCCACTTGAATATTAAAAAATTATGTAAAGGATAAAACAAGATGAAAATTTATGAATAATAATATAAAATCCCTTAATTTAATATTAAGTTAGAATAATTAATTTTTTACATTATTAGGATAAAAAATCAATAGAATTATTTGTTTGACAACCCTTTTTGGGACACTTACTTTTATAAGGGCGTTTATCATGCTGGTTTTGGGTTGACATAACCACTTTAAATCTAGAGGTTTATCCATTTATATACTTGGTGTAATTTTGATGCAAATTTTTGATAAAATCCATGTCAATAATTCTAGATTGTGGGTTCCTCTCAACAAATCATGGAGCTGCAAGCCTCCAATTGGAAAAGTCTTTCCTGCCTAAATAACATAAAACTAGCTTGACCAACCCTTGTTGGGGGTAGGTGAATGGGAATATGGATACATTCAACTAGAAAGTCCTAGAAAATAGATATTACAATTTAAATTGTGAAGGCTACTATGCTTTGATAAAATAGTATGAGGTTTAATAAAAACAATTAATTTATTATATCTCAAAAAAATTGTAAACAAGGAAATTAAAAATAATAAGTTATTTTAAATGTACAATAAAATGAAAAACCCTCCATCCACATTATCCCTATGAGAAATTTAGGACAAAGACCATCTCATCACTATCAGTAACTTGTAAGAGTGGTTTATATGAATTTAGGTTATTCTATTACATGAATAGAAATCTTACGTGCTAGAATCCTCTATACATGACCTACCATCTCAAGAGGTGAGTAATGAAGAGTTCATAGTCTATGAAAAATATATAAACAATTGGTCTATCTTTAATGATTAATTCTTTCATCTTCATCTAGTGAACTAATAAAGTCTCACAAAAACTTGGATTCATATAGCATGATTCAGATCCTTCTTGTTCTTTACCATGAGAGAGATATACAGGTTCAGTTTTATATTTCAAAGGATGGATTTTAGAGTAATCTCGGAGAGGGTTCCCCAGATGGACCTCATGTAGTCATGATCATTGGTTCCAATGAGCACCTAGAGGATCTAGGGTTTAAAATCCTCAAATATGTGGGAACCTGTTTCATCCTAGCATCACTCCCTCTAATATTCTTCAATTTTGTTTTGAATTTTAAAATAAACAACATTGAGAAGTCTCTACCATGTCTTCTGATTCTTCTTCTCTATATAGATAAATATATGAAGCACAAAAATATTTCTTTACATATAGTGAATAAATTTAATTGTAATTAAAATATATTTAATCTCAAAAATACTTCTTACCCTTCCACGAATAAGAATATTAAAGTAAAATTAAAGTAATCAAATGTTATCTATTTCACATGTGGTAAGAAGGGAAACTAGAAGAGAAAATTCACCCTGCTAAAGAAGTATGGGGAGGATTTAGGTGAGTTTTCTATCCCATGAAATATATCTATTTCTAAAAATTTGGTATATATCAAGCTTTTGGTTCTCACATATGAATTCAAATACAAGAACCATGAAGATTCAATAGAACTGATTGATGGGAGGTATATCTAAGAGAATCCAATAGAGATAAAATTTCTATTGTAGTGATTAGGGACTTCCCCTCACATTTCTGACAAAATTGATATTGGTACTAATGGGTTGTTATTATGTTTTTTCAGTTAAAAAACATTATTTTTATATCAAAACTATATACATATGGATTCATTTTTTAATTTGGAAATAAATGTTGCTTCTTTTATAAAGATATCATTTTTTATGGTCAGGAACATTTAAATAATGATCTTTACATGTTGGATTACATGAACCAAGTAATGGAAATCGATAATGATGTTACTTCAAAGGACTCCTACCACAACCAACACTGGCATGATTGATCGGGTCATGTAAATGAAAAATTCTTGAAATCATTACATCAGGATGGAGACTTATATTATTTATAACTGAAACCACTTAGTTTATGTCATGTATGTTTATAAAGAAAAATTTCCAAAGACCCAATTAGTGGGAAAGGTGAAAGGGATAAAGAGATTCTTGGATTAGTTCATACTGATGTGTGTGGACCATTTCATATTGAAACAAGGGGTGGGTACTTATAATTCATAAATTCTAGATATTATATTATTATACATGGATATATTTACATAATGTATTATTATTCGGTCTCTTTTTATAAATTTGAGTAATACAAGAATGATGTGGAAAACCAACTTAGTAGGGAGATTAAGAAACATCACTCAAACTATGGTGGATAATATCTTAATCAAGAATTCATTGATTATGTACTAGAGTGTTGGACCCTATCCCAACTAAATCTTTTTTATATGGCTCAATGGAATTTTGTAAGTGAACGGTGTGACTTTACCTTAATGGGCATGGTGTGATCAATGATGATTCATGCAATTATTCCATCATCCTTTTGGGGATATGTGTCACAAAATTGTCACACATAGTAATTCAAGTACCAACTAAATTGATAAATGGTATTCTATACAATTTTTTGAGTGGAATAAAAACCATTTTAAAAAATTTACATGTGTGGGGAAGTGACGCATTTATTAAAGATTCTTTAGGTAACAAACATTCACCTTAAGTAAGAAAGTGTACTTTTACAGTAAAAAATATATAAGCAAGGGGATATAACCTATAGAACCCCTTAGACAAAATTTTTAAAGTGGAAATACACACCATGTTCCTTTATAGGGAGAACATCTCCAAAATTGAAAGTGGCAGTGAGATAAAAATTGATGAATTTGAGGCTCAAGGAACAGAAGAGTTGGTACATGATCAGATTACAAAATGCCCCTTGGATGAAGAAACTATCCCAGAGACACAAGAACTGTGTATGAGTATATGAGAGGTTAGAGAACCATAATATAATGGTTTTATAATTAAATAGTATGGAGACTAATTATTAATTGATAATAATGATACTCTTACATACAAGGTAGTAGTAAGTGGAATAGATATTTCTAAGTGTCAAGAAGCCATGAATTATGAAATGGTTTCCATTTACCAAAACCAAGCCTGGATTTTGGTAGATCCTCCAGTGGATGTAAATTCCATTGGATGTAAGGGGGTATTCAAGAAGAAATAGGACATGGGAGCGTAAATTAGTTCTAATAAGGAATGACTTATTTCAAAAGCATTCAAATAGAATCAATGAATTTATTATGATAAAACTCTTTCACCTATTGCAATTATAAAATACAAAATAATTATACATAAAATTTTTGGATTACTATGACTATGAGATTTATAAAATGGATTTAAAAACATCCTTTCATAATTGGAACATTGAGTAATATGTCTGAAGGACAAAAACTAAAGGGTTTGTGACTCCAATGTATTAAAATAAGATATAAAAGTTGAAAAAATAAATTTATGTATGAATGAAAGGTTCAATTTCATGGAAAATTCATTTTGATTAATCCATAATTGAATTTGGTTTTATAAATAATGAATGTGAGTGTTGAGTCTACAAACAATTTATTGGGAGTGTAGTCATTTTCTTAATAGTATATGGTGGTAACATATTACTTATTTGAAATGAAATAACATTATTATAGTTTGTTAAGGTGCATTTGAATAAATTATTTTCTATGTGATACAAGGGTGATGAAGAGTATATTCTGGGGATTATAATCCATAATGCAAGATTTAAGAGGTTTCTTTACCGATGTCAAAGTACATACATTGGGAAACTATGAATGATATTCAGTATGGAACAATCCAAGAGGGGATTATTTCCAACATCACATGACAAACATCATTCCAAGAAAACTTGTCCTTAGACACAAGGGGAATGAAATATAACAGATATTATTCTATATTAATCAATTATTAGGTTATTAATGTATGATATTGTATGTACTAACATAGATTTTTTCAACAAATTATGTGTTGTATGAAGTTATTATGCTTATCCAGGTGACTGCCAATGGATGGTAGTCAAGATTATCCTTATGTATCCAATATGTAATAAGGACATATTTATATTTTATGGATGAGATAAGGAATTAGTCATTAGAGTATATGAATATTATAGTTTACAAACATATCAAGATTACATTAAGTCACAAACAAGCTATATCTTCACTTTAAATGGAAGTGTTGTGAGCTCAAAGAGCACAAAGCTGTAAATGGATTTTGATTATACAACAGAGATTGATTATATTTTGGATTTTAATGGAGTTAAATAAGTAGTGTGTATTTATAATTTCCTATAATAGATCGATGTGGCACCTAAAATAAGGATCCCATCAAAATATATTTTGATAATACTGGAGCGGTGGATCTCATAAAAGATCCAAGGTCACGTCAGTGGGAAAATAACATACATCAGAATTATTATCTATTGATGAATTTTTCTCAGATATGTGAGGTTAAAATGAGTAGTTTTTACAAGGAATAATATGTGTCAAACTCTATTACTATAGCCTTGACATAGTATAAATATTATTATCATGTGAGGTCAAGTGGACTGAAAGTTATAGGATCTTGGCTCCACTCTATGTGGATGTTTGTTAGAGTTAGTGTCCCAGAACCAACTATTTGTACTTTGATTACATGAATATTTGATGAATTATATATTTAATTAATCATCATTTTAAATATTTTTCATTTTTATGCATGGATTTAATGTCCTATATTATTTGAATCATTGATAAAGTTATAATAGTTACTTGCTATGATGAGAACCATTAAGTGATATGAAAATATTCTTAATATAGTTATGATGTTGGATAACATACTATGATGGGACACATAATATATATTATCAGGTGTGAGTACTAATAAGAATATGAGACTTCTTCTCATGAATTTCGCATATTGTAGTCACCTATATGGGAGATTATGAGAACACATCGCCCAGTAGAAATTCTGTATGTTTTTGTTTCATCAGATATTCCAATCTATGAGCATATCTAATGTTCCTTAGACATTATGATTATCATTATTACATGTCACGACATTTTCACTTATATTTTATAATAAAAAAGTCACTCTATATGTTAATAGATGTAGGCTACGTTGGGTTTATTATGAATGACTTGTTATTAATAGAGAAGTCAAGAAAGGGTTTGGACCTTATATCATTACAGATGTTCATATCTCGGCCCTTTTATTGAACTAGAACCCTCATCCTAAATTCAATATCCATGGTGTAATTATGAGTTTATTTCAAATAGTCAAATAATGATGTATTAAGCATATAGTTTTATGGCATTTTCAAGCAACCTACATGATGAGATATTGGGTTAAAGAGATTATATTACATTGTGATCGTCCGTATATGATCTTATTAATTGTGAAATTAATTTAATTCTATCAGGTTCCTTAACCAATTGCTATTGTCCCGACCCATCCTCGGGGCCCATGATGTGACAACCCCAAGCCCGCCTTCCATACGCCAGGGGATGGTGAGTTGCACCAAAGGTGTAAATCCTGGTAAAAAGGGAAGGCATTGCATTTATAAAAGCAAAAAAACAAAATATAGTACGCAAGTGAAGTAAGCACTATGTAAAACCGAGTAAAAAAGTAAGATATGGAATGTAAATGGGCCAGTATAAAAACCCAACTGAATGTACAGTACAACTGAGAATGAAAGTACAACAGCTGTAATGTAAAGAAGCAACCACAGAGTCATCCTCTGGGAATCCCAACTGAAGGGTAGGTACAGATAGTCTCGTCAGTACCTCGGGTCCGTCCGTCCGCTCCGTGTACCTCCCTCCAGGTGGTCCACCTCGGGATACCGTCTATCTCCACAAGCATCAACCACGATCAGTGTTGTCCGTCGTCTGCAACCAACACAACGTAGTGCGGGAATTTCCCGTGCAGGGTTGAGTATAACGATACCCAGTAGGGACCCCAAGACCCTCAAAGGTCTCCCAAATTCCATGAAGGATAATCCATAAATAAAATATAAAAACACTAAGTATCAACCAACCCTACATAGGTATATGCCCATACATATACCTAAGTCATCAATCTCAGTTCGGCTCCAACTTTCGAGCCCAAGAATAATCCGGTCCACACAAGAAAGAAGTCAATCACATCAATGATAATGATTTGAAAGACAAGACTTAGGTGACATAGGTATACTACTCACAACATGGGGTGGAGATGATTAAATGTAGCCTCTGAATCATCGCCTCTGCCGAACCCACGTAGGATCCAAGTTCAGAAGTCGTCGCTGCCGAACCCATGTAAGATCCAAGTACAGTAACCCTCGCTGCTAAACCCACGTAGGATCAAAGTACATGCATCATCATTGCCAAACCCACAAAGGATCCAAGTACAGTCATCCTCGCTTCTGAACCCACATAGGATCCAAGTACAGTCCTCATCGTTGTCGAACCCATAGAGGACCCCAACACAGTAGTCATCACCGTCGCAGCCAGCTCTAGGGTTCCCGCAAACATTATGCTCGATTCTGGGAGGGTCCGCTCCTCAAGTAAAGGGGTTCGATACATCAACTATCACGAAGTCCAGTATTGATGTATCCAAAATTTCCCTCTCATCAAAAGGAACTCAACACGATAGACGTCGAATCAATCGGACACCCTGTATGAGAGATATTGGAATTTTCATTCCAGGGGCCCAGTTAGAAATATGCTCATTCCAAACCCGACCGTTTAACATAGTTGTCCAAAACTCACTTATAGTATCTCAAAAGGACCACATCATCGAAAGGATCCTAGTGCCATAGATGGCGTGCCGATTAGACGCGCGACCTTTATGTTTTTCACCTTTAAGTGAATAAGGGGTCCGGCCTGTTAAGCCTAGTTGGATGGCCAGTCGGGTCACCCAATTTTGGTGGGTCCTACCAGGTAGGGGTGTTAGACCTGCCCCAAGATTCACACGGCGCGGTCAGGAGGGGCATGGCTTGGCACAGCACGGCGCGGCCCGTTTGGCTTTGCCAGCCGGCCAGGCGGCTCGGCCCGAAGGCTGAGCGGTCCGAGGGGGGGGGGGGGGGGCTGCCCAAACCAGCGGAACCGCCCTCCTTTACAGGCCGGCTAGAGCCACCCGACCATCTGGTAGAAGTGGACCACTCGGGGGGGGGGGGGGGGGGGCTTGTTCTCTAGATAGGTGCCCTCCTGGCACCATGACTTTTCTCCGCCCGACTGGCTGACAGGCCGACCAGTTCTTTTGCGCAGTGCTGTCCGGGCACCGTGGATCTCCTTCGTCTAGTCAGCTGACGGGCCGGCCGGTTCTTCCGCTAAAGAGTCCCACCCTATGTGGGCCACAGTTCCCGTAGTGCGCTACCGTGTGGCATTGCGGTTCCTTTCTTTGGCTCGGTCTTTTTCGTCGGTCGAGCGGCCTGTGGTTGCGGTCCGCGGTTCCTCCACATGTGGCCGACGTGCGGCAGCTGCCTTCGAATGTCGCTGCTTCCCAATTCCAAATAGACAAGAAACAACAAAGGGTCATCGAGCTGTGTTTGTTCAGCCCATGCCCTCCACGTTAAGTGGTAACAATCGTCCAAGGAGCTCACTTGATTACAACAAGAATGATGGAGTAATTTATTTAAAACAAATTATGCAAAACCCCTACCTCAAAAAAGATTCATGGTAGCCGAGAATCGTGAATGATGGTGTCGATTCCATTGTCGTCAGAGTGTACCCGAAGAAGTGGAGTCTCCCCTCTTGTTGCAGAGAAAAGAATAGAAGGCGCGTCATCGTTGGCGAGTTCCCCACGGCGGTGTATTCTTACTTGATGTAGAGGAAGAAGAGAATTTGAGAACCAAGGAGTGTTCTTTGTTGGAGAAGAAAACCGTTCTTTGTCGGAGAAGAAAACTATTCTCTCAAGATATATCTCCCTTCACACAACGAAAGCCCCCACAAAATAAAATAATTATCTACTCCTATTATTTTATTAATAAAATCCATTTAAAATTCAAACATTAAAACACTTAATTAATAAATTGAAGGATTCAATTTATTAATTACTACGTTGGCATGAATTAATGGGAGAGTTGTCAACATTAAACATGGGAGTTTAATGGGGTTTTATGAGAGTTATGAGAAGTTCAAGGGTTTAGGTCACGTGTGTACCCCATCCCACAAATATCCTCTCATGGGAGGTTACATGGGTGTGAGTCCCACCTCTAACTCCCTTTGGGAGGATATAACCACCATCCTTAAAAATAAAATTGTGCTACACCAATTTTATTTATTTTAATCTAATTCCCCAAATATTAATTCTCAACCCGCTTAAAACGAAACTAAGTTAAAGGCCCCCTTAAGAAATTACTAGAGCTGCAAGCTAATAAGTGCCCTAGGATTTCAATTCTAAGAACTGGTTCAAAATATAGACAAATACGCTCATTTGTTTACTGAACATACCCGAGCTAAACTTTAGAAATTGATTTTGGGCACACCGGGCCTCAGAATCAAGTGCCGTTAGAAGCCACAGACTCGTAAAATTCAAAAGAATTTAAGGAAAATATTTTCCTTGAAATTTATAGGTCTTTAAATTACTCCCACCTCATGGATTTACATCCCCGTAAAGCAACAACATAAAATAGGGAAACAAATGAGGGTACTAAGCATGCAACTAAGCCTCCCGCTCCCATGTTCTCTCTTGGAGGTTCCCCTACTTCCAACGAATGCACACTAGAGGAAACGACGGTCCACGTAGGACCCACTCCTGTTGATCCTCGATCTTTACTGGGACCTCTGTGAATGTATCCCCATCATCGATGTCTAGCTCCCCATGATCAATGATTTGGGTCTGGTCGTGCACGTATCTCATCAACTGGGATATGTGGAAGACGTCATGCACCCGGTGCAACTGAGGAGGAAGGGCCGGGTGGTAAGAAACCTTGCCTACTCTGATGTGGACCTGTAAAGGCCTGATGAAGCATGGAGATAACTTGTTGCCCCTGCCAAATCTCTGTAATCCACGTCGAGGTGAGACCCATAAGAAAATGTGGTCACCATCCTCGAACTACAGTGGTCTACATCTCCTATTAGCATAGGTCTTCTATCTTCTCTGTGCAGTCCTCATCCACTCCTGGATGATCTGCACCTTCTCCATCATAGCCTGAACCATCTCTGGTCCAACAAGTGCTGAATCCCTGGGGTCAGTCCAGCACAGAGGTGATCTGTAAGGTCGGTTGTACAATGCCTCGTATGGTGCCATCCCGATGGTGTAGTGGTAGCTATTGTTATACGCAAACTCCATCAAGGGTAGGTGATCCTACCTGCTGTGACCAAAGTCATGGACACGTACACGGAGCATGTCCTAGATAGTCTGAATAGTCCTCTACATCTGGCCATCCGACTGAGGATGAAAGGTGGTGCTCAGGCGTAGCTATGTCCCAAATACATTCTGCAACCCCTTCCAAAGCCGGGAAGTAAAGCGAGCATCTCAATCGGAGATGATAGATGAAGGCACACCATGATGTTTTTCGATCTCTTCAACATAGAGGCATCCCAAGCACTCTACTAATCCCTGCTCTCTAATCAGAAGGAAGTTGGCCAAATTGGTGAGTCGGACTATGATCACCTAGATGGGGTCGTGTCTTCCAGAAGTATATGGAAGCCCCATCACAAAATCCATGTATATCCCGTCCTACTTCCACTCTAGAACCTCTAAGTGCAGTACGAAGCTTGCTGGTACCTGGTGTTCCGCCTTCACTTGCTGGTATGTGATGCATCGTGAAACGAACTCTGCTACAACCTTCTTCATACCCGACCACCAGTGCTATCATCTGAGGTTTTAGTACATCTTCACCACTCCAGGATGTACCGCTATAGGGGAAGTGTGAAACTTCCTTATCACTTCCTCCTATAGTGCAACTGGTACCATGGTATGTCCCCTAAAGAGGATGACGTGTTCTCATCCTTTAGAAAATCCATTAGGTGCCTGCCCTGTAGAAATATGAGCACATAACATCTCGCATTCAACGTCCCCAAATTGTGCCCCTCTGACTAGTAGAATTAGTGGAAGAGTAACCGTGATGGACTATAGAAAAGACACCCTATATCTGTCCACAAAGGATATCTGCAAATATGACAACTGCTCTGTTACCTCTCTAAGTAGCTAAATGAACGATCTCTAATTGAGAGCATCAGCTACTACATTCCCCTTGACAAATGTATAGACTATCTCAAATTCATAGTCCTAGAGGAACTTGAGCCATCACTGCTGTCTCAGGTTCAGGTCCTTCTATGAGAAAATTTACATGAGACTCTGGTCGTTAGAATATACTTTAAAGGGCTCTCCCATCAGATAGTTCCACCACATATTCAAGGAAAAGATCACAACTTCTAACTGCAGGTCATGGGTAGAATAGTTTTATTCTTGTTGCCTCAAATACTGTGAACCCTATGTGATAATTTCCCGCTCCTGCATCAGGACACACTTGAGTTCGGTCCCTGATGAGTCACAGTAAACCACCTACCCAACACCCTCCTCTAGTAGCCTCGATATGGGCACACTAGTCAATCTCTGTCTCAGCATATAGATGCTCTTCTAGTATCTATCTGACCACACAAAGGGTTTCCCCTTCTTTGTCAATGTTGAAAGTGGTGCTCCAACTCTGGAGAAGTCTGGGACAAATATCTGATAGTACCTATCCAGTCCCAGAAAACTCCGAACCGCCATCATGCTCCTGGGTGGCTCCCAATCAAGTAATTCCTCGATCTTCACATGATCCACTGCAACTCCCACCTCAGAGATGACGTGCCCCAAGAAGTGAAACTCACAAATCCAAAACTGGCACTTCGAGAGCTTACCATAAATCTGGTGCTCTCAGTGTGTATCCAGTACAACCCTCAAATGGTAGGCGTGCTCCTCTTTAGTAGTCAAGGAAATCAGTATGTCATCGATGAAGACTATGACAAAATGATCGAGGTAAGGCTGGAAGATACTGTTCGTGAGAATCATGAATAGTACTGGTGTGTTGGATATGTCGAAGGGCATAACCAAGAACTTATAGTAGCAATACTGACACCTGAAAGCCGTCTTCTACATATTCTCATCTAGAACTCTGAGCTAACGATAAACTGACCTGAGGTCTATCTTCGAGAACCATCGTGCTCCCTTGAGATGATCAAAGAGGTTGTCAATCCTCGGTAGTGGGTACTTATTATTTATGGTCACCTAATTCAGGTTATGTTAGTAGACACATAGTTTTAATCTCTCATCTGCCTTCTTGGAAAATAATATTAGAGAATCCCATGGTGAAACACTGGGTCGGATGAATCTTTTTCCCTGTAAGTCTTCCATCTGAACCCGTAGCTCACGAAGCTTAGTGTGAGCTATCTGATATTCTGGAGTAGATATAGGTGTCGTCCCGTGGTATAGGTCAATGTAAAAGTCTACATCTCTTCAAGGAGGTAGTCTTGGAAAATTGTCAGTAAAATGGTCCACATACTGATTCACCACAACATTAAAACCCTTAATCCACACATCAACTGCTCCTAGCGTGAGACTAGCCAACTAATGTGTGATCAGCTGCCCTCTCCTCTACATAAGTCCATCCTTCACTGCCAAGGTTCCCTTCTCGCCGGTAAAGGTGAACCTGCTCCCATCTGTGCTGACACACCGCACTTTGCGCCTAATACAGTCAATCTACGCATGGACTGTAGATAACCAATCCATACCCAAGATGACGTCATAAGGCCTCGACGCTGCTACAAGAAGATCCTATCTGAATCTCTCACCTCCTAGAGTAAGGTCACACTTCTGGAACCAGTGCGTAATCATCGAGTCTACTTATATAGAAGTCTCTATCCATATGAATTGAGCCAACGAATCTATCAGAATCCCTGAGCTCTGAAAAAAGGGCAGCAACAATAATAGAATGACATATTCCTGTGTCTATAAGAACTGCAGCAAGGGTGGAGTAGACATAGATAGTACCTTGAATCATCTCAGGTGCACCGTGGTCATAGGCCTCGACTTCCTGGAGATGAGCCTGCCCGGATCTGCCAGCTCCCTGTGGTTGGGGTGGTCCTCCTGGTGGTGGTGGTGGTAGAGCCTCGAAGTGTCATCCACCACATGTTGCTCGGCCAGCTTTTCTTACTCGTCTGCCTGCTCCCTACGGACCGCCACGACCGAATATCTATCTCTACCTGGGAGCTCCCTCTACTATCTACTGCTCATCTGTATGGCGGGTCGGGCTGTCACGAGACATGTGTCCCTGCCCACCGCATGCATAGCACTACCTGCCCCTCGTATGGATGGTTCTTCTTTGTGTGCCCCACACATCCAAACTAGTATCCTGAGGTCTCCCACCTAATGGCCTGGTCCACTTGGACCTCTATGACATCTATCTAATACCGGCTGTAGAAGACTCCGCTACGTGTCGCCCTTTAGTGGGTCTTGCTGCTGGCGTTGGCTCAGCAAGAAAGATCTCTACAAGAACGTCTCACTCTAGTACTCCTGCTTGAGTCAGAATATTGAGGGTGATCATCAAAGCCCTAATCTCATGCCTCCATACCTGCTCAAAGGTCTAGGCCTAGTGGGTCCCATACCATGTCGGTGGAGTAGCGCAAGAGGTCGGTAAATCTCGCCGAGTACTGGGCTACAATCATGCTACCCTATCACAGATTTAGTAACTCCTAGATGCACACCGCACAGAGGGTGGCTTGAAAGATCTTCAAGCAAAAGAGGCTCTAGAAATCTTTCCAATGTAGTGATTTGTCATAGTGCAACTGGAGAATTAGGCACCACCATCTACCTGCTGCTATGTGCAGGAGACTCACGACATGTATCACTATAAGGTCCGCTAGTGTCCCTACCAATTTGAAGACTCTGATGATAGCCTCCATCCTATCCTTGCCTGACTGAGGGTCCATCTCTATACGAAACCTGGGTATCCTCTTGTCACTGAAACTCATCCAATGTACTCAGGCGGTGTGCACTCTTTGCCGCTGAGGCTGGTGGAATTGGTGGCTCAGGGGGGTAGTGGTACTGCTGGTGCCTCCATTGTAATGAGGCCCTGCACCGAGGCATCGTCGCTTGGTGGGCTTCCATCTCGCACGTAGCTCGGAACCATAGCTAGCTGCCTTCGTGGGGCCATCCTGAAAAGAAACAGGTGCACCACTGCAAAAAGTATACCTGGTGAGATGACATAAAGTAATCACGAAGAAAACTTTTGAAACACACATGCAATCAGTGTTTTCGAGCACTGAGTCAGAAATAAGAAGTCAGGGTCTTGCGTTCTGCGATAGAACTGACTCCTCTTATATGAATTTATCATGACCCATCCGTAGGGACCATGCCATGACTACCCCATGCCTCATCTTCCACATGCCAGGGGCTGGTGACTAGCACCAAATGAATTAATCCTGGTAAAAATGGATGGCATTGCCTTTATAAAAGCAAACAAGCACAACAGAGTACACAAGTGAAGTAAGCACTAAGTAAAACTGAGTACAAAAGTAAGCGATGGAAAGAAAATGTGCTAGTATACAAACCCAACTGAAAGTATAGTACGACTGAGAAAGAAAGTACAAATGTTGTAAAGTAAATCAGCAACCACCAAGTCGTCCTCCAGGAATCGCACCTAAAGGGTGGGTACAAATTGTCTCATCGATACCTCAGGTATATCCATCCACTCCGGGTACATCCTGCCAGGTGGTCCACCTCCAGATACCATCCAGCTCCACAATCCTCAACCACGATCAGTGATTTCCATCTTCTATAACCAACACAACATAGTGCAAGCATTGCCCGTGTAGGGATGAGTATAACGATACTCAGTAGGGACCCCGAGACCCCCGAATATCTCCCAGAATCGATGAAGGATAAACCAAAAAGGAAAGATACAGACACAAAGTATCAACCAACTGTACTTAGGTATATGACCATACATATACCTATGTCAACAATCTCAGTTCGTCTCTAACTTTTGGGCACAAGCACAATCCATTCCACATTGGAAAGAAGTCAATCACATCATTGATAATGATTTGAAAGACACAAATCATCTCACAGAGGTATACTACTCACGAAGTGGGGTGGAGATGATTAGATGTAACTTCTGAATCATCTCCTCTACCGAACCCACGTAGGATCCATGTACAGAAGTCGTCGCTTCCGAACCCACGTAGGATCCATGTACAGTAACCATCGCTGTCAAACCCACGTAGGATCCAAGTACAGTCGTCATCGCTGCCGAACCCATGGAGGATCCAAGTACAGTCGTCCTCACTACCGATCCCACGCAGGGTCCAAGTATAGTGGTCATCGTTGTCGAACCCACAGAGGATCCCCGCACAGTAGTCTTCACAGTCGCAGCCAACTCTAGGGTTCCCGCACATAGCATGCTCGATTCCGGGAGGGTCCGATCCTTGAGTAAAGGGAATCGATACATCAACTATCACAATGTCCAAAGTTGATGTATCTCGAAGTTCCCTCTCATCAAAATGAACTCAACATGATAGACGGTGCATCAATCAGACGCCCGGTTTGAGAGATATTGGGGTTTTTGTTCCAGGGGCCCGATTGGAAATATGTTCATTCAAAACTCGGTCGTTTACCAAAGTTGTCAAAAACTCACTTAGAATATCGAAAAATGACTACCTCATTGAAAGGATCCTAGTGCTGTAGACGACGCGTCGATCGGACGCGCAGTCTTTAAGTTATTCACATTTAAGTGAATAATGGGCCCGATCAGTTAAGCCCAGTGGGCTGGCTGGCCAGGTCACTTAGTTTGGGCGGGTCTGACTGGTTAGGGGTGTCGGACCGGACATAGGATTCACGCTACCTGGCATGAGGGGAGAGACATGGCCTAGTAGGGCGTGACCCAATGCGGCCCGAATGGGCACGACCCGGCTGGGCGCGGGCCGGCTGGCTTGGCCCGAAGGCCGAGCAGTTCGAGGGTGGGGGGGAGAGGGCGGCCCACCGGTTTCCCGTATCAGTGGTGTCAAGCGGCGCCAACCTCCCTAACTGGACGGTTGTAGCTAGGCGGCCTTCTGGCGCAAGAGGTCCGTGGGTTCTCCAGCGTGGCACCCTCCTGGCGCCGCGACTTTGCTCTGCCTGGTCGGCCGATGGACCGACTGGTTCTTCCACCTAATGCCAATGATAAAGAATCATAGAGGGTAACACAATATGTTTTTTATTTTTCTTTATTAAATTCTATTCGAATTTAATTAATGGAATAAATATTATTCTCAAGACTAATTAATCATATTATTAAAGTTATACTGATTGTGTAAAATAAATATACATTTATTCATCAAATTATGAATAAAATTTAATTATTTATTTTACTGAATATTTAATATATATTTATTAACTAATTTTTTTATAAAATATTTATTTACAGGAATAGAATATTTATTCGGGTGTTTAATAAATGAATGAGGATTTATAATGGATGAAGACCATGTACATTGATAAAATAATTATTTATTTCCAGGTAAATATTATTTATCCACTTTGGAAATGTTTGTGCACCAAAAAACAACAACAACAACTACAAAAATAATAATATTAATAATAATATTATTATAAATATGTGGCATGGGATTTCATTAATGGTTATAATTATATTTTATAGTTTTTATACAATTAAATTTTGTAACCAAAATCCTAAATCTATAAATATACATCAATGTATATTATGTAATTCATTCGAAACCAGTTCCATGTTTGGGAATATAGAATTGTTGCGCACAACAAATTTTCTCTCAACTCCTCCTCCTCTATCCCTCTCATGAATGAGAAACCCAAGAGATAATCACATCAATATCGAAGAAAGATCAATTAATAATAAGAAACACACGACATATGATTCACTGTACTAGCACCTAGATAATGATTGGAATTGCTCAGAGACCATTGGATCACATATAGATCATAGATAGAGGGATTCTACCCCTGGATCCTCAAAAACACAATGAAGGCAATCTGTAAGGGCTGTTTCGGACAAAAACAATCGTCAATGAAAAATGTTCCAAATCCCAAGTAATTAATTCTTTAGATATTAAATAAATAAATTATAAATTTTAGGTTCAAGAACATCAATCTTTATTTCTAAAAAATATTATTAAAATAAATTTTAATATATCACCCACCACTATAATGCATCTGCAATGTTTGAAACCAACACCCATCATATATTAGGATTCATAAAATCTCAAAAAACATGAGGTGAAATAATAAATTATATTTACACCACTATGATTTATTAGAATGTCCAATGAAGAATTAAAAGATATAATTTGGGGTTCTATGATGTGATTAAATAGTTTCTACCTGTAAAACTCATCAAGTAAGAGATAAAACTAATATTGGTCCAATTTATTCACAAGATAAATAATAGAACTATGTTTCAACAGTTTTAGAAGGATATGTTTGATACATGGGATAAGGTATTCAATTAATTTTACTTAAATTATACACCAGGAAGTTTTCTACATAAATTATGCACCAAATCAATGGATTAATTTAAGATAAGGGTGAACCCTTCCATGAATATTTGGAAAATTTTATAAGATAAATTAGTCAGTGTCTAAAATAATAGTTTATACCATAGTTTCTCATGCAAATATTTTAGAATAGTATCTCCCCATATCATTAATAAAAATTACAAATTTGTAGGAGGTGGTTTTAGTGATAAAATAGTTGAGAAGATAATTCAAAATTTTAACAAACATTCTCAAAATTTAGAAAATAAGTTCTCTAGAAGGAGACACAATGTTTATATCAAAAATTTGCATGTTTACCAATATCAATCCCAATCTACTTCTGATGGATTTTATAATTAGAATTCTAAAAACACACTTACCGAGAAATATCACCACTATGGAATGTTTGGGCATTCAAAATCATATTGTCTTATATAATAATAATTAAGAGAATCTAATAGAATATGTAATGGAAAAAGTTAATTAGAGTGGTATAAAACCCACTAGAGAGATAGATATATTACTAAATCTCATCAAGATGAGATAATAGAAGAAAATTAGATTCTAAATATGGAAAAAATAGAAATTATAAAAATTTATATCCATCAATATATCCTCATTGATCCCTGGTAATCATAATGAAAAAAAGAAAATGGATTGAATAATAAAAAAAGGTAATGGAAATGATTGTATTAGAACTTGAAGAAATTCAAACTATAATTAATAATTTCATCCCAATCATTCCATTCCATTAATGAATAAAAAATTATCCATGAATATGATATGATCATATTCTAAGAACATCTCAAGAAATATCAAATCACATTACAATTTGTTGAGGATTTACTCAAAAACCCATATTTTTTAAGTCCTTCAATGAAAATTTATTTAAAAAAGAAAATAGTAGAATAAATCTCAATTTATAATCTCACTAATGTGTGTAGTTTTGGATTTAAAATAAAATACCTCATAATCCTCAATATCTAACATGTTTTTTAATTCCATTCACCTTACGGGTTAATGAAATGTAAAACTGCTTGTGTAACCTTAGTAAGCGAATCAATTATGTGGCTATACAATTATTCTATCACTTGGTATTATGAGTAAAATATCCAATCAATTTTGTTATATATCTCATATACCGGTCCATTAGCCACCAAATAGGAATATTTTGAGGATTTTTTAGTCAGAGTATGTAATAATTACCTACATACATATTTTTAATAAATTATATAGACAATGCTAAGGAATTAATAATAAATCTTGGTAATTAAATCCTACAATTAGATGTATAAATACCCTCACTTTTCAAACATTAACATTACATCAATTTTGTGGAAGACTTAATAAATTACAAAAAAAATCCCAAGGATAGTAGTACACTAGTGCTTTTGTAAACATGGAAACATAACCACTCTTACATAAGTGAGTTACCTTATCTCCCAATAGTTTATTCATGGATAATACCCTTCAAATAAAAATAAATAATAATTCATATCTTCATAACATGGGATAAATAAAAAATAAAAAATAGTTGGGCTCTTATTATTAGTATGGTTAAAAGGGGGAGATATGTCAAAATAATAATGAGAATAAAGGTATGAGAACGTGATCATGAAATTGGAAGATCATAATGTATATATAAAAATCATAAACATGATCATGGTATCAATATGAACAGTTAATAATATAGGAATCATAAGTTAATAAAGAACCTTATCGTTTAAATCATAACATATAAATAAAACATTAAATTTTGGCAGTCACATAAAAAGATAATAATGTTTTCCATGGTATTAAAATAATTACTTCAAACTCCATATTTGAAGTATGGCTTCCATTCATATACAATATTGGTATTCATAGTTTACTATCATGAGAATATTAGTGGGAAAATTCCCTTATGTCTATCCCATGAGATATAAATCTATAACTAATACATTAGAAGGAGATATAGGTCCCACCCAACTCATAATGAAATCATACACACATGTGACACAAGATCATAAATAATCATATCTTAACCCATGAAAGAAATGGGTATCATTAAAATGTAATCATATTATAACATGTGGAAAAGAGATAGGATTCATAATTTAAATCATCAAAGAATAACATGAGAAAGGAATTGGGTTTCATAAGCATATAACCCATCAATTAGAAACAAATTTCATAAACATCATGAAATAAAAAATAAAACATTTTCAAAAGAACATGAATGGATTATTAGGATTATTTACAATAAATTAATGACTAATAATAATGGATTTCATCTTAGATGGGAAATAATTTGAAAATATCATTTAAAAACTTTTATTGGGGAAAATAACCTTTCTTCTCGGAAAACATTTTCTTTTATTAAAAATCCATCCAATATTAAAAGAAAAATATTCTGCTAAAAGTAGACATGAAATATTATAATATAATCTTCAAGGAATTACTAAATCATGAACATGAAAAAAATCCATTCATGCTGTCTAATTTAAAAAGAAACATTCTTCCCATACTTTTTCCAGAAAATTCAAAAGGTGCCTCGTTTGGAAAATAGAAAAACATTCCTTTCAACCCATTAACAAAAATGTCATACATGGGTAAAAATTAATTTAAAAAATTTTATAAGGATAGTAAAAATATTTTGAAATATATTTTTAAGAAACAAGAACATTCATTATAAATATTTCACATCAGATACTTATGTATAAACAATCCTGATAATAATGAGATAGTGGAAGAAAACCTTACCTTATGTATGATTTTCTTCGAACATATATGAAACTCTTGTATAATGGATAAAATAATTTTATTAAATTATTCTAAAACCACATTCATATGATATCATATATGATCATACTATCACCCAATTTTTAATAATATGTTATTATTACTCTTCTTTTGAATATTAGCTGATTCCATTTTTTATTCATGTTTTGTCATATAAGTCCATGATTATACAGATAGGAGGTTGTTATTTGATTTATATAATAATATTATGGTAATAGATAACATATTTATCAATTATATTAATTTTGTATAATCATTATTTACTATTTATCATGGAGAATGAATCACATCGCATCATTGAGACGGTAGGTCATACATACGCATGATCGACGATAGCATTCCATTAGTTGTTAAATGGTATAAGAGTAAGTGGTATATATTTTATTCTCCAATAAATATAATATTATAATTATAATATATATTAATTATATAGGACATTATTTCATGCATTTAATGTGATAACAAAAAACATATTACACCATGATGTGGATACAATAGGTCATACGTACCCACATTTGCTGATTTTGTTTTTCATAGGATGGATAAAACATGGAATATGGCTATTCCATTTTCATAATAAAATATCAGTATATAGTTGATATAAGAGTAATTACTTTTTAATATAAACAACACATGAAGGGGTAGTAGAAGAAGACAAACTCTTCAAAGGGTTGGTGAAGGATATTACCTCTTCTTTGGTAAACTCCCAATAGATATTATATTAGGGACACTATAATTTGTATTTTCAGAACACTAGAATCTTCAAAAAGTGCATAAGGATGTTAAAAGGAGAAATAGGTAGTGTTTGGATGAGATATAATGCTCATGGATTTGTGTGGATGTGAGGGAGTAGGTGCCATTTATAAAGGATGAGAGGGCCACTCTAGGAAAATCCAAAAATATTAAATTAGTATAAATTGATTTTCGATTAAAAATATCTCCAATGCTAGTTATTTAAAATATACAATGATAATGGGTCGAAATTCTCTAAAAAAGATCTTTAGTAATGTTTAGGTCATAATAATAACCTTATATTTTAGATTTATCCTTTTGTTAAACCCTTTATCTTTTACCATGACAACATGAATTTTTACACATTAGGGTTAATATAGTTATTATAAAATGAAAAATGATCCCAAAATATATCATTGATGAAATGAATAACCTTATTCATATTAGTTGGATGAATTATAGATTTTTATGAATTTTGTGTCATTTAATAAAATATTATTTGTTTTTAATGTATCATTTATGTCTATTTGTATACTATTCAATGATTATCTTTTTAAAAACATCCTAACAAGATGATAACATCGAAAAAAAACTTCTAGTATAACAATAACATATCAAGGATATTTAAAAATCATATAAGACATTAATTATAATAATTATATTCATTTTGAAGTTTTTAATATAATTTATTTTATATTTCAATTAACTTAAAAACAATTACATAATAATTATAAAATCAATTAATTAAATTAGTTTTTCACTAAAAATCAAAACTAACCTATCACAATGAAAAAAATTAAAATATTACAATTTAATATTTATATAGTGGAATTTTTATTCTGTATAACCTTATATAAGAAATTATTTACTTATTTAAAACATGAGTATGATATTTTTTAATTATCTTTAAAAAAATATAATAAATGTCCTATTCTAACATAGATGGATTAAAAAAATTATGATTTCATCCTATGGTTTATTTTCATCAAAATAAATTAATCCAATGATATTAAGTCATGTTTCCAGCTAATTTTATCATATTATAATATTATTTTTACCTTTAATTACCAGATTTACCATTCACCATGGTAAATAATAATTTATTAATGTTACTATTAATATTGTACAAAAATAAAAGAAACATATTTCCATAATTTGGACCCTCTAATTCGAAATATGTAATCTATTTTCAAAATTCAAAAAATATAATTTGTGGTATTTAATTTAAAATTTATCCCATTAACAGGGTGATAAAACATGTTATTAATTTTTATATATGCCAAAGATTGAATCAATTATATATCTAAATAAAATTTAAAATTTAGGCCAATTACCATAATTACATTAAATGAAAAAATATAATTATACATTAAAACCAATAAAAATATAATTTAACAATATAAATTATTTTGATGAATTTTTTTTTTTCAATTAAAATTTAGTATTTTTTACAATTCATCAAACCATGAAACTTATCAGAAAAATAAAATAAATTCAATTTGAGTAAATTTTTTATCTGTCTTTCAAAGAATAAGTTTATTTTTTGGAACAGAATTTATTAATGTGTCAAAAAAATCAATTTAAAATGGGTTCTTTACTAAAAGGTGATAAATTATATTTTTAAAAAATATAGTATTTTTTAATAAAATTGGTTTGGTTATTATCTTTTTCTTAAAAAAATTATTTGATGAATATCTAAAATAATTAATTGGATATATATCACATATATTTCATTAATAAAATTTATTAATTATAATTAATTTAATTTATTAATACAAAATGAATTTTGGAGAAAAAAATAAAAATATTTCTTTTATATTTAATTGGTATATATTTTCATTTCCAATTAATAGGTAACAAATGAATTCACTAATTCATATGTTAGTTAATACAATTCATACATTCTATTTTAATATATATGTTATTATCTTATTTAAATAATAATAAAATTATCTTTTCTGGAATCTAATTGTTGTGTGTAATATACTCCAAGTCGGTGTTGCTTGTAGCACAAGCCATGTTAGTGCTAAATAAAAGTAATTTTTGATTTAGTGTAATGGAAGACATCTATGAAACATAATTTGTTCAAAAAAATGTTCACAAAAAACTCAAGGGGTTATAAGATGTGTTGTGATATATGTATCTACTGAAAAAATTATCTTCATCCTAGGAGAACAAGTAAATGAATTTTTTATTTTCAAAATTACACCAAAACCACCAAAAAGGCAAATCTATCCAATAAAATAGATTCTAGAGATTAAATTACCTATATTTTATGAATAGGATGAGATTTTTAAGATAATAGATAATATGAACAATAGATCTGAAATTCCAACTAATATGCCAATGGGTATTTTCTCAATAAAGGAGGAAGAACATATAGATAATTTTTTAGGAGATTTCATAGAGAATGTTGATGATTTTTTTCGTAGAAAATTTTATATCCCTAAAAAGATATTCTAAATATAAGTAAAATTTATAGAAATACACCAGTGATGATGAGTAATCCTTTTATAGTTCATTAATCAAGAGGTATCGTGAGGACCTTATACCCCTTTTGCCTAAGTGCCTTCCCTTAAGTCAAAAAGCACCACATTTGGAGCTCAAAATACTTCATTCTCATTTGATATAATATTTTTGTTTATGTGCTAAAAATTGTCAAATTTTTTCTCATATGAGATGGAATAAGTCAAGAGGAGAGTTTTTTATATCTATTTTGAGAATGTTTAGATCTTTGATAGACTGATCAATTTTTGAAATTAAGGGTATAGGTATATCTTTCTCCATGTATAAAATAATGAATGGGTAATTCCGCAGTGTTGTTGTGTTAGGATAATTATTATGAAACAATAAAGGGTAGGTTGAATTGTGCACTTTTATAAACACATGACTATTTCATAACTCATCCCCCTATTCAAATAAAAAAGTGGTGTTGTTCCCTTTATTTTAACAAAATATGAATTGTAAATTAAAATAAAACTAAAGGAAAAAATTATATTTGTTTAGGACACAAAGGTCCCCTACTCCGATCCACAAACACTCTCTTCATGAGCATGGTGATTTTCACAAGCTTATAATTTTTGAATGGATTATGAAAGTTGAGTTCAGGAGACTATACCTTTTCATAATAAAATTTTTAAGGCCTCAAAATAGTAGTAACATCATCTCTCTGAACAGTCAAGACTTGATTGTTTAGAACAAAAATTGATTGTATATGGTTGAATATTTTCTCTTATAAAACATTCAAATAAAAAATAAGAAACTGATAGATGGAGAAATATTCATAGGAATAGATTAATATCTTCAATGCACTATCATTACAAATGATATTATAATTTTAAACAATATATGCTATAACATGTATGTATCCAAATTATAGTCCTATAAAAACATACCGATCATTAATAGATTAATCACATATAATAATAAGAAATTATAGACAAAAGGATAATTTCTTCTATAATAAGAAAGTTCCAAATTAAACTCATTAAAATAGATTTAGATTTGTCATTGTATTTAGATAAAATATAATGTTATAAAAAAATATCAACTACTCTATAGATATATCTGTTTGAAAATTTAATAAGTACTCTAAATAAATTATTATCAATAGTTTCCAAAAAGGATCCAAATAAATCATTATTTCAAAACAAGCAATGTATTTAACATTTTAATATAATAATCCAGTAAAAAACATAACCCCCTTATATAATGGAACAAATTAATTTGTTGTTAAATAATTTTTTAAAAAATCCTTGGAATTTCTTATCATAATATTTAGTCAGGTGAAATCATAGTACAAATCTTGGAAAAATTTCAAAATTTAGAACCCATCTATTGTTTATTCAATGTGGGATCTCTCTATATAAAGATAATACGAAAAGTAAGTTTTCTAATATTCAATTTATTCAAAAAATAGGATTCTAGAATGTGGATTATGATGCCAATGTGATGTCACATAAATTAATTATAACCCAAAAATTTGGTACTAAAATGATAATTTTCTAAATAGAAAACTAATATAATTATTTTGTTAAATATAAAATTGAAAAACACTCAAATTATCCTTTTTATTAAAATAAATTGGGTGTTTGTGAGAATCCAAATTAATAAACGACTTATTGGAATAGAATCCTTAAGACAAAAAATCTATGATTTTCTATGATTATAAAACCCATAAACCAAAGAAAAATGTTATATAAGAAAAAATTTTAATTTTCAAGAAAAAGAAAAAAATGATATACACTACTAAAAAACAAGATTTAATAGTGCTAGTAAAAGGTCATTATCAGTGCTCTAGAATTGCTGATAATATATGTGATGTTAATGGGTTAGCTTTAATAGTTCTAATAAAAAGTGATGATAATGTCCTCCTTTAATAGTGCTAAGAAAAGTACTGATAAAGTATCCTCTAAAAAGGGTATTTTTTTTTCATTCCACCTTTATTAGGCCCCCCTTATCTTTTCTTACCCCCCTTTATGACCACATTAGATAATCCCACCCCCAGTGCATGCCCTTGCCTCTAAATAATTTTGATATTGAGACCTCAATCTTGTACACCAATACCTTTTCCACTACCCTGTACTGTTTTGTTTTACTTATTATGATATATCATTATATTTCCTTATTTTTTTATCCATACATTTTTATAATTTTTATATTCTTTTAATATTTATAGTTATATATATATATATTAAAATAAATATTTATTTATTTATATATTTAAAAACGGTTATTAACACTACAAACTCTAAAAACACATAAAAACGTTATGAAGCTTTGAAAACCCTAAAACCCCAAAACCATTGAAAAATAATAACATATGATCAGAAGGTATATTTCAACTCAAAAAACAATTAAATCAAATCACATTAAGTGAGATTTGATATCATATATGGTACATTCCAAACATACCCTTGAATCGGATTTTATATCCATTTGAATTTTTTGAAACTGTGGTTAGTGACAAAAACTTCTTTTAGAGGGCTTATGGGATTTTGAGGAATTAATAACCCATATAAAGCACATTTATGTTTTTCAATATAATTATGTGGCATATATAATTATCATTGTATTTTATTCCATAAATGGTAGATCAAAAGTTATTATTATTTGATGTTTGTGTTTTATTTCTTACATTTTGGAAATTCTAATATATTTCATTCCTTTGATTATCACATGATTTAAATCTCATGAGGTTTAATCTCATTTAATAATCTTTTTACTACTAGATAATGACCATATAGCAAGGGATTTGTGTAAAATCATTGGTATAGGCACCCCTATACCAATAGTTTTCCCAAAACTTTGGGTATAGGTACAATATGTGATCCTATAGCCATGATTTTGGAAAACCGTGGGTATAGGTTGTTTTCATAAACATATACCCATGGTTTTTCCTAATCCATGGATGTGGGTCTATTTTTAGAGACCTATACCCATCATCTTTATAAAACAATGGGCATAGGGTTATTTATTTTAAGGAGCTATACCCACGGTTTTTCACAACCATGGGTATAGCTTTCCTGCATTATGGCGGGAAAAACATTTGAGGAGAAAATAGATTTTGCAGGAACACCTATTACAACAGTTTTCTACCAATATCCTTGGTTTATATAAATACATATAAACAAATATATATTTATATACCCATATGAAAAATTAGGTAGTGTTTTGGAACCATAAGAGTGTAGGGGCTGTCTTGGAATCGAATTCTGCGACTGTGAATTTTGTCAAAGATATACCCATGGTTTTAGAAACTATTGGTATAGATTAATGACCTAGGGGAGTGGATCTACACCCACGGTTTTCAAAACCATGGGTATAGATTCAGGATATACTAACACATAGGTTTCCCATGGTTCCTTGAAACCATTGGTATAACCAATACCAATGGTTTCAAGGATTGTACCCAGGGTTTCAAACCGTGAGTATTGGTAAAATTTCTATAAGTGTTTTATTTTACTGTTTGTGATGATGAAATGGACTCCTGGATCAAAAGTTATGATATTTTTAGGGTTTTAGGGTTTTTAGGGGGTTTAAGGGTTCATCACATTCGATTACCTTTCAAACATCCCTGATTTCTGAAATGGGTATCCATTTTTCCTCTACCACTTAACAAATTGAATATTGTGACAAGATCTATGACTTGGTGATCCACATACACCCTCTATCATCTCTATTCTGGAAAAAAACGGCCTTGAAGGCCTCTAAACAGGCATAACTTCTTGCATGGGTGTCCGTTGATTAAATATAATATTTCTTGAAATAAGCATATTATTAGTGCCAGTAACAAATCAATGATATAGGGGAGTCTTTATCAATGATTCTAGAAAGCACTGATAAAGAACCCCCTTATGTCATTGCTTTTTTATAAGTGCTAAGAATGTCCACCCTTTATCGACTCTTTTTTAAAAGTGATAAAAAAATGAATGTTTTACCAATTAGTTTTACTAGTTCTCATAAAACTGAGGCCATTATTAGTTACTTTTTACAAATGTTAATAAAGGGCCCCATTTAACAATTCTTTTCTTTAGCACTGTTAATGACCGCCGTTGAAAAAAATAAAAACTCACAATTAAATATTCCCTTTATCAGCACTTTTTCTAGTGCCGAGAAAGGGTGTTATTTAAAATACATTATACGAGTATTGGATAAACACAATTTTTTAGTAGTTATAGAATATTTGTTATGTATGTTGTGAAATTTTTTGTTTGTCCATTTTATCTCTCATTTTGTGATATATGAAATAAATTATAGAAATATAATAAAGTACATTTCATTTTTAGAGAAATATATTACTAAATGGATAAATATTTTTTTTTTAATATTGATAGGTTTATAAAATAAAACAACATAAGGAAAAAAACATAAAGGAAACATAATATAAAAAAATTGTTTCATTTTAATAAATGATTCTATATTGTTCAGAATTTATTCTTAGGGAATAAATGTTTAGGGATGGGATGGGAAGCATGATTGGTAACTGTTTGAGTTTCTTCAATATAATAATTATAAGTTAATGAATCTCTAAGAGTGGTTCATAGCCATCAGATTCTCTATCATCTCATTGAAACAATTTCTCAATGTTGTATCCCACTATCTAAATTTTTTCATTGTATAATGACTCAACTTATTCACTTTAAATAAATTAACGATCATAAACTTTTTACAGTCTTGGAATACTGAACATACTTCTCCATCATTGTTCCCAATCAGTTGAGAAAAAAATATCATAATGCTAGTTCTATAGAAGTTATTATTTTAATAGACTATTTATGACTTTACAAAATTATGTATAGGGGCACACTATCACACTGCTGACATTGAATATTTTAACCAATTTTAGAAATATCATCATATATAAGCTCTAGTATTCACAAACCATCACTAAATACTCCTCCACCAGATATGGATACTCACTCTTGACTGGAACTGAAGAATCTTACAAACTAAATCTAATTTGACAAAAAAAGTAGATAACTGAATTATGTATTTGAATCAATATCTCTCTAGATATTTCCATCTTAGTGAGTGATATCCTATTTAAAATATATAAAATATTTTCTAAAAAATATGTTTTCCTTAAAACATTGATACATATTATAGAGTGAATCATATTCTATTTTGGAAATAGAGTCATTTCACGTGTCTTTAATAGCCTCCCTGGAACTCTCATGTTCTACTTAAAGTATTTTGATCTCATATTTAAATAGATCTAATATATAGGAAATTATTTTTCAAAAACATTAACCATTATATTCAAAACTAGTATAATCCTTATATTCTTATGGTACTTCCTCAGTCCTTGTAGAAGGCTCCCAAACATCAATTAACTTAAGTGACTAAACATCCAAACATTCACTATAAGGAGATGAAAACTATCTAGTTAATTTTTCTATTTCTATATCAGCTATAGAAGTCCTTTAAATTTAATTTTTAGGAAGAAAGAAAAACTTACCCTTGATGAATTATGCTATAGCAATATAGTAAAACTAACTTTCTCAATATAATGAGCGTCCATTTGCATTGTAATTATAGAGATTGTGCATATTTCTTATATAGTTGTTCCCCCCCATAAACAATACTTTCCTCTCATCATTCGATAATAGGTTCATGATAATCCATTCTATGAGGTCTATAAAAATTAATAGAACCACTATCTCTTATTAGAAAGGATTATTGAAAATATTTTTTTAAACTAAATAACTCCTATAATTTTAGAACGACTGTTCTCGTCTAAAAAATTACTCCTTCTAGTGATTCTAGGGTAAATCTATCTACCAATTATGGATTCTTATAAACCTATAGTAACATGTAGGATATTAGAATCCACATAAACCTAATATTCTTTAGTATCCTCTATATCAAGCCTTTAATATCCAACTAACATCAAACTTTTACACCTCCCTCATCATGAGAACCTACTGGATCATCTATTTCTAGACCAACGACAAAATATTTACCTAGGTGTATGATCCCAGCCTTAAACATTAAGAAATATTTCTTTTATGCCAATAATTTATTTTCACACATATTAGGAACTTTATAGTTTATATTTCTATATAATTATGACATTAATCCTATATATATATTATATTATATCACAAATTACTCACTTCCACTTAGTATCCATTTTTCTCACAAAACAGACTTTTAATATAAACCTTTTTATTTTAATGAAATAACTTCTCAATATTCATATTGATTACAAAATAATCCCCATTCATCCTTAAAACTATGATAAAATCATTTTAAAACATTGGATGCTCACAAAAGTCTCAGTAAGGGGAATAAAAATGAAGGAATTAAATCATTTGTTCATTAATATAAACAAAATATTTTATCTTTTCAAAATTAAACATTAGTTTCAAAATAAAAATTTTATTACAAAAGAAATAAAATTTTATTCTCACATATGTTCATAAATAATTTTTTAATTAATCATAAATCCAAAATAAAAATCATAAAGTTTCCATAGAAATAATAAAAACTCATGAAAAAATTTAAAAACAAATACATTTCCCCCTCTGAAGTAGCACTGACTTTACTTCAAAAAAATCTCATGAATAATTAATTAAGAGCATAACATAAAGAGTATAGAATCATAATATCATAGAAACATAAAAAAATGTGACAATAAAAGAATACATGTCATAAACACAAGTTAATTATGAATTTCAAGACAACATTACATGGTGAACAGAGTCCCATAAAGGATTATTTTTTATTCCGAATCCCATATATAATGTCATATGAGTAAAATAAATTACCCATTAAATAATAGAGATATATATGAATGCCATTGATAACATGTTCATGATTATGTTTTCTATAAAATGATATGAATCGTAATTTAAAATCATAATGATTACCCATGAAAATAAATGGGTTGAATAATTTATTCTCCTATCCTAATCAAAGTAAATTTCATAAATACTTAATTTGATAAATAATGATAATTTATGTATTAACTTTTAAATTAAAGGTAAAATATTCTAGGTATATATTTTAGAGACATACATATATATATAATTTATAACCAATATACAACATTGAAGACAAAGAGAAGGTGAGTAAGAGATAAAAAGTTCATAAAACAAAGAAAAACAATTGTTCAAATTGTTCCTATTCCATTAAAACCCAATATTAAAAACTAAAATTTCTAGAAAAAAATGTAATTAGAGCTTATATTTTATGAAAACATAATTTATTTAAAAATAATGCCATTATAAAATAAAATATTTGGTAGTAGAAATTATATTATCCTTATACACATTAAAACATGATATTCTATTTTTTAAGGAACGTAAAAACATATCGTATAAAATAGGTATAAATATTTATTATAAAAAACATTTTAAATTGAAAAAATAAATATAAAATTTACATTATATTTAATATAGTTCAATATAAATTCATCCAAAAATAATTCAACTTCCCATTAGACGTTTTGATTATATTCCAGTCATAAGTCTAAAAAGAATTTGGAATGTTGACTATGGTCAATGAGTTCAATATTTAATAATATATTGAGTTATAATAATTGAATAATTATCATTTTTATATCTGAAATTTACTTTTAATATCACCCATGAATTATGGTTATGGAAAATGAACAATGTTACAATCATGTAGACAGACGGTCGTATGTACACATGGGTAACATTTCCATTTTTGAAAAATTATTATCAAAATAAGGTAAGTATTATTTTAAATTAAAATAATTATAATTATATCATAAATATAACATAATTTATTTATATGAACTCATATATATAATCAATGTGATGTGGTTATGAAATTAAATCGATTCGTTTCATGAGGGTGGTAATCCACACGTACACATGAACTACATTATAATTCTTCAACGGACATGAAGATAATAAAATAGACGAAATATTAACTATTAATAATTATAATTAAGTCTTACATATTTTCTATATACACATTGAATCCATAATTACAATTTTTCATGAGATTCCCTGATGGAAAATTAATTACATCGGTTTATAAGTCGGTTATCCACCTCAAACACCAAAGATGGTTTCATTTCCCACATGTTAAAATAGAATATGGATATTGTTAATTATATTAACATAAAAATTCTTAGAATATAAAATTTTCCACTTTTTAATTCACGATTTTTTATTATTTATTTATGGGGGTTGAAGAATAAATAAAACTAAAACATTCTATTGAAATTTATACCTTCTCCTCAGACAACCTCCTTTGTCTACAGGTTAACCCCTCTAAGGATGGTAGTCTACACATATTAAGTCATCTAAAACACGGTGATATATGTTAGGGATTGATTTTATTATGGACTAGATTAACCAAATGGTTCTTAAATTATGAATAAGATTAGATAATGGTTGTACTTTTTTAATGAGGGGAGAGGAATCCATTGAATTATAAAAAATATTAAATTAATATATATTAAATTTTATTTTAAAAAACATAAAAAAAATATAACTTGAATTTAGGATGATTATGGGTTTAAATACATTTATATAATTAAAATTTTACATGTTTGGTTTTGTTTTTATACTTATCTCTTTCTAATAACGCATGTAAACCCTTTATTATAATTATTTTGATAGTGATGTTTTTACTATTTAGGGTCAATATAATTACCATATAAATAAGATTATCCTATAAATTGAACATAGTTGATATTATAAAACATATAAAAATAACTAAGATTTATTTATGGTTTTTAGGAATTATAAATTATTTAATTAAAAATTTAGATTTTATAAAATAATATTAATTTCATATTTTGAACTATTTATTTAATTTAAAATTCAAAACAAAAAGAAAAAAATGGATTTAAAATATATTACGTTAAAAAATCTATAGTATGTTATTTTTATCTATGAAATTTTTAGAACAAAAAAATTTATTCACATTTTATTTCTTTTAAAAAAATTTAAAAAATCTATTTTATTTTTCAATTAATTGAACTTATACTATTTCTACGTTGCGTAAGAATTTAAGGAAATTATTTCATCCCTAAAAACTGAAATTTAATTAAAATTAAAAAAATACTAATATATATTTCCAAATAAGTATCATTAATGGAACATAATTTATATATATCCTTGTAATAAAATATTACAGAAATTTAATACAAGAAATTCGCATTTTTTTACTTTTCATTTACTTAAATATTATAAAGTTAAATATCACACCAAAATGGTAAAAAAATATATATATACAATTATTGTATTTTAATGATTTATATAGACTCTTCCAATGAAATTAATTCATGTTTTAGTGTGATTTTATTGTCCTTTTGATATTATTTTTAACATTAATTGGTTGATTTACTTTTACCATTGTGATAATTATTTCTTATGGTTACCATTTATAATGGAAAAAATAATAGGGACCTATTTATCAAATTGTTAACTCATTATTCATAATATTAAATACATTTTTCAAGATTTAATTAAAAAAATTGGCAGAATTTAATTTAATATTAAAATAAAAAATGTAACAGAAATAGTTTTCCAAAAAAATGTCTTTTATGTATAATAAATTATTTTATACCAAATTTAACCATAAAATTGACTTCATTAAACATAATTTTATTATTAATAATATATTATAAGAAATAAATCAATTTAAGATCTAATTACACTCTTAGAAGACTTAAACCATACATTTGTTTAATAAACATTAATATTTTTTTACTATTCACTGAAAAATAAAACTTTTTAGAAATATCCAAGAATTACACCATAATTTGATTTTTATATTATAAATTAATATTTGATAAAATTTTTATCACATAAAAAATCTATATATTTTATAAATGAATTATAATACATTCTCATAAAAATCATTTAAACCCATTTTGGTAGAGAGCGTATTTTTGAAAAAGAAAATCACCTTACTAATTGTTGGGTGTTTATTTCATACACCTTCACCAATCCTGAAGGATTATAAATTTTTTATAACCCTTTTTAACTGGTTTTAAGGGTATCCTTATATGAATTGAAATCCTTGAGGCACTAAGGCCCATACATGACAGTAAAAGGTCCACATATACAAGAGATTAAACGCCCCAAATATATTTACTACACAAAAACTACCCCACCAATTCAATGGATAGCTTATAACGATTGTATTTAAATTATTAAAAAAATTATCACATAAACTCATTGTTATGTGTCTTTAACACTACTTAATATAATTTTATTTTTTTAAAATCATGGAGAGTTAAATCATACACCACTTTACTAAATCTTTTCCTCATAATTTTAACATGATCTTGGTAATCAAGGGTTTTCCATTTAAGATACCTCTCATGAAATCCCACATCTTAAAAAGGGTTATTAAAACATCTTCTTCAAAATAGGGAAATCAAATATTATAGTAATATATAATAACACATAACTAGGTTTCTAGATAGGATAAAATTAATGAAAATTAAAAATATATACATGGAAGAAAAATTAATGTCTAATGAGAATGAGTAGTGATAGAGAACATTAATCACAAGGAAGTGATTGAAAATGATAAATTTAAAGACCAAATAACCAAAAACCAGTGTGATGTGAAAAAATTACATCGATTTATCAAATATTAAGGTAATATGAAAACATTTTTTTCAGATAATTTTCATAGAGTTGATGAATTTATTTACCATATAAAATAAGAATATAAGTAAATATTCATAATTTACAAGTATAACTCCATAGATTAATGTATTTCCACCATAATATCATATTTTCTCTAAATTATAAGTATTAAAGATGAATGATTCATGCCTAGAATGATATAAAATAATTATAATGGATCAAATAATCCACAAAAGGATAAAAATATATTCTATAAATATTCATATAACAATTAAAACCAAAAATGGTTATCATAATGTAAGATAGTTCCCTAAAATAATAAACCTTATTATAAAAAAAGGAAAAAATTAATATATAAATACTCAATAATAACACTCTAGGTTCAAATTATATCATTTGAAAAATATATAACCATAAAATTTTTAAAAATACTCTTAATGATGTTTTGATCCAATTTTTTTAATGATTTGTTCACATATTCTTCAGATATTAAAATGACATTTATCTATTATAAACAATAGTCACATATAAAGTCATATACATGAAAATCTCTATTATTTAATCATCTAATATCCAAAATATGCTAATTATTTCAGTAAATAACTAGTATCATCAAAAACCCTTATTAAAATCATATATGCTTCCAATAATAATTCAACAATTATTCCTTCAATAAAAATTATTAATCATATAATTTTCCACAAACTTATATTCATATTATTTGAAAATAACATTAATATCTTTATGAGAAAATAAATTTTCAATCTGAGGGATATTTATATGATAAAATATATGTTCCAAAAAATATTATTATTTTTCAATAAAATTGACTTAAATAATTTCTATTCTAATACATAAATAACAAAGTCTAGTGGTAGGTGCTACAACCTTATCTACCATTAGTTTAGGGTTTATACCCCTTATCCTTATGAAATTCAACAAGTTTTCAGCTTTAATAATATTATATTAATATAAATACAATAACGTTACATACAATATTATGAACATAGTAAAAAAAACTTCAACATTAATTACTGTTGTAACATCAAAGGTTTTATTATACCTATTAGCTTACAACCGAATAAATTTAATAAAATTCTTCTAAAATATTCTTTTATGTTAAACAAAATAAAAAGTCTCCCAAAATGTGGAAACCACCACTTATTATCCAATTTTTCATAAAAAAATATTTTAATATGAAACATGTTTTATTTTCATTACATATCTTCAACATTCTCATCTTGACCATAGAATTGTACCTAATCATCCTTAAAATTCCATGAATTTTTTTTAACAATTTATGTCAACAAACATATTTGTAAGGGTTATGGTAATAAATAAATAAAATCATAAGCTCATGAATAATTATATAATTTTTTCTATTTCAAAATTAAACATTGGGCCCAAAAATAAGTTTATTACTGAACAAATCAACTTTTGTTCCAAAATTGTTTTTATAAATCCTTTAATAATAAATAAAAAATGTTAAAATAAAACATATAAATACTCCTTTTAAATCATGAATAACTTATGAAAACGTTTTTGAAAAAAACTAATGAATTTCACTCTTACAAAGTATTATATAGTTTACATTAAACCAAAACTTACGAATAATCATATTAGTGGACAAATTATGTAGTATTTTATAATAAGATTATGGAAACATAAGAAATTTGGAAAAATAAAAAAACCAAAAATAAACATAATTTAAGGATAAAAACTATGAAAACACTACATTATCAACAACGTCTTGTAATGGATTAGGTTTACTTTCTAATCCCATATGAAACATCTCATGAGAAAAAACATTAATATAATGAATTGGAATGATAAATAGTAAAAAAATAAAAACATGTTCAGTATTATGTGTGCCACAAAATTAAATAAATCATATGAAATAAACATAATATTTTACCATAGAATTAAATAGGTTTCATAATCATGCATAAAATAATAATCAATGAAAATTTCAAAAATAATGCCTTTTAGAAATAAAAAATAAGCTCTGTGTTAACCAAAAAAGTAAATATACAATAATATAGCTATATATGTGAGAGAAATATATATTAAATTTATAAGACTTATAAAAAAATAAATAGAGATATAAGGTGAGTTAAGGAGATAATGGTCATAAACTAAAGGGGAAGATGTTGTCAAATAAATCCCTTACATTTACAAACTAATTTTAGAAACTAAAATTTCTAGATCAATTAAAAGGAGGATTTTTATTTTAATAAAATATAAAATATTATTAATTTATCCACTCATAATTTTTTTTCAATTATATAAAATTCAGTGTCACTGGGTACGTTAAAATATAATATTTCTTTTTTCCTTTTATAATTAATGTCAAAACGTTCTATATAAAATTCATAAAAAGAATCCTTCTGAAAACCATTGATTGAAATTCAAAAGAGACATAAAATTTTCTTTATAATTCATTTATTTCCATATAAATACATCTATAAAATAATTTTACGAATATGGATAGGGAATATATTTATTTATAAAATAAATATTTAAAACATTTAGAATGATGTTATTAAAGTATATTGTCTCTTACGTAACACCTTAAAAAGAATCCAATCATAAAAAATTTAAATAAATTTAAATATTTAAAAAACTAAATTTAAAATCCATTAATTTATAAATAATAATATTCATGAAATATTTATAATATCAATGAAATGGTAGAAACTATTTGAAAAAAAATATTTAAATGTGGTTTCTTTAAAATAAAGTCACCTACCTCACGTCTAAATCATCATGTAAATTCCTTATCTTCATATATGATTAAATTATGTTTATAATTTACATTATTAATAACCATTTTCAATTTTATCATTAATTTTATTTTAATTAATAGTATGTTATATTTAATAACTTAATCAATTAATTAAATAATTATCATTTTTATACATAAATTATACTTTAAAAACAACCCATAAAAGATGGTTAGGAAAAATGAACTTTGTTACAATCTTTAAGACGGTTGGTCATACGTACTTATGAATAACATTTACATTTTTAAATAATAATTATGGATAAATAGTAAGTATTATTTTACCTATAAATAATTATAATTATATCATAAATATCATATCCTTTTAATAAATACAATCATATATACTATTCATGTGAAGTGTTTATGAAAATCGAATTGGATAGCTTCGTGGAGGTTGTAATCTATTGGTACACTTGAACAAAATTTTCATTCTTTAATGGATGATAAGATAATAAAATATATGATACCTTAAATTTTAATAATTATAATTATATAATAAATAATATATATATACAAAAAATCCATCATTACAACCATCCTCAAGAGGTTGTTATGGAAAACGAACAATATCAGTTCGAGAGGCGGTAGTCTGCCGTACACAAATATGATTCTTTTGTTTCCCACGTGATTGATTAGGGGATGGATATAAGACATCAAATTGACATAACAATATTTCAGTATATTTCAGACAATATTTGAATTATTTAATAAAATTTTATGGTGGTGTATGAAGAAATAAAACTAAAACATTCGGTTAAATGTTATACCTCTTCTTTGGAAAACCTTCTTTTCCTTAAACCATAAGACCTATAAGGATGTTATTTTTCCCAAAATAATACCTCTAGAATATGTTTAGCGGTATTAGGAAAATATTTTTATATGTATGTTCGGAAAAAATTGTTTCTTTAATTGTTAAGAATGGAGGAGAGGGGAATCCTTTTAAAATGTGGGTGGGGGGGGGGGGGGTATTCAAGGAATTACATAAAATATTAAATTAATTCATATTAGTTGTCATGAAAATAAGGATCCGAAATAATATTGTTAAAATATAGGATGGTTAGGGGTCAAAATACTATAAAAAAATAAAATTTTTCTAGTTTCATATTATTTTTTCCCTCATCTCTTTGATTTAACCTGTATAAACCATTTTTAACAATTACCATGATAATAAAGTTTTTTCTTTTTATGGGTTAATATTGTTGTTATAAGAGGATAATTTTCTCATAAATGGTCTATATTATATATTTTCAAACAGATAAAAATCACAAGGGTGATGATATAACTTTAATAAATTTTAAATCATTTAAAAAAAATTATTTATTATAAAAATAACATTAATGTCATTTTTTGAACTGTTCATTTAATTTGGAATTTAAAATAATCTGATAATAATGGAATTTGAATATATCACATTAGATATTTTATAATATTTTACTTTTATCTCTAAAATTAGTGGGTAAAATAATTCAAATTATATTAATATTATTATTTTTAAAATAATTTATACTATTTGTTAATTAATGGAATAAATATTTTGTCACTATTGCATAAAATTGTAATTTAATTATTTAACCTCCAAAAATTAAAATTAAATTGCCAAAATAAAAATTAAATTACAATTAAAATAATTTTTATAATATTATATATATGATTTATTTATCTTTGTAATAGAACTTTATAATGATTAAAATCAATAAAGTGACATTTTTGAATTTATATATTACTGAAATATTATAAAGGTAAAAATAATTTAGTAACTGAAAAAGGCCCTATATCCTAATATTATATGAGTATGGAATAAATATACCCATAAAATAAAATAAATACATGTTTTAGACTCAATTTATAGTCCTTGTCTTATTAATTTTAAAATTATTTACATGATTTACCCTTACTCTAGTGGTAATTATTTATTATAGTTAGAATCATTATAAAAATAATAAAATGGTCATATTTTAGAATTTTTTTCATACTAATTCTATATATGGAATACATTTATCAATATTATATTCAAATAAGTTGTATTATTTAATTTAAATTTAAAACACAAAACACATTGATAAATAGTTTTTCAAAAACCTTCCTTTTTGTTTAGAAAATAATTTTGAAAGAAATTAAATAGTAAAATTGATTAAATTTTACATAATTGTATTATTAATAATATTATAGAATAAATTTTACTTTGAAACCATTTTAAAATAAAATGGAACCTTTTTAATGCTTGAAATAATAAAACATTTTTCAATAAAAATTAGTATTTTTCAATATTCACTAAAAAATAAAATCATTTAGAATAATATAATAATTATACCATTAGATAACTTTCATATCATGATATGAAAAATGATATCATTTTTATCAGATATAATTTTCAATTTTTTAGAAATTAATGAAACTATTTCTAACAGAAATCAATGAAAACCATTTTTGAAGAAAACGTACTTTTTAAGAATAAAATGACAAATAAAAATTGAGCGCTTATTCCCTAAGAATTAATCAAAACATTTGTATTTATTAGGACCCATATATATATATATATCATAATTTGTATAATCCTATTGATACCATCCAATTAATAATATAGGTTATAATGGTCATATTTAAATAATTATATGTTGTGGTTTTTTAAGCTCGATGTTGCATGTCTTATATGCTATTGAAAATAATATTATTCTTTTAAAATTTTTGTCGTACAATAGGTTACAATCCCAAAAATTATTAATTTTATTATTGTTAAAATATATATAATTTTGTGGTGATGAAATCTGTAACCAATCCACATGTCACAATTCATCCCACTCTTATATGAAATAAGAGATGTCATATTACGATAAGGATAAAAAAGTCACTCTAGTAGAAACTTGGTAGTAGGGGTTCTTGTATTTTAACATTTAATAAATTATATTATATTTATTTCTCTCACTAAGAGGATCCTGAAATATATATCAGGAAAAATAATATTCTCACTATCAATAATCTTTCAATGACCTATTGTCTGAATGAACTTCACCATCCTTCTGGCCACCTTAAAAATACATTACTAGGATTGTCATGAATTAAGATGTAATGAAAATAAAGTATATTATATCCTTAAAATTATTCACTTTATATCCAATAGATAATATAAAAAATTTAATGTTCCCTTAAAAAGGATATCAAAAAATCAAATCCACATGAAATTTAGAAATTAAAAAGTATTATTCATTAACATTAGAAGAAAAAATGTACTCATTATCATGAAATTTAAGTTGGTAATTATCATATAATTTCATTACATATATTTTTATAACATATTGAAAATTTCCATCACTAAACAATAATTCCCACCATTGAAAATATAACTCTTTCTCTAGTAATAAATTTTACTCAAACATCCATTTAAAGTTGATAAAATTCACTTGAATCACTCAACGATCCAAATAGAAAACTACTTGATTCTTCACATAATTGGGACTATCCTCATCATCATTATTTTCTGTTACCATCGCAATAATCAATATATGTTTTAGGGTTCAAAAAAATCAGGGTTTGAGAAATAATAATTTTGGGAAATCAAAAGCATGAGAGTTCAAATGTGGGATAATGAAATTTACATTGATAGTTTTAGGTGATTATTTGGTTTCAAAATAAAATAATTAAATTTAATAACTTAGGTTTTTGAAAATTAGATGATATATTTAAAAAATAAAATATTAAAATAATATAAATAAATTTAAGAATATTGTAAATCAATCATTACAAAAAAATACTATAAAACTTAAATAAAAGAAATTATTAAACAAAAAAGAGGCTAAAAAATATTAAAGGTTTTAATTAAATTTAAATTAACCAAACTCCACCATTATCAAAATAAAAACATTCTATGGGATGTGGTTTAGTAAAAACATCAGCACGATGTTATTCCTTATTTAAAAATTGAAAATAAATATCCCATTTCTAGACATGATTTCTTAAAAAGTGATGATAAATAGTTCTAGAATGAATTACATGATTTTCTAAAATATTTATAACACTATTATTATCACACGAAATACGATATCATGAAAATTAAATTTTAAGTCCCCAAGTGTGGGTTTTATCAAAAAAAAATCAAACTAAATACCAATAGATATGTATTCTTCTTTAGCAATTTATAATAAAAATGAATGTTTCTTAATAACAAATCCTTAAACTAAGAATTTCACTAAGAAGTTGTAGGTTCCTGAGGACATTTTAATACTTAATATACAGTCTCTAAAATAATAATACTGAAGTGAAATTTAATCAAAACCAGTTGTTTTTAGATAATGTAACCATAGATAAATAGTTCCATTAAAATATCTCAAAAATATTTTAAAAAAATAAATGAGGCCCTTTTGGATTTTAATGAATTTTTTCACACAAATAATTATAAAACAATATATTTTTTTTCTGAAAACAGTATGATAAAAAAACTATTTATCCTAAGTCTATATGACATGGTTTAAAATGTAGTACTTTCTTATCCAAACCATGTTTCATTTCAGAACACATATGAGTTTTATATGTCTTACTATTTCCTTGAACAATATTATTCAACAATTCTAAAAATTTATTTAGTTTGATTTAAAACATTTCTAAAATCCTTTTCAAAAAATTTAAAATACATGAAATATATTTAATTATCTCATCATATTCAATAAAAAAATTTTTTTTCATATGTTTTGGAAAATAATTAAAAATATTTTGATTTGTATAACATAAAATAGCATTATTTACAAGAATTTTATAAAATAAAATATCATAATAAGATATTTTACTAAATGTGTAAGATCAGCTAGTCCTATAAAAGCCATTTTTAATTTGAAAAAAATATCAAACTCTTTTTCCAAGAATCTCATTCTTATTTATGACAATAAAGATCTTTAATGTGATTAAAAAATTAATTTGGCAGATAATGATTTTTAAATCAAGGGGTTGTTCAATATTAACCTCTTATAATAAATTAAAATTTTAAAAAATAGATTTAACATCCATCCAATATAATTTAAAATTTATATGATATATAGGATAAAATGATTCTAATGAATTTAAGCCTAGAATCAAGGGTCAATGTCACATAATAATCTACACCATACTCCTATTTATGGCCCTTGGTAATTATCCTAGGCTTATTCTGAGTAATTATACATTGATCATCTATATTATTCCTAACAACCCATTTATTCCCTATAACATGATGTTTGGAGGGTCTATCAAGTTTTTCCAAAAACAATGATTCACATAAATTGATTTATCTCTTCAAGTATAAGTAATATCCAATAGTCATCATCTAAGGATACTTCAGCTGACTTAGGTTAAAACTATGATTTAAAGGAAGTTAAGTAAACTAGGTTTCCAAAATTCATTTTAGTCCTAACTGATTTATAAAGATCTCTTATAAAATTCACTGAAGGATATTCCATCAGAGTACTAGTTTATTAAGGTAATGCACTTTTAAGTTCCGTATATTCATTTTTCAAAAAACTACACTGATAATGGTCAACTTCTATTATTTTTTCAAACATAACATTTGAATAATCAAAGCTATTTTTTTTAAATAACAAATTAATTCATATTTTTTTATTTTATTATGATCAAATGGATCACTCTCATCAGACATAACATGAATATATATTGGTTAGGGATTGAACCTCTGTCACTTATGAAAGAAATATGAATATTCTTATGATATTTATGATTTTTCTTTAGTGATTCCAATTTTCTTCAATAATATATTGATTTTCAACAAATTTATCATTACAAATGTTTTTAGACTCAAAATAAAAAATATAAAAATAATATGATTATGCAGCATAATCTTTATCTAAAATGCACATATTTTATTTCTAATTTGATTTTTCTTTCTTATATTCAAAACATAAATAAATAGTATAATATTCAAATACACTCTAGTTATCTTTAATATAATTATTACCATTTCAATCATACTTTTCTTTAATATATTCATTCTTTTAATTCTTTTCATTCTTCTTCATTACTTAAGTTATGAACAATCATGTTTTATATTTCCTATCTACTTAAATTTTTAACTTCTAATTTCTTTCAAACCATGAATATATTTATTTTATTAATTATATTAATTCATTTAACCATTATTAATATTAAAAATCTTATTGAATATTTATATGAAATGAGAAATTACCACTCATAAATTGGAATGAAATTAATCATCAGATGATATACTATACTCATTTCAATTATTTTCATGTTTGGTGGTAGAAAATTTCAGATGTTTTTTTTCATTTTTTAATTATTCTATGATCTTAATCCTTTAATTTTATATCATCTTCATAAAACATGACAATATCAATAAATTTCATTATCTATAAATTATTACTATAAGTTTAATATCTAATTTAATCTAAAATACCATTACATATGAGAGGTAAAACTATAAGAACATTCAAATTTTCATATGATTCATGAATTGGTGTTCCATGACCAGAAATAGCATTGACTATTTTTGTCAATCTCCCCTTTATCATGGTGATACTTTCATCTTCATACATTATAAGAGTATAAAACATCAATTTAGTAGTATTTTATCTAAATGTTATGAAATTTTCAGTCCCTTTATAAGAAAAACGGATGGACTACCACATTTCATACATAATAGAACACTAAGAGACACGACTGAGCTCTTTTGGCCCATATTTGATAATAATAGAATTAATTGATCTTGAATTTTGATTATATTCAATTTATTAGTTAACATATCATATTTATGGTTCATTTTAGGGAATTTTCAATAGCTTGATAATCCTCACATAAACATGACAACCAATATTCTTTTAACATAATACCATTTGATCTCTTGAGTACCCTTAATTTAAACAATTAAAATATACAACCCTGATCATTGACATACCTTCTTTAAGTTCATCTGTTGATATATTTCTTCATATTGACCGTTAAATCAATATTGATATAAAAAAATATTTAAAAAATAACTCCCCTGATATGATTTGTTGTGTTAGAATAATGATGTAGACACAAGCGGAGGGGAATTAGGTCCTTTTAATAACACATTCCAATTCAAGAAATAATATACATTTATAATATTTAAAGATATAATGTTCGATTTTATTTTTATGAATATGTGGTAGGAATTAAATCAAAAATATATAATTTCTTTATAATGGTTTAGTGAACAATGTTCCCTTATCCCACTCCACCAATACTCTCTCTATGAGGTATCTTATTTTCACTAGGATATCCTTTTCCAAGGTATCTCAATAGTGGATTACAATCAACTATTACTTTTCATAACAATAATTAAAAGGATTTAAAATATTATAGGAATAATCCCTTGAAACACATAACATTCATGTGATCAGTGCCAAAAGAGATTGTATCTATATGCATAATTAATTTATGAAATAATTTAGATGAAAATTATGAAATGGATAGTTGTACATATATTCATAGTAATAGATTAATAAAATTAATACACTATCCTTTTAAAGAATCTTTAAATTGGATAAAATCATATCTATAACATGTATGTCTCAAAAAAATAGTTCTATAAATAATTATCAAACTATAGTAGAACTATAATAGATATGATCCAGAAGTTGTAGAAGAATGACTAATCACATTTGTAACAAAAAATACATTACACTAATTTAGAGAAATAAATTTATATTTTTTTCAACAGATGAAAAAATTTACTCTTAGATATAAATAAAAAATATAGTACATATATATCAATTTAATAATTAAATATGAAAATATTAATTAGTTCTAGTCAATGGATCCAAAAAATGTTCCACATAAATCTTGATTTAAAAAATCACATCGTATTAGAAATTTGAATTTAATTAACCACAAAAAATAAAAAATCTTGGAGAAAATATAACAAATTAATTTGATGTTTACGACTTTCTAAAATAGTATTTAAATCACATTACCAATATATATAATCAATTGAAAACATTGAATAAATCCCTAAAATAATTACAAATTCAAAACTCACTAATGACTGATTCAATGTGGGTTTTCTCCCTTGAGGATAACGCCAAAAGTATAGTTACCATTACATAATTAATTCCATGCAAAAAGCTACTGAATTTGGAGTATGATATCAATGTATTGTTTCTTATGTTAGGTACATACCAAAAATTATGCCCTGAAACACGTGGTTCCTTATATAAATCAAGGATCCAAAACATAATGTTCAACTCAAACATGAGGTTTCAAATATGTGGTGGATCAAGACATTAGGTGAAAACATAAGATTTTGAACAATGATTCTAGACTACATTAAATTGTACAGAATGATTTTTAAAGTAAATGTCTACCCTAAAATAAAGTAGTATTACAGAACTAAGTCTTTAATAATTCTAGTAAAATTACAATAATTATTCAAATAAATATAATCCTAAAATCCACTCAAGTAACTTTATAATTAAATAATGGTGTTTTTGAGCATAAAAGTATATAAAATTCTTATTAGAACAATATATATATTATAAATAAATCCAAGATTGGACGGTTAGAGAAGATAAAATCCCAAAATGAATGAATTTATTAGAGAGGAAGTGATTAGATTGTTGGATGCTTGGATAATTTACCCCATTTTATAAATCCATCTATGATAATATCATGTTTGATAAAAATAATATTGATTTTACTATTTTGACCCGGGATATGGAATAAAAAATTCATGTGATGATAGAAATTAACATGATTGTATGCATTGATTAAAGTAAACTCAATGCTTCCTATATAAAATACCACACCCCAATGCCATTTGGAAACCAAATTTAAAAGTGGATAGCTAAACTTCAATATATTTTTTTAATGGCTATTTTAGTTACAAAAAAATTATTTCTTTTGAGGAACATGGTAAATCAATTACCACACATTCATTTAGATTCTTTTTCTTCTATTGAATCCCATTTGGCATGTTTGGTACACCAAGAACTTTTTATATATCTACGATGGCCACATTATTATATGACTAAAAAGTTAATTGAGGTATTAAGTGATGAATTATCCATTATTGGAATTGAATTTGAAATATATTTGTAAAATATTGATTTTTATTAAAAACCAAAAAGGAAAATAATCTTTCATTAAGATAGAAAAAATAGCAGTTTATAGTCATTGAAGGATTTTTTTTGGGAAACAACTCTTCCAATAGGATAATTGATGTATAAAATATAATAATCGGAAAGATTCATACATATCTCACGCCTAAAAATGTCAAGGAAATTAGAAGTCTCAATGTTCTTTAAGTATTCTTCCAGGGATTCATCAAGGACATTTCTATGAATAACGCAAATGATTTGCTGATCACATAGGGAAGATAGTAGAATAGCTCACAGGTAGTGAGTTTTCCTTTTCAAATGAATTTAATGATTAAATCCTATTTTTATTATTCAATCAATCGAAAAAATAAATAGGAAAACTATATTTTTGTATTAATTTAGATCTAAATGATCTTAATCTACTATTAACCATCTTAAAAATTGAGAGATGTAGATCCCAATATAATATATTCTCTAAAATTTGAAGGGATATCAATAACCATTTAAAATTTTCTTTTTAACCCCAAGAGTCATTATGTAATAGCCTAGACCCTCATGGTCAAGTACTTTTCCAAAAACTCAGTTCCAAAAAATAGTTCCACTATTATGGTGGCACTGGTCACGATGGCACCATTACAGTCACCCCATTTCGGTGGCACCTCTTACCATGTCACACCAAACCAGTGGTACCATCACAGTCACACAATGAAACTATAGAAACATCACGGTCGCACACCAAAATATTGTAACTGCTTGATAATGTCTCACTAGATCTATGGCACCATTACAGTGGCACCATCATGGTTGGAAACTGAAACGGTGGTGATAGTTACGGTTTCTCACTGTTACAGTGGCACCATGTCTTCCACTGTTTCATTTACCTTTTTGGTCCCATTTCCAGAGTTTTCCCAGTTACACCCCGCAATGTATCTTCTGTTGTAAAAGTGTTTTAATACCACTTTAAATGCCATTAAAATTACTTAAATGATATCTAAAATCCCCCAAGAGTGGGGTGACCATGGACTTACAAAAATGTGTGGCTTTTCCTCAGTGTCACACCCTTTTCATGTACTTTCTAGTTCCACCCCTATTATGTTTTTTTCTCTGTTTAAAGGAAACCCTTTAACTCATGGTCATTATAGACATATCTCTAATTAGAATTATTAAATTAGGATTAATTCCATCGTACATAACCACCAAACAACTTGGATAAACCATGATCTACCTTTAAAGTAGTTCTAGAATTCATAACATTTAACTAGAAAATCTTACCTTTTATCGCATGGGGATTATTTCTTCATCTTGGCTGGTCTCTTCCCTTACTTGGTGAGTTTAGAGCCCCCATTTATAATTCTAGTAGTGATCCTGTGATGGATTCTTTCCTTCTCACTATTGGAGCCCTCGATGTTCCTCCCCTATAAGTCACGCATCACCAGTTATTGGCGTGAGGGAAAAAACATTGATTGTTGGTCATCCAAATAGGGTTATTTCCTTCATCTCTTTTACTGTTTATCATGCGGGGTGGATATGTTAATTTCCATATATTATGGACTAATCTAAACCTTAATGAAGATAATAAATGAACTTTTAATTAATTAACGGGTGTCTTTGATGATGTTTATGTACTCTTTTACCTTTGCTTATATGTTTTTAATGTTATGGGCTTCTGTCCAATAAAATTGATTGTCGTTGGTGGTCCTCTATGCACACTAATAAACCCCAGTCTTCTATGATGATTGAATGGTTGTAACATGGAAATTGGTTAATCATATAAATTTGGTTGATTTAATGGATTTCTAGTGAACAAGAATCCTAGAGTGATCAACAAGGTTAACAAAAAAATATGGAACTTAATGAATAGTGTGTTGAATCTAAAAATTGTCTTGTTCTGTATTAGTGACATGTGTGGTTGTTCTTCTTGATGCATGTGGTGTGAAGTGGATGGGGATGGGATCCCCTGTTGTGGTGTAGTTGTTTGGTTGTAGATTTGGGGTCATGTAGCGTCGTATGTTAAGGCTTCGTTTGGTTCGAGTACTTCAAGGGATATCATGAATCCCTTTTTTTGTTGTGACATTACAAAAGAACTAGGTGTGAATGTATAAATTTTAGTTTGGTTGTTTTTTACTAGGCTTGTGGATATGCCTATTAGTTGCCTGTTTGTGAAGAATTATTTAAAAGTAATCACTTAAATATGATAACATGAATAGGTTAAATGGGGAATTTTTTTCCAAGATTATTTGTGACTTGGTTGTGGCTGTTGTGATTTTTATGAATTCATAGTAGCAAGGGTGTTTGTGTGTGGGATGATGTTGGAACACATAGGTTGGGATGAGTTCTTGTTCACATATATATATAATTTAGTTCTAATGTTTCTTATTATCTCCTCGCCTATGTTGAGAACTTCGTGTCGAGCACCCCAATTTCATGGGGAGGGTGATTTTTTCAACAATCTGATGAGTGGCTAGTTATTAGCTCCTTTTATGCTCCCTCTCCAAAGTAGACCAAGACCCTTCAAGTAGGCTATAACGTACTAAGGTCCATTACAGCCCATGATTCTTCGAGAAGGGTATGTTGTGGTAGTTGGACCTGCTGTGTATGTAGGTTTTTTCCGAAGTGTCATTCAGATGAGGCCCAGGTATGTTCGGGCATGGTTGTAGTTATTTGGGCCCAATTGTCTTTGGGTGTGGTTACGTGTGGTTATTGTGGTGTAGGTGTTTTCGGGCAGTATTTGTGGTTGTGATAGCCCAAGTGATTTTGGGTGGGATATGGCTGTGGGACTACAATGAGGATGGTGGTAGAGATCTGACTTGTAGGATGACTTAAATAACCAGTGGGAAAGTGACAGGGGGTACCCAAAAATCGATATGTTATTATTATTACATTACAGGACTTCTGTAATTTAGGGATTGTGCTTTTTCGAGGTTTGTGTGGATAGTTTCCTTGATACATACATTGTTTATCTTCTTTTCTCACATGGAATTAGAATGCCTCCCCACTTGTGTCCGAGAGGTTTTGGTTTTCCCTACGGAGTATTTTGGTATGCTTACCCTTTGTATATGAAACTACTTTAGGTTTCGAGGAAGACCTTGGGGAGCATGCCGAACCCTATTATCTCGGATTTCGGGACCGTTGATGTCATTCTTTTTATTTTGTTTATTTACTTACCTTTGGAGTTTTCTATATTTTGGTAGCACATATTATTGGAACATGCATATGGGAATGGATTGTTTTTTCTTTACGTTTACTTCTAGTTTTGGTGTTATTTGTGATTTACTATCTTATCTCTTGATCTTACTAAATAAAAAAGGTTACTTCCTTCTATTTTACATGTAATTATATACCCTTTGTGCTTCTCCCCACTATGGGACCTAATGAACGCACCTCACAGGGGTCATTATCTCTCCTTCAACTTGAGAAAAAATGGTTTTGGAAATCTAATGCCCCTACCCTCATTTTTTTGAAGGTGATTTGTGATAGAATGACATCATATACTTGAGGTTGATAGATAGGATGGATACTAGGGTAAGGAACTATGAGGGTTTCATCGAATGGTAGGGAAATAGTGTTAAGAAATCATGGTAAGTGAAATAGTCCAGGGAATACCGGCAAGGACATGGGATTTTAGGGACCCCCATGATCTGATGTAAGGAATCTAGACCAAATGAATGACCAAGTGAGGCTACACTTAATTTTGGTTAGAGACCCTTGGAATGGTACATGAATCATAATGACTTGTGTCCCTATGTGTATTAGGTATTTAGGGGATTAAATATAAATAAAAAGTCTAGGAAAATTTTAAAAACAATATTCTACACTACTCGGACATAGGAATTCCTAGTTTAACTTGCAACTGTGGCACCCAAATGACAACCATGGGTAGTGCAGGAGATCAAGGCCCATGAGGATGATTTGGATGATCAGTAGAGGGATGTTCAAGAGAAGGAGGATGATCAATGGTAGAGGACGCTTCATGCCATTCAGCGACAGATCCTCCTGAAGTAGGAGGGAAACGTATCATATATGGAGATAGAGAGATGGATCAAGGATCTAGTGATAGATTTTAGCTTGATCAGGGCTCTGAAGGAGTATTGGGTTCCTCTTGTTGTAATTTAGATGTGGGGATCGGCACGTCATTGGTGGATTCTATATCTTCGGGGGGGGGGGTAGATGGAGGCTAAGGTTTTGTGGACTGACTTCGAGAGGGAGTTCTATGTAGAATTACTCTCTTTCATGATGAAGGAAGTGAAGAGGTAGGAACTACTCTCTCTTTAGTAAGGGAGCATGATGATGATGGATTTTTGGATCATTGTCCTTCACTTTTCTCCGTAACTCTTTCCGAATGAGGTGTCTCAGGCGATACATTTAGAGGAGGCAGTCTGACTTTCTCTTCAATATACTCTTACTCCCTTCACTCTATAGACATACATGGAAGTCCAGAAGAAGTCCAAAGTGGTGGAGGGGATGAAAATACTAGGAGGTGGGCTATGAGAGGGGAGCTCATTGGGCTCATAAAAGGGGAAGGATATTTGCAGTGGGGCTCCAACATCCAGGTCATCTAGGTTACAACCAGTGGGGTGCATGCCTCATCACTTCTAATTTCAATATCTAATTCTTCACCCCTTCTTTTTAGGCAGAGGACTATGATAATATATTTGTGGAAGTTAAGGGAATCTTTGGAATTAGTGCCCAGACTGAGTGTAGTACAGTTGAGGTGGTCAGGAACAACACCCACCTCACCAGTAGGAGTTTCCAGCCAAGACCTTTCAGTAGTAATAGCAGGGACAACGAACTCCCACTCCTCTGAGAGTAGATGTTGGGCTAGGACGCCGAACATAAGGCACCCCTCAGGGACCTCGACTAGGGAATGGTCATGGAGGCGTTCATCATCTGAGGGGCAGAGGAGCTATGTTTGGGAAGTTTCACACAACAAAGGAAATAGTTCTACTAGGGACATAAGTTGTTCGAGGTACGATCAGCTTGTTTAGTACTATTGCATGTGCCTTGTTTGATTCTTGAGTTTCTCACCCCATTGTTGATCCCATTATAGCCAATAATTTTGTTCTAGATGCATAGATACTATCCGTACCCCCTGTTTTTATTTATGCCAGTCAGAGGTCAGACCCATTTGTCTCGTGTTTTCAAATGATGTAGACTAATATTAAGATCACATCAGTCTAGTGGGGACCTTTTGTTGTTGTAGATTATGTTGTATGATGTCATATTAAGCATATAATGGTTGGTCTCTATGTGTTCTATTATAGACTACTTCCATATAAGGGTTGTTTTTTCAGATATGGTCAGCCGACGTGTGACTTTCAATTTTCACCTTGGTTTGCAGGAGGGAATCCGGTGAGTGGATCCCTTACTTTTTTTGTTAGAAGAACTGTTAGTGGAGTAAAATGATATAGAGATGGTGGGAGTCTCATGGAATGTTAGTGATTTCATGGATGAATTCCCTGAAGAGGTGGTGGCTCTACCCTCTTGACATGATGGAGAGTTTGGGAAATACTTTCAACCTGGTGCCCGTATGATTTTCATGGCTCCCTATTGGATGGAATCTTCTGAGTTGCGGGAGTTACAAATTCGGATTGATGATCTGATGAAGAAGGGTTTTTTCTGACCAATCGCGTCACTATGGGATGCTCTGGTCATGTTTTTGATGAATCCAAATGGTGGACTCAAGAACCGTTACCCTCTCCCAAGGATAGATGACCATTTTTATCAGTGGAAGGGGGCCAGATAGTTCTCCATGATCAACCTAAGGTCAATATATCACCAGATGAGTGTGAAGGAGGCTGACATCTTGAAGACTTCCATCATGTTCCAGTATGGGCACTTTGAGTTCATGGTCATGTCGTTTGGCGTTACCAATGCACCATCCATGTTCACGGGACTCTTGAACTCCATCTTTTAGGAATATATAGATTAGTTCATAGTTGTGTTTATTGACAACATCCTAATCTACTCAATATCATAGGAGGATCACGCTGAGCATTTGAGGAAGGTTTCAAGGGTCCCCCGATTGCACCATATATATGGAAAGTTGTCAAAGTGAATGTTCTAGACACGAGAGGTGCACTTACATGGACACGTGGTGTCCAAGCATGGGATAGGAGTGGACCCATCTAAAATAAATGCGGTTTTTTCATTGAAAACACTTGAGAATGTGATAGAGGTTCGCAGTTTCTTGGGTTTAACGGGTTACTACCCAAGATTCGTTATGAACATCTCTCTAATTTTAACACCCTTGATAGTGGTGACCATGAAAGACTAGGCTTTTATATGGAGTGAATAGTGCTAGGCAGCCTTCGGTTATCTGAAGGGGATTTTGGTTAGTGCCCCGGTGCTGAGGTTTCTGGAAGAAGGGGTGATGTTTGAAGGGTTCTGTGATTCTTTATGTCAAGGCATTGGGTGTGTGCTGATGCAAAAATAGGGGGTGATCTATTATGGTTCTAGGAAGTTACATCCGCATCAGCATAACTATGCCACCCATGATCTGTAACTTTCAACGGTCGTGTTATCTCTAATGTTTTGGCGGCGTTACCTAATCAGGGAGTGCTTCCTGGTCTTCATGGATCACAAGAGCTTAAGGTATATCTTCTCCCATTAGGACCTGAACATGTGGAAGGTGGAGGAGTATTAGTGGGGGGAATTAGAGGATGATGTGATGCATGATCGTGTTAGCCAGGGCAATGCTTCAGAAGGATAATCGGAAGATGGGAAGAATCAGATGTTGTTTCATGGAAATCTGTTCATCCGAGTGGGAATGTATGTGAGAGTTCTTGTTGAGTTCCCAAACTCACCCCTGGAGGTACACCCGAGAGTTTCCAAGATGTGACGAGGCATGAAAGTTCAGTTTTGGTGGTGTGGGGTGAAGCGAAATGTGACAGAGTTTGTGGAAAAGTGCCTCGTCTGATAATAGGTAAAGGCTGAACACCACATCCCATGAGGTCTGTTAAAATATTTATATGTCACCAAGTTAAAGTGAGATAAAATCTCAAAGGATTTCGTAACAAGAATACCAAGGTATCAAAGAGGATGCGATACTATATGGGTAGTGGTAGAATGGCAGATGAAATCGTCTCACTTCCTAGCAATCAAGGAGTCGAGTGCAGTGGATTCCATAGCACAAAAGTACATGCACTATGTGGTGCAGTTGCATGGAGTTATAAGGTCCATAGTCTCTAATCAGGATACCCGGTTAACCTCACGGGTCTAGAATGATTCACAACATAATTTTGGCACCTAGATATGAATAATCAATACTTTCCATCACCAGACAAGATGGGAAGACAAAAACACTATCCAGACATTGGAGGATATGCTAAGGGCATGTTTTTGGACTTTGGGGGATCATGGGTATGAAACTTTCCCCTGGAAGTGTCTTCCTAAAATAATAGCTATCACTCTTCCATTGACATGGATCCATTTGAAGAATTGTACGGGAGACCGTGTCACTCACCCGTGTGCTGGTTAGAGGCTGGGGATGCAGGTGTTCTTGGCCCTAAGGTAGTGCAGAGCACAATAGAGAAGTATCAGATTTTATGAGAGAGGATGTAGGAAGCTCAGGACCAACATAAGTTATATTCTGATCATTGGAGAAGACTCTGGGAGTTTGAGGATGAGGACCACGTGTTCTTGAAGGTCTCCCCAAAGCATGGGCAATGTATTTTCAAAAAGGGGAGTTATCATTCTCTCAAGTTCATTGGACCCTTAGAGGTGTTGAATTGGGTCAGTGAAATGGCCTATCAACTGGAACTACCACCACCACTGAAGAAGGTTTATGACATCATTCATGTGTCTTAGTTCCATAAGTATCTACATGAGCATTCACATGTCCTCAACTAGGGGGAGTAGGATATCGAGGAATTTATGAATTTCATAGAGTGAACAGTGAGGGTCGAGGATCGTGAGTATAATTTGCTTCATTGATGAACCATTCCCTTGGTTCTTGTGTCGCGGAGGAATTGTGTCCTCAAGGAGAGTACCTGGGAACAGGAGGCACATATGTGCACCCAATACCCAGAGATGATTTTAGTTTGGTTCTTTTTTGGATCATAAATGTTTATGATGTAGTGATTAACCTTGAAATGTGTTTTTTTCCGAGTTCTCGGAAAGTGCATGAAGAGTCTTGACTGTTGAAAGGGGAGGACTCGAGCCCTAATCAATATACATTAAGGTGGATGTGGTTAAACCCATTCGGGTGAGACAGTGCTGCACAAAGCAGATAGTATCTTGAAAGAGAGAAAGGGACTTCCCAGTCCATATGACTGGGTAGTATGACCATTACATGTTTATGTGGTTACATAGGGGAGAGGAGTGGTTGTGTTTCTTTGGTTGTTATGGAAATATATGATAAAGAGGAGTTTCTAAATATCAGGGTTGTTTTATCTTTAGAAAATCTCTAGGTTTGTTTCTCTTTGAGAGGTATCTTATGAGGTGGTTATTCAGACCCCTCTCTTTCATTCAAGTATATGTTTGAATTATAGAGGAGGAGAAGATTTTGAGTGGTATCTGATGTAATGGCTCAGAACCTCCTCGACCAATACTTACCTAAAACATGGTTCCACCAAAAGATCCCATTGTTATGGTGGCACTGGTCATAATGGCACTGTTACGGTGGCACCACCATGGTCGCACCAGTATTATTGGACCCCTTACAGTGTCTCACCAAACCATTGGCACTATCACTGTCACACACCAAAACGATGGCACCGCTTTACGGTTTACCACTAGACCAGTGGCACTGTCACAGTCTCACCATCATGGTCGTACGCTCAGTTTTTCACACCGAAATGGTGGCACCACTTATGGTGTCTCGCCATTAATTTGGCACCATTATAGTGGCACTGTTATGGTTGAACTGTGTCTTCCATTTTTACCTTTAACTTTTTTTCTAGTTTCTAGAGTTTTCCCATTTCGACCCTATAAATGTATATTTTGACAAAAAACTGTTTCAATACCCCTTTCAGGGCCATTAAAATCCAATAAATTATATATAAAATACCCCAAGAATGGGATGAACCATGATTTACCAAAACATGTGGCTTTGTCCTCAGTGTCACACCCTTTTCTAGCACTTTATAGTTCCACCCATGTTATGTGTTTTCCTCTATTTAAAGGAAACCCTTTAACTCACAGCTGTTATGGACACTACTCCATTGATAATTATTAAATGAAAATTAATTCCATCTTGTGTAACCACCCAACCACATGGAGAAACTATGATCCCCCATTATTTCTATTCATGAATTAATATCTTGTAACTCTAGGATCTTACATTTAATCACATGGTGATTATTTCTTCATCTTGGCTGGACTCTTCCAATCCTTGGTGAATTTAGATCCCACCTTCTCAATGCATGTGGCGTTCCTATGCTAGAGACTTTCCTGATCACTCTTGGATACCTAAGAGTTCCTACCCTATAAGTCATGGATCCCTAATTATTGGCATGAGTGTAAAAAAATTGATCGTTGATCATCCTACAATATTTTTTCATTCATCACTCTTTCTATGTATCATGTGGGTTGGGTGTGTTAATTTTCCAATGGGATGGACAAAAAAAAGTTAAAAAAGATAATAAATGGACATTTAAAGAATGAAGGGGTGTGTTTGATGATGTTTTTGTACTATTTTACCTTTGATATTTTGTTGTAAATGGTTTTGTCTTATGTCCACTGAAAATCATGGCCATTGGTAGCTTTCTTGTGCACTAATGAACCCCTATCTCCTATGATTATTGAATGTATGTAATGTGTAAATTGGTTAATCATGTAAAGTCAGTTGATAAAATGGATGTTCAGTGAATAATAATCCTTATGTGATCACCTTAGTTAACCAAACAAAAAGATGGAACATAATGAATGGTGTGTTGAATCTGAAAACTCCCTTGTTCTATCTTGGTGACATGTGTGGTTGCTCTTCTTGATTCTTGTGGGATGACGTGGATGGGGATAGCATCCCCTGTTGTGGGGTAGTTGTTGGTTTGTGGAATTGGGGCCATGTGGGGCCGAAATTTGATGCTTTGTTTGGTTCCAGCACTTCGAGGGATCTCACAGATCCCTTTTGTTGCTGTGACTTTAAAATAGAATTGAGTATTAATTATTAAATTGTTGATTGGTTTTTCTTCCTTCCTTGGATTGTCGCAATACCTATTAGTTTCCCATTAGTTAATAATTTTATAAAAGGAATCACTTGAATATGATAAGAAGAATTGGTTAAATGGGAAATTGATTTCTAGGAATGAGTTGCGAATTGGTTGTGGTTGTTGTACTTTTTATGATTTTATAAAAATGAGTGTGTTTGTGTGTGGGATAGTGTTCGAACCCTTAGTTTGGGATGAGTTCTTGTGTACCTATATATATATATAATTTAGTTCTTATGTTTTTTATTCAATCCTCACCCAAGTTGATAACTTTGTGCTGAACACCCCCATTTAATGGGGGAGGGTGTTTTTTCTAACACTCTTATGAGTGTCTAGTTATTTTCTCCTTTTCTTCTCCATTTACTGAGTATCCCAAGACTCTATGGGTAGGATATGATGGCCAATAGTCCATTTTAGCGAATGATTCTTTGGTAATGGTATGTTGTGTTGGTTGGCACAAGTGTGTGCAGGAAAGTTGTGTCTCAAGTGTCTTCGAGATGAGGCCCAGGTTTCATTGGGCATGGAATAAGTTGTTTAGGCCCAAGTGTCTCTTGGAGAGGATAAACGTGGTTGCTATGGACCATATTTTTGCGGGTGGTATGTGTGGTTCAGGTAGCCCAGGTGTTTGCAGGCGGGATATGAATGTGGTACTGTGGTGAGAATGGTGGTAAAGTTCTAACGTGTAGGATGTTTTCAATAAGCAGTGAGAATATGGCGTGGGGTACCCAAAAATTGATGTGATTTTAATATTACATTACATGAATGATGTTATTTGGGGATTGTTCCTTGGTGAGGTTTGGGTGGATATTTTCCTTGCTTGGTACTTTGGTTTTCACCTTTTTCACAGGGAATTAGAATTCCTCCCACTTGTGCAAGAGAGCTTTTTGTTTTTACTACTGAGTATACTTGTTTACACTCCCTTTGTATATAAATCATCTTTTAGGTCTTCAAGAGGGCCTCAAGGACCGTGTCAGACCTTATTAGCTTGGAATTCAGGACATTTGACATCGTTACCTTTCTTTTCTTTCGGTATGTCCCTTTAGAGTTTTCTATATTTTTGTAGCACTTACTATTAGAACATGCAAATGGGAATTGATTGTTTCGGATTGAATATTACATCTGGTTTTGGTGTTTTTTATGGATATACTATCTTATCTCTTGATCCTACTAAATGAAAATGGTAATGCCTTCAATTTTATGTGTGATTCTATACCCTTAGTGCTAGTCGCTCCTCTAGGGCCTAATGAAGGCGGGTCTTGGGGGTCATTATCTCACCTTCAACTTGATAAAGGAAGGGTTTGGAAATCTATTGTACCATCCCTCATCATGGTTAATGCAATTCATGACACATAACTTAAGACAATATCCTTTTACACACTTAGTGAAATAACCCAATCACCATACATTTTTCAAACCAGGTGGCACAAACCCAAAAATTCCTTGTGAAGCAGTGGTAAGAACCATACCTTTATTTTAACTAGTATAAGGAAAAAATCCCCACCCATATTATTATGAAATAACCTAAATTAACCTTCCTTTTTCCCACCAATATGTATGACCCAAATCCTGAATATTCTTTGGAGTCACAACCTACTGTCCTACCTTTTAATTTGTTGTATTAACTGGTATTATTAAGAATAGTTAACAAAATGGAAATAATTGAAACCACAATAATAATAAACACTTAAAGGTCTGAGTGTGGAGGCAACAAAGATCTCTCTAGTAGTAAATGATCAAATTATTGTAGTTCGGCTATGATTAGTTTTTGATCGCTAATGTAGGTAAAACATATATAGTTTAATAATATCTTTAAACTCATGTGTGTTGACTAGATCTACCAAACACCTTATATATATTTCATTCATTCAAAACATATTAATTAAATAAATCCCATTTTGGTTTATATTTCGTAATAATGAAGGTTATTTTATCAATTAATGTGCAAGAAAAACATTAATATGTGGGTTAATTTGATAATTTTTAATGTTAATAACATGTTTTATAGTGATAAAATGTTTGAATAATTATTACAATAACAATAAATTATTATTATCTACATTAAATTCCCTTATGGAACCCTTATAAAAATAATAGATAAAAAGTTAAACTAACAATATTATTTAATTTGTAACTTTATTTTCCCAAGAAACCAATGTGAAACTTCAACCCCCATGATAAGAATTTAATAATACATTGAATTATTCTAAATAAAACTCCTCACTGTTTTAATAATTAATAATTGTTTACGGAATAATTAAATAAAGATAAAATGTAAATTAATCATCAAGTAATTAAAGATACATAAGTATAAGTAAAACAAAACCTGTTTTGAGCTAAAATATGTTAAATGAAATAAGTGATTGTATGTCCAAAATAAAGTTTGATATATTCACAAGTTTTAAATTGTGGTAATTTTTTTTGTAACCAATTCATTTTACACATGTAGTCACTTTACTTTTTTTGAATTGCCACTTGATTTTTGTTCAGGAGTTCATATAATTTTTCCTCATGTGGTCACATAAATTTTTTCGTAAAGTTATATATATTTTTTATTGTGGTTACATAATTATTTTTATTTGGTGACTTCATTTTTATCATGTGGTAGGTTCAATGTTTTACCAAAAAAAAATTATTTGACAGTATAATAACATAAAGTCTTCATGTGGTTGGTTAAATCCTTTGTGAAGTCACTTTGAACACTTTATTTGGTCATTTGGAAGGAAATTTGAGGTCACTCTATTACATTGAAATATATAAGATAGAAACATGTAATGTGTGGTTGCACCTTGTTATTATTGTAGTAATGTGGTTTCTCAGGTAGTCAATTTAGATGTTGGTGAGAGATCTTCCACTGTTGATCAAATATGCTTGTAGTCAGTCCAATTATTATGTGGTCACCTCGATCCTTTGATAATATTATCAGGTAGTTGGAATAATTTTTTGATATAACATGTGGTAACAACATTGGACTTGTGGTCACCTATGAAGGTTGTAATATTTTTGTCATTGATGACCATATGGTCATGTGATGGATCCATTTTTTGTGCACTTGATCTGTTACTTTGTAAATTATATCTTCTCCATACACATGTTCGATAGTCTAGTTTTATAGGATTTATAGTCACTTCTAGAGTTCAGATAATTTTAAAGTATCCTATAAATATTATAACATTAATAAAATTGAAAATATATTACAAACTGGTAAACATGATATTTGATTATTAAATAATTAATGTGTTTCAATAATAAAAAATAAATCAGTATGAAACATTTAGAACATGTTATGAGCTACAAAAACCCATAAATATAAGGAAACATTATTCAAAAAAAAAAATCATAATAATTTAATAAAAAATAATAATAATATTTATTACACAATTAAAAGTATTGATACTTTTAAAGGAAATAAAAATAAATAAATATTTATAATTATCAAAACATAAATTGGTTAAACGGGGAACTAAATAATCTTCCCATTTTTTATTATTACAAAACCAATTATAATTTCAAAACATTTCCAACTTCTAAAATTATTAAAAAGACAATATTCAATAGAAATAATCTCTCTTTGAAATGATACTATTTATCCAATATTTATTAAAAACAGTGTTAAATTTCAATAGTTTGATAACAATGAAATAAAATCACCATAAATAGAAGTAATATTATAAAATAGAAACCTTTTTTAATTTATAAGAGTATTTTTTATGATAAAATATTTTAAAAAATAAAAACATTTTATAAAAGATTACAAAATAGGAATATTTCAAAGCTTGTATCAATTAGATACTATAAATACTTTCATTATTATAACATTGAGTTATATATAGTGAGTTGATTTTAAAGTGCGTTTCTGAAAAATAATGAGAAACCATTCATAAAATAACCATTTATGAAAATAGATTTTTCAAATAGTATATAGACATAAAATACTATGTATGAGAAAACATAAAATAGTAATATAATAAATAAATGTGTAGATAAATTAAAAATATTAAAATGATAAACATATTCCATATTAATATATATTTCATGTAAATATAATTATTTCTTCATATAAACACACTGAAAATCTTCCTAAATTAGTCCATAAAAATTTATATTTCCATCATACCATATTCAAATGAGATTTTATATAAGTTAATATGAACCATATTATTAATCAATATATAAAAATCATGATTTTATTTATAAAGTAATTAATATGAATATTTTATTTTTGAACATGACCCATACGAGATTAAAATTTTACATATAGGTCCTTATTCCTAGTGTTTTCAAATAGATTTTGGGAAATATAAATAGTATAATTATTGTTATATAATATGGTAATAATATCAAAATCAGAAGAAATTTAAAATTTTATTTTCATAATCTATAATTAATAAGAAAAAAATGCAATATCTATGTATTTATAATAAGAAATTAAAATAGACACATAATTTTATTTTTTTGAATCCCAAGAAACTAAATATTTGACAAGTAAATGACACATAGTTGATGTTTTATTCTTTCATTGTTGAATCCCCACAAATCAGAATCATAAAATCTATTCAGATAAAAAAATTAATAGGGTAATATAATCTAAGATTTAATAATCCTTTATAATATCTAATAACCCACTTAAAATAATAAATATGGCATTCCTTTTGGTCTCTTTTAAATCTATTACCCATGAAAACTAAAAACATTCAATCAGTCCTAGAGGTAGTTAATGATAATAAAAATCAAATCATTCCTCTATAAGTTTTAACATCAAATAATTTTCTAGAATTATCTAATATAACTTTCAATTATTCATCACGGTGGTAATTTAAATTTTAAAATATTTCAAACCAAATCTATTAAGTTTCTCTTTATAATACTTTGATTTATTTATAAACATACCACAATTTCATTGAAATATTTACAAACCATGAAACATGTTCAATTAGCTAAACATACTCATATAAAATGTAGATCTCATTAATTTTGAAAATTCATTTAAACTAATTTTATATGAAGACCCACAAAAATTCATCAATATAAATTTTCACAACTAATATATTATTAAATTTTTTTTATAATAAATAATATTGGATCATCCATTATCATATAATTTTTTTTTTCAAAATAAAACATGTTATCTATTTATACCAAGCTTGAGTATTCTATCTTAAATAGTATAAATCCTAATATTGTTTTAAAACCTAATCAATATTCATTAAATTTTCAAAACTAGGGGCATGTATAACATATAATTCTTTAAAAATATATCCAATTATAAATGTTCATTTCACATCCATTAGAAATAATTTAAAACAATGAAAAATAACATAGGCTAATAATAATATAATTGTGAATCATATTGAAATAGGAGAAAAATAATCCTGAAAATAAAATCCCTATTCTTGATAATATCCATGAGAAACTGGTGTATATTTATTTTTAAATATTTTTTTATATTCATCAACTTATTATTCTAATTATCCATTTGACCCCATAAAGAAAAGAATAATTTGTTAGAACAATAAATATCCACAAATTATTTCTATAAAAATAATTTAACTCATATTTCATTACTAATATCCAAATAAAATCATTAAAAGATCCGTCAATATTCTTTACTATAAAATAAAAAATGAAATCATGATAAGTACAAATTTTCGTAATGGATTTTCTATTTTGAAAATGTTACTGAACATTTCAAATAACATTATATATAGGGTAATCTATATGATTCTTAAAATATCATTCTTAAATTGTTTTTTATTGAGAATATATATTCTCACCCTCTATTTGTGCATGTATATCATTACATTATTTCACTTTAAATTTAACATATATAAATTTATCTTCAATTTGATTAATCTTATTATCCATTTTATTCATATATTTTTCGTCAAACATAATATGATATGATTCCTCAACCAGTATAGTTCTTTTTTATATACTATGTTTTCTATTCTATTATTTTAATTTATGAATAATATTACTTCATCATAATATCTATAAAATTTATCTAAAAAATACATATTATTGAGAATGAATAAATTACACATAAGGACTCTAAACTATCAAATTTTAGGTTTCCACTTATTCCGAATTTCATAAGGTGTCTTTTAAACAATGTTATTATGATAAATCTATTTATCACATAATAATATGTATTCATATCTTATTACTAAAAATTCATTGATATTTTAAACACATTTAAAATGGTCATATCCATTTCTTGAAAAGTTATATTTTTTGTTTATATTACATAATATTTTTAGGGTGGTGAAAATACCTTTTTATTCATAAAACTACATATATTCTATATTTTAGAATAAACCACCATGATCCATTCTAATTTATTTCATTAACTATTATTTTATATTTTGAAATTGTATAAAAAAACTAATAAACTTACAAAAAATTTTAGATTTTATTTTATGAAAATAATCCCATGTGTATCTAGTATTATCATAAATAATGAAATAATAATATCCCTTACCACCCATACTAGACTATTTTATATGGTAAAATAAATATTAATTTTTAAGAACCATAGGCCTTATATTTTTTACTTATTAAATTTTCTTGAAACATCATTTGTGTTGTTTACCATTTAATAAGAATTCGCAAACCAATGGGGTTTCATATTTATGTTTAGGTAATTACATAAATATTTGGTTCTTCGATAGGTTGTGCATCAACCTAAATTTACCATTTCCCAACCTCTTATATCACTAGATGTTATCATATTTTACATAACTTAAGAATCCTATATTCTGAATAGTTAATTCTAAAAAATTAATTGAATATATTTTTTCTTTTTATTTTAAAAATACATTATATTATTACATTTAAATACAATGAATTGAACATTTTTAAATTTAACAAAACATCCATCATCACAAAGGATTGAAATGATTATTAAATTATGTTTTGATCCTTCCACATATAAAATAGTAAAAATGACATTTAAATCTGATATTAAAACACATCAAAGCATTTAATATTCCTTAAAATAGTCACTGAAAATTAACATTACCCCATAAAAATTATTGAATGATATAATTATTTACATATCATTAGTCATATGTTTCTATTATTCAATTTCTATGTGCCTATCATCCATTTTTATGCTTCCAAGACACATTTGTTACAATATATATTTAACAATGTTTGGGAACCCATGAAAATTTAGTTCTCTTGGGATTATAATATGAATTCATAGTAACCTAAAAACACCAGTTCATAGGTAATCTATATGATAAATATTTAGAAATGAATGAATTATTATGTCCAAGAGATTATAGAAGTATTAAGGAAGTGTATTTTATAAAATAACCATTAATATGAAATCTAAAACATGTTATAGTTGATGCACATCTATTAGTGTCATTAATAAATAATGTTTTATAATTTTTTTTGTAAATAGGTAGTACAACCATGAAATAATCACTTTTTTATTTTATAAAAATTAAAAATTTTATGAAAGTTTTGTCTATCTTGAAAAAAGTGAAAAAGTTGACTTTAAACATTAAATATCATTTTTTAATTGTTTGTTATATTTAAGATCGATATCAAAATTCCTTATTTTGTGTTCATAGAATTTTGACAAGAAATAATGTTCTGTATTTAATTTTTATGGAAAAACATTGTTTTTAGATTTTAGGGATTATATTCTAGATCTATATATTCTATTTTTAATTATTTCTAGATATATTTCATCAATTTTTAATTTTCCATAAAAAAATATTATGTTGAATATTATGGTTTATATATAGGCCAGTAATATCATTAACTTTATCATATATTCATTAGACCTATTTTTGTTTATTCTCTATAGCAGTTATTTTAGTATCCATTTTAAAGGATGAATAATTAGTAGAGTTACTCACATGATTTTATTAATCTATTATGTAAAAGTCTAATCATTCTATTCTGAATTATATTCTTCAACAAAACATGATTCCTAGGTAAAATTCCATCTGACTTCCATTGATTTCATTTCATTAATATATTTCTTCTACATATTTATGAATTCCTTTAATCATTGTAAATCCATCTCAATGATGCCACTTTCATTAAAAATTATATCCAGAGTATCATTGGAAATAAAATTATTTTTATTATTCTAATTGAAATCATCTATAGGATAGTCTTTTCAAAATAGTCTTGAATATAATTTCTTTATTATATATATATATATATATATGTATTCTATTTCTGATATATAGAGTATCATTTATATCACTTCTCTATAGATCATAATTATAAGAGTATGTAGAAAAATTTGACTAAAAATAAATACTTTTTTTAACATCACGACTAGGGATCCACTAAAGTGTCCCTTAAAATTTTTTTCCACATGTATTCAGGCGAACCTCCAAATACCCCAAAGATTATCAAATAGTAATGATGATATACTGATGGTGTGGGGGGACTATACACTCATGGTCAAATTAGTATAGTAGTATACACAAATAAAACAATATTATAAGAAGATAAATAAATATGTAGTGAAAGGAAACTATAAATGATGAAATTCAAAAAATGGACAATTCAAATAAAACCATCCATTCATGATCATGATATTCCCAAAAATACCTGGAAAAAATCATACATCATGTAATGTGTATAGTAAGTCTAGAATCATAAAAAAATAAATAGATAAATACCAATATCCTTCAGGTAGCCAATGTACATGCTCGGACCCAAACTCCCGGTTAATTCCTATTATATAAAGAGAAATTACAAGAATGAACAATACAAGATCATATCATATAACAAAGAGTTATGTTTGGGTATGAAACTGCATCCCAAATAGAGTGTGAGTAAAAATCAAAAGGCCACCACCAACAGTTTCTGATACATATCCATACAATGTGTATAAAATTATGGAGTGAACATTTATAACTATAAGCACTAATGAATAAAAATATAACACATGTCGGATTGGGTTCCTATGGAACCCCTGAAAAAATATGCCTACATCAACCTAAGATGGAATATCACTAAACATTTTATCATTTATATATATACATATAGATGTATATATTAGTATACATACATCTGTGAGGACCCAAGTCTCAAGACCAAGGCATCCATATATAATAAGAATTTTAACAATAGTATCTAGTATAAAAAAGAGTCATCAACCCAATAATTTGAGTAGGGGAAATAAATAATCATTCTAGACAATCCCAGTAAATGATTTGAAGAATCATAACCAATAACATAGTCATAAGACAAAAAACATCAATTCCAACAACCCAAAATGACATGAAATGTCATGTACAACATCATAGACCAAAAGGGCGTGAATCACCTTGTCCAACAATCCTAACCATGTTCTATCAATCAAAATCTAGTATATGGTATTTCACTTTTCCATATGATCCTTCCTATAGATTACTATAATGAGGAATAAATGTATCACTGAAGGAATAAAATTTCATTTATCCCTCCTTAGTCACATCCTTTTTCAAGTACAAACTAAGAATATTGAAATGAATCATAAGTTGTCTGGTGAACTATCCATAACAAATGGAACCATAAATGATAAAAGGTATATCATATGCCATGATTATTACCCATACTGAAACACACATGATTCACCTGGATTGTTCCATTTCTTCAATTCAATTAGAAATAATAATGAAGTCCTTGAATACGTATATTCAACAACACAATGCACTAAATTCATTCATTTAGCCAAAACACTCACAATTGTTTCTATGATACTTGTAAATATTAAATTCCATACAATGATTAATTTAAGATAATGTAGAAAAACTATTAATAGGGTATAAGTAATAAAACCTAGGAATTATTTTTAATGGAATATTCATGCCATATATTTTATAGAATAAAGGAAATACAACTAAAGGGGTGGTTCAGGTCTTGTTTAAAAACCTAAAACAGTGTGATTGTGTGTTTGAGGAGTATGTGATTTAAGGAACTTTCATTAACTAAATTAATTTTACATTTTAGAAGCGATGCATGGAAGGCCCAAAACCTGACATAATGGTAAATTTTATGAATATTGAAACATTAAAGGGAAATCCTATAGATAACTTGCCTTATTTAAGGTACATTATTCTCATTCAATATCAATATTTGATTTGATTTAAAATGGGAGAAATAGTAAAAACTGAAAAATAACCTAAAAATAGGGAAAATTTACTTTCATGGATATAGAATCCAATTTGTAAAGTTAAATAATAAATAAGAGAAAATAAATTAAAATATTTATCATTTTATATCCAACGTGAAGAATATATGTTGAATATGGTGTCTCATGAAGCGGATGTAAAAGAACATATGGGAGGGAGATTAAGAGAGCCAGGACTACAAGAGATTTTGTGAGAGTGTGGGATAAAATTGAATATTTAATGATAAATGAGGTAGAAAAAAAGAAAAATTTATATCCCTTTAAATAGGTGCATGGTTCCTCTTCATTGTTTAGAAAACCAATCACGAACCATGCAGTTCCACTATCCAAAAGAAACCCCCTAGTACAGTTACATCATTCTATAAGATAAACCGTGAACTAACCATGCATTATCTATCTTCACACCATTACTAAGTCACATGATTTCGCATTGGGTGCCTCATGGTTTCATCTAACCAATTCCCTATACAAATCATTCATATATTTTGTGCTACACAGTTTTCACTAACAATAAACAACATGTGTGGCCCTATTTGTTTCTCCCAAAATTGGGTTTCCGATCTAGATTCTTATAAAACTCATCTAAACACCCAAAAAACCTATCAGAGATTAATACCAACCTAGAAACAATCAAAAGAGTTTGCAATCATAGACTTGCTATTCAAATCATTTTTTGAGCTTTTGGTCAACCAACACATTAAAATTAAATTTTCATTGTAATTTCTAACCAATCCAAAATATAGAACATTAAAAACTTCCTAAAAAATAATTATATATCCTTAATAAGTCATAGGGGAAATTGAAACATTACCCAACCTACTTGGGTAGTGAATTTCAACTCAAATGTACACATTGTGTTTATTAATTCCCATACACTAGAAAGGAATCATTTTTGAGAATATAGTTCTTTAATAATCAAAACATGAGCCACAAATCATAATGAATAATGAAACACTAATATGGGGCTTATTAGAGCATGTCTAACCCAAGACATGATCATGTCATCATCAGTTTCACTAGGAGGCCTATGGTTCTCCCCACCATTACCTCTAGCTTATACCGGCCAATAATATATCATGGTACTCCCATCATTATAATTTTTTACTAGTATATGTCTTGATTATAAAATAGATACTATTATTAGGTTTACAAAATTTCACTTGGGACAACTTCCCTCATTCCTTGATTTGATCAAAATGTTTGAACTCCAATTGACCAAACCCATACTAGTCACACTGTTGTTCCATGAAAATCATCAACAAACCTTTAAACTATACAAATATTATCCTATTATCATGCCTAATGTGTTTCCTCTTTGGATATATCCACTTATTTTAGGTAACTCGAGTTTAAAAACCACCAGATTACAGTATTCCAAAAAAATTTAGTTTCTCTAATCATAACATATCTAAATCATATTCTGAGCCCTTTATCCCAAGACATTCCTAGATCATTTAGAGTACCCTGCTAGAATACTATACCCAAATTCTATTTATATCACCAAGATAAACCATCCCCAATTTAAAATTATGTCCATTCTATAAGATAGGCATCAACTTATTCTTGATCAACCATCAAGGGATCACCTTAATCCATCACGGGACTGACTTCCACAGTTAGACTCCACAAAGTCAGTAAACAGAAAGATACATAGAATTCACCAAAAAAATCCAATTATACAATGTAACTTTTATTTAATGACATGAAAATACATAACTTACATCAAATTATTGGTCTCAATATCCCATGATCCTTCTCAAAAAACGGTCTCCCTCCAGCGACCAATGTCTTGCTTCCTACCATAGGAGAATTCTTATCACAACACCAATGAAATTATTTATTGATTACTAATTCCCATGTCCATATATAGTGTTTTGAATGGTTAATAACCTACTAATCACATGAATTAATGTAAAAATTACCCATCACTCATTTGGTCTTTACATGAACGATTCATATGGAGATTGCTGAAATTTCAAATCACATTGAGGGTCATGACCCCCCAAATAGCCAATGGTGTACTATAAAACATTTTTATTATCCAAAATACCTAATCAAGAAAAAATCCTATGATGCCCAAAGACATTAAAATATATTTCATTGGAGTAAATTTAATTTTTTCTATATATTGTGATGCACGTAACATCGGGTTTGAATTAAACGTGACACTCTATTAAAATTCAATTCATACAGGATCATTATAACCTATCCATAAAAACCTGTATTAATAGAACCAAAGAATAAGAAAAATATTTTTTTACAAAGGTACATTATTTACCTATTTATATAAATAAAATTAATAATCAATTGGAATAAAAACAGTTATTTTCTAAAAAATTACTTTTTTCTAAATGGTAGTTTAGTCGTGCTTCACGCATAAAGTATAAAATCAATTTTACTACTAATTGAATATTTATTTGAATAAATTCATTTAAAATTTGAAATTATAATATCACAATTCTATTAGGTTTATGTCTGGTTCTAAAAAGATGCATTTTTTAATAAATAGTGATAAATTATATATTTTAATTGAAAAGATTTTTTATGTAAATAATTAATAATGTAGAATTATATTATATTTTTATTTTCATAAAAAATTAGTTAAATTATATATAAATTAGTCAAATTTAGGTAATTTTAGTCATTTTAATATTAAGTTTTGATATAAAAACTCTAAAAAATTTCTAACATTTTATCTTCAAAAACTGGTTTTGTTATCATTTATGTGTGATTAATTTTAAATAAAAATTTTCAACTTTTGAGAGAATATTTTTTAAAAAATAGATTTTATGAATTAAAAAAAAAATTATAATATCTAATATGGTGAAATTAATTTTTTACAAAAATAAATAGAGAGAAAATTAAATAATAATTATCATGGTAAATGTAAAAATGAATTTTCCAGGGGTTAAACTATAAATAGAAGGATTATAATGATTTCAAAACTTCTTAAAATATATTTTATGTCTTTTTATACCATATCATGTAAAATTATCAATAATACTCAATTTTTGCCATTATTTATTATGAAAAATATGGGTACACTAATTTCATTTCCAAAAATAAATGTGTGTTACTCACCTTACCTATAAAAGGTCACGCCCGTCTCCATGATCATAATGTATATTATGTTTCAAAAAATATATTTCATGATTGGTCCTAAAAGTATAATTAATATATAATTATTTTAATTATTCCAGGATTATTATTCTTGTTGTGATTATACTATACAATATGAACAAAAACTGGAGCTTTCCCAGAAAATAACAAATGAGAAAAAATGCAATTAAAACTCGAAATAATGAAAATAATGAAATATTATGAATGAAAGAGTAATAATATTTTATTAAAGCATCATATAAGATATTTTAAATATTAATATATTCGTTACGTTAATTATATGTTTAAAACCACAATATCGAATGTTAAATCATGTTCAACCAAAAGTAAGTGTGAGGTAAGAGGCATCTTCTCAGTTTCCCTTCATTAAGTTATAATGTAACTTTATGAAAATAATTAATTTTATATGGTGTATATAATGATCCATTTACATATAATAACATGACTCATTCATAATTCACTATATCATAAGTTTCAGTTAGAATTATTTCATCCAATGGGATTTGTCATAAAAATTAATAGGCAATAAATGTTGTTTTAGTATATCACTTTTTTAATATTAACCATCTCTTGAAATAATAACATTATTATTTTGATTATTTTTTAATTAAAATTAAATTCCACTAATATATATATATCCTATAAAAAATCTTATGATTATTTCTTAAATAATATACCATTTTTTCATACAGTATATACATTGAATGTTATTTGATTAACTGAGGAAATATTAAAAAACTGTATATTTTATTAAATATATATATTTAAAGATAAAGAAATTTTTTCATGAATTAAATAATTTTTCAAATATATGAGGATCTATTTGGACATGAACACAAGGTTGGGGAATAGTTAAATATAAAACCTCAATGAATTGATAGGTCTCATGAGACAAACCAGTTTTGCAAATTAGATGCGTTTTTACCCTGTAGTTTTAAACTTTCATAATGATATATCTTCATGGTATAGGTATCATATTCCTAAAAAATCACCTTAAATAATTAATCGTTTCCTTAATTAATAATTTAGTATCTATTATTGATTAGATTTTCATAACAATATTACCTTTTAGATGCATTTCATTATCTATTTTTTAATTATATGGATTGTGTGTCTAGTTATTTACCTTTCTATATTGATTATGCTTTTTGATTAATGATTTTATCCACTATAATTAACCGTTATTTAGGAGTTCATCCCACCCATATTTATTTCCTTTCCCCAGGATTCAATGAAGTGTAATGTGATTGACATACAAGGATATTCAAGATGGAATAATGTCATTCTCAAAAAATATAATGTTGTAATTTGTGTTTCCAAATGTAATATAAGACCCAAGTATGTATCTAGTTTAAAAAGACAATTATAATAATAAAATTTTTGGATGTGATTCTGTGAATCATATTCCAGTATATTAAGTCAGACACCAGTATTGGGTAACTGGGTTCGGGGTCTGTATATTTTGTGTGAGAGGAAATTTTATAGAAAAATAGGGAACTAGATTTATGAAAACATAGATTTGGGAAGATATCCCTATAATATACATTTAGAATAATTATTTAAAAATATCTTAAATATTTGGTAAGGAAGTGTTTTTGTGGTTTTTCATAGAGACATGTCCCAGTATGGACACTATAAGTAGACATTGTTTTGGGAAAGAGGTTCCCAGGGGTAATAACTAGGAAAAGGGAAGATTGGTATTGACCTAATCATCACGTGGTACATGATAAAGGGAATTAATATGAAACTTTTTTTACACTCTATGGAATATGGTTTAGATAATTTACAATTTCATTAAAACCCATTATGAAGGATTTGGAAATTAAGATATCCCTAATGAAATCCAGTTTATGGTCCATAATTTTATTACTTTTTGGGAAGTGTTACACCATATTTAGAATTAGAAATTATGATTTAAATTTCATAATTTTATGACATAATATAATATATAATATTTTTTATAAAGTTAACATGGAAGGAATAAATATAACAATACAAATAGACAAGGTAGAGATTTCCCTATAGAGGAATCCAATACAGATGGTATTGGATTTGAAGAAATTATGTATGTATTAAGAAGGATTAATCATTTTATAAAAAAATAACATTTCCCAGATGTTGAAACTTTTTCAAAAATAAGATTATCTTATGCTATATCACTTTATTTAAAAAAATTCCCCCAACATTTTGTAGAGCAGCTAATTCATTGGGAGTTGAGAAATAGATTAAGTCACAAAATAATGTATTTATGGAAATTGTGTGTGGAGAAAAAAAAATGTTACACATACACTATACTATATTAAAAGTGATTCTGATTAGTGGTGGTCATTGATTCAGAATAATTGTTAGGAAGACGAAATAGTAGTCATGGAATGTAATGCTTTTAATGGTAAATTCTCTAAAAAATATTTCAATATTGAGTAATTAATTTAAATGAAGTGAATGTTCTATATAATAAAGAAAAATTAATAAGAATCTACTATGTAGTATGATGATACTTTTATTAGGATATCTAGGTATGATACCGATTACACACACAATATAGAGTGTAAGATTTACAATTTCATTGAGGGGTTTAAGACAATTACCCAAAGGGAACCAATCTCTTAAACATTTTTTATGTGATGAATTCAATTTATGTTCCCTTAAAATGGAGAAGTTATTTTCTATATCAAATATATTCAAGTGGAGTCAACAAAATAATAGATCATTAGAACACCAAAAGAAAGGGAATGTGTCAAAGAAGAAGAAAAATTCGTGATTTATATATTTTTATTAGTGTGGAAGGAATCACCCAAGGAAATACTTGAAGTGATTAAGAGTTTTTTATATGTTCAGAGGAAAGGGTCACTGTGAAAAATAATGTAATGGGAATAATGAAAAAACTGTTATTATATGTTTCAACTATTAAGATACGAGGAATTACACAAATGAGTTCCCTAAGAATCAAGGGAGTCCACCAAATTAAAGGAAAATGGGAGAAGATAAATACTTTTATACCACTATAACCAAAATAGAAGTACCCAATGATGCGGTTCCCGGTACATTAATTCTATATTCAAGTTTATTTAATGATTTATTTGATTCTAGATCCTGACACTCTTTTATATCTACACAATTTTTTATGAAAATTATACATTTCTCATTATTTAATAAGTTACTTTTCTGTTAAAACTCATAGGGGAAGTCTCACTACAACAAGGATATGTCATGAAGTCCCCATTATAGAACACACATTTTCTATATTTACTGTCCATATTGTCATACATATGGTTGATTTCAATATAATCCTTGGTATAGACTAGCATTAAAAATATGATGCAAAAAAATTATTTTATGAATAAAAAAATTACTATTTGTGTGGATGATATATAGTACCTTATCTTTAGAGTAGAGACATAATAATCTGATTCATATATAGATCCACCCCCAGTAGCTATAATGAATGTTATTCTTGAAGAATAAGAAAAAAATCTATGAATGAATATATTAATCTTAAAATTGACGGTATACCTACTGTATAGGAATAAATTGATGTATTTCCTAAGAAATGATTTCAAAATTCCCCAGATTTTGTCGTTGAGTTCTTCAGGGATTGAATCCCTAGTGAAACAAAAATATCAAAGGCTCCCTATAGAATTTTTGTTGGGGAATTAGTGTAATTAAAGAAAAACTATATGAGATGGGTGATAAGGGATTGACATTCCCTATTGTTTCACTATACGGATCCCATATTATATTTTCTAAGAAGAAAAATGGATCTATGAGCAGTTTATTGATTATAGGGAGATAAATGCTATTTTGATAAAGCAAAAGTATCAAATGTCTTTCATTGATAACTGATTCAGTCAACTTCAAGGAGCCCAATATTTTTCAAATATTAAAATTCATTTTGTATATCATAAATTGTGATTCAAGATGATTTAAATTCTGAAGAAAGTTTTTTAGATAGGATACAAATATCATATCTTTAATGTAAATCCATTTGTATTGATTAATTCACCCTTTTATGGATATAATGTATATAGTATTCAAGGTATCTGTTGATAATTTTTTTGGTGTTAATTAATGATAATTTGGTGAATTATAAAATCCATTAGGATAATGTGAATCACTTATATATTTTTCTTGATTCCCTTATAAGGAAAAATTTATATAGTAAATTTAGTAAGTGTGATTTATATCTTTAATAATTTTATTTAAATGGATATATTATCTTTAACGATGAAATATTAGTTGATTCTATAAAGAAAAATTAATTAACAGAATATCCTATACTAATCAACAGAACTGAGGTATGTTGTTTAATTAGTTTGGCTGGAAACTGTTTTTGATTCATTCAGAATTTTTTCCAATTGGGTAACCCGTTAGACAACCTTACATGAAAATGGGTTAAGTTATTATGTACAAAGTAATATGAAGAATGTTTTGATAAATAAATGTGGATATTGTTCAATTATTTTATTTTTACTCTACCATATGGAAATTATGGGTTTCTCATAGATAGTTACTTATCAAACAAGGTATATGGTTGTTTCTCAGTGAAAAATGGTAAAGTTAGTTTGTATCCATCAAGGAAATTAAAGACTAATGAACAAAACTATCTAAACCATGATCTTAATTTGGAAGCTATAATACTTTCTCTAAAGATGTGAATAAATTATCTCTATGGATATTTTTGTTAGTTATATATATATCATAATAGCCTAAAAACATCTTTCTACTAAAATAGCTAAATATGAGGAAAAGTTGATGGCTTGAGAAACTCAAGGATTATGATTCCTAAATAAAATACAACCTAGTGAAAGAAAATATGGTAGTAGATGAATTGTAAATGGAATATCACAGAATTATGTCACAAAATAAGATTGAGAGGGTTCAATTGTTCATGGATATTGTAAATATTGATATGGGAATTACTAAAGAAGGGGATATATTTTCAATTTTTTAATTGATTGTGAAAAAATATTTATTACAAAAGGTAAAAAATTATCAATGTAATGATGAGAACTTCCTAGTGAAAATTAATGATTTGATTGAGAAGAAATTAGTAGACTTCACATGTAAATATGGTGTTATAAAATATGAAAATATATTATGTTCTCTATCTTTACCTAAGATAAAAAGGAATTTTTGGATTACACACATAGATTAAATTTCTCTATACATCCTATTTTCATGAAGATGTATAGATATATAAGGGAGCATTGTTTTGGGATAGCATGAAGTAAGAATTTTCGTGTTATGTGTCCATATTTTAGGTTTATCAATAATTTCATGTTTTGGGGTATAATTTTGGATGATATAGGAAACATCTTCCTATTCCTATGCATAAATCATATGACATTACTATCATCTTTTTCACATGACTACAAAATACTCTTAGAAAGAATGTAAAAATATGGGTTATCATTAATCACTCAACAAAATATGTATATTTCCTTGATATAATACGATATTTACCACTTTGTCACCTCAAAAGGATATCTATTAATGATATTTTAAGACTTTATGGCGCACCACTATCAATTGAGTTTAGTCATGATTCATTATTAACATAGAAATTATGGACGAGCCTTCAAATGGATGTTCATAATGAGCTTTATTTGAGCACTGAATTCCATACTCAAAATAATGGATAGTCTAAAAGGACTATTCATAAAATAGAATAAAATTTGAGGTCATGATAAATTGAATTTCATGGTATGTAGTGTCATCATTTATATTTTTATAGTTTTATATAACAATAGTTTACATTAAAATATTCAAATACAACAATTTGAAGCATTTTATAGAAAGATATTTCATACAAAAACATGTTGGAATGTTGTTGGTTTAAGGAAAATCTTATTCCCAAAAAATTTTGAAGAGACAAAAATAATGGTAGAGGATGCATAGGCTCACACTAAAGTATCTCAAAAAATGATAGATAGTTATGCCAACGATTGGAAAAAATATTTTGAATTGGGAGTGGGAGATCATATGTTATTGAAAATATATCCAAGGAAGGGTGTTATAAGGATTGGTGAGAAATAGAAACTAATGCCCACGTGCATTCAAATATTTTAATTTATTAAAATAATCATAGTTGTTTCTTATCATTTTTAAATGCATCTAAAGATCTCAAAAATACATGATGTCATCCATATATCATTGCTAAGAAAGTACATTCCAAGCCCAATTTGTGTTTTCACCTATATTAAAATAGAATTGAAATATGATCAATATTAATATAAACAACCCATCCAAATTCATGATACTAGAGATCATGTATTTAGGAATCTGGTTACTTGTCTAGTAAAAGTACTTTGGAGATATCACAAAATGGAGGAAGAAATGTGGGAACCAAAGGATGTTTTTAATAAGTACTTCCTTAACAAATTTAGAAATTAATATCCAAGAAATTTCAAGGAAGAAATTTTTTAGGAGGAAATAGTGTAAACCCCAAACATTATAATATATTTCTTCGGGAATAAATTTAATTTCTTTGATAACTTGCGATGCACACAACACCGTGTTTAAATGAATCCTGATACTATATTAAAATATGATTCAAACATGATCAATGTAACATAGTGGTAAAATTTGAAATATTGAGTAAAACATAATAAATCATTAAAAATATATATATTTTCAAACGTTTTTATCTATATATTAGAAATAAAAAGACAAATAAATTGGAAGAAAAGAGGAATGTTTTCTGGAAAAAATATTTTTTTATAAAAGTTGGTTTAGTCACTCTTCATGCATAAATAAAAAATTAATTTTTACCAATTTTATAAAAATTATTTGATACAATTAAAATAATTTGTAAAATTATAATATAAAAATTATTTTAGGGTGATTTTTAGGAATTTATCTGAAAAGTTTTCTTTTTAGATGAATAGTTAAAAATAAAGAATTTAAATTGAAAACATCATTTACATTTAAATAAATTATATTGGAAAATTATATATTAATGTGGATTTAAAGTAATATTATTTCAATAAAATATCAAAAAATCAAAATATTGTCATTGGAATAAATCTTATATTTAATTTTGATAAAAAACATTTATAAACTTTTGATCATTTTCTCTTAAAAAACCTACTTTATCATCGTGTCTCGAGATTAATTTCAAATTAAAATTATCAAATTTCGTGATTTTTTTAGAAAAATGATTTCATATTTGGAATTAGTATTATATATATTATCTATTAAGTTAAACTTAATCTTTCTCTAAAATAAAAAGTGAAAACTGTAAGAATTAATTATTATGATTATGGTAAAAATGAATTTACTGGGGGGTTAGACTAAAACAAGAAAGGTTAAATAACCTAAAATATTTTCTAAAAATTTTATAGAATAATATTTCATGTAATTTTTATACCCTATAATGTATAAGTATATATAATACTCTATTTTAAAACCTTTTTTCAAATTAAAAATGTGGGTAATCATTTTTTGTTTCAAAAATTACTAGTATGCCACTCACCTCACTTATAAATGGCCACCCACTATCCTCTATTATTTACACCTTCACACCCTTTTTTAATCTAATAACTATACAATTCACTTCTAAAAATCCATTCCAACATCCTATGAGCCTTATTTTGGTCATAAATATAATCTAGGAATGATTTTGGTGAAAACCCTATGGAAGTTTCCCAATGAAGAGGTAATGTTGTTCAACCGGAATGTTTTATTTTTAATTAATCCACATTCCTCAATTATAATTAAACCATGATGATATTATATCCTTAGTATCTTAAATATACTTATATTTTTTTTGTGTTTAGGTTTCCACTTAAAATCATGTCCACTTCCAACAAATAGGTTACGAAATCATTATTCATGTGTACAGAGGACTACCACCATTCAAACCAATGTCATTTGTTTTTACGTTACCACCAATGATGGTCCATTATAATGATTGATATAGATTACATAAAATATATATTAACAAATTATACCTATGGAGTCATTATATAATATATAACAGTTTACCTTCCACTCCTTAGGTTATACTATAACATCGCTTATGTGAGGTAGACTACTACCTCACGAAGTGATGTGATTCGTATTTCACAAACACTTTATATGAATTGTTATAATGATAAATTTAATGATTATATGTTATATAAATGAAATAATTATAATATTAATGAAATATTTATCAATATTTAAATTTAAAATATAATATTTTATTTCTTACCATTTCACTCAAGGATAATAACATTGTTCCTATATGTCTGGACTACCACCTTCACCAATATATGTGACTATCTTTTCATAACCCTAAATACTGTATGATATATATGAGTATATTTAAATAAATAACATTATACTATGATAATTTTAGAATGTTGAAATACTAATTATCTTCTTTCTATAATGATTATTGAAAAAATGAAAATGTTACTCATGTGTATGCACGACCTACCATCCCTATGATCGTAACATACTTCATTTCAGAAAAAAAATATTCAATATTGGTATTAAAAGTATAATTGTTATTTAAAATGGATAGTTATTTCATTATTTTTTATAGATGATGAATCTACATAAAATACACAAGAACTATAACTGTTATGGAAAATAGTTAATGAGAAAACAAGGAAATTAACAACCAAAACAATGAAAATAATGGAATATTATTAACAAATGGGTGATAACATGTTATAAAAAGATAATACATGATATTATAAATATTAATGTGGTTCTGGTGTAAGTTAATGACATTTTTAAAACCACTATATAGTATGTTAAATCATGTTGAACCAAAAGGAAGCCTGATTTAAGAGACATCACCACAATTTTAATTCATTGAGGCATATTGTAATGTTTTGAACCTAATTCATTTAATATGGTGTATCAAATTACCCTTTTAAATTTAATATCATGATTAATTAATACATCACAGTATATTATGTTTCAATTTAATTATTTCATCTAGTGGGGTTTTACATGAATGTTATAATGTGGAAAAAGTTGTAGTACAATCTCACATTATTTTGTGATCGTTAACCATATCTTCAAATAATCACTTTGTTATGATAATTTGTCATTAAACATTAAATTTATATTAAATATACATATTATATAACTATGTGTTGATTATATACTAAACTGTATAAATTTTTTTATGGTGTATACTTTGAATATTATTTTATTAACTAGGGATATATTGATAAATCTACATCTTTTACTCAATATAAATATTTGATGATAAGGAATGTTATTCATGAATTAAATTTATTATTAGATATATGAGTATTTAATTTGACATGAAGGCATGGGTTTTTCCTAGTTATAGATATCCTAATAATGCATTGATAGTTCTCATTGAAAGAACTAGCTTTCCAAATCAGACGGGTTTTTACACAATTTTTTAAACGGTCTTAAGGATAGATCTTGATGGTAGAGGTATAAAGTAATTGAGACATGAGGATTAATAATTAAGAGTTTAAATCATTAATATTTTATTTATTATTATCCATTATATTTTCACAATTATATTTTCTACAGATTTATTTCATTTTTAGTTTTTTTATTACACAACTTCTGTTCTCGGTTATTTTCCTCACCATATTGATTCTACTTATTGATTCAAGATTTCTTACACTATACATAACCATTACTATGAATTTGAGCAAAATATTATTTTTTATCCTTTCCCTAGGATTCCATTAATTGTGATATGATTGATGTGAAAGGATATATGTGAGGGAATAATGTTATTCTCAAAACATATCTTGTTGTAATTTGTGTTTTCTAATGTAATATAAAAATCTATTTTGTATCTAGTTTACCATCACTACTAAACTATTTGGTCCATTGAGATGATATTACTTGTATCTTATAGAAATGTAATAATGTAGGCACCATATCTAAGCTATTGGGGTTATCACAACTACTAATCCAAAGTATTATATTTGTTAAGGCATAAAAATAGCCAGGTAACTCAGCCCTTAGATGATGCTCTCTTAACATACTTGAGACGATGTAAAGATATTTCACATGATCATAACTAAAATAATATTACACTGATTTCCATGATATTTATGTACCAATGTCCCTCATCCATTCTCATATCAAAATAGTATATATATTACTTTAAAAATCCCAAACATTTCTTATCTTGAACATGCATGTATTGGTTCAAAAATAATAAACCCTTTCATGGAACATAATATATTTCCAAAATAAACCTCATAATTTGGGATATTTATGAAGAATCACAAAATATTATATGGGTCTTCATGCCAACAATAATTACATTGGAACCCGTCGATCTTTATCTCAAAGATAGTTTCTCACTGATGCCCCATATAAACCATTTACCACATAAATCTAGAACAAACTAAAATTTTCATACACAACGAGTGTTGATCCATTACCATCATTTTCAATATTTGAATTAAACTCTAGTGATTCATCTATTAATAAGGCTATGATGACCATTCTATCTATAATATCATTCTCAATATACTCAGTGTTCCCTTAGAACCCCTCTTCAATATCGGGCACATTACCTACGACCTGATTTATCAAATGGACTCCCACTATGATTTCATTTCAAAAATAAATGAATTCAATGAATAACCCATAGTAAATAGGTCCAAACATACAAAAAGTTTTCCCATTTAAGTTAGTGCTAAAATACAAGAAACCTAGGTTTTTCCTTGAAAACTCATGCATCACAAAGACTATATAAAATAACTTGATCACCATCCACATATCAGTATCATCAAGAGAATAAAACAATCTCATTTAATTCATGGAAAACATAAACCAAGAAGAGATTGTTCCATATATATTCATTCATTAAACAAGTCACAACTGAACTAATCATGTTGGATTCCAAACTAAGGGATTCCAGATCTTCCAACTAGACATACCTATCTTACACACGAAATCCACAACCCAATAAATAGATTCTATTACATGGTGTCTAACATACCTGAAAAATATATCAAAATAGGTATAACTAAATAAATTAAAAAGGTTCACTGACTAATGAAGTTCAAAACATATCAGTAATGTTGTGACAACATTGCCTACCAATAATCAGCCAAGTTGTACTTAATTTTCAACAAGAGGGTCACTATTACCACATAAAAGGACAAGTAGATGAGTATCACTAAGTATCTATATATGGTAATTCCCTATAGAGTGAAAAATTACCTAAAAATAACATACACACAAAGGCTCGTTGTTTCATTAACTATTATTTTTGAGAAACTCATATGATCAAATACATAGCACTTATGATACCTAGAAACCCAACTCTAAATTCTACCAGTTTCTTGTCTCAAGGGAACAATAAAAACAGAATAAATCATAATCTCATCATAAATAATTGACCATGAATGTAGATTCACAAAATAAATTCAACAGGATCCACCACCTATTATTTAATTTCATAAAACTGAATAAGTATCCAACCCTCGATCATAGGAAAAATCATCATTCATGTTTAATATATACATCAAAGAAAATGAATTCAAACACTTACATGGGGATTCATGATAAAAAAATCCCTTAAAGTTATTATATTAAATTATTTAATCAAAACCCATTTATTAGAACATTTTAATAAACACATATTTATAATGGATATCAAGTACCATTTTTCAAGGAAACATTTTAAAAACATTATTTATCTGGTTCCATGTAGCATTAAAAAATTATCTTATAATTACCATTTAAAAATTTATTTGATCGTAAATGTCACACAATAATGCTTCATTAAGGAAAATTATTGTCATGAGATATAGAATAAAACAACCTTCAATATGTACTTTGCATTTTAATTAACTAAATACTCATATTAGTAATTCTCAAAATGTAAATTAAAAGTTCATTTATTAATTTAATGGTGAATTGTTATGTAATATATCGCCAAAATTTATATTTCACTATATAAATGGAAATTAAAACTTTAAAAACAATCCCATAATTGTAAACACACCCCTATGGGGTTAAGTGAAATTCATATAATGAAATAATAATGACATATATGGGTCCCATCATAATATATTGTTTCAGTTATATGGGAAGCCATTCCCAATTAATAGAGTCAACACTCTATATTTTATAATTAGAATCCAATTTATGTGATACCAATAACAAATATTTTCTTAAATATGTATCACATCCTTTATGGGTTTATCTCATAAGAAACATGCACCAACATGAAATATTGGGTCCATTTGTGAATTTAGGGATCTAGTGATATGGGTCTTCATTCCTATGTTATAGATACCAAATCCTTTATATTTATTTTTATCATGGTTCTGTTAAATGCATTTTCATCCATGAATTTTTAATTTACATTTCTTTATAACTTTCAATTTGTATTTATCTAACTATAACCAGGTTTTTATATAAGATATCATAATATAACATGTCTATTGTAGATGTTCCAATTATATGGGATAATATTTCCAATTTATAAATGGTCATACACATAATTAAATTTAAATTGGTGGCCATTTAATCAAGAATTTTAATGTTTTACCATGAATTCAATGGTCCATGGATCAAACATGTAATAAAATGTTATTCAAATAAAATTTCACGATCAAGCTATATGGGAGAACAATGTTCTGGTTGTTTTACAAACTTTTTTTAGACAACAATATATCATAATAATATCTACAAAAACTATCCCATTGGTAAGAAATATAGGTAGACAAGAAAAAATCATAGAAATATAGTATATAAGAGGTCAATACTATTTTACAAGGAATTAAAACACATAATTATGGTATACAACTGAGCATGATAAATAATCACATAAGGCACATCCAACATAGATAAATTAGTCATGAAATTGAACTTATATGTATTTGAATATGCATTTGACGAGAATCTCTATGTACCTAAAATGAGGCATGTCAAAAGAATTATTTTCCATACCAGTCTAAGGGAAAAATGCATACAAATGTAAGAAAGAGAAATAGAACAATAAATAAAGGTGATATAATATTATACTATAATAAAACATAACAGAAAAAAATATAATCATTAGAGACATTCTCTTTTACCATGTGTCTAGTTTGGCTAGACCTAGGAATTATCTATTAATCATGTGCTGACACATTCCTTGTGTCCAATCTATCGGCTCCTAATATTAGGATAAGAAAAAAATCAGAAATATCGGATAAAACTTTGTAATGCCTTGGACCAAGAGCCACTAAACATTGACCCAAGATAGTTGTCCATGTGACCTTAATTATTCCAACCTTACACTAACGATTTATGACTAGATGTAAGGGTATAATGATGGTATGGTGTGGAGATTATACTCTAATGGTCTTAATAGCACATTATTATTAGAAAATAAATCATCCCTAGAAGAAGATAAATACATTACCATAGTAAGTTAATAATAATAAGTAAAATATAATAAATGGCCAGTGAAAAATAAGATCATCCATTCATGAACATGTTGTGACTGGAAATATAAGGCAAAAAATATAGCAGAAAATGTAGGCAATAGTACAAGACTCATAAAAAAGTAAATAAATAATCCACCACTAGTGGTCTATAATTCACATTTTATTGATGGTTATAAAAGAAAATAGTTTTTATATATAAATATAAATAGTTATGAATAAAAATATGACACATATTGGCTAAGTTCCCATGGAACACCTGATAAAATATACTTCCTCCGGCCTCTGATGAAATATCTCTCGACATGCCATCATTTATATGTGTGTTTGTGTGTGTGTGCTGGTGAGGACCGAAGTCTTAATACCATGGTATCCACAGAAAATATTAATAGTAATTGTAGTCCTAGAGATAAACCATGGGGCATATACCAATGCATCTGAATAGGGGATACATAGAGCCATTCTTGACACTATAAATCGATGATGTCAAGCATCACATCTAAGATCCTAGTCACGAGGCACAAAATGTCATTTTCAATAATAAAAAATGACATGAAATTTCATGTATAACTTCTTGGAACTGGGGTATGTGAAGACCACTTTCCAACAACCGTAACCATGTCTCATAATAATAGTCCATTATAAGATATTTCCATTTTCCCTATGATTTCATCCAAGGATTCCCTTAAATAGGAACCCATGTATCACTCAAGGAATTATAATTCATTTAATCCTTCTCATTCGCATCATTTGTAAAGGATTACTGATAAATAAATCATGGAGAAATAAGGGACATGGTAAACTACCCATAATAGTTTCCACTATACATGAGAAAATGTATATCATAGTTCTTGAGAATTTTATATGTTGGAATAGATGTGATTCACTGGGATATTTCTTTTTTTCAATTAAATTGTAAGGAATAAATATGTCCATGTTAGTATTTCCATAAAACAATTTATCAAGTTCATTCATTCAGAAAACACACTTACATGTGTTGATAAGGGCCAAGAAAAAAAACTATTCCCTAAATTGATTCATTTAAATCAATTAGGACATATTATTTATAAGGTATGAGTAATCACACATTGAAATGGGTTTAATGACATAACAATTGGGTGATGGTCTTAGAATATATGCAACACACCCAACTAGGTAGATCAGGTTGTGGTAATGTAAGAACCATAGATTTTATAAGAATTATTACTTTTAATTTCGTTTATGTATTGTATTGTACACTACCCCAAAAGGATCTTGCACTACATGCATCCCTGACTTGACTTGCATTACACGCAATAGCAACCTTCCTTGATAGCCTGTGAAGTACACAATACCGGGTTTCACTAAACAACGATATATTATTATAATAATATAATGGACTAGCAGTTATGAATAGTATCAACTAAAATTTTAATTTTATAACATTATTATTCTTCTTACACATTTTCTAGAACATGGTATAAGAACAAAATAAATTTTTCGAGTAAAATAAGTATTTTAAAAAAATCAGTTTTGCCACCTTTTGAGGGTGAACCCACATTAAATCTAGTTTTTGACATGTTTATAAGTTTAATTTGACAAAATAAAATTCTTCTTTGGAATTATGTTATAAAAATTTACTTTGGATAAAATTTTCATATTATTATGATAAATTTCATATTTTAATGATTAGTAAAAACCCGCTATATTTTAATTAAAAACAACTTTTTTGTCGTAATAATTTTTAGGGATAAATTATAATATTTAATGTTTTAAAATTATAAATATAATATATTTTTACCATTTAATATAATTTATGTACTTACCATTAATTTTACATTGAATTCATAGGTAAATCATTTCAATCTTTGGGAATATTTTATCTTTTAAAACCCGTTTTCTTAACAACATGAAAAATTTTAATTTAATTACTCAAAATTATGTGTTTTGAATTATGAAAAATGGATTTAATATTTAAATTCAGTTGGTCCAAATTCTGTTAATTATTTACTTTTATTTTCTTGATATTATGAATAGTAACTATGGTAATTTTTATTTACTTTAGTTAAAGATAAATCGGGTAATTAAGGGTAAACCTAAGATTATAAAATTACCCTAACACATTCCAAAATTATATTGGATGACTAGAAGTCGACCCATATCAACTAAGGGTATGATTAGATTCATTTTATGGACTTTTTATTATAAATGTTTTTTAATTATTATTAAAACCAAAGAAAGTGACAACATGTCACCCTCTTAAATATTATAAGTATAATAATTTTTATATAGTGATAAACTTCATGAAACAACGAACATGAATAGTCTATAGAAATTTAATAAAATTATCTACATCATGTAGATTTATTTATAATTTTTAGCGATTAAATAACTATCATTAAAGGTGACACAATAGTGATGTTGAAATTATTTTATTAATTAAAATATCAAATAAATGGTTTTAAAAGTATTAAAATATTTATTATATATATTATTTAATGTGATCCAATAATTTTATAGATACATATGGAATGTTATTAATCTAATAATTCTTTTATTTCAAACATCATTACTGTGAGGATTTTATTTAAATTCAAATAAATGAATAGTGTCAAAATTGACACTATTGTTATTTTATAAAAATAACATAATATAAAATTGTTTAAAAATCACAAAAATATTTAAAAATTATAAATTAAAATTTATATGGTCTAAAATGTCATAAATTATCCAATTATGGATAATTCACAACACATAAGTAATTATTTATAAAAATTTATAATTTAGAATCTTATTACCACAAATAAAATTAAATAGATTAAATAAGGATAAATCAAGTTTATAATGTTTAAAATAAATTCCCAACATGTATAAATTTTATTGTTTGATGATAATACATCCCTATATCATCTAAAATTTGGATTTGAGTCATTTTGGATGTTTTTATGTGGGGTTTCTATTTATTATAAATTAATATTTCTTATGTTTCTAATGGTGCCCCTCTCCTTCCAAATAAAAGAGCACATCCTCTATCTCCTATTCACAATACTTAGAGCCTTTATGCTCAGCCAAAACCTATCAATTTTACTTATCCACTTCCCTATAAACATTCTTGATGTTCTTGTCTTCTCAAAAGGCCAACTCTAGTTCCTTAAGAAGAATCTTAATAGAGGTGCGTCGAAGAAGAGGTAATCTCTTCCACCGATTCTTTCAAGTTTCCTAATACATCAAATTCTTCTTATTTAGTTGTTTCATTATAAATTAATATCATCAATATAAATAATATACTGATATTTTATCATAAATATTAAACAACCCCATTTCACCTTCTATCCATCCTACTTAAATTGAAATCACCGCACGTGCGTACGTACAGAATACTGTCTCCGCGCCGTGGTGTAATCTATTTTTACACTACCACCTTACTTGAATGGGTATAATGGTGTAAATAATAACTATATATATGGTAATTATAACATGATACTAATTATGAGATATTATATCATCCACTCTAATTACATTCAATAATTTTGGGAACTATATCATTGCTCGTGCGTACGTACGGATTACCATCTCCACAACGCGATGAGATTCATTCTCCAAGTTAACCATTAAAAAATGATTATAAAGTATATATATTCAATAATCTGAAAATATATTACATATTAATGTTACTAAAATTATGTATATCTTATTTTCTTACATCCATTCAATTTAATAAGTAAATAAAAATAGCATTCATGTGTACGTACGACCTACCGTCTCCATGAATGGTGTATTTCATTCCATTTATCGATGTAGTTTATATATGTATATTCTGAAATTATATTATATATAAATCATTTTTTACTATCTAGAAGTAAAAAATCATGATCTAGGTAATAATTTAAATAACTACAAGTCAAAACATAGAAAATAAATGAAGTGATTTTACCCAAAACGCTACTTTAACATTAATTTACAAAAGAACGGGTAATATAAAGTCATACATGAACCATATATGATATCATAACAACGAATGTGATTCTGTAATAATTCAATGACATTATTTAAATCAATATACGGGAGTTTTTGATACATACGAAGCATATCATACATAAGGTAAGGGATAACATTTCCAATATCATATTTATCCGAGATTGTTTATTTGTAAGTATTTAATGGGGTTATATTTATCATCCATGTACCTGTTTTCTAAAAATGGTTTCATGTATGTTTAAAGTCCTATTTAACCATTTTTACTTTTACCACATGTTATGGTAGAAATATTTCTTCTGTTTACCATACGAGGAACTTTTTCACTTTTCCGACAAAAGTACGAGGAGAATGTTTGTTAACTTATACAGCATGAATGGATTTTTACGGTTTGATAAAGCCTTTTCTTAATAATGATTACTATACAAAATTTCATGATTCTTTTCAAAAAAATCATTTTCTTTTAAAATTGAATGGATTTTTGTGAAAATAAAATTATTTTGAAGAAGAAATGATATTTTCCTTAAGAAATCTTTTCAAGTGTTTTGTGAAAACTATTTTCCATCTAAGATGACATTATTTAGTATGATTATGTTTCAAGTTTAATGTATATATTTTTTACATGGTCTGATTCTTATTATGATGAAATGATATCCATTTGTTTTATATGGATTATTTTAATATGGGATGATATTTAGAAAACCCATTTTATTCTTTGGTTTATGCTGAGTGATTTATGTTTATTTTGTTGCACAAGTAAGAATGATTTCATAATGAGATGGGTGGGACCTATATCTCCCTCCAATTCATTGGGTAAAGATTTATATCTCATGAGATAAAGATGGTTGGAAAGAAAAGTTAATCTGGTTCAGTGATATAGGACTAGAATGAGGAGTGAACTCGATTCAGTAAGGGACTTTGTCAATTAAGATGGTCTTGGCAGCAATGCCTTGGCAACTATGTAAATAAAATCATGTGCTTAATTGTATTTCACAATTACATGTTTTATTCCAATGATATTTTATCATTATTGATGTTCCATTATGATATATGCCTACATACTTCCTAGATTTATGTCTTTGCTCAAGATTTTGATATTTAGATTTTATGGTCAATTTTTTGCATTCAAATGTTTATGGATTGTTTTATTTTCTCTATGTTTACCCTTATTGAGCATTTGAGTTCACCCTTTTTATGTTTCTTTTCCCCAGGATATAAATAAAGGTTTTAGGTAAGAAAACAAAAGGGGAATATCTTTATGGGAGATGTTGAAGATATTTCACCATGATTAGAAGATTATGTTCCAATTTTCCAAAGACACTAATCTATTATGGTCCATGAATCTTGGTTTTTGTTATGTATTAAGTATTTTGAAAAAGTAATGTAATGTCCATGTACGTCAGCTTTGGGTCTCTAATGTTGGTATCAGAGGAAAGGTTTAGTCAACTTTTGGAAACTAGGATGCGAGAAATTTAGTGAGATCCCTAGAGATGTTTATAAGGTATGTCTAGGGATGTCCCTAAGGATAAGTATAAGTATAGTTTATAGTCCTATAATTAAGGTAATGATATTATAAATAAACCTAAGATTTTATATATTGAAGGTACTCCCCCTTTATTATGTTGTTTTCCTACCATGATTTTTTACTGTCACACTATTATTTTTTGGGATTTAGAAAATGGATAGAACCCGATGGAACCGTGTTGATAAATGTAATGGACAATGAAATCATTTTCCTCCCAAGAAACCAAATGTGATTGGAGATGGAGTACAAAATCTTATTGATATACTCATACTAGTTATGAATCATTCTGGATTTCCAAATGATCAAAGAAGGGAACAATATTCTATTGAGTCCTTCATGAGGCAATGTCCACCATCTTTCAATGGGTCTTCTGATCCACATGTTGCTGAAAAATGGATCAGTACCATTGACAAGATATTTTCCATAATTCTCTATTCAGAATAAGAAAAAGTCATTTTAGCTGTTTACCATTTAGAAGGAAAAGCAGACTAGTGGTGGATTCTAATTAAGAATACAAGTCCCCAAGATGAAATTGAATCCATGGAATGGGATGAGTTCAAGAACTTGTTTTTTAGTAAGTACATCTGTCATATTATTTGTACAAAGATGGAAAAGGAGTTCCTTGAGCATAAGAAGAAGGATAATGAATATGTTGGTATATACAAAGAGAATTTTACAATACCTTCAAGGTATGCATCTGGCTTTATCATCCAACATGAAAGTAATGTTGATCAATTATTCAGTGGCTTAAAACCAAGTCATAGAATGGAATTCGCTATAAGAGACTTTTGAAGAAATGATTAAATTGTGCGTTGTGGTATCAAGGTAGAACAGGAAGTTGGTGTATCATATCGATAACATGGTTTTGAGAAGAAACAAAAGATGGAGTTCAAGGAAAAACCTCAGAACAATGGTGAAAATAAGGTGAATGTTTCTTTATTCTCAAAGTGTGGGAAGAAGCATGGTGGAGATTTTCTAAAAGGTACTAGAAAATGTTTCATGTGTGGAAAATAAGGTCATCAAGTAGCTGAGTACTGAAGTAATGGGAAAAATGTTTCTAATGTCGTGAATAGAGAAATGAATTCATAGAAAACTCCACCAACACATCAATGCTTCAAGTGTAATGAAATGGGGAATTATACTATTCAATGCCCTAATCTAATGGTTAATGATGATCAACGTGAGAAACCTTTTAAGGAAAAGGGAAAGGGAAGTCACATGAGATCACTATTGGTGATGTTGAGTATGAAAATGATGTAGTGGAATGATTAAGTGTTTATGTAACGGGATTCCAAAATAATGTTGTGGAATATAATTTATAGTAACGGGGAATATTGGAATATCTATGTATTGGTTTATTATGGTTTTCAATAATTATATGGTACTGGTAACCATAAAAAGTAATTCAAATATTTTGGAAAGAAGATGACATGTGCATAATTAAGGGATAATGAGAAAATATTATTTATGGGATCATGAATGATATAAGGACAAAGTGATATCATGGTTTGAGTATATTGAAATTTTGGGATTTTGGTATGTCGAAATAGTTACCTTTTGATAACATTCATGTTTTCACTATGTTTCTATAGTAATTTATGTTGCAATAGAATACAAGAATAAGGTATTCACATGTTTGGAATGCGATCAACAAGATATATCTTATGATATATGGGGGATAAATGATGGTATTCACATTCCTGGTTAATGACATTTATAGTAATCATTTCTTTATACTATGAGATTGGAAAGATGTATTTTGGATAAGTCTAAAGACTGGAATGGATTGTGTCAGACATTAGATAGTAATGTTTAAGGATAGAACTTTTTTCAATATTATTTCTGTAATTTTACCATGGAGAAGTTTTAAGGGGGAAAAAGACAACCTGTAGGATGGGAGACAACCCATCACATCGGACAAGGTTGTGGGAATTGAACCCACAACCCATGTGAAAAAGCCCTTTATTTCCTACCACTAGCCTATAGGAAGTCCCTTGTTAGTAGAAACTAGTTTTATTAAGTGGTATGATAAATGAAGTATAAGTCCATTTTTTGAATCATATATGATTAACCTCACCATAGATAGACTTATGTATATTTCGTAACTTTTTCTACCCATTTGTTTGAGACATATGGAATGACCCATCATTCTATCACATGATCTGCTAACACTTCATGAATGAAAAATTCAATGTTATTTCTTTAAGAGATGATGTTTAAATTGTTCAAGGCACGAAAAATGGTGAGATTATACCAAAATAAAATAAGTATTTCTTCTCATTCAAATTATTCATCTTTAGGGAAATGATCTTGAAAAACAAAAATGTTGTCTTAGTGCCCTTATATCTGATGAATCAGATAACATATTTATGGCTTTGTGATTGTTGGCTTTATTACAGCCATATTCTCTACCACCCTCTTTCCGAACATGATGGTTATTTTTCTCTTAAATATCCATATTTTCACCTATGATCTCCTATGAGGAAACCTAGTGATGAGTTAATTTGGGTAACCAATATGTTTCATACTTCAGTTTTTAAAATTATGATTTAGTATTCCTTTTTATGATGTGGGTTTCTATGAAGGAAACTTTCAAGTAGTAAACCATTTATAAGCTTGACGAATTTTGAGGTCGAAATTCATTTTAAGGGGGCAGAATGTGACAAAATGATATTTTATGAGAATTATTCTTTTTAATTTCATTAATATATTGTGTTGTATGCTACACAAAAAAGGAGCTTTCATTACACGCATCCTTGAAGTGGCTTTCATTACATGCAATCACAACCTTCCTCAATAGCATGTGTAGTACGCAATACTTGGTTTCAATAAACAACGATATATTATTATAATATTATAATGGACCAGATGTTATGAATATTATTAAGTACATTTTTAATTTTAAAACATCATAATTCATCTTACACATTTTCTAGAACATGTTATGAGAACAAAATAATTTTTTCGGGTAAAATAAGTATTTTTAAAAAAATGCAGTTTTGCCGCCTTTTGATGGTGCACCCACATTAAATATAGTTTTTGACATTTTTATAAGTTCAATTTGAAAAAATAAAATTCTACTTTGGAATCAGGATATAAAAATTTAATTTGGATAAATTTTTCATATTATTCTAATAACCTTCATATTTGAATGAATAGTAAAAGCACACAATATTTAAATTAAAAACAACTTGTTTCGTCGAAATAATTTATTAGGTAAAATTATAATATTGAATGGTTTTAAATAATAAATAGATTATATTTTTACAATTTAATATAATTTATGTCATTAACATTAATTTTACATTGAATTCATAGTTAAAAACATTTCAATCTTTGGCAATATTTTAACTTTTAAAACCAGTTTCTTAATAACAGGATAAATTTTAATTTAATTACTGAAACTTATGTGTTATGAATTTTGAAAAAGGTATTCCATATTTGGATTCAGTGGGTCCAAATTATGTTAATAGGTTACATTTATTTTTTTGAGATTATGAATAATAACTACGGTAATTTTTATTTACTTAAGATAAATATAAATCAGGTAATTAAGGGTAAACCTAACATTATAAAATTACCCTAACACATGAAAAAATTTTATGTTATGGCCAAAAGTATACCCATATCACCTAAGGGTCAGATTAGATTCATTTTATGTACTTTTACTATGAAAATATTTTAATTATTATTAAAACCAAAGAAAGTGACAACATGTCACACCCTTAAATCGTATAAGTTTAATAATTTTAATTTAGTGATAAACATCATGAAACTGAATAATCTCCAGAAATATAATAAAATTATCTACATCATGTGGAATTATTTATAATTTTTAAAGATTAAATAATTATCATTAAAGGTGACACAATAATGATATTGAAATTATTTCATTGATTGAAATATCAAATGAATGTTTTTAAAAATATTAAACTAAATATTATATGAACTATTTAATGTGATCCAATTATTTTATAGATAAATAGAAAATTTTATAAATCTATTAATGTTTTTAGTTTTAACATAACATTTTTGAGGAATTTATTAAAATTCAAATAAATTAATTCCGTCAAAATTGAAACGATTGTTATTTTATAAAAATAACATAAAATAAAATTGTTCAAAAATCACACACATATTTAAAAATTATAAATTAAAATTTATATGGTATACAATTTCATAAATTATCAAATTATGGGAAATTCACTACACATAAGTAATTATTTATATCATTTTAAAATTTAGAGTCTTATTACCACAAAAAAATAAACAGATTAAATAAGAATAAATCAAGTTGTTAATGTTTAAAATAAATTACCAACATGTCTAAATTTAATTCTCTAATGATATTACAACCCAATATCATCTAATATTTGGATGTTAGTCATTTATGAAGTTTTTATGTTGGGTTTGAATTTATTATAAATTAATATCTCATATGTTTCCAAAGGTGCCCCTCTCCTCCCTTATAAAAGGGAACCTCCTCCCTCTTCTCTTCACAAGACTTTGAGCCTTCATGCTCGGCCAAAACCCACCCATTTATCTCATAAACTTCCCTAGAAACATTCTTGAGGTTATAGGCTTCTCAAAAGACCAACTCTAGTTCCTTAAGAGGAATCTCAAAAGAGGTGCGTCGAAGAAGAGGTAATATCTTCTACCGATTCTTTCAAGTTTCATTCTTCTTCAACTTATTAATCATTAGTTGTTTCATTATAAATTAATAACATAAGTATAAATAATATATTTATATGTTATTATAAATATGAAACAACCCAATTTCACCTTCTACCCATCCAACAGAAAATGAAATCACCGCGTGTGCGTACGTACAGAATACCGTCTCCATGCGGTGGTGTAATCTGTTTTTCCACCACCACCTTACTTGGATGGGTATAATGGTGTAAAGAATAACTATATATGTGGAAATTAAACATTATACTAATTAAAAGATATTATATCATCCATTCTAACTCCATTAAATTATTATGGGAAAAATATCATTGCTCATGCGTACGTATAGATTACCGTCTCCACGACCCAATGAGATACATTCTCCATGTTAACCATTCAATAATGATTATAAAGTATATATATTAAATAATAATAAAATATATGACATATTTATGACACTAGAATTATTTATATGTTATTTACTTACTTCCATTCAATTTAATAAGGAAACAAAAACAGAGTTCATGCGTACGTACGACCTACCGTCTCCATGAACTGTGTATTTCTTTCCATTTATCGATCTATTATATATATGTATATTCTGAAAATGTATTATATAAAAATCATGATTTACATTATGGAAGTATTTAATAATGATCTATGTAATCATATGAATAACTACAAGTGCAAACACGGATGATAAATGAAACGATTTTACCTAAAACGCTACTTTAGCTTGAATTTACAAAAGAACGGGTAATATAAATTCATAAGTGAACCATATATGATATCATAACAATGAATATGATTCTGTAATAATTCAATTACATTAGTTAAATCATTATATAGTAGTTTCGGATACATATGAGGCATATCATACATAAGGTAAGGGATAACCTTTCCAATCTCGTTTTTATCCGAGATTGTTTATTTGTAATAATTTACTGGGGTTATATTTATCATCCATGTCCCTGTTATATAAAAATGGGTTCATATATGTTTAAAGAGCTCTTTACCAATTTTTTACTTTTAATACATGTTATTGGAAGTATTATTTCATCTGTTTACCATACAAGGAACTTTTTCACCTTTCCGAAAAAAGTACGAGGAGAATGTTTTTTTAACTTATACGGCATGAATGGATATTTATAGTTTAATAATGACTTTTATTAATAAATCTTACTCTACAAGATTTCATGATTATTTTCAACAAAATACCTTTCTTTTAATATTGAATGGAATTTTGTGAAAAGAAAATTATTTTGAAGAAGAATGGATATTTTCGTCAAAAATTCATTTCAAGTGATTTATCAAAACTATTTTCCATCTAAGATGAAATTATTTAGTATGATTATGTTTCAAGTATAATGTCTCTATTATTTACATGGTTTTATTCTTCATATTATGAAATTAGATCCATTTGTTACATATGGATTATGTTAATATGGGATGATACTTAGGAAACCAATTTTATTCTTTTGGTTATGATGAATGATTTATGTTTATTTTGTGGAATAAGAAATAATGATTTCATTATGAGATGGGTGGGACCCATATATCCCTCCAATGAATTGGGTAAAGATTTATATCTCATGAGATAGACATGGCTGGAATGGCAAGTTAATCTAGTTCAGTGATACAGGACTGGAACGAGGAGTGAGCTCGATTCAGTAAGGGACTTTTTCCACTAAGATTGTCCTTACAGAAATGCCTTGGCTACCATGGAAATAATATCATGTGCTTAATGTTTTCTACAATTAAATGTTTTATTACAATGATATTTTATCATTATTGATGTTCCATTATGATATATTCCTTACGTACTTCCATGATATATGCCTTTGCTCAAGATTTTGATGTTTATATTATATGTTCATGTTTTTTCTTTCAAATGTTTATGGATTGTTTAATGTTCTATATGTTTACCCTTACTGATCATTTGAGTTTACCTTTTTTATGTTTCTTTTCCCTAGGATATAAAGAAAGGTTTTAGGTAAGACAAAAAATGGGAAGATATGTATGGGATATGTTTAAGATCTTTCACCATGATTTGATGATTATGTTCCGAGTTTCCAAAGACACTAAACTATTACAGTCCTTTAGTGTTGGTTTTTGTTATGTATTACGTATTCCAAAAAAGTAATGTAATTTCCATGTACATCAATCTTTGGATCCCTATAGGTAAAAAACCTCCAATGATGATATTAGGTTCATGAAGAATATGTCAATTAAGTCATTAGCATTAACATAATATATTTCATATTTTAGAGGTGACTAATGTAAGGTTCAGAACAAGGAACAATGAAACATTATATAAATGATAAAAATTAAATGGGAAATAATATAGGGTAGATACATTATACCAAAGAAATTGTTATCATATAATATCAATTTTTGATTGAATCTAAAATAGGATAAATTAGAAGAATGGAAAAATTTCCAAAAAATAGTTTAAATGAGATCACATGGAAATATAATCGAATGCGGTGAGAAAATAAAAATGGATGGACATGGAATCAAAAAAATTTAATTGTTTATCCATCACGATGAATAGTTGTCAAATCAGACATCATATAGAGGATATCTAATAGAATAAAGGATATTAAATGAAGAATACCACAACTATAGGAGAGTCAGTGTGAGAGTAGGGGAAGAAATATGGAGGAAATTATAAATTATGTAGGAAAAAATACTAATTTTTTCCAATAAAGAGCCACATGGCTTGGTCGCATTATTTGGATAACCTTGTGGTAACCATGAAATACAAATATCTAAATGGATACCCACTCACACAGTTTTATTACATGGTTATAAAAATTATGTTCTAACCTTTTATGGTCTCTTTTTATTCATCTAGTAATAAACAGAGCTTCCCTTAGGGTGTAATATTATTTCATAAAACCGAACCCCTTTTCAAACAATCCATACAGTTTGGTTCATGTGGTTATTACTAAAAATGGACCAATAATGTGCCCTGGTGATTTTCTATAAAAACGTATTTTTAGAACCTCATGATCTTAAAACTCATCAGAATCCCCTATACACCTCTCTGAACTTAAATTCGATTTAAAAAATTTAAGGATTTATAAATAATTGAATTCCAATGAAAATCTCATTTCAAGTTTCTTACCATATACCAAACTAAAATAAAGTTTACTTGGGAATTTATAACCCAGTAAAAAACACAAGATGTTACACTTTGTAATATCTTATTAAATGATATTTTTAATATCTAAATCAAATTATAATAATGATCCAATAAGATCATGAAGGGTATATTCCTTGAAGTTTTTTACCTTAATATATAAAAGCGTTTTTATTATTCCACATCCTAGGATGTGATATAAGCATTTTTTCAAAAAGAAACATGTTTTTCTAGATGTTCTTCTAAATAACTCACAACATTTAGAATAAAAGAAAATCAATGAAAAATTTGATTAAGAGTTTCTTATTCACCCATTTTAAATTCATGATATTTAACTCTTGGCCTACCAAACTTATTTCTAACAAGCTTATCCAATATATTTGTGTAATTTTATGATTCTATAAATAACATGTGATATTTTTCATGTACATTAATGAATATAATCATTTATTTTTTTTGAAAATATTAAAAATTCATCACACTATAATTTAATATATAACTTACAACATGATTATCAACTAAGGAATCAAATTGACCTTCTTGAATTTTTTTTATCGTTTTTTATGATAGTTAAGTGATAAATGTTGTGTTGGTTTAATAGTAATTACATCCAAGATTTCTTGTATCTATAGTCAATACCATGAAAATGATGTGTTCTTCAATGTATCCATCCATCATTCAAAGTTGTTCCAACCTTCTTAAATAGATTATTTCCTATTTATCGTTATGTCAAAAAATATTTGTCATGAATAAAAAAGTATATCCTGATAGGGTTCAATATCTAATACCAATTACAGGTCACATAGGGAAGATATAATAATATATATGAGGAGAGATAATTGAGCTTTTTAAGTTTATTTAATCAGTATATCATATTTTTTGTGTCAAGGAAGTGGAAATAAAAAAATTGGAAATATATATTTTTAAAGTACTATGGATCTAAATAATACTACTATAATATTTACCTCTCTCACAAATAGAGAGTGATAAAACACACAAAAACTGACTCTATGAATTTTCAAGGGAGATCACTACCCTTTTACAATATCATATTTTACCCTAATAAGAACAACCCCGGATGGCATACTTTTTCACACGCAATAGCTTAACCCAATCACCCTAACATTTCAACACCTGGATGAAAAACCCATAAAATTCCTTTTAAATTGATGGTATAAACCAAACATTCCTTTTAACAATTACACTGCAAAACCAAATCCAAATTTTTTTTAGTTATGAAATAACCCAAAATACCCATTATTTTTATCACCTAGAGGCACAACCAAAATTCTAACATTTAGTGAGTTATAACCCACTATCCTATATTTTAATGGGTAGTATAACTTATTATGGTTAAAAATTATAAACAAATGTCAATAATTGAAATTATGTAAATAGATTAACACTTTTCGGTCTAATCATTGAGGCATCAAGGAGATCTATAAAAGAAAATCTTAAAATGATTGTTGTCTGGAAAAGAGTAGTAGTTGATCACCAATGTATGAAAAAATTACATAGTTAAATAATATTATTGAACTATTTTTTGAATATATATATATATATTTAACTCCTTATATAGGGTCATTCCCTGAACAACATATTCAAATCTAGAATCCCACTGTATTTTATCTTTCTGATTATTATATGTGATTTCATTATTGAATATGGATGAAGAGAATACCCATGTGAGTTACATTGATAATATTTATTTTTAGACATATTTTACAATGATAAAACATTAGAATAAATAATAAATTACCAAAAAATAATTATAATAAACATTATAATCCCGTGGAAAACACCCATAAATAATGTGAGGTATACAATTCAAATTCCAATAACATTTAATTTAGAGTTTTAATTTTCCCTTTAAAAAATGTGAAACATGAACCCATGTGATATAAGTTTAATCCTATATAAAATAATTCAGAACAAATTAAATTATTATCAAAATAATTAATAGGTTTTTAAATGATATTTAAATCACGATAAACATAAAAATATAAACATACTATAATTCTAAATGTAGAATTTTAAATCAAACAAATCATGTTTAGAGATAAAATGTTAAAAAATAATTATGTGACCATAGGTTATAAATAATATTCTATACTTTTTCAACATTAAATATGATATATCATCATTTTTATTTCAATTTCCTCTTCATTTTTTTATTCTATGACTTCATCGTTTCATACAGTCACATAATTTTTAATCACGTGACCACTTATTTTTTTATCTGGTTAATTAATTATTTTAATATGGTTACCTAATTGTGGTTTATATAATAAATTCATATTTTCAAGTGGTCAATTTATTTTTTCCCATATAGTAGTTTTCATACTTTACCATAAATCAATATTTGTCTACACAGTCACATTATGTTTTCATGCAGTTTGGTGAATCCTTTATAAATTTATTTTAAAAACATTATGTTTTCTATTGTAAATAAATTTGTGGTAACTTCAATAATTTTTATTAACTTATATAGATGGATGAATAAAGTTTTCACTTCTTGTTATTTTTGTTATCTCTTGGTCTCTCATGAGGCTGATTGAAGAGTTGCTGGGAGATCCACCTCAGTAAATCAAAAAAGAATATAGTCGATCCACTTGTGTGTGGCCTCTAGAATCCTTTGTGAATACAATGAGATAGTTTTTTTCACTATAAGATCTAATGTATAGTCTCTTGATTGTTGTTATGAAATTTTTATTACTTTTCAAGACTACTGTAAGAACTTGGATCTTCTGTTCAGGTATATTTTTCCTTTTTGTAGAGTTATTGATAAAAAATGAATTTTATAGAAATTTCAGAAGTACACACCGTGTACTTTATGAGTACATGTCGTGTACTCTTTCCCTAACTCGAAGCGGTGTGCTGGCTGTGTCCGGGCCACACACACGGTGTGTAAGGCTGAGGTGGAGGCCGGTTATTTCGGAGTATGGAAAAAAATTAAGTACACGTCGTGTAATCAAGAAGTACATGCCCTGTACTTTTTTTTCATGAAACGGAAAAGGGTCGAATCTAACCCCCAAAATCATCTTCTTCTTCAGTTTCCATCCATCCAAAGTGACCCGTACGACCGAATATCCGACGAACTCCCACCTCGCCATCCGTTCTCCGATTCGAGCACGATCAGTTGCATTGGAAGCACAACGGTGGGTTCTTCCTTCTGCTTTATAAGTGATTCTTGATTTCTACTAGTTCCCAAGTTATTGTAGGTTGAGAATTTTGTACGTTTTCTCAGATCTATGTTGTTCCAAGGGGAATCTGTCATCGAGGTTCACGTATATAAATCTTCTCGTATCGAGGTAGGTAGTTTGTGCCTTTCTGTAGGAAGTTGATTAATATTATGTAAAAATTCCACCAATACCCGTGAATGGGGTATTGCGTGCTGCTTGTTTTCCCTTGTTGTTTTACTTCTTTGCTTGATTGCTTTAGTAGATGTTATTGCTTGTGAGTAGTGTAATTTATTTTGTGCTCAGGTTCCTTTTCCATGCTTGTTTACCTGTTGGGCATTTTTCCAGTTTCCATACCTTGTTGTAGGATAGTGGAACTATCTCTTTTGTTACTGTTGAGCCTTAGTTGATAGCCAAGTAGTTCTTGAGGTTTACCTAGATGATAGACACGTGCTGAGCATGTTTAGTTATACTCATGACTGTGAGAACCTAGAGTAGTAGACCAAAGGGAGAATTGACGGAAGGTTTTCTCCATAGTGTCTTTTAATTACGATGCAAGAATATAGGGGGAATTGATGTTGATTGCTTCCCTAGAGAGTCTGTAGACCCACGACGTGGGCCACATGGGGAATTGATGTTGAGTGGTTCCCCAGAGAGCCTTTAGCACGTTACGAGACTATAGGGGGAATTGATGGTGAGTGCTTCCCCAGAGAGTCTTCTTAATTTTGTAACTGAAGCAGAGGGGTGAGAATGTGCGTGCCACCTAGAGGGTTTGTAGTACTTATAGGTAGAACCATATGGGTTAGGCTGTGAGAGCAACCAAGAGGGTTACCTTTTCCCTTTGTTACTGGTTGTTTACATGTGCACTCCTTTTTTAGAACTATGGACTGTAGCTGCTTGTGCTTTCCTATTTATTTTTTCTTATTATATTACTTGCCTTGTATTCATTGACTATTAGGAACAAATCATTGGGTGATTGCCTACTGGGATTGTATCTCACACCCTGTTTGGTCCATGCTTTTGGGCCCATGCAGACTATGTTGCTGCAGGTATAGATAAGGGCAAGCTCCCTTCTACTTCAGGATCATGACTGCATTCGGAGCTGGGGACCATGGGACAGAGCTGTGGCTCGCGATGCTGAGGAGATTACTTTGTTTTTCTTTTGCACTTGGTTTTAGTTGTATTTCATCATGTTGTTGTGTTTTCTATTTTCCATAGATACTTATACCTGCTGCATCATTGTCATTATAGTTATATATCTACATTGCTTCTGTTGTTTGGCTTCCGTTATTATGCATGTTGTTTACTGCTTCTGCTATTTATTATTTTTTTCTTATCTTGTACACCTTACTGAATGAGGACATAGTTTACCCACCGACTCACCAAGGCCCTCGATGCTTGTCGGCAGCCTCTGGCATTTTTGGAAACACGCTTGAGGTCATGTGGTGAACCGGGTATGGGGCACTAGTGGAGGGGCTCTGGACTCATGTCATTACTAAGTGGTATCAGAGAGGTTCTTTCTCTTGATTTACTATTTGGAGACCTTAGATAGGGATAGGCCGGATTAGGTACTTGGCATTAAGCTGTGTCTAGGAGTAGCTAACCTGTGTACAGGGAAAATCCATAATACCTCGTTAAATGCAGTTTTCTAGTTTTGAGATTTTATGGTTGGTATGTTTTCACCTTATGTGATTCGTATGACTTGTGCGGTTATTGTTTTGATATTTCAGTTCTATTTCTATCGCAACCCGATGAGATTAGGGTATTCCATATCATGCATCATAAAGGCACTTGTAGATATCACATGTCATGCATTCTAACCATGCCATCTAGGGTGCATTAGTGATTGCATGTTGTTGTGATAGACTTTGTGTAGATTATGCATGCTGTCGTGATAGTTGCTTGATAGATTATCTGCTATTGTGTTAGAAAACTATTTCTTTGTTCCTTGATTAAAATGGATTCCATATTTTGGTTCTTGAGGTGTTATGGGCCCTGTCAGATCGGAATTTGGCATCCTTTCCTTTGTTTTTAGTGTTTCTGGAAATTCTGCATAGTTTCTGAGCTACTGCCCAGAAAAACCCAGAATACACGATGTGTACTTTTCAGTAACATGCCGTGTAGTTTTTAGGTCGTGTCACTGACCGTGTGAGCAGAACATGGTGTCGTGGGAGTATCTTCGAGAACACGTCGTGTACAATTGGTACATGCCGTGTGAGTTCGGAGCCGTGTGCCAGGCCGTGTCACTAACAACACGGGTCGGGGAAGCTCAGGTAGAACACGACGTGTCAGTAGGGAACATGTTGTGTAGTCCTGTCCAGGTACCCGACCCTGTCATGAACAACACAGGCCGACGTTAACTTCCTTTCCACACACCGTGTTTGTTCGGAACATGCCGTGTAGTCTTGCCCCGGTACCCGGCCATGTCACGAACAACACGATATGGTGTTGCCTTCGCCTATGTACACCGTGCTTGTTCAGAGCACTCCCTGTAAGGTCTAGCCATGTAGACGGCCGTGTACTCAAAAACACTGACCACCGAAGCCTGGTCTAGTGCACTCCATGTTTGTTTCGAACACGCCGTGTAGTCTCGGCTTGAGTCGGACCGTGTGGGTTAGCCGTGTAAGGAGACTCGGGCAGGGGAATAGTTTTCAAGTACATGTCGTGTGTGGGGGTCAACACGCCATGTATTTCAAGTGTACATGACTTGTCGGGTGAGAGTGCACACCCATTTCAGTGGTTTAAGAAGACACGCCATGTAGTTTTATACACGCTATGTAGTTGTGTTTTGAAATCTTGTGTGTTTTTCTTCCCCTGTTCCCATTTTGTAATTTTGTGTTCTCTATACTTATTTTCTTGATCTAAGGTGTGCTTTTGATCTTTCATAGCCATGCCTCTAAGACGTCCTCTGGTCGTACGTATGTCATTACGCAGTGATCAGACGCAAGATAGGGCTGATCAAGGACTTCCTTTCGATCCCCCAGCCATGCCAGCCTTGGCACCGGTTGTTGTACCAGTTGTGGGCGCTGATGCACAGTTCAGGGAAGGTTTCATGAGGATGATGCAAACCTTCCAGGGAGCACCGCCTCCTGCCTCATCTATGGCAGACTTGACATGGGTCTTTCAGTAGCAACATACTCCCATGTTCTCGGGGGAGGGAGGAACTTAGGCTGTAGATTCATGGCTGGAAGCCATGCTGACTATCTTCGAGCATCTGGAGACGCCTCCAGAGAGGCGGGTCAAGCTCGCCACCTACATGATATGAGAGTATTCCAAGAGGTTTTGGGACGTGATCTCACAAGCAGGTCAAGAACATGATATGACTTGAGAGGAGTTATAGCGCGTGTTCTATGACTACTTCTACCAGGAGACCCTGAGAGCCGATCAAGCCCAGGAGTTCATGAGCTTAGAGCAGGGTACTCTATCTATCATGGAGTATTCCTCTCGTTTCACTGAGTTGTAGTGTTTTACACCCCTTCGGGATGGAAGTGGGGTGTTCTTTGCAAGGGAAGTTTCAGGATGGACTCAGGCGGGAGATCTGCTCCTAGGTGAATGTCTTCCAGTTGACTTCCATTACTTCCATCGTCAACCAGGAATTGATTGCAGAGCACAATCTGAGAGACTCTAGAGTTTCTAGCCAGTGCGGTTCTACTTCCAGAGTTATCCATCCTTCAGATGATAGTAAGAGGCACCGTTCCGAGCCTACGCACGGTGATTCGAGGAAGCGAGACGCATCATCAGGCAACCAAGTGACATGCTATCAGTGTGGCCGGGTAGGGCACACGAGGCCAAAGTGCCAGAGAGACCCCGTGGAGTGCGGATCATGATGCAAGATGGCTCACCTTCAGTGTTTCTTCTAGGTTTTCTCACCAGAAGCTGGTGACCAGGGTTCTTCCATGACTCCTCATTCAGGAGCAGCCCCACCAGTTTCTCACTTATTGGGTAACTGGAGTTCTTCCATCCATCAAGGCCAAGGTGGAGGTCAAGGCCATGGTAGTCAGCCACCAGTTCCTCAGCACCAGCAGGGAGGTTCATCTCAGAGTGGTCAGTCAGGGGAGCAGGGCCGCAGTGTAGGCCAATCTTTCACCGTGGAGAAGACTTATCACGAGCAGGATCCTGGGCCTTCTACTGTTCATGGTATGATTTTAATAGACGTAGTTTTATCTTCATCCCTTTTCGATACTGTCGCTATGCATATCTTTATCTCCATTGCTGTTGAGGAGATCCTTGGACTCTATGTCTTTTCTTCTGCTGATTTGTTGAGACTAGACACACCCTTGGCAACTAGGACATCTACTGTACGCCAATGTAGAGAGTGCCCTCTCGAGGTTGCAGGGTATCACTTCTTATAGGATCTCTATGTCCTAGAGATGAAAAGTTCTGATTTCATCCTTGTCATGGGCTAGTTGATTCCCTTCCAGGCAGTTGTTGATTGTTATCACCACAGAGTAAGTTTCATTTCACCAGACGGTGAGTCTTTCCTTCATAGAGGTGATTGGGACGTTTGTGCAAGTCAGGCAGGACTCGAGCATATTGGGCTAGGAGGGGTGACATCCCAGATTGCTAGTCTTTATCTGGATGATCAGGGGACTCTACAGTTGGACTTTTTCTCTGGTGGTGGATCATTTCAGGGATGTCTTTCCAGAGGACTTTTCAGGTTTTCCTCCGGAGAACGAGGTAGACTTTTATATTGAGCTTGTGCTAGGAGCAGCCTCAGTGTCCATTCCTCCCTATAGGATGGCCACACCCGAGTTGCAGGAGCTTATGAAGCAGTTGGAGGAGATACACGCTAAGGGTTTCATCTGACCCAGTACTTCTCCTTGGGGTTCGCCTATTCTGATTACAAAGAAGGCAGATGGTACCCATCAGCTTTGTGTGGACTTTCAGAAGCTGAACTAGTTGACAGTCAAGAACTGATATCCCCTGCAGCAGATTGATGACCTTTTCGATCAGCTTCAAGGAGCCTGGGTGTTCTCGATGATCGAATTGAGGTCCGATTATCATCAGTTGTACATTAGACCATCAGATATACCTCTGATAACCGTCAAAAGCAGGTATGGTTTATATGAGTATACGGTCATGCCGTTCGGACTCACGAACGCGCCTGCAGTTTTCATGGCACTGATGAACCGAGTGTTCTATGCTTACTTAGACACCTTTGTCGTGTTCTTCATGGATGATATCTTGGTGTACTCTCACACTCTACACGACCATGCCACACACCTTGAGATCATCCTATGTACACTGAGAGAGCATCATATTTATGCTAAACTCTCGAAGTTCCACTTCTTGATGGATCAAATTCACTTCTTGGGTCACGTCATCTTTGAGGAAGGAGTATCAGTGGACCCAGAGAAAGTGAGTGCTGCAGTTTCACGGGAGCAGCCGAAGAACATCTTTGAGGTACGGATTTTCCTAGGGCTGGATGGATACTACAGATGTTTCATTCAGGACTTTTCAGACCTAGTAGTGCCTTTGACAGGTCTGACCATGAAGGGGGTTATGTTCTTATGGTCAGATTCTTGTGAGTCATCCTTTCAGGATATGAAAGGGAAGCTGAAGTCAGCACTGATACTATTCTTTTCGGAGCTAGGCAATAGCTACACTATTTACTATGATGCTTTAGAAATTGGGCTGGGAGCTGTGCTTATGTAGGGAGATGGAGTCATTGTGTATGGGTCTCGGCAGTTGAGGCCACATGAGAGGAACTACCCTATGCACGATTTGGAGTTAGCTGCTGTTGTTCATGCCTTGCGCTGTTGGAGACACTATCTTTTGGGAGAGCAATTTGTCGTTTTCACTAACCACAAGATTCTCAAATATATTTCACTCAGCGTGACCTGAATTCGAGGCAGCATAGTTGGGTCAAGTACCTTCAGTCTTTTGATTTTGAGCTTGCCAATACGTCGGGAAAGGGAAACGTCGTGGCTGATGCGTTGAGTAGGAGAACTCAAATTCAGGAAGTTCAGGAGGCCAGTAGTGAGTGGCAACTGATGGCTCTATTCTCTGAGATGCATCTGGAGGTGCATAAAAAATGTGGACATACTTTTCTATCTTTTGTAGATTTTACCTCCACGTTACATTATCAGGTATGGATGCGGCAACTATCAGACTCATAAGGCTTAGTCATATAAGAGAGTGTGCCAGGAGGGGACCCTCTTCCTGGATGGATAGTGGGTGAGGATGAGATCTTGCATTTCCAAGGACGCGTATGGGTGCCAACAGACACACGTGTGGAGCTGATGCAGGATTTCCATTCCTCTGTTTGGTCAGTTCATCCTGGCATCACCAAGATGTATCGAGACCTTCATCGCCAATACTGGTTACCAGGTATAAAGGAATATGTTGCTAGTTTTGTCATGAGATGTTCTACTTGTCATCAAGTGATAGCAGAGCATCAGTGACCAGCGGGACTTTTACAACAGTTACCCATTCCGGAGTGGAAGTGGAACGATGTTGTGATGGACTTATTGAATGGGTTTCCAGGATCACCATGAGGGAACGATGCTTTTTGGGTTGTCATCGACAGATGTATGAAGGTTTCTCACTACTTGACGATCAATGATACCTTCAGTGTCAATGATCTGGGATGACTTTACATAGGGGAGATCATTCATCTGCATGGAGTTCCGTGCTCTATTATTTCAGATAGAGATGAGGGCTTTACCTCTCGGTTCTGGAAGGGACTTCAAAAGGCCTTGGGTACGTAGTTACTTTTGAATACATCATATCATCCCCAGACTGATGGCTAGTCCGAGGGCACGATCCATGTGCTTGATGATATGCTCCGAGCATGCATCCTTGAATTTGGCTGTTCTTGGGAGAATCATATTCCTCTGGTGGAGTTTGCCTACAACAATAGTTTCCAGGCGACCATACAGATGGCGCCATACGATGCCTTGTACGGTAGACCATACCAATCACCCTTATGTAAGCTGGAGGCAGGAGAGGAAGCTTTACTGGGACCACTTCTTGTTTAGGAGACTTCAGAGTACATAGAGATGATTCAGAAGATGATGGCTACAACGTAGTCTCGACAGAAGTTTTATGCTGATCAGCAGAGCTGACCTCTGGAGTTCGAGGTTGGTGATCAGGTGTTCCTACGTGTCACACTGAGGTTGGGACACAAGAGTATTCGGAGACAGGGTATGCTTTCAATGCGGTATGTCGGGCCGTTTGAGGTATTGGAGAAAGTGGGGCCAGTCGCCTATCAGTTGTAGCTACATCAGAGGTATCGGGCCATGCACGACGTCTTCCACATCTCTCAGCTCCGATGTTACTTTTCAGACCCGTCTCACGTCTTTCATCCTGAGGAAGTCGAGCTTTAAGCGGATGCGTTATTTGAGGAGTATCATATCTGGATTGTCGATCATAGTACGAAGGTTCTCTGTGGGCGGTATGTTCCTCTGGTACGAGTGCTATGGCATCACGGGCAAGTACAGGACGAGACCTGGGAGAGGGAGGCCGATGTACGATCGCAGTGGCCAGAACTGTTCAGGGATTCTCCTTCACCGCCTCATTAGGGAAATTTGGGGACAAATTTCATTAAGGGGGGAAGTTTGTCAGAACTCGGATCTTCTGTCCAAGAATGTTTTTCATTTTTCTAGAGTTTTTGTGAAAAGTGAATTTTCGGGAAATTTAAGAAGTACACGCCATATACTTTCTGAGTAAACACCGTGAACTCTTTCACCAACTTAAAGCTGTGTGCTGGCCATGTCCGGGCCACTCACATGGTGTGTAAGGCTGAGGTGGAGGCCGGTTATTTCTGAGTACGGAAAAAATTGAAGTACACGCCATGTACTCAATAAGTACACGTTGTGTACTTTATTTTTTCATGAAATGGACTGGTGTCACGTCTAACCTCCAAAATCATCTTCTTCTTCAGTTTTCGTTCGTCCGAAGCGACCCATACGACCGAGTCTTAGACGAACTCCCGCCTCACCGTCTGTTCTCTGATTCGAGCATGGTCAGTTGCGTTGGAAGCGCAGCGGTGATTCCTTCCTTCTACTTTATCCTTGTTTCTTGATTCCTCCTGGTTCCCAAGTTATCATTGGTTGATCATTTTGTATGTTTTCTCAAATCTACATTGTTACAAGAGAAATCTGTTATCGAGGATCATGTATATCGATCTCCTAAGATCAAGGTAGGTGTTTTGTACCTTTCTACAGGAAGTTGATGAATATTATCTGCAAATTCCACCAATACCCGTGAAAGGGGTATTGCATGTTGTCAATGAGAAGTATTTGGGTACTGTAATGTTTTCTCTTGATGATTTTCTACAAAATTGTATTGGTTTAAAGGTAATAATTATCACACACCATTATATCATCATCAATTTTATGTACAAAAATGATTGAAATACAAGTCTAATGATATGGAAATATTATTTGAAGGATTTTAATATAGAAACTAAGGATAATAAATGAGATGAAAATTTGATCACTGACCACTTTTCCTGGATGCTCAGTTATCAAATTAATAAAACAAAATAAATCAACAATAACTTAAATAATTAGATAATATTTGATTACATAAGGAAATAATATTCTTGGTTTATAGATTTTACAAAATTTCATGTTGTTGTATTTATTCCCAAAAACAATTCCATATAAAAATTGATGAAATTCATTTCAATGATATAGTATTACTTTAGGGATGGCGAATTTCCTTTTTTTAGATGTGTTGATGGAGTTTTAATGTGTTTTGTTTTTACTGATAAAAGTTTTTCTATTATTGATATTTTTCACTCACCAACATGGGTTATAAACCATGGGGGTGAGAGGACCAAGGAAAAGGTCTTATAGGAATCTTTCTACGATCCCACTCTCTTCAAAGATACATGGAATCTTGCTATAAGTTTTGAAAAGTTTAAAAGCCTATGGAATGTTGGGTGTAAATATGAGATTCCCCAAAAATTAATTATATAAGTTGAATTTTTTTATGTATAGATCATATATTTCATTGTACCATTTCCATATTATTATGGGAATGAATTTATTCTAGTTTTTTTAGATTATGTGTCTACGTGGGTTAAAGTTATTTTTCTCCCAAACAATCATTCTAGAAGTGTTCTTAAATTCTTAAAAATAATATGTTTTGAATATTTGGAGATTCCAAGGAATTAATTACAAAAAATGGATCTAATTTCAATAATTATATGTTCAGGGATATAATGGAGAAATATTGTTGTGTTCATAGAATTAGAGTTCCATACCATCCACCACACAAGGGTTAACATTGGGATTCTAAGAGGGAGATCAAATAAATATTGGAGAATACAGTTTTTATCTCTAGAAAAGATTTTTCATTTAATTTTTTTAATTCTTTGTGGGGATATAATATAGGTTTTAAGATCTCTATAGGGGTGTCTCATTACATGATAATCTTTGTAAAATCATTTCATCTACATGTGGAATTGTGTCACAAGTCTTATTATGTTGTGAAGGTCTTGAACTATGAATTCATATCTATGGGGATTAATTTTACTTGAAATGATTTAGTTAGGGTAAATTAGAAGGGAATCCAACTAAAGTTATTAGATTTTCAAGGAAAGAACAAAATCCTTCCTTGACTTTATCATAAAATGTATGTTCATTAATGTTGATATAGGGTTTTATAGTTCAATTAAATGTTTGATATTTTTCATGGTATATTGAAAATTAAAGGTTATATACCCTTCACCACACTAAGAGTTCTAGTAAATGGAGCTATTGATTATTTTGAGAGGAGAATCAATGATTTTTTATTAATGGTTATAGAAGAAACACTATATTCAAGACAATATAAAGGGATTAACTACTATCTATTTTCCTAAAAGATGAGTTATTAATTAGTCTAATTGGGGATAATAAACTCATTCTTTTATGGGAACTAAACCATGTTTACTGTTCCTTTTTATTATTTTAAAAACTTTTGTTATTGTTAAATAATCCTAACTCATATTATCACTTTTCTATTAGAACTAATTAAAATCATATACTAGGTGCATATACCATGTGAATAAGCTATAAATTTTCCCATGTACTGGATATACGATAATAAGATGTGAAACAAATGTGAGGTGGAGTTTATTATTAAGTATCATAATCAACAAAACTTTTTTAGACTAATTGACCTCATAAATCTACCACATCCAAAAATGTGGGTAAACAATTTCATCGATAGCATGAACAGATGAAATTACTACCAAATTAAGAGAATAAACCTTATGAATAATTATTGTAGATAATGTAAACTAAATAGATATTATGACCAAATTAAATTTACCATGGTAATCAATATATTTTTGTATATTCCAAATACTCTAGGTTGAAAATTGGAATTTCATACTAAAACATCTAGATAAAACTATATTTAAATCAATTAATTTTTTAATATTTAGGAACTCTAAATTCTATATTCTCATGTTATTATATTTATTTTTTTTGAAACTAGAATATAGTTATTGAGGATTATAATAAAGGATACAAATAGAGTAAATAATTTCACTAAAATGATACATGTTTTTATATTATGGGGTTACTTATTCCAATTTTGAAAATATAAGTATTATAAAATAATATTATATAACAATGGGAGCTGTGTCTCGATAGAATACAATTAATATTTTTGCATGAATTCAAATAACATAATATATTTTTGTTGGATTTAATGATTACAAATATCTAGAGTGTTTTATATAATATTGAATAAATTTCTTATAATATTCATGCACCAATTAAAAGTTACATTTAATTGGTGTAAATAATTTTTCTACATGATAATGTTTTATCAAAAATCTCAAATATATTTTGAGTGTTCTTAAGAAAAAAAACCATGGAATTGTTTTGGATTTTTTTGACTTTTTTGGAAGATTAGAGGAAATGTTTTGAACATCCTTGATCCCCTTCAAACATACATTAATTACTCAATTTCAAATTTGTTTTGAATCAAATGGTATAAACATTTATCCTATCTTATTATTCCAGAATGGGGATAATGTGAGCTTCTATGTGTGTGGGAGAGGGTTCATTCACTATTCTTATTTATTATTAACTAATTTATTAATATCTTAAAATGCATAAATATTTTTCATAAATACTATATTTTTCTCAAAACATGAGGGACTTTTTTACTTCAAACTGCTTTGATTGTTATTCTACATCAAGGATAAATGAATGATAGTTACTGTGGATAAAATTGTGCTGGGAATTATAAGAATTTCATGATAGATAAGTTATATCATTCACTACTATTAATTTAAATCTATTTAGGAACTAGTAAAGGAAGTGAAATTAGATAAATATTTAAGTTATTTGAATTATAATTTGTAGAAACTGAATATGTGATCATGAATATATGGGACTCATCCTTTTTTAAACAAAACATATTAGGGATAAAACTCAGAATATGGATATATAATTATGTTAAAATGAGATCAAAATAGGAATTTGGTATCTCATAGTGAATCATTAAAACAATATGAACTATAAAATAAATAAAATCCTATTATACCTTAAACAAGTGTTTCAAAAATTAATTGGTTCTGAAAAATAGATAATCAATAAACTGACATATTTTAAAAAATAATTTCATTATGTTGAGAAGAATATTGAACCCAAATAAAGAAGGATAAATTAATTTATTCGATTTTTGTTTTATTTGTATGAAATGAAAATGGATCTTTAATTTTCAAACTATTTGAGTGTAAAAATTATAGGTACCTCTTTTAGTTGTTTTAATTAATCTTAAATCTACCCTATCAGAACTCCCAAAACAGGACCATGAATTTGAATTGATATAGGGTAGTGGATTACTTCATATAGGATTCATGAAATTTTCAATGATTGATAATAATTTTATTTCATAACCGATGGAGTGAATTTTAATATAGGCTACGGTTATTTTAAAAATTATTTGAGTTGTTTATCCCATCTTAAAAACAAGTTCTCTATAGATCAATGTTTCAATATTCGTCATTTTGAGATAATCTATTAAATATTTTTTACTATGTATAGTGTAAAAGAATATATGGTTTTTGGATAAGTAAATATTTATCATTTTGGAATTTTATATTGAATTTATGTAATACATTTCTCCAAATATATTTTGTATTTTTATTGATGTGTCAATTTCTGAAATATGATGATAATGTGAAATTATGGAAATTTGGGTACTTTGATATTGAATATGTTATTCATTGAATATCACTTCAAATAATTTTTTGGGGTTTTACATGATGAATTCTTTATGTTTTTTTCTTAAATATAAATAACAACATTTTGGGATTTTAGTTTGATCATTAAATTTATTAAAGGTATTTATTAAATTAATTATCACCTAATTTCATGATTTTATTCTAAATATTTTGTCAAGTAGAAATATTTCATTATTTATATTATGTTATTCGATTCTAGAGATTCAAATTTTGATCCTAATTAACTATTTTATTATGTTTCTAAATTTTTTATGATGGTCATGAAATGGTTTTGTGATTAGTGCACTAACCATGCCCATAAAATGACAAAGTACTAAAATAACCGGAAGACCAAAATTTCAAGTGATTACTTGAACAAAATTCTCTAATAGGAATTGAAAATTTTAAAAAACCATCTCACATTAAAAAGTTGGACCAAACAGAAGTAAACAATTAATGATTCAACATGATCAAAAGTAAATCTTCTTCATGAGAGTATAAATCAACCAAGGAATCAAAATAAAATTGACCATGATACTAGGATCTATTGATCAATTGACTAAAAATGGAAACTAATATAGTAAAAAAGAAAATTCAAGATTGACCATTTATAGTTTACCAATAAAATACAATCATATTTCAATTTGTATAGAGTAGCGGAATTGGGACATCAACATTCGTTAATATATAGTGGAGGTAGAAAATATCACAAATGAACCAAAATCAAATAAAAAAATTTCGATATTAAAATCATAGAGGAACCTAAAATTGACCCAAGTTAAACGATTTAACTATGGCGGTCAATCCCAATGTGAAGTTCGAATAGTTGGGACTAGTTTATTTGAAATGGCTAGAACTAAATCACAAATAAAGAAGTGGAATTAGAATTTTTAGAAGAATATGATATATTTTTAGGTGGGTAGACGAGGAACCGAGTTGAAACTAGAGTTGTTAATACTAAGGATGACTCTTGAAGTTGATTCTAATTAATAGTTAGATTAATGCTAAGATAAAGAGCTGTTTGAGTTTTAAGGAGTATATTCTCTATAAAACAGTAAAAATATATTCTATACCCTAAATAACATAGAGTTCCATGATTTATTTAACAAGGAATACTACCCACAACCATTTTTCACAGATTCTTTAAGATGATATTGACATTTAATTTTTTAAACACAAAATAAGTAATATCAAAAAATTTAAATTGTTGATAAATATTGAAAAAAATCAAAGCATGTTTATAGATAATATGACTTCAGTTTATTAAGGGTTCATAAAGAATAATAATATCTGATAAATGTGTACCAAGAGTAATTTTTTTGATGGATTTTAATATGTGTGTACATTAAATAAGACTACAGGAACTCATTCTCCCAAAATATCAAATTAGTGGTTCACTAATATTTTCATAGCATGTGTTTACTAAATTCTTCAAATGGAATTGGAATACCCATTTAACAAATCATGAATCCATGATGGGCATACTTTTATAGACCCATGAAACCAATTAACTAATTGTGATAATTCTATAGTTATCAGAAAGACTTTTCGTGCTATTGAAGAATTGTATTTTAACTTGACTATAGGTGAATAAAGGTCTGGAGACCACCAATGTGATGATGGTAGAATGAAAAAAAGAGTTACAATTGGTGTGTTCAAACATGTGAATGAGGATTTCATAGATTTCTATGAATGTGTGACATCATCTTCAAGGAATTTTGGAATGTTAAACACCATGGTGTGGAAGATTAAGGATGTAGAAAGGAAAAACATAGGTTTAAAGAGGCTTAAAAGGAGTAATTTGAAAATAAAACACATCCCAGAACAGATTAAAATAATATAAAATATATTAGTGTGGGATTCCCCAGTGATTCATTAATGTACAGTTAATTAATATAGATTTGAAAACCCTAAGATAAATATTTAAAATCAATGGCATAAAATCCAATCTCAAAGGAAAGATAATGTATCCGTATGGAGTTGATTAGAAATTCTACTGAGCTTAATATGTATCTATTCTAATCATGTGGTGTTTAATATTATTGTTGGATAATACTCTAGATATTTCCCCATGTGTAGATAATATCAATCTTTTATGTGATTGAATCTAGTATCACTAGCAATGAGGAGGATGCACCATTAATGTGCAATATGGAACTCAGGTAGATGTTTTTGGAGAAATAACAGATATTTGAGGGTAATTATAGGCATATAAATTTCTATAAAATACACTTAACATGGAATTTAAATTAAAAGATGATTAAATAGAAAGTGGGGACCTATAGTATTATAACTATAAAAAATCTAGAGGAGAATCATTGATCAAGGAGTAAGCAGTAGATGATTGCAGAGGATGGAAGAAGAATTGAAAAGTAGAAAAAGTTTTTTTTTTCATCTTTCTTTTTTAAATTTATTTTTAATGGTTTTATTATTGAAAAAAATATGTACATATTCATCATATAATTTATAATTGGGTAATATACCATGGTAATAATAAATTTTACTTTATCAATGAAATAATTATATGATGTTACACTCACTTTCAATCTTTAATAGTATCATTTTCTAAAATATTAAGAGTTAATGAAAAATGATATTGATCATAATGTATTTTTTAACAATTTTATCATCTTATAATCTTTTAAAAAGTTTAAATACAATGATATAAACATAGTTATTTCTATTTATAGCGTAGTCTAAGATATAGTTTATTTCATCATTGAATTATCTAGTGATTAATAGAGTTTAAGGACTATAAGATTTACTAACTCAGTGGTTCACCTTTTGAAAATATTGGTTAACCTACTTTTTAATAGTCCAATATTTCTACATAAAATTTATGGATAATGGAATACATATGTTAGACAAGAAAATACAATTCTCATATAAATCGTCCATTTATTTCTACTATTTCTTGAAATTGTTCCCTTGATCAACATTCCTTCCTATATCCATATCATCACATCATCATTACCATTTAAATCACCATTTTTTCATTTATTTTTTTATTTCTATTATTAATTATTTTATTCATGTTACATATAAAATGAGTGATTCCCCATGGATCAAACCTTATTCGCTACATTACTAGTTTTAAAATGTGTTTATAATAAAATTAATTTGACTCATAACAAGGAAAGTACCATGAAATATCACTATATAATAATCATATAATATCTTTCATAATATCTTATGTGTGAAATTTTTAACAATATGGTCATGATTGGTTTTGGTGGTCTGTGTTAAAAGAGTAAGGGTTTATATTAGAATCATTTTCATACCCTGACTTAACCAACACCCACCTACCTCTCAATGTATTCTTTCCTAAATACCATTTTGGTCCATAAAAGTTGTTTCAAAAAATAGGATCCTTTTTCTAGATTTTTTTCTTTTAGCTGATTTAATTATTTATTATAGTTTACTTTTATTCTACCCATAATATTATTTTACTAACATGGAATGGTTAAATAATAAGAAAAATTATTATAACTATAATGTAAATATATATAATAGAGAAGTGTTTTATAAATTCACGAACTAATGGACGACAGTGGGGGTTTTTAAAAGATAGTCATGATTGTTTATAATTATTAGTATTTTAGTTTATAAAATACTAAATTAGGATTACCTAAGGATCCCAATATACCACATGAAGTTAAAACTATTTATGATTATTAGATATCAATAAATATTAAGGGGTAAGATATCCAATTATAAGAGTGTATAATATTGATACACAAGAGTAACAATGATTTCGTAAAGGTATATGAATCTAAAGGGATCTATAATAGAGTTCCAATATAAAAAATGATAAAATAAAATGTTTGAACATAACAATTGTTTATGTGGATAATAATTTAATAAAAAATAATGATTATTTTAATGATTAATTAAAATAAATTATTTAAAATTTATATAAGATAAAATATTTTTTCAAAATATTTTTTTAAACTCAAAATAAGTTCAAAACCAAGAGATAAACTAGTTTTATATCTAAGGTAATTGGTTGAGAATAATCAAAGGTAGATATAATAAAACAAAATACATAAAAATAATATTTATTATATGAGTTAGAAGGTAAAAATGAATGGATGTATATATATTCCCATCCAATAAAGGATTAAGTTTTATATAAAAGATGATAAAAAAATATATAAAAGATAAACATTAGGAAATGACAAAAAAAGCAACAGAAAATTAAATATGTGTTTATTATGGTTAACAAGAAATTGGAAAATAATATTCCATGGGTAAAAATTTATAAATTATTCATTCCAATTTCTAGTTTATTATCACTCAACAATTGATAATAAAATGTAGAATAATAACGTTATAGTATGGTATAAGAATAGAAAAATTATTATTCTAAAACTCTATGTTCACTGGGAAAACTATCCTAATCTATAATGGAACCCCTAGGATGCACTAGAATTATTGAACCATGAATTTATTCAAGGAAATAGAAAATAGAAAAATTAATGGAAACATATTTGAGAAGTTAACCACATGAGGTGTGGTTAAAATAAGAGCTTTATAAGATGTTTTTAAGACATTAACTTTTACAGTGGAATGTATTTCCATGCTTCTAGATTTCACTAGTAAGTATTGGAATATATATTTCCTTAATTGAAGTTGATGGAATGTTTTGAAAATGGATTTACCAAATATAGTAATGAATGTATATATTTTATTCAAAAAATTAACACCATACTAAACATGTAGGTAGCTAAGATAATTGGAGAACTTTAGTTGGATTCAAATGTGAAAACCATTGTTTATTTAAAGAAAAATATAGCCGTTCATGAAATGTATTTCTTATTCTATTTTAATTAAATAACCATACAAAAAGTGGTATTAAAATGTGTGACAATTTTTCTTTTGAAAAAAGTGACTTGAAAAGGAAAAAAATGAAATCTAAAATTATAAGAAGTTCATATTTTGGTAAATCTAATACAAATGATTAATCCTAATGATAGCTACTTATTTTGAAACCTAATTATTAATTAAGGGATAAAAAATAATAATTATTGCTTCATATATAATAGAACAATCTTGGACATATAATGAATTAAATATTTTTATTTGTGCCCTAGAGATATGATCAAACAAAATTAAAATTATGGGAAGTAAGATTCCATCACTACGGTTTAATATCATAACAAGATTTATAAATTGAGGAATAAAGGAAATGTGATTTTCCATGGGGACATAATATTATCCACTATATATGGAAATTTTATGTTTTTACATTGATATATATTTAAATGACATAAATATTGGTGAATTAATGTATGGGTTATAGGAGATATGATCTATGGGGAAATTTCATTGAAAAATCCAATTTATTTTTTAGACATTCTCTAAAGCTATAATTAATTATTAGATAATTTTCAAATATCAAAATATTCCTTAGATATATGAATCCCATGGTTCATAACAATGATATATTTTGTTATTAGTCTATGAAAATCTTGGGGAGTTTTGTTATAAAGATATTAAAGTCATCATACCCAATAAAAAACAATGCCACATAGTGAACGATTAAGGAAATATAATCTATCATGTGGTGTCTATTTTTCCAAAATTTTTTTGACTATCATGTAGAGCTAATTTATAATGTATAAGTATAGTACAAATCATAAACTTTTTCCTTTATATTGGCTAACTAATGATTTTGTTAATGTGTGACTTAGATCACATGTGTCTTTCTTTGATACCATCTTTATGTAGTGACTACTGGATATATTTTGATGTAGGTGAGTTATATGGATAATAATGATGTATTTAACTTGATTTATTGTTTTCTAATCATATTTTGGACTTATTTCACCTAGAGGTATTTTATATGGATCATTGTTAAGTGTTAATGTCACTTAATGAATATATTTAAGTATAAAATTTATTTTAAGTAGTTTTTTGAGATTTAGAGATAAATCTATAGTTTTGTTAAACAAGTTGAGTTTGTCCTGAAAATTATAAGATTATGCAGGAATATTTCAAGAGGTTTGCCCTATTATCTCTAAAAATAATTCATGGAATATTTTTATAAAGGGAGATTAAGTCAAATAAAAATTTCCAAATTTTAATAATAAGTAAGGATAATATATTCATTTAAACAATTTTATCAAATTTAAATGGTTTTGATAGATTTTTCATCATATCATGTTATTGGTGTCTTTTTGTACATGTATAATTCTAATAAGTGGAATCAATTTTTTAACCTTGGAACCTTATTAGAGGTATCAAATGATTGGGTATTGTGTTTTATTGAATTAAAAATTTATAGGGATAATTATAAAATGTTTTATTTAACATTATTCTCAAGGAAAAGGTTTTCCAAAGATCCTACATTTTTTACATTTTATGAATTATGTTTTTAAATTTTATGTAAAAGGGGAAGATATATAATCGAAAATATAATGGTTATAAGAGTGGAAGAACAATGAATGGTAAGGGTCATCCAAATTTAAAAATATAAGGGATTTCTAAGGATATTTTGTGGAATATCAATATATCATGATGTTTTATTAATATTTTATTCAATAAAGAGTTGAAAAAAACTCCAAAGGGGGGATTATTGTAGCCTAATTGGGTATTTTTATTCTTGATGGATTTATTGTCAAAAAAGGTTCTTTTTAAACGAAATCAATGTAATAAATAAGGGTTGAAAATTGATGGATTTTTTTTTTCAAAAAATGTTATTAGTGATTGATTTCATTCCAATAAAGAATAAATTATACTATTTTGGAATTTATCTAAAAAATAGTATATGTCAAGAACATAACCAAGAATAAATATGGTTAAATCCAAAAGAACCAATCTAAAAGTGGAATTTGGGGTATTCTATTTGTTTTTTTAGAAAATGATATATTTGTTTTTGGAAATTAAACTTGTTCTCTAATTGGATTATTTTGAAGTAATGTTAGTTATGGTCCAAAAGTTATCATCAGAGAGTATGCGTATGTTCAAGTTGTAATTTATAAGTCCAAAAGTTATTTTGGAAGGTTTAGATATATTCTAGTGATTTTTAGAAGTATATAGAAAATTAGAAAGCTTACAGAGTTACATGAATATTAAAGGGTTGATTTAGATTGTGAAATGTTTCAATACAACAACAACCTAGGGAAGACACAATATTATATATAAAAGTAAGGTCTAAAGAATTATATAATTACTGTATGTTATAGTTACTCTTCAAAGTTTTGAGAATTAGAAATTGAAAAAATCCTATATATTTAAGTGTAATTACTGAGTGGGGATGGGAAAATTCCCTTGAGTATCCCTATATATATAATAGTACTTGTGAGACAGAATTATAACAAATAAAAATACTCTTTGTTTAATTATTTGTAAATAATAGGTGGGAATGTAGAAAAATAATGGATGTCTATTGAATATATAAGATTAACATTGCATATGGGACTAAAAAATTGAAAATGAATGAAACTACCTAAATATGTAAGTGTTACCCTCTAGATGGTGAGCATAAAATATAGTGAATCCTCACTCTAATATGGAAGAATATTATATTTTGCATAAATGAAATAGTCTTGCTTCATAATATGGTAATGTAAATGTAATTAGGCCACACTTTGAATTTTTTTAAACAAAGATTAAGCATAGTAGCTTATATAAGTGTTCATTTAAAAATTATACATCTTGGAATAATTTATAATGGGTTAACCTATATTTTGAAACATAATTGTTAATGTGTGGATGAATGAATGGGAAATTAATTATCTAATACCATTCCTGTGATATATAGAGTGTTTTCTTGTATCAGTCGAAAGATAAAATTAAGAACATGGCTATCCATATATTATTATATATATTGTATCATAATATTAGGTTCTAAAATATTCCATTTAGTAATTATGTGATTTTTGATATGAGTATTTATTCCATGACGAAACTTGATGGATTTTAGTAAAATAGGTTTATTCCATGATGGATACAAGATGAAAAAGAAGATCTTGGCTATATGGTGTTAGTTATAATGTATTTCTACGATGTATACTATTAAATTATGGTGTGGTTATTGAGGGAGAGTTCCTAATTTTTCTCCATTACTTATTTTTTAGGACGTAAAGCATGATTTTTGGATATATATGTTTTCAAGCTATGAAGAGTAGTATAATATTGTGTGGGTGTCCATGATGGTATATTTTTTGTATCATAGTTTTAGAATGATCTAAGTATAATTCCCTATATTTGGAAGAGACATCTTGATTTTGTTATTCAAATGTATGGTTTAAAATATAAAAAATATTATTTGAAGATATAGGAGTTGAAAAAAAAATAATGGAAGAAATTAAAAAATATCAATAAATTTAAAACTATCATTCTTGCATAAAAAGAATGGGGTTTGGATGTTGGGAAAACCTATCCTGCTGCTTGGATGAAGTTGGGAAATTACTAATAGACCATACAGTACAACATGCCACAAATAATATGGCATTACTTCAATGGTATTTCCACATAGTGTTGTAGGGTGGGCACACACCTTCTTAGGGGTCTAAGGTTGAAGGACCCAATATAAATATTAAAAAACTATATAATATCTTACTGGGCTATATTAGAGATGGATGAAAAAACTAACATGTCATTTTAGATGTTTTTATTTTGAATTTTTTTATTATTGAATCTTATACATTGTATACAATGTTATTGTATCCCCGCGAACTTCCATCCATAAGTTGTTATATAAAAGAGTTCTTATTATGAGGATAGTGAAATTATTGGACCATCTTCTTTCTGGGCTCATTAGATCTATGTTTCCTATTTTTGTGGGTGATTCTCTAATATTTTCCATATAATTATACTCTTGGATATAGTAATATTTCTACCTTTCTATAGATTAAGGGATCATTTCCAAAACCACATAAATGGCCTTGTCTCACTATCTTCTTCTTATTGTTTTGTTTTTCTCATTTAATATATATTTATTATTCATAAATAATTTATCACTCTATGAGTTTTAATAACCTATTTAATATTATAAAAATTCTAAACATATATATGGTTATGATCAAGATAATTATAGGAAAATTAATAGAGTAATTCTAGATAAGGGGACTAGAAAAAAATAATATAAGGAGTTATTTGCACTCCTTGATGATCTTACAAAAAATATATATTATATAGATTATAAGATGAATTATTGAATATATATATTATTATATAATTATATTAACATATGTTATGTAATGTAATAGTAATTGAAGATCATGGAGAAAATATCTATAACATTTGTAATAATAAAAATGATGTACTTTAATCAGATATTGTGTTTCAAAAGTTGTTTTCCTTTCTAGAGTAGTGAATAAGTGAGAGGAGTAAATTGAGTGAACTTTTGATGTATGTCAACTATACCTCAACCATGTAAGGGTAGTGATCCAAGTATTAGTTTAAATTATTATAATCATAATATATTTTATATATTTTCATATCATCATTGAATGCTCCATGTATTATCCTTGTGTGGGTGAACCATGTAAATAACTATGTCACGTGTGAACGCTTTATTTAAATTTTGAAAGTCATTAAATGATGATTATGGATTTTGTAATAATTGAAAAAATATATTATGCGATAAATATAAGATGAATAATGATTATATCTTCATTTTAATATTAACATAAGTATGAACCTTTTAATTATGATGTGAAGGTAATTTATGTTGGTGATATTTTTACAATTGTGTTTTTAATGAGTTTTATATCGTAATTATCCCCCATCCATATCAAGGAATATATATCTAAAGAACATTGCTGTACTGGTATAATATTTAATTCCATATAACATTGAATTAGAAAATTTTGACGATTTAAGTTTGTACATCTTTGATTAATAGGGTAATGATTGTTTTAGGCTAAAAACAATATATAATATTGAAAAGTGGAATATCCTTATTAATTAGAGATGAATTTTTTTCAAGGAGGGGGTCATATGTTAATTTATTAATCTATGATGAGGATATAATATTTTATGATTTATATTTTTACTATGATTACAGTAATAAATCCATACATCGTAAAAAATAATGGTTGATTTCATCCAACTATGGGGCCATTGAAGAAAACCTTATGTGAGTAGATAGTCCATCCATTAAATGGGGATTTTGAATGTAGAGTGATTTTTTATTTTTCCTATGATAAAATATATCTATGAATATGTAAATATTTTTTGAAAATTGGAATCAATCAACAAATATATTTTTTAATAGTGATTATGCATGGTTCTAGCTCATACATAAGGTTAATATCAAATATCCCACCCTTGTTCCAAGCTACTAGGTAAATCCAAATACAAACCAGAGAGAAAATAGACAGTATGAATGAGTTTGGAATTAAAAATCATGGTTTGTAAAAATATATAAAATTTGAGAATCATTAGGTATTGTGTGACAACATGAATCAATCCACACATAATTCTTGGAAGGGATATACTTTTTATTGATCTATATCATACTCATGAGATTTTAAAATTATTTTAAGGGGTTCCATAATAGTATAAAATAAATATTTAACATTGTGTATGCAAAAAGATAGAATTTCACAAATAAATGGAATAAAAAAATTCCTACATAGATCAAACCCTTTCTTTATAAGATATTTTTATATAAGGTAAATCATGCCATCTGTATCATGGTAATTTTAGGAAAAATACATGTCATGTAGTGTTATGTATTCTAATGAATAAATTAAGTCTTATATTTTTATATCTTATTAAAATTATAATATTTCATGTAATTTATAAGCATATTATATGTATTTATAATAATACCATGTCCTTAGGTATAAATAAATTAAATATTAGAGAACTGGTTGAATTTAGCACAATGGCTATCTCAAGTCATTTATAATGGATTTTAACATGTTACTCATAATTCTAAATACTTATTATAATTTTTTTTTCAATATGTATGGATAATTTTAAATAGTGTTCTGTGTTGAGTTTTATGTGTTGTAAGAGTGTAAAATTAAAATAAAAAAAAAATTCACAATCATGATTATTATCAAGGAAATGGAATAGGATCCACGTAATATTTCACTTAATTCACTAAATATTTATGTATTATTTTTCGTCAATAAAAACAAACTTATTTATTGGATTAAATACTATTTCTCTATCACACCCCCTTTTTATTGAATTTTTGGGTCTCAATAATTATCTTTATAGTTAAATACGATGTACATTTATTCTTTATGAGAGTTATTCAAGTTCGTCCACATACTAGGTGAATTATCATATATAATAAATAGTCCAACAACATATTACTCACCTATCATATATATGAATCCTATTTGACTAACTCATAGTATTATAATATCAATGTTGGGTTCTGTCGTGTCATTTTGTAAAAAAATCCCCAACACGAATACTCTACATATTGGATGGTCATTTATTGAGAGGTCATGATACCCAAGAAAAAAATAAATAAGAGAAATAATGAAAACATTTAAGTCCAAAGAGACCTACACATGATTCCACCCATTTCTATATATCTCTAGCAAATAAATTATAAAAATACAAAAAAATATTAAATCATTACTCATTAATAAATCAAAAGATCCCCAACTGCCACCCCCATCAGGTCGGTCAATGAATTAGCTATCCTTTCACTACCATGGAAGTGGAAGGTATAGAGGGGAAATGAAGAAAATATATAATAAAATGAGAAGTGGATATTATATTATATTATATTAAAACATAGAAAAAGAATATAAATTATTTAAATACAACCATTCATGAAAGCATGGATGAATTCCCATGTTGTAAAGCCTTTACAATGGTGGTTGTGGCTTGTTTAAATAAGAATCTCGAGAGATTTATTATGGAATGGATGAATTACATGTTCATGGTGTGGGTCATATATATTTATCAATTTCAATGTTTTCTAGATCCTTCCCTAGTTTAATATATTCTTCCCACATTCCTTTGTCACTAATATTGGATGTTTAAATTAAATGGTAAACAGTGAGGAGATGTTTCCTAATTTTTTTGATAAAAAATGAGTGATAATATACTCTTTTATAAGTGTAAATGCAGAGTTTCCATATAGGGATTTATGGTATCAATGGGTAAGGGTGTTCTATATTGTTCTGAGAGTATAATAAGAAGGATGAACAACAGAAACTATAAAAATTATATTTTAGTTTATTTATACTATTGGATAAGAGTAATGATTTTCATCACATGTGATCAGAGTGTGGGTAAATATTACAATATGTGGGGAAAACATAGGTTTTATTTATATATATATCTTCTTGATGAAAGAATGATTCCAATATGAGGGGTACACATAGATTTCGTATGATGTGAAATTGCATATTTTAGGGCTAATCACACAGAGAATTCCACCAAGACTATTGAATCACACGTAACCCAAGTTTCTAGCTAAGTAATCTCACATGATGTCTCATATATAGATATATTCTAATGTATCCATAACATTAATTCACTTAATATAACATATAACTTATCCATATGAGATTTATCATTTTCAAAGATATGATATGTCTAGTAAATATCAATGGATCCATATTGGGGATTTATTTATTCTAATGTAGGGAACACTTAAGCAGGTTAATATAATGTTTCTTGTGTTCTATTGGTTTTAATTAATAGTGGTTGTCCTTATACATGAAATATTCAAACGCATCTTCCCCCCTTTTCATTTTATTTTTTAAAGTGTTATTTCCTAAATTCTATAACATGGAAGTGATACTAAGCTATATTATTATTAAACATCATACAATAAACCAACCAAAATAAATATCTTAAAATAATTAACATAAAATTTTAAATCCAAAAGAATAATAAAATCACAAAAATTCCAATTTTAGTAAATCGTAAAATTAATCACATTATTTATGAAATAAAGTCAAAACAAAAATATTCACAAAATAATAATATTTTATTTATGTTAATTATAATAAAATATTTAGTAAAAATATAAATAATTGTGGATTTAACACACCCCCAGACATAAATTATTCCAATTCAACATATAATTACTCTAATAAAAATATTCACATAGAAACCCCTTTATTCCTATTTTCAAGCATTGACCAATAAATGATAATTAATAATGATTTACTTAAATTTAAATATTAACTTTTAATCCCATTATCATTTCTATTTTATAAAAAATCCTCATTGATTTCACTATTTACCATTTCATTGATATAAGATAAATTAAATTCATTTTTTTTATTTTCACTTTCTTCATTTTAGTTAAATATTTACCTACCCTTCTGTCCAATCCAATAACCAATAACTTATTAACAGTTTTAAATACACTAATAGTTTATTGTTATTATTAGATGATTATTTTTCATCCATGTCTAGTAAATACAAACATTTGGAACCCCCTAAGTCTATTTCAAATAGTTTAGATATGGAAGTATGGTTTTAACAACTGAGTGAAAAATTTATACAATTTTTAATTAAAGGATTTTATTTTCCCCACAACACACATTAATCATTGGAAATCATAAGAAAAATATATTTTTATCCCAATTGTTTTTTTAATTTAGTTAGTATTAGATCTATTATTTACATTTTTGATGCCTCACAGAGGTATTAATGTTTCTAGAAAACAATTCACTCATGTTTATGTCCAAGGACTTAGTTAAAGTTGTAAAATTGTATACCACATAACTTATCTTCAATTAAAATTTATTTTTTAATTTCAAATAAGTGATTATATATTATCTTAAATAAACTATGTTTTCTTGAGAATTTATTTTTATGATAAATCCAAGTGGGGGAAAATGACCTAAGGCATTTATTTAAGAAAAAAATAAAAATGGATGGAATATAACAAAAAATTAAATCCTATTGAACATTCCCCACACATAAAATTACAAAACCTCTTAAAACCTTGATATAGGATAAATTAAATTTGAAAGAGTTGTAGAAATAAAATATTTTTATATTTATTGATTTAATAGTCTATCCACATAATTTATCACATATTTAGTCTATAAAAATGATCAAAGTAAAAATTAATAAATAATCATTCAAACAACATATTAAATTTTTTATGAATGTGGAAATAGGTATGTGTAATGAATAACAACATATTAAATTTTTATATGCTTGAGTGGATATAAGGACTGGAAACCCTTTAAAGAATATAGAATAGTATCAATAAATATACATGGATAATGAAGTAAGTAAGAGTAAGGGGATGGATTGACAAAGGTTACTCCCTTTATAATTTTATTATAACCTACTATATTATATGTCTGAGTTGTTTTAGAGGAAGTAGATAAATCACCTAAGATCCTTGAGATCCTTTTATTCCTTCACCACCTCTTGGGTAGTATGAAATTTAAAATCTAAAACCATATTATCCTCCATAAAGAGATATTATTTATCATCTTATTAATATTCATATAATTTTTTATACTTAAAGTGTGATTGATCAAAATAATCAAAATGAAGAGTTTTATTTTTTAAAATAATTTTAAAAAAACTAAAAAAAATTAAAACAAAATTTCTATAATATCACTTTGAATTTTTAGTTGGATTCTCTATGTACTTATGGAGTTACATTGGAAATATATTTGAGATTCATGGTTAAAAATTAAATTGAAGTTTAAATAAAACATATCAATAACTTATTTACTAACATAAGGGAATAAAAGAGAATCTTTTATACCACAACAACATTTTTTGGAACACTAGGATATAGTTTGATGACCTAGTAAACTCTCAATAATAATATTTTAGAATTAGTAAGAACTATATTAATGCAACACAGTGGCTGAGCTAAGACCATTCCCATAGAGTATAGTTGGTTACTCATAATTATTTACTATTGTAATTTTTTTGTTTTTTATATTTATTAATATCGGGAAATGGGGTTTTTTTATTATGATGTGTGTAATGTGATATAAATTATAAGAACTAATAAAATTGGGAAAATAGAATGTTATAAAGATGGTTTAATCCATTATAAGGAATATTAAACTTAATTAACATCATCCTTATACTCATAAATTTTCGATCTCCACCTACCTAGAGAATAATTTCATTACGAATCCTCTATCATACACCATTTAAATAGATTTTTAGGTTCTTAATACTCACCCTCACCATTTAATAATAATATCATCTGTCCATTGTGATATTTTGTTGATTTTATCATCCTATTGGTTGGAGAGTCATTAACCAAACATGACTAAACAACCAAGATCCCTCATCTCTCATATATGAATACCATTTTTCTAAAATATTATATACACAACCATAAGAAGGGAAATACCACATAACCATGTTATTAATTACCCAGTAAAATGATCCATATATCTGATAGGTTTATGTAAAGAGTCCTTGACGTCTAAGAATAACAGAGTAAAGGGATATAATAAAAAACATATAAGTCCACTATCAACATGGGTAAAAAATGAAATCATTATAAAAGAATGGAAAATCATGACTAGGGAGTTAATCAATAGATTTCCTCCTCGGGTTGACTCAATAAATTGTTTACCCTTCCATAATCATGAAATTAGAATTCATGGAGGGAAAATTAGAAAATAACAAAATAAAAAGGGAAGAAGAAGATATATTATGTTATATTAAAAATATATAAATAATATATATGGACATGAAATAATTATTATATTATTTAGTGATGATTAATGTCACTAACTCTTTATAATGGTGGATGGGTTATTTTAATAAAGAATCTTTGGAGATTTCGTTAGTAAAGGATGAATTCTATGGACATGGCGTGAGTAAAAATGGATTTTCCATGATTAAAAATTTTAGGTCTATCCCCAATTTTATAATTTCATCCCATGATATATTATATTCTAGATTAGATGATTGAATTTTGTTTTGATTCATTAAGACATCCTTTTGTAAATTTTTTAGTGATAATATAATTGGAATATACACTTTTGTCTATGTGTTTGCATGGAATCCATCTAATGTTATAAAAAATCAATAAAAATCATTTTTATATCATGTAGGAGGAGTTATATGGGGAGGATGGATAGTTAAATTTAAATAAGTCCAATTTGAGTATTTTAATTCCATGTATAGATATGGGACTTAAATTACATACAAGTTTGTTACTAGAGTTTTTTAGGACTCGAGTGGAGTTCCCAAGGGTTATTATTATGTTGCTAACCTGAAATTGAATTATTCTTATTCTAGGTAAATGTAGAGATTTAAGTTTACAAGAAAATGCAATTTTTTTATCATTATACTCAATACTCCTCCATGATAGTTTAAGATAACATATTACATGTTTTTTTCTAGGTAATCATATTATATCACTTAGATATTGGCCTATTATAAAAAATAGAGCATTCAATGGGATAATATGACATTTGACAATACCAAATAGGGATTATCGTATATGGAGATATGTCACAAAAATATTATCTAAAGATAAAATATTTATGTTTTATTTAATTATTTTTTAAGGCCTGATCAAAATAGATAGTAAGAAATTGCTTTTGTTCTATCCATTTTAATTACTTTTGGATCATCTTACCACATATGTTATTCTAAAAAAACATTATTTTTGCTAGTTACTTATAAATTATGATATTTATTCAATTTAATCACATGTAATTTCTACACAACCATATTTTTCAATCATTAACAGTAAAAAACCATCAAAATATCAATTTTCATTGCATGAATATAAATATTAAAATCTAGAATATTAAAAAAATCACTAAAATTCAAATTTTAGGTAATTTATTATAAATTTTATTATATAAAAAATTTAATAAATTGATTCATAATATACTATTATATTATTTATATTAATTATATTAAAATATTTACTAAAAAAATATAAAATATGTTTTTATTAACTTCATGTTTTACATTTTATATACATGCAACATAAAATATATTTCATATAGTTTATATTCATGTGATAAGAACTTTATGTCTCATAGATTTTTTTCATTTCATAATGAATTAATTTAATATAGTTTACAGTCCTATAATAAGGACATTATGCTATGTAGTTTATAGTCTCATTACAAGGAATCGTGACATTTGTTTTATAGTATTATGAAATAGAATTTGTTTCATTCGTATTATAATCATGTGATATGGAATTCATGTCATATTAGTTACAGTGTCTTGATAAGAATTTTTTTTTACTTGTATGGCACTACTAATAATATTTCCTCAAGAACCTCATATTTGTTTCTTGAATAATATTGTTTACTTCCTTGTTGGTAAGGAAATGTGCCCCAATTGAATATAACTTTTTTTATAATTTTTATTCACTTCCATTTTGGTTTCAATTTATGAGGATTATTCACAATAATAATTCACAACTTTTGAACTAATACTGATTCTCCTTGAGTGAATGATCATATTTGAACACAATATTTTAATGATTGAGCTATTATATTTATATAAAATAAAAAATATAGAATTATTAGATCCTTTTAGAATCATGAACATCTATTTCATTCTTTTAGACTCATGAATATTCATCTTTAGTGAAATAGTTATAGTTTTATTTTCTTAGTGATGGTTGGTGAACCTCAATTAACATGATCACCTTTTTCATTTATACTAATGAATAAGGATTTTTTGTGTGTGTAGGGGTTACATTCTTGTGAGATAGGCCTATAACACATCATGGTGATTGTATCAGTATTAAAATTTCTCATTTCCTACAATATTATGTTAGATGTTTGATATGTTTTTATTTAATATATATTTTTATCCATTATTAGCATGATGATATATAGAACAATGGTTGGATTAAATGTTTTATTTTCCATATAATTTTTTTAAATCATAGGTGTAGGAATTTATACCATTATTTAGGATCGTACTATGATGGACCCCAAATCAGGTTAAAATATTGTGTCGTATGAAAGTGATTATGGAATTGGTTTCAAATTTCATTAGCAGTTCTAACTAAACTCATTTAGGGGTATGTTATGTCCAATAAGAAGGAACGCTTACTATTGATATATTTTTAATAGTATGATCGAAAAAATATTAATTCCCCAGGATTTAACCATATATATATATATACTACACTTAAATAAATCTATTGTTTTCATTAACTTCTTATGCATGCATCACAGAATAAAGATGAACCAAAACACAATTTATTAAAATTTATAAAAATATTGTAAAGTAATCATAGGATTAAAGGGTGTTAGTAAGGTTATCAATAGTTCAAATTTTATATAGAATGAAAAATAATTCTAATAAAATAATAAATTCAATTAGTACAACTAAATGACTTAAAATTCATTTTATTTATAAAATATTATTTCCTAACAAAATTTCCTTTCATATTTTATTAATATTATTATATTCTGATCAGATATAAATTTTAATGAAATTTTTTCATAATATATACTATAAAATATGTTAACATCTATAAAATTTATTTTACTATTATTTTATTATATTTATTTAATACTTGGAAGATTTATTTTTCAGAAAATTAGTTTATACGAGTGCATAATATTATTTTTTAAAAATTATATAAATTCGATGTAATAATTTAAATCTAACCCTTTTAAGTTATGATTTTTTTTGATAAAACTAAATTTGAATAAATTAACACCAATTAGAAATTGATTGTAACTAATTTTAATTACAATTAATGTTTAAACATCATTTTCCACAAAAAAACTATTTTTATACAAAATATATGTTTTTATTTAGATGTTAATTTCCTAATATTTAGAAATTTAATTTGGTTAAATGGATCCCAAATTCAGATTAAACATATTGAAATCTAAAATAAAGTATCATATTATATTTTTGGTGATAATATAATTACCATAATTAATATCAAATCAAGATTAAAAAGAGTTAAAATGGGTGATCTAGTGTGACCAAAGTTTAAAAAAATAATCTAACTTTAGTACATTATATAATAGAATTGGTAATACAATCATGCATGTATTAAAATTATTTTCCAACATAATTCACATAACTCATAAAACCCACTTATCCCCATACGATACCATTCATACTCCTAAACTAACATTAGTTTCCATGAAAAATCTCCTCTATTCCACCTATAAAATGTTATCACCCATATCCACTCTATCTTCCCTCTCCACCTCAATGAAATTGATCATTACCTTCCCTTACCTATGGTTATCTAAAGAAGCCCCAAGTAATTACCTATTTTTTTAAGGCATACTCCCTAATATTTTTGAAGATGCATGTCATTGTAAGGTTTCTTCACCTCCTTTTCATTCAAGTATTACTTTTGTAACAATACCATTGAGTATCAATTGATTATGATTTCATATAACAATAATCAACCCTTTACTATCCAAATGATTCATTATTGATGAGATTCTACTATTATATATCATTACCCACAATTTATACACAATTTTTTATAAATTTTAAGTATCCAAAATCACTCTTTGATTTTCCATTCCATTTTTCTGTATTGTGAATAGCAAACCGTATTTCATTGAACGGTATTAAACTAGATATAAATACCCATAATTATTTTAGGATACTAATTTATAAAAACCAAATTCTATTATCATGGTATTAAATTTATGAAATTTATTCAAATGAAATATGATCAATGTGGAACACATAATGATAAACATACGAATGGTGCACCCTCACACCACTAAAATACATTAGGTAAAGCATTAACCATTATTGATGAAATGTTTGTGATATCTTGTAAGCATTCCTTTGTAATATTTTATGATACCTTAGTGAAATAAATTGGCAATAATATTCTATAACACCTTCTTATTAAACATTGCTGATATGCTAATGAATGTACCATGTTTATATTATAGACACATTTTCAGGTTATGGGTCATATTACTATAATAATTTTATGACTTCTTTTATATATGTTCATGTTATTTTTTTATGATTCATGTATTACCCATGATGATCATTTATTCTTTTTTCATTTTGTATCCCTTACTCAGCTTTGTGATCAGCCTTTCTTTAGAAAAATGCCCCCATAAAATCATATATTGTGAGGTGATCTACGAGGGTATAATAATTAATTAATTCAAGAAGGAGTTTTTTTTTATTTTCTTACTTTATATATGTATACCATGTACTATGTTCTTAGTATATATGTCACTAAACCTATAAAATTTCTTAAAGAAATAATCAGAATGATAATTTTTTATTTGGAATTATTTTTAAAACAATGCGTGAAATTAAGGGTGGTTATAATTGGTATCGTCGTTGGGATTAATTTTTTAGGTTAAGACTTGAAAAAAAAATTAAATCCCTAAATAAAATATCAAGTATAAAAAACCCAAATAAATTTTGTTCAAATATATATTATGTGGTTTCCTAAAAAAATTCATCCCAGTCTAGATACCTGTATGTGGATTTGGTTATGGCACAAATACGCCTAGGGGTAATCACCTTCAAAATGGATTGATAAAAATTGAATTGTTCTTCACTCAGGTGCACTATGGATGAGTATAAATTTGTATTCCTCACTAAAATCTTCCATGGGATATGTTTTTTCTATCATATTATATTCTAATAAACATTATGAAGGATGTGAAATTGAAGTAATTATTTCTTATTAAATGTATGAAAAGTTTATAGTATAGGATCCCAAAAAAATCTTATTATAAAATAATTAGATTAAAATTTCACTTATGATTTAAAGTGATTTATAGTAATATCAACTTTATCATTTATGATTTATTCTTATTGAAAGGTTTTACAAAATATAAGGGCTCGTAATATATATAAAGGCAAATACTATGATTGACATCCAAACATAGTAGAATAAGGAGTTGAAAACATCATGATGATATTAAATCATATATCTCATGTTATGAATAAGAACAAAAAAATTGTCACAACCCAAATAGAGTAAATCTGGGAAAGTAAAATTATTTCTATATAGGCCCATGGTACATTAGATCACATCTTGAAGGATAAAATAGTTTATTAGTCTCGAAAAACTAGAGAAATACATGATTTTCATTTTACATGTGAAAACATTAAACAAAACATAAAATTACTTTGAAAATTTTATTTTTCCTTGTCTTGTGCCCTCTAATAAATTTATATAAGCCTTCTTGGTATTATAGAAAAAATAAAACACAAAATAGGGTGATCTCAAATGATTATTTGGGGAAAGCATATAATATAAGCTATTGTAAAATAAATAAATGATGAATAATATGCTAAAGAAAAATAATTATAAAATATTATATATAAATAATATCATAAAAATAGTACTGAATACATGGATAAAATAGTAACATTAATAATAACATAGATAAAAAATAGATTCATAATGATAGAAGGCATAATCCCAAATATAAAAAATCTTACCATTAAGGACTTGTTCCAAGACATTGTAGATAAATATTTAAATCATAATCCAAATACCAAAATTCTATTGTCTCATAAGATCTATTGATACATTTATGGGCTATAATGGGCCTCTACCATCAAATAAAAAGTCCAATTAATTCATCATATGAAAACATTTAACAATAATTAAGTACATAAAAAACATAATCATTTGTATCAAAAATTTATCATATAAAATGTTAATATTTTCCCCAATCAGTAAATAGAGAATAAATATTCATAAAATGTCCAAATTAATATGGTCGGTGGTATAAATGGATTATATCCCCATTAAAGTATAATATTCATCAAATCATGTTGATGATGAGGAAAATAAATTTAAAATATCAATGGAATATTTCTTAATTAATTACCCTTCACATTTTGAAATCACTTTTATAAAATCATAATATTTCCAGAATATAAGGAAACAAATTTTCATTGAAATAAACCATTGAAAAATGTAATGTAATATTATTTTAATAAAACATTTATGATGTTGGGAGAATTAATTTTTTATATTAAACGTTCAAAAAAGGTTCAATTCACATCATCAGTAAAAGGTGCCTCATTCAAAAAAATAGAGAAAATATTAGCTTTAAATAATTATATAATGAAAAAAAGGGGTAAGAATAAATTTAATATATCATTGGAAATAATAAAACCACTTTTTTAAAAATTTTAAAATAATATATAGTTACAAAGGAATATGATTCATGACCGAATAGAAAAACAAAGTATGTTTTTCTTATAAAAACAATTTTGGCTTTTGTTTACAGAGAGGGATAAAATTTAAATGAAGTATTTTAAATTACATAAATAACAGAAGGATAATAAAATAAATTGTTTTTAAGTTATAAATATAACATAATTATCATAATGTTAACTTAAACATAAAATCCTCAAAAAGGGTGAGATTGTGAAATAGACCCTTACCACAGGTCTGACTGGCTTCATAAGTGCTTGAAACCTCCAGTGTAATAAACTTTTATTTATTATAATTCTATATAATAACCATATTAATTATTATAATACCATTAATGGTTTATTTATAACATTTTACCACCCATTCAATCTTTTATTAACATCATCATTTCACGTGTTAACTGCTTTGTTTTCAAATATATTTGGATTTTCTAGTTATTGTCCTTGAATCTTGATCATGTTGAAATATTATATAGAATACTAATAACAAAATAATAATAATATTTATTCATTGTAAAATATTTTATAACCATTAATTGAATGCGGTGATTAAAAAAATACCTCGCTTTGTAGAGATAATAGTTTGAACTTACGCACGAGTGATGTTTCTACTCTTTGATAGATGTAATGAAAAGAAGTAAAAAAACTATTAATAAAATGTATAAGTGACTCAAAATGAGAAGGAATTATAAAGGTAAATGATAATTAATAAAAGTTTTAAATAAATTTTGAGGTGATCTATGATGGTATAATATAGGATGATAAAAGGTAAATGATAATTAATAAAAGGTTTAACGAAAAGAAGCTAAAAAACTATTAATAAAAGTTATAAATAAAAGTGACTCAAAATGAGAGGGAATTATAATATAGGATAATGAAAGGTATAAATAAATTAAAAAATAATTATTATATAAGTTTATTTGTCATTATTACACTTATATATTATTTTACTCCTTCTGATAAACCTGTTTTAACCGAAATTGTGGTCATAACATTTTATTGTTTTTACTATTCAATATTACAAAACATTAAGTAAAATATATTAATTTATATTAACTATTCTAATTAAAAGAGTTTATTTCATATTAAAATTTTATATTTCAATATGTTTCATAAGTTTACTCTAATATACTTGTGCACAATTCAATGGAAATCATATTTAGACAAATTAATTTTTAATGAAAAAATAAAATTTACATTAATTCATAGACTTAAAAAACTATTAGATGAATATTATAATATTTTACTCAATAATTATTTTAAAATATTATTTGTTATTATCAATCATTAATTATTTATTAAATTGATAAATAAAAAAACACATTTCAATCGTAAAATAGTTTTTTAGGAAAAAAAATTTTAACCCCAAAAATAACTTATACGAAAATAAAATATATTTTTGATTCTTATGTAATTAAGTAGATTATTTATAATTAAATGAGGTTTATGTGAATTTATGATAAAATTTAAATAAAAAATTTTATTTAACATATTTTTATTATTTGGAAGAAATGATAGCTTTAAAAATATCTATATTTTTCACTATTTAGTAAAAAATAAATATTTTCAGATAAATATAAAAAAATACCCTAATCTAATATTGATAGGGTAGATTAAAAAATTATATTAATATAATCATATAAAATTTATATGAATTGTATAAAGTTATTTAAATATCCTTTCATAAAATAGAATAAAATCATGTTTGAAGAAATCATATTTATGATGAATGGAATTTATTTTTTGAAAATTTATTACATATTTATTACAAATTAATAAATATATTGAAATTATTTAAAACCACTATAAATATGTTTCATTTAAAACCGAAATAATAATTTCTAGGTTATAAAAATCACACTTAAATATTATTTTTATAGAATATCACAACTCATTTAATGCTCCGTGTTGAATGTTAAGCAAGCTATCCAGCATAGTATTCATTAAACTAAATTTTATAGGTTTTATATTACCCCCCCCCCCCAAATAAATTTATTCCTTATAGTTTTTATATAGAGAATCGGTGGTTACATTTTTGAAAATTTATTTCTTTAAAACAGATATCGTACAAAGAGATAATATAACTTTGTTTGAAAACTGTAAGTGGGAAACATAATGATTTCAAAAAAAAACACATAATTAGGTTCCTAGACAAAGATAACATTATTATAAAGGAATCATATGGACATGGATGGAAAATATAATGTCTAAATAATAATATATAGTGATATACATGATTCTCAAGATATATTTAATGACTATGAAACCCGAAATCAATGAGTGGTGATAAGGAAATAAATTCATCTAAAATGATTATTAAAACAAACAAATTTTCGTTTTCAAGATCCTCTTTGTATGTTAAAGTAAATATTTTACCATTGAATATGTGAAAATGTACATTATTTTGTTACATCCCTAAATTAAATTTTATCATTTAGTTACATGACATAATTAGTTTCCACCTCTTTTAATCCCATTTTCCAACTTCGAATAAACAATAATAATTTTCATGCATGATGCACTAGAATCAACTTTTATTGGATTACATGTTCCATAAAAAATAGAAAGTTATTTCACCAGTCTAAAATATTATTACCTACATTTATGATTATACTCAATATGAATACACATTATTTTGAAAAATTGATACATTAATTCCTAAAAATGAAAAATAAAAACCATTTAAATGGTAAAATAAATTAACCCTTAACTTATAATACCTTTATTTTATCATTTACTATTTTATGTTTCATATATTAATTCTTAAATACTAAATACTAATTAATCCCTAAAACCCAAGATTATATAAAATCAAAACATAAGTATGGAAACCATGTTTGAAACTAGGGAATAATGGTTTATCTTAATAGAAATACTTGATATATTATAACAAGTTTCCCACTAGGATTCCTGATTGAAAATTATTTCATTATAGTGTTAAGGATAGATTCAATATACATGAAAAATATAAAATATTTTGTTGATTTTGAATCAAGTAAATAATAAGTTTATGATCAATGTACATGTTGTCATGACTTAATGTATTTCAAATTTAGTTGTAGTAATTATATAAACATTTACATTCTCCCTTTAACATTTCTGATGGAAATTCCATTGACACATTGTTAATTTGTTTTAATAGTTACCCATATACTTACATTTGAAGCACTGGAAATTGTAAGAATCTTTATTTCTCTTGTACATTGGTGAATGATGAACTTTATCTCTATAATTGTAGAAAAATATGTTTCCCTTCAGGAAAGTACCAGAGTGTTTCTTTATATTATTATTACATTTTGGATGTTCTACCAATCCCTTATTTTCATTGTCCTCATTCATTGTTTTCTTAGTGCTTAGTCAAAATCATCATCTATTGATTTCCTTTAAAAAAATTACTCTGAAAAATATTTCCCTACTCTGATTGAACTTCATACCATTTCATCATATAATGATAATTTTTGAGAAACTGGTTCACTTTAAAGGCTTCTATTAATATCATTATATAAAAGGTCATTCTTACTTTCAATATTATTAATGTGGTCTATAGTAATACTTTCTAATATTGTAAACTTTTCTTCATACTAATCAATACATTCCTCTTCTTTCTATCTTATATTGTGGTATTTAATTTCCATATTTGATCTTTCTTCATTAGAAAACTATTCTTTAAATAATATATAATAAAAATTATTCTATACCATTATCTTTTTTTTTCATCCTCATCCAATTGATTTTGAATCAATGATTTTCATTTATCAGAATTTTCTATTAAAAATGTCACTACCAAAATTCCCTTTTCCCATTCATTACATCCCAAATAAAAATATATATTTTCAAGGGACTTGATCCACTATTCAGTTAGTAATACATTTATTGTTACATTAAATGATGTAGGATTATATCACATGAGTCGATCTAAAATAAATGAATCACACTATGACGAAATAGATTTTTCCATATAAGCATGGTGATTGGTCATAACCTGAGTCAACCATCTCAATATATTCGTAATATTATTAGCTCTAGCACTAGACATGTTTACTTTCTTAATAGGTAAATACCAACATAGATTATGTGTGTTGACATGTTTTCCATTCCACTCATTGCAATCCATTTCTAAATAATGGTATATTCTATATTACCTCATAACATTTTTAATTTTAATTCTATGTCTTATGTAATAAAAAATGTAAATTGAATATTTATGCACAGTTAATCTCATAATAAAAAACATAGCTTCTTTGTGAATATCATAAAATAAAAAAAATATTATCAAATCATTCATAATGGATCATAAAGAGTTTTTAAAACAACCAAATAATATCCATTCAGAGTTTCAATCAATATGTATAGTCATAGTCCCACTCATCGTGCACTGGTGGAAATCATGTTAATACTTAATCTTCTCCTATAAGAGTTACAACTATTAGGTGAATCTATTTAACAACCAAATCCACTTTTGTGTATTTAAATGTGAATTTATTTGAAATGGAAACCACAGAATCATTTATTTTCCAAAATATTGTGATATTATCCTATACTTATGCTTACAATAATTGATTATCATAGGTTTTTGTTATAAAATTTTTGTTTCCCTAAATCTAGTTACCATTGTTTAATGTAAAATTTATTTGATAGAAAATCTAAAACCTTCAATCTAGTAACCTAGATCTGGTGGTTATTTTACAATATTTTAGCAAGTAACATCGGATCGGGTCCCAAAGTATTGAATACTTTAGTAGGCTTGGGATACTGTAAACATATATGGTTCTCAAATTACAATTGAAAACCTGAAATAAAATGTATATATTTTTTTGAAAACATTTTTATTACTTATTTTATATCCTAGAATTCACTCATATATCCCTTCTTAGAAAATTGTGGAAAAGAAAACATAATAAAATGTGGGATTTTTCTTTCATTAATGGAATTTTTGAAATGAACCATCAAAATCTATATGACCATTGAGAAGTGGTTGAATAATTTTTTTACCTTTTATGTTTTTTTATTAAAAATAACCTTCACCTTAGATAAGAGAGAATTGGATCTAATTAAAACAACACACAATTACACACAAACGATCATAATAATTTTATGGTTCACTACTCAATAAGATTGCCCAGTCCTTCGCATGGTTTGGAAATAAAAAATTACCACACATCCACATGAAAACTATTTGGGGATTACAAAAATAAAGGAAAATGCATCACTTTTATAGTAATATAGTCCATTGAAATTAAATGTGATTATTTCCTAGATAACATAATAAGTAATTTTTTGTAACAAAAAAAATGAATCTGCTCCAATAGGATTCAATATATTATCTCTATAGTTCTGGTTATTTCTTAACAAATTCCTTCATAAAATTTCTTCTTCATACTCTTAAATTTATTTTAAGACAACATGAAAGAAAGTATTACAAGAATTTATTAATCATACATGTTCTTTTGATGACTTCTCTATATGATATCCTTTGTTTGGTACCTTCTACATAGTTATCTATTCATTTGATAACTTCTTCTTATAATAATACTAGGTATGATACCACTTCATTTAATTACTAGCTAGTATCACTCTGTCATACACCCTTGGTCAGTTTTCACTTCATCCAGTGCTTTCATAAAATATCACCCAAGATCCATAGGCAAAACATCACTTTTTCAACAACTCTCATGGTTCAACAAATCGATCACAAAACTCTTCTCACCTTTTTGTATGCATAGTTTATTTAAAATTCAAGGGAGTATCAGAAAGTTATACTAGAATTTTCTTATTTAGAATTTAAATTTTCTACTTGAGTCATTCTTTTGATGACAACCTCTAAACATCCAATAAAATTAGAGTTGAAAACAATAATTTGAACTTCCAAAGATATGAGTGTACATGTTCATTATATCATCCTCAAAATACATCAAAAATATAATTCATTATTTCATGGTAATTTTAGTATTGAAAATCCATATTAGAATCATCAAAATTGTATGAATTTAATAAAATTAAAAGGATCAAAAAAAATTACATGTTGTACAACTTCGTAGGAACTTATCTATCTAGTAATCTTTCTATATCCTTTCTTTTAGGTAGGCATCATATATTTATATCTAGTACTTATTACGTGTTTCCACTATTCATAGATTTTTGTGTTACAATTTATTATAGAACTACCTAATGAATTATCCTGAAATATTTTTTCTGATAACATCACACTGAAACCTATGTATGATGACTCAGATTATAAAATATTGTCTAATAACTTCGATTGGAAACATTTTCATGATTCCTTTGATTAGAAACATATTTCTAAAATCTATTCAGACATCCTTTCATATGAATATTATATAATAATATCATTATCTTTTAATCAACACATATTCCCTCAAAGCCATGAATTCATTAGCAAACCTATGTAAGGAAATTCAGAAACCGCTACCTAATCACTCTAAAACAAATTCTTGATGATCCATTTAGTGTAATAAAAAAAATTATTTTCTTGATATATCTATTGAACTCTCTATGGACATTCAATTCTGAATTTTGAATTATAATATATAAAATCTTCAATACCATTGTTTAAACATCATATTTGGTACTTTAATTAATCAAAAATAATCTCTAGATTTAATATATTTTTTGAAAATATATATCTAATGGGAATATGAATAACTTTGAACAAAATATTTGATTTTATACTTCATCAGAAAACCTTTGTTTCATGGTAGTATCTAATTACTTTTGTTTGATGGACTCCATCTAATTACCCTGCATTTTGAAACATTAGTCCTCACTTATATTGGAATAACTTCATAAGAAAGGATCCATATTTTCATATTATATATATATATATATTAACAATAAAATAAAAAAAATTTATTCATCTTATCATCTAGCTTAATTCAGTAATATAAAAAAACTTATTCATAACAATATCCCCTCTTAATATTGTTTTCAACCATGGATCATATATAACTAAATTTATAAAACTAAGTAATTGATCATTGTCCAATAACTTTAGTTCTACAGGACTGAACTCACTACATAAAAAATAATAAATAATTGAACAAAACTACTATATCTTCTAAGAATTAGTGATTCAAAATTAGCCCAAACTTCTTCTATTCCGCTATATTTATAATAAAACTACATTCAAGAAATATAAAACAGTTCTTGAAACCATTTCAACAAACAGTTAGAATAGTTCAAATAGGATTACATCACAACTTACACTTTTTAAAAAACTCCCCTTAAATATATGTTTTCCCATGAAAGTATAACAATATATCAATAGATAATGTTATATTTCTCCCCCGTTGAAAACAATATCCAAAAATTAAATGAGTCATGGGCTAGAGAACAAGTACTTTATCCTTTAAGAGAGTAAGGTTGTATACTCATGATAAACCTTAGCTTCTGAAATGTTTCCTTTAGAAATGGATTACTAAATGTACTAGATACTTACTCCACATTGATTAAATATTAAAAATTTATTTCATTTCATTCCATATTCTCTTTGAAAAAGTGATATTTAATTTTCATGTTCTTATATCTGGAATGTTGTACCAGATTCACGGTGAGGATGATAACACTTTGATTTTAATAACCCAACAGAATTGTTATCTTCACATAAACTTACAAATATTATAAATATATCCTCATCCATATTAATTTGTTTTAGCTTTATTGGAATCTATATACTCATAATTTTTAGTGATGAGAGTCACTAAAATATTTTATTTATATGACATCTTACACATCTTTCTTATAAAAAGAATACTCCACAAGATGTGGATCTTTTATCATTAAACATCATTCCCAATATATATTTGTGAAAAAATTTGCAAAATCCTACCCTAAATCTAGCCTTAAATTTGTGAAATGTCGTTGGCTTCCAATAAAGCTAAAAAATTAATCAGAATCATCCTCATTTACATTCACATCTTTTGAAACATTTGTTCCAACTGATTGTAGAAGAAATTTTTTTAGTGTTTTATGTGATGTCTCTACAAGATATCCATTGTATACATAGCTTGATAAAGTAGAATGTAACTTTTACATTGAGTTATTTTTAGTCTAAGAAATTATTTCATTTCTCCTTGTATAGAAATCCCAAATAAATCCTTCATCTCTCTAGCAAACGTTTCCTGAATTTCTTCATCATTTCTCATGAATATATTATCATAAATATAAACCATCACAATGATAAAAAGCCTCTTTATTTTCTTTATATAGAGGTTATTCTAAACTCTTTATATCTAGGAATTTAACTTCATTAAGAAAGAATAGTCCTTAGAATACCAAACACTATGAGATTATTTTAACAAATACAAAGACCTAGAATATTGTAAACATCGTTTTCATCATGACCAATTATGAATCCACATGTTCACTCAATATAAAAAACATCATTGGACTCTCCATTATGAAAGGAAGACCTGAAATCCATATATAATATCCTATATCTATGTTGTTAATCAATAGAAAGAATGATTTTAATGGTTTCAAGTTTTACTACTAGGGAAATTTCCTCATCAAAATTAATTACTTCATCATGTGAGTATCCTTTATAAACTAGTATTTCATTATTCATTATCACTTCACATATCAACTTTTTTCTAAAAAAACCACTTTATTCCAACAAAAATTTATTCTTTTGTTTTGGTTAGAAGTTATAATGTATCATTTTTTACAATTTAATCTAATTATTTATTCATGAAATCAAGCCACACTTGATGATACAAATATTTTTCAACATCTATTGTCTCAACATGTGAAAAAAGTGGTATGTGAAACTTTATTCAATGTTATTTTGGTTTCAAATTTTTTTCCTAGAAGTCCAAAGATATTTTAAACCACCACTTTTTCCATGGTCTTGGATAAGATGAATATAACTGTTCCCTATCTTTAAAAATTGATGAATTTTTATAGTTACCATAAATTCATTATATATTATAATTTTTATCTTTTACAATCTTATTTAATAAAAAAATACATCTTCTCTTCCTCTTGTATTAACAGCTGAATTTGAAGCATTTTAATCTGAATGATCCATCACATTCACATTACCAATGTCAAAAATATTTCTAATTTCCAAGTTATAAAACATGTATCCTATATCAATATATTTATTTACAATAAAGATATATATTGAATTCCTCTTTGATCTACCTTCTAAAGACTATCACCTTTCATCTTGTAAGTGTAGGGACTTCCAAACACCATCAAATATTTAAAACATTAGTTCTATTTGTAACAAAAATTGTATGGATTAAATATGTGTTTGGGTGGTAGAAAAATTGATTCTAAATATGAATTGATTATTATATATCATTCACCCAAAATAAATAGAATTATTATGTTTATTTGATATTGTTCGTGAAAAATACACTAAAAATCTATTATTTTTTCAGAAATTGCATTATGTTGTGGTGTGAATGGTGCACTATGTTCAGGACCAATACCATGATTTTAAACATATTCTTTAAACATTCCATTAGTTTATTTAGATCCATTGTTTGTTTGAATATTATTCATGTAATATACCCAATCCTTTTAACATTTCTATTTAAAATCTTAAAAATTGTGAGGTCCTCTGATTTATGTTATCAAAACATAATACTTTAAATAAAATTCATATAATCAATACATAAAATAATTCATTTTTCTCCATTTTTCAATTTCATTATTATGTATAAGGTATAATGTATGAGTTGTATATATATTAGCCCTTTAATATACTATTTTAAAAATGTACCCTTTTGTTCTTTTGAAACCATACTAATATCATATTCTTATATTATTGGTAAAGTTATGAATGCATTATCTATTTTTTAACTTGTTCATATTTTCCTAGCACATATTTTCATGAAACTTATTCCATAACATATTTTCTTTCATCATGTTAGATAGCATGATACATTTTTTTTCAAAAATATGACACAAATTTCCCATAGTTTTCTTTTCTCATGATAAAAACTTCCTTTATTTACAATTTTTAACAAAAAAATCATATCATTTTAAAAAATATATTTTCTTTACCACATATCTATAAAACACTATGTAAGTTTTGTTTTAGTTCGTCTTCAAATTAAGAACTTCCAAATTTCAATTTTTAGTTTCTATAGATATTGCAACCAATTACTTTGATACTGACTGACTCATTATTTCCAAAAGTCAATATCCCTTTATTTTAATTTTACAAATTTTTTTAAAATGTAAAATATATGATCATATATAAAGAACACCCATTATCTAATATCCAAGGTCATTATCCTTTTATGTCCTTGATGGAATTTTCAAGCACTAAGGCCTTCTATTTTATTTTTTTATTCCTGAAAAATGGGATTTTGATATTTTTCATGTAGATATTATTGGGCTAAATCATTAAAAATCATCCTTTGGAATTATTTCTATATTGATCTCATCATTCAAGAATAGTTTTCCATGGTTGAAATATATTTTCAATTTTAAAATAATATTTTTAAGTTATTATTCTTTATGTGGATTAAATACCCATATAAATATTCCTTATTTAGATCTTGGATTAATTATGGTGTTAATTATTGAACGTGTACATTTTTTTATGCACAAGGCCAATACAATGCCTTTAATATCCATATAAAGCATATTTTCCTCTATAATTTACATGATATCCAAAACGGTGGATATATGTTCCACATTATTTATGACCATAATCATTGGCTCTTGGTTGTGAACCAAAATTTTGTCAGCCTTCAGAAATATTCTACTTCAACTTATATTATTCTCATATTTAAAATAGTTTCCAATTATAGTGTATTTTTCTTCGTACTTTTCTTCCTTAGAAATGTCAAAAAAAAATTAATTCACTTATTTTTGCTATATAAATGTCCCAATTTACTTCATTATACTTATGAAAATTTACAATATTATTGTTAACTTCTAAGGATGATATTTTTCTACCCTTGTATGGTTTAACATATTATAACTTTCACTTACTTTTGAAACAGAGTTTTGGAAGTTTTATATTCTTTTTTTTGCTTCATCAATCTTCGATTGTATATGGTCAAATTATTTATCCTTTGACTTTATAATTTATTCATGCTTTTTGTTGACGTTTTACTCTTTGTTGGGTAATTTCTTCATATCATCAATCTATTTTAGCAACCTGGAATTTCATCAAGAGATTATTCAGGGTTTATTACTAATAGGTCATATTTCATTAACATCTTACTATATTAATAATGATTAATAATATTTTAATATAATTATTTTATTTATATTTTAATCACAATATCCTTATGAGTTTCTTCTTGGTCTTATTTATATTTTCTCTTTATATCACCCATAAAATTCTTATCATTTAATTTTTATATAAGTAACATCTTCGCTCCATTATCACTATAATTTTCATATTTCACATCACAATCATAATTTTATCGGATATTGAAAAAAATTTATTTTTATATTTATATAAATTCTTATCATTTTTTAATATAATGTTGATTTATAGTTATTCTGCTTAAGGGATCTTATTGAATTTCAATCTTATTCATCACCATATTTATCTTTTCGTATCCTTGTATAGTTTGGTTGAAATGTTCAATAACACCATAATTGAAACACTTCAATGGTAATATTCCCTTAAAATTACATGTTCCTATTTTCACATTTTAAGAAAACAAAGATAAAAAATCATCAAATTTGTTTACTTACATCTTCTTCTATGTCATATTCATTGTATTATTTAATAGTAAAATTTTTAGACATTTTTTTCTTATGAGCTTTGAAATATATTTTCTGATCAAATGACACGTTATTCTCTTCTCATTTAATATTTAATGATAATACAATTTATATAATATATATAGAGAGTTTTAGGATATCTATATTATATGTATAATACCATATCATTAAATTAATTATAATAATGTCTTAGAATAATTTCAATCATAGTTTAGTATTAAAATTTAAAATGAAAAAAATCGTATGGTTCTTATGATATCATTGATCCTTGTCAAAAAAATCACAAATTGACTCATCATCCCCCATTTTGAGGTATTCATAATCCAATATCTATGTCTTAAAATTCGTTTTTTACCATTTTATTTCCTTATTATAAGTTTTTCAACTTTTTTCAAATAAAATTACATAGTCAAATTTCTTTTACCCATAGAAATTAACTTTTAGAGAAGAATAAAGAATATCATTTTTGACTCAACCATCATTATCTTAACTATTCTTATCACTAGCTGTTAAGGAAACAACCTCAGTATGAGGGGTAAACTCATATGTATAATCTTCAAGAACTTATTTGATAATGGATAAAAGGTATGGTAGAGTTGTACCCTTTGTTAGATAGTTGTTTTAATAATCACAAATCATGCCAATTTAAAAATCAAAATAATTCACAATTTATGTTTATGTAATGATAATCATATCAATGAATATTTATAAATGTTGGGAAAAAATACCTCAAGGAATCATTAAAGCATTTTGAGGTGATTGTGTTTGTTAAAAATGTGGGCCTCCATGTTGTGTTTGATGAAAAATTAGACCATGTTATATTAGTGTGTTGAAAAAGGTGGTTTACATGGTTATTTTCTTGTGTTCAAGGGATGGTTTCAACAATCCATGCTTCATTGAAGAACTAATACAAATGAATTGATGATCTCGTGGTGATACGAAAAAGAACAGATACATGGTGGCACTGTTTTCTAGTGTTTGTCATATATTTTGGCATGAAAATTTACTGTGGTGCAAAATATCAACAAGGTGCATGAAAAAGGAAAGAGGTGCGCAAGAAATTACCGAAGTGAGAAAAAAACATATAGTGGTGCGTGAAATATTAATGCGGTGCATGAAAAATAAATTGGTGTGTGAAATATCAGCCTGTTGCATGAAATATAGGATTGGTATTTTTCACGCAAGAGGTTTTTCGAGATCAGAAGCTCAAAAATTGTCAAAAACATGATGTGCACAAAAAATAGGAGCAGTGCGTGAAAAATGAAGTTTTACAGAAGTATTTTTCTCGCACTTGAAGAGAATTATGTGCTCAATGTTGTTTTTTCTCATGAGGTCCATTTTCCCTGTAAATATGAATTGACCTCCCTCTATTTGGCGTAGCTCAAGACAAAGAGAGTATTCGAGCTCTAGCATGCGATATTGGAGTGCACAAGAGAGTTTAGTGAAAACAACATGTTTGCGCGTAAAAGAACTATTAAATTCATAGCAGAGGTTGTGTAGAAAGAATACTTTTGTGAAAAAATCAGAGGCTTCGAGTAAAAGCAGGTTGTTGCGTGGAGAAGGAAGTGTTGTGTGAAAGGTTAATTTCACACAAGAATGGAAAATTACACACAAGTTAGTGTAAAGATTGCGTGTAAAATGCACATAAAATGATTTGTTGCATGTAAAAGGAGTGTTGCGCATAAAAGGGGTGTTGTGCGAATAGTGAATATTTTGCAAAGGTGGAGAATTACGTGGAATGTACAATAAAGGATGCATGTAAAAATTGCAGTTGCCTGGCACATCTGGTACAAAGTGAGATTCATCTACAAGTGAATGTTGGACATCAACTGAGCATCTAACAATAGTTAAGGATGCATATTTCATTTCAGATAATGAAGAGACCTACAGGTCTATAAACTGTGAGTGGATCTTTTTAAGAAGCAGTGACCACACATCAGTTGGGAGAGTATTGATCTTTTATATTGTGAGGGGTTGTAAATGAGGAGGGACATTGAGTCTGCTCTGAACTCGTAAATAGCAGTGTGCTTATAGTGAAATTGGTTCATCAGTATACTGCCGGTGAATGATCCTTGGATGTATCCTTGTGAGGGTGAACCAAGTAGAAAACATTGTTTCATGTTCATTGTTTAAATGTTATTCATACTCTACGTCAGTAAGGAGAGAGAAGAGGGTTTTTTCTAATTGAAAAACTATATCAAAAAGGGGATGTTGTTTTAATCTTTCATACCCTGATTCACCCCCCCGTCTAAGGGTATTTTTCCGAGTGGACCTAACAATTGATATCAAAGGGAAAGGTTGATATCAGTGTTTCTATCTTAGATGGAGGTCACTAATAATTAAGGGATTCTGATCATCGATGGGAACAATTTTCAGCTATGGATATATTAGATGCAACACTACCTCTTCTATTTGGGAATGAATGTGTTTACTAAAACAATGCATGGTATTGTGGCTGATATTTATATTGGTGCATTAACAGAAGCTGAGTGAATAAAATTGGATGCTGATGCAAATGGAATTAATTCTTTTTGAGGAGTCTTATCTAATGCTATATATACCAAGGTGATGTCATGAAAAACATCCAATGCTATGTCAGAAATGTTTCTAAACATATATGAAGAAGATATAGAGTTCAGAGAAGCAAAGATGCAAGTGTTATGGAACAAGTATGAAGAATTAAGAATGAACCCGAATGAGTCTGTTGATGGATTATTTGATAGGGTAAATGTTTTTCCAGAAGATATGTGGGGTCTGAGATAATTCATTGAAGACATAAATATCGTAAACCACATCTTGAGGAAACCTCCACCTCAGTTCAATACGAAGGTTTTAGTAATATAAGTCAAAGATCCAAAGATGCTAACACTGGAAAATTTTCATAGTACCTTGGTTGGATATGAAATGAAAAATGATGATAAAGAGACTGTGGAAAAGGCGAAAGCTAAAGAAGTAGAATTCAAGGCCACGAGGAAGCTCACCATTGAATATTATTAGGAAGAAGAAGAGACATACAAGGTAAGGTCATGCCTCTCTTGAAATCATCAAATAGGAAAAGGAAAGTCTAAAGGGAATCTTTTACTGGCCTATTTTCGAGGTGGAAAGGTCAGTCATCTTTTAGCAAGGTGTCCCAACATGTTCCATGAATAAGATGATGTTGATGACGTTGAAATTACCAAGATGAAGTCATCAGCCTATGGAAAAGGCAAGAAACAGTTCAAGGGAAATTCATTTAAGAAGAAAAATCTCTATTAAAAATATTGCAAAAGTTTGGATAAGTCTTAGGCTGAGGAGAATGAAGAGAAAAAGACCTGTATGGATTATGGATAAAATGCTATGGTGGCAGTTGTTGGTAGTTCTCAAGAGAAGTATGAAAATTATGGTGATGAAGAAGAAGAATAAGTTTAAGAAAGAATATATAGGAAATCTAAGTTATAGGATTCTCTTGGGGAGATAGATGTTTTGAGAGCCAAAAAAAAAAGAAAACTAACAAAGTTGTTCGTGACCAAAACTCTATATGCAACAGCAAAAAAAATATAAGTCTGAGATGATGGAATAAATTGAGAAACTCAAGACATCAACCCCTGAAAACTCAAAATTAGTTAGTGAGTATAAAATCAAGATTGAAGAATAGAACATGGATGATTTATGGCTTTAAAATCACCAGGAAAGATCATGTCAAGCATATCGAAGAGCATAAAGAGGTAGTTGTCGATATGTGGATAAAATTTAAAGACCATGAAAAATCATTGATTCCAAACCGGTTTTTGGGAAATCAGATCATTTCAAAGACTGAAAAGATGAAATAGGATCATAGTAGTTCAGTAGGAAAGAAGTAGTAATTGAGCTCAGATGTTAAAACTGATTCAGGGCTTGATTAAAAACAAAAATCTGTGAAAATTGAAGTTATACCACAAGCACCCATCCCGATATAGAAGGTTGACTTGGGAATAAAGTAGAATCATGATATTTAGAGATCCCAAGGGGAAACTCGAAGTGTAGAAATAACACAAAAGAATTCACCTTATATCAGATGTTATTGTTGTGGAAATATGGAACATTCACAATATGTGTGTTCCATAGCAAAGAGATATGGAAGGGCACATGAACAGAGGTGGCATCCAAACAGAGAACAGTTTTGCATAACATATTTCAAAGGACACTATTTTTGGTGCAGTGTATTTGGGCACATGTCCAAGAACTATACATTGACCATAATAAAAAATGTGCCAATGCAGAATGAAAATGTTCTCAAACAGTAGATCAATGAACCAACAGGCGAGTTGAAAATGAAAAATAGATTTGCAGCTTTGTAAGACGGAAATGGTTCATCATACTCTGATAAAGAATAGAAGTCTCAATCCATGCCGAGTGTCAAGGAAAAAATATGGACCAAGAAGAAAGAGGATGAGAAGGCAGTGGTGCTAGAAATTTCCCTTAAAGCATCAGATCACACTTGTGTGTGGATCATTGACTGTGGTTCCAAATCTCACATGACAGGTAATTGGGATCATGTTATAGGAAATAAATACGGAAAAAATGGAGTTGTCATGTTTGAAAATAATAAAGGCTTGAAGATTATTGGCTCATGAAAGGCCATGTTTGGTGGCAAAGAGATGAGACGTGTTGATGTCTCAATAGTAGAAGTCCTTAGTCAAAATTTTCTTAGTGTCGGTCAACTATGTGACTCAGGACATTCTATAAGGTTTACTAAGAAGATGTGTGTCCTAAAAGGAAGAGATGGGGTAGTGGTTGTACATGGATAAAGAACAATTGGAAATCTCTACCTGGTATGTGGAGAAGAAGATATGTGTTTTCTGTCTAGAGATAAAGAAAAAAAGTTGTGGCATAAACAACTTGGTCATATATGCAAACCATCCCTTGAAGAAATGGTAAAGTTTGATGTAGCAAGAGACCTCCCTAATCTATCACATTATCATACTCACATGTGCGATGCATGCCAAAAAAGGAAGCTCATCATAATGATGTATAAGGAAAATGAAGAGAAGTGAGCAAGAGTTCTTGAATTGGTGCATGCTGATTTTTTGGTCCTATCACACCAAGAGAAATTGACAGGAAGAGGTAGTATGTTCTTTTAATTGATGACTATAGCAGAATGGAATGGGTATTTTTTATTACCCATAAGTTGGATGTGTTCAGCATCATAAAACAGTACCGTAGGGATTGCAAAAGGATGCTTGGACAGAAAATTATGATGTTTTGTACTGATAATGGTACAAAATTCACAAACAGTCAGGTGGAATACTATCTCGAGAAACACAGGATAAGGCATAATGTTTCTTCAGTGAGAAATCCACAATAGAATGGAGAGGTTGAGTGGAGAAATAAAATCATCAACAACATGTCCATAATGATTCTCATAGAAAAAATATCTACCAGAGAAATTTTGGACGGATTCAGTTTTGACTTCAGTCTACATTTCTAACAGAGCTCTATTGTGCCCGAAGGAAGGAAAGACTCCATACGAGATGTTGTATGGAAATAATAAAACATTAAAATAATTTTGAATTTTCGGAAGTAAGTTATTTTTCCTCAACAATGAAAATGTAGGAAATATGAGTCATGAGGAGATGAAGGGATATTTCATGGCTACTCAGGAATAAGTAAGGCATATAAATGCTTTAACAAAAGGCTAGAAAAAGTAGTTGGGAGCAATGATGTCACTATAGTGGAGAATGATGAGATCATTCAACAATGTAGTGAACAATTTCTTAATGAGAGTGATGAGGAAGAAAGAAACATAGGCGGGGAAGAAGTAGATGATGCTGATTTAGAAGAAGATACTGACAATGAGCATAAATATGTAAAATCCATATCTACACAAAAGCCATAGAGTCTAGCTGAAATTTATAGGCAGAATATCATAGGTGATCAGTCATATCCAGTTCAGAAAACAAGAATGATTTCTCTACAACAGATATCTTTCTTATCTCGAGTTGAGTTGAAGTGATCCACTGATGCAACTGAAGAGGAAAACTGGCCGCAATCCATAAATGAAGAGCTTGATCCGATTTAGAAAAATTAGATGTGGAAGATTGTTTCAAGGCCATCTGATAAAAATGTCAACAGGACTAAATCGGTCTTTCAAAACATGTTGAATGAATATGGAATAGTGATTCGGAAAAAATCACGATTAGTGTGCAAGGGATACTCCTAGATAGAGAGAATAGATATTGATGAGACATTTGAACAGGTTGAGAGTCTATAGACAATAAGATTATTTTTAGACATTATAGTGCAACGAAAGTTCAAAGGTTTCTTGATAGAAATCAAATCCACATTTTTGAATGGGTTTCTAGAGGAAGAGGTGTATATAAAATAGCCAGATGGTTTTCTAACTCATAAGGATGAGAACAATGTTTGCAAAGTGAAGAAGGAATTGTATGAGAGGAAACAAGCACTAAGAGAATGGTACTCAAGGCCCAATCAGTACATGAAAAAGCATAGTATCCAGTATGGGGGAGTTTATTACAATCTCTATATCAACAAAAAAAGTAATCAAATTATGATGGTACTGGTTTATGTCGAGGAAATAATATTTGACAGATCAGATAAAGATCATTGGAGATAGTTCTCCGAATTCAGGAAAACTGAGTTTGAAATGTCAATGATTGGAGAGCTAACATTTTCCATGGTCTAGAGGTGACATAAGGAAGGAATGGAACATTCATTTCTCAATAAAAATATGCAAAAGAGGTTCTGAAAATATTTGGAATGGAAAATTACAAGGTGATGAAGACTCTGGTTGCAACCCGGATGAAACTATCTATAGATGTGGACGACAAGGCAATTAATATCATAGAATACAAGAAAATCATTAGTAGTTTGTATTACTGGACTACTAAAAGTTTTGACATTGTATTCGCCACATGACAAGCAGTGAGATATCAGATTTTACCTATAGAAAGCCACATGCTTTCAGTGAAAATAATACTTTAGTATATCTAGGGTACGGTGGATTTCATCTTGATATATAGCGACAAATCTCAGTTAGAATTACATGGATATACTGATTCAGATTTGGGTTGGTTCAATGGATGATAGGAAATCAACATCAGGAGGTTCTTTCTATCTTGGTGGTTAGTGTATTTCTTGGATAATCAAGAACCAAGATTGCATTCATTGAGCACCATATAAAGAAATGTATATTTCCACCACTCAAGCTTGCACACAGTTATTGTGGATGAAGCAACAACTTTACGATATGGGGGTTGAATTGATATCTATGATCATAATCCAATGCAACAACTCAAATGCTATAAATCTCAACAAAAATATAATCCATCACTCCAGGACAAAGAAAATTGAGATAAAATATCATTTTGTAAAGGATAAGGTTGACAAAGGAATCGTAAAGCTAGAGTATGTTCCAATAGAACTACAAGTTGCAGACATTATGATAAAGGCGTTACCCAAAGAATATTTTGAGAGACATTAGCTGGCTCTAAGAGTTTAGTCGACTCCCCAGACTTGAAAAAGTGTTGATGTGGGACCCCCTCTCCCCGAGGTATTATGTGTTTTTCCCCAATGCACTATTCTGTGTTCTTTCCAATGTTATAGGACACAAAGGTGTGACCTTTGGATTTGTTGAGAAATGGGGATAAATAGTGACTCCTCAAGTGAGATAAACTGTGGCTAATGAAGGGATAAAATGTTTTAGTCAAAGACATGGGGAGAAGCTAACAGGTGGAGCAACGAGATAGGGGGAGAGAAATGAGATGGAGGGATTTGAATGAAAAAGTGGAGTTTAAGAAATTAGAAGATTGTGAGAGTTATAAATCTGATGATGCTTTAAGTGTCTAATCAATGAATTGATATCACGATAGCTGAGGATCGTGATAAAAGAAGATGAGTGATAATGAGAGAAAGTTTCCAACAATCAAAAATTGGTACAGTTTTGTAATTGGTATCCATTTCTTATCAATAGTCGGTGTCATAAATAAAGTGTTTCATTGATGAAATTATCATTTACTCGTGTTTCTCACACTGAAAATTGCTCATGTGGGCTTAGAGTATTTATTAAATGAATCCTTGAATGCTATCATAATTGCAAGAGGCAAAGGGTTGTAGCGGCTGGAAAAATCTCTAATGAATTATCAAAGTGCATAGAATTTTTATGAGAAGAGTTTTCAATAAACCCAAAGGGGGAGATTTTGGGAAAAAAATTCCTCAAGGCATCATTGAAGCATTTTTTAGGTGATTGTGTTTATTGAAAAAGTGGTCCTCCATGTTGTGTTTGTTGACAAAGCAGACCATGGTGTATGAGTGTGTTGAAAAACGAGGTTTACATGGTGATTTTTTGGGTTCAAGGGATGCTTTCAGCAATCCATGATTGATTTAAGAACCTCGACATATGAATTGATGATCTGGTGGTGGTACGAAAAAGAACAAATACAAGGGGGCACTGTGTTATGGTGATTGCCAAATTTTTGGTCCTGAAAATTTAGAATGGTGTGAAATATCAACATGGTGTGCCAATAAAGGAAAGAGGTGGCCTAAAAATTAGCATCATGCATGAAAATGTTATAGTGGTGTGCCAAATATTAGCGCAGTGTTGAAAAAAGAAATTGGTGCATTAAATATTAGTGTGTTGCGCGAAATAGAGGATTCATATTTTTTCATGAAAGTGGTGTTTCGAGATGAGAAGCTCGAAAATTGGAAAAGGCATGAGGTGAGTAAAAATATTTGAGTAGTGCGCGAAAAACGATGTTGCGCAGAAGACGTGTTTTTTGAGCTCGAAGACTATTACGTGCTCAAAGAGGGTTTTTCGGGCGGGGTCAATTTTGCCTATAAATATGAAGTGACCCACCACCATTCGGTGTAGCTCAAGATGAAGAGAGTATCCGAGCTCTAGTTCATGAAATTAGAGCACACAAGAGAGTTGTGCGAAAGCAACAAGTTTGTGCGTAAATGGACTATTTGATCACAAATCAGAGGTTGCACAGAAAGAAGAATTTTGTGCAAAAATCAGAGGCTGTGCGTAAAAGAAGATTGTTGTACGAAAAAAGGAACTATTGCATGAAAATTGAATTTCGATCAAGAATTGAAAATTACATGAAAGGTAGTGCTGAGATTGCACGTAGAATCGGTTGCACGTAAAATGATTTTTTGCACGTAAAAGGAGTGTTTCACATAAAAGGGGTGTTGTGAGAAAATTGAATTTTACACAAAGGTAGAGAATTATGGGAAAGGTACAATAAGGGATACATGTAAAAATTTCAGTTTCCTGTTACATCTGGTGCAATGTGAGATTCATCTGCGGATGAAAGATGGGAATCAACAGAGAATCTATCAATAGTTAAGGATGCAAATTTCATTAGAGATAATGAAAAGAACTACAATTCTTTAAACTGTGAGTGGATATTCTGAAGAATCAGTGAAAACACATCAGTTATAAGAGCAATGAGCTTTCATATTGTAAGTTCTTTTAAACCAAGTGGGACAGTGAGTCTGCTCTGAACTTGTAAACAACATTGCGCTTATAGTGAAATTGGTACATCAGCATTCTGCTAGTGTATGCTCCTTGGATGTAGCCTAGTGAGGGTGAACCAAGTAAAACTTTTTGTGTCCTGTTCATTCATTAAGGTTTATTCATAATCTGATTTGTGAAGGAGAGAGAAGATGGTTTTGTCTAATAGAAAAAAAATATCAAAAAGGGGAAATTGATTTAATCTGTCATTCCCAGATTCACCCCTCCCTCTCAGGGTATCTCTCCTAGTGGACCTAAAATAAATGAATAAATTATGTCACATTGTATAATATATTTCAATAAGTCAATAAATTAAGGAAGTTTATGTTTCAATATATTTACAAGTGTATATATACAAACAATTAAGAATATCACTTAATATGGTATTATTCTCAATAAGAAAAATACATTTAATGTTTTTCAAAGTATATGAAACCAAGAGGTTTGAAAGAGTCATTGATAGCTGACTCACTGACGAGGAAACACCAATCAAAGAATTCACTAATAGAAGACTCACCAATGAGGACTCATCAATCCATGAATACATCGATGGAGGTCTCGCTGATTGAATAAATGACACACCGATGGAAAAGTCCCTGATGATCAGTCACACAAATAGTTCAAGTGACTCACTGATGGGTGATGAACTAATAGTTCAAATGAAATACCGATGGATGAGTCACCGATGGGAGAAACACTAATATTTAAAAATGAGTCACTGATGAAGAGTCACTGAATCTCGGACAGATCAACAGTACAAATTACTCACTGATACCTAGAGTCATAAATACCAAGGGAAAATACTCACTACTACAGAGAGTCAGCGATGCAGATTGACTGATGCTATTGACTTACTGATACTTATGACTCACTAATATTCATTAAATGCAATGTTTATTTTATTAATTAAAAATTATATCTAACAGTTATATTTAAAAAAATTAACGTTTCTAACATTATTTATTATTTTTTGTAGGATATTCATTGGACAATAAGTGTTACATTCATGTGGGGATATCATGGTGTCTATTGTACCAAAATGTATAAGAAGAATAGAAAGAAAGATCACTAGAAGAAAAAAAATATCACCAAGAATAGAATAACAAATATCTCCTACAACTATTGATAATTATTTAAAAACCAAAGAACTCAAAAATAAGAACATACAGGGAGAACAAAAAATAGATCTAAACCTGCTAAGTTGTTTCAAAAATTATTCAAACAAGAAGCTGAACATATTATACTCCTGGAAGCCAAAACACAGAAGCTATGACACATTGTTTTGGAGTCACTATATAGAATAGAACTCTAACTTAAATTCCATTACATCAAACGAGGTCATAGCTGCACCGCATGACACACAGAGTCTTCTAAACCTAAATATACATCATTATCTCTACTATGTTCATTTATTAACATTTTTGGTAAGTGTTTGTATCTAACTCTTACATGCATAATTACTCTTTTTAAAAAATTAGAGGATAATTGTTATCCTCAATCTCAACTCTATTTATCATTTAGTATCCCATGTAAAATTTTTGAAGTGGTATTGTGTGACCTGTTTGTTGTTTTTCCCATGAAGAATTGTGGTAGAGTTCAAGTGTGACCTGGACTGCCTTCTATGCTATTGTGAACCCTGATACAGGCTGGGGATCAATTTTTTTATTAATTTATACTACTTAGAGGAAAGCGGTCACAATGTGGGGAGGACTAAGTATCAACTTAAGACTAAACCTATTATTTTAAATTCCATTATCAGTATTGTTATTTTCTTTTATTATGTTTTATGTAAAACATCATTCAACAAAAGGAATACTATGATAGTTAGTTTATCATGTTTTATAACAGCTTTGAACCAGTAGGTTTGTTTCAAAAGTTATGTTAATATTTAGTTCAGTATAGCTGAGAACTAATCAATATCTTGAGAAATTTATAAATCATTCAGAACTCTTATAAATAAAATAAAAACTAACTTGGATAATTTTTTTAAATGGGGGAAATTTTTTAAGAACCTATTTTTGACAAAATTTTTTATAGGGACTCAAATCACCACCTCTTGATCACTCTACTCTGACCAATATTCGGTGTCAGAGGATTCAGAATTTTTCATTCATAAAATAATTTTCAAAAAATTTCAACTTTGATTGTAGTTGTATTTCAAATATATTAAAACTTATGTTAATAATAAATTTTTATCTCTTCTAAATACTTTCAAAATATATATTATGGAAAATATATTAGAAGGAGCTTCTACAAATAGACAGCTTCTTTTAATGGAACATATTATGATCAGTTGAATAATACAATGAAAATACATTTATAAAGCTTGGGATTAGAAATTTGGAATGCTATTAAAAGTAATTATACTCCCTAATGATACTATAAATGCTTTGGATGAAGGTACCAAGACTGTCTATAAAAATAACTATAAATATATGAATGTACTATACTGTGCACTAGGAAATGAAGAATTTAATCACATTTTGTTTTGTGAAACTTGTCATGTGATTTGGGACACTTTTTCTATTTCCCATGAGGGAACAACTAATGTAATAGAGAAGAGATTAAATACTTATACTATTAAATATGACAATTTTATAATGAATTAATATGTATCAATTTATGAAATGTATCTCTGGTTCAATAAAATTGTGAATACCGTGATTTATTTAAGAAGAGTTGTCACAACGAAGGATCAGATCATAAGGATTATACGATGCTTACTAGAGAGATGGTGAGGGACATCAGTATCCATAAGAGAATCATGTGACATTGATAAACTTCTAGTGATGGAACTAATTCAAAAATTAATGACGTATAAAGAGGAAATAAAGGTGAATCAAGAGAAGGAAGATAAAAAGATAAATTTTTTAGCCATCAAGACTGCCATTTCCAAGAGAAAAGATAAATAGAAATTTCAAGTAGTTGTTGAGATCAGAAGTAGTAATGATCCATATTCAGGTAGTGATGGGGAAATGGCCCACCTAGCCAAGAGATTCAGAAAATTTTATAAAAAGAAAATGTTCTTAATGAAACCAAACTTTAATGGAATATAAAAAAACAAAGGAAATTGGAAAAAAGGATTGGAATATGCTTAACAAATCAGAATAAATAGTTTTCTATGAATTAAAAAGGAGGGTGAATGTCAAATCATATTGTATTAAATTAAAGTATAAAACGATGTATGAGAATAAATATAGGAAATATAAGAATGTAATGAAGGCCATCAGGAGTGCATCCAAGGATAGGTCCAGTGAATTTGCTTTTTCTCAGAATGAGAAATAAGATATGGAAAACATGTTCATTATGAAAATTAAGTCAGAGGTACTCTTAAACTATCCTATACCTATTGACTATTAATCTAGATAATAATCTCAATATAAAAATATGACAAACGATGAAATATATGAATATTCTAATAAATTAGTATAAAATTTTAATTAACTAAACTATAAGTATAAATCATTAAAGAAATATCATGCACTCTGTGAAAATATCAAATCTGAACTTGCTATTCATAAAGAGAAAAATTTACAACTACTAAAGGAAAATATTGACTAAAAGTTATCAAATAATCAATTAAATAAGGATCTATAAAATTTTACCAATGGGAAAAATACACATACTCAATTACATGGTAAAAAATAGCTCCTATGAAATCAACTAGAATGGGATATCATACAAGATAGATAAGTTTATCTAAAAAAATTTTATATTTAAAACTTGAAAATCTTCTTCCTTGTTAAACAATTAAGATTTTACTAAAAGTTCCAAATTTAAAGAAATGTTTTACTCTTCTTGTTTTTCTAGACCAAATAATGATTATTTATCAAATACCTCACAATATACATATATGAAAACTATAAGAATGTTGTGGGTTCATAATGATTTTATTACTAATGTTTTTGGACCCAGAAAAATATGGGTAGCAAAACATTTTCTTCGATTAATTTTTTTGTAGGTAAATTTCCTAAAGTGATCCTATAAAAATAATTGGTACTAGTATAGTGGCTATTAAAGACACATTAGAAGATATTATCTAAAATTAAAAAATCTCATCAAGATTGATAGAGGACATGTCACATTTGGTGACAATGGTAATGGAAAAATCAAAGGCTTAGGCCATATTGGTAACCCTAACTCCATTTCAATTTCCAAGGTACATTATTATTATCGATTAAAATATAACTTTATTAGAATATCTCAAATGTGTGATGATGGATTAAATGTAAAATTTAAAAATGAATCATGGCATGTTTTTTAAGCCAAATATAACTTAGTATTTACTAATCTTAGAAATTATATTGCATATGCTGTAAATATTGACACATTATAATCATCAAATGTTTCCTCTCTAAGTGATTTTCACAAAGATTCTTGGCTTTGGAATAGAATACTAGGACATTGTAATGTATAATCACTTAAGAAATTAACACGAAAAGGTTTTTTTAAAGACCTAACCAAACTAGAGTTTCTAGACAATAAAGTGTTCAATCCTTGTCAGAAGGGAAAGAAACATAAAATATTATTCAAACCAAAGAAATAAGATAAAACTTCTAAACCTCTTGAGTTTGTTCACATAAATTTTTTGGACCATATAGTGTTTCATGTCTCAATGAGAATCACTATGTTTACGTTCTTATATATGAAATCTCTAGGTATACTTGGACCTTTTTATTATCCCACAAAAGAACAACCTTATATCATTTTACCAAGTATGTAAGGACTGCAGAAACTCTTAGTGCAACAAAAATTAATTCCTTAAGATGTGACCATGGATGTGTGTTTGAAAATCAAGACTTTTGAATATTTTTACTCAGAAAATGTCTATAGGAATAACTTAACTACCCCTAGGACACCTCAACACAATTGTGTAGTAGAAAGATAAAATAGTACCCTACAGAAAATTTCCCGAATTATAGACAATGAATATGACCTACCTATTTATTTTTTAGCTGAAGATGTTAATAAAGCTTATTATATAATAAATAGAGTCTTAAACAGACACATCCTAATGAAAACTCATTATGAGTTGTGGAATAATAGGAAATCCATGGTAAAATATTTTAAAGTATTTCGATGTAAAGTTTATATTCTTAACACGAAATTTAACATAGATAAATTTGACTCCAAAAGCTATAAAGAAATATACCATGGATATTAAACATTAAGATAAGCATATAGAGTCTTTGATATGAGAACCAAATTTGTGGAAGAATATGTACATGTCAGGTTGGATGAAAAGAAACCACATAAACCTATGGATTTTCTAAAAATTCTTGAATAAGATATGTCAAATTGGGACATTAATTCTAACCATCCAATAAAGGAATCTGTAAAAAAATTTAATTCTTGAAATTCCCCAGATTCTAGTCATAGTGAATCATAACCAAGTGATGAACATGAAATAACTGGACCTATATTTACTAGAACAACTAGTACCCATAAAAACCATCTCTTAGATGTTTTAGCTGGATATTTAGATAGAGGGACTCAAACTAGAGCATCCATGAGAAATCAGGTTGAACATCAGCCATTCTTGTAACAGCTTGAACCTAAAAATATCAATGATTAAAACAATGATGAATTTTAGGTGATGTCTATGTGAGAAGACATTAATAATTTTGAGTGAAATAATGTTTGGAAGCTTATTGATATAACAAAAGATAAAATGACCATAGGAACTAAATGGGTGTTTAGAAATAAAGTAAATGAAGTTGGAAATATAGGTAGAAACAAAGCTTGATTGGTTGCACAATGTTATAATTAAGAACATGGAATTGATTATGAGGAGACCGTTTCACAAGTATCTAGGATTGAAGACATTGGAATCTTACATTCCTATGCATCACTCTTGGATATTGAAATTTATCATATGGATGTAAAATGTTCATTTTTAATGGTTACATATTTGATGATGTTTTTTTGGAACAACCCCTAGGATTAACAAATCCACATTTTTTAAATCAGGTTTTCAAATTATCTAATGATTTATATGGTTTGGAATAAGATCCAAGATCTTGGTATGATAGGTTAAGTAACATTCTTATTTATAAAGGTTTTTCAAATGGAGTTGCAGATCCTAAATCATTAATAAAAAAATTCTAATGATGTTTTAATAGATAAAATTTTTGTAGATGATATTATTTTTTTATTTTGTAAAAAATATTTATGTAATGTTCTTTCAAAAATTATGCAAAGTGATTTTGAAATGAGTTTGATGGGTAAACATGAATATTTTCTTATATTCCAAATATTTAAATACAAATAAGGTATTATTATAAATCAAAGTAAATATACTAAATATATTTTTAGAAGATTTTAATTTGATGGAATTAAGAGTAGTGAAACACCAAAGAGTTTTTCCTATAAGTTAGATCTTGATGAAAATGGGAAATCTATTGATCAAACTACCTACAGAGGAATGATTGGGAGTTTTCTTTATATAACAACTAGTAGGCCAGACACCATGTTTAGTGTGTGTATGTTTTCTAGATTTCAAGAAAACCCAAAATAGTCACATTTAAATGATATTAAAAGAGTTTTAATATACATCAAATATACAACTAATTTAGCACTATTCAACCATAGAGGACAACCTTTTGATATGGTTAGTTATCGTTATGATGAATTTGGTGGGTGTAAATTCAATATAAAGTGTACCTCTATGACATGTCACTTTTTTGTAAAGTCTCTAATTTCATGGTGTAGTAAAAAAGAAAAATTCTTTTGAATTATCATCTGATAACGTAGTGTGAATTGTTATTGGTAGTTGTAGTGCAGCAATTTTGTGTATGAAACACACTTTATTAGAATATTGATTTCAATTCAGAAATATCCCCATTAATTGTGACAATACAAGTGATATTAAAATTTATAAAACCCAGTTTCTCAATCTAGAACAAAAAATATTTATGTACCACATTAATTTTTGAGAGACCATTATAAAAAATGTGACATAACTCTGGATTATATTAGGACTGAAAATTAACTTACTAACATTTTTACTGAAGCCTCAAACTCTGAGATAATGAGATACATCATACATGAGCTATTAATGATAATTTTATAATGAATATCCAAACATATCCCCTTAGAAGGATCTATTTGTTAATGACACTAATCAGGAGAAACTAATCAGGTGAAATAATCTGGTGAAATTGATCAGGTGAAATCGATTAGGTGAAACTGATCAGGTGAAACTGATTGTGTGAAACTGTTTAGGTGAAAATGATTAGGTGAAACCAATTTTGTGAAACCAATTAGGTGAAACCGATTGTGTGAATATAATATGGTGATACATATTAGTTGAATCCGTTTTTTCTAAAACGATAAAGTAAAACAGATTTTCTAAAATAGATTCTATAAAACCGATTAGACGAAACTAATCTAGTGAGATTGATATCGTTAGACTAAATCCAATACCGATAGGGACATTTTAGTAAAACTATTTTTCTAAATATTTTCTGTAAAATGACAGGGTTTCATTCATTTATTTTACTGTTATTATATTTTATGTTTTTACAGAGTATAACCCCTAGATGATAATTTAAATCGTTCCACGACCCTTCACTACCCACTCTACCTTTGACATTTCGAATCCCTTATTCAAACCTAAACCTTCATAATGGAAAGGCCAAATCACACAATAGAATGACCAAGTGAATCGTCATCGACCAAGATTCAAAAAGGAGAATCAAGCTATGAGGCATGTTATATGAATCTGTAGTTCAGAATATGTGTAGTAACACTTGAGAAATAATTTTCAGTCATATAGTTATTGTCGAGAATTTATCTCTTGTAGAAATTTCTAGAATCACAAGGGTGGATTTTATAGTCTGCAGACAACGAGGGATGATTCAATCCCAAACTTGCACACCAATTTTATCTTTATTTGGAATTTTTTTGAATGAGACAAGGATGCTTACATGAAATAAATGGTAAATGGAATGTAAATCTATTTTTCTTCAAGATAAGGGGACAAATGATTGAGGATGATGTATGAGGGCATATTATTTGTCAACCTGGGTAACATTCCACAAATTATAGATTTGTTTTTCAATGAAAATGCATTGAATGAGTAAAATAGAAATGATAAATAAAGGAGAGAAACAACATCAGAATTAGATGGAGATGTCAGAATGTTATTCAAATTTATACAACATAATTTCTTCCCAGGGAAATAACATTTTTCTTCCTTGAAGTAACATGATGTATTCCTAATTTATTTTTTCAAGAATTAGGTGAATGTAAACTTGTGTGGGTACCTTATGGTACACATTTTGATATTATCAAACCTTCCAAGAATGAAACATGTTTATATTATCCAAGGATGATCTATGAAATGATAAATAAGGTAGGATGTACGGTGGGTGGATATGAGGTAATTAATGCTTGTAGTGGTTTCTGCACGCACAAATACATTTGTAAATATTTGAAAATATTTCGGAACCCAAGGAAGAGATGTTGGGTAGAAGATGAGGAGATTTTATATGAGTATTATAATCCTAATTATCATCCTACTATATTAAGGGATCAATCTAATCTAGTTCTTAAAACTAGTGGGGATATTTTTTATTCAGATGAAGGACAAGCTGATCCTGAGCATATAACAGATAAGGGGTCACTTATAGATTATAGGAGTGACCTAGATATTTCTGATATCCCTAAATAAATGACATATGGACCTACAAGTCCACCATTAAAATTACCAGCTACTGATCATTTATTATATGATTATGAGGAGGAAGAGGTTGAATTATCTATAGTTGAGGGTTCGGTAAGCAAGAATGATGACAACGATGACGATGATGATGATGATGATGATGGGGAGAATGTGAGTGACTCACTGAAAGTAAGAAAATAATTTTTTAGTGCAGTTGATGAGTCTGTTCATAGAGATGATGATGAGGTTGGTATATAGGATGATGTTCATCTTGATGGTGTTGATCCTTATGGTGTCGATCATGAAGATGTTGATGGACATGACCACTCTATTTATTCTCAAGGCATCATGAATGATCTTGATGGTATTATGGATGGAGGTCAAGAGGAATAAGTTGATGATCAGAATGCCTGTGTGCATCAAAATAAGGGAGAGCCTCTTGTGGGTGGAGTTCGAGAGGAAGATTCTCATGTCCAAAATGCACACGTTCCTTAGAATGATTTTTTGGATAGAGGTCAAGAAGAATAATATGAATCTTAGATTATACATGTTTCTCAAGGTAGAATATTAAAAATTGATATTGTGGTTCATAGAGATTAGATATGTTCTGGTGAGTGGAATAAAAATCCAATTGTAATCCTGTATGGGAAGAATTATGATTCAATTGAGGTGATGGTTTCTCCTCCTTCTCTACAGGTTGGGTGGAATTGTCTACTCCAAATTAATCTACTTTTTTAACAATTGATGACCCTATTGTGACTATAGTTCTTAGTGACTATCTAACTAAGGATGATATCAAAAAGTTAATGGTTGATGTGTGGGAATCATTGAGACCCTTTATTGTAGTCAAAAATGAAGCTTCTATATCTGGGAGTATTTCAGTTGTAGATTCCGCTATGATTTCTAGAATGGTAATTCAGGAGAGAGATCCAAATGTAATCACTATAGCTAAGACAAGTGTGAGAAATAATTCCATGTTGGGATAAGAAGTAAAGATAATGAATCATGAAATTGTATCATAGTTCAATGATTTTAGAACCATACTTGGGGGTGTTATGGATGTTCTTAGGAACCATTTTACACATCTACATATTGAAGATTTAAAAATGTTGAAGGAGGATCTTGGAAAGATTCTTCCCGATGCATCCAACTCTAGAGTTACCAGGAATGTTGTTGATATGTGTTCTTTTAGGACTATAATGATAGAAGAGATTATGTCCATTCAGAATGAATCTGATAAAGAGACCCTTTCAAAAGTTCATAGGTATAGGGAGCTTATATACGACATAGTGAGACAATGTAAAAATGAGGCATATGTTGCTCAAACAGAGATAAGAGAAAAAGATGAAAAATATTTCTAAAAAATATACCAAAATTATGAGATGAATGAAATCTTTAAATATTTTGTTGAGAACCTAAAGATACCACTAATGATTGAGGATTTCAAGAACCAGGTGAGCTAGTTTATAGAGATCACTCCCAAATTAGATAAGTTCGTGGAAAACGAGGATTTTGAAAATTCCATGAAACATCGGGGTGTAAACATAAATGATTTTAACAAAATTTTGAATCCCTACCTACATATATAGTCTGAGGCAATAGTGGTCCCTGTAGCTTATTCTATCGAACCTGGATCATAGCCTCTTATTCAGATGTCTGTGTCTCAAGCTTTCTCTCAGATCATGCCAGTGATCCAAGATCAGCCTCAAAGTCTTGTTCTCTTAAAGCAGAGACCAAGCCATACATCAATAGTTTATACATCCATTTATTTACAAGGTGTAATCATTCAATAATCCCTTCCTATATCCACAACACCACCTCTAGAACCCATTATTGACCCTTTTCGAAAAGGGAAATCTCCTCAAAATCCAAAGCCTTAGCTGTGGAACATTTTTTGATAGGGATATTTACTTTTCTTTTTTTATGAGTCTATTTTCATTTTTTTATCTTTTGTACATTCATGAATATATTTTTTCCTTCACTATGTCTCATGATTGATTTTTTTATTAGTCATAATCCTTTTTTTTGTTTCTTTTCACCTTTTTTCTAATCCCAAAAGTGGGAGAAATCTATGGATGGAATTAGCTATTAAACTAAGGGGGGGGGGGAATTATTATGTTATAGGAACGATGGCATGTAATCAAAAGAATATATATATATCCCACCTCTGATATAAATAACTAAGATTGATCTAATACATCTTATTGATAAGAAGATTAAAACGAAAGACAATAAAGTTATATTGAGAATTCACACTAACTAATTGGTATAATAAGATAAGGAATTCTTATTCCTTAACATCATGTATAACTCATTAATTCCATAATTTGTTATTATCAAAAAGGGGGAGATTTTTGGACACTTTATGAGATAGTTTTTTTAATAATCACAAATCATGCTAATTTATAAATCTTGGTAATTCACACATTATGGTTTAAGAAATATTAATCATGTCAATAAATATTTATAAACGGATAAATTATATCACATAGTATAATACATTCCAATAAGTAAATAAATTATGGACATTTATGTTTCAATATTTTTACAAGTGTATTTTTTCATGAAATTATGAAGTTTACTTAATCATGTATTGTTTTGTATAAGAATGACACTCTATACGTTTTTCAAAGCCTCTAACATCGAGTGGTTCAAAGGATTCATTGATAGCTAACTCACCAATGAGAACTCACCAATCAAAGAAGTCACTAATAGATGACTCACCAATGAGGACTCACTGATCGAAGAAGACACTGATGTAGGACTAACTGATAAAACAAATGACACACTGATAGACAAGTCACCGATGATCGGTCACACCGATAGTTCAAGAAACTCATCAATTGGTAACAAACTGATGGGTAATGAACTGGTAGTTCAAATGAATGACCAATTAATGTGTCATAGATGGGCGACACACTAATAGTTCAAAAAGATTCACCGATGATGACTCACCGATGCCCCGACATACCAATAGTACAAATGACTCACTAATGCTCAGATTCACTAATACCAAGGGAAAAGACTCATCGATATCGAGAGTCAACAATTCTGATAGCCTGATTCTATTGACTCACCGATACATATGAATTGTCAATAATTAAAACAAACTATGATTATTTTATTAATTAATTGTTATATCTAACAGTTTTATTTATACAAATTAATGTTTCTCACATTATTTAATGTTTTTTTCAGGATATTCATAATACTGTATGAGCTAAATGCATGTAGGGATATCATTAGGTCTGCTGGACCTCAAAATTATAAAAGGATAACAAGCCAGACCAGTGGAAGAAAAAGAATAGTAGCAAGAAAATAAAACTGAAGAACTCCTGTAACTCTTGAACATACATTCAAAACCCAAGAACACAAAAGGAATAACATATAGGGAGATCAAAAAATCGAGCTAAACCTACTAAGTTGATTTGAATATCATTGAAGAAATAAGATGAACATATCATACTCCTTGAATCTATAACGCAGAACCTACAACAATTTGTTTTGGATTTAACTTCCAGAAGAGGACTTGAACTTCAATTTCGATACATCAAATGAGTCCAGAGCAGTACTACAAAACACACAGAGACTTACAAACCTAAATATAAATCTTTATAACTTTTAGGTTCATTTATTTACCTTTTTGAGAAGTTTGTGTATCCGTCTCTTACACACACACTTACTCCTGTGAAAAAATAGAGGATAACTGTTATACTAAATGTCACAACCAATTTATCCTGTTTTATCCTATGTATAACTGTTTAAGAGGTCATGTGTGGCTTGTTTGTTGTTTTTTCCATGAATAACTTTGGTAGAGGTCACATGTTAACTAGAATTCCTTGTGTGCTACTGTGACTCCTAATCCATGGTGTGTATCAAAGTTGTCTATTAATTTAAACTACTTGGTTGTAGGTAATCACCTAGTGGAGAGGACTAACTCTCAGCTTGAGACTAAACCTCCTATTTTAATTTCCGTTGTACCTATTCTTATTTACATTTATTATGTTATATTGAAAATTTCATTCAAACAAAGTCAAACTTTTATAGTCAGTTTAGTAAGTTTTTATAATAGTTTTGAACCAGTATGTTAGTTTCAAATGTTATATTAATCATTATATTATTATACCTGAGAACTAATCAATATCTTGAGAGTATAATTGAACATTCATGAATCTTATAAATTCACTACAAACTCACTTGGATTATATTTTAAATTGTGGGAAATTTTCATGGAACTGATTTTTGACCGAAATTTTTATAGGGATTCATTTAACCTCCTTATTGAGTACTCAACTCTGACCAACAAGTAGATTTATATCCTTATGAATATGATTTTCCTCAAATAGAATATAAGAATAACCATTAAATAAAAAAATTTATTAACATACATAGAAAAATTCTCCTTAAAACGTTACCACCCTAGATTCTTTTCACAAAAACATTTTTCCTTGATAACAATTCAATGGAACCATTAGCAATTATATGCCCATAAAGAGGGGGTAAATTAGTGGTCAGCATTTTTATGTTTTTCATCTCTAAAAAAATATTTGCCTCTAGTTTCAGAAAATTGGCTCCACTAAAAACAACATAAAAACCCCAAAGTAATATAGAAATTCATAACATTCACTACATAATAATAGTATATAGTCATTAGAATGATTTAAAAATTATCCAGAGCCTTATATCCATTAGAAAAAAAATCTTTTTGGTTTGTAGTAAGAAAGAAATATCCATCACTTAAAAATCACTATAGTCCTTATATTTTAAATCTTCATCTTGCATAGATAATATGAAAAAAATAATAAAATAATAATACTTCACCAAAAAGATTCATTACAATGCATGTATATTGTTTTAAAATTCATTACACCTGCCTTTTTGTAGGTTTTTTTCGTCCAATTAAATTTAATATGCAGTAGAGATAAAGAACATCTAAATATATATCTTTAATAAGAATTGTTAATTTTATGTCTTCTCCAAATATAAAACTCAGTTTGGTACCCTTTGTTTAATACAGTGTTCATACGATTTCTTATTCATCTGATACCACTATTCTTGATATCACTTCATCTAATACCGTATTTGTATCACTCTATCTATTACCCTCTATCTAATTTATCTATATCTAATTCTTCTAAAATACATTTACCAAGCTCCATAGCCAACCCCATAAATCTTCAACAAGTCTCACTACCCTAAGAACTTGATCACAAAACTCTTCTCCACATTATATAAACATCATTTCACTAAAATTCAAGGTAGTATAATGAACTCAAACCCGAAATTATAGCTTATAAATTTGAATTTCCAACTCAAGTATTTTTTAGTCGAACGCCATAAAATAATTCATAAAATTGGAGTTTAAGAACTCTAATGTAACTTTTTCAAATATCAATTCCAAAATTCTTCAAATATTTCTAAAAATAGGGCTAAAATTATGATCTTTCCTTCATTATTACTAAATATTGGAATGTGCTACTTAGTACCATAAAAATTTAATGAAATTATAATACTTTTCAACTATACACAAAACATCATATTGTACATATTCATAGAAAATTATCCATTTATAAATATTTTTATATCTCTTATATCCAATGGAAATCATATTTTTATGTCAGGTTCTCTGTTTATGTTTTCTCAATTTAGAGCTCCTTGTCTTAATATGCCTGATGGATCTATCCAACTACTTCACTTAGAAACATATATCCATTGACATCACTTAGAATCCTTAGTCTGACCCCTCTAATAAAATACCTCTTACTGATAACTTTACTCAGAAACATCCATCTTATTCATCTGATTGAAAACCACTGTCTGAATCCTTTTTGAAATTCCTTTCATCCATATATTTTATAATCATTTATCTCTCTATTCAACTTCTAATGTTTCCTAGATTTTATGAACTCATTATAAAAACTTATTTTATTATTTAGAAACTACCATTTGATCATTAAGAAACCTATGTTTGATATATTTATTCAGTGGACTCAAAAAAATTTCTTTTTTGGTTCCATTCTATAAACTCTATCAGGAATCCCCAGATTCATTCAATTTGATACTATGAATAATATTATCCATAATCATGAACACCTTAGTATAGTCAAGATATTTGGTAGTTTAAAGAACAAAATATCAAACCCCTGTTTTACTTTTTTCTCCATTTCTATCCAAGGGATATATGAATACTATTGAAAACAATGTTCAATTCTATCCACTATATAATCACATTTTTCTAATTGAATCTCTATAATTAATCTATTTCGTTGGACTCCATATTAATACCTATCATTCAAATACTTTATACATCACTACATATAGTAAAACATTATAATAAAGGCTCAAAATTGACCTATGATTTATATATTGATAACAAAATACTACACAATGAAATATTTATTCTTATAAACTAGATTAATTCAACATTTCAACACTTCTTGGTCTCAATAAATAATAAAAAAACTATCATAGAATATAAAAAATGTGAATAACATAGAATAGATAAATAATAATAAAATATTACATAAAACTAATATCATTAAAATGGAACTAAATCCTTGGATGACATTAAAAAATAAATAATTACATAGATAAAAAAATATTTTTAGAAAGATAAAATGTATAATGTCAAACATCATAGTCTTACCATCAAGGCCTTGAGTAAAGACATCATACATAAATAGGTAAGGTGTGAAAAAACTAATAAAACTACATTGTCTGATGAGACCTACTAATATATCAAGGGGATATAACGAGCCATAATCATCATTTACTATGTCTATTTCATTCATCATATGAATGAAATAAATAATAGTTCAATAAAATATCAATATAAACATTTACATTGAAAAACTAGAATATGAAATGATAATATTTTATAGAGTTAATAAAGAGAACCACATAATCATAATTATAGTGTATTATAGTGTACATTATAATTAGAGTACATCCCTATTAATGTATTATATTAATCAAATAATGTGGATAGAGATAAAAAATAATTTTAAAGGATCACCAAAACATTTCTTGAGGAAATACCCTTTCAATTTTTAAATGAATTATTTAAAATAAAAAATCCTAATTTCAGGAAAAATATTATTTGAAATAAATTTCAGTAACATGTAAAGTAATATCAAGGACAAATAATAATCATAATATTGGTAAAATATATTTAGGTGGTTAGTATTTAAAAAATATTATATTGACCCCTTCAGTAAAAAGTATCATATTATTAAATTTACAAGAAGATTATTTTTAATAATTTTTTTTAATATTAAAACATGGTTAAAAATTACATTAATCAATAATTATATAATAGTAAAAAAATATTCAAATCATTCAATAGAAAATATAGACATGGAAGGAAAATATTACTGGTCGAAATGAAAAAATGATGTCAGTTTTCCTTAAAAATATTATTTTATAATTTTGAGTACATAAATAGAGAAAAAAATATAAAATTTTAATTTCTATAAATAAATATATTAGAAGAAAATAAATGTGACATATGATAAAAATATCAAATAATTTCCCCAATATAACCTTAATTATAAACAATCCCAAAGAAGAATGAGATTGTAAAATAAACCCTTACCTTAAGATCGGCTTGCTTTGTAAGAAATTATATCATACTAAAAATTAAATATAAATTTAATGTAATTATATAATATAATAATATTCAAACTTAATGTTAAAATAATTTTCTACATATAACATATATCAAATATTCATTAAAAATATTTCAATATCAATGTCATTTCTAACGGTATCTAATTAGTTTTTTAAGTGTGTTTTGATTTAAAATTTATAGTCCCTGAATCATGATCACAATTTATTATTATAAAAAATATTAATCATTTTTTAATGTTAATATTTAATAATTATATATACTTTAAAAAAAATTATATAATTCAGTGAAGAAAAATTAATTCCCTCACTTCGGGGAGACAATAATTCATACATTTGCATAAGTGATGTTTTCAATTATCAATGGACAGGATAAAATAATGTAAATAATAATTCATCATTAAGAAATAATTAATTTATAATAAATATAATATATATTTCTTAAATATATCCTTATTACCATACATGTAAATTGTAATTGAAAAAAATCACATCGCTATGTGGAAGTAGTCCACTAATACATACAAGAAATGTAATATTTTTCTAATGGATGGGAAGGTAAGAAGAAAAATAATATATTTTAATTAAATAATAATAATTAAGTCTTAAATACTATATATAATAATTAAATCCATCATAATAACTAACCATGAAATATATTAATGGAAAATGAATCATATCGTGACGTGGAGTTGGTAGTCCACACATACACACAAGCAATATGTTCAGTTCCCATTTGATGAGAAAGAGGTGAAAAATGTTTGTCAAAAAACTAATAACACATAAGTATATATATTAAATTGGATAAATTTTTTATAATGTAAATAATAGAGTTTTAGGATGTAGGATGATAAAGAATATTTGAATGATTCGATAAATATGATAACCTCTTCATTGAGAGACCTATTTTTCGATTAAACCCTATGAATTCTTATAATGGTGTTATGAAAATACCCAATGATAAAAAAAGTAATTAATATAATTTAAAATGGTTTTTCGGTAGTTATTTTCATATATTTATTGGTTAAATATTAAGAATAAGGGATAACTAAAGGTTCCCTTATATAAGTGAGGGGAGGGACACAAATAGAATTACCTAAAATATTTCAATTTAAACTAGATAAAAATAGAATAGACTTAGTAGTTAGTATAATATAATATCTATGTATCTTTAAGAAATAATAATTAGATATGTTTTTATGGTATTCATACTCTTAAATTTTAGTTTAACCCCTTTGATAAACTCATTTAAACATTAAACATGGGAATAATATTTTAAATTTTTTACTATTCATGATGACCAAAAAATATTTTAAACCTATTAAATTATATTAATTATTATTATTAAAAATATAAAATTAGTTTTAAAATATTATAATACTATAATTGTAATAAATTCACTTTAACATATGTTCTCACAATGCAATAAAAATAATTTATTTAAATCCAATTTTTAGAATAAAATCAAATTTATTTTCATTCCTATACTTATAAAAAAATATTAGTTGAATATTAATATATTTTATTTAATATATATTATATAAATTTAGTTAAATTTATTAATAAATATTTTTTTCAAAATTTATTAAGAGAAAAACACAATACACATAAAAAATAGTTTTTAGAAATATGAGTTGGAATCCCAAATATTAACTTATAACAAAATAAAATATATTATTAATTTATATGTAATTAGTTAGATTATTTTTAAATAAATTAGTAGTATTTTATTTTAATATAAAATAAAAAAACAATGGGACTCTTAAAATAGCTGGTTTAATGAAAAGAAATCATTATTTTATAAAATTTAATTTTTTTTATATTCACTAAAAATTGAATCTTCTCAGAAAAATCAGAAAAATGAACCATAAGAAAATAATGACATTGGGATTTAAAATATTATATTAATTTCATCAAATAAAATTTATATTAATCATATAATCTAGTTATAATTTCCTCACATGAATTGTCATAAAAATGTTTTTGAAGAAAACATATTATGGGTAAATAAAATCTTTTTAGTGAAATTTGGATACATATTTGTTTTTTCATTAATAAATACATATTCAATATATATAACATTTATAGATGTTTTCATAATGTTCTTATTCCTATTTTTACCACTAATTTAATAGTTAGGTTTCAACGGTCGCATTTAAATAGTATTTTTAGAGTATATCCTAGCTTGCTTAAAGTTCATTATTTCATGTTAACCAAGATATCGAGTATTGTATTCTTTTAAACTAATTTTTTTGGGGTGTCACATATTGGGTATTGAGTTTCACCAAAGATATAACTAAAATTCATTGAATACCTCAAGTTCCAATGACCACCTTTCTTTAGTGGAACCTCTAAAACATTGATTTGAAGAATATAGATCAATGTTATAGAAAATATTTTTCATATGAATTGTTCTGTGAATGAAATGGTTACCTTAGTTGTGTTATTCCCAAAGTTAGAACCCTATTTGTGTTGGAACTTAATCATAGACACAACACCAAATAGTGAAGTTGAAGCTATAGAGTGGGAAGATTTCAATAATATAGTTTTCATAAATTATTATCCTCTACCTTTTGAATGAAAATGGAAATGGCGTTACTAAAGCATAATAAATAAGAGATTTAATTAATGGTAAGTTATGCAATGAAATTTGAAAGGCTTTAGCAATATACTTTTTTTTATTATAAATATTTATGTTTAAATATATATATCCATAAGAAGATTAAGACCTCATATAATAAAATCATGGGATATTTTTGACCTTTAATGTTATGAGTAGATAGTGAAGTCTACACTCAATTTTTAAATGGAATTTGTAGATATGTTGTGGTATCATGGGAAAGATGATAAGAAGACATGGGTGGACAAAATTTTTTGTCTGATATTCGATCATAAATAGGATGTAATGAAACTACAACATCACACGTAAAATATGTGTGGGAAGAATAAATCATGGAATTATCATCAGGGAGATGTAAAGCCACAACATGATAACACAAATGACAAAATAATGATGGTTTAATATTATCATAGAGTGAAATTATTCATGTCTAAATATCATATAACCTTTTTAAAATAGTTCAAGAATTTTTAATGGCTCAGTCCACCCCAGTCAATTTCTTTTTCAAAAACCAGTGTTTGGGGTGTTTTGGGAGGAAACAATATCTCATTTTAAGAATTTTCCAAAATTCTAGTTTTTCCATCGGTGGGTCTCATAAATGAATTAGCATCGGTGTATCATGCTAGTAGGTCGTTTTGGTGACTCATGTCAGTAGGTCACAGCGGTGAATCATTTTTGTTAGGTCCCAAGGGTAGGTCACGTCGGTGACTCAAAATCAATAGCTCATGTCGGAAGGTTGTGTTGGAAACTCAGTATTGGTAGGTCTTATCAGTGAGTGGAGTAAATGAGTCATGTTAGAGATTCATGTTGGTGAGTGGTGTTGGTAGGTGATTTTAGAGAGTGGAAATCGGGATTCATGTTAATGGATCACATTGGTGAGTCAATAATCGGTGATTCATGTTAGAGACTCATCCATTAGTGATTCATTTACATCTTTTCTAGTTGTGTCCATCTTATATATTATTAGATGTTAAATGATTTAACTATCATTTTTATGTTTTTTTAAATCAGTTTCAATTTCTATGAATCATATCTTAAATTCAAAAGTTTTATGGGAACATTGAAATAGTCAAACTACAAAATCATGATCATGATCTTAATTTTAAGTACATTGAAATTGCCTCTATTCTATTTATATATGATCTAGAATTTCCAAATTTAAGATCCTCACTTCCTTGAACACTTCTATTTTCTCTTGGTACACTCATACCTTTTTTCCCTTGGATTCATGTGTTGTGTTTTGTCCTTCAGGTCCAGTTTTCCCTTGGATCCCTACCTGCAGCTCATGCACCCCTCATTTTTTGCACAAGGAGTAGTTGATGACCATATTTTGTTCCAGGTAGGGATTCCTTCATCTCTATTTTAATTGTGTATCATGTGGGATAGGATCTGTCTTAAATGAATGAATAAATTATTGTCATAAGATGATGATAACATGGATAAAAAGACATGTTACTTTAGTAATAAAAGATAGGTTGGGAAGATGATGATGTTGATCATTTGTCTTATTTGTAAGCTTTTATAAATGCTATGAATTGTGTTTGATGTATGCCTTTTGAAAATAATGGTTGTTGATTATCTATGTTTTTACACCATACCCATGAATACTTGTTTCCAATCATCTATGGAATGGTTTAAGAAATAAAAATTGATTAAAAATGCATATCCAGTTAATTAAATGGATTCCCCGGGAACAAACATGTTCTATGATAACCCCTGATTTATCGAAGTTTAATTAAATAATGAGTGTGTTAAATATAAATACACCTTGACTTGTTTGGTGTGGTTGTGTGCTATGTGTGGATATTTTCTTTATTTAGGTTCATATGGGTATTGTGGTGCTACAGTTGAGAGCACGATGGTGTGTCTGGATAGATTGAGGGCGAAATAGTATCTTAGGTTGACAGATTGATTGATTGATGAATATATGGTAATTAGTTGGATTGTGGGGCTATAGTTTCAAGTTTTTCTATATTTATGTTATTAGGTGTGGTGTTATTATGAAGAAGGACTGTTGAATATGGTTGTGATGAGGTGTGTAAATGGGATTGGATGTATGTTGTGGGTTTGATTACTGAGAGAAAGGTAATGGTGGAATGAATTTGAAGAATGATAGTGGAAGTGGTTGTCTTGGGTACTATGTGGGGAGGAAGTGTGATGTTGGGTGTTTAATCATAGTTTTATTCCTCAATTTGGCTTAGTAGTGAGGTTAGTTGAGTGATGTGGTTGTTAGCTACTCATTTAGGGATGAAATAAATATTAAATTATTAATAATTTTGAAACTGATTGGGGGTTGAGAAGGATTCATTTATAAAATTCAGAAGTGACTTTCATATGTTCTGATATGTGAATTTAGAAGCAGCAGTAAAGGTGGAAGTGTAATGGGTTGGTTTATTACATGATAACCCATACATTGGGCTAATATTTTGGTATATATATATATATATATACTTTTAATTTATTGTTATTTTATATGCACCCCACACTAGTTGATCACTACATGCGGAAGAATCACATTATTATGGGGGGGGGGATCTCTTTCCCAATCATCCCATTGGGAGGTTGGATGGTTGGACACCAACTCTTCCCTTCTCTCTATTCCATGAGGTGATAGCCTAAAACACTTTTGGAAGGTTTTTTTGTGAGGTCCATGTGTTTGGGTGTGAGTTGTGAATCACATGTGTCTCCAAGATGAAATTTGTTGTGGCTCCCAGGTGTCTTCCAGATGTGGGGTGGTTTGTGGCCCAAGTGTATGCAAGAGGGATGAGATGAATTTGTGAGGACCAGTTGTGTCCAGGTGGGATGTGTTGTTGAATTTGGGTCAGATTTGTTGGGGAGGATTGTGATGTTGTTCATTCGGATGTGGTGGGAATGCCATGATGTTTTTTGTTCAGGTGTGAGAGTGTCTAATCGGTAGAAAAGTGGTTCATGGTACCCTATCATCAATGTTCTTACTATATTACATTATTTTACTTGCATAATTTGGTGTGTTTTCGATTGGTGAGGTTGGGGTGGCTTGTATGACATGGTAGGTGCATTTTGTTTGTATTGTTTCTCATAGGGTCATTAGTATTCTTCCCCACTTATGAATGAGAGACTTTGGTTTCCATTATAGAGTATGCTTGTCTGCTCTCCCAACATATATAAAAATAGTTTTTAGGTGTCCAGGAGGACAATGGGGACTGTTCTAAGCATTACTATGTTGGATGCTGGGATAGTTGTTAGTTGATATATAGCTTTGTTCATTTGTTATTTACATTATATCATCTCATTATATTTCTAGTAGTTTTATTTTAAACATGCATGTGGGTTGGATTGTGTCTTCTTTTATATATATGTTATGGAGTTTTTTCGAGGCTTCTACATCTTATATTTAGATACCTGTTTCTATAAAATGGGTAATGAATCCCATTTTTTGGGATCTGTATACCCTTGGAGTTGGTCTCCACCATAGGGCCTACTGGAGGTGGGAATCATGGGTCTTTATCTCTCTTTATCAATTATGAGATCAAGAGGGGAATCATTAGAGGGAGGAGGTCATGATAGAATTGTATTAGTGGTGATGGTTGGGAGATAAGATAGAGTTTGGTGTTATTCATAGTCAGTATTTCATTTGTTTTTAGGGAAACTGATCCAAGTGATCTGGGTGCATGACATAGGCAAGGAAAGATCAGCTAGATGATGGGATTTTAGGCCCCCAGAGATCCAATTCAAGGACTCTGAGGTTATTGAACGACCAAGTGTGGATACACTATTTATAGGGTAGAGACCCTAGGGAAGGTACATGAATCATGATGGATTATTTTGATTAAATTGACCATTTTGAAAAATATAAATAAATAATGAGTTAAAATAAATCTTGAACAAAATTTCATACTACATTGACATAGGAGTTCCTTGTTTACTTTTCACCTATGAAACCCAGTCATTTTGTATGAGTGGATTAGGGAGTAGAGGCTCAGTAGGCTAACCCAATTAATCAATAGAGGGTTGATCCAAAAGAGGAATACAACTAGTGGTATAAAACGTTATGTACATTCCGATGAAAGACCTATGTAATGTATGAGGGTGGTGTCTTAGACATGGACACTAAGAGATGACTCAAGGAACTTGAGATCAACTTCCTCCAGAACTGGGCTTCGATGGAGTACTATCCATTGGTGGTTCGTTAGATGAGGGGAGTTTCATGTCAGTTTTGGATGTTGAACCTAGGGGAGAGAAAAACGGTTGATTTTCTATGGGTCAATTTCAAGAAAGAGTCCCAGGAAGAATTATTTTCATAAAACATGATGGTTGAGAAGCAACCGAAGATACTCTCCCTCTATCAAGGGAGTCTTTCAGTATCGGAGTTGTGGATAATGTTCATGTATCTCCTTCTCTTCACTCTGGATATCTTTTCAAATGAGGATTCTCTAGTGAGATGCTTACAGGAGGAACTTATCCCTTCTCTCTTGTATGAAGTTACTTTCTTCACCTTGCCAATATACCTATACATCTAGAAGAAGGACGAGGTAGTTGAGATAATTCACTCTCACAGAGGTATACCATTAGTGGGGATCCAAATTTGTTATTCTAATGGAAAAGATACCAGTGGCATGTATCAGGCACTCGGGCCTTTGAGGTTTCATCCATCAGGGAGTTGACCTCAGTAGTTTCTGTTTCGACCTTTTGGTCCTTGTTCCAATCCAACAGGCCTAGGTCTTGTGTCTATAATTTTTTGAGTTTGTGGGAACCTTAATATTTATTGCTCGATGGATATCCAAGATCGGTATGGTGGAGGTAGGAAGGTTCATCACCCGCCTCAATGGAAGTGTTCGGCTAGGCAGTTTTAGTAGTAGGGACAACTCTCTAATTCGTCCTTGAGGGGAGGTAGAGAAGGTTTAGGTGAACCTCAATGTGTTCTTCAGGGACCTCGAACAATAAGTGGTCGAGGAGGAAATCATAAGTAGAGGGTTCGAAGATCTAAGAGGGGTTTTTAATGCCATAGAGGTAGCAGTTCTAGTGGGTCTAGATATCATTTGAGGTAAAATCACCTTGTTTAGTACTTTTGGTTTCCCCTTGTTTGATTCAAGAACTATGTACTCCTTTGTTTCACCCAATCTAGTTCATGCTCTAGGAGTAAACAAATAGAGACATTATGTTCCCTTGGTGTTGAGTACACCATTTAGAGGTAAGGTCAGCTTGTTTGATGTGTATCTCAGATGCAGACTGATGATGGGGATGCATCATTCCCATGGGTATATTTTCGGATTGTAGATGCAACCACAAAATTACATCTTTAGAATCAAATTGTTATACAGTATACATGTTTTTATCTACTGATTCTGGATAAGATTCATGTTTTTCAATGTTTGATGGACAACATGTGGCTTTCATTGGTGATAAGAGTTATCTAATGGGAAGTCGGTGTGTGGATCGTCTTCATCCATTATTGGCCTATATTTTAGTGGAATCAGTGTGCTATATTAAAGGAGGATCCCAGTGTTGTTAGGGAATTCTTTTAAGTCTTCCCCATGGAGGTTGTGACTCCACCCCCTCGATGTGATGTTGATTTCAAGATAGACTTGCATCTTAGTGCATCTCCTATTTTGATGGATCTTTATTAGATGTATCCTTTCGAGTTGTAGGTGCTAGGATTATCAATGATGACATAATGAAAAAGGTACTTCTCCAGACCAGTGTGTTTCCATTGGGTGCTCCGTTATTTCTCTCAAAATAAGAATGTGTTGTTTTGTGGATGTTCATAGACAATCGGATGTTAAATCTGGTGTCGGTCATGAACCGTTAGCCTCTCCTCTATATAGACTATATTTTTGACCATTTGAGGGGTTCAAGGTGGTTTTTTAGGATTGATATGTAGTTTGGTATCACCAATTGAGGGTGATGGAGGGTGAAATTTGAAAGAATTATTTTTAGTGCAGGTATGGGAACTTTGTGTTCATGGTTATGATGTTGGATTTTACTAACACATTTTCCATGTTCATATAACATATGAAATCCACATTTCATGAGTTCATGGACTACATTTTTGTCGCATTCATGGATGTTACTATGATCTACTCAATGTCATAAGTGGATCATACTGAGCATCCTAGGACATTCCTAGAGGACCTTCGACAACACCAGCTCTACGGAAAGTTATCCAAGTTCAAATATTGAAAATGGGATGTTAAATTAGTTGGAAAAGTGGTTCCTTAGAAGAGGGTAGTAGTGGAATAATTGAATTTCAATGTAGTTGTATCCTGGGAAGTACCCAATTATGTGGTATAGGTTCATAGTTTTCTCGATCTAGTAGGGTATTACCGAATATTTGTACCCAATTTCTCTTGAGTTGCATCTCTTTTGACAGCTCTAAACCGAAATCAATATCCTTTGTGTAGATTGATCAGTGTTAGGAACATTATAAATATTTGAAGATGAAGTTTCTTAGTCGTCTGGTTCTGTAGTTTCCAGAGGAAGGGGTGGTGTTCGAGGTGTTTTGTGAGGATTCCCATCTTGGATTGGGGTGTTTGATGATGCAACAATAGGGAGTGATCTCTTATGGGTCAAGGAAGTTAAATCCCCATGAATGTAACTATTACACTCATGATCTAGAGCTAGTGAAAATCATGTTCACACTGAATTTGTGGCAACATTGCCTCATCAAGAAATTCCATTGGGTCTTCACAGATCATAAGATCTTGAGGAAAATCTAACAAGATCTGAACTTTCAACAATGAAGTTGGAGAGATTCTTTGTTGGATTAAAAATCAAATATCTCCTAAACCTCAGTAAAAGGTAACACATAGGCTGATTCTTTTAGTAGGATGTTTTAGAGAGAGTTACTTTGGGAATTTTTAGATTCTTGAGAGGTGATGGAGGTGTTTTCTACCTTGCACTTAGATGCAAGGATGGATGGTGGCACAAGCTATTTATTTCAACTAATAGTACACTCATCTCTAATGTAGCTGGTGGGGAGTCCCAATGGGGGTATCAGAGGTATAGGCGATGCGTGATTGTGTTGAACATTGTGATGATCTAGAGGTATGGATGGAGGTAAAGGTGATGCGTAAAAATCATATGTTTATTTTGTTGGATACTATTTGTTGCAGTGGAAATTTGTGGTGGAGTTCTCCATGAGTTTTAAACATTTACATTAGAGGTACACCGAAGAGTTTATAATATGTAACCTGGCTTGTGGGAGTAGTTTTTGTGTCCCTATATGATGTGGTTTGTGGTGGAGTTTATGGATAATTTCATAGTGTGGAACCAGGTAAAGCATGAGTACCTTATTCCTAGTGATTTCCTGTGACCCATAGATTTCCCTGAGTTGAAGTGGGATGAAATCTAGATATATTTATTCATAGGGATACCCTAACATCAGATATTCTAATATTATATATGGGTATTAGTGGATCAACTGATGAAATTGACACACTTTTTAGCAATCAGGGAATCAGGCGTAGTGGATGCCTTGGCGACGTGGTATGTGGATTAGGTTGTGTAGCTGTATGGAGTTCTAAGATACATTGTCTTAGACCAGGATATATGATTTACCTCATGATTTTGAGAGGATTTAATTATTATGTTGTCACTCAATTACACCATAGTACATCCTTCTACCCTCAAACAGACGACAAGACAGAGCAGACCATCCAGACATTGGAGGACATGCTGCAAGCATGAGTCTTGGACTTCGGTGGGTCATGGGTGAGACCCTTGTCATTGGTTTAGTTTTCTTAAAATAAAAGTTATAACTCTTAAATTATCATGGATCTAGCAGATGTTTTTTCTTTAATATCGTGTCATTCACCCTTGTACATGATAGTAGTTGGAGATACAATGATTCTTGGTTCTAAGGTGGTTCAGACCACAAAAGATAATGTTAAGCATGTCCAAGAGTGGATTAAGGCCAAAAAATAATGGAATAAGTCATATTTAAATCACAGGAGTAGGTCCCTAGAGTTCGTGGTTGGGGATCATGTGTTCTTGAAGATTTCCCCTCAACATGGGAAGCAGAGGTCGGGTAGAGGGAGCATGCTTTCTCCTATGATCATCATACCCTTTGAGGTGTTTGGGAAAATTGGAGAAGTGGAATACTAGTTGGGACTACCACCATGGTTGGATAAGATCCATGATGTCCTTCATGTCTCCCAACTTTGTTTGTTTTTCATGATGACTCCCATGGAATTGATTGTGGATATTTGGGTATCGAGGGCAAAGAAAAGTTCATGGAGTGGCCAATGGAGATCAAAGATCATCGAGAGAAGGTGCTGAATGGACGGACCATTACTTTGGTTCTTATTTTGTTGAGGAATGGTTCCCTAGTGGAGAGTGATTTTGAAAGGTATATGCTAATGTGTGCCTAGTTCCTAGAGTTTTTTAGTTTTTCTTATGTTTTTTGATTGGTGATATAATGATTGAACAATGTTTTCTATAAGACGAGTTTCATCTAGGTTCTATAATGTGTGATGATGTCCTGAAAATTATATAGGAGAGGACCTAATTACTAATTGAGACACATTAATTTTTATTCTATTAAACCAATTCGGGTGATTCAGTTTTTCCTAGAGTGGATAATATCTTGACAAGGAGGAAGGAATTCCCTGATTCATGGGTCCAGACATTGTGGTTTTGGTGCTTGTGTGCTATGTCTTTAGGTCATTTGGGGGAAGAAAATTTTGTAGGAGTTATACATGATTGATGAGGTTTCACTCCACCTTTTGGACTGCACATGGTGGTTTATCATTGAACAATGATGATGGTAGCAGTGTTTCAAGTGTAGTATGATCCTTGGGATGTATATTACGGGGTGTATATTTGGTCCCCTCTTTATTCTGGGATTGGTTTTTAATTATCAAGGGTGAGAATAGTTTGAGAGGTATATGATGTAATTTCTTAGACCTCCCTAGTCCATTATATTTTAAAAATATAGTGATTGAGGTGTTTGGGGAGGCAATGGTAGATCATTTCAAGACTTTACAGAAATTTTAGTTTTTTCATCAGTGGGTTGCGTCTTGGACTCAACATCAGTTGGTTGTGTTAGTGACTTATTTCAGTAGGTCGTGCCAGTGAACCATGTCGATTGGTCATGTCAGTGACTCAATTTTGGTAAGTTGCATCAGTTGGTCTCATTAGTGAATTACGGTCAGTAGGTTACGTTGGTAGGTCGTATCAGTGACGGATTGTCAGTAGGTCACATATGTGAGTGGTTTGAAAGAGTCACATCAGTTAGTGGTTTTGGTAGGTGACATCGACTAGTGGCATTGGTGAAAGCATTATCAATTCATGTTGATGATCCACATTAGTGTCTCACGTTGGGGACCCAACAATCAGTGACATGCATCGGTGACTCAGCCATCAATGAGTCATTTCCAATTTTTCCAATTTTCCCCCTCTTACGTCTTATTTAAAATTTAATGAGTTACCTATCATATTTAAGTGGTTTCAAAATTTTCTCAATAGGTATGAACCATGTAATATATTCCTAAGGATTAAGGTAACATTTAAATATTCAAACCATATAATCTTGATCATGCTTTTTTATGTACTTTGAAACCATATCCCTTCTATTGATATAGGATCTGGACTTTCCTATATATGAGATACTCTCACCATTTAACCCTTATTTTTTATAATGTAATGTTGATATACATTCTTCTCCATGGATTTTTGTGTTATGTTGTGGCCTTCGTGTCTATTTTTTCCTTGGAGTCCTTTCTATTGCCTGTGCACCCCCAATTATTGGTGCTACAAGGAGTTGTTAATCATCTTTTGTTCTAGTAATGTATTCCTTCATCTCTCAATTAATTGTGTATCATTATGGATAGGTATACTTATGTTTTCATGTGAATATGATTAAATCCATTTTAAACAATGTAATAAATGAGGGGAAAAAGATGATGATGATGAACATGATAATTAGACCTATTACTTCAGTAGTAAATGAGTGGTGGGGAAGATAATGATGATGATCATTTGTTTTATCTATATTCTTTGTTTCATTTTGTGAATTCTATTTTCCATATTCCTTCAAAAAATCATTGTCATTGGTGGTCTCTTCTTTCACATTGGACTCATGAATACTTCTAGTTAATCTATTTAACTGAAATGAATGCGAAAACATAATGAATCACATATATTTTATTAATTATATGGATTCCCCAGGATCAAACATGTTCTGTGATAGACCCTAATATATCAAAGAGGCATTAAAGAATTAGTGTGTTAAATATGAAAACACATTGCCTTGTTTGTTGTTGTTGTGTGTGGATATTTTCTGTCTTATACTTTGTACGGGTAACGTGGTGGTGTTGTTCAGTGCATGAAAGTGTGTGTAAATGGTTTTAGGTTTAAATGGTTTCTTAAGTTGAGAGATTTATTGAATGTGCAATGTGTGGGTAGTGGATGGGAAGAAGGGATACAATTTTAGGTCATGGTATGTTAATGTTACTAGGTGTGGTGTTGTTATACAACAAGGCTTCCATGTTTGGTTTTTATGAGGTGTGTTATAGTGTTTTGATGTATGTTAGGTGGTTTTTCATTGATAAAAGGGATAGTTTAGCATACCTCTGAATAATGATAGTGGAAGTTGTTTTCTTGTGTGATAAGTTTAGAGGAAGTGTGAATTGGGGTGTTTGATCATATTTTTTTCTTATATTTTATTTAGTTATGAGGATGGTTGTGTGTTGTAGATTTTAGTTTTCCACGTAGGGATGGAAAAACTATTAAATTATTAATGAAATAAAAATGATTGGGTGTTAAGAGGATTTCTCTTATCTTATTTTAAAGAGATTTTCATTTGTTCTGACACATGTATTTTGAGGTGGCACTAAAGGTGGAAGTATTTTGGTGTGTTAATTTGATTGAGAACTCATGGGATGGGATGAGGTTTTGGTACCTATATATATACATGTACTTTATTATGTTTCTATAAACACCCCACCATAGTTGAGAAATATGTGCCGAACACCCCCATTATTACGGGGATGGATGTATTTTCTAAACATCTTGGAGAAAGGATGGATGGCTGGACACCCACTCTTCACTGCTGCCTCTTCCATGCGGTGATAGCCGAAGAATCATCAGGAAAATATTTGTTTTTAATTCCCATGTGTGTGTGAGTATGTTCTCCTTCCTAGGTGTTTTTAAGATTATATTTCTTTTTTTTCTGTGTGTCTTCATGATGGGTTGTGCTAGTCATACCAGGTGTATGCGGGCGGGATGAGATGTAGTTGTGAGGCCCATGTGTGTGTGGGTGGGATGTGATGTGTTATGTGGCCCAGGAGTGTGCAGGATGATTGTGTCATGGTTCTTTCAGAATAGGTGGGAGTTCCATTATATTTTCCATTAGTGTGTGAGAGAGTATAATCAGTGGGAAAGTGGTGCAAGGCACACTATCATCGTTGTGCTTACTATATTACGTTACATGACTTGAATTATTTGGTGATTGTGCCTTTAGTGGGGTTGTAGTGGCTAGTATACCTTGTTAGGTGTTATTTGTTTCCTCTATTTCTCAAGGGGTATTAGTATGTTTCTCCACTTGGGCATGAGAGACATTGGTTTTCCCTACTGAGTATTTTTGTATGCTCACCCTATGTATATAAAATGTATTTTCAGGTCTCTAGGAGGTCTATGGGGATCGTGCTTGGAATTACTAGATTGGACATTAGGACAATTTTCTTGTCTCTTATTAGCTTTCTTCTTTTTGTATTTACATTGTATATTTTCATTATATTTCAAGAATTTTTACTTTAAACATGCTAGTGGGATGGATTTTTGGATTCCTTTATTTATATATGTATTGGTGTTGTTTTGAGTTTGATACATCTTATCTCTCGGTCATTGTTAATTAAAATGGGTAATCCCTCCCATTTAGTTACATTTGTATATCCTTGGTGCTCGTCTCCACTATGGGGCCTAGAGGAGGCTAGACTAGGGGTTCATTATCTCTCTTTCTCCATTTCCTGCTTAGGGGGCATATTTAGAGGGAGAGGCTCATGACAAAGTCTTGAAATGATAGTGGGAAGCTAAAATCAACCCCAGCAGAGGCCAATGAGAATTGTTTCTGCTTTTATATCATTTAGGAATGTAGTTGAGAATAAAAATTACTTGGTTGATTGTAATCTTGTTTTCCTCTCAAATTATGCTTGTACATTGTTTGACTCCAGTTCTATGCATTCCTTTTCTCCATTCCAGTTTGAAGAAAACATCAAATTGAACTCTGAGCTCTTGTAAGAAGATTTATTAGTTAAAACTCTTGGAGGATATATTCATGAAATATGGATATATAAATTTTCTAACACTAACTTTGGGAGTAAAATATCATCCTTAATCAAATATTTATTAAAATAGTGGAATTTAACATAATACAAGAGATATATTGGTTCTTAATGTATAATTTCAAGATCAATAGTATAAAAAAATTTCATGGATCTTAGATAGAACCATGGGGATATTTTTAAAGGGGATAGATATTATGCCTAGGTTTTTACAAGAACAACCTCCTATAACTTTATTTATGTAATTGATTTTTTTTGAAAAAGGGGAAGATTGAAAATTTAATATATATATATATATATATATATAATTTTTACCATTGCTAAGGAAAACCTAGATATATTTTATGAAGAATTATCTCAAAATATCCAAGAAAGATATGCAGAATCCACCTATATCTAGGCCCCATATAGTATAGTGTCCATAGAGTTATAGGAATTTAGGAAGTTACAAGAAGATCCTTTGGATAATGGATTCATCTATCCAGGTTTCTCTAGATGAGGAACACCTATAATATTTGTAAGTAAGAAGGATGGATTATTGTGGTCATGAATTAATTATACATAACTCAATGGGATCATAATAAATAAAAAAACATCATCCAATAATTGATGATTTATTATATGAGAATCACAGATTCAATTATTTTTTTACGATTTTACTCTGATAATGGTATCATCATTTAATAGTGAATAATGACGATATTTTAAAGATAATTTATTATCATTGTAGGGATTAATTATTTTTTATGACATTAATTTTGACCAATGTTATCACTAAATTTATAGAAATGATGAGAAGAGTCTTTAAGGACTACCTTAATAAATTTTAGGGGCCTTTTTTGATTAAATTAAGTTATATTAAAAAATTTGTGAGGAACACAAAGAACTCTTAAGGGTTATATTATAAAATCTAAGGAGACGGAATTTTTTCTAAATTAATTAAATGTGATTTTAGGTAGCAACTTATATCATTGTTAGGATACATTGTATCTTACAAGGTAAGCTATGTAGTCTTATGTAAGACTTATAAAGTACAGGAGTGACCCCATTTGACTAAAGTAACAAAGATTCATAGTTTTCAAATTATAGTATCATATAATAGATGGGTTGTGAAAAAAAATCATGGATTTGTAATCTTCTGACTATGTTACCTCTAAAAGAATTTTTGTTTAACTTGATACGTGAATGTGAATAAATCTTCCAAAAACTGAATAATATGCTAGTCATTACACCTATGCTAACATTACACTTTAATAGAGATAGAATTTTCATTTATAGTGATACCACATTGAAAGGAAATATATGTGTTCTCATGTAGAAAGACAATGTGATTTGTTATGCATCTCATTAATTGATGACTCATGAGAATAACTATTCTACCCATGATTTGGAGTTAACATCAATAGTTTTTTAATTATTTAGATATTATATCTACATGTAGAGAGGTGTGATATATACATTGGCCACTAACGTTTAATGTAAATATTCAAGTAAAAGGAACTCAGCATGAGAAACATTATATTGTTGAATTTTCTAAAAAAACTATTATTGTTAAATTCATTATCACCCAGGTAATGAAAACAATGTCATAGATGAATTAAGAAGGAAATACCCTACTGTCCTAATAATTATTACAATTGAAGGAGATCCATTATGAATTGAAATTATTATGAAGTACATAGAAGTTATGAGTGATGAAACATCTACAATATAGTGTAAAATGACTTTCCATCCATCATTATTTCAGAGGATCAAGATATAAAAATGATATTCTCATGTGATTAAAAGGAAGATAAAAGTGCTAAAAAAGGAATGTTTCTTTATTTTATCTTGATTAAGTGGGAGTATCAAGGTTTATAAAAAATACATTTATCAAATCTATTTAATAATTAAAAATAACAATTATTAGATGCATCTAACAACTTTATCTTCTCTATACATCTAAGAATCCCCAGGATGTGCAGATATCCATGGAACCATAAGTTTTTGGATAACATGATAAATAAAATTGAAAATTATATATATAGATGTTTGTAATGTAAACAAGTGATGGAAGGTAATCAAATTCATATGTGATTGTTGAAACCACTACCTATAACATTATATGAGTGAGACAAAATAACTATAGAAATTATTACTATAGTTCTGAAAAAATTAAAGGGTTAAACTACCTTATGGATAAGTGTTAATATAATTATCAAATCTTTATATTTCAATTATATATGAAAGGATTTCAATATTGACCCCCTTTATCACAATTATATTCAATAAGTGGTGAAATATCATGGTTCTCTGATTTCATTTTTCTTTGAGTATGATCCATGATTTACTTCTATATTCTAGAGGATCCTACAAAAGTCTATGAATCTAGAAGATATATTTGGCACAACCTATCATCCTTAATGTAATTGAAAGTATATGAAGAATATTTAAACATTGGATTACTGGTTATGGTCAAGTTCACTTGCTTTTCAAGTGAGTTGGGGACAATATATTCCACTTATTTAATTCTCTAAAAGCTGTAGTTTATAATCATGTATTAAAATATATATATATGAATTACATTATAGGAAATTGTGTAGAACATAAACATATTGTGATCTGGTTCGAGAAGGAATAATATTGGGAACAAACCATGTGAAATAAATTACAAAGAAGACACGTGTAATGTAGATACATATCAAGGATACTCAGAGTCATCAAAGGCATTATACTAGAAATTGAGGAGATTATAATTTCATGTTGGGGATCATGTATTTCTCAAAGTATCACCATAGAAATGAGTCATGATATTAAGGATACATGGAAAGTTTATTATAAGGTATATTTGACCATTTTATATTCTAGTTTGTGTTAGAGAATCTTTATATTGAACGGTACTACCTCAAAATCATTAAAATTTCTACAATGTCTTCCACACATCCCTATTATGTAATAATATTTCAGACCCAAGTCATATAACTGGCATAAATAGTGTGTAGTTGGAAATTAACCTTTCAAATGAATAAGATTCAATCCATATTCTTGATTAATGGAAAAAATCATCAATTAAAAAGACAACCTAATTCATGATTTTTCTATAAAGAAATCAAACGTTTAAGGAAGCAACATAGGATAATGATGAAATGATGATGGAATTATATCCCAATTTATTTTGAATTATGATTACAATTTAAAGGGAAAAATTTTCTTAAGGGTTAAATAATTTAATTACCCAATATTTTACTATATATATTTTCTTTAAATAAATATAAAGGGTTTATTTATATTCTCTACAAGCATCACCAAATGAAGTTGAACCAAAAAAACTTTTATTAAAATTAATATAACTATTTTATGGTAGCCATATGATTTCTAGGTGTAAATATGGGTAACTATATTATGGAATTTATAGAGAAATAAAAATAATGGTAATGAAATAATAAATTCAACTGGTATAGCTAAATTAATAATAAATCATTTTATAAATAAAATAATTTTTCCTTACAACATTTCCTTTTTATATTCTATTAATTTTATTATCTTATGATTAAATATGATTAATAAAAATTATTAATAATATATATAATAGAATATGTTAAAATCCATCCAATTGTTTAATAATAATCTATAAAATTTATTTTACGCATTTAATATTCATTTCTCATAAAATTATTTTACATGAGAATATATTATTATTTTTATAAAAAATTATAATTTTTATAAAATATTTAAAATTGATATTTATTAAAGGATGACAGAAATATAATGTTTAAAATTTATTTTTAAAACAATTAACACTCATTGTAAATTTATGTTAACAAATATTAAAAGCACCCAATGATTAAAAGTTAATTTTCTACAAAATGGTTTTTCTACACATTATATTATTCTTTAAATTATAATTGCCTCATATTTAGAAATTTAATTAGGTTAAATGGTTCCCAAATTTGAATTCATTGATTAAAAATATTTATAAGAAGTGTTATCATATTTTTTATTAATAAAATATTTTCCATGATTAATATTTAATTAATATTATGAAGTATTAAAATGAGTAATCTAATATGACATATTTTTAATAAATAAACATGAATTTTTTACCTTCTATCATACAATTGATTGGTTAGTAATTTAATACCACATGTGTTGCTATCATTTACCTACCTAATTCACCAAACTCAAAAACCCACCAAACTCCCAAGTGATGCTAATTTTTCCCCCAACAAACATTAGTTTTAATGAAAAAGAACTTTTTCACCTAAAAAGAAGCTCACTCCGATGATTTCACTCATCCCTATCCACCCCAAATCCATTGATTATGAATTTATATTCCCTATATATCCATAGATCTATCCTAATGAGTTCATAAGGTTCTAAGTAGGCCTACCCAAGCTTTGAGAAGCTACTAATCAATGTAAGGGTTCCCCACAACTTCCATTGGATTCAAGTCCTTGTTTTTTGGTAAGACCATTGGTTTTCAATTTATTATGCTCTAATATGTTCATAATAATCATTTAAATATCTCAATTATGAACTATTTATGAGATGTTTATCTTATATATTATTAAAATCATTCTATAATAATTTTTTATATTCGTTACACGGTCGAAATCACTCATTTATTTTCCTTGAAATGATTTATTGTTATGAATACCTAACTCTATTTCACTCAACCTTATTCACAAATATATAAATATCATTCACTGATTTTGGAATCCCATTTATTAAACCCACATTCCTAATTATTTTATTTAAATGATGAAATATATCCTTATGTTATATGATCGATATTTCACACATAATGATAGTTATTCGAATGGTGTTCCCTAAAAGTGATCTAATGAATTGGGTAAATAATTAATCTATAGATATGACATGTTAATGATACCTTGTCATCATTAAATGGTTATGTTTTATGAAATATTGGTGAATAAACTTTGTAATATGATTTTAAGATACTATAGTGATTATCTTATGGAATATGACTATGAATGTGTCATGTTTACATTATAACCTCATTTTCATGGTATGCCTCATGTACATATGATGATTTTATGAATCATGTTATTATAATCATGTAATAACTCTTTTCCATTAGTTTTGTTTCTTATATTATTCCTCATATTTTACAAATTATGTTTATTTATCTTTTTTTTTCATTGCCTTTCCCTTATAGGTATTTTTTCTCCCCACTTTCTTTTGAAAACTTTCCCTAGGAAATCCTACATAGTGATGTGATCTAGGATGGTGTAATAAAGAAATTCTTCAAGAGGGTCAAATTTTGTGTATTTTTCATTATCTGATATATCTATTCCACCTATTGATTCTCTTTATTACAAGACACAAAACCATAAAAAGGTCCATATTAATTAAGTTGTGCAAGAATTTTTCTAACGAATAATGTTTAAAATTGTGTATGAAATTATGCGTCGTTGTATAAATTCTAATCCTCATATGGTTAATGGGATGTATTACTTGGTAATATGCATTATATCTAGGTTTTTATGTTTGAAATTGTTGTAATCATGGAATATATTATACATATTTGTGAATGATTAATATTTTTTAAACCTTAAGTTCAGAAGCTCCCAAGACCTTTGACATGGTGACTATGTTTGGGCCTTATAGTCCAACATGATCCATTATGAAATTCATCTATAACATTAGTAATTTTCCATCTTTCATATCTTATAGAACTCAATTTATATATTGGTAATGTGGTTGTGTAACAGGCGGGACATCAAAATGAGATCATCCATGTATCATTTCATTGTATTCCTAAGAAGAGTCATAGTGATTTGATGCATAAAGCATTATTAATTTAACACACAATTCTTAAAGTAAATGTGTATCACATGATAAAAGAACACCACTTGGTGTGACTAAAATTATATGACCTTTTGATATTTACTATTTATATAGATTTGGTTTAAATTGAATATTAATTAATAAAATTAAGGATTTTTAAATGTACAATTATATAAATCACTAATTCATTGTTTGTGACTAATAATTCATTATTCAAAATGTTTTTATTTAGGGATCATAAATCGATATATAATCTACGTTGTTATATATTATTATAATTATAAATTACAGTTTCCATACATTATTATTATTAGTCCTTCGGAATGAAACAATCCTTGATTAACTTGTCCACATTGACCACAACTATATCATATTGGAATGGATGCATCTTCCTTATAGCATGTTCGCAACATTGATGATTAGTTAGAATATATGGATGATTTTAGATGGATTAGGGGACTAAGATTGGCATGTTAATGTACATCCATGTGAATACATGTAAATTATTCTTAGTAATTGGTGTTTGTAGATCCTACTTCTAAAATTCCAACTCATGCTTATTAAAGTGGGATGTATTTGTTCAATAGGACCCAAGATTATTTGTATACTGTCACTAATGGTTGTCGTGACAACCTCATAAAAAATGTGTTGGACATCATCCTATACCTCCCCTCTTATATAGTGATAATTTAAGGGTTGATATTTTTCTGTCTCTTCTGATCAATTGGGTGACCTATATGTTTTTAAGAAGAGAACAATTATTTTTGGGGTTGAAATTAAAAATGGTATCCAATATGAAACATACTTCTTCTTAAAAAAATATAGATTTATTTGGTGTGTTTAAGTCATTTTTCTTCTTCTTTTTAGGCTATTGTATTCCATCATACATCCTAGAATATTTATTTTCAAAATCAGTTAACCCAACCTTCTCATAAGTTATTTTCATATGGTTATCTATTCTCATTTGTGGAATCAGATAATTTCCTCTTGAAATTTTGAAATTTGATTCCATAATCTCATCTAGATAACATTTATAAAAAAATTAGTGTGATTTATTATTTTACAGAAGTATTATGTAAATTATTTTGTCCATTTTTGTCTCCTTAATAGAATGAATAGAAAACCATAAATCTATATTTCACCTCATTGAATATATTATTAGGGCTGAAATCTAATCGAATTGGAGTCATTACAAGTATTGAATTATCAGTCTGATATTTTTTCACTCCATTTTAAAATACATAGCATCAATGTACAAAAATTCACATGAATTATACAGGTAAAATCCCCATATTGAATCATTTTTTTATATTTAGGGAATATATAAAAAGTTTGTAAAGTAATAATAGCCCTAACAAAGACATATCGATATAGGATCAAATGAGAAAATAATTTAATATTTCATCCTATCTAATAACTATGAATTTAATATCAGGATCTAGGTACCTAAAGAGGTTCATGTATGAATCATTATAACTAGTTTTTTCTCAGTATTATCATATCCCAATATCATTTTCCCTAATATAGTTAGGCCAAAATCCATTATCTCAAGGAATGAAAGGGTTTAGTATGACATGAGATTAATCTTAAACCCTTTTCAACTAAAACCCAATGAACTATCACTTCATTGATCATTTTAGATATATTGGGGGCATGATATTTCCATTTATAATATTTTATTAGTTATGATTAATAAAATCATTTATAGGTACCCACATGGAAATTGGGAAAATTTTGAATGCATTCATTTTGGATAACAATCAAAAAGAAAAGATTTATTAGGCCTCCTAGAAAAGGCTAGAGAAACCTGTTGTTGAAGGAAGAGTGAACCTATGGAGTGCGACAGAGACTATTCAAGGCCTGAAAGTCCAGTTTTTATCGAATATTATTGATAGGAATTCTCCCTAGGAAAGATTCATGAATGACCAATATGGGGAGGAAATGAAGAGGATGAAAGGATAATAAATTCCTGCTCTCATACATGGATCACTACATGATAGAAGACTTTGAGGTTATAAGAGATAATGTTTGTTGGGCCATTAGGCAAGGGTTTCTTATAATTTTTAAGGATTAATTGGTTGGTTTTACTCTCTATTTTCCAAGATTCCCTACAGCTCAAATTTCTTATAAGTAATCAGGAAATAATCCTGGTCTCATCTCTACTATTAATAATTATGAATAGATAGGAATCAATGAAACCATCCAACTATATGAATACCTTGATAGATGACTTTTCATGTACAAATCCTTGTGGATAATCCACACAAATAAGTTATGATCCTTTATCCATCCAGTGTAGGATTCCAATGTTTGGGCGATCCATTTATGGTGCAAGGATATTACCACCAAGTTAAAAATCATTATCTATAGAATTAGAAAAACATACCTTCATACTTATGAATGTTTTTAGATATAAGGTATTTATTTGAATTTTCAGTTATGGTGTTTTGATATATGTAACACAGAGACAACCAAACACTTGTTCTTTGAGGATGAGTGATCTCGCTTTATATGGGGTATCCGCATCTAGTGTCTCATCATGATAGTGTAGAGAAATACAACACAAAATTTATTAACTCCTAGTTTATGGGGTAGGATAAAAGGGGTAATTAAAGGAATTATTGAGTCATGGATTTCATAGAAGTGTGTTGGGAATTATGGGAGGATAAGAACCAAGAAATAGAGATCCCTAATTTCTCTCTCCTTAATATTCAAACACGTGTTTTATCAATGGTTGCAGATATGAGGGATATCTCCTAAGGTGGAATATGAGGGGATACCAATAGGTGATTGATTCTAAGGGAATGATCTATTCTAATATTTAGAGTTATTCTGGCTAAGGAAGATGGATTAAATGGAACACATCAAATGCTGAGATCAAGCTAAATATCAATGGGTCATGCCTGCAGGTTGAGATGCACAGAAACAGTCTAGTTTGCGATGAAAGGTTCTTGATTCCTCTTGGTTTCATTTCCTATTATGAGGAAGGAAACTCCATTGAGGAAGAAACAAGATCTCTTTATAGTGTTTTGTACTAATTCAAACTCTTCAGCATTGCCATCGGGGTGGTGGAATCTGACTCTAATATTCTCTTGGACTCAATATATAATGACTATATAGCCCCTCGGTATCTCACATATCTAATAAAGGAATTTAGTCTTCTAATTGATCACAGTATGAAAGTCTGTCACACTTGGAGGGGGAACATGGTGACTAACATATTGTCAATCACAGGGGAAATCAATGATTTAATCAACCTTTATAATTCTTTTGGTTCCCTTCCTGAATACTATAACATTGTTGTAAACGTTTATACTCTAGGTATACACTATTTAAAACCCCCTTTAGTGATCATATATTTACAATTACATATTTATGGATGATGTTATACCAGATTTAGGGGGTTAAATTATGATAATCTCAAATTCAAGGGGGTAGATTATTCAATAAACACATGATAGATAATATGGGAATCTCAGGCATGTGAGAGTAATTATAAAATTATACAGAGCATTTCAATGGATTTATATCACTTTAATGGCATATTTAAGGACCCAAATACATATTACGCTATTTGTTATAACTTTTTTTATTTCCCTTCATTTTGAATTAATTGTATAGAAAATATGGTCTCAGACTGCATCTTAAATCCTATATAGACCTAGATTATGTATACATCAATGTTCTCCCTTATGAGTAGAATAATGATAATTCAACTCATATAATTATTCCTCACCTTTAAGAAATTCGACCATTTCAATGATGTTAACCTAAGTATAGTCCTCTTCATCCTCCTAATTGGGTTCCATTTGTTGATGAGGTTCCAATCCATCAATATCAAGGGAATGAAATCCCAAATGGTCTGTATTATTATTGGATACCTTGGTTATTCATACTGAATGATTCTAATTATGATGATGGAATTTTTATTGAATTTAAAAATTTATCATAATTCATGGCATATCCACTAGTGATATAGAGGAAACACAGTTTATTATAGGCTCATTTAATTACACATTGATAATTTCTTCTTCATGAATGGTCATCTTCTGTGAAATGTATTTTTAAAAAAATTTCATCATTTTTATTTTGAACATTCTACAACTCCATTTATTTATTAAAATGAATGAAAAATTAATAGATCATATGTATCCTTTAAAAAGGTAAATTTAAATTTTTATAATCTACCTATTTATAGAGTTTTTTATTTTATTAGAAATAAATCAGAGACTGTGTGTGGTATTCTGTCATTTTAACAATCATAGATTCATTTATAATATCTAAATATATTTTACAGTGGATGACCTTATATATTGTCTTATGAAATTAGTGTGTTTATCCTAGTGATTCATCTAAAATAATTTTTTATATTTTTTTATTTTGAAAGAAGAAAAATAAAGTAAGACACTTTGTTGATGAAGATGAAGAGAAATGAGAACAACAGAAATAGAAAAGGATAGGAGAAATGTAACATCCCAAGTAATTAATGAATAATAGATATTTTTATCTATGTCTATTAATGATTAAGATAGTGTTATAGAGGCTTAAAATGAAAATAAATACAATCTTATGCATGGAATACACTAATATTCTTAAAAGATTGTTTTATTGCCTTTTGATGGCAAACCATTTTTGAATCTATATTTTGACAATTTTATAAACTATTTTTTTCAAAATAAACTTATTCTTTATGATTGGGACATCAAAATTTACTTTGTGTGAATTTTTGGTATTTTTCTGACAATGTTCATTTTTTAATGAATAGTGAAAAATACTGCATTTTACATTAAAACTGCTTTTTAATCTAATTTATTTATATGATTATATTATCTTTTGAATTGTTCTTAATGTGTAATATGAATATATTTTTACCATTTTATCCAATGGTGGTCATTGGAATCAATTTCACTTTGATATTAGACTTAAACTGGTGTCAATCTTTTAATACTTATTGTTCTGTAAAAACACGCTATTTCTCTGGCAGTGGGAATTAATTATTAAATTAATTAATGTGACCTATATGATTTGAATTTTGTAAAATAGACTTCATTTTTTAATTCAGAATATCAAATATATCTTAGGGTGAATTTTTGGTAATTTTCTGAAAAACTTCAATTTTTGATGAATAGTGAAACCACTAAGTGGTAATCAAGAAAAGTGATTTTTCAGTTAAATGAAAGATTACCACTAATGTGTACTGAATTTTGAAAATCCGACATACATGGTTGTCATTAAGAAGTAAAATGTGGTTCAATGATATTATAATAATTTTTTTGTGAATAGTAACTTATTAAGTTCTTAATCACGATTAGTGGTAATTAGGGTAGTTTAAGGTATAAATAATACATTAATAAAATGAAATGACCTAGAAACATGTACCAAACTCATTGGTTGTGTCATGGCCTACCATGACATGCCATGGGTCAACTTGGGGACCCCATGGATCCACTTTTGTTGGGAAATGACATAAATTACTTTTTATTTAATGTTAAAGTGAAAATGACACAAACATAATATGTTTTATGAAAAAAAATTTAAGTGCGGTTATACAAGTCCAAATTTTGATTATAAATAGTCATTGGAACGCTAAAAAGATTTCATATATCATAGTATTTTTTTTTTAATTTTTAGACATTAAATAAATTTAATTATTTATGACATAATAATGATGCAGCGATGCCATCATTATTTGACGATTTAAATAAAATAGAACGATAATGTAAAATCTATGAACTACACATGTCCAAAACCAATTGGATGAGTGGATTTCGAACCCTTATCACCTTATCCACGAATTATATCAATGTGGGACCTTTTAAAACCGAAACACATTTTCAAATAAAGTTTCTTTACTTTCCAAAAGTGCCTCTCCTCTCCTCTTATAAAAGGCCCCCACCTCTACCTCATTTCACACACTCCTCAAGCCTTTGGCTCGGCCAAACCCTGCCCATTTACTCTCTCCACATCCCTCTCCTCATCCTAGAGGATTCCCTTTGGGCAGAATCCTTTCAAAGGAAGCCTTTAGGCTCAAATCAAAAGGAGTTACACTTTTTAAGGTAATTCATTCTCTCATGTTCATTTGTTTTATTTTGCTTCTCCAACCCCCTAAACTCTTTTTATTTAATTCTTTTGTAACAACACCAGAATATTAAATATACTAGGATGTTGTTATAAGATTTATTTGAGCTACACTCTCACAAAAATACATCAAATGGTTAAAGAACATACGGTTTCCATGGATGGTGAAATTCTGCCTCCCGAAACGATGATTGTTCAACACTCATTTAACACCTTAAAAGGTGGCCATTATGATGTCACTATTTTTATATATGATATATAATATGTTTATGTTTTACTTAACCTTCTTTTTTTTCATTTTGGGCATACCTTTATGGTTTCCATTATGGGTAAACACGATATCTTCATTTTAGGAAGTGCGGACTACCGCCCCCTGAAAGTGATTTGATTCGTTAATACCATATGTGGGACATATAAAGGATGGAACTATGATATTATATATGATATTATACTGGAATTATAATATACCTTTATTATGATTCCATTCTATAAAATACGAAATAGAAATGAAGGTAGCGTTCATGCATACGTACGGCTTACCGTCTCCATGAACGGTGCATTTCATTTCTTACCTCTAAATGATTATGTAATATTATAAATGCATGTATGTACTGGATATATATGACATATATGATATTTACATCATGAATACCATTCTGGATATAAGGAAATTTTGACCAAATTAACAACATGTAAGTGTAAGAAGTCTATTTTTGACTTAAGAACCAAATACCGACAAAATGAACATTATTAACTTAAATGATTACATGATGTCCATAACATGGTATAAAAGGAATAATGAACTTGAAAAAGATTCATAAGCAAGTAGAGATTAACTCAAGTTTATTATTCAGGAGATTAAAGAACGGTCGGGTCAAGTTGGATACGAGGTATGGGACATCGTCTCAATCTCCGTTCGTTGAGGCATATTTTATTTTATACACAACTTTCTTTTATACGGTGTATAAACCCCTTTGACTTTTACGTTTATTCAAAAAGAATCTTTTTTATACGAAGCGTTTACTAAACTACAAAAGGGAGTGTTTTTGTCGTACGTATGCGGTGACAACGACTTCTCCGCCGTCGTGATCGTTATTTGAGTTTCGGCTTCCCCTACAAGCCATACCTTATTTTTAAAAGAAAAATAAATATCATGTTTTACTTTTCTTTTATTTTGGTATTGAAAATGGTTTTCATAATATTTTTATATCAATGTGTGGTATTGATATCTTGTGATTGAATGGTGGAAATGTTATGTTTCCTTTATGCATGTTTTATGTGATACGTTTATGTTGAGGTTCTTGGGCATTATTTTGAAGATGGGTGGTTCCGTGATAGACTAAGGGCGGGTGAGCCCGTTATAGCTCTCCAATGCATTGGGTAACGCGAATGAGTGAAACGTTAAGGTTTCTCCGAAGATATTTTAGGGAATATACTGTGATGGGTATTCCAAATGTAACCAAGAGGGTTACTCCCTACGTAAGAATGTTATGAATGCCTCAAGTTACCTTTATGTCTTATGATTTCTATGATTTATTCATGATTTTATGAGGTATGTTAAAGTGCCTATGTTTTATGGGTAAAGTATGATTTCACTCTTATGTATATATGAACTCATGTTTCCGTTCCATGTTTTTTTTATAACCCATACTGAGTTTTTATGCTCATCCCAAGTTTTTGAAATGTTTTTCACAGGTCAAGGGAAAGGTACACGATAAGATGATAGAGTCAAGGATGTGTCAATAAATAATCCATGTTTTATTTTAAATGTGTTTCCATTGATGTGAATGAAGAATACTATCTTTATGTAACCACTTTGTTTATATGTGGAATGTAATGCATGTTTTATGATCTAATTCTCTAAAACTCTAAACCCGAAAAGATCCTCAATGTGTAATCTTGTAATAACTCAAGATTAAGTAAGGTTTAAGGCTGGGGCCTTATAGTTGGTATCAAAGGTCGGTTTAGATAACTTTAGGAGTTACAATTCTATTAAATGATTATCCAAATTTTTTTTTTCAAAATGATATAGCATTTAAAGATTACCATGTTGCTTCATCTAAGACATGTTTGTTCAGAATGGTTTTCCATAGAGGAAACAGGGAAGCAGTGCTAGGAAGGCATACACAAGGAAATAACCTTCCAAATCAGCATCCAGATATGGTCGGAATTGGAACTGAACAGTTTGTTGCAGTAATGGTGCAGTTGACTCAAGCGATAAATGGCGGTGGTATCCATGCACGAGATCAGCCAGAACAACCGCAGAGGAACATGTCAGCGGTGGAACATTTCCTGAGGCAACATCCACCATCATTCAGAGGATCATCTGACCCTGTGCTAGCTGAAGGGTGGATTAAAGCACTGGAGAAGATTTTTGATGTCAGGGGGTGTTCAAACAATCAAAAGGTTAGTCTTGCTATTTACCGTTTGGAGGGTGAAGCAGATCAGTGGTGGTCTATGGTTAAAACTATCAGGGACTCCGATGAGATTGATGCTCTTGACTGGGATGAATTCAAAAGTATATTTCTTGAGAAGTATTTTCCTAAGGCTGTTCGACTTAGGATGGAAAAGCAATTCTTGGAATTGAGGCAAGAGGAAGACTCAGTGGCTGCCTATGAAGAAAGGTTCACTCGATTGGCAAGGTATGCTCCAAATTTTGTCCGGGACCTTGATAGTAAAATCAATCGTTTTTACTCAGGATTAAAGCCAAAATATCGAAGGGCATTAGATTCTCGTGAGTTTAAAAGTTATGAAAAGCTTGTTCGATGTGCTGAGAAGGTGGAAATGGAGTTTGTCGATGACCAAGTGTTCTATAACAACCAGCAGAAGAAGAGACCGAGGTGGCAGGAGAAAGGTAAGAATTCTTCAAAAAAGTCTGATGGTAAGAGAACTAAGTTTCCAGTTTGTGATAAATGTGGCAAAAGGCATGCTGGGGAATGTCTTCTGAATTCTGGGAAGTGCTACCGATGTGGTAAGATGGGACATAAGGCTCGTGATTGCACTGAAAAGAATCAAGGTGAAGGTAAGAACAAATTTGATTTACAGTTAGTGAAATGTTATAAGTGCAATGAGATGGGTCACTATGAAAACGAGTGTCCGACAAGGAGCTTGGGTGATGGGAAGTAGTTAGACTACAAGCAGAAAGGGGTGGTGAAATCCTTTCCAACTACTTCATCAGATGTCGGGCCATCAAATGAAGTTGAATCAGGTACTTTGTTTGTTTTTTCAGATTATGCCAGTGTGTTGGTTGATTCGGGGTCTACACATTCTTTCATCTCTGAAACCTTTTCTAGTAAAATGGGAATACCATCTCAAGAAATGACACCTGAACTTTTGGTAAAAACACCTGGGGGAAGTGTCGAGGCAAAAAGAATTTATAAGAATCTTCCTATCCTTATCTGTGGAAAGAACCTAATTGCAAACCTTATTGTTCTACCTCTAGTAGATTTTGATGTTATCCTGGGTAGGGATTGGCTCTCTATTTACCATGCTAAGATTGACTGTAGAGCTAAAGAAGTTTCTTTTCAGAAAGACTTTCAGTTTTTTTACAGGAATGAACCCTTACTTTTGATAACATATCAAGAGGCCGAGAAACTTGTAAAAGATGGAAATGAATGTTACCTTGCACACGTCGTTGAAAATAAAGGAACTGTTCAGATTAATGATGTGCAAGTGGTAAATGAGTATCCTGATGTTTTTCCTGATGAGTTGCCTGGAATAATACCAGATCGGGAAGTTGAGTTTACTGTTGACTTAGTTCCTGATGCTAAGCCAATTTCAAAACCCCCTTATCGAATGGCACAAATTGAACTTTTAGAGTTGAAGGAGCAATTGCAAGATTTATTAGAGAAAGTTTTCATTAGACCTATCACATCACCATGGGGTGCTCCTGTTTTATTTGTTAATAAGAAAGATGGTTCTATGAGACTTTGCATTTATTATAGAGCCTTGAATAATATTACTGTTAAGAAAAAATATCCTTTGCCTCATATCGATGATTTGTTTGATCAGCTCCAGGGAGCTCAGTTTTTTTCAAAGATTGACTTGAGATCGGGGTACCATCAGCTGAAGGTAAAGGAGGCAGATATTCTGAAGACCGCGTTCCGTACGAGATATGGACATTATGAATTTGTAGTAATGCCTTTTGGGCTAACCAATGCACCTACTGTATTCATGGACTTAATGAATAGAATTTTCCATGAGTTCTTGGATAAGTTTGTGGTGGTTTTCATTGATGTTATTTTGGTGTTTTCTAAAAGTAAAGTGGAGCATGAAAAACATTTAAGGGTTATCTTGCAAACCTTAAAAGAAAAGAAACTGTATGGGGAATTCAGCAAGTGTGAGTTTTGGTTGCAACAAATTTCTTTCCTTGGTCACATTGTTTCTAAAGATGGAATAACTGTTGATCCTGCAAAAACAAAAGTTGTGGAAGAATGGCCAAGACCCACAAATGTAACCGAGATTCGTAGCTTCCTTGGTTTGGCGGTCTATTACCGAAGGTTTGTTAGAAATTTTTCACGGTTATCTAGTCCAATGACTAAGCTAACTTGGAAGGGTGTTAAGTTTATCTGGACAAAAGAATGTGATGATTTTTTTCAGGAATTGAAAAGAAGATTGGTGAATGCTCCAGTTTTGGCACTACCTTCCAGGAATAGTGAGTTTGTTATATACAGTGATTCTTCATTGAAAGGACTTGGTTGCGTCCTAATGCAGAATGATCAGGTAATTGCTTATGCTTCACGACAGTTGAAAACTCATGAGGTAAATTACCCTACACAGGATTTGGAATTAGCTGCTGTTGTTTTTGCTTTAAAAAATTTGGAGGCATCATTTGTATGGAGTAAAGTGTGAAATATATACCGATCACAAAAGTTTAATGTATATATTCACTCAGAAAGAGTTAAACATGAGACAAAGGAGATGGCTGGAATTAATCAAGGATTATGATTGTACAATTCATTACCATCCGGGAAAAGCAAATAAAGTGGCTGATGCTTTGAGTCGAAAAAGTAATGCTTCAGTAACAATGTTGCGTTTGGAACGTGATCCTTTGGTTAAGGATTTGATGAACTTTGGCATAGATGTTGTTGGTGCAGGGAGTCCTTTTTTGTTTCAGGTATCAGTGAGATCATCTCTATCAGATAGAATCAAGCAAGCACAGAAGCAAGATAGTGAGTTGCAGAAAAAGGTAGAGCTGGTTCAGAAAGGTAAGTTGCCTGAATTCAACATTGATAATGATTGCGTTTTGAGATTTGGGAAGAGATTGTGTGTGCCTTGTGATTCACAGTTGAAGAGAGAGTTGTTATTTGAAGCTCATAGTTCGTTTTCAGTTCATCCGGGCAGTACTAAGATGTATAGTGATCTGCGGGAGTATTACTGGTGGGATGGAATGAAAAGAGACATTGCTGATTTTACTGTGAAGTGTTTGACTTGTCGGCAGGTTAAAGCAGAGCGGCAGTTACCGAAAGGGATGCTTCAGCCTTTACCAGTGCCAGAGTGGAAATGGGAAAACATATCCATGGACTTTGTTGTGGGATTACCGAGGACATCTCGAGGTAATAATGAAATCTGGGTTATTGTTGATCGCTTGACCAAATCTGCTCATTTCCTTTCTATACGAGATACTTTCTCTCTTGATCAACTTTCCCGTTTGTATCTTAAAGAGATAGTCAGGTTACATGGACTTCCTCTCTCCATTGTATCTGATCGTGATCCCAGGTTCACATCTAACTTTTGGAAAGGCCTTCAGAAGTCGTTGGGCACTGAATTAAATTTTAGTACAGCTTTTCATCCTCAATCAAATGGGCAGTCAGAACGAATAATTCAGATATTGGAGGATATGCTATGAGCTTGTTCTATGGATTATCAGGGAAGTTGGGACCAACATCTTTCTTTGGTTGAGTTTTCATATAATAATGGTTTTCATTCCAGTATACAGATGGCACCATTTCAGGCATTATATGGGAAGTGGTGTCGAACTCCATCATTCTGGGATGAAGTGGGTGAAAGAAAGTTGATGGGACCAGAATTGGTAGAAGAGATGGCAGAAAAAGTTCAGCTGATTCAGAAACACATGAGAACAGCTCAGAGCAGGCAGAAGAGTTATGCGGATAACCGGAGGAAGGATCTATCTTTCGAGGTAGGTGATCATGTTTTTCTCAAGGTTTCTCCTTGGAAAAGTGTGATGAGATTTGGTAAGAAAGGAAAGTTGAGTCCAAGGTTCATTGGACCATACGAAATTCTGGAAGAGTTGGATCAGTTGCATACCGAGTGGCTTGACCTCCGAGTTTATCTCAGGTACACAATGTTTTTCACGTTTCGATGTTGAGAAAGTATATGCCAGATCCATCTCGTGTTTTGAGTCCAGAGGTAGTTCAGCTGGAAGAGAACGTATCTTATGAGGAACAAACGGTCCAGATTCTTGACCACAGGGAGAAAGTGTTATGGAATAAGGTTATTAAGCAGGTAAAGGTTTTGTGGAAAAACCACATGTTTGAAGAGGCAACATGGGAATCTGAAAATGCAATGAGGGATAAGTACCCCCATTTGTTCGATAAGTAAATAAATTGCTGGGACGCAATTTTCTAAAGGGGGGAAGGATGTAACATACCAAGTAAGTAATGAATAATAGATATTTTTATCTATGTCTATTAATGATTAAGATAGTGTTATAGAGGCTTAAAATGAAAATAAATACAATCTTATGCATGGAATACACTAATATTCTTAAAAGATTGTTTTAGTGCCTTTTGATGGAAAACCATTTTTGAATCTATATTTTGACAATTTTATAAACTTTGTTTGTCAAAATAAACTTAATCATTATGATTGGGACATCAAAATTTACTTTGTGTGAATTTTTGGTATTTTTCTGACAATGTTCATTTTTTAATGAATAGTGAAAAATACTGCATTTTACATTAAAACTGATTTTTAATCTAATTTATTTATATGATTAGATTATCTTTTGAATTTTTCTTAATGTGTAATATGAATATATTTTTACCATTTTATCCAATGGTGGTCATTGGAATCAATTTCACTTTGAAATTAGACTTAAACTGGTGTCAATCTTTTGATACTTATTGTTTTGTAAAAACACGCTATTTGCTCTGGCAGCGGGAATAAATTATTACATTAATTAATGTGACCTATATGATTTGAATTTTGTAAAATTGAATTCATTTTTGAATTCAGAATATCAAATATAGCTTAGGGTGAATTTTTGGTAATTTTCTGAAAAACCTCAATTTTTGATGAATAGTGAAACCACTAAGTGGTAATAAAGCAAACTGATTTTTCAGTTAAATGAAAGTTTACCACTAATGTGTACTGAATTTTGAAAATCCGACATACATGGTTGTCATTAAGAAGTAAAATGTGGTTCAATGAGATTATAATAAATTTTTGGTGAATAGTAACTTATTAAGTTCTTAATCACGATTAGTGGTAATTAGGGTAGTTTAAGGTATAAATAATACTTTAATAAAATGAAATGACCTAGACACATGTCCCAACATCATTGGTTGTGTCATGGCCGACCATGACATGCCATCGGTCAACTTGGGGACCCCATGGATCCACTTTTTTTGGGAAATGACATAAATTACTTTTTATTTAATGTTAAAGTGAAAATGACACAAACATAATATGTTTTATGAAAACAATTTTTAAATGGGGCTATACAAGTCCAAATTTTGATTATAAATAGTCATTGGAAATCTAAAAAGATTTCCTATATCATAGTATTTTTTTATAATTTTTAGACATTAAATAAATTTAATTATTTATGACATAATAATGATGCAGCGATGACATCATTATTTGACGATTTAAATAAAATAGAAAGATAATGTAAAATCTATGAACTACACATGTCCAAAACCAATTGGATGAGTGGATTTCGAACCCTTATTACCTTATCCACGAATTATATCAATGTGGGACCTTTTAAAACCGAAAAACATTTTCAAATAAAGTAATGTTTCTTTACTTTCCAAAAGTGCCCCTCCTCTCCTCTTATAAAAGGCCCCCACCTCTACCTCATTTCACACACTCCTCAAGCCTTTGGCTCGGCCAACCCCTGCCTATTTACTCTCCCCACATCCCTCTCCTCATCCTAGAGGATTCCCTTTGGGCATAATCCTTTCAAACGAAGCCTTTAGGCTCAAATCAAAAGGAGTTACACTTTTTAAGGTAATTCCTTCTCTCATGTTCATTTGTTTTATTTTACTTCTCCAACCCCCTAAACTATTTTTATTTAATTATTTTGTAACAACAACAGTATATTAAATATACTAGGATGTTGTTATATGATTTATTTGAGCTGAACTCTCACACAACTACATAAAATGTTTAAAGAACATACGGTTTCCGTGGATGGTGAAATTCTGCCTCCCGAAATGATAATTGTTCAACACTCATTTAACACCTTCAAAGGTGGCCATTATGATGTCACTATTTTTATATATGATATATAATATGGTTATGTTTTCCTTAATATTCTGTTTTTTTCATTTTGGGCATACCTTTATGGTTTCCATTATGGGTAAACACGATATCTTCATTTTAGGAAGTGCGGACTACCGCCCCCTGAAAGTGATTTGATTCGTTAATACCATATGTGGGACATATAAAGGATGGAACTATGATATTATATATGATATTATACTGGAATTATTATATACCTTTATTATGATTCCATTCTATAAAATACGAAATAGAAATGAAAGTAGCGTTCATGCGTACGCACGGCTTACCGTCTCCATGAACGGTGCATTTCATTTCTTACCTCTAAATGATTATGTAATATTATAAATGCATGTATGTACTGGATATATATGACATATATGATATCTAAATCATGAATACCATTCTGGATATAATGAACTTTTGACCAAATTAACAACATGTAAGTGTAAGAAGTCTATTTTTGACTTAAGAACCAAATACCGACAAAATGAACATTATTAACTTAAATGATTACATGATGTCCATAACATGGTATAAAAGGAATAATGAACTTGAAAAAGATTCATAATCAAGTAGAGATTAACTCATGTTTATTATTCAGGAGATTAAAGAACGGTCGGGTCAAGTCGGATACGAGGTATGGGACTTCGTCTCAATCTCCTTTCGTTGAGACATATTTTATTTTATACACAACTTTCTTTTATACGGTGTATAAAACCCTTTGACTTTTACGTTTATTCAAAAGGAATCTTTTTTATATGAAGCATTTACTAAACGAAAAAAGGGAATATTTTTGTCGTACATATGCAGCGACAACGACTTCTCTGCCGTCGTGACCGTTATTTGAGTTTCGGCTTCCTCTACAAGCCATACCTTCTTTTTAAAAGAATAATAAATATCATGTTTTACTTTTATTTTATTTTGGTATTGAAAATGGTTTTCATAATATTTTTATATCAATGTGTGGTATTGATATCTTCTGATTGAATGGTGGAAATGTTATGTTTCCTTTATGCATGTTTTATGTGATACGTTTATGTTGAGGTTTTGGGCATTATTTTGAAGACGGGTGGTTCCGTGATAGACTAAGGGCGGGTGAGCCCGTTATAGCTCTCCAATGCATTGGGTAACGTGAAGGAGTGAAACGTTAAGGTTTCTACGAAGAGATTTTAGGGAATATACTGTGATGGGTATTCCAAACGTAACCAAGAGGGTTACTCCCTATGTAAGAATGTTATGAATGCCTCAAGTTACCTTTATGTCTTATGATTTCTATGATTTATTCATGATTTTATGAGGTATGTTAAAGTGCCTATGTTTTATGGGTAAAGTATGATTTCATTCTTATGTATATATGAACTCATGTTTCCTTTCCATGTTTTTTTATAACCCATACTGAGTTTTTATGCTCATCCCAAGTTTTTTAAATGTTTTTCACAGGTCAAGGGAAAGGTACACGATAAGATGATAGAGTCAAGGATGTGTCAAGAAATAATCCATGTTTCATTTTAAAAGTGTTTCCATTGATGGGAATGAAGAATACTATCTTTATGTAACCACTTTGTTTATATGTGGAATGTAATGCAAGTTTTATGATCTAATTCTCTAAAACTCTAAACCCGAAAAGATCCTCAATGTGTAATCTTGTAATAACTCAAGATTAAGTAAGGTTTGAGGCTGGGGCATTATAAGAAATATAAATAATAATATAAGTGGAAGATTCAGTATGAACAAAACCATATCTAGGTTGGTTGTCCTCTCCACTACCTATCATAGATCTAAAATGAATAAAATAGTCAAAAAAATTAAGTGTATTTTTTAATGTCATGAAATTATCACCACACTATCCTAAAATAATGAAAATTCATGCATAGAATGTATTCTTGTGCATGAGAACACTCTTAAATGTGAAAATAATGACAAACCCAAATCACCTTCTCAGAGAATGTAATCCATGAAAAAATTATCATCACAATGTCAAAAAAACATGTTGCCTCTATTTATATTCTATATTGATTTTATAAGATAATTAGGGGAAACAATGAGAAAAATAATGTAGAAAACCATTCCAGTAAATGAGTGTGAAATCATAAATCCCCAGTTCACATTATCAATTTACAAAGAGTGAAGAAGAAAGTGGCGTTCAAAATAAAATTTAACCGCTTGGAAGATCTGATATTTTCCTTCTACAAATGTCTCTGCAATTTATCCCTCCACATATAGAGGTAAGAGGACACACACAAAGATATATAAAAAGTAACAAACAATTTTTCCTTATAAATAAGATAATTATAAAAGTGATATGTAAAAGAAGATTATAGAAAAATAAGAGAGAGAGGGTGATGGAGAAAGTGTGGGAAAATGACTGGTAGTTCTCCTAATATTTCATGACCTATTTTAAATACACATAAGGAAAACAATATTTACAAGTCTGATGAACTAGAAAAACATTCCACATGGAACCTTTCATCATATTGTATCATCTCTCACGTGACATAAGAATGATTTCCCCAAAAATATCAATACATGAATCTATATATATTTCTAAACACTACACAACCCCAAAAATCTTCCAAAAACTCTTTAAATAACATCTCAATTCCAAAAGTAATCATAACTTCCTTAAAACATATGATCACCCAAAATTTCCCAAATGTCAAATATGGATTCCTATTCCCTTAAAGTTTACCTAGCTAACCTGGAATTAAGAATAACAATTATATTTTTCTGAAAACATTATTTAATACCTAAAAACAAATGGATCTAAGAATTTATTATCTTCACATATTATTCCTGATTGAAAAATGAATAGTAAATATGATTATTATTTATTCTTAGTATATAAAGATAACATTTCTTCTCCTTATTTCCGAAAAAAATCTGTAATCCATATATAAAATTAAAAATTAAAAAAATGACAAAAATTAGTCTTATTATACACTTCATGATTTAATTCCTCAACATATCAATCTTAGAAGACAAATTAAATTACCAGTGCATTAATTAATCCATTGATCTTAGTCAGTTTCTTCTTAGGTATCCTAGTCCGTAGGGTGTTAGAGTCTCTACCTCAAATTTGATCTTTATTATAGAAATACACCAAACACCATGTGTTCAATCCACTACACTGTTGATATTGTGTCATGAAATAATATGTGGGACCACAACCTTCTCTATGAGAAGACTAAAAAAACCATAATAAAATAATGAAATTCAAGAACCAAATGATGATGCATTTTTGTCACCAATTTTAAATAAACTATAATAGAAAATAGGATCTTGGAACTCATCTGAGTTTGGGAAGCATGAACTAATCTTTGATAGTGACCTTCTTTAACTAATTCAATATCATATCACATCCAATTGAAAACAACACTGATATAGATTGATGAAATTCTTCACCATAGTGGGTTATCTTCCATTATATTGGTTGACTAAAAACCATGATAAAAATTCATCTAATATTATTTACAAAAATCGATATCACTCTCATACACACTACAATTTCAAAATGTTTTAAAGACTTCATTGCATGGGGAAAACTCCATCGGCTCACATCTGGTTCTGATTTATTCTATTGATTTGATTTGGATAACTCTTAATGGGCCAATATTGGTGAATCATCAAACCAAATCCCCATCTATGGAACTGAGTTACTTTGTCCTTATAACTTCTTCATCAAGCTTCTAACACTCATGTGATATTAATCTTTGATTAAACATCAAATCATCCATTATATAAATCAATCCCCATATTTGATCAATGAATGTTTAGAAATATTGGATTTGAGAATTTCTATATCAGATATCTTGTGTTCAAATATAGGTTTTTTATGTGAGTTTTTAAAATTTGGATAATTTTCTCTTTTAAGACATTGGCTACATGGGAAACCGGCTATGATGTAATTTGTAAATGTGATGAAGGTTCACTTATAAAAACCATTATATGGATGTGAAGTTAAATTGGAAATTTATTGATGTTGTGCTTAAAACCGCAATAAAAACATTTATAATTTCCTTAACAACTACATTCAAAAAAAATTATAAAATAATTTAATTAAAATATTAATTGAAAAAATAAATTCGAATACCCGAAATAACTAAATTTAAAATAAAAAATAAAAAATATGTTTAATTTTCTAATTGAATAATTAATTAAGAAATAATGAAATTAGAAATATTATAAATGAATTGAAGTAAATTTTTATATATTAAATATTAAATTATTAAATAAATGATATTAAAATTAATTATTAGTTAATATATTAATATCTTAATATTTTAAACAAAAGTACTAATTATATAGTATATGTATAAAAATAGATATTTAGACACTAAACATTAATATTATGAAGAAAATTTAAAATTAAATTAATAAATAATTAAATGATTGAACAATTGAAATATTATATAATATATGAAAAAAATCTTAACATTAATTGATTTATAAAAATCCACATTAAATTATCTATAAATAAATAAATAACCATTAATTAACTAACTAAAACATTAAAATACAGAATTAGTACAAAATACTGTGTGAAAAAACACAAAAAAATAAATGCCACATTAAATACCCCCTACGTAAGATGTTTATTTTCCTTAATATACCACTTAGTATCAATTCCATGGTTGAAAATAAATCTAATAATGGAAATGATGAAATACCATAAAGAAATGATTTTCATAAAGATTTTACTTCATCGATTATACCAAGTAGTAAAAAACTAAACCCCGTTAAAATAAATTTCATCAATGTGAAATTGGTCGGATTTAAATGAAAATGATATAAATTTTAAACTATAAATAAAAAATTCCTAAATTCAATTTTCATCCAACTAAAATTAAAAACATATCTTTACCTCCATGAGATGAAACTCACATAATTAATGAAATCATAATAATCAGAATGTTCATTTTATGGGGTGGGGTGAAAATTTATTAGGGTAATAAATAACTCATCCAAAAGTTGGATGAATAAATATTATAAATAAAAAAATAATTATTTTATCCTAGATTGGGATTTTTATTTCATAATTCACTTAGATACATATATTATGAGAAAAATTCAAATTAAAAATTTCAAAATTAATGATTATTCTATAACACTATCTCAATGTTCTTTTGATATACAAGATTTTATGTGGGCAGGGAAAATGATTTACTTAATGAAATCCAATATGTAATAATGATTAATATCATCAAATTGTAATAAAAACCTTTCTAATAAACACAAATTTTCACCTCATGATAATTCTTAAGTGATTCATAAATAATCACAATATTAATAAAATAATATTTTTTTACATGTAATGAAATCAATAAATATTATCATAATAAATACCCCCTCCCCCACACTTAAAACATGATACTGTCCCAAATAATGAATTCTAAGGGGGAGAAAAACATATCTAGTGAATGAACTAAAATATTTTTCAAAATAACATTAAAAATAATGTTTTATGGTTATAATTACAATCCAAAATTATTTTACCAAACAAAAAATAATGACTGTTTGAAAAAAATATAACAACTACTTACTACAATAATTACATCATCAGAAACTTAATGATTTCGATGAAGATTCATTTTTTATTTTATTTCCTAAAAATATTTTTATAAAATTGTTCAAATAGACCTAAAACCAAAATGTTAACACACAAAGGTAGTCAAAAAGGTAGTATCAAATGGTATATTAAAATAATTAATTTCAAAAATAACATAAATATCAACTCTTATATCATTTGTTTCAACCAAAATATAATGTTGGTGGTTTAAATTAAACATGGACATTATAAGAATAAACATATGGAATTTAAACCATTATTACCCTTATTAAAATATTAATTTAATTGAGACCATTGAAAAAATTATCCCTTCTCTTACAGATTAAAAATAATTAAATTTATGGTTCCCTATGATATAAAATTATACTCACCATAAAACATAAAAAAGAGACTTAAATAAGTACCTGAATTAATTTTTTTAATAACATGATATGTTTTCAATAAAATTTAATAAATAAGAATTTTTGATATTTTATTTTTATAAAAACAGACACCTATAATACTGAAAGTTAGTGTGGTAATAAAAGTAGTATTTACCCTTCCTCACATTTTATTTACAATATGAAATAGTAATTTAAACTCTTTAAAATTTTATGCTGGAAGGAGACTACCTAAATATTTGGTTGGATTGGAAGAATTTACTAAAATCAGTTGCCACATGGTTTAATATACTTTTATTATTATTTTTCTATAATAGAAACAATAAAAATTTATTAATGTGGGGAAAACAATTGAAAAATTAAAAATGGAATAGAGACCAGAAAATCCTAGTTTTAACACCCCCCAAGAGTTGTTGTATTTATACTATCCATAGATAAATGGAATTGAGTTCAACCCTAGTTAGATTGTGGATGTGGCGAATTTGTTAAAAACAACCAGAATTACTTCTTATCATCTTTAGTTCCTTGTAACTTATAATTTTTTTGAAATAAACCATTTTTAATATAAAAGATATCCCACTCCTTAGAAGTGTACAACTATTAGATTAATTTTGGGGAAAATGTATGGGTAATTTCACTCTACTCTTACATGAGAAATGGCATTCACATGTTGAAAATATTCAATTCATGGATGTGATTTTTATTCTGATTAAATATATTCTATAAAATAATTATTAAAAACCTCATTACTATCAAAATCCTTTTTTCTCTAGTACATATCCCATAAACCTCCTATTTCTCTTTAACCACTCCATTTCATGGATTTAAAATGGGATGTGAGAAATATTTATGTACCTAAGTAAAAAAATTCTCATGTCCCTCCATAAAATCAAAAATTTCCAAATAAATCTAAAACACAATCATAGGGAGAAGAAGAATAAAAATTGACTATGTAAAAATTAAAAACCTATATAAATAACACCTTGTTCAATTAAGTGAAATTATCAATGAATTTTTTCATATTTTTCTTCATGAAGTATATTTGGTGCTCTAATGAGTGTTTCCAAGCAGGGAGTGATTTAATTAACCTCCTATAACCTCCCATAAAAATAAACACCTCAATTATAGTGTCATCAATATAAAAGATAGGGTATCTTCAGATGGTTCATCCTATAAAAAGGTTAATGAATTATAAGATCATGAGTATTACTAAGTGCTATGAAAAAAATTTATTTCAATTAACTCCTTTTTTGACCTAATGTAGTTTATAATGAGATCATGGGAGTTTCATGGGTGTTATAGGCTTTTTTGATCCCTAAGACTTAGTTTTTTTGATAAGGAACATGGGCTACATGGTTAGTAGAAACTATGCAACTCATGCCTTATGGTCTAGGGAAAACATAAAATGTGTTTTTTGAGGTAGAAGAAGGTGAACATATCACCCTAACCATGAATCTAGGGTTACATGCCCATGTGGGACATGGTAAATTTTATTTAAAGGATTATTCATAGTTTTCGAAAAGTTAGTCAAACTATGTGCATGAACCATGCAGGGTCTTCCTTATGGAACTGAAGGGCACAAAATTGGTGTATATTTTTTTAATAGTATAACAAAACCATGATTCCTAGTGTTTTTGGGAGAATTTATCATTTTTAATTAATGAATTTAAAACATAATACCCCATTTATTCATTCCAGTTTCCAATGCACAATGGAGAGGTGTTTCTACCATTAAGAGCTCTTAATCTAGTCATATCTCTTAATTATTTATTTAGAATTATATTATAAAAATATTTTTCTCATTGGATAAATGATGGAATTTTCTTCATTCATCTGGTGGTGTTATTAAATTTTCTTCATATCATTGAAATTATTTACGTGCAATCTAAATTTCCTTTATTTCTAGAGTTTTCATCCATTATTTATTTTTATCTTAATGTGGACCAAATAATAGGTTGATACTAGACAATTGGTCTAATATATAAATAAATTAAGTGGTCTATACCTTTCCGTTATGGTTTGGTTTTTTATATTCCTAGTTACAGTTGTGCCACATGCTGGGATTTTCAACGTTTCCCCTAAAATTAATTAACATTCATTAATAAATGGTTTGGACCTTATTAGGTTTCCCACCCAATAACTTTGTGATCATTAGAGTTCATTACACAACCTAGGCCACCCATGGGGAGTGCCCTTATATCTTATATTTCTTATACCACCCCGCTGCATGATTGTAAGCACGCCAGTTGTTTTTGTAGCCTTAATAAATTGATTGAAATTTAAATGAATGACTATGAGAAAGTTATTCCTATTTTCAATGTGATTCCATGAGGTTAATAGATTTTTTTAAGGGAATATGCGGAACAGTACTGGATGAACTGAAGAATTCTTATTGGTAATGAATTGATTAACAAAATGAGATGACGAGTTGATAATGGCAGTGAATTCCATGGATGATCTCCTTGGATCCTAGTTCCATTAGATGTAATGGAAATTTATACTCAATTGATTTTGATTACAAAACTAGATTCTATGGTCTTTGATACATTAGATCTTGATATTTTTTGGATTCAAAGGGAAATGATACCCATTGGATCTGTAATTCTTGGAATCACATTGGAAAGGCTCTATTTATATGCTCATTGGACTCCCCTCAAGTTGTTATCGTGTTGAAATTGGTATTTTCTAGGGAACCGACATTGATTCCATTGTCTTATATACCTTGTATTTATCTGTTCTTGGCTAGAAACATGATTACACGACATACCAATTGTAAATTTTATACACATGATTACATGGCATGGTCATTGTGGAATTTATAAACTTGATTACACGATGAGGTTTTTGTGCATATTTTTCTTGGCTAAAAATATTCTAGTATAGGAATTTGATTGTAGTTGTTAAACTTCGTAGTACCAGACCTATTTATTTATAATTTATAGCTACCCTGGATTATGGGATCATGATTATTTTTTACTGGTATCCGTGTTTGGATACACATGATCTAATCATCTTGACACAATACTTTTAGTATTATTATAACTATGATATACTGCACACCTCTTCTATTTATATTTTGTAGACTAGACCTATTATGGAAACCATTGGTGGGGTCCTACTGAGTTTTATCTCACACCATGTATGGGACGCCATTGGGTACCCAGATAGATTTCATTGATGCAGGTAGGGACTGGGGAAAGTGACCACTGTATGGTGATTGATTTTTTAATTCGTAGGAGTGGGGGTGGGGAATATATCTGAGCTAAGATCAAGTTTCTATCTATATATATAGTTTTTATAGTCTATTATACATTTGGATTTATGTAATTTGGTAGATTATTTTATACCTATTTTTATAATTTTTGGAGACATGACACGATCATCATATTGTATATGCATTCTTCTAGTTCATTTATTATTCATGTCTTCTAGAATTTATCTTATGTATTTTATTTATATTATTCTTTTGGTATTGATTGATATGTTTATACAGTTGTGCTAATTTTGGAATTTAGGGAACAGTCTCCCCATGGACACATCCCAGGACCTCACTACTTTTCTGTAGCCATTGGAATATGGGGTGGAAATCTTTTGGCCATGTGACCCACTATCCTAGGACACTATTTAGTGGCACCCAGGTCGTGATGTTATAAAGTGGTATCACAGGGTTTTATTTTCAATATTTTACTTTTGACAATAGATAGGATATTATTAAGTAATTGTAATTTTTAAATGAAATGTGCCTGGGAGTAGCTGACCCATGTATAGGAAAAATCCAAATTGCCTGGAATGAAAGTTTCTTTTTTCTAGATTTTTCCTATTATAGTTGATTTGATTCTAATGTTCAGTCATGAACATGGATTGGGATGTTATTATTTATATGATTAAGGGTTTCATTTTATCATGTCTAAATGGGATCAGGTTATTCCATCTCATGAATCATTTTTGGAACATGTTAGAATTAACATGCTATGAATTATGCCATGCCATATGGGATACATTGCATGGCCGCATGACATTCTGATGAGTTCCACATATGATATAATTTTATACTTGATAAATTACTTATTTGAGGAATTGAGGAACAAGATTTTTATTTATAGTGCTTGTCATAACCTAAATAGTGTTTTCTTTCTTAGCCTATAGAAAACACCCTAAGTAGTCCATTATGGCACATTGAGTAAAGGACCATTGTTCAAATAGAATGGAACCCGTTATAGATTGGATTAAGTAAAGATAGAAATTCATTTTATAAGGTGTATGGGCCATTATGAATTGTAATTGGTGATACATTTGGTTCAACCATTAAAATATAAATGTTCATAATTAGAAATGTAAATGAAATTTAAATTGCGAAATAAATAACTAGACCTTGACCCAACCTTAAATTGTGTAGTAGACAGTGTCTCGGCTAATTTTTACAGTTGATTATTTTACCTAGTAAACTATTTAAGAGCAGGTAGAGGGTGTGAATTTTTTATACGATGGTTTTGACCTATTATATGATTTTAACTATAATCTTCTCATTATTGATATTTTCTAGGTTATGTGTTTGGAATTTTAGAGGAATGTCACTATGAAGTCATCCAGTCATGTTCCAAAAGGGTGGTGGGAAACATGATTTGAATGTGGTGAGATGTGAGATGCTAGTAAACCCTCATATAGTTCCACCTGTGGTACAAGGATTTGTACCAGGTATGGGTACTAGGGCTGAATTGTTTAATAGTTTCAATGCTTTATGCAGACCATTTAGGGATCCCCAAAACATACCTCATCTATTGAAAAGGTAGTGCATGTTATCTAGTTGAAACATCCTCCCATGTTTTGGGGGATGGTGGTCCCCAGGATAGTTATCTATGCTTATTGACATTACTTTATATATTAGAGCATCTGGATACACCTCTTATGTGGATAATGAAGGCCATGGAATATATTCTTTAGGGATCAACTATGAATTGGTGGGATGTTTTCAACTAGGATAATAATCTATGAGATATGATTCGGATCAATTCATAATTCTGATTTTATGGATACTAATTTCATGAGACCCTGATAGTAGAAAGGGACATTAATTTTATACATTTAGATCTAGGTGTGACGACTGTTATGGAGTATTCGACATGATTTACAATGCTTTAGCATCGAGGGTGAGAAACTTTAAGGAAGTTCACAAAGCTTTGATTTGATCTTAGGTCGATGTGTTTTCCTTTACCAATTTTACAGAGATAGTGAATCAATTATATATTATTTGATATAGAGTGAGGTAATATATGGGTTAAAGTAGGTTAGATCAACTTAGTAAACTCGTTGTTCTGCTTACAGTTGTAGGAAGTGATGTTTGGAGGCTTCTCAAAAGGAGAGTATCATCAAGGATGTCAACGCCAATAGAGATTTCTTATGTTATCGGCGAGGGAGGTGGAGAAATATGGGGAATTAGTTTGATTAAGACCCATTCGAGTGTCGATAATGTGGATGGATTGGCCACATACACCTTTTTTAAAGACCTTCCCTTCAGCAGTTAGTGGAAGGGGGTTGAATCTGAAACCAGGTTCAGAAGTGGGATTTAGAGATCCGTATCCGACTAGGAACTATGGTAGTTCTAGTAATTCAATACAATGTGGTGGTTGTGGATGATGGATATATGTTTGAGTTGTACCTAGATAGTAGAGTGGGCATCCTCTCGGTAGGGATGTTTTCTCATAGGTCTATAGTTTATATCAAATATATGTTGTACAACATACATTTGAATTACATATTGTTGGTATATCTATGGTGAGAGGTAAGATAATTGTATCCTTTAGTATTGTATTTGATATTTTCAATATATGTTCCTTCCATAGATTCATATATATACATATTTTGAAGATCCTTTATCTCCTTGTTCATTTTTCTAATTTTATAATGATGATTGATAATTTTATGGGGATCGAAATAGAGTGTGTACACCAGTGTATGGAGATCCCCTGTAGATATTTGGGTGTCACAATGTATGGTATCTTTTTTTCATGAGATGGTAGGGTTTGACATCATACTCAGGACAGACTAACTAGTTTCTTAATGATCCTATGTTTAGAGGGGGCCTTCACATCAGCAGAGGGTGGTGTATTTTTTTAATAGTGTGAGTGGGATGTATATAAGGATGAAATATATTGGAGTATTTAGGGTTGTTTTGGATGATATCACAAATATTTAGTTTATATATAGATTACTAGGGAATGTTCTAGATAGACTCTCCTCCAGTGTTTTATTATTTTAGTGATTACATGATGGATGAATTTTTTGTTTTACCTCCTGAGAGAGAGGTGGATTTCTCTATTGAACTAGTTCCAGGAACCAAAACCGTATCCATTCCACCTTATAGGATAGCTACTATGGATTTATTAGTGCTCAAGAGGTATCTAAAGGCCATGGAGGAAAATGGTTTTATATGAATAGTACTTCTCTATGGGTTTTCTATTTCTTTTTTAAAAATAGGTGGATGGTACCATTAGTATATGTTTGGATTATCAAAAATAGAGCCTATTGATGGTTAATAATAAGTATCCCATTGCATGTATATATAATTTCTTTGACAATATTTTAGGATATCATGTGTTCTCAAAAATTTATATATGATCTGGTTATCACTAGGTAGGTGTTTGAACTTCAGATATGCCTCATTAAACTTTTTATAATGGGTATGGACTACATGAGTATATGGATATATCATATTGTCTCAAGAACACACCTTTAGTTTTCATGGAATTGGTGAACCACTTTTTCTATCCATATCTAGATTCATTTGTGTTCATATTTTTAGATGATATCTTAGTTTATTCTTATAAACTTCATGACCATTACAAACATCTTGATATCATTTTAGATACACAAAGAGAAGATAATTTTTATTCTAAGATCACAAAGTTACAAATAAAGATTTATAGGAATCACTTCCTAGGTCATATTATATCATATAAGAGAGTATTAGTTAACCAAGGGTAGTTGAGAGTTGTAGTTTCCTGGGAGAATCCCATGAAAATAATTTACATATAGAGTTTATTGAGGCTTTTTAGATATTAAAGATGATTTTATAGGACTTATCACACTTACAATCAACTCTTATGGGATTTACTAATATGGGTGTGATTTTTATATGGTTAGATACCGATGAAAAAGACTTTACTATGAATAAAGGGTGATTGACCTCTACATCTGTCCTAATTCATCCAGATCTATACATAAGATAAACAATATATTATGATACATTAAGTTTCAAGATAAGAGTTTTTTTATGAAGGAAGTGGAAATAATTGTGTACGGGTCTCACCAGATGAGGCCACATGAGATAAAAAACCCAACACATGATCTATTGTTATCCTTCTTGTATATAACTCTCGATATTAGAGATATTATTTTCTATGAGAGTCTTTTGTGGTGTATAAAGACTATAAAATCTTCATGTATATATTTACATAGTGTGATTTGAATATGAGAAAACAAATTTTGGTTGAGTACCTATAGTATTTTTACATTAAGATTACCTTTATTACATGTAAATAAAATATTTTCATTGATGAATAGAGAAGGAGGAATCAGAAACATGTGGTTCAAGAGGCTAGTAGAGAGTGGTAAATTATGGACTTATTCTCAGATATTCATTTGGGGGCACAAGATAGTCTTGGGAAATTTTTTTCGTAATTCTTATCAGATGCATGTAATCTTCTTAAAATATTGAGGATTAGATAGTTATTTGATTCATAGGACCTATTATAATGGGAGATTAGAGAAGGTGGGGACCCACCACTTTGTTAGACTATTGTAAAGAATGAAATTATGTGTATTTATGATTGATATTGAGTTATAAATGACATACATGAGAAGATGATGTTGTTTTTTCTTTCCTAGATTTATCTAGTACATCTCATTGTTCCCAAGATTCACTATGAATTATATATCAAATATTGGTGGTTAGGTATGAAATGAGAGGTATCATGTTTTTTCATGAGGTGTTATACTTATCTGTAGATGAAGGAAAACCACCAAAAACATATGAGATTTTATAGTAGTTATCAATTACTAAGTGAAGATGGAGAGTTCATTTGATAGATTTCATGATCAGCTTTTTGAGGTTGCCTCTAGGTAGTATTGTTGTATGGGTTGTTTTAGACAGGGTTATGAAATTCACTCATAATCCTACCAGTCAGGGAGATATTCTTAGTAGACAATCTTGGAAAGTTATATAGCCATGTTATTGTTAACCTTTGTAGGATTCTGCACATCCTGGTATCAGATAGGGAAGACAGGTTTACATCTCGGTTTTAAAAGATTCTTCATATAGTGTGGTGTACATAGGTACTTCTATGAATATAATACCATCATCGCTCTGATGGCCAACTGAGTGCATGATTTATGTTTTATAGGACATGTTGAGACCATGTCACCTTAATTTAGGGGGTTATTGGAAGAGGAAAATACACCTAATTTTATTTTCCTAAAACATTAGATATCAGTTGACTGTATATATATAAACTTATGAGACTATGTATGGTATGTCATTTTGATCAACTCTGTGTTGGTTAGAGGTAGGTCAGACAACATAACTGGGATTGTATCTCATGTAGGAGAGTTTAGAGTAGGTCTAGTTGATCCGAGAATTGGATGAATATTGAAAATTCTAGATAGAAAAGATATGATTATCAAATTTATTTCCTTATAGAGTCTAAGGATAGGGTTTTAGTCAATTTGTTTATCTCCCCTAGGCTGGGAAATAGATATATTAAGAGATAGGTAAATTTTTTATTATGATATGTCGGGTTATTTTAGATTATATAGAGAGTTGAGCCAGTAGGCTATCAGTTATTGTTTCGCCATAGGTACTGATCTATGCACAACATCTTTCATGTATCTCAGTTTCACTATTATCACTCGAATTAGTATTGTACTAAGTAGCTGAATGATTTGGAGCTACAATTAGATGTTTCCTTCAAGGAACATCATATTTTTATCATTGACCATATAGCAAAGGTTCTATGAGGCTGGCCAGTTCCTAGAGTTTGGGTTTTATGGAATCATAATTTTTTACATGATGTGACTTGGGAGTAGGGGTCTGATGTATGTGCTCAGTGGCCAAAGTTATTCTTAGGAAACTCTTGACCATCCATAGAAATGAATTACAGTTAAATTTTTTTAAGGTGTAATATTGAAAGATCTTGAGTTTTTCTATGAGGTATGTATATATTTTTTTTGGTTTAAATTTTTGGTTTTGGCCTAATATGAGTTTTTAATAAGATCATAGGACTTTCATGGGTTATTGATATTTTTTCAATGCTCGAAGGCCCGATTTTTAAATTAGGTAGATAAGCCACAGGATTAGTAGAACCCATATGACTGAGGCCATATGGTTTGTGGAAATATCTTAGGGAATTTTATTAGGATGTAGAGGGTGCACATTATTTCCATACTATGTGAATAGAAAGTCAGGCCCATGTGAGACCTCTATAATTTTTAGTAGAGGGATTTTTTATGTTTTTCACATGGTTAGTGAAACCACTCCCATAAACCATTCCAGGTCTCTTTTAAGTTAGTGACGGGCGCATGGTTGGTGCATAGTTATTTCGACCATGTTGTCAAAATATATAGCCCTTTGTTTAGTAAAATTTACCATATTCTCCTTATTGAGTCTAAAACATAATATCATTTTATTATTTCTCGATTCCAATAAATGATGGAAATTTTTTTCTCACTGGTAGATTCTCAATGCAAGGCATATCTCCCGATTTTTTGTCTTGACGCAGATTAGAACACCATTTTCATCATTTAATCTTTTATAGTATTTTCTATATACATCTTGTGCCATATTTAATTTTTCTTTGTATCAATGGAGTTAATAAGGTTCATGAGAATTTTTCTTGTTTCCATAGTTTTCATTAGTTATTTTTTTCTCCCTATATAGGGAAAATTAGATGTTGATACCTAATGAGTGTACAAAAATGAATCTATGGTAGGTGGTAATTGAATTTCCCTTATGGTTTTGCTTTTTATATTCGTAGTTTTATTTTTTGGCTATGTTTGGGTTTCCATCATTTCCCCATAAATTAATTAACTACCTTGAACATAGTTTTGAAATCAATTTAGGTTGTACACCTAATACCTTTGTGATCATTGAAAGTTTTTATCCCCAACCAAGGCCACCCATGGGTTTTGAATTTATATCTTCCATATTTTATATAACCCCAATGGGTGAAGTTAATAATACCACTTATTTGTTTATCCTTTATAAATTGAATAATAATTGAATGGATTATTAGAAAAATGTTATTACTCTTTTCCATTTGATTGAATGAGGATAATTTATTTGTAAATTTACATTAGAAATATGGAAATGGTTTGGGTTAACTCATGACCTGTGAATGAAAATGAAATGATTAATAAAATGAGGTAATGATTTTATTATGGTAGTTGAGTCACTGTACAAGCTACTTAGATCTTGATTCCCTTAATTTTCATTGAAATTCCTTACCCACATATCATGATTATAGTAGGGGATTCCTTGTTATTTAATAACTTGTATATTAATTTTGTTGGATTCCAAGGTAATTTCTACCCCTTAGATCCAGCTTGCATGGAGTCACATTTGACATACTCTATTGACATTCTCTTTAGACTCCACCAATGTTATTACCGAGTTTCCATCATGATAATCCTATGACTCAGCATTGATACCCCGTTCTTATGTACCTTATATATATCCCTTCATAGTCAAAAAATTGATTACTCGGTGTGTCCAATGTGGATGTTATACACTTGATTAAACTGTGTGGCCTTTCTGGATGTCATACACTTGATTACACAATGATATAATTGTAGATAATTTTCTATGTTCACAGATAGACTTTTTATGGATATTTTATTATTGTTGTTAGAATGGACTATATCACACCCGTTTAGTTATGATTTATAGTTACCCTTTCTTGTGGGTTCTTGAGTATTGTTTATAGGGATACATTTTTGGCTAGATAGGGCCAAATCTTCTTGGAACTTTTCTTTCAGTACTGTTATACCAGTAATATATTTCACACTACATCAATTTATATCACACATACTATAATTTTTATAGGCACCATTGGTGGTGGACTACTAAGTGTTATCTACCACCCTTTTTCGGTAGTTTTTGGGTACCTGGATAGATTTCATGGATGTGGATAGGGACTATGGAAATCTACCAATGTATATTGGTGGATTGTTCTATACACAGGAGCATGGGAACATAAGACTAGTTTATTCTCAAGATGATAGCTAGAGATAGTTACTTTTGGGGTTTTGTACCTTTTTATTTTTTCATTGTACTGGATGCTTGTGTACCAGTCTTCCAAGCTTTTAGAGACATGACCTGATCATCATATTGTTAATGGCTAATTCTATGTCATTTATTATTATAGTCTTTTGGATGTTTATCTTCTGTTATGGATTTTTATAATTCTCCCTCTACTGATTGATATTTTTACACCACTATGTTATACTATTACATTAGAGAATAGTATCTTCATAAACACACACTAGGACCTCACTCCTTGTTCCTAATATTTGGCATAAAAGGAGGTTCACTTGAGTCCATGTGACCCACTGGCTCTTGGAACCATTTAATGAAACCTAGGTTGGTACATTTCAAGATTCAAAATAAAAATTATTTCAATATTAATTATCACAATAAACATTAAAATGAAGTTGATATTGGAAAAATATTATCATATTCTTTAAATTCAACTAGACTCTTCTCCTACCATCCTTCAAAATAATTGTTCAAATTTATATCATGAACATATAGCTTATATTAAAAGAGATATTTGGTCTCAATAATTAGTAGCTCCATCATCCTTGATACCCCCTAATACCTTTTCTCTTTTTTAATAATTTAATTCATTGAGTCATATTTAATTAGTAATTTAATCACTTCCTTACTCTTTTGATCTTCTGAATATAAATTAGCACCTTTAATGATTTGTTTTAACCTCTCAACAACTATTATTTACTACATATAAGGTTCCATAAATATCTATCCATGTATCTAATGGTTTAATATTTCCAATGATTTTTAAAGACCCAACACCTAGGATAATTCTAATAGTAAAAATGTTTCATGAATTTTTTATTCCATCACTTTTAATATAAATAAATAAATTAAAAGTGAAAACTCACTATGACGAACATGAATCCCTAGAAATTCTTCCGAATTTTTTACATTGTCATTTGAACTATCAAAGGTACATTTATAATCACCCAAGATATAGTGTAATGGAAGACCTCTGTTATGGTATCATGGAAGGAGTGTGTTTATCCTAGTGATTCCTCAAAAATATTTATTTATTTTGTTTATTTTTAAATAATTAAAACATATTAGGAAATTGTGTTGATGAATATAGAGTGAAATGAGAATAAAAGAAACAAAAAAAGATTAGATAATCATTAAAAAATAGAATAAGAAAATTAAATGTGAATAAAAAAAGTTCTAGGTTGGTAATCCTCTCTACTAACAATCATTGATTAAAAATGAATAATGAAATAGAAAATAAATTTCACTAAGTGTGTGCTCCATATCTCCCCACAAATACCACTCTCTCCTAAAACAAGGAATAATCATGCATGGAATTTCTTCCCGTACCTGATCACTATCCTAAATGAGAGAATATTCACAAGATAAAATAAAATTATTATAGAATTAATTTGGTGAAAAATTTATCATTATGAGATCAAAAAATCACACAACCTCTCTTTATATTTTTTGTTTATTCTGTAGGATAAGAAGAGAAAAAATATATAAGAATGTATTATAAAATCATTCCTATGAATTATTGCACATTTATATATCGTTATTTCACAGTTTCAATATACTAAGAGTGATTAAGAAATAAACAAGAAAAAATATATTCAATATTTGGGAAGAAACAGTCCTCGCCTCCTTTAAAAAGCACTATAAATTAATCATATATGTCCAAAGATAATATGTCACAGATTAATTAATAGAAAATGTAAAAAATAATATTTATTTAAAAAGAACAAAATTATAGAATATAATAGGAGAATTATAATGGAGAAAATAATATAGATGGAGAGAGTGAGAGAGATAGAGGGTTATAATTATGGGTTTTTTTCGAGAACCTCCAAAACCTATTTTTAATACATAAAAAAATAAAATATTTATAATCCGGATGAACTAGAAAAAATTCCACATGGATCCTTTGATAATATTGTTTCCACTATAATGTAAAATAATGAATAATTCCATAAACTTTTTACTGCATGAAGCTGGACATAATTTATAACTCTAACTAGTCCAATTTTTTTTAGAAAACATCCCCCACTATCTTCCCAATTACAAAAGTAATCATAAAATCCTTTAAATATTTTATTATACAAACTTACCCATGTGTAAAATATTTATTCTTCTTCCCATAAAGTTCCCCCAAACATTACTTTATTTAAAAAATAATTATTCTTTATGAAAAAAATTACTTAATACCCCAAAACATTTTTTCATTCTTTTAGGCTTCTATTATATTGGTTTTTATCAAAAAATCATTATTAAAACACGATTCTTCTTTATGAATATTTTACATTGATCACATTTGATTCGATACTTTCCAAACAATTTTAATTCTAAAATAAAACATCAAATTAAAACAAACTAAAGTCACTTTTTCCCAATACTTTAAGACTCAATTATTAAACATATATATCTCAGTGACCACACTAAAATATCATATCACTGAATCGGCCATCGAGCTCAATTTTTTATTTGTAGGTATTCTATTACATAATCAATTGGAGTCTCAACCTCATCTTTGGTCATAATTTCAATATTATGATAAAATATCTATGTACAATACACTATACTATTTAAACTATAGTATGGGAGAACATAGAGGCTCGCACCCTAATTCACGAAAAAACCATTAAACTAACAACAAGAAGAAAATGAAAATATTTATACAAAATATGATGAGTTTTCATCACTAAATTTTTCTTCACTATTGAAAGCTAAAAGATCTTGGAACTCCCCATCTATGCTTGGGAATCATTGACTAATCTTAAATGGAGATGATCCTAAAAGCATGCGTTCTCAGTGCACATCTAATTGAAAATATTATAGATTTGGATAGAAATAATTCTTTTACTAAGTGTGTCATATTCCTCGAGTGTGGCCAACTAAAACCCCACGTTATTAATTTATCTGATAGTCATTTAAAGCTTCGATCTCACCCTCATACTAGCTATAAATTCATTATTCTCAATATCATTACCATATCGAGTAAACTTCATCGGCTTGCATCTGGTTCGAATTTATTCTTATAATTTGATTTGGACAACTCTTGATGGAACAAGATTCGTGAATCATCTGGTGAAATACCCATTTTTAAAATAGAGTTACTTTATCCTGAGAACTTATTCAATAACTTCCCAATAGTCACACGACGTCAGCCTTCGATTTCCCATCAAATCTACTAATAGAGAAATTGATCCCCATATTTGATCCACAATGACACGGATATGTTAGAATCAGGAATTTCTATATTAGGTGTATTGGGTTACAATTTTGGTTTTTCTATGTGATTTTTTAAAAAATGGATATATCTTACCATTAAGATTTTGTCTATGAGGGAAACTAGATACATATAAATATCGCTATATGAGTATAGTGCACTAAAAAATACCTTATGTGGTTATGAAACTCATTTGTCTATGGGAAGGTGTTGTGATCAAAACCCATGTGAAATAATTAATTTCTAGAAAAACTACATCCAAACAATGTATAAAATCACTTAATTAAAAAAAATCAAAATATAAATTCAAATAAAAAAGTAACTAAATTTTAAAAGAAAATAAAAAATAACCTTTATTTTTTATTTGACTAATTAATTATCAAAATTAAAAAATGATAAAAATTATAATTGAATTGAATTACAAATTTTTGATACTAAGTGTTATGTTGTTATTTAAATAAGATTAAAAATAAAGCATAAATTAATTAATTAATAGTTAAATAATAAAAAATAAAAAATAATAATTATTTAATATATAGAACAAAAAAATCAAAGGCACTACAAATTAAAACATAAAATAAAATAAAATAAATATATTACTAAATAATTCAGTAGAAGAATTAATGAAATTATATACAAGAGAATAGACACAATTATAATAAATTTAATTTATTAAAAAACCACATTTAATTAAATGTAAATACACAAATAATTATTAATTGACTAAATTATATATTAAAATACATAATTATTCCACCAAAAAATGTGGAAAAAGAAATAAAAAAAAGTCTACATCAGTGTTTCATAATATTCAATGAATTGTAAATAATATTGATGATTATCAAGACCCACCTTATTGGGTTTTTTGGGATTTTGGTAATATGATTATTTTACTTTTGATGGATGGTATAAAGAAACCAAAAACCAACATGTGATCATAGAAGTATACTCTATTTTTATTGGACATAGAATAAGGATTCCTTTAATCCCCATGAGGATTTCATTCCCCTAGGCTAGAGAGAGAATATTGATGTTTCATAAGATTTTCATTAGGTTATGTTTCCACATACACCCTATCTACCAATAGAGATATGATATTCACTTTTCTCATTAATGATATAGTTATCATTTCTACTTTTTGATTAATTTTGAATTACACTGGTGGTATCGACTGAAATTTTTACATGGTTTGAAAGAGTGAAACTTGTAAGATTTGTATCTTATTATGGAATTCCATAAATCATTTAGGTTATTTTGATGTGATAATTTCATTTACCATTTAATCTTATTAATAAATTATGCATGTTTTTAGAATATTATCTTATAGTATATTAATTTAATAGGGTTAATTTATTATCTTATATCAGGTAATAAACTTATTAACTCACTCATTATCTTATATTTTTTGTTATAGTTGTCAGTGTTACTTATTAAACTCAACATCGATTTGGACTGATATATGAATTTTCAACCAATCACTTCACATCTATACATTTATCGCCATGTAGTATATTTATATTTGGGTAAGTTTATCCCTTATTCCATTTTGATAAAATTCTTTATCTCTAGTACCTACTACTACTAAAAGGTACCTTGAAGGAGCCACAATGATACGTGATGTGTGTGTGATAATAATTTTGATCTCTTATTCCTTTTAATGTAAAAAACTATGATTCTCTATGATTAGAAGAAAATACCTGAAATGGAAAAACTCTAGAAATGGTGTCCTCTCTATATATAATGATGATAATTATTATTATTTGTAATATACTCAAGAAGTATTGGATCTATATGTAGTAGTTTTAGACATCCTTATCACTTGGTTCAGAGTGAAAATTGGGTGACTAGTCTTAGTTATAATAGAAAAGTAATTTGAATAATGAAACTTATTTGGGTAAATGGGTGATGAGTACAACATTATAGGGCAATGCATCTTAAAACTGGTTATCAAGGTATGTTCAACACCTATTAGATCATAATTATCCATCTGGTAAGGTGGGTTTCTCATAGGTAGGGGAATATCTTATTTTTGACCATCAAAAATATTAGGGGAATTTCCCTCTGTGATCTCATCATTGACTCACCAAACTCTTTTAATCACTTTAATGCATCTAGAAAGTTCCTCTTAGATATAATTATCTTAACAGTCTTGGGGAGATGTTTTTTATAGGTTTTAATAAATAATTTACCACTATTAATGATAGATGCACATAGAATGGTTATTGCCATATACTTTATATGGGACCATATTCCTTAGGTCTATGATTGATATTGGGTTTAAACTCCCCAATCATTGACTATGACATGTGAAGGATTTTCAATGTGTGGGCGGGTTAACCAAATTTATTATTACCAAGAATATTTCTAGTGAACTTATCCATAATGAAAACCATTGGCAAATTCTTCAAGGATATTATTTTATTATTCGAATCCTAAGAGTATGTATATTTTTATTGATTAGAATAACCGTTATACACATAACTTTAACTAACCTTAGTGGTATGATGGTGGGAATAACTCACAATTTTATTTTCTTAATAATATTTTAGCTATTCTTATGTATGGATATATTTTAATACACTAGAGTATTATTTATATAATTTTACATTGAGGGTGTCCCTAACTACATTTTTTGAATGAAAGATGGAGATAAATTTAGGATTATTAGCAGCCAACGATAGTGCCCCTAGCCAACTGAAAAACAATTTCTTCTAAGTAAGTGAAATTTCCAATACAAATTTGAATATAATTAAGGTCATAGGTGGTGATCCTGATTTCTGAAAAAAATATACATAACCCAAAGGCTGTGGTTTTAATGTTCCACAAAATGTATCGAAATTTCCTAAAACCCCTATTAAATATATCATAATGGGATTTTAAATTAAATTCAATAAATACTCATATCAATTAATTTGAAAGGTAAAATGAATTACAACATACATTATCATCCCTTAAATATAATCATATGTAGAGGCCTCTTACATCACTCAACAAATGGTCTAGGGTAATTTTACCTAAGCACATTAATGAAACTCAAGATACTTTTCAAATATAGGGTTCATTAGTACTGAATATATAGCATAGTCATCCTTTTTACATCATTGATTATTTATGTAAATATTCTCAACATACACATTATACAATATACATTTTTCCTTGAATAAATCCAAGGAATCTAATTGATTATTGTTAAGTTAGGTAAATTTATACCTTTTTATGTATTTAATAACCATGTTATGATGAGTTGTGAATGAATAGTTCATGAATAGAGTCATTTCATCATCTAGTTACTTCCAAATATCATCTAAGAATTCATAATTTTTCTGGATGGTTTATCCACTTGTTTCAAATTGATTTGATTCATTATAAACCCTTATCAATTATTATCATTCCTTTCCTAAAATCATCTCTAGATTACCCATTAATAACCCGTTAAATAGTGTAACAGATGAGGATATCCCTCTACAAATTCTGATATTGCTGATAAGGAATCACTAGTTTAAGATGGGGGACATATTTTTGGTTATAGAATCAGAAGTTCCTATTTATATGATCATGTATATATAATTTTAAGTAGTTATACTATATAACTTATATCTAGACATACAAGTTTAGACTCTACTGTTTTGGCCTAGAAGAGTAAGGATTTAAAATTTCTATTTTGGAAATTATATTTATATATTTCAAGATGGTCTCTGGGATGTGGTAAATATTTTCATCTTGTATAAGAATACCCATGAATCATGTTACCAGTTTATATATCATTATATTTGTTTCACGTTTAGGTTACTTATTATGAGCTCATGTAAATCCTCTATACTGACTAGAAAAAAACACGAGAAAACATTTTATCAAGTGTTTCATCATTAGTATAGAAATTGTTCTATTACTTATATAGGTAACCATGGGGGTATGGAAACAATGTTAAAGAACCTCTATTTATGGGTAGATGTTAGGACTGAGGGAAACCTGAAATCTCTTGAAAGGTAACTGGTATGTTCTGGATATAATGTATATGGGTTCACCAAAGTCATTATTTAAATGGAAATTTTGACTTTAAGAGTTATAAGAAAATTATTTGGGATTATTGGTTTCACCTTGAAGTGTATTGTTTATTTAACTCTGATATGAAATTTATTATTGTTACTAATTTTTAGTAACTGTGACAATAGGTTCATCAGATTCCTTTATAGATACATGGAATATTTGGTAGTGTTGATGTATATAATGGATGGGATGCCATATGGGAGAATCTTTAGTAGATTTTTGTATACTATTGAAATCACCACCCGAATCCTCTAGGTATATGATAAATTCATTGTCTTTATCTAAGAAGAAATTCCCAAAATGGTTTGAAATAGAGATTGGGTCCACCTACCCCATTTCAGGCTCAAAGATATCATGCATGCCTACACAGCTGCATCTATTCCAAAATATCCTCTATAATAATGCATTTTATGATAACTCCATCATTCATAATTTCTATAATTGGATTATAAACCATTTTATTGTGAAGCAGGTAATTAGAGGACTGTGGTTGACAGATCCCTATGACCAGCGTGGAGGAATTTATAAAAAAACAGTGATATATGATTGAGGTTCTATGGAATGGTGTCCATGAGTCACAGACCTGGCCACAATAATTTACGAAAACCCAAAAATTAATTGGATCACAATAACATGGTTTTTCACTAGATACCATAATTTTATGTTAAAGATAAAATAACGACAACGAAGAAAATACCCAATAATTTATAAATACATAAAAATTTATTCATTATTGGTCGATTTATTTTACAAGATAATAATTTCACTTCAATTTCAGGTTTTTTTTATTTCTGATGTATTTGTGTCTGTTTTAGTACAGGACCACATTTTAAAAGTGGGAGGCCCTTGTAGTTATAATAAAAAACAATCAATATAGTCTATGGAAGTCAATATGAGTACAGGCTGACTCATCAAAGAAGGAAATTTATTTTCTAGTTTAATATGCTCTTATAAATTTTACTTATGTTCAGAAGTTGTTTTGAGTATTAATAAGGGATTATTTTATATGACCTGCTAAATTATTGATTCGTAGAACAATTTAAAAGAGGTTTATTGATCAATATAACAAATTAATGATATAAAAAAAATCAATTTTTGTTTGATAGTATTTGTTATGAATCTGTAGTTTAAATACTTATGAGAGGGTAATGTTAGCGTTTTACTACATTCATTGATGTGTTTGGCATATTGTCCAGACATAAACCCAATATTTTATATCATCTAAAATATCATTTGTGTATTGGTTGGTATTTTGGATCCATAACCTATAGATAAATGTATGTCACTGAAATACCCCTAAAATATTGATATATATTTTAATCCTACAGTTAGTGGATGGATATATATCATATGTCTGTCATAAATAAATGAATGTATATCTCCATATTATCACCAATGGATGGGTATATATCTCTATTATCCTAGGATTGGATATTTGAACATCATCCACCATTTAGTAATAGTTGGAAGAAAGTTATCATATTTTAATTGAGGGATGGATGTAAATTATTGGCCTTTCAACAGGGGATATACATACATCACTTTCCAATCATCAGTAAATGGCCATATGTATCCAACTAATTGAAAGATGTATGATATTATTTGGTCACTAAAAGATGGATGCATATTTATAGCCAACGAAAAGTGAGTGGATATATGTCTCTAACATTGTACCTGAATATGGATGGATATCATTAGTGTTTCATCAATGGGTGGTTGTAGGTAATTGTCTTGTTAGAAATGGATGGGTCCATTAGATGGTCACCAATTGGTGATCAAGGTTGTATTAAAATTTGGAATCTGATTATGATATGTAATTCATAAATATCTCTGTCAAGATAATAAACACCCATGTAGTTAAGTGTCAATTAGTTAGGCATATCATGCCTGTTACGTTCATTTTGGAAGGACACTTATGGTTCTTTTATTATTGGGTATTTATGACCATAGTTTCTTGTACACTATGATTATACAATAATGACTAATTTTCAACCTATTTAAATTTATAGGGATATAACTATACACTATAGGTTCCTATAAATGGTTATTTTGAGACTAATCATTGAGTTACATATTTTTATCAAGGATTAGAACATATTAGATAACCAATAATATTCATCTTATTTTTTTGGAAACTAGACACAAATAAATGAATGTAAAAATGAATTATGAAAACTAGTAGGAAAATGATAATTATTATTTTGGATCAATAGCTGGAATGAGGATAAGGTTATACTATATTTTAGAAAATATAATTATAAATTATATAAATAATGGAATTCAATATCACGGGGCATCAACATAATATAGTGGTGTGTGGATTACCCTCAAGAAATGAAATAATAAAAAATATAATGATTTGTTTTATTCAAAAAATAATTTATTTAACTTAATTATTAATTTTATTTGTTTCATAAAGATATTTTTATGTTTACAGTTTTACAAAATTGGGTCAAAACACTTATGTAACAAAACCAAAAAATAAAATTTCTACACTACCTTGTAGTACCTATTTTTACAAAAGATATAATGTTTAAAATGAAACAATTTTTCATTTTATGAAAAATATTAGAACTTTTCAGCATGACTTCATCATTATTCGTGGACATCCATAAAATCTATGAAACAAAATTTAAAACCTATTATATGAACAAAATTATCAGCAAGGGACATAAAAATAAGAATATTTAAACCTTTTAGTATAATTAAAAACCATGAGATCGTATCATAGAGTTTTCCATTAACATAATAAACATTGAGCTCAAATAATCATTTTTCATATCTAGTAAATCAATGTTAAATCCAAAATATATTTATAAAAAAACCTTATAATAAATTATAAAGGAAAATCATAATCATGAGGATCTCTTAGAAAATATTATAGCCATTAAAAATGTTTTTATAATGATATACCTTTTTTACCCTACAGGGGAATAATCATTCCTTAAAAACAATTGACCATTATCTTATCTTATGTAATCAGAATATTTCCATAATAACTCATTATAAATCATAAAAAATTTATATAGGTAACTTGGGATATCATCTTTATATAACCCTTACAAGAACCCTTATATTAGACCATATAAATAGAAAAACCTACATGGTATACTTCCAATATAATTGTCTGGAGAACATAATAATTACCCAATGCATTAGATAGATATATTAGTCTCTCATATCATCATAAAAATAGTAAAAGGACCATAACATTCATTAAACTCATAAAATACTACCTGTAAATCATTCAAACTCATAAAAAATATCTTAATAAACCCATAAGTAAAACATTTTTCTAATATGGATATATCTATTTCCTTTAAAATCATGTTTAATAACGTGAATACACAAACCAAAGGGATGTATGGTTTTTATTTGATAAAAAATGTAATCTTATAAAGGAATACAAACATAGAATAATTGTTATGGTAACAAAAAAAATCATTGGTTCCATATATGTTATAATAGATAATTCATTTTTCCTTTTGTAAAGAAATCAAAATGTTCTTTATAAAACACACATTAAAAAAATTAAAATAAAGTAAAAAAGTGGCATAAAATTTCCTTAATAATTCATATAAGGTCATAAAAATACATCCATAAATTAATATTATGAATATTAATGAGGAAAAAAAATATTTAGAAAGTAATTCTTTAAAACATTTTATATGACGTTTTAAGGTAAGGTGTCACTTACCTTGAGTTAAACTTGTATCATACATTATGTATCTCATTGAATAATAAACCTATTTTAATTATATAATTTTTTATTAAAAACATTCATGTTTATTATTCACCTTTTCACTTTATCCATATAAAAATTAATTACTTAATTGATTATGTTTACCTCTAATTTTTTGTGGATGTCTGGTTTGCAAGTCGAAAATGAATTTTGTCATAAAATTAAACATTAAACCATTTATAGAATCATAATAATGTAATAATTATCTATTTTATAAATTCTTAAAAATTTTATAAGAAAATTTTTAATATTTTAATGAAAACTGAATTATTTTATAATCATCAAGACCGTATGTCGTACGTACACATGAGTAACAGTTCCATTTTTAATAGACATATGGGAAAAAATTTAGTATAATTTTATACTTATAAAATAATTATTATATAATAATTATAATATTATATATTTACATATAATTACATATATCATTCATTTTATTTGATAATGAAAAATGAATCACATTGCTTCATAGATGTGTTAATCCTCACGTATGCATGAACGAATTTATCATTTTTCAAAGGATGAAAATATTAGAAAATATATTATATATTATATTTAAATATTTAAATCATAAATATCATATTAATTAATTAATATACATTTTTATTACAAACTATAAGATTCACTGAAAAAACATCATCTCATGAAGATGTAGTATGTAAGAACACACGAGCGATATTTTCATTTTTCATTAAACAATTAAGTAGATTAGAAAGCCTTATATCATAATCATAAAAAAACATAATTATATGTTATATAATTATGTTATTATTTTGTCATTTTTTAATAATATTTAATTGTGTTTAAATAGAAAATAAAAAAAATAAAATTGATGATTAAGAAGTATGCCTTTTCTTTAGACAACTTCCTTTAATTTACACCTGATCCCACTAAAGTTGGTATTATTCTCAACCTAAAAACTATATGATGTGATTGGGTTTTTTAGTAAGGTATTTTTTGGTATTTTATGAAAAAAATATCAATAATTATGTATAAGAGAGGTTAATGGTGTCTTTTATAATTGAGAGAGGGGACACATGGGGGATTAATAATAATATTAAAATATATTAATGTCTTTCTCAAGTCAAATGGAACCAAAATGGAGCATTTATAAATATGAGATGATATAGGGCTTAAATATTTTGATAAAATTTTATTTCTATAATTTTTTATGTTATTCTAAACCTTATAACATTAGATTGACCCTTGGTAAACATGTCTCAACCTTTACCGTGTTAATATATTTTTTTCCTATTTTTATTACTGAATATGACAAAAAATAAATTTGAACTTAATAAATAATATTAGTTATTATATTCCAAATATGGAATACATTGTCACAAAATAAATTCATTTATTACAAAGAATGAATTTAAAATTTATCCTAGAAAATGCAATTAAAAGTTGTTCTCCAGAAAAAAAATGTCTTCTTAAGTATAAAAATTATTGATACTAAAATAAATCATAAAATTTAATATGATAACATTATATTGATTATTAATAATTTAAATGAACTAATTATACTTTGAAACCATTTTAAAATAAAATTCAACTTGATAATTTTTTTAAACAAAAACATATATTTTAATAAAATATTTGTATTTTCTTTTATTTTCCTAGAAATCAGGTTTATCATAAAAAACAAAAAAATCACTATAAGATAATTTATACTTATTTATATAAAAATGAATTTAATTTTATAAAATTTAAATTTTAAAATTTGGAAATCTAGATTTTAAATAATAATATTTAATATATTAAAACAAATTTAGTAAGAATAAAACTATTTCATTTCTTATTAGAAAACATACTGCATATTTTTATAGTGAATATAGCTCATAAAATATATATATTTTATAACTATTAATAAGGTATGAAATTGTTTTGATATTAACAATACCGAGGTTTTCATATTCTTATTCCCTTTTTGGGATTGTTTCCTTTAAATTTTATTCCATAATTAAAAAAGTGACGATAGTTTTATTTCATAGTATTTTCATGTTCTCAGGTTGATCATCAAATTATATTGTTATTACATAAAAACATAACCAAGAAAATCACTTCATTCCATAACATCTTCTATTTATGGTTAAAAATCTAAACTGGATATTCCTCATGTAATGATTCTAATTTTTGCAGGAATTACATTTGGATATTATATAGATTATTTTAAAAAATAGGAGATGATATAGAATCTGATTTGAAGTATTGGTTTTCCCAGAAATAATATTTTAAATAAAATAAATGTATTAATACCTTGTACATGATTTTTTCCTGAAAAAATGTAATAACAATTCAATAGGGCGTGGATACTAAATCCAATTTAACCACTATGTTCATAATGTGGGTTTACCCTAAGCAAGATATAACCTTTTTCAGCATCAGGTGTTTGTGAATAATTTATAATGAGCAAGGAAATAATAAAATAATAAAATTTATTTTTTTATTTTATTTTCTTTGAAATAGTGACGAAACTCCTCTATTTAAATAATGTTGTGTAAAATTTATAGGGTTTCCTTTATAACCCTCTAAATATTTAAGAGGAGTCATTAGAGGGTGAGTTAGAGGGGATATTGGTGAAACAAAATAAATCATTTTCAGAACAAAGATAATTGTACATTTATATTTCATGAATATCACTAATGATGGAAATTTATGACATTTCTTCCTTGAAAATTGATCCAAACTCTAGGTGTCACATTTGACTTCTGATATTCCATCCTAATATATTATACTGATCAAACACGGATCATTTCCTCAAATAGAATTGATTCACCCATTGATGGTTCATTTAGTTATAATGGATTAAATTGTTCATTGTGTTTATTTCCTATTTTTATCTATTTATTTGATAATGGATTGAGGCCAAAAGAACAATATCTGTGGTTCATTCCTCACATTTTTGGGTTTATGGATTTCTCTCTTGTTTTTTCACGCATTCATCATGGGGGTTTTCTTTGTCCTGTAGTTCTATTATTACTCAAAATTTGATTGTTGTGTAACCATTATTTGATTCAATGGATCGATATCATAGATATATCTTATGAAAAATATTGATATTTTTAGTATTATCAATGATGGTGGATGATTCAGGGATAGATAATATATCAAACTGAGGAATTTAATTTCTGTGATGGATTTGCAATGTCGCTCCAGATGGAAATAGATTTAGCTCGATGTTAGTGTTTTTTGAGAATATATAAACCCAAATCCTGATTAATGATGACTAAAATGAGGGGATATGTTCAAATTAATAATTTATAGATTAAATAAGGGTGATAGAATCATGTGTGGATGGATTTGGAAAAACCCATGGGTTCCGGAAATTTCCATTATTCACAGTGTGTAATCCATAATTTCAAACTGTGTGGGGCCCCATTATGTGGAACTCAAGTTTAAGTGGAGAGGAAATGATCACATTCCTTATGACCAATTTCACATTCCATGTCACCTGTGTTGGAATACAATTTGTATCATGGAGGCTACATGGGAAAGAGCAGGCCAAACTACATGGACACAGCTTGGTGTACACAAGCATGGTCCTTTGTACATAGGTTATTATACGGGAACATCCAGTGATACCCGAGCACAGATAGGTGAAATTGGTATGGTGTTGTGTGATAACTGCAAACCCTATATAGTTTCTACACAGTGTGTATTGGGATATTTACATGTCGTGTAAGGCATAACCACATGGGAAGATCGGAACATGGATGGACATGTCATGTACCATCATGTACACATCGGTTACACCTTTTTTGGGTGTTTATAGCCCTTTATTTCTTCATTATGGAACATTATTATTTTATTTTACTCCATTATTTTATCCCCTTTAGGGTAATGTGTGGAATTGAGTTGAAATATCTATATTGTGTTCCAATCTAGAGGATGTGTCTCATATAGTTTTTTAGTGTTCCTCTATGAGATCTTAGTGTACTACTCAATCATTTTTTAACCTATTTGGGATTGTTTTGAATTGGAGTAACCTCCTTGATCAGTGTGTTTTTATCCTCTATCTAGTTTGTTATTCTACAATGGTTTGTTGTATCATTAGACTATGATACCTTACATATCATGTTGATCGATATTGGGTTAGTGGGGTCCTCCAGTGGTCTTGCATGTGATTCCCTATCTGGTTATTGTTTCCTTAGAGACTAGTGAGATATATTGGGAGTGGTTCAATGATAATGACTATAAAATGATTTTATCTAGTGATGGAATGGATCATGGAGTGGATTCTCCAATAATGAGCATTTTTTCCAAAAAAATCATATGGTTCGTGGTTTGGTTTTGATTTCATGGAGACCTGGTGTCTTTCCAGAGTTAATGATGAGTTTTTGTAAATAATTGAGTGCTATATAATTTTTATAAGCTAACTATTATTGATGCTTCATGTTTAGTTTCTTTGGGGTGTCCTATTAGGTATTGTTATACTCACCCACACATGGGATATTCCTAATATTGTTGTGTCTTATACAAATGATATCCCATTTTATGGTGTCCTAAGAGGACATGGTGTGGGGGGAGAATATATTGAGATTGTTAGACTAAGCTATTTTTCAAGTGGTTTCATTTGATTATATTCCACACCCTTAAAGAATTTTCACTCTATATAGTTTTTTGTTGGGATTTTATTTGAATTATTTATCTCTTTTTGTACATTACTATCATACTCTGATTGTGGGATCATAGATGTATAAAATAATTCATATCAATTATTTTATATTTCATAATTGTACGGGCATGGCGGTGTGTGTGTGTGTGTGTGCAAGTAAATTTGTTTAAAGCCTCCCTTATGTGTGATATTCCTACTCAGAACTATTCACCATCCCTATACCTATTTGAGGTGAGCATGGGGTAGTCACAATTTGGTCCCCGTTGGGATGTGTTCTGAAAAACTGGTATTAGATGATTTAGTTCTACCTTAGGAATAGAGTCTGTGAGTTTTGCTTCATGAAAAGTGTTAAGTGTTCTGAGTATAGATTTTAGGTCAGGGACTCTAGTGTTTTTGTGGTGTATGATGTATCTATACACCAAGGCATTGATCACCTACCTTTTGACTTGATATAGGTATACATTGGTTGCAGTGAAAACATTATTACCTGAATCATATAATAATGGTTTTTGGTAACTATTTCCTTCTTGAGTCAGCTCCTCAGATGTAATCTTTGACCATGGTACATCATTTTTATATCCAGATGCCTCCATGAATATATTCATCCATGTTTCAATAGTGGGAATATAAGGATGATCCACTAAGTTATGAGGCTTTAGTATAGGGGCCTATGCCAAATATATCACCTTTGAGTGGTTTACTAGATATAACACCACCCATTGTGCATAATTTAGCAATGGTGTTTATATAATAGGTTTCACGTAGGCTTATATCACATCAAGAGTTCTTAAGAGAGTGACCTCATAGTTTTTGGGTTGAGCCAGACCCCCAGGTGGATGTGGACCATCTAGAGGAAGCCACTCAAGTTTTTCACCTTATGAGGACACATGCAGATCAGATAGTGGTCCTCGTGGTGAGTCTTTTTCAAGGATCTAATGGGTGATGGTAGAGTTTAGTTACTCACACACATGAAGATACTAGTCTCACCTAGATAAATTTCAAGCATCCCTTTATGGGTGAGGTTTATCTAGACACATTGTGATCAGTGTGTATCCATGAGTTTCGACATCTTTAGTAGGACAGTTAGACCATAGAAGAGTATTTTTTGAGTTTACTGATCTACCACGATACTCCATGGATATGAAGTGGGATATTTTCTTCAATGAATGGATCTTTGATCATGGTATATTCCAGGATATCAGTGCTTTGTGTATTTCTCTCCATATTCCCAATTATTTTAGGGTGCCTTGGTATGCCTTGGTGGTGAAGAGCTTCCTACAAGAGAAGGTTTCGATAGTGGATGCCAATAGAGGACACCTATGAGCAGGGACCTCAGATGTATGTAGTCAACTATAGTCACAGGGATCTAATAATTTCATATACTTTGGTAGATGATCCCAGGACACAGAATTAGTGGCATATGGCTCATAGGATGGATCAAAAAATATGAGTGAGAGGGGATGTTTCTCCTATGATGGTTGGTGACATTTGACATTGGATTTTCATACACTTTGTATAGTTTATCGAGAGATGGTCGAGGGAAAAGTGAGGGACAGATAGAGGTAGGATAACGTTCAACCATAAGAATGAAAATGCGGTATCACATCTGGTAGAGACAGCATAAGGCGGTTGGAATTTTTACCAATTTCCAACACCACCCATTGGTGGTCTATGCCATGCTTACGAAGAAAGTGGTTATGGATGAGGACAGCTGTAAGAAATGGATTCCTAAAACCACAAGGCTCCCAGAATGAATTAATGTATGATCTATTTATTTTCTACCATATATTCAATATTAATAAACATAGGTGTGTGTCGGTCTTTTCTTTCTAATTCTCTGGTTTGGAACTTATATATTATGCTTGGTACTTTGGCTTAACCATTATTCTTAGAGACTCTGAAAATAGGTGAATAGGAGATTTCACACTTCTTATGAAAGTATTCATAGAGGAGAGAGTATTTTATAGTATCTATTCATATAAGCAATGAAGCCTTATGGTGTCATCATAGGTATAGACTGTCTATTCATAGTTCATGCCAGATTAACTATTTTAGGTGGAGGATGTGTGTGTCCGTGGTGATGGGATGAGATTTTCCTTTTTGGGAGAAAGTGAAGCCTTGGTGGATTGGGATGGGACTAGTCATAATATAGTTAAACCGATTACTCATCAACTAAATAGAATGACTATATTTTCACTAGATGTTATGGGCTTCAAATTCCACTCGATTGAGGAACACTTTAAGGATGTATTCCTGACGTACGTGTCATCCTTACCTCCACACTAATATATAGACATATAAATTGACATAAACCTATGTATTTACCCTATATCATAATAATAATTGAGGATGTATCTAATTAATCATTGTGAGATGTGGGTAAAATTTGATGAATTGAAGGATAAGGTCTTTCTGAGACCCAGTGTTTCCCCCTAGAAATAACTAGTGTTCTTCACATAGAATTCATATGGGAGATTGAGGTTATGTATGGATAATCGATTCTTGATGTAGGTTACTATGAAGAATAGGTATCCACTATCAAGATTTTATGACCTCTTTGATCATTGGAGAAGGGAATGACAATTCATAAAGATTAAACACATATCAGACTATCTCTAGCTATGAGTATGGGCTGTGGAATTACTAAAAATAGAATTTAGATGTATCTATTATCACTATGTGTAATTGGGGATTACCATTGACATGAAGAAAGCCTCAGAAGTGTTCATGGTATTCATGAACAAGATCTTTTATCCTTTTATATACTGTTCTTTGGAGGTTTTCATTGACAATATCCAAATAGATTCAACATTTGATGAGTATTATGGAAGACACTTGAGTACGGTTCTATACACACTCAGTGATCACCATCATTATTGGAATCCTTCAATGTGTAAGTTTTGGATTATATAGGTCCACTTCTTAGGACAAGTAATCTTAGAGGAAGGATTAGTAGCTGAACTGGTGAATATTGATTTAGTTCCAGCATGGGATCCTCATAAGATTGTTATTGAGCTGTAGAGTTTCCTTGGGTTGGCTGGGTACTATCAATTTTTTGTACCCTATTTCTCAAAATTGTAATCATCCTTGATATACGTGACATAAATGTTGAAGGATTTCATGAGAATGTAAAGGTTCTAGTAGTGCTTTCAAGAGTTTAGGAAGAGGTTGATGAAATATCCCATATTAAGAGTTACAGAGGAGGGAGTCGAGTACATAGTGTTCTATGATGCCTCAAAGAATAGTTTCGGTTTTGTTCAACTGAAAAGGTATGAGTTGGTTTCCTATAGTTAAAATCAATTGAGCTAAACTAATCAAAACTACTTGGCCCACAATCTTGAGTTTATAGAGGTATTCATCACACTAAATATGTGTTGACACTTTCTAATGGGAGATCAGTTTATCATATAATTTGACCATAAGAGTATCAATTATATCTTCTCTCATAAGGATATAAAATTGAGATAGATGTGATGTCTAGAGTTACTCCAACACTATTACATTGAGATTTCTATACTCCTGTGGACGGGATGGTGGTGGAAGACACTCGAAAAAGGATACCTTTTTATTAGTTATTGGCTAATTCATTAGTGAAGTTAGCCTCATTCTAGTTGTCCTTAGTGGATAAGGATGTTTCTATATATCTTCAGTTGATGTTTGATACCCCATTACTTTTTTAACTCCCTAAAAATCAAAATTTCAACCATTATATTCGATAGCATGTATGATACACAATATCAAGAATGTAAGGGAATATAATATCCCAATAATTAATAATATATTTTCTATTTTAAATAAATAAAATAAATTTTATATTTTCCAATGAATACTACACTGAGTTAGTGTACGTCTCATCCAACAATGATTTTCTTCAATTCCTTGCAGTACACAAAAGTTCATGTTTTACCAAACAATAATATATTATTAAAATATTATTATTAGATATAACAAGATATAACCTATCTAGTTGATTATAGTGTATGAATATTATTAACTAACTGAAAATACAAAATATGAAATATATTTGTTGGTTACTAATTAGTTATAAATTAATATGAGAACCTGTTGAATATGAAGGGAATATTTTTATAGAAAACTATTTTCATTCTCACGAAGAAATTTTCTCCAGCTAAATTAAATTAATTATAATTAGTGAGTGATAATAATAAAATATATATATTATATATTCAATAAAATATTTTTTATATTCATCAAAAATCTTTGATAAGCATAAGATAATAACAAACCTAATATTATACATAAAAACATATATTTTCATTAAAGAAAATTTACCACCTTTTAATAGAAAACCTATTCTAAATCAATATTTTTAAACTTTTATAAATATTATATGTAAAATAAAATTAATATTTCAAATTTAAACATAAAAATTAGTTTGGGTTATTTTTTGGTATTTTTCTGGGAAGTTTCAATTTTTAATAAATAATGAAAAATATTTAAATTTAATTTCAAAAAATCTATTTTGTCTAAATTATTTATAAGGTTAAATTATATTTTAAAATTATTTTAAAATTTAGTAGATTAATTTTTTACCAATTAACCATGTTTAGGTCATTTGAATCAATTTTACATTGAAATTAGGTATAAAAACAAACCAATCTTTGGGATACTTTTACTTTAAAAAACTCGTATTGTTGTCATGTATGTGAGATTAATTTTGAATTAATTTATACCAGTTATATTATTGGAATTTTAAAAAAATGGATAAAATATTTGGAATCCTAATAATATATAATGTCTAATAAGGTCAACTTAGTTTTTGATCAAAAATATTAAAGAATGTAATTAAAATTATATACAAAGATTAATGTGAATCTAAGCGTAACAAAGACTAAACACAAAACATTAGGGCCAAAATGACCTAGAATCTTGTAAAAATCCAATTTCATTGAAATATTTCAACCATATCCTCCCATGGATATAAGGTGTTACATTATTTTATCATTTCCAATGGTGAAAACGTGGATTGAATTCCCTTTTCCAAAATTTACAAGAGTGCCACTCCTCTACTATAAAAATGCAACCAAGATTCACACTTCCCCACACTTATAAAGACACTTTGGATCAGAAACTATATACCAAATTATCTTCCAAAAATACCTCCCCAAATACTATAATCCTTCCATGGGTAATAAAACTATCCAAGGAATCCCTTTGGTTCAAACCAAAAGGAGTTACCCAAAGAAGAAGTAACATCTTTTCATGAGATATTTAGATTTATTTCTATTATCCACCCACAATATCCTTATTGTATTATTATATAAAAACATCAATATCATAGAAATATTGAGATTTATCATATTTTAATGTTTTAACCTACATATAAACACACTTCTTTATAATGGTTAACGAGCTTCTCATTTTTTGTGTACAAAAACTACAGTCTCACAAAATGAATTTTTTAGTTTTCTTTAACAACTTTATTGGTTGGGAATTATGATGGAAACACTAATTATATATAATTTATATGATATTTATTATATCAATATTGTTATATAATTTGTATACTACAAAAACCATTATTCATTCCATTTTGAGTAAATATGAAAACTTATTTTGTAGAAGTGTGGACTACAACCCCTTAAACTGATGTCATTCATTTCAACTATACATAGAACATATAAATGATGGTATTAATTAAATATATTTGAAATAAATGAAATATATTTTATATTCATGACATAATTACCTTTATATAATATATCATATTCATTATTACCCTTTTCACACACTAAAAGGTGATAATGTCAGTCATGGATGTCTGGACAAACACCTCCTCGACACCATGTTAATACTTTTACATCACAAGAATTATAGGTATATTTATATATAATTAAATAAAATTTAATTTAGTATATAATGATATTTTTAGAAATATATATTGTTATTTATAGTCTTTTCATAACCATCATTGAAAAATGGGAATGTTCCTCATGCGTACGTACAGCCTACCATCTCAATGATTATAATGTTTGTTCATTTTTCAGAACCATCATTCTTGACTGGTTTTAAAAGTAAAATTTATGTACAAATTTTATAATTATTTCATGATTATTATTCTGGATATGTTAATATAATGACCCCTTTCACTATAGTTGACATTCCAAAGTGTTTTTGACACATAGAATGAATTTGGTCAAAACACTAAACATAAACATAATTGTATAAGTAATTGTGTAATACATGGTAATGAGTGAAATAAAATTTATAATAAACATGAAAACTATTCTCAATAAGGTAAATAATTTATATAATTTTATTATTTAGTAATATAAATACATATGAGACAACTCAAACTCAAGGTAATATATTACTTCTAAATTTATATTCCATTGAGATTTATTTGTTAGTATACAGAAATTCACTTTTATGTGGTGTATGTACACAAATTTTACATGTTATATCATGAATTACATTATTAAATTGATATTATAAGTTTCATTTAATGTTATTCTTCCATGGAGATTATGAATCAAAATTTTCAAAGTCCCAAGGGACTCTTTGTAATGTTTAAACCTTATTCTCATCAATATTGTTTTTATTAAATATATTTTAAATATATATTCATTTGTGATTGTAATAATTCTCTTGAAACAATCACTTTATTTAAATATTCACTTTCTTTGGTTATGAATATTATTATTTTCTAGTATGTATACCATTTTTACATACAGTGTTCAATTTTAATGTTATAATATTAAATGGGGAATTATTGATAAATATATATCTTTTAATCAATATTAATATTTGATAAGTAGTATGGCTTTTTTATAAAATTGATTTTTAGATATGATTAATTATTTGGATAGTTACAACACAGATAGGGCCCAGATATAGATTTCTCCTCGATGCATCAGTAGTCTCATATGATGAAATAGTTAGAAACATTAGATGGGTTTTTACCTAATATTCAAAACTATCTCGTAAATGGTCTTGATGGAAATGGTTCCATGTACCTAGAAAACATGGTTTCTAGTAATCATTCATTTACCTCATTTATCTTTAGTTATTCATTATTTATGATCTTTTTTGTTGAAATATCTATGGATGTGTATCATATCCAATTCATTTATTAAATAGAATTTGTTTAAGTTTCTTACCATACCATATTGATATTGACTTATATAGTTATTGGATTGGCAGGTGTTTTAAGTTATTTACCATTCCATGTTGATTATTCTCATCATTTCATTATTTGTTCCACTTTAATTACCCTTACTGAGTATTTTATCTCACCCTTATTATGTTTACTTTCCCTATGTTATGGAGAATAAATATTTGAATAATATTTCAAGGATGGTGTTCATTCATTTTATTTTGAATCATGTTTTTTTATATTTATTAATATAATATGTATATAATATATGTAATCTGGTTTTCCAAAAATGCTTAATTGTTTAGTTCCTTGGGATTTGAAACTTGTATCTATTCCAATTTAATAAAATAATGCATGAGCTCTAGGATTGAGTTATGAATATTATTATTTTCTAGTCTGTATACCATTTGTACATACAGTGTTCAATTTGACAGTTATTCTATTAAATGGGTTATTATTCATAAATATATATATTTTTGTGAATATGAATATTTTATAAGGCGTATTTTTTATTTATTAAATTTATTTTTAGATATGAGTAATTATATGGATAGTTACAACACGGATATGGCCAAGTTATATATTCCCCCTCGATGCAGCAGTAGTCTTATAAGATGATATAGTTGAAAAAATTAGATGGTTTTTTACCTAATAATTTAAATTATCTTATAAAAGGTCTTGATGGAAATGGTTCCATGTTCCTAGAAGTCATGGTTTCTAGTAATCAATCATTTACCTCATTTATATTTAGTTATTATTTATTTAGGATCTTTTATGTTGACATTTCTATGGATTTGTTTCATATAAATTTCATTGATTAAATATAATGTGTTTAATTTTTTTACCATACCATATTGATATTATCTTATATAATTATGGTATTGGCATTTATTATTAGTTATTTACAATTCCATGTTGATTATTATTCATCAATTAATTATTTATTCCACTTTAATTACCCTTATGGGGTATTTTATCTCATCCTTATTATGTTTCCTTTCCCCATGTTATAGAGAATAAATATTTGAATAATATTTCAAGGATGTTGTTCATTCATTTTATTTTTTATCAAGTTCTATTTTATATTTCTTAATGTAATATGGGTATAATGTATGTAATCTGGTTATTTAATAATGATAAATTGTTCAGTAGGTTGGTATTTGAAGTTTGTATCTATTCCAATGTAATAAAATGATGCACTGGCTCCAGGCTTATAGGTTCTAGATTTATAAATTTTACAGCATGTAAGGGTTAATCAATGCAGATATACTGACTATGGGACATTATGTACTCAGATATCCACTGGACATGGACCTAATGAACATACTAAAGGTGAGGAACATGATATCTTTTTCATAGGATGAATGATGCTACCGTTGAATTCATATAAAGTGGTGATTCTAGAGTTTCATATATCCTCTTTTGAAGTACATCCCATTGTGTAAAATATGTACATGATCTCTAATTTTAGTTTTTATGTCCAGTAAGGAAGCATTGGGTTGCAGATTTTTCATATTGATGCCCCACTTGTCATCATGTTAAGGCTGAGCACCAGGTTCCAGTGGGTTTAGATAAACCCCTTATGGTGCTAGGGTAAAATTTGGATGGGATATCCATGGACTTCATGACAAGGTTACCACGTACATCCTTGGGATAAAATTATATTTAGGTGATCATATACAGACTAACGAACTCGAAAAAATTTCTATCCATTTGATATTAGATTTCCTTATAGTGCTTGGGATGCTTATACATGCAGAAGTTAGTTTGTATCCCTGGATTTCCATTAATGGTCATTTCACACAGTGATGATCGCTTCACGCTACAATTATGGAGCAGATCTTAGGAGGAATTTGGGACCCAGTTGGATTTGATCATAGAATTTAACTCCATATATTGATTACCTGGTAGAGTAGACCATTATCGATCTTTGAGGATATGTTGTAGGCTTAAATGTTTTATTTTTTCCATGTTTGTGTAGATCTCCTACCCTTGTAAGAGTTTTTGTATAAAAAAATGACAATTCTACCATTTGTATAGAACCATTAAAGTCTTTTTTGGGAATCCCTGTAGGTCACCACCTTGATGGACTAATCTAGGTGATTCAATAGTCATTAGTCATGAGTGGGTGTGAGTAGCTATAAAGAAGGTGAAAATAATCTAATATTAGATGAGGAAAACATAGAGCAGTCATAAGTCCTATGTGGACTGACAACTGAGACCATTTGAGTTTAAGGGGGAGATAATGTGTTCTTGAGGGTCACACCTTAACGTCGATTTGAGATATTTGGCCAAGGTGAAAAGTTGTCTCTAAGATTCATTGGGCCTTTCCAAATACTATGTAGAGTTTGTGAGGTGGTTTACCTCTTATCTCCAATAGTATAGCTGAACTGGGTACAAGAAGTCTTCCACATCACAAAACAGAAGAGGTATGTGCATTACTCATCACATGATATCAATTGGGGAATTAAGGACATTGAGGATGGATATACGATTGTTGATTACATAGGGGGAGATCAAGGATTGATATGGGAGGATCGTTCATGGGCTATCGATTCCCTAAGTTCATGTATGGTGATAGTATGGGAACCTTCGGGACAACACATGGGAGTAGGAGACCCAAATGTGATCTCATTACTCTCATCATTTTTGGGGGGGTTTTCTATTTTCAAGATGAAAACCCCAATGGCAGGGGAGAATATAATGAATCTTATTTTTCCATGTATTAATTTTTGAAATTATGTGGATAATTTTTATTTCTTGGTGCTGAGATGAGGTGATATTTTGAGGCTTTATGTGACCAGAATTAATTTCATAAATGTATTAAATATATTCATATCACACAAGTATTGTTTTCTTAAAAAGGGAGAAATACCTCTAGAATGGGGGTACTAGATTAGAAATTTGAGGGGAATTGTTGATTTCATAATATTTGTATTACCCTAATCACATCATAACCTTTTTTTGGCATTAGTAATTTCTGAAAATGTTATCACAGGCTCAGAATTAATAAAATAAATAATTTTTTTTTAATTTATTTATTTATATTAAGACTGAACTCCTATATTTAAACGTTGTTATGGAAAATTTGTAGGGATTTCCATATAACTCTTAAAAATAATTATAGTATTCCTTGGAAATAAAGTTAGAGGAAATCATGGTGAATGACAACAGATCGAGGTCAGATTGAGTATTTCTGCACCATTAGAGTTTATGGATCTCAGCAATGATATAAATATAGGAACGTTAATCACCAAAGATCAATCCAAACATTAAGTATCATGGATTATTTTTTATATTCCATCCCATTAAATTATCTTGAATATATATAGATTAGTTCCATAAAAATAATTGAATTTCACAATGATAGTAGATTTAACTGGGATTGATTAAATTGTGTATTGTGTTTATTTATTTTTTATCTATATATTTATTTGATAATTGATCTGAATGAAATGAAATAATGATGAGAGTTTTTATCATTTTTTTGTTTTATGGATTTCTAACCCATTTATTAAGGTTCGCATCATTAGTATATTATTTGGCTCATGCTTTAATGATTAAACTATATTCGATTATTGTGTGACCATTATTCGGTGCAGCATATCAATACTGTAGGAATATATTTTAAAGGAGGTTGTGATTTTTTAGTATTTGTAATGATGGTGGATGATTATTGGTGGAATGAGACTAGATCATACCAAGGAATTATATTTTTTTGGTGGATAAGAGACAACATCTTGTGGTGGTGGAAGATTTTGATCATCAATTTTTTTTCAAGTAGATTTGAACCCAGATCCCGATTAACAATTATGGAAAGGATCATCCATGTTCAAATCCATGATTTAAACATAAAATTTTGGTAATGGAAGCATGCAGAAATTACAAACAAAGAACCCAAGGGTTTTAGAAATTTTAGGGTTACACGGTGTGTAATCCAAAATTACACTCCATTTGGGGCCCAATGTGTATCGCCAGGGTTCCCTCATAGAAGAATATATCACATTTAGTAGGACCAATATCACAAACCATGTGATCCTTGTAGGTATTGTGACATGTATCACATAGGATACATTGAAACGGGTATGAAATATTATACGGACACTGATAGGTATACATAGGCATCACCTGGTATAGATGGGTCAGTACACAGGCATGACCAGTGGTAGACAAACACCGCCAGGTGAGAAGGGTAGGGGTTCTCGTGATCACTACACATCGTGAAATATTTCTATATTCTAGGCATTTGGTGATTCAAATTTAATGTCAGATATCACCACATAGGAAAATCAGAGGTTAGATAGACACATTATATACCCTCATGTACACATTGTACACCACCAGTGAGGGTGTTTGGAGTACTTTTTTTCATTATTATGAACCAGTATCCGGTAATTATGTACTCATTTTCTATTTCCTCAATGGTATAGTATAAAATTTCTTCCACATATCTAGATTGTGACCCTCTCTAAGGGATGAGTATGAGATAGAGTTTGTGGTGTCCCTCTGTGAGATAAGAGTTTAATCCTATAACATTTTATACTCTAGGTGGGGTTATTTGAATCATCATAACCTCTTTGAGTAGGGTTTTGATCCTCCAAATAACATTACATTTCATTAGGGTTCATGGTATCATTGGATTATGATTCCCAACATAGTGGGTTGATCTAGATTTTTTTTGAGGTGTCCCCAACGGACTTGGTTGTAATATCCAATCAAAGTATCCAGTCCTTGAAGAGTATTTAGATTTATTAGGATGGTCCCAATTATCTTGACATCTTGGATGAGTGTCTCATGTTATGGAATGACTCGTATAGTGGAGTATCCTGAAACCAAAATTTCATCAAGAAAAATCTTGTGGCATGTAGTATGGTTATGGCCACCTAGAGGCTCAATGTCATACCTAAGTATATATTGATTTTTTTGTTATGAATGTATTTTTATAAAATTATAATTAGCTAACTATTCATGATGCTTCATTTTTATTTTTCTGGGGTGTCTTACTTCGTCTTTTTATACTCTCCATTGTATGGTATCTTTACACACATGCCATGTCTTATGGATATGACATCCCATTTGATGGTGTGCGGGGAGGATGAGGAGAAGGTGTATCATAGCTTGATATTGAGAGGCCGAGGTGTTTTCTAGGTGGTAGTATTTGATCATTGTATATTCCCTTGAATCAGGTTTTAATCTATATAGTCATTGGTTGGGATAGTATTTGATCCTCTTTATCACTTTCATTACTTTATTATAATTCCCTTATTGTGGGATTATATATGTATGCGTGTATTAGTATCAATTTTTTACATTACAATTTTGTATGGACTTGAATATATATATGTGAGTATAGTTACATTAGGTTAATGCCTCACATGTGTGTGATATTCCTACTTGGTGCTAGTCACTAGACCCAATCCTAATGGATGTGGTCATGGGGTAGTCATGGTATGGGCCCTCTTGGGATGGGTAATGACACCTCATTTGTGATATTAACTTCCAACTATACAACTTTATGGTTCAAAATATGAGTTGAATCTAGTACATACATCCTTAACAATTAAATAGGAATCACATCATGTACTTGGGTTAAACATGGTGGAAAGGACACCTAGTAATAATCTCTAGAATTTCATTGGTTGAAATAAACTATGAACATACATTTCCATTTTTACCCAAACACACACCACTTTTACATAGAGATACTTTAAACCAAACTTGATCTCCAACCATGAATGAAATTTATTTCCTCTAGTTATTTGTATAACCTTTATGCCTCCACTAAGTCATCCTTTTATGTTACAAGGTAATCTTTACCTTCTCAACCTTTTTTTCTACCAATTTAGTACATAAAAACATTCATTAACACACATCATCCTGAAAATATATAGTCTGATTCCAGATTCCATATGATTCCTCAAAATGAGTCATCTATATACTGGAATGAAAACTATTATTATAAGAAATTGAAAATATTTAAAAATGATGATTAGATCATCCTTGGTAATACATTTAACAAGAATAGATCAGATCATCTAAGGACTAAATTTTTCTCTATGAATATCCATTAGATATATGAAAAAAATATTTACGAAAATTTAATTTAGCACCTAATGGGTTCTGAAGGATTTTTCCAAAAATTATAGGCAAATCAAGGATCATACATAGATAAAATGTGTAGATGAACTCAATTTAAAGTAAATATATCTATGAAATATAATTGGTAAACGTGATATAAAGTAATCATATCTAAAATTAGAAGTATATTTGTAGATTTAGTCAATCAATAATCAATTACCAAAATCACATTATTAACTTGAGATGAATTTTGTCATCCTATGAAAAAATACATTGATATATTTTCCCATTTTTTCTACATCACTGAAAAAGTATAAAGAATCTATTTTAATAATTTTCATTATACTTGAACCAATTAATATGTCAAACATTTCATGGTAAAGCTATCAATAACTATTTTCATTCCATACCACCAATAAATGTTACCAAAGGTTTCCATAATTTCTAATGCTACTAAAATGAATAGAAATTTTAGATATATGACCCTCAATAAACAATTATTTCTTTAACTACAGTTCACATGGAACACATAACCATTTTCTGAATCTCAAAACTCCTTATTTTTAAATTTTATATTCCTAAAAATTAACATTCATGACTATTTCTACATTTTCTTTTAAATCATGATTCTCCTTCCATTCACCATATTTCTATATAATAATGATGAATGAGTTCATACTTGAAACAAAATATATGATACTTATATATTCACAATTTCTAGAGAAACATTTATTAAATCATTTACCAATGGATCATATTCCAACTGTAGCAAAGTTAAAAAATAATTGTCTTTCTAAATTAAAGCATAAGGTACTCAGTTCTCTTTCCCTTGATGCAAATGAAGCGTGTATTCATAATCCTTAATCATTTCTATCCATATTCTCTATCTCATGTTAAACTCTTTCCGAGTGAATATATACTTAAAAATTTTACTACTAGTATATATTTTTCACATTAATCTATATAAATGATGTATCTATATTAAATGTAAAACACAACCACTTCCGATTCAGGGTTGGTTAAAAGATAATTTAGCTTATGAGGTTTCAATTACCATGAAGTAGAGGTAATTACCTAATCATTATGCACTATAACGCAACTGATTCTCTTCAAATAAGCATCTATATAGAAAACAATACCACAAATTTTTATTGAAAGGGACAAAATATGATCATTAATTAATCTTATTATCAATTCCTAGAACCATTCATTACAATCATTTATATATATATATATATATATATTTACTTTTCATGTTAATGTATTTAGTGGCCTAGATAAATGACATTATTTTTCAACAAATAATTGCTATTATCCCATTAATACCTAAAAACTACAAGTCTACATTACATTTTTAGGTATTTTCTAATCATAGACCACTTTAGTATTAGATTAATCAAGTATTATTCCATCATTACTTACATTATGTGTAGGGAAATAATTATTTCAAAACCGAAAATAAGATTTACTTAAAATTCCATATAACATATTTTCTATTAAGGATTCCAAAATAACCCTCAAATATTCCTCATGATCATCATAAAATTTAGAATGTATCTGGATTTCATTGTTAAACAAAACCACAAACGTATACTAGAACTCATAGAATATATATGGAGATTTTTTTAACTAAAACTAATAACCAAAAACATATAATTCCCATACTTAGTTTGAAATTACATCTTTGGAATGTCATCATATTTCAACTTTAGTTTATGGTTCTAGAACCTGAGATCGACCTTCTAATAATATTGAGCTCCATAGAGTAGATCAAAAAATTCATTTATATGATAATACAGATACTTATTCATCATAGTGATGTTATTCAATTCTCTATAATCAATAAAAATGGAAATAAAACCATATATATTTTTAACAAAAAAATAATATCACTCAATGGTGAAGTTCTAGGATGAATGAATCATTTTTTGATAAAACTCTAATAACTTATTTTTCAATTGAAAATGTTCAACTTGATCTATTAAATACAATTGTTTTAATATTATATTATCATCAGGCACTAAGTAAATAGTGAATTCAATCTATCTATAAGGTATAATAATAGGATATTAATTATCATATACATCTAGATATTCAATTACTATAGTAACATCATGAATTTTAATAGTCTCATTCTTATCAACAACATGTGCAATATAACTTTTATTTCTATATTTAAACAATATGTCATCTGTATTATATGCTATCATATGTATGAATTCATTCATGTATAAAAACTAAAAATCATTAAAAAACATATTTATCTCTACAATATATAATTACATGATAAACCAAAATTCATTATATACCCATAATCACAAAAAACTCTACAAGAGTAAAGACAACAATTTTTTCATGTAATGATGTTAAATAGACGAAAACATGAAGATTATGATAAGTTTTGTTTTCTTTATTACTCCTCCTTGTGTTTTTGAACAAAAAGAGGCTTTATTTCTTGAGGTGAAATTTCTATGTTACTAGAAAATTTCATTAAAATGAAAGAACATATAAACTCCATATCAAACAATACGTTTTTATAATTTTTAAAAACAACTAACATACCTAACACCATATCAATAGATGATCATACATCTTATAAATTATTCATAAAGGATTTATCCACCTTTTTATTCTTGTGGTCTTGATGTATTTCATATTTTACTCATATCTTTGTACAAATACTCATATAATGACCCATTTAATTATAATTAAAAAAAATACTCATATAATTTCATTAATTATATAATCATTACTATGATCCTTTACTTTATAGTCATGTGAAGAATATCCTAGTATACCACATCAGAAAAACTTTCCTTAAAATATTAGACATTATCTAGGGATATTTTCACCACACTAATCATAAGATAGAAAATTTATTTTCATACATATATATTTCTTCGATTAATGCTTCCTATTTTTATACAACGTAGAACTATTTTTATGCTTGTTTTCATAAGACACATTATCACAAGAAAAATACACTAATACCTTCCCATCACATTGAACATGTTTACAATATCATCCAATTTTGATATAATTCAATTCCTATTGTTATCTTGTATACAAATCATTAGTAAAACCAATTATTTTTACAATTAAGAGATTGAATACAATTTTGTGTGTAACTTTCTAATCCAAAATATTTTTCTTCATACACTTCCACTAAATTTTCTTCCTTCTACCATAATTCCAAAAATTTATTTTCCAAAGTATATCAAATTATATTAGGAAAATATTTTTCAATGAAAATATACTTCCATTCATCTAATTCCAATGAAATAATCTCTTATATTTCTCTAATATTATTTATCATTAACCACTACCGATCATCTTTTCCTTAAGATCGTTATATATAAATAGTTTCCCAATGATTTTTTGAATAACCCATGAATTCAATTATCATATCCGTGGCTTTAACCCATCCTTAAAATATCACAGGTTCAAATGAAATATTAAATGTCAAAGGGTGTTGTTTCAGGAAATGATCAACTATAAAGATGTTCCTCTATAGTGAATGAGATTTACCTCTCTTATGGACAGCACAAAAATTTATACCATTTTTAAACTAAACCAAACTAGAAAAAAACATCTCTATTCCAATTTAAACAATTACACATTTCTAATTTGGGTGGATATTGTCTTATTTGTTAATTCATAATTTTGGTTTGAAATCCCATTTTCAGAAAACTATTCTGAACATAAATGATTTAGATAAAGAAATGTATAAATATTAAAATGATATATCACCATAACAATAAATTATAATCTCATAAGGGTACTCACATTTTTTTATCCTAACCTGTAAAATTATCAAAACACTTATTTGATAATGATTACAAAGAAATGATCCTTATCCAACCCATAATTACATTTTTAAACATGAATTCATTTTCCTGCATTCTTAAAGGCCATTTAAGGATTAGACTTTTAAAAAAAAATTCCACAAGTATGACATAAAAAATCCATATATTATAAGTTGGAAACTTCCTCTTTGAATTAATTTTCACATAACAAAAAACTTCTAAAGTAAAAGAAGTTGTTTTTCCTGAATAAACTTCTTGATTTTCAACATGACTTCATCATTGTTCTTACTCTTCATAAAACCTACTAAAGGAATTTGAAAACATGGGATCAGTACAAAAATATAAATAAGGGACATAAAATATAATAAAGTCATTATTCTATTTCCAAACCATGATATTCTATATGAGAGCTTTGAATTAATGTTATAAAAATTGTGCTTAAATAATAATTTACTTACACAATATAATAGCTTTACTACCTAAATATTTTCCTAAAACACTTTATAATAAAAATAAATGAAAAATAAAAAACATAACATTTTCTTAGAAAACATTAGAACCCTTGAATTTGTTTTTTAAAATCATAAATTTTCACCCTAAATAGGTATAATCATTCCTTTAAAACAAATGAACATTTTATTACCATATGGAACAAAAAAATATCCATGAAAAATAATTATTAGGAATTCATAAATTCAGGTATGTTCCATGGGATATCATCTTTATAAAACCCTTAGAATAACCCCTACAAAAACAACTATAAATGGAAACACCTACATGGTTCACTTCTAACATAAATCTCTAGAGTACATAATCATTACTCAATGCATTGAAGAGCTATATCAGACTCAATAATAATCATAATAAATTTCTAAGGAATATAACATTAATGAAACACTTAATATTAGTTATTTTTACCATTAGAACTTTTAAAAATGTTCTTTATAACTAATATGTAAAAAAATTCTTGATAGTGGTTTTTACCTTTACTCTAAAGACAAATTTTCAAAAAACAATTACCCAGAATAATAGGAACATGGGTTTTTATTTGATAACAAAGTGGAATATTATAAAGTAATTAAAACAAAAAATAAGAATTATGGTTGCAAGAAAATAATTAGACATCATATATGTTATAATATAACATTTATTTCCTTTTTTAAATAAGTTCAAAACATTAAATATATAATATATTGAATATCCATTTAAAAAACATTACAATAAATATAAAATGAGACATAAAATTTTATCTGTAAATAATTTATGACCATACAAATACATCTATAAAATAATCCTAATAATATTTAAATTGAGGAAAAATATTTATAACATAATTCATTTAAATAATTAAAATGAGGTTTTAATGTAATGTGGGCATTACATTGAGTCGGAATATAAACATATGTTTTTTATATTTCTGAATAAAAAATGTATGTTAATTATTTACTTTATAAATAAAAATTTTCTAGATTATTATTCCATTTATTTCAATTATATAAATTTTATACTTAATTACTTAATTAAATAATTTTACCATTAACGTTTTTTAGAATGTTTATATCCTGAGTCTAAAATGGCATTAATAGGTTAAATTTGGTAAAATTGACAATGATTATAACAACATCATAATATTAATAATGTTATAATTATATATTTTATGTAGTAATTATAATTTTATTACCAATTATGTAATATGGTTATGAAATATGAATTATGTTACCATCATGGAGATATTAGATCATATGCATGCTTGAGTAACATTTTCCTTTTTCAACATACAAGAGGGAAAGAGGTTAATTATCATTTAAACATTAAATAATTTTTATTATAGAATAAATATCATAATATCTAATTATATATACTAATATATATTATATATGGTAGGTGGTGATGAGAAATTAATGACAGCACTTCCTGGAGGTGGAAATCCACACATACACATAAAACATGTTATAATTTCAAAATGGATAGAAAGGTAAGAAAATTAGGGAAAAATAATATTATAGAAATAATAATAATTTAATTAATATAATTAATACCACAAAATTTCATTTTAATCTATCTTTATGACCAACAATAAGAGTAATTGATGAAAAATGAAATGCATCATCTCATGAGGTTGTAGTCCACACGTACACATGAGAAAAGTATTTATTTTTATTTAGATGGTTTGGTAAATGAAAAATTAATATAACATAACCAAAATAATATTTCAGTATATTCATGATTCTAATTTTATTATCTCATAGTGGTTGAATAAAATTTTAAGGAGGTTTAGACAAAATAAAATGAAAACTCTATGTTATGAACTATAACTCTTCATGGGACAACTTCCATTTCATTACACCTTAAAACCAATAATTCTTGAATTATGAAAAATAATAATAAAATCTATGGAATATTTAGGAATTTTATTAATTTTATTATAATGGATTTTTTAAATTAAAATGATCCTAGAGTATAGATAATAATGTAAAGGGGTGTCCTTTTATAAGTTTGGGAGAGAATAACCAAATAATTTTAAAAACTTTCAAAATATATTATTATCTTACTAAAGATAAATGGCTTCAAAAGGACCATTTAATAATATGATATGATATAACGTATAAATAGTTCTATAAAATAGAATTTAGAAATATTGTTTAGGTTATTTTAACACCACCCACATTATTTTGACCCCCGATAAATCCTTTTTAACCATATCCATGGTAACAATTTTTTTTTTCTTTTCACTATTCATTAGATGAAATAATTAAGATGAAATTAGTACCTATTAATAATTATTCTGATTAATAATATATAATCCATTTCACCAAATTCAATTCCCATAAGTGGAGTAATTTAATTTCAAATTAAACACTCAATACATGATGAAAAGTAGTTTTGTATAAAAAAACATCTTCTTATGTTTAAAGAGTTATTATAGAAAAAATAAAGCATAAAATTGATTCCAATGATCTTAAATGGATTATTAATAATATAAATGAACTAATTTTACTTTGAAATCATTTTACAACAAAATTTAACTTTATAAATTCCTGAAATGAAAAGATAGTTTTCTACAAAAAATAGTATTTTAACCTATTCAACCTAAATTTAAATTTTTAGAAAATTACCAGACAAAAAAATTATGCCTTCTTATTTTACATGACTATATCAGAAATTAAGTTCTTTTTTTATAATTAAAATCATAAAACTTTTAAAAAAATATTTCAAATAAAACTAAATAATATATGTAATCAAATTTAATAAGAATAACATTTTTTTATTTTTATTTAGTAAAATTACTTAATTTTACTAAAGTTAATATAAATTTATAAAATATTATTAACGAATATTAATAATTAATGAAAATAATTTACTATTAAAATTGCATGTATTTTTAAAATAACATTTTTTTACATAAAGATATAGGATAAATGATTTCCATGACTCATTTACAAGACATGGGTTACAGACCAGGTGTTATAGAGTTATGAGGTTTAGACTACCTTGTCTATGAAGACTTTATTGGGCCTAGAGAATATATTTTATTCACCTTAGTATCAGTATACCAACTATTAAGGGAACAAATATTTTTTCTATGAAAAGGATCCTATTAGTTATGGATAAAATACTAGTAAAATCTCTTATAGGATTTCAAACACACATAATAAATGTAATAAATGATAAAAAATGTTTACATAAGTTACAACCAGATATTTTATGATATATTTAACTATAATGAAATTTCATGTGTTTTATGGAATGTTTTACAGACAACATCGAGTTTAAATGAACCATGATACACTATTATCAAAACATTTTTTCACCACCTTGATGTTGGATTGGTAGGTATGAATTATAATAAGTAAATTATAAAAAAACACACACATATATATATATATATTTACTTAATGAAAATGTAATTATTAATTTATTTGGGTATACGTACTCAGTTCTAAATAATAAAAATAATTTTTTTATATTAAATGGTATTATTTTAAAAGTATTATATTTTTATTGATCACTAATGATTGTGGATTTGAATGAAATATATTGGTATCTAATATATATAAATTAATAAATATTAATTTATTTATTATTAATTTTCTATATGTAAATATAAAATAATTTGAAGGTAAAAAATTGTTATTTTTCAGAATATGTTTTTGTTATAGAAAATGTTTTTTTATGTTAATACATAATGTAAATCACTATTTATTAATTAATTTAGTGATTTATATAGAATATATATTCAATAAAATATATTAGATAACATTTTATTATAGTTACTATGTAAGGAATAATAATAAAATCATTTTTATTCTTAAGAATAAATTTTATCTAAAAATATTTTTTACATATTTAGTTCATGGATATTCGAATTAATTTATCCCACTTCCATGAACTGAATCATATAAAAGTGATTAAACATTTGGAATCATATTAATTAGTAAGGTGTAATAATTTAACTTGATTTTTTCATAATAAATACAAACCATTTTAAAAAAACACTTTAACATGGTAAGGTTTAAAAGGGTTACAGAAGGGGTTCAGAAAAGAGATGAGGTTTAAAATATCAAAAATTTATTGATTTTATTTAATTTTTTGACTTAATTTGGACCTATTATTTACTATATTTTAATAATTTATATTTTTCATCCACATTCCATGAGTGATACATATATTATATATTAAATTATCATGCTCATAGAATTTTTTCACCCACATCACATAAAAAAGGTCCCCTACACTTCTAAATTTTATACACCACATTATCCCTTTATATTGAAAAATATCCTCCGAAATATTATCCCAACATTATTATCCATGAACTTGAGGAGATATTATTTCTAAAAGTCACATCCAAAATTCTAAAGGTTGTTTTTAAAGGTAGATACCCAAAGATGATGTGTGTGTTCTTAACAATTCTTTTCATGTTTATTTCTCTTTAAACCACCACAAAATATTATATATAAAAATTAAAATTGTGTAATAATTATAATTAATAAATATATATGTTTTAATTCAAATGGTATATCCAATATTTATTTTCTTCCTAGATTTTGGAAACTGATAACGATGTTATTGCGTACGTGTGGTCTACCACCTCTATGAACCAATGCGATTCATTTTTCATTTCTTCTTTATATATTTATTCATAAGGATATATTTAATTAATATATATAATATTTATTATATAATTAAAATTTCTTAAATTTGAAATTTTATATACCTTTATCTCATGAAAATTGAAAATATCCCAATTGTGTATTTATGGAATATCGTCCCCATCACATGATATATGTAATTTTTTATCCAAATTTATATGGATGGTTATAAAAGTGTATATAATGAATGAATATGATAATTATGACGTGATTAATATTATTCATATAATGAAACCCTGACCAAGGTTCATGTATCAGAACCATTAAACTGAAAAATGCAAGAAAAAATAATAGTGTTCACTTGAATTTTCATTTTAAAGATAAATTGTTAATAAAAGGGAAATTTTAAATGATCATGGAATAATATATTGTTTGTTATATATTAATACATTTCCATAAAATATTTAAATTAAATATATATTTCTTAATTAGGAGTTTTGAAATCTAAAAGGCAATATGAGACTTAAGGTAAGTGTTTTCTTATAATATGAATTCATTTTAGGATTTCTATTGTTAAATTTCAATTTAGGGAAATTTTATGATCCATGTGATTTAAAACCTATAAATTTTATTTTACTTTTGTTATTTATATAATTTTCAATAATTAATACTATTTTATTCTATTTTGTACTTAAAATGATCAGGTAAATATTTTTAATAAAATCTGACATAATTTCTTCTTTTCCATCGGGAATCGTTATCCCAATGTATATGTTTTCTAAAATGTATTATATATATTTTTATCATTAACTAAATATTTTAGAATGATTATTTTTACTCTCCTTTACTTTATTTACAATTGATTAAAAGTAATCATTTCAAATATTTTATCTATGACTCACGTAATGTATGAATATAATGTTATCTTTTGTTTTATATGAAATCAATTAATTGTCCCACCATCCTAATTAATATATAATTTGAATCATACATTAGAATATTTCAATGTTTATTTAATGATTTTTTTTTCACAATATTTTGATAATATATATTTTTAAATTATATTGAAATTAAAGTATATGGTCGCTATTTTTTAAGAAATATTCAAATTCTATTTTATAAGTATTTTTCATCTATAAAAGAAACTTTAAAACATTTTAATGATTAACTAGGGATATAATCCACGTTATTTCTTTGGATAGATTATGATGATAATGTTTTAAGTATGACACAATGAAACTTGTTTCGTTCTCATGGGTTTATAAATATACTATGAAATAATGAATGTTTTTGTTATTCTATCCACTTCCATTCTTTGGATAGATTATTATTATGTGATGATAAATTTTTTATGAAACCCATTTCTACTATGATGAAATAATTAATAATTTCATGATCCTATGACACACTTGTGTATTTTTTTCATTATGTGATGGGTGGGACCAAAATTATACATCCCTATAATGTGTTAGAAAAATACTAATATTTCATTTAATTATATGAACTAGAAATTGGAGTGAACCTAATATAGAAAGGGACTCTGTCCATTATGATAGTATTGGTAGTAAACCGAGACTAAGGAAATGATGGAATGTGGAGTGAACCCAATCCAATATGGGAACCTGTCACCTATGATAGTCTTGTTAAGGATACTTGAATAGGGAAATGATTTTATATGATTATATGTATTCCAAATACATATGTCTTATGATTTTTATATGTTATCATCGATAATCATTGATTATTGATGATTACACACACTTATAACCTGTGTATTTTTTTATATCAAATCCTTTAATCATGAATCATGATTAATGATCTTGACTGATTGGATACGAATTTCATAATTTTGGATCATATTCTCATACCCTTATTCGTATCTTATGATCACTTATGGTCAATTATTTATACCTTCTATGTTTACCCTAATTGTACATTTGAGATCATAATTTCTTATATTTATATTTCCCTATGTTATAAAGAAGGGTTCTATATAGGGTATCTATAAGACGGGTACAATATTAGAAATCTTTGTTGGAGATATTGAAGAAAAATCATGAAATAATATTACTATCTATTTAATAACAAAAAAACTAAATCATTACTATTATTGGAAATTTATTATTATAATATGTGTTAAATATTACCTAAAATGATATAATATTTATGTATATCATTATTGGTTCTCCTCAGTTAGTACTAGGGAAGGGATTATTAATTTATTGATATTGGGATAAGAAAGCTTTATTTAAAACCATAAATATAAGTATAATTATATGCACACATTATAAATATTTGGAAAAATAAAGATTCTGCAGTTTCTTAATAATTAAATATCTATTTAGCAATCTTTCGGGCAGCATTGGGCAACACTGAAAATTATCATATAGTTTTCTCTACCATGGAAAGACTTCCCTTAAAATGTGTTGGAATTGTTCAAGATGAAGAACTTTATTTCCATTATTTTAAACCCCACCGAAATTCATTCTATTGTTCACTTTCCTACCTTCTTTTCCTTATCTTGTTTATTTTGTACTATTATTAAATTGAAAGTCATGTTTTGTTGTCGTGGTAATGAAATATATATATATATATATATGGATATAAACAAGTTGATACATGATCTAGAAAATATTCTCCTATGGGTAAAATACATGAAAATGATGTTTTGGTATTTCCATAATCATTTCCTAGTGTACAAAAAAAGGCCAAACTATACACTTAGAATGATACTCCTATATGATATTCTTTTGATAATTCACATTTCTGTGGACCGTTATGAAGAATGAGAGGATAAAATATTTTTAAAATTATGATAATCTATAGTGATATGGAATAAACAAAAAGTGTTTTGGGGTAAAATAAAGATTCATAATTTAGGATATCATAAGAATTATATTTATAATCATATGTTTTCTTACATTAAGTATTTATGTTTGATACTCACTATATGTTATTTGGTTTTATTCAATTGTGGGAACCAGGTGAAATCATGTGAAAAAATATTTTGATAACTAATGAAAAAGAAACAGTAGATCAAATGTAAATTATTGTTATGATAATTAATCATATATCTCAATTTATTATTAACAACTTGTTCCAAAGATTCTTTTTGAATGTACCAAATAAGATAAAAATATAATTTCAAGATATTTTAGATGATAATGACTAACGAGGGAAGAGTATTCAACTTCATTCATGTCAATAATACGAAAAGAATCACCCGTGGTAGTGTGTGAATAGAGTTGAAAGCTTTTTTATGTGTGTAATAGAAGAAAATAGATTTAATAGCCCAACCCCAATTTCTTGAACAACACTTGAGGGGAGATTCTATATAAACTCATGCACACCTCCTTTTGTGAATTAGATTACACACAAGTGAAGAGGGTTAAGGGGTACAACACATAGACTATAACCTGGTAAATCATATCCATACACCATAAACATAACAATATATAACACCATAGAATATCACAATAAAAGATAAATAAAATATAGTACAACAACGTAAGTCACCCTTTATATACATGTAAAAGAAACTAGGCTCCCAATGTGGAAAACCAAATTAGAAAATATAAATTAGATGAATATAAATAAATAATCAGATATATAAATCCTTCATATTTTATCCTATTACCACCACTAACTTCATACTCATAATTTTAGTTACCTTCGGTTGTCCCTTTTCCCTTACATGGATCCCTAATCATAAATTATATATATGAATCGAGATTCTCATACTGGGTGTGTGTCATAAAACCTATTATGACACCACCAATGTTTCCTTTATATTATTTCACTAGTAAAATAGGTGTATTCCATTATAAATGTAAATGTACAAGTTATAAATAATAAATACATGTTGAGTGTTCATGTGGTAACCCTGCTATAGTGAGCCTTTGTCAAACCTTCTTTACCTACATTCATTCTGGATAGCTATAATGGGTTTTTGGAGTGATAAAAATCAAAACAAAATGATGAAGAATATGTATATTTTTAGTCCTAATAAATTGAGATAGTATAGGTCATAGGGCTATCATCTCCCGCCTTAGTTGTGGGTCGGGCCGAAAGATAATCACACACAATACCCATGATAGGTCACAACTCTGGGATTTCATATCATATATACACCTTAGATTGTACCACAATATATTCATACCCTTTTTAAAACTACTATGGGTCTATCCAGAAGGTCATCATGTCCCTTCCCTATGTTTAGGTTCATCATCTTCATCGTCGCATGTCATTTGCGCTCTAATGCTAATTCATAATCATATTAGGATAGTCCACATGTTTTGAATACTTGTAGAAATAAATAAAAATTTGTAATACTCATACATAACAAGGTGGATAAAATATAGGCAAAACTTATCATGTTATTATAATTATTATTGGAAACATACAGGTTCATGTGGTTAACATAAAACATTTTAATTACATAATAATGCTCATGGAATCAGGCATCATATATGGGTCTCTCAGGTTACACACAAATGCATGTTAAGTATCAACCATGTTCAATAAATATATTACAACACAATTATCATGTCAAGGAAACAAGATTATCTTACCATTAACCTGTTGAAACATATATCTGAGACCCGTAGAGAGATGATACTCGAGTCACACCCAAGCACCAATAAGATTATGCTCACACACTAAGGTCCCTTATAACTAATTCTAACTCACTAACATAAAGGTTATAGAACATGATTAAAGAAGTTTCTAAGATAGTGTAAAAGTGAATAAAATAATATACATCTTGAGATCCACTAGTGATGCTAGATATGATATTGATCAGAGAGATTCTAGTAATGCATTAGATCTATGTCTTATCTAATAGTGATCTAGGAATTATTCTTTATATGGTCTTGGAATACAAACATCTAAAAATATAATTTTAAATATATGATTTATTTCAAGGGATGAATGGTATATGTAAGATAACCATGAATACTGGAAGTTCATGGATCACATACCTTAATTCCCAAATTTTCAATAGACATGGATACACTAAAATCATTCTTCGAAGGGGAGGAAATTGTTAAGAAAAGCATATATAGTCTCTAGGTTTGACAGGGACGAATTTAGGTTGAATAATAAGTCAAATAAAATGAGTTATAGCTATTTATAGGTATTTTAATATCACGAATCCATCTGAACATGGTTTGGTTGCACATTTAGACAAACTCTTCACCCATCATGCTAGGCTTACTAACATCATAGGACACCCATAGGGATTGGTTGTATGATTTTTCAAAATATGGGCTAGTCAATATTTTCCCACTTGAATATGTTACATAGTTTATAAAAAATAATACACTATTTCATTAATCTATTCACATTAAATATGATCCACACTATGTTCCTCAATAATAATTTGGAAAATTCCATGGAGAATCATAATTATAATGTGAAGACTGTTCTCTAACTTTGTACCCATAAAATGCTCTCATAATCACTATAAACCCAACCATAAACACATTAATCTCATCAAAATAAATTCATATATAAAAACATTGTGAATAAAAGTTACAATTAACAAAAAATGTTACAAAACATTCATGGACAATATACACTTCCCCTATAATGACTTTTCCACCTCATAAAGAATATCTAGGAATTTTAATCAATCAATATAGGCTACTAATCTTGAATAATAGATTATTTATCTTAAAATTACATATAAATTCATATATGATTATAAATGATCTGAACAAGTGGAATTGTATTCCCCCATAATGCCTTATAAATATGATCTAAAATCATCTTCGGGTGTTCCACGTATGATGTTCCAAGATCCATATCAACATCCAGACATTCAATCACATGCATAGGATAGGGAATGTACCTACAGAGACAAGACACATGAAACACATCATGCATACCTTGCTAGAAAAGTGAAAATTACATTTGGTATGTCATAATCTTAATACACTCATAAATATTCAATTGACCAATAAATATCAATGTTGGACTTCCATGCATTTGAAAAAATCAATTCCCTAACTGAAGATCCAACCTTAACAAAGTATTACATCCAATAGTTACCTCCCAATGATAACTCCTCTTATTTGTATTGGATCACTACCTTCTTTGAGAGGTGGTCAACTACTTCCTAATTAGTTACACTCTTTTAAAGTTATCTTGTACAATTCTTTTCCCCACTATATCAACATCCGAACTCAATTCCACCCATTCTCCTCACACCATCAAAGCCTTTTATATTCTCTATATTCTACCAAATTCCATTTCCAATAATCTTCCCCACATCCAAGAGGTTCTTTTCTCAAAAACAAATACTAAACCCAAGTGACTCAAAGAGTTTCTCAACGATATGACATTCAAGAGGTAATGTTTTGCTTCTTTATCTTTTAAATTATTTCTTTATTAAACCTTATCCACACCTCTCATATCCAATACTTCATGATAACTCTATTATCATATATATACATTAACTTTAAATTTTTAATAGAATATTCATCATCAAATCTATTCTATACTCTTTTTTTTCAAAAAAGAAATATATCTTATATGATGTGTCGATTCACCACTGTCATGGATGATGATTTTTCATTTTCCATTTCCACCTTCTAAGACGGTAAAAACCCATTTTATGGTAAAATAATATTATATTATGTATATTAGAACTTATTTAATGTTATATAACCAAAATATAAACATAATACAATATAAACTTATACTTGTTTTTGATTGTTGTAAAAACCGCCAAAATAAACAAATCATTTTTTCATTAATGTTTAATTTAATAAAACCTTATCAAATCTAAAAATAAAATGATATATGGGATCATTTAAAATTATAGAATTATATTTATACAATTTAATTCCAATTATAGATTTTATTCTTCTATTTGACAAGAAATTCCATAATTATACAAAATTAAACCGACCCTGAAAACAATGAAACAAATGCACCCAGAACAACAAAATTTTACATTATAACTCATTGAAATTTTCATAAATGAACTTAATAAAATTTTAATAAATAAAATAAATATTTAATTTTTCTCTATTAAATTTTTTATGAATCTAATTTTATTGTCCAGGACATTATGTACACGTGTATAATACATTAGTACATATGAAAAGGGATCTCTCCATACCTCCAAATGAATATTGGGTTACACTTTAACTCTCTATAAACAAATTTATTTATTAATTATTCCTATATTATTATTCCAAATTATTTTTATATTTTCCAAAATTATGCATCCAGATCAATTCTTCTTCTTTTTTTTATGAGGAATTGTATTTTTAAGGTTTCTTTTTAATTTCACATGATAAGAATGCCCGATTAAATGGAAATTATTCATTTCTTAAAAATTTTCAAGTACACTCTATTATCTATTTTAATACACTAATATTTTTTAAAATATCACATTTTATCATAAAAAACTATCTTATTTCATTTATAATTTTATGAAAATAATTAATCCTTCATCCTCTTTAAGCAGTATTGTTTTTTTCGCAAAACTGCACTTATGTGGAACAATTCAAATTTTACTTGTAACACCTAAAGATTTTGTGAAATATTAATTTTAGAATTAATTTAATCTTTTTGATATTATTCATTTCACACAACATTGTATATATTTGTTCTTATATGAAAGAACTAAGTTTGGTTTTCATTGCATGAAACACCAAGTTAATCTTATGCTACACGCAACACTTATATTAGATTTCGGTATATGAAAAACTTAATTTTTATTATGTTATAAAAAATTTTGAGTTCATTTAATATCTTGTGTTACATGAAATACTTAGTTTTACAGAAATTAATTTTTTTATTAATATTATTATAAAAATATTATTATTGTTGTTGACTAGCCATTAGAATTGAGGTTATGAATAAGGTTACTTAAATTTTTAAAACATGGTTTCATAATATATATAATCAGAATTATTTGGTGAATAATTAACTAGAAATGAAAATAAATCCCTATTGAAAATATAGGAAATCTTATTTTGGAAAACTATATTTATGAAATTAATCAAATTTTACCTCAATAAATTAATTAAAACAAATTTTATAACTGAATTTAATGAAATAAATATTATATTCATTAAACTATTTATCATTATTCTTATGTTATTTCTAGAAAAGAGATAAGAATAAATCCAAATTATGTATAAAGATATATATTATTTTAAAAGGAAATTTTACCACCTTTTAATGGCACACCTATTTTAAATATAATTCTTGAATATTTTCAAATTTTTATTTGAAAAAATAAAATTAATTTTTGAAATCATAATATTAAAATTTACTTGGGGTAATTGTTTCGTATTTTTTAGAGAAGTTTAATATTTTTAGGAATAGTAACAAATATTAAATTTTAATTGAAAGATGCAGTTTTTTTATTTATTTATACAGTGAAATTATATTTTAATTTTATTTTAAAGAATAAATAGATAAATTATAAATATAATAATCTAATTTAGTTCATGGGAACCAATTTTTCATTGAAATTTTATACAAATATTTTTCAATCGTTTATACATTTTCAATTTAAAAACTCATTGTCTCATCCTGTCTATAGGATTAATTTTTTGTTAATTTCAATCACTAATGGGTTTATAATTTAGAAAAATAGTTTTAATATTTTTAATATGCATAATTAATAATGTTTTTTATGGTAAACTTAGTTTTTTTTACCAAAACTATTAGTGAATGTAATTAAAATTAATTACAGAGTTTAAGGTATGAACATGTTTACTTTGAGGTTAAACATTAACTTAAGGGGCCAAATAACTTATAAAAGTGTCCAAAATAAATTCAATTGACATATTTCAACCATATACTAACATTGATCGAAAATTTAACACTATTGGAAGAACATTATGTATGGGATACCTCCCAATAGTTTTTATCTTTTTATATATACAAGAATGTCACTACTCCTCCACTAAAGAAGAAAAATCCCCCTCCCACCACCCTCAATTACTCACACATATCAATCCATTTGGATCATAAAACATATGAATAAATAAGCTCAAAAAATTCCCTCATATAATCCATGAATCCTTACTATGGTCAGAAATTGAACCAAGTTATTCCTTTGTTGTAATCCAAAAGGAATTACCGAGAGAAGAGGTAAAATCATTCAACAGGAACTTTTTTTATTTCTTTATGAACCCCCTAACTTATTATTATTAAATTATTATATAATAATTTATATATCATAAATATATTTATATGTTTTTATTTTGAGATTTATACCTATAACTACACACACTTCTGTCAAACAGGATACACAATAATCTTTCGTATGTACAATGAATACACTCTCACGAACCAAGGTGGTTTGTTCTTCCATTACCACCTTTCACAGTTGGGAATAATGACGGAATTTATATTATATATTATATATATATATATGATATTTATTATGTATATATTATTCTTTAATTATTTTATAACATACATTCTTATGATTTCCATTTCGTGGGAATATGATAACTTCGTTTTTGGACATGTGGACTACTGCCTCCTCAATGTGATGTGATTCGTTCACATATTACATTGAATATAACAAGAATGGGTTTATTAAATGTATATGATATATATATAATTATAATATTATTGGAATTATAATATAAATAGAAATATATTTCATTTAGTTTCTTTCTTTTAAGAAGATATGAAAAATGGAAATAGTGTTCACGCATACATACAACATACTGTATCCATGAATGGTGTATTCCATTTCATATTTATATATTTTTTATATTATTTTAAAATAATTATATAAAGAATATATATGGTATATTTATAATATTTTACATTCTATTAATAATCATATTGTTATCTATGTAATAGGATAAAAAATTACAAGTCAAAACATATACGAAAATCATTGCGGTTATTACCCAACATGTAACATTAACATGAAATTTTTAATAAATAAGTAATATAATGTCATAATTATATCATTCAAGATATGATATATAATAATATGTTTTTTTGAAGATTTCTATGTTGTACCTCTCGTACCCCTCAAGGTTTTATTTTCATGATCACAATCACCCTCTTTTTTATCTAATCCTCTTTCAAGTGTTTTTGATTGATTGGAATCAAATCAGGTGGCCAAGGAATTGGGACAAGAAAGAAAGCTGGCAAATGGACTGAAATCCAGACCAACGGCCAGCTGGTGGCATACCACCGGCCAGTCGGTGGCACCTGCACTCAAGAGGGAGCCACTGCTTCAGCACCGGCCAACCGGTGGCCAAGCACCGGCCAGCCGGTGGCACCCAGCCAGCACAGTGCAAGCTACTGTCTTGCCACCGGCCAGCCGGTGGCTCTGGCACCGGCCAGCCGGTGGCCCCTGGACAGGAATCCAATGCCATTTTGCAAACACCGGCCAACCGGTGGACCTGCACCGGCCAGCCGGTGGACACAGTCAAACTAGCCGTTGGGCTGTTGACCAGCCTGTCCACTTGGCCTCCAACGGCTCCGAAAGCCTCTCCAACGGCTCCGAAGACTCCCCAAGGGTTCCTAGCCTATAAATAAAGGCTGAGGAAGCCCCGGACACTAACCGGAACATATACGAAGCCAACGGACATATTTTGCATCAATTGGCCAACCTCCGGTGGACTTCCTCAAAGGAACCTCAAGAGCTCCAACAACTTCCACATCCAAGGAGCCTCACCCAAGAAGCTTGGAAGCGGCCTTCAAACATCATCAATCAATCAAAGGCGCCCAAGGCTTCTCCATTACGGGTTTTATTGTTTTATTTATTTTGAGCTTTAAAATTGGGTTTGTACCTACAAACCCCAAACCCTTTTCTCAACCCCCTTTCTTTTGGGTTTCACACCACCATTAAGGTGTGAAGAGGTTTTCTCAAGCTTTTCCTTTAAAAGGCTTGTGTCTCGGTGAGCTAGTCTTCACCCGTAAAAAGACTAGTGGGTTATTGCTTAACCATTAAAAGCATTGGGTTCTTGCTAAACCAATAAAAGCAAGCTGTAATAGGTTCTAGTGCCACCTCAAAGCCTAGTGGGTTTCTTGCTAAAACCATTGAAAAGCAAGCGGTAGGAATCTCTCAACAGTTGAGTTGGGAGCGGAGATGTAGGCCGGGTTTTGGCCGAACTCCGTTATCAATTTCTTGTGTGATTGCCTCTTTATTTCCGCTGCATTCTTTACTTTGATTTTAATTTGTTAATTAATTTTAAAAAGGCAATTCACCCCCCCCCTCTTGCCATCATTCCTCCTTGGGGTGTTCTTCCGACCCAACATTTGGTATCAGAGGGAACTTTGAATAAATCCCTAACCCGGTTTCAAATTTAAGATCCATTTAGATGGCATCAACTTCTTTCGCCCCCGAGGGCTACTCATTGGGTCGGGCTCCATTTTTTGATGGGACCGACTATAATTATTGGAAAACCCGCATGACCACCTTTTTGAGAAGTATAGGATATCCCATTTTTAAAATAGTCATGCAAGGTTACACTCTCTCTTCTCCCGATGAATCCAAATGGACCCAAGCCGACATTAGAAATTTTGAGCTTGATGGCAAAGCCATGAACGCTCTCCATTGCGGCTTAGATAGAAATGAGTTCAATCGAGTGTCTTCATGCACCTCCGCACATGAAATCTGGAAGCTTTTGGAGGTTACCCATGAGGGGACCAACAAAGTAAAGGATACTCGATTGGACATGTACCGTCAAGACTTTGAATCTTTTTCCATGCACCCAAATGAATCTATTTCTGAAATGTTTACTAGATTTACTGACGTGTGCAATGGTAGAAAATCTCTTGGAGATGACATTTCTGCAGAAACTATGGTGAAAAAGATCCTATGGGTCCTTCCGAGCTCATGGGCACCTAAAGTGACGGCGATCCAAGAAGCTAAGGACGTCAAAAATATGCCGGTCGAAGAGCTCATCGGATCCCTAATGACGTACGAGATCACGATGAGGAGGCAAGCTCAAAAGGAGGGCACACCAATCAAAACTCCAAAGAACATCGCCCTCAAGGTACAAAAGGAAGTAAGCTCCTCCTCATCCTCTTCCTCATCATCAAGCGGCGACTCGGAAATGGAGAATCTCGCCCGCCAAATGCACAAGTTTATGAAGAAGCACAAGAAGAAGAAGAAATCTCGCAAGGCGCGTAAGCAAGAACCCACCGCAAGAACCGAGCCCAAGGTAAAATGCTACGGGTGCGGCGAAAAGGGCCATTACAAGCCCGATTGCCCACTCAACAAAAAACGGGCCAACGAAAAAGGAAAGAAAAAGGTCCTCAAGGCCACATGGAGTGACACCTCCTCATCCTCCTCCTCCTCCTCGAGTGACCAAGGTACAAAATGCCTAATGGCAAAACATGAGGTATCTTCCTCCTCTTCCTCCTCTTCCTCCTCTAGTTCTTCAAATTCTTTCAATCATTTGTCTTATGAAGAACTCCAACATGTTAGGGACCAACTTGAAAATGGTTTTCATGAACTTTCTTCAAAATTTGTCGCTTTGAAAAAGAATTTCAAAAAACTTTCCTCCGAAAAAGAACAACTTCTTAAAGAGAAGGAGGAACTCTCCCTAAAAATCCAAAATTTTCCCAATGTTGATTCTTTGGAATCAACCATCATGGACCTTAGAGAATCCTTAGCCAAGTTCACCCAAGGTGAACAAAATTTGTCCAAACTTTTAGGTTCTCAACGAGTATCTAGAACCACCAATGGACTTGGCTACACCAATATAGCTTCCTCCTCCCATGAACCCACTGTTTTTGTAAGGGGGAGCTCTAGTTTTAAATTTTGTAATTATTGTAAGAAACCCGGGCTCCTTATTTATGAATGTAATTGTAAAAATGCCCGGTACGGCCAACCAAAGTCTTTTTTCTTTTCGGACGAATTTTATAGGAGAAGACCCGCTATGAGACAAGTATGGATTGAAAAATCCCTTCTTGCGAGTCTCTCCGGGCCAAAAATTGTTTCCTCTCCCCGGTGATTTATTTAGGGGGAGTTAGGTTTGTTTAATAATTTTTGTTTTATTCAAACTTTCAATTTCAACTTTTGGTTTCAAATTTCAAATTTTCAATTGGTTTTTGATTCAAAACTTTCAATTGAAACTGTTATTCAATTTTTGTTTCAAATCTTTCAATTTCCAAAATTTCAATTGATTTTCAAATCCCATCCCTTGTTTTTCAAAATTTCCCTCAATCAAGTTTTATGCCCCATTCTATTTTGATAATCACAAAGGGGGAGAAATTCCTTGATTGATTGGGGGAGAGTCTTCTCTATCATGCTTTGATTTATTTTCAAATTATCCTTTAAGAATGTCTTTAATTTCAGTATTTTACTTTGATTGTTTCGGTGATTGTGATCATCAAAATAGGGGGAGATTGTTGTACCTCTCGTATCCCCTCGTGGTTTAATTTTCATGATCACAATCACTTTCATGTTTATCTAACATTGTTTGAAGTGTTTTTGATTGAAAGGCACAAGGTTGCCAAGAAGTTGGCCCAAGAATGGACATCAAATGGACTGAAATTCAGTCCACCGGCCAACCGGTGTGATAGCACCGGCCAGCCGGTGGAACTGGCAGAGGGATTGCCCACTGCCAGGTTCCACCGGTCGACCGGTGGCTCTGTCACCGGTCGACCTGTGGCACCCAGCACAAATAGTGAGACCTACTGTCTTTCCACAGGCCAGCCGGTGGCTCCTCCACCGGTCGACCGGTGGGGCCTGGACCAACCTCCTTCTCAACATCCAAGGCACCGGCCAACCGGTGGCCCATCCACCGGTCAGCCGGTGGAGCCAATTTCTTGATTGATTGGGGGAGAATCTTTTTCATCATGATTAGTATTTCCTTTCAATTTCAGTATTTTACATTAATTGTTTTGGTGATTGTGATCATCAAAATAGGGGGAGATTGTTGTACCTCTCGTACCCCTCAAGGTTTTATTTTCATGATCACAATCACCCTCTTTTTTATCTAATCCTCTTTCAAGTGTTTTTGATTGATAGGAATCAAATCAGGTGGCCAAGGAATTGGTCCAAGAAAGAAAGCTGGCAAATGGACTGAAATCCAGACCACCGGCCAGCCGGTGGCATACCACCGGCCAGCCGGTGGCACCTGCACTCAAGAGGGAGCCACTGCTTCAGCACCGGCCAACCGGTGGCCAAGCACCGGCCATCCGGTGGCACCCAGCCAGCACAGTGCAAGCTACTGTCTTGCCACCGGCCAGCCGGTGGCTCTGGAACCGGCCAGCCGGTGGCCCCTGGACAGGAATCCAATGCCATTTTGCAAACACCGGCCAACCGGTGGACCTGCACCGGCCAGCCGGTGGACACAGTCAAACTAGCCGTTGGGCTGTTGACCAGCCTGCCCACTTGGCCTCCAACGGCTCTGAAAGCCTCTCCAACGGCTCCGAAGACTCCCCAAGGGTTCCTAGCCTATAAATAAAGGCTGAGGAAGCCCCGGACACTAACCGGAACATATGTCCGTTGGCTTCGTATATGTTCCGGTTAGTGTCCGGGGCTTCCTCAGCCTTTATTTATAGGCTAGGAACCCTTGGGGAGTCTTCGGAGCCGTTGGAGAGGCTTTCGGAGCCGTTGGAGGCCAAGTGGACAGGCTGGTCAACAGCCCAACGGCTAGTTTGACTGTGTCCACCGGCTGGCCGGTGCAGGTCCACCGGTTGGCCGGTGTTTGCAAAATGGCATTGGATTTCTGTCCAGGGGCCACCGGCTGGCCGGTGGCAAGACAGTAGCTTGCACTGTGCTGGCTGGGTGCCACCGGCTGGCCGGTGCTTGGCCACCGGTTGGCCGGTGCTGAAGCAGTGGCTCCCTCTTGAGTGCAGGTGCCACCGGCTGGCCGGTGGTATGCCACCGGCTGGCCGGTGGTCTGGATTTCAGTCCATTTGCCAGCTTTCTTTCTTGGCCCAATTCCTTGGCCACCTGATTTGATTCCTATCAATCAAAAACACTTGAAAGAGGATTAGATAAAAAAGAGGGTGATTGTGATCATGAAAATAAAACCTTGAGGGGTACGAGAGGTACAACAATCTCCCCCTATTTTGATGATCACAATCACCAAAACAATTAATGTAAAATACTGAAATTGAAAGGAAATACTAATCATGATGAAAAAGATTCTCCCCCAATCAATCAAGAAATTGGCTCCACCGGCTGACCGGTGGATGGGCCACCGGTTGGCCGGTGCCTTGGATGTTGAGAAGGAGGTTGGTCCAGGCCCCACCGGTCGACCGGTGGAGGAGCCACCGGCTGGCCGGTGGAAAGACAGTAGGTCTCACTATTTGTGCTGGTGCCACAGGTCGACCGGTGACAGAGCCACCGGTCGACCGGTGGAACCTGGCAGTGGGAAATCCCTCTGCCAGTTCCACCGGCTGGCCGGTGCTATCACACCGGTTGGCCGGTGGACTGAATTTCAGTCCATTTGATGTCCATTCTTGGGCCAACTTCTTGGCAACCTTGTGCCTTTCAATCAAAAACACTTCAAACAATGTTAGATAAACATGAAAGTGATTGTGATCATGAAAATTAAACCACGAGGGGATACGAGAGGTACAACAATCTCCCCCTATTTTGATGATCACAATCACCGAAACAATCAAAGTAAAATACTGAAATTAAAGACATTCTTAAAGGATAATTTGAAAATAAATCAAAGCATGATAGAGAAGACTCTCCCCCAATCAATCAAGGAGGAATGATGGCAAGAGGGGGGGTGAATTGCCTTTTTAAAATTAATTAACAAATTAAAATCAAAGTAAAGAATGCAGCGGAAATAAAGAGGCAATCACACAAGAAATTGATAACGGAGTTCGGCCAAAACCCGGCCTACGTCTCCGCTCCCAACTCAACCGTTGAGAGATTCCTACCGCTTGCTTTTCAATGGTTTTAGCAAGAAACCCACTAGGCTTTGAGGTAGCACTAGAACCTATTACAGCTTGCTTTTATTGGTTTAGCAAGAACCCAATGCTTTTAATGGTTAAGCAATAACCCACTAGTCTTTTTACGGGTGAAGACTAGCTCACCGAGACACAAGCCTTTTAAAGGAAAAGCTTGAGAAAGCCTCTTCACACCTTAATGGTGGTGTGAAACCCAAAAGAAAGGGGGTTGAGAAAAGGGTTTGGGGTTTGTAGGTACAAACCCAATTTTAAAGCTCAAAATAAATAAAACAATAAAACCCGTAATGGAGAAGCCTTGGGCGCCTTTGATTGATTGATGATGTTTGAAGGCCGCTTCCAAGCTTCTTGGGTGAGGCTCCTTGGATGTGGAAGTTGTTGGAGCTCTTGAGGTTCCTTTGAGGAAGTCCACCGGAGGTTGGCCAATTGATGCAAAATATGTCCGGTGGCACCCAGCCAGCACAGTGCAAGCTACTGTCTTGCCACCGGCCAGCCGGTGGCTCTGGCACTGGCCAGCCGGTGGCCCCTGGACAGGAATCCAATGCCATTTTGCAAACACCGGCCAACCGGTGGACCTGCACCGGCCAGCCGGTGGACACAGTCAAACTAGCCGTTGGGCTGTTGACCAGCCTGTCCACTTGGCCTCCAACGGCTCCGAAAGCCTCTCCAACGGCTCCGAAGACTCCCCAAGGGTTCCTAGCCTATAAATAAAGGCTGAGGAAGCCCCGGACACTAACCGGAACATATACGAAGCCAACGGACATATTTTGCATCAATTGGCCAACCTCCGGTGGACTTCCTCAAAGGAACCTCAAGAGCTCCAACAACTTCCACATCCAAGGAGCCTCACCCAAGAAGCTTGGAAGCGGCCTTCAAACATCATCAATCAATCAAAGGCCCCCAAGGCTTCTCCATTACGGGTTTTATTGTTTTATTTATTTTGAGCTTTAAAATTGGGTTTGTACCTACAAACCCCAAACCCTTTTCTCAACCCCCTTTCTTTTGGGTTTCACACCACCATTAAGGTGTGAAGAGGTTTTCTCAAGCTTTTCCTTTAAAAGGCTTGTGTCTCGGTGAGCTAGTCTTCACCCGTAAAAAGACTAGTGGGTTATTGCTTAACCATTAAAAGCATTGGGTTCTTGCTAAACCAATAAAAGCAAGCTGTAATAGGTTCTAGTGCTACCTCAAAGCCTAGTGGGTTTCTTGCTAAAACCATTGAAAAGCAAGCGGTAGGAATCTCTCAACGGTTGAGTTGGGAGCGGAGACGTAGGCCGGGTTTTGGCCGAACTCCGTTATCAATTTCTTGTGTGATTGCCTCTTTATTTCCGCTGCATTCTTTACTTTGATTTTAATTTGTTAATTAATTTTAAAAAGGCAATTCACCCCCCCTCTTGCCATCATTCCTCCTTGGGGTGTTCTTCCGACCCAACATTCTAATTAACTCATTTTTTCTATACATTATGTTTTAATGTGTAGGAATAAATTCAAGAGGTAGGCTAAGGGATTTCTCGTCTCACATTTATTTTTGTTAGATATATGCTATATTCATCACTTATTCAAGTTTTTTGGTGTGTATAATACCAGGACACATTTTATATCATGAATTTAATTTATCAAATGATTTTAAATGTATCAATATATGTTATTCTTTCATGGACCTCATGATTCAAAAGTTACTCAATTTGCCAGGGTATTTTTACTCTCACCTTTATTTCTATGAGACTTATGCCTTATCACCACTGATTTATTTTATTTGATCTATATATTAAACATGAATGTATTATTTGATACTTATAATTAAATTTATTAATATTTACATATTAATTTTTTGATCTCTATTTCATGGTGTTATAGGGTTCAAAAGATACCAAATCGGTAAGGTAATTTTATCTCAATTTTTCTTTCTTTGAGACACATGTTTTCTTATAAACATGTATTAAATTAAAAGGTATATGTACTTAATTTTTTTTTCATATAATTAATATCATTATTTTCATTATAGTTTAGTATTCATGTAATTCTATTCTTTCATGGGTATTTTTATTCAAAGTTACCAAATAAGTAAGGGTTTATTGCTAAAATCTCATCATTAATCAAGATTACTTATAATAATGATTCCATTGATGAAATATTAATATCCATATATTAAGAGTTATCATGTATTTTGTTATCACATGGTAATTCATGAAATACTCATTTATTGGTATGATGTCTTCACTTTTTTGTACTAAATTTAATCAATAATTTTATTTTTGAAAGTTTAAATTTATTTCCCTCTTTGATTAGAAATATATTTTATTCAAAAACCACGTTTTATAAAAAAAATTTAAAATTTTATTCCAAATGATATTTTAAGATAATTTTAAAGGAAAATAATTTAATTTGTTTTTAAAATAATATATAAAATGGTTTTCCAAATAATCCAATACATGTTTAAAAGGATACATTCAAAGAAAATGGTTTTTAAAATGTTTTATTTTTTAAACAGATTTTTTTCAAGTGGAAAAGACGTTTTCCTTGAAAAATATTTTAAATTATCCTTTCAAATTTATTTTCCATATAATATTAGAAACATTAATTATAGTTTATGATTTATTGGGGATATGATCCAAGCACACTATCCATAGACTTTCATGGAATGGTTTATCTATAATAAGGGACATTTTCTATGAGATCAGTTTCCCTTTCATGTGTAAAACTATAATAATATGATTATGAAACATGCTTCTATTCAAAAGTTATGTTTTGATAAAATTATTAAGAAACCTATTTTCTAAAGGTTATTATAGAATAAAATATTAATTTTTCCTATTTCATTTCATGGGTTATGATATGATGTTTATGAAGCCCATCTCTTTTTATGGTTCATGATATAATAAATGTTTTATTAGCTTATGTCAAATGTATATATAATTTCATTATGTGATGGGTGGGATATATATCTCAATTCAATGGATTGGGTAAATATTTACATCTCTCGATATGTAAAGGTATGTAATGATGAGTGAACCTTATTTAGTATGACAGGGCTCGAACAAGGAGTGAACTCAGTTCAGAAATACAGGGCTAGAACAAAAAGTGAACCCAGTTCAATAATACAGGGATAGAATGGTAAGTGAACCCAATTCAATTATACAAGGTTTTAACAGGAATTGAACCTTGAATTGTATTAAATATTTGGAACAAAATGTGAACCTGGTTTAGTAATATAGGAATGGAATGGGAAGTTAACCTGGCATTGTAATAAAAGGTGTGAATGAGAAGTTATCCCAGTTTAGTAATTCATGGATAGAACATGGAGTGAACCTGGTTCAGTAAAGGACTTTTTAAACTAATATGGTATTGGAGGTGAACATTAACTACAAATATGTTTTTTATAGTAACCTCATTCCACTAATATTCCCTTAGAATTAATCCATTACTACTGTGGAAATCATTCTTTTTGTTTTTGTTTCTACACAAATTCCATGCCTTATTCTTATGTTATTATTTCAGGGACTATGCTCTTGATTACCTTATGTTTTCTTTCTTATGAACTCCCAACCTTTATTCCATGATTCATGTTTATGTTATTTTATATTTAATGTATGATTTTCCAATGTTATAATCATGTTATCATACCTTTATACTTATTTTATGCTTACATATCTACTTTATTTAGCTTTAATGGGAATCTAAGCTCACCATTTCTTATGTTACCTTTCTCTAAGTTATGAAGAAATATTTTATGTTGGTTTACTAAAGGGTAAGACAATTAAGGTATACATTGATAACATTTCACCATATTAGAAGAATGTGTTCCAGGATTCCAAATACACTAAACTATTATGAACCATATGCATTTATGTTTTTTAATTTGCAGAATATTTATCATAAATTATACAATATCTATATACATTAAACCTTGGTCACTATAGTTTTTATCAAAGGAAATTTTTATTCAACTTTCAAAACTGGGATGTTAAAACCTTAGTGTTTTTCCTAGGTATATTTATATGGATATTACTGGGGATGTCTCTAAGGATAAGCCTATGGTGTTATATATTTAAAATTAGTTGTCATGATTTAGGCATCATAATTAAATTATCATGTCTATATGTATTTTCTCTATGATAAGTATTTATCACACTATGATTTTTTGTCTTAGTAAATAATGACAACTAGATGTAACTAGGTTAGCATAGAATGTTTTAGATTTGTAAAGTATGGGAAATATTCAAATAAATTTTCTAATGGGAAATATCATGAAGATAATTAGGAAGGTGGAATGGGTATTGGAATTACCATTTTAGATAAAGAGATTAAGAATGAAAAGTGAAAAATATGGGATGCTCTAATAGTAATTCTTGCATTAAATGTAAGATGCATGATAAAAGTTAGGTCGAGTAACCTTAAGACATTATTCATATGTCATATTCTTAGAAAGGGTTATTAAGGAATAAGATGATGAATCAAAAGTATTGGTTTAGGAATAGATTTGGATGATTTAAGTTTATATGTATTGGAATTCAAGAATTATGTTATATGAATCATAAAGTATATGTTTTCCATTAATGGGTTTTTAAAATATATTAAATGTTTTAGATTACCTAGAAATTTAATTTAATGAAAATGTGATATTTTTATTAAGGGATGGTAACCCATAATTTGATTATAATGTTGACAAAATTTGGTTTAGCATGGATAAAGAGATTATTATTGATAAATTAAATTGGATAGTACTGATTACGTTGGAACTAAATATTTATTTATTGTAAAATTGGAATATGATATCGTAGATGAAGTTTATATATATATTTTTTTATTTAAGAAATGTAACCAATGATATTTTGAATAAGAAATCGTGCATGTTTTAAATAAATTTATGGTAATTAAGGTTATTACCATGTTTCAAGAAAAAACACTCCAAATCTATTTTTTTAATTCTCTAAAATCCAAATTATAGTTTACTGGTAAACACACATTCCATACTTAAAATAAATCAACATTGCACACTTAAAATATGAAAACATCAACATATATAAATCACAATGATCAGATTCATAAAATAGAACCAAAAAATAAATCGTTCATCATCACCTCATAAGCATATCACCAACCAAAAACTGACCATTGAGAAAAACATTAAAAATATGATTTTAAATTTTCAAAATCAAACATCCACCATTATTACAACCTTAGTCAATAAAGATCCTCACACTGTACACCTAGACTACTGTACACATCTCCCACACAAACGCCAGTGAGAACCCCTCGGTAGCACCTTTGCCTCATCATTATTAGACAAATAATCACCTCCTTCATAGATACAGTATAACTAGACTTCACGGGACATATAAAACAAGAACATCATTAGTCAAAGAATCTTCATAGAAAACCTAAAGTACAAGCCTGGTAGGGGCCCAAGGGCTGAGCTGAATGCACTGTTTATTCAACTCTTGCAATATGAATGACCACTTGAACTAAATAACACTAAACAACTTGGAAACCACCACATTAGTATGACTGGGATAATAGAGGTGGAATCCTATAGATGTAGTTTAGAAAAGAGATTAATATGTATTTGATAGATAATGTTTCTTCATTCTACAGTTGTGGCATCTCTCACACATAGGATTTTATGTATCCTCCCATGGCTGTGTTGATCTTCTCTCCTCGATATCGTCAATTGAGGTTTCTCTAATACTTGTCTCTATTGGGTTCTTCTCATCATCATACTTCATTTCACATCACTTTCATCCATCCCAAATTCCACTTCAAATATATTATTTTAGATCTATGTTTCCCTAGTCTTGATTGATGTTTGTTTTGGTTCCATGAATCATGGTTCTTTGCGGCGGTGATCTATTTTTTTAGTGGTGGTAGTCAAGTGTCTTTACAAATCGATGGATTTCAAATTTCATGTGAGTGTGTTCTTTTTCATGTGTAGGTATTCAGAAGATATTCTGGTAACATCTAGAGCAATGGTCAGTGGTCATTCATGATATGCTATAGTGGACTCATTAATATCGATGGGGGGCCTCTTGGAAAGGTTAAGCACGGGATAGTGTCTGGTCAGAGTTTTCCATTTCCTACAACTTTTGATATTTTCCCTATTTGCTCGATCTAGTTTTAGATCAAGGGCTCCATTGCACATAACAATTTTCATTTTGGGTTTATGTTTCATGGTTCTTTCAAGAGGTGGCATTCCTATTTTAGATGGCTCCTGCCTAGAATCTCCCCAAAACAGTGGTGATCAAAGATCAAGAAAATCTTGATTTTATTTAGATGTTGATGTTTGTTGGTGAGGATTCAGGTGATTGTTGAGGGATTTGTGAAGAATTTTTTGGTGAGTTTGTTGACTGTAGATGGGGACCCTATTGGATGGTCATGTGGGAAAAATACGTTGGAGGTCTTCTAGCCCTCGTTTTGGTGTGATCATTTTGATATGTTTTTTCAGGTTTTAGAACTATTCAAGACTTTTCATTTAATTTTCAGCTACATTGGTCTTCCTTTTCATTTCAATTTTATTGGGATCATATTTCTTCCTGGTCATTGGTTTTCCATAATTCATTTTGATTTGTCACAAACTTTTTCAGGTGATGCTGTGTATGTTGCCTCGAAAGAGGGATGGGTGTGATGACACCCACCATTAAGCCATGTGTCATCACATTGATAGATGGATGGGTACCTTTCAATGTAATTTTTAGTGTTTTATTCTTTTATTATGTTGTATCATGATCATATTTCAAAATTCCTCTTCATGCCCTATTAGGTAGGTGGCTCAAAAGAGAGAAGGTTGTGGTGGAACCTTTCATCAGGCTCTAGTAACAACCCAAGTATTTATAGAATAAAACTTTTTGATTTCTATTAAAAATTATGAATAAGATATTAATTTTACTAAAAAGTGTATGGTTCTTTCTATAACGTACTCTATACACAAAAACAGGTTTCTACGAAATCTTACGATGCACACAACTTTGAGTTATACTGAAATCCAAAAGAATAATAATATTATTATTTTAAATGGTAGTTAACACCTAGCCCTTGGAATAGTGGGAATGGAATGTATCAAATTTATTTTGAAATATGGTATACAAATTTTTAAATGATGATTCATTGGTTATCAAAATTATTAGAAATGGAAATAAAAACCAATTCAATATAAAGGATGTGTTCTTTTATAAACAATTTAAAATAGAAAAATTGTATTTTCATATCACCCTTTATGGATTTTTATTTAATGAAAAATATATGATATATATTAAATGTAATGTTTTAAATTCATATTATATTTTTTATAGATATAATATAATAACAAATTCAATTTTCTGGATAAAATAAGTATTTAAAAAAAATGTTGTTTTACTACCTTTGGATGGAGAACACATTTTAAATCTAGTTTTTGTCAATTTTATAAGTTATATTTGACAAAATAAACTTATTTTACAAAATTGGGAAATATATATTTAATTTAGATGCAATTTTGGTATTTTTATGATAAAGTTCATTTTTAATGAATTGTGATAAAATACAACATTTTAATTCAAAAATATCTTTTCATCTAATTTATTTATATTATTAGAATGTCATTTTAATTTATTTGAAAGTATAATGGGATTTTTATTTTATATTTTAGTTTAAGTTTGTTCAATGGAGTAATTTCACTTTTAAATTGGACATAAACACTTGTTAATATTTAGATAGTTATTACATCTTAAAAACCCGTTTTTTGATTTTGACAAGAGGATTTAATTTTAAATTACTTACTGCCACTTATATTTTTTTAATTTGAAAAAATGGATTCCATATTTGTAATAATGAGGTCCAAATTTTGTAAATATGTACCATTTATTTTTAGATATTATGAATTGTACCTTTAGTAATTATTTTATTTACTATGGTTAAAGTGTAAATTTGGTAAATAAGGGTAAAAAATAATATTATGATAATATTAATCTACCCTAACACATGTTATAATCCTATTGAACGAAATACTTCTGACTATGGGCATCCTTGTGTTGATTTGGAGACCCCATAGATCCACTTTGATGTGAAATAACATTTTATAAGAATTAATTTAAAGTAAATAAAATTGTAACATAAACATGTATCTTTTAGTAAATAATTTTTTATATGGGTTTATATAAGAGATATATTAAAATATAAATATTCATTATAAATATAAAAATATTTCCAACATGATGGTATTTTATTTATAATTTGTTGACATCAAATATGTAAATTTATTTATGACATAATGATCACGTAGTGATTACCTTATTAATGAATGATTTAAATGAATGAGATTATATGTATAATAATAAATTTAATTTGAACCTTTTTATGCCATCCACTAATTTTATGGATTATTTTGAATAGTTATCTTTGAATTAATGAGTTTTTTTAAATAATCATGTTTTTATGAATTTTTTAAAAAAGTCATGATATGAATAGTATAAAAATTTACATAAATGAGTTTTTAGAACAAATACTATTTTATTAAATGATATAATAGTCCTAAAAATATAATATACATCCAAATGACTTATATAATGTATACAATTTCATTAATTATCCACTTTAGGTTATATTTTAATTTTATTGTAACATTATTATCCATATATTATGAATTTTAAAAAAGACATGGTAAGCGTCACATTAGTTAACTAAGTGTTTAATCTAAAATATAAGGTTACATTTGAGACCTAGACTTTTATAAAACTAATTTTTCATAGTTTTTTGACCTAAAAGAATCTTATCGTTGAAATAAATTACATTGGGACCATTTGAAATTGAAAATTGTATTATAATAAAATAATATTTCAATACCATCCTAAAGTGCGCCTCCTCTCTCTAATAAAATGGAATCACCACTACCCCTTTAATTAAACCTCTCAATCCCCTTTCCTAATCCAAAATATGAAAAAATAATCTCCCAAAATCCATCTCTTACTCTATGAATCCTTAACATAGGAATAAGGCAATTCAAAAAAGTCTTTCGGATCAAATCAAGGGGAGTTACATGTTTAAGAGGTAAGATCTTCTCTAATGTTCTTTTCCATTATTTTAATTATTAACTCTCTATTCTAATATTATTATTTTATTACATAAAAAACCATTATCCTCAATATACTTTAATTTTTTAATTATAAGGATTCGAACTACACTTACACACCTCAATCTAATGGTTACTAACATGATGTTTCTATGTTCGGTGAACTACTACCCCACGAAATGATGATTATTCAATTTTAACCAACCTCCTCTCATAGTGTCTATTATTATGGCACATTGTTTATATATGATATATATTATTTTTATATTACCTATATTATTTTTGTAATTTTTGTTACAAAAAACCTGTAGGCTTTTCATGATGTGAAAAAATGATAATTTCATTTGAGGATGTGCTGACTACTGCCCCTCAAAGTGATATGACTCGTTCATTTCATAAATGGAATGTATAGAGGATGGTGTTAATGAAATTAAGAATCAAGTATATCATATGATGTTATACTATAATTATAATTTACCAATGTATCATTTAATTTTCATTTCTTTAATATGACACATAAATGAAAGTAACTTCCATGCGTACGTAAGGCTTACCATCTCCATCAACCGTGAATTTTATTTATTATATCTAAATGTTATATAATATTTTAAATACATATATACTGGATATATATGAAATTTTAATCATTAATACTACTTTGGAGATAATTTACTTTTGACCACATGGACAATTTATAATTATAATAATATCATTTTCGACTCAAGTACCCAAAATCGACAAAATGACCGATTTTAACTTAAATTATTATGTAATTTTTAGAAAATTGTAATATTTTTTATAAAATGAATAATAAACTTGAAAAACATTATAAATAAAGTATAAATTAGCATAAGTTTATTATTCAGGATGAAAATGGAATATACGTGACGAATCATACTTAAGGTAAGAGAACATCATAACCCAATTTCTATTCATTAGGTTAATCTTATACTTAATGATTATGCCGTACTATGATTAAGTGAGAAATAAATTTTGATATCATATCATGAATTTATACTTTCATTATGTGTAATTTTAGTGAATACACATAATCGATCTATGTTATTTACATATTGATCTTTGTACGAGACTTCATCTCAATCTCCTTTCATTAATGTATATATGGATTTATAGAAATCATTATTTTTCATGTTGTATAATAATCTCTTTTGACCTTTAATTTCATCAAAAGGGAATATATTTTCTACTAATCATTTTTCTAAATGAAGAAAGTAATTTTTTCAATGTATGTGGCAATAATGACCTCTATGTCTTCATAATCATTATTTGAATTCCACTATAAGCCTTAATATTTTTAAAAGGAAAAGAAATCCCTTATTCACATTTATGGGGATATGGTATTGAAAATGGTTTTTTAAATGGATTTAGTATATTAATATTTTGAAATAATTTCTTGTTATTTAAAAATAAAATGTTATTAGTGAAATATTAATAATTGTAATATTTTATGTGTTATTATTATATAATGGTACTTGGAAATTTGATAGGTGGTTACATGATAAACCAAGGATGGTTGGTTATGTTATAACTTCCAATTAATTTGGTATGGATGTCGGTCGTATGGCAATTCTATTTAGTTATTTGTGTGGAAGTAGATCATATGGTTATTCTATATAAGTATGTTGATGTACCAAGTTTCCTTTATATACTATAAGTTTCTTTCTATGTACTTTCTGATAATATATTGGTTGAAAAGGTGTAATTAATGATATTATATCCAGTAAAGTGATTTTTCTACTTCTTAAATGTTAAAATTATTATTTATGATAAAGTTTCCATGGTTTACATTTTTTTGAAAAACTAACAGTTTTCGTTCATTATGCATCCCTTACTGAGCATTTTATACACATTTCAATTTTTGAAATGTTTTTCATAGGAAATAATGAATAATAGGGTCAAGGGTGGGATCATGGAATATTTATACTATTAAATTATTAAATGATGTCCTATTTTGTTTGAAAGGGTTTTTGTTTTATGAAAAAATTGATAGTGTGTATATGTGTCTACTTGTAATATTCAATATTTTATGAAGAAGTTATGACTTAATTCCTTAAATCTCTAAACCTAAAAAGACCCTCAATGTGAATTAAATTCAAATTATTAAATTATATCTAGATTAAGTAATATTTAAGGGTGGGGCCTTATAGTTGGTATCAGAGGTCGGTTTAGATAACTTTAGAGGTTAGGGTGCTATTTAAGCATATGTCACATAACCATAATGGTTAGAATTTTATAAAGAGTCATAATGATTTTAAATAAATTGAATGAGTTTAATATAACATGAATGAGAATATCTTAGTGTTCACCCACCTCATAAGATATTATATAATTATTTTAATAATATAATCACATAGATCATTTTGGTTTTACAGTAAATGGTTGGATATATCTGGCACAAAAGTAAAAAATTGATGTAAAGGAAACTATGACGGTTTTATGAATGAGAAAATAAATGAAATTGGAGATTCAATGAGAACTGATGTGGTCATTCTTAACAAACTATCTGGGTTCATGATTGACCACTAGAACCATGGGGATTTTTCTAAGGCATTATATATGTAAGAAAAAGATCCCTATGGATGTTTAGGTAATAATCATAAAGGTAAGTATATTCAAAAACCTATGTGTCAAGGATGTGGAAAGAAACACATATAAAAATGTTTCAAATGGATGAGAAGATGTTATAAATTTTGTAATGAAGGTCAAAAAGTAATAGACTTCCATGGAAAAAAGAAGTGTTCAGTTGACTCCATGAAAGGGATATGTGTTCCTTCCAAGGGATCAATTGAATGGTTTAAATATGGTGTGCATGGTCATTATGAAAATAGATTTCCTTTTAAGAAGGTTTGATATTGGGATCATTAGGACCATAAAAATATATATTTACCAATACCGAATGTCATTCTTGTTGAAGATGATGAAATTGAAAATGACCTATGAAATGTGTAGATTATTTCATAGCTCATGTCTTAACAATATTTAAATCTTAAGACATTATGCATGATTTTGTATCTAGGAAACAAGTATAAAAGAATAATATGAAAAAACATGGATAAAGTATCATGAATAATGTTCTATTATTAAGATGTCTACGTTTTCGGAATTGAAGAGTCATTTAGGATTTATGTTGATGATATGTTTAAATGTATTAATGATGGGCTAACATTGGAAGACTTATTGAATTTTTAAGACTTATAATTTGTATATAATAATGTTAATTGAAGAATAATTATATTTTCTTTTGTAGATATATTTATAAAGAATCATTAGGGTCTATATGGTCCTTGATTTTGAGGCCATTATGGGTTATTTGTTTTTGGTATTCAAAATGTGAGGTATCAAATATCCATTATGGTTAAAACCAGTTATGGATATTTTTAAGGATTTGTTAACATTTTTTATTTTTTTAGAATTATTTTGTTTTTGAAAAATGAAAACCCGTAGACTATGTGACAACCTATAGCATCAGACAAAGCTACAAGAATTGAAACCATAACGAAAGTGTCACTGGAATTCATCGTCTACCACTAGACTACGTGAAGTCCCTGGTTATTGTGACTTATTATTTTTATATAAATGATTCTATGGATCAATAATAAGTTTATTTTGGGAACTAATGTTTTATCAAATTTATATGCTTAGTATATGAATATTATTTGGTTGTTAAGTGACAAATGTTATTTTGGAAGGAGTTCTCTATTTTGGTAACACTATATGCCTACGGAAAATATAATACTATTGGATTTCATTTAAAGAGTAATGGTGGAATTTTATTTTATAAGAATTTATGTTTTTATAATGTACATATAGAGATTTTAATTATTTATTGAAATGATAAACCTATCTTTGAGAATATGTGATTAAGATAATTACTTTTATGTATGATACTTTAAGAGTATTCGATGTTACTTGGAGATAATTGTTATGATTTATCATGGAAGACTATGTGATCAAAATATTCTGAGATTTGGGTTTCCATATTATTTTGGAATATATTATATAATTTTAAGGATAGTTGTGTATTAAATGATATTTTTTGAACATTGGGTATTGTTTAATAATATTTGGAGATTAAGAGTAGTAAATCTTTTAATAAAGGATTATTCTTTTTGGAGATTATCTGATCTAGTACAAACCATTTTATTTTTTAAATGTATAAAGATAGGTGAAATATATAAGGATCTTCTTTTGTGGATTATGTGATTCTCTAGAATTTTATTCTCGCACTTCATATGTGACCAATTCCTCTTGAATACTCATATTTGGGAGAAAAGATGAGTTTTTGGTAGAAATTTATTAAAGGTTCAAACTCTATATGAAAGATAATTATATTTCCTTAAGTTATTATTCTATGTATTAATATAATTACTCAAATTTACGAAATGATACTTAAAACAAAAACATTGTCCGTTTACTTTTCCTACTGGGGGATCAAAGACTATTTTACCCATCATAATTTAGTGGTTTTCTTATTGTTAACTTTCTCCTAATCATGTTTTCTATCACTCTACATTAAAATTTGATGGTTATTTCTCTATTCTATATCCATGTTTTCATGTAATCCTAATATGTGTTATCACTGTTGAACATTGTACTTCTCTTTCGTTCTTTTAAAGTGATAGTTTTATTGACTATTTTCAGTATGTGGGACTTTCAATGAAGTTTCCGAGCAAAATTATAAAATTTTGAGGATGTGATTTCAAAAATGAGGGGAGGATGTAATGAGCCAGGTATTTATAGAATAATACATTTTCATTTATATTAAAACTTTCAAATACGATATTAATTTTATGTCGAAGGGGATGCTTTTTATGATAGCGTACTCAACACGCAACAACAGGTTTCTCTGAAATCTTACGTTGCACAAAACATTATGTTATACTGAAATTTAATAGAATAATATTATTATTACTTTGAATTGTTTTTAATTAATAGAAATTATAATGGTGGTAATGAATAGTATCATTTAAATTTTAAAATATGGTTTTCACATGTTTTATTAATGATAAATTTGTTAGCAAATTTATTATAAATAGATATGAAAACCAATTAAATATAAAGGATGTGTTTTTATGAAAACTTATTTAAAAGAGAATAATTGTGTTTTCATATAAATCTTTATGGATTTTAATTTTATGAAAAATATATGATATATATTTTATGTAATTTTTTAAATTAACCTTATATGTTTTCTTGATATGATATAAGAACAAATTCATTTTTTCTCATAAAAGAAGTATTTTTCTAAAAATGCAGTCTTATAGCCTTTTAATAGAGAACCATTTTTAAATTTATTTTTCATCACTTTTATATATTATTTATATAAAAATAAAATTAGAATAGGGAAATCAAAATTTACTTGGGATTAAATTTTGGTATTTTTCTCATAATGATTATTTTTTAATGAATAATGAAAAAATAATAGATTTTATTTCAAAACATTCTTTTTATCTATTTTTTTATATTTTAATATTGTCCTTTTAATTGGTTTTAAAGTATAATTGGATCATTTTTTATAATTAAATTTAATTTTTTTTATTAGAAGTAATTTTACTTTCAAATTTGACATAAACACTTGTCAATCTATTGATAGTTATTACTTCTTAAAAACTTGCTTTTTGGTTTTGACAAAGAAAATTAATTTTAAATTAATTACTGAAACATCTATGCTTTGAATTTGATAAAATTTATTCCATATTTGGAATCAATTGGTCCAACTTTTTTAAATAGTTACGTTTTATTTTTAGACATTATGAATAATGACATTAGTAATTATATTATTTAATATGGTTAAAGGGTAAATCTAGTAAATAGGGGTAAACAATAATATTATAATATTATTAAACTACCCTAAAACATGTATTAATCCTATTATATGAGATATATCTGACCATTGTCATCCTTGGATTAATTTTGGGACTCCATGGACCAACTTTGATGTGAAAATGACATTTTATAAGAAATAATTTAATGTAAAAAAAATGTAACAAAAACATGTATCTTTTAGTTAAAAAAATATATATAGGGTTCTATAAGTGATATATTAGACTCTAAATATAACTTAGAATGATAAAACAGTTTCCCACATCACGGTATTTTATTTAAAATTATTATAAATCAAATAAATTTATTTATTTATGACACATGAATGATGTAGTGATTACTTTATTAATGAATGATTTAAATATATGAGATTAAAAATATTGAAATAAATTTATCTTGAAAATTTTATTTGCATACAAAAATTTTATGGATTATTATGACTTTTTTTATTTTAATTAATTATGTTTTATTGAAATAATCAAGTTGTTATGGTTTTTTTAATAAGTCATGATATGAATAATATAAAAATTGACATAAATGAGTTTTTAAAACAAATACAATTTTATTAAATGATATAATAGTCATAAAAATTTAAGATTCATCCAAATGACTAATATCATGTTGAATATTTCATTAAGGAACCACTTGATGTTCTATTGGAATTTTATAGTAACTATATTAACGACTTAATATGAATATACAAGAAGACATGGTAAGAGTCAAATTAGTTTACTAAGGGTTAAAGGTAAAAGATAATGTTAAAAATGTGGCCTAGACTAGTATAAAACCAAATTTTTTTGGGGATTAGAACCAAAATCACCTTATCTTTGAAACAAATTACTTTTGGACCATTTTAAATTGAGAATATTTTTATAACAAAATAATAGTTCAATGCCTTTCTATAGTTCCCCTCCTCTCTCTTATAAATGGGCGTCACCTCTTCCCATTTAAGAACAACTTTAGATCCCCTTATCTCATTCAAAATCATCCCAAATAATATCCCAATATCACTATATTCTTCCAATATGCCTTAACTTCAGCAGAAATAAATTCAAGAAATTCTTTTGGCTCAAATCAAAGGGAGTTTGTCGTTTTAGAGGCAGCGTCTTCCCTAAAGTTCATTTCCATTATTTTACTTCTTCACTATATATTCTATTATTGGTATTTTATTACATGAAAACACCAGTATCCTCAATATACGTGGAATATTTTTTGATAATTATTCTAAATACACTTACACACACCTCCATCTAATAGATACAAACATAATGTTTATGTGTACGACGAACTACTGCCTCACGAAATGATGATTGTTCGATTTTCCCCTACCACATATCATGGTGGCCATTATAATGGAAATGTATTTATATATAATATATATTATGTTTATATTGACTCTATTCTTTTTTAATTTTTTATTTACAACATACATTTATACTTTTCTTGATTAGTAAAAACATCAATTTCATTTGAGGAAGTGCGGGCTACCGCCCCCTCAAATTGATATGACTCGTTCATGCCATACATGGAATGTATAAAGGGTGGAGTTAATGAAATTATGTAAAATATATATCATATGATATTATAAGTTAATTATAATATACCTATTTATCATTTAGTTCTCATTTCATTAATATGACACATAAATGAAAGTAGCTTCCATGTGTATGTACGACATACAGTCTTCAGGAACGGTGAGTTTCATTTCTTATATCCAAATGTTATAGACTATTATAAATACATATATATGGGATATATAGGATATTTAAATCAATAATACTATTCTAGAGATAATTTAATTTTTACCACAAGGAATATTTGTAAATATAACAAGATCATTTTGACTCAAGTACCCAATATCCAAAAAACAAATTATTTTAACATAAATAATTATTTAATTTTTATGACTTGGTAATAAGTGATATAAAAGGAATTATTATCATGAAAAAATAATTATGAATGTATAAATTATGTTTATTATTTAGGAATAACAAGGAACATACATGATGAATCAGACTAAAGGGAACTTCTTAACCCAATTTCCATAATTTGTGTTAATATTCTACTTAATGATTATGTCATACTATAATTATGTGAGAAATAAATTTTGACATCATATCATTAATTTATACTATCATTGTGTGTACTTATAGTGAATACACATAATCTATCTATTTTATTTACAAAATGATATTTGTAAGGGACTTCGTCTCAATCTACTTTCATTGAAGCATATTTTGATTTATACACAACATTATTCTACATAGTGTATAATAAACCCCTTTAGATTTTACATTTTTTCAAAGGGAATATTTTTTCTATAAAGAATTTTACTAAACAAGAAAATGAAAATCTTTAATGTATGTGACAACAATGACCTCTTTTCCACTATAATCATTATTTAGCCTCCTCTATAAGCCTTAATGTTTTTAAAAAGGAAATGAAATACCTTATTCCCTATTTGGGTGTTTTGGTACTGGAAAATATTTTTGAAATGAATTGATTGTATCAATATCTTGAAATTATTTCTTATGATAGCAAATGAAATGTTATTATTGAAATGATGAAATTTTAATATTTTATGTATTATGATTATGTTATGGAACTTGAACATTTAATGGGTGGTTTCATGATAAACCAATGATGTGTAGTTACATGAGAAACCAAATGATAGGTTGTTCCGTGATAAATAATGGAATGGAGGTTACATTATATAATCCAATGAATTGGGTATGGAAGTTGTTCGTATGGCTATTCCATTTAGGGATATGTGTGAAATTAAACTGAATGGTTATTCAATTAAAGTATGTTTATGTCCCAATTTACCTTCATATAATATATATTGCTTTCTATGGGATTTATGGTAATATATTGGTTACAGAAATGGAATGAAATGAGCTTATATTAAGTGAAGTGTTTTATATACTTCTTTGTAGATTATTCAATAAATCTCACTAATACTTCATGCAGGTCTATTCGGGGGCTGAATAATCTCTTGGAGGACTACAACTACTAGACTAGATAGGTTATAAAAAAGATGAAGATTAGATTCTTTATTTCTAATAGATGATCTTCCAGTCAAGCCCTTATGGTGAGTAATGCTTTGGTCATGCTGAGATGTGACTTGCCCATGGTTTATTGGGGAGCCCCTATTTCATCGAAGAGGTTGTGTATCTGAAACCTTAATTCTATTGTTTTCTGAATTTTTTAGAAGATCCTTAACTGGAAGATGCAGTATTTGTTTTTTTGGGGGGAGGATTGTGCTTGTTAATAGTGTGATCTTTGCTAATCATGTCCATGTTCTTTTAGCTATCAAGGTCTCTAAAGGTGTTATATGTAAAATGGACAGTATTCTTTTATGTTTTATATGGGACCCAATGTCCAAGGGTAGAAGACACTTGGTATATTGTCATAAGATGGTGATGCCTATCAGTGAAGGAGGTATTAATGTGCAGAGTCTGAGTGATACCACTGCATGAATGCTTGCCAAACTGGAATGGGAGGTGTTGTAATGACAGTCATTATGGGGAAAAACCATGCATGCCGGTTTAGCAGGGAAATTGGATTTTCAGAATGGTCATGCCACTCCTCTCTGGATTGAGATAGGTCCCATTGATTCCTCCTTGAGACTTCACTTGCACTAGATCATTGGGACATGATATATTTCATTTTGGAATGATGATTGGAGTGGAGAGACTCTTGGGTTCCCTGGTTGCCCAACTACCCATATATTTTTTAGGGAGGAAATCCTTCACATGTCGTTCATTTCTGTTGTGTTGTATATGGGCCAACTGGAAAAGTTACAACTCATTGAGATGTCCCCATAACTAGATAAATATGTGTTTTCCACATCATCTTCTTGTGCTTTCACAACAAAGGACTACTAGTGGATATTTTTCACAACAGTTTTTGGGGATGAGTGGAATGAGGTCCTATGGTGTAAGAGCATCCCCACAAAATTTAACTTTCACACATGGCGGATCCTACATAGAGTAGTCCCTATAGATGATAATATTAAAGATGCGGGGTGAGAATAGCATCCAGGTGCATTTTTTGTTGGGGGTATAAGGAGTAATGCATGAATCATATGTTCTTCAAGGGGGACTGGGCAAAGGAGGGGTGGAAGTTTATTGGTTAGTTCAGAGTGTTCTCTGTTCTTGGTATGGTCAATCTTCCATTCATTGTTTGTTGGTTCCCTGTCATGGTGAAGGATAGAATCAAACATAGGGAATGTGCCTTAGTCTTCCATGAAGGTTGTTGGTGCATGTGGCAGATGCGGAACAAGTGTCAGCACAAAGGGGTGGGGTCATCATGTCACCCAATTATCATTAAAACAAGAACTATACTTCTAAAGATGGTCAGGACTCTCAAATCATTGTGAGAGGCCCCCACTTTGCAACAAATTAGTCAGGCTTCCCATGGTAACTCATTAGGCATGAATACTTCTGTTGGTAACTGGGTCTCTTGGCACTCTCCCACCCAGGGCCTTAAATTTAACACCGATGGTTTGTGTTACAATGGTGTCATGCATGGGGGGGGGGGGGGAATTGGGCGTGATAGCCATGGTTTGTTCATCATGGATTTCTCTATCTGGATGGGTGAGGGCATGTCGCTATTGGTGGAGGCGGTGTCTATACTAACGGGTCTTATTTCTTGTAGACAGAGGTGGTTGGACATCATGGAAGTGGAAATAGACAAAAAGATGGTTTATAACACGATCCAAGGGTTGGGTTTCATGTTGTGGTCTATTTAATACATTATTTTCAAATGTCGCGAATGCATGGGAAACATCACCAAAGTGTCTCATACGTTGTAGTACGGGAATGGGGCTATGGATTACCTAGTCTCTCTTGACAGTCTAGTCCTAGAGATCCTGGTTTTCCATAACCATAAATATTTGAAGCCGACAGGGATTAATATCATTAAAGGGGACGCTCTCGATCATTACCAAATTAGACCCCCCCCCATAATTGTGTTTTTTCTTTCTTTCTTCTCCGTACCAGTGTGTATTGTTTTCTATATTTTGAATAAAAATTTAAATATGATGTTTATTTCTCATTTTTGTCCATGTTTTCACTTTTCACATATATTATCCTATTTGGAAACCTAGTTATTGTTTACTTTGTGTAACTGTTATGTTTCCAACATTCCATTTTTAAAAGATATTTTAATATTCATAATTATGATGGGGTTTCATGGAAAGGAACTTTGAAGTATTCAACCTTTGAGAACCCAGATGAATTCTAAGGGTGAAATTTATTTTAAGAGTGTTAGAATGTAACATCCCGAGATATTGTGAAATTTTTTTGTCAAATTAATTTAATCTTTTTGATATTATTCATTTCATGCAACACTGAATATATATTTTTTTATATGGAAGTACTATGATTGGTTTTTGTTGCATTCAAAACCAAGTTAATCTTGCACTAAATGTAACACTTAGATTAGATTCTGATAGACACAACACTACGTTTGCATTATGTTACACAAAATTAATAGTTCCTTCATTAGATTAAATTATATACAAGACCATGTTTTACCAAACTACAACTTATTTTTAATATTATTATTAAAATATTATTATAGTGTTCACCTAGCAATTAGAATATAGGTTATTAATATGATTAATTGAATTCTGAAAATATGGTTTACAAATTTATATAATAATAAATATTTTTCACCAATTAACTAAAATTAAAATAAATCCGTTTTAAAAATATAGAAAATATGTTGTTTCAAAACTATATTTATGAAAGTAAACATTTTTTCCTCAATAAATTAATTAAAAAAATTTGATAAATTATTTTCATGGAATATATATATATATATATATTATTTAGTTGAATATTTATCATTCATCTTATATTTTTTAGATAATAGATATTAATAAATCTAATTTTATGCATTATGATATACATTCTTTCTAAAAGGTAATTTTATCACTATTTTGTAGATCACCTATTTTAAATATATTTTTTAAAAAATTTATAAGTTTTATTTTACAAGAAAAACATCATTTTTTAAATCAGAATATAAAATTTACTTTGCTAAAATTTTTGGTATTTTTTTGAGAAGTTTCATTTTTTGATGATTAGTAAGAACACTAAATTTTAATTGAAAATTTTATATTCATATACTTTAATTATATAGATAAATTATATTTTATTTTTGATTTAAAGAATAACTAGATAAATTATACATCAATTAATCTAATGTATGTAATTGGAACTAATTTCATATTGATATGTGATATAAAAATATTTCAATCTTGTAAACATTTTCACATTAAAAATACATTGTCCTGTCTCATCTGTATGATTATTTTTAAATTAATTTCTATCACATATATGTTTATGATTTCTAAAAATGTATTCCATATTTTTAAAAATAAAAAATTATTATTTCTAGTTAGTTCAACATAGTTTCTTACAAAAAACATTAGTGAAAATAATTAAAATTAATTACAGTTATTAAGGTAAAAACAATTTTACTTAGTGATTAAACAGTAACATAAGGCTAAAAATTAAATAGAAATATTAAAAAAATCCATTATAATGAAATATTTAGACCATATACTCCATTTTCAAGAAATATTACAATTTTTTGAGTCACATGATGTAAGGGGGACCTCCCAATACTGTTTACCTTTTTATGTTTACAAGAATGACACTCCTCCACCACTAAAAGGGAACTCACCCACCTCACTTATTCACAAATATAGAGCCATTTGAATCATCCAAAACATTCCCAAATAATCTCCCAACTTCTATCATCTCATCCTATAATCCTTACTTTTGTTACAAAATGAACCAAGATAGTCCTTTGGTTCAAACCAAAAGGAATTACCCCAAGAATAGGTAACATCTTTCAATATGCTCTTTTGTTATATTTCTTTATCCACCACAACAATTATTATTATTATTAAATTATTAAATAATAACCTCAGTATCTTAAATATACTGAGATATTATTATAATGTTAAGGTTTCAACCTAAACCTATCCATACTTCCATCAAAGGAGATAAAAAATCACCATATGTGTGTACAACAGACTACCGCCTCGCAAACCAATATTGTTCATTCATCCAACACCAACTTTAAAGGTTGGTAATAATGATATATATAAATTTATTTTATAAAATTTATGATATTTATTATTTATTTATGGTTCTATAATTATTATGTTACACACACATTCATTCATTCCATTTTTTGGGAATTTGATAACATCGTCCGTTGATTGTGGACAACCGCTTCCTCAAAACGATGTGATTCCTTCACACATTACACCAAATGTATTAAGGATGTTTTTAGTTAACATATATGATATAAATGAACTAATAATTCTTTTGGAATGATAATATACATATATATACATATATCTCATTTACATTATTTCATTCAATGCGACAAGAAAAGAGAAACAACGTTCACGCATATATACGGTCTACCCTTTCTATGAACAGTGTATTCCATTTCATATTTATATAATTAATATATTACTAAATATACTTATAAAATGAATATATGTTATATTTATATCATTTTTTACATTGTTTACATAATTAAACAATGATATAATTAAGAGGATCAATAATAACAAGAAAAAACATATATTAAAAACAAAGGGGTTATTACCTGACACATAACTTTAACATGAAATTGTTAATAAAGAAGTAATATAAATTCATAATAAAACAATATATGTTATTATATATAATAATATATTTCTTTGGTATTTTTATTATGAAATTATGTTTATTAGACAGAATATTTGAATATGTATGAAGAATTTTAAGACTTAAGGTAAGGGTTTTCTCGTCTCACTTTAATTTTTATGAGATATATACCATATTCACCACTTATTTTTATTTGGTGGTGTATATAAAACCCAATGAAATTTAATATAATTTATTTAATTTATTTAATGAGATTCAATTTTTTAATTTATTTTATTATTTCATAGAACTCATTATTCAAAGTTACTCAAGTAGTAAAGAAATATTTAGTCTCACTTTTATTTTTTTGAGACTTATTCCTTATTCACCACTCATTTCTTTTTTTTGGTGTATATAATTAACATGAATGTATTATTATAATATTATCCTAAAATTTATTCTTATTTACTTATCGATTTTATGATCTCTATTTCATTTTGTTTTTTGGTTCGAAAGATACCAAATCAGAAAGGTAATTTTGTCTCCATTTTCCTTCTTTGAAACACATGTTTTGTTATACACTTATATTATATTACAAGGTTTATATACAAAAACCTGACATGTTATATCATGAATATACTTATTTTGATCTTCTTTTAATGGTTATTTTGATTCAATGTTACCAAATTGGTAAGGGTTTATTACTATAATCTCATCGTTTATCGTTATTTTTTTACATTATACTTCCATTGATGAAATATTATAAACCATATCTTAAGAGTTCTCATGATTTTTTTCTCCCATTTTTATTCATGATATATTAATTTATTGGTACTATATTTCTACACTTTTTTACTTGAGATAATTAAGAATTTTTTTTTGAGAAAGTATGACTTTATTTCTCTCTTCAGTCAGAAATATGTTTGATTCAAAAACAATGGTTTTTGAAAGTGTTTTTAATTTTTTTTCAAATGTTATTTTAATTTCATTTTCAATGAAAATTATTTAAAATATTTTTTATGTTTTAAAATGAGTTTAAAATGGGTCTTCAAAGCATCATTTATAATTTCAATGGTTTCTTTTAAATAAAAATGTTTCGAAATTTTTTTGTGTTTTAAATAGAGTTTTCCATGTGGAAAGGATTATTTCCTCATAAAATGTTATGAATATTATTTTAAAAATTATTTTCCATATAAGATGAAATAATTTGATATATTTTATTCTTTATTGTTTATATGATCCAAGGACACCATTCTTACCCTTTCTTTGAATGGTTTACTTTTAGATGGCACGTTGCCTATGAAACTAGTTTCTATTCCATGAATTATACAATGATAAAATGATTATGGAACCTTGTTTTATCCATGAGTTATTCTTTGATGAAATAATTAGGAAACCTTTATATTTTCCACTGGTTATTATAAAATTAAAGGTATATGATACCTATTTTATTTCATCAGATATAATATGATATTTATGAATACCATATACTTTTGTGGGTTGAGATATTATGAATGTTATATTATCTTCTAGAACACATATGTATGATTTAATTATGTGATGGTTGGGATCTATATATAACTCCAATGAATATGGTAAGGATTTATATATAATGAGATAGACAGGGTCAGAATGTGGAGTGAACTTGGATCAGAATGATAGGTAAAGAATAGAGAGTGAATTGGTTTTGATAATATATTGTTGGAACATGAAGTGCAAATTGTTTAGAAACATAGGGATAGAATGGTATGTGAACCTGGTTTAGTATTGTAGGGTTGGAATATGAAGTGAATCTTTGTAAGTAATATAGTGTTGAAACATGAATTGAACCTGATTTATTAATACATGAATGGAATGAGAAGTGAACCTAGTTCGGTAATATAGGGATAGAAAAAGAAGTGAACCAGGTTCAATAAAGGACTTTGTCCACTGGGATGGTCTTGGTAGTATAACATGACTACTAAGATAGTTTGGTATATGAACCCATTAACATAAGATGGACTTGATAGTAAGCCTTGTCTACTATAGAAATCATTTTATGTATTTATAGGTTTTCATAAATTCTATATCATATTCATATGTTATGATTTATTCCAAGATTCATGTTTATGTTCTTTGATATGAAGGGTATAATTTTCCAGTGTTATTCTCATGTTCTCACACCCTTATGCTTATGTTATTCTTATGTATCTCCTTTATTTTCTCTTTCAAATAATCTCCTCATGCCCATTATTATGTTTAATTTTCCTAGGTTATGAATAATGGTTTGAAGTTGGAGTATTAAAATGGAAAATCATTACGGGAGATTTTAATGATGTTTCATAAAATTAGATGAATGTGTTCCAAGTTTCCAAGGACACAAAACTTTTATTGTCATCATGCTTTTAATTTTTTAATGTGTTGAATATTCATATTAAATGATGTAATATCCTTGTATATTTACCCTGGGTCACTATATTTTCCAACCACTCTTTTTTCAAAATTTCATCTCAAATGTAATTTATTATTCATGATCTACTATTATTTTTCAATTATGAATGCTAAATAATTACTGAAATACATTCTTATATGGATACCATTTTTATACGCCCCTTGTTTCTTAATTTTTAATTTATTACAATTCTCATTTATCCTATGGGTAACCCTTATGTTTACCCCATATGTTTGATTCTTCATATGGCAGACATATGCATGGACATTTATGATGTGTACAGAAAGATAGTGCACCAATTCCTTCGTTAATGTTTTGTCTCATTAGGCTTCAATTATGTTTTTTGTTTATATACCTAATCCATTATAGGAATTTCTCATAATATAATAAGGTGTATCAGAGGATTTCATAATCCATGTAAAGAACAAACCAATCATTAAAGAAAAAATATCACCAACACATTAAGGCATAAACCACAACTTCCAAATAGAATCCATGAATCTTGTAGGTCATTCCATGGGGTCATAACTCACATGACCCATAAGAAACTATATGATCCCTCTATACTAGTATAAATCCTAACCCAACACAAGATGTATCATGGAACACTATGTATCCACTCCCTTGATCTGGTGGTATCATAAGTGGATTTGTCATCAATCTCCTCTTTGGCATAAGAAAATCCTCCTTACACTTATCAAACCATTAAAACTTCACCCCTTCTTAATGATCCTTTTCATAGGTGTTGCTAATAGGGAGAAGTCTTGGATAAACCATAAATATTATATATTTACCCAATGAATCTTATAATCTCAAAAATATTTTTATTTGATCCAAATAAATCAATACTTTCACCTTCTCTAGGTCTATGAAAATTTTTACCTAAGAGATCATAAGGCCAATAAAACAAACCTATAAAATCCAAAAAAAAGATTCTTAAAATGGTTGAAAAAACGATGATGAAATTAGAGTGTACTCAACATGGCCTCAAGGTTCCTAGCATCTGACTCAAAAGTCTATGAATATATAATAGTTTTATAAAAAACAATAATGAAAGAGTCAAGATATGGATGTAAGATCTTGTTTATAAGATCCATGAAAATTATTAGGGAATTCATAAAATTGAAATAAATTAAAAGGTACTCATATATGCCATATCTACTTCTGAATTCCATCATGGGGTGTTTCATAGGCACACACATATCTCCCCTACCTGAGTTCCATGTTTCCAAACTCCTTTATAACTTTCCCCAAAACTAGGGTGAATTAATGAAAAGTAAAATAGTTCTGATACCATTTTTTAATGTTAAAACATTGATTTCCATAGTAGTACCTGAGTAGACATGCTAAAAGAACTCATGCTTACCTACCCATATCCAAGGGGAAATCGAATAGTAGTGAGAATCAAAAGGTGTAGTGAGGAGACTATAGCCTCAGTAATCATAGCCATACACCATAAACATAACAAAATATAGCATTCTAAAATATCACAATGAATGATATAGAAGACATACCGAATTAAAAAAACTCACTAATTTCATATATGTAAAATGAAATAGGATCCCAATGTGGAAATTCCAAAAAATTCATATAAAGTGTAAGTAGATAAATAAAGATTAATCTATTAAATTACTCTAAAGGCTATCCTGGTACAACCACTAACTTCGTACACCGTATCTCACCTATCCTTCATATGTTCCTTTCCCATATCTAAATACCTAATCATGAATTCTACACACACATAAAGATAAACATTTAGTGTGTGACTAATAAAACCTAGTAGGACACCACCAATGTTTCCTTAATACGAGATTACAATTATAACATTTTATTTACAAGATAAATGTATATGTGTAATAAAGAAATAACAATCATATGACAACTGTTAATTTTATAACCTAATTACCATGAACCCCATCTATACAGGCTTTATCTCTATACTAGAAGGATAATTGTAAAGGATATTAAGAGAGGTAAATAGCTAGACATAATTCTGGTGAAAATGCCTCTCAACAGTGAAAATACATCTAGTCAGATTGGGCTATAAGGTCATTCCACCTCACTTGAATCAGAGGTTAAGCTTCAAGACTATCAAACCTCAGCATGGTAATGGGTCAGAAATAAATTTTTTCTTATCTTGTATATGTATTGGGTTAGGACCCAAGTCCATCATACCCATACTACCACTACCATGGATCTGGTCTCAAGTTTTTCATGTAACTACCATATGTTTAGGTCCATCATATTCATTATCAAATGCAATTCACACTCCCCCTCTGTGGGATATTCATATCACATCATCCCACCTAATTCAATTACTATTAGAAATACCTCCAAAGTTACGATAATCACACATAACATGGTAGAGAATATGTATGAAAAAACATACCATGGAATCATGAGAATTAGTATAAACATACAAGCATATTTGATCAACATAAAACATGCAAACATGATGCATAAATATACTCATCGAATGCTGTATCATATATGTGTCTCATAGGTTACACTCACACACATGCGAACACAATAAAGTATGGTCAATCGAGTTATGATAATTAATGTATCATATCAAATAAAAAATATTATACATATTCCTAAGATGGTATGTTAATTACAATGCTTATCGTGTTGATGAAAATCTCTGAGACCCATCAAGGGATAGTAATCGAGTCACACCTAGACACCCATGGGACCAATGCCACACACCACGGATACCTAGAAACAATTCAAACTCAATCACATCAATGTTATAGAATGATATTAGAGATGGTTCTAAAACAAAATAAAATGAGTTATACCAACACACCACTCATGATCCTCCAACGATGTAATAACTTAGATTGATCTAAGAGATGCCACTAATGTAATAGATCCATCATTGATCTAATAAATACAAAATAATTATTCATTATATAGTATTTTAATCCATATATCATAAAATAAATAGAAATATATAGGATTCAATTAATGGGAATAATTCTAGATCTTGGAGAATCCTTAAAAATGGAGGGTCACAGATCAAAAACAAAAATTCTATGATCTCCAACATGCTTGGATCCACGGTAATCGATCTTAAAAGGGAAGGAAATTTTGTTGAGAACATTTTTGTTCTTTATGTTTAAGAGGGATTAATTTAATAAAAATAATGAGTCAATTGTGATGGTTAATATCAATTTAATATGAGTTTTAGATCATTAATTCATGTTTTCATGGTTTCGTTTTGTGATTAGAAAAAATATGAACTAACTAAGTACGAATTAATGACATCTTCTAACATAGACATGGTTTGTTACATGATTTATCAAACTATAAACCAAACATGATTTTATGATTATAATGGTTTATATTATTTATAATGAGAGGCTTCATAGTTTCATCAAACTATGTGCCTTATCTATGGTCCACTCTATGTGGATCTACAATAAGATTCATGATTTCTTGGAGAATCATCACAATTTAGGAAAACTATACTCTAATTTATCACCCTTAAAAATGAATCATAAACTCTAAAAAGAAAACTAAACCCCCCATAACTCAACCAAATTATTTTTTTGAACTTATGAATTATCTTATTCAGGGACCTAATCTATGTGATAACACTATCAACAAAGAATGTTTTATTATTTTTCAATCAAAAAAGTTGTTTAGGATGGTTAACAGAGACTCTGAATCCACTACATAGATTGAGATGTCATATTAATGTTTATAACAATTTTTGACATAAAAATTTTATTATTTTTTCTAAAGTGTAATATGATTTTATTTTGATCGTTTTTAGTTCCATATATATCTATATATATTATAAGCATCATGAATAAGGAAATCAAATTTGATATTATAAATCATCATATGATCTTTTATAGGATTGAGAATAAACCAAGATTAATATATGTGGATATTGCAATATTGAGTAACATAAATTAAAGATGTAACTCCGTGAGAATCTTGATAACAAATTTGAATTCCCTAGCACGTCACCATGGGGTGAACTTGTTCCTTTTATTAAAAATAATGATGTTTAAATGAATTTTTTATTGATTATCAACAAATTAAAATAATCCATGTCAAGAAAAAACATCCACCACTTTTATTTATGACATATAATATAGGGAAACATGATTAAAATGAAAAGGAGATTACATCATATTTGTAGAATATTTATTACATTACACAAACACATCCCTGATGTTCATAATAGTTTAGTGTCATTGGAAACTGGGAAACATAATCATTGGTCCATAAGTGAGATACATCATCTCATACTATATTATAAATAACTAGAACCATTCATAGAGATATCATTCATATTACGTATCTTCATAACCTATGGAAAGGAAACATAATAAAGGGTGAGCTCAAATTCTTAGTAAGGGTAAACAAGGGAGATGCATAAGAATAACATGAAAATAAGGGTATGGAAACATGATCATAACATTTTAAAACCATACCCTTCATATCAAATACTATATACATGGGTCAGGGAATAAATAATGGCAGTTTATAGACATGAATCATAAGATAATCAAAGAACAGTATCTAAGAGAGTATAAAATTGTCATAAGAAAAGGATTTATAACACACACATAATTACAGAAATTCATTTTAATATTAGTCAAAGATCCTTTAAAAGTATATTATATTGGAATGAGTTCACTCTCTAATCCATCATAGTAGTCAAGGGTTGCTCCCAAGTATATCGTAGTATTCACAGTTAACTCACAATACCATCATAGTAGTCAAGGTTCACTCCCAACACTATCATAGTGGAAAAATTCACTTACTCAACTGAGTTTAATCCTCATTAAGTTCAAGTATATACAATGTGATATAAATCTTTACCCAATGAATTGTATAAGGATATATTTTCCATGCATCACATAATGAAAACCATATTTATGTGTGCCACATAATCCTAAACATTCACTACATGATAACCCATGAAATGAAATGGGTATTATGAAGATTTCATGATATCACAAACTATGTAAAAGTGACAGGTATTATAATAATCTCATCATAAAATAATATATGAAATTAAGAGGGTTTCATAATCATATTATCATGCTATAATCCATGGATAAATTTATTTCATAAATATTATGACATCAAAACATAAATCATTCAAACAAATATCATGAATGGTATCCTTGTATAATATCCCTAGTAAATCATAAGTAACATAAATAGATTAAATATAATATGGAAAATAATTCTAAAATGATCATTTAAAAAATTTATTGAGTAAAATATCCTTTTTTCATTAAAAATAGTTTTTAAAACATAAGACATTATAAAAATAATTTTTTGTGAAAAAAATTGAAAACTTATAAAGAAATATTTTAAAAATATGTATAATAATTTTTTATAAAATAAAACCTTTTAAAGGAACTTTTCCATTAAAATCAGAGTAAAAAATAATTTAAAATATTTTTTGAAACGTTTTTAGAAACATTTATTTGGATTAAAAAATATTTCCGATCAAAGATAGAAATAAAGTTGGATTTCCTTATAAACATTTTCTAAATTATCATAAGTACCAAAGAGTGGGATAAAGGTACCATTACTTCAAGACTTCATGAATAACTAGTGGAGAATAAAATTCATGATAATTATTGATATTTAGATCATGATATTTCTATATTAAAATCATTATTATAAATAATCTCGACAAATTATGTGATTATAACATAAAATCAATACCAATTTAGAAACATTGAATCATAATCCCCATGGAGGAATAACATGACATTGAGTGTAAAATATCATAAGGATAATTAAATTCATGATATTACATGTCAAATGGGTTCTATATACAACTTATATAGTAATATAAGTTCAAAACATAACATACTTCTCAACGAAGGAGAACTATGACAAAATTACCCTTCCTTAAGTCTTGAATTATGTCACACATATTTAACATCCTATTTAATAAATATAATTTTATTAAAAATATATTATATAATAATATTCAAATATAAAATACCATGTATTATTTTATTATCATCTTTTATTACCCTTTTATTAATAGTTCCATGTTAATGTAGTGTTTTGGGTAATAATCGCTTTTTTCGTACCTGTTTTGACATTTTATTCTATTTCCTCTTCCTTCAATCATGATTTCATAATATATAGAGAATAAATCATTATATAAATATTATATATATTTTTTATATAATTATTTATTTTAACCTATAAAATTTAGTGATTGGAAATGAAATACATCGTTTAAGGAGACGGTTGGTCATACGTATGCATGAACGTTGTTTTTTCATTTTATATCAGTTTGAAAAAAATAAAAGTAAATGAAATATATATATTATCATTAAATAATAATTTTTAATTAATATATCTCAAATATTTTTATTAATCTTATCCTTAATATATTCCATGTAAAGTGGGAATGAATCACTTTACTTTATGTGGTGGTGGTCCATCGTACACACAAATGATGCTATCATATTACCAAAATTGAAAAATATTGGAGGGGAGGGAATATATGGTATATTAAAATCTCCACCACAAAAAATAAATATATTTTTGTATAAATGTTTTCCTTAGTTTTTATGGTTACCCAATTTTATAATTATAGTTTCTACCAAGGTAACTTGTACCTATTTATTTACCAACGTATTTTATATTTTAATTATAATATTAAAAATAGGTTTATTAAATAAATTTTACCTATTGATTTTATATATGAAATATAATTTATTAAATAAAAAACCTTTGTCTTTGTAATATTAAAACACATGTAATGACCGAAACCCTATTTTAACCTTAATCACGTCAATTAAATTTCACTACATTCACTAATGATTATGATATGAATTTAATTTAAACTTATTAGATAATATAAATTATTATTATTCCAAATATGGAATAATTTTTTCCAATTTTCATTCATATAAGCGGTAAATTTTAATTTAAAATTAATCATACAAATGCAAAGATAAAAAAAGATTCTAAAAAAATGGTCTAAATTTTCCAACGTTTTTAATCAAATTTCCTTATTAAATGGATTAAGATGATCTAAATTGGATTAATAGATATATAAATGAACCATTTATACATTAGAACTAATATAAAATTTAATTTAGTTTTAAAAATTAATTAAGGGAAAAATTGTCTTCAATTAAAATTCAATATTTCTCACTATTCATAAAAAATGAATATTTTCATAAAGAACACAAAAATTCACCATAAGATATTTTTGAAATTATGGATTAAAAAATTTATTTTATTTTTATCAAATTAAATTTCTAAAAAATTCAAAATTTTATAATATTTTTGTTTACAAAAATACATAAAAAAATTATTTTTTAAATAAATAAGTATTTTCAAATCATATAATGATTTTACAAAAAATTATGTATTTTTATATCAATGTGTTTTGTTTATATAAAACTATTATACATAGTAACAAAAATAATTTATTACTATTCATATCACTATGTTTTAAATCTAGGTTATAATGGTAGAATTTAAATAATATTAATAATATATCATTGTTAAAACTCAATATTGAATGTAACACAATATAATATAGAGTTGTGTGTAATCGAAGCCTAACATAGTGTTGTGTATAAAACAAGATTAATATAGTGTATAATGTAACAAAATACATCTTAATTACTATAATACAAACAAAAGAAGACACTTCAGCTTCATCATATCCTAAAGATCCCATGTAGCTTCCTCAAACTGGTGGGTTTTCCATAAAACTTTGACCATGTGAGTAGGAATATTTCATAAAACATTCTATGTATAATCCAAAATGTCTACTGGATGTTCCTCATAAGAAATATCGTACTCTAGTGGTAAGACCTCTAATTTCAATACATATGAAGGGGTAGGTATGAACTTCCCTAAGAGTGACACATGGAATACATCATCAACTTAAGAGAGGTTTAGTCGAAGTTACAAGCAATAGAATACTATCATGATATGATCAATAATTTCAATGAGTCTGATATACATAGGTATTGGGTTCCCTTTATTCTTGAAAATCATAAACTTCTTCCATTTGGAAATTCTTAGAAACACCTTATCACTAACTTCATATTCTATATCACACCAGTGATTATTCAATATAACTTTCTTAACAACTCTGAGATGGATTGATATTTTGTTTCAATGGATCTCACCTTCTCTTCCATTTCTTAATCCATCTCATGTACCACTAAATTTATTTTTCCAACTTCATTCCAACATTTTGGATATCGAAAGTTATTTTTATAGAGGGTTTTATAAGGAACCATGTGAATTATTGAGTGAAAGTTAATGTTGTATAAAAACTCAATGATAGGATGGTGTTGATACTAACAACCTATTAAATACAAAGAAAAATATGTCATAATATAATCTAGAGTTTTAATTGTTCTTTTGGACTGACAATTTGTTTCTTTATACATAGTTATAAATCATAAATCTGAATTGAGAGCATGACGAAGGATTCAACAAAACCATGAGGTAACCCTTAGATACTAATTAGATACAATGGAATATGGTACTCTTTGAAACCTTACTAATTCATTAAATTATATCATATAATGATTATTTATATAGAATTATTATTTTACAGTGATGACATGTGATGAATAGGAATTGTTAATTACTATAACCCTGAAATCATTATTCCATTTAGATGTTTTGTGGAATCAAATGAAAAATTACATGGTAATGTTTTCCCACTTCCATTCAGGTATAGGTAATGGATGAAACAACCCCTTAAAATTTTTTCATTTAGCTTTAACGTGTTGTTATACCAAGAACTGAGAATTTTTTTTTTTCATATATCTATTTATACCATCCCACCAGAAAAATTCTTTGAAATTTTTATAAATATTCACAATTCTTGGATGAATAGAGAATGAAGAACTATGAGATTCCTATAAAAAAATTATTCTTTAATTTTGGAATGAAAGGAATGTATACAAAGTTACTGAACCTTATCATTTGATCATGATGAAGGATAAATGCAAGAACATTCTTGACCTTCTTTTGCAACTCAATATCATCCTTTTATACGTCATTAATCCTCACTTTGATAGATAGTTGAATTTTCAATTGGTCATGATTATATTTTTCCCTTCCTTTTGTATTTACATATCTACCCTTTTCAAATCCATAAATATGCTAATGTAAGCACAGATGAAATGACTATTCTTACATTCTACTCCACAAACTTTTGCTCACATTCATCTATTTAGAGCATCTTAGTTCCTTTTCATGTTAACCAGGTCATATGATTAGATATTTGTGTAAAATTCTCCACAAACCACCAATAATATCCATATAACGAAAGAAAATTGTGGATCTCAGTCACCATGGTTAGTCTAGGCCAAAATTAAACAACCTTTATCATTGATAAATCTAATGATATACTATCTCTTGAGGTTATATGTAAAAAAATGAAACCTATTTCATAAAAATTTTATATTTTATAAATTTTTCTTATATCTTATCCTTTCTATGGTTATTCAGTACAATTCTTCTGCGGTCTTCCTTCTTTTCATTTCATTTTGAATTGATAATAATTTCATCTATAAATACTACAATAAAATGATCATGGTAATATTTAAAGACTCCATTATCTAAATCCATGAAGATAGAAGCAGAATTAATAAGACTGAAACTAATAACTATATATTGATAGTGCCCATACCTTGTTGTAATTTTATATTTGGTATATCCTCCTTCCTGACCCTCAATTGATGATATCTCAAATGAAGGTCAATCTTATAAATATATTGAGTTCCACATAGTTGATCAAACAAGTCATCCATATGGGGAAGAGGACACCTTTTCTTGATAATAATCTTGTTCAACATCTAATAATCAATGTAGAGTTACATTGATCCATCTATCTTTTTTGCAAAGAGAATAGGTGGACCGAAAGGTGACACACTAGTCAAAATGAATCCCTTGTCAATGTTTTCCAACATTTTCTTCTTCAATTACTTTAACTCAATAAGGGACAATCATTATGGATTCTTTGACATTTGTGTGGTACTAGTTATTATCTATATTGATAAATAAAGTTTACTTTTTAGTGGAAGAATATTAAATTATTCCATAAAAAATAAAAAAATTCTCGACAGAAAGGAATATCATCGATGTCATGTTCTTTCCCAACCATTTGGGACAAACACGCCTTCTGAATTGGAATTATGTCCCATATGGTAGATGTGATCTCCATTTGAATTTTTTACTTATAATCATAACTTATACACATTATCAGGTTGCATTTTAATATCAAACATGAATTTCCTTACTTTAAATATAATATGGGATTTATTTTGGGAAATCCAATCCATCCCTAAAATGATATCAAATTACATAATAGGAAGGATGGAAATATTTACTAAAAGCATATTACCAAAAACATCAACTGAAGAGAAATCATAAACGTGAGATGTGAGCATCATACCATTAGGGGTTTTCACTACTAATTAAAAATATAATAATTTGGGAGGAATATTAAAACCATTATTATATGCTATATATATGAAACAATTTGTTTATCCATTGTTAAATAAGACATTAGCAGTTCTGGAGTGGATTGTATGTTTACCTTTCACTACATCATTATCACACCCAACGTCAGAAATAGTGATCGCATAATATTTTCCCATGCCTCTTGACTTAAGAGTTTTCTAACATATATCATCATTGTTATACCTTGAGTTTGGTAATTTGTTATCATAATTCCAATTATCCTTACAATTGAAGAACTGATGTTTAGGAGGTTTATTTTGTATAGATTTATCTATATTGGCATTATTAGCAATCTTATTCGTTTCACTTTGGCAATAAATTTTCCGTCAACCATCCCCTCTATACATAAAACATTTGTTAGTCCCTTTAATATAATTTAATACATTATTCTTTAAACATATTGGTTATAATGGAAATATCAAATTATTATATCCGTGGTTACTAACTTTTTATTTGAACTATATCTTACTTTTCATTTCCAAGCCATGATATTTTTATGTAAATCCAAACTATATTTCATCCTTGATAGCCTAGCACACAATATAATCATATCTAATAAAGTATCTTATGTATATCTCCCTTTGGGGACTTGGTTTTAAGCCAATGAATAATTCACCAACATAACCATCTGGTTGGATGATAATACTAGAAGCATACCTCATAAGTCTTGTAAAATTTTCAATATACTCACCAATGGATTCATCATACATTTTATTTAACTAAAGAAAATAATTCTCCATATTTATATAAAGATAATGAGTAATTTAATTGTTGAAAAATAAGTCCATAAACTCATCCCAACACATGTATAAAATTTCATCTTGTTGCCTCAATTTTTTTCAGAGTCCAACATTGATCAATTTCACCTTGCTAATGGTAGATATCCAAAATGAATATTTCATGTTACAAACACTATAGAATATAAAATATATTTTCAGTGGTTCTAATCTATTATTTCGAAACTAATTGATTATACGACCCATAGAAATATGATTTTTTTTTCTTCATGGAGGACTCAACAGAACATTGTTCCCTTTTTTTCTCATTTGGATGTTTAACAAGATTCAGAGTTTAAAAAACTTATTTGATCATAGAAATGAATATTTTCATTCTATATCCCATTAAAATTGGATTATTAAGAAGAAATTCAATTCATTTTTTCACATTAAACATTAATGTGGTTCCTCTGAGTTATATCCATTGACTAAAACCAAAAAACATAGTGTATGAAATAATAATCATAGTAGGGAACCACCTAATCTTGATAAATCTATTATAGGATGTCTAAATCATTCCACCTCCTTTAATATATGGCACATTCAATTTATCATAGTTCATTAATAGTAACCATATATTTAAATATTTAATGATGGTTCATAAAGAGTTTATGAATTCCCAAATCATATCCCCAAGGAGTGTCAAACGAGGTATGTAGCAAGGCACGTTGTCGTTCACCAGTTCCCAATAGAGTCTAGTCAAATATAGTATTTTTGTGGTTGTTACTCCTATGTACATATGTAATAGATTTACAGCCATAAGTAGTATCCAGAATAGGAGGTATTTCTAGGAAACCACTCACATTATCCTTTAATAAAATATGAGGAAAGTTTTATATACATTGTCTTATCCGAATATGTATTATTATACATTTCCATAGGAATATCACCATGGTTTTATCTTCCTATATTCAAATGTTTACTAAAAAATATCTTCTATAACAACTATAGAGACCTAGTCTTGACATATATAGAAATTACAACATTTTTTTAGAATATAGATTACATTACAAAAACATACACCTGAGGACCATAATAGTTTAGTGTCTTTGGTAACTTGGAAACATAAACACTGGTCCATAAATGAGCTATTTAATATACGTCATAACTAATAAACTTCTTATACATATCATAAATAATACATATAATCATTGTCTGTGTAATGTAAACATAAGAAAAGGTGATCTTAGATGCTTATTAGGGGTAAAAAAGGTAGATATGTAAGCATAACATGAACATAAGGGTATGGAAACAAGAGAATAACATTTAAAAACATACCCCGCATATAAAATATCATATATATGTGTCATTAAAAAATATTAGATGTTCATAATACATGAATCATAATATAATCAGAGAACTTGAGCCATGAGAACATAACATTGGCGTAAGATAATAATTTTGGACATGCACATAAACATAGAAAATCATTTTCATATTAGTCATGGCTTATCTCTAGGTCTATTTAATTAGAATGGGTTTATTTCCCAATCCATCATAGTATTCAATTTTAAATCATAATACTATAATATTGTCTATGGTTCACTCAAAAGACCATTATGGTAGTCAAGGATCACTCTTAAGACCATCATAGTAGTCAAAGACCACTCATCGTTCTAGTCCATTATATATCATCAGATTTAAATCATTACCAAATGAATTGGTGGTAGATATAGGTACAACCCATTGTATGATGGTAACCATAATTATGTGTTCCACAATATCATAGTCTTTCATCATATCATAAATAATGAAATGATTTGGGGATTATAAACATTTAATTATATCATATCCTCTCTAAAAGAATCTTGTTTCATAATAATTTCATTTTTGAATAACCTGTGAACAGATGTGGGTTTCATAATCATTTTATCCTAGTATAACCCTGGGAAGAGAAATAGGTTTCATAAAAATGATTTCATCAAAACATAATCCATTCAAAAAAGAATATGAATGGTATACATGGATAATATCCATAGTAAATAATAAGTAATATCAACAAGATAAAATATTATATGGAAAAAAATTATGAAAGTATCATTTAAAAAAATTCTTGATTATAATATCCTTTTCTCTTTGAAATTTTTTTAAATCATTAATCATTTTGAAAATCATTTTCCTTGATAGTACCTTTGAAAAATTATAAAAGAAGATTTGAAAATCATTTAAACAACTTTTTAAATTAGAAAACATTTTAAAAATATTTTTACATTAAATTGATCATAAAATATAATTTAATAAAATCGAATTTTATTTTAGAAAACATGGTTTTGGAAGAAAACATATTTCCGACCAAATAGAGAAATAAAGCTTAATTTCCTTAAAAACGTTTTATTGATTAACCTAATTACCAATGAGTGAAAAATGGTACCAAACTTGAATATATCATGAATAAACATAGGATAAGAAGATTAATAATTATTATTTAGTGGTATATTATGATATTTCAATATTGTATACTTAATTATAAATATTCCAAATAAACGATGAGATTGTAACAAAAAAACATTACCACTTTGGAAACATTTAATCATAAGACCCATAAAGTAATAACATAAAATATAGCTTAAAATAACATTAGGATAAGTGAATTAATAATATTACATGTAAAAGGGGTTTTATATACATTTTTTTAATGAAACATAGGTGTATAACATAATGTGCATTTCAACAAAGTTAAATTGGGACAAAACTTTCTTTCTTTAAGTCTTGAATTCTTTCGAGTACGTTCAACCTCCTATTCAATGAACATAAATTTATTATAAATCAATTAAATAAAAATATTCATATATATAATACCTTATTTTATTTTATTATTACCTTTTATTAAAAATTTATTAACAATTCAATTTTACATTTATTATTAGGTTAATAATCGCTTTTTTATATACATGTTTTTATTTGTTATTCTTAGTCCTCTTACGTTGATCATGATTTCATAATATTAAGAATTAAAATCATGATATAAATTTCATATAAATTCATTATGTATTTTTTTGTGTAATCTATAAATTTTATTGATATTAAATGAAATGAATTGTTCATAGAGATGGTAGGTCGTACGTACGCATGAATGCTGTTTTTTTAATTTTCTAGACGGTTTGAAATAATGAAAATAAAATTATCTATACATATATATAATCATTAAAGAATAATTTTTATTTCATATATATCAAATACTTTTATTAAACTCATCGTTAATTTATTATTTATAATGCGTGAACAAATCACATCACTTCACAAGGCAGTAGTCCTCCGTTCACAAGAATGACATTATCATATTCCCAAAAAAAGGATAGAATGAAGGTATGTGTTGTATGAAAATTAAATAAGAATAATAATATCATATATAACATATATATTAAATATAAAAAATATTTACATCATTATTACTAAAATTTAAAGGTGTAAATAGAAAAATTAATGACATCGGTTTGCAAGGTGGTAGTCGCATGTACACACGAATGATGATTTTGTAAGACATTTGATGGAAGTGAGTGTCTGTGTGAAGGTAATAAACTTAATATAAAAACATATAAATATATATAATGGACTTATTTTATTATGTAATCATGATATAAAAATAATTTAATGGGTTTTAGGAATAAATAAAAAACATTTGTTGTTGACCGCTACCTCATATTCAGGTATCCTCTTTTGGTTTTAACTAAAATACTTTCGAGGGTAGATTTATATAGAAAATAAGTCATATAGGATAAGGGGATGTAAAGATTTAAGTTGTTTGGGTATATTTTGTTTTTATAAAAATGGAATGAGAGGTGCGAAGAAGAGGGAAGAGTGAGTTCCCTTTAATAATTGAGGAGGAGATGCATTCTTTTAAATACCCAAAGGTATTCACTATAGGGAGGTCTCCCGTACCTCATGTTCCACTAAAATTTAAAGATAATAGATGGTATGGAATAAATATCCTATAAAAACCTCCACATCACAAAATAAATATATTTTAAAAAAAATCCTTTTTATTTATATTTTCTCAATTTTCTCATTATGGTTTTTAATAAGGTAACTTATATATTTTTATTTACCTAGGTAATATATCCTTTAAGAATAATATTAAAAATATATTTATTTGATAATTTATACCAACTAATTATATATATAAAAATTTATTTATTAAATAAAAATCATATGTGTTTGTAATATTAATTCTAATACAAATTAATGTAATACACAAAACAGTATTTTTAGCATAATTGGGTTAATTAAATTTAATTAATTTCATTAGTCATTAAGACAAAAATTTAAGTTAAACTTGTTTGATAATATAAATTATAATTATTCCAAATATGGTTTCCAATTTCTAAATTACTTTCACATTAGTAGAAGAAATTAATTTAAAATTAATCATATAGACGCAATGAGAAAGTAGGTCTTAATGATAAAAAGATCAATAATTTACACTGTTTTTATATCCAATTTCAATATAAAATTTATTTAAAAAACCTAAATTAATTTTATATATTTATAAATTTACTAAATATAATGTAAAACCAATTTGAAACATAAAATATCTTTATAAAGAAATTATGTGAAAATACTGTTTTCAATTAAAATTCTGTATTTTTTTTTTATTCATCCTAAAATGAAACTTTTCCAAAAAAACTAAAAATTAACTCTAATATGATTTTAAAATTAGAAATTCATAATTATTTTATTTTATAAAATCATATTTCTAAAATATTCATAAATTATTTTTATTTTTTCACAAAATACATAAAAATAGTTTTGAGATAATTGTATTTTTAAAACATATAAAGACATTGTTGAAAATTATAGATTTTCTATAAATGTATTTTCCTTATATAAAAAAATAATACATAATATTTATGAATTATTTATTAATATTCGTATCTATATGTTTAATATTTATTATTATAGTAGTGTTTAAATTATATTTATAATATATCATGGTTTAAACTCAGTGTTAAATGTAATGAATGCTAAGTTAGAGTTGCCTGTAACAAAATATTGACATGGTATTGTGTATAACTATTGATTAACGTAGTGTAGTGTGTAATATAATCCATCAAAGTAATTTAGTTTATTCAAATATGATAACTCATAAAAATTCAGAGTGTTACATCTTCGATCAACAAAGTGAAGCTTAATAGTTTTCCAATATTTACCATTATTATGGATATCATCAATTGATAATAAATAAGTATTTTATACCTCATAAGACATTCCATATTATGTATATATGTTAGGAATTTATAATTATGTAATTTTCACTTACTAATTACCCTTATATCTTAATGGATCTGAATATTATGGTCTTTAGAGACTACCCTAATTAGTTTTAGGTAGTCATTATAGAGGATATTTTTATATATTTTAAGAGAAAGGAAGTGTTTGAAGATCCTTTTGGGATTATTTTTCATAACATAATAGAGAAGAATTTTTATTTTGAAATTAAAAAGTGTTAGGTTTTTCTATATAATGTTTCATTTTGGGGTCAAATAATCTCATTAGAGTATATATCTGTAGATCTTATAAACATGGTAGTTGTTGCGTAATGGATAAAAACAACCATGATGATCATGATCTATAGTTTACATGGGTTTATGGAAAATATTGACAGATTATTATAAATTTTTCATGAATTAAAAATTTAATAACCATGTTAATATTGATGGGATCCATGATCCTTGGGACAAATGAATGTGAGAATATTTTCAAGGAGCAGAAAAAATGTCGTTCAGTACACACATGCTCAAAATAACCTATAGTGGAGAATGTTTTATAATCTATGGTTATTCCTCAAAGAAGGTACTAGGATTTTACCTCATGAAAATTAAATTTTGATATCTTTTTCTTCAATAAAATTGAAAATTCATGAGAAAATTACAAAAAGAATTTTTTGGTGCTGGTAGAGGAAATTTTTTCATTAATGATATGTTGGCATTATCTATATGGTGAAAGGTGATATATATATATACTAATAAAAAAATTGGAGTATATATTCATAAAAATATATATAAATAAGATCTAAATGATATGGTTGGGGTCTCTTAATGATTAAGAATTCAAAATACATTTATGTCCTGTAAAGATGAATAAATATTTTGATGCTCTAAGTTAGGTACACCGTAATATTTCCCATGATAAGGATTTAAATAGATATAATACATATATATTTATGGAATATTGATGTTAAATCATGAAGAAAGGAGATAGATCATATATTTATCATATGAATGTTAGATTTTCTATCCATGTTAGGACTAAAGATTAAAAATGAAGTTATTAGAATATAGAATATATTAAGGGATGTTCCTAAGTTGAACTGTGATTGTGAATTAATGATAAGATTTAGGAATAAAGTATGTGTCCCATCAATATCATACATTTTGGAGTTGTTGGATGAATCGCACAGTTCCTCATTATGTATTTATCCTAGAATTATGAATATTTATAAAGATCTAAAAGTGTTTTTATTATTTTTCAAAATAAAAAAGAAGTATATTATAGAATGTATATTATTTCATGGTGTGTCGGAATGTTATGTCCAGATATATAATTCCAAGGGGGTGTAACAACCATTACCCACATCAAAATTAATATGGGGAAATATCACTATGGAATTCACAATTAGACTCCCCCAAAATCTATTGTTTATAATGTTATCTAGGTTTTAGTCAATTATATTACAAATTTAAAAAAACTATTGTTATCATAGAATATTTCTCTCTTGTTCATATGTCTAATACATACATTAATGAAGTGTTGAGGATAAATAGAGTACCAAGATATACTATATATGACCATGATCTATGTTTTACCTCAAAATTATGGAGAATAAATCTATAATATTTGAATATAGTGTTGAACATTAGTACTACATATAATCCTTAAACAAATATTTAGTGTGAAATGAAAATTCAACTCATATAATATATGTTAAGATATCACTCTAGGCATTACAAATATGGTTGGGAGTAACACCTTCCTTTGGTCAAATTTCCATATAACTATTGTTTTAACTCGATCATTTAGATTGAATCCTATTAATCCCACTTTTGTATGAAGTATATAAAAGAAATTTTTTTGGATTGAGTTCAAGAAGAGAAAAAATTAGGGTATGATTTAAATTATAATATAGTAGAGAGGGTTAAATCCTTTTAATAAAAAATCATGGCATCTCATAGTATACATAATTTTTATGCTGACAATTATCGATGGGATATAGATTTTACAGTTTGTTACATTCTATTCCAATGAATATATCCCTATAATAATGTTTTGAAATTTAAAAATATGGGAATTTAAATCCATAAATATATCTTTCTATTGGTTATTTATCATCATATCAGGATGATAACTTATCCCTTGGAACTCCAACAAAACCTATCATAAGTTTACAATATGTTCTATGTATCTATATGTGAAAGTACAAACCAGATCCTTCATATGTAGTGAACTCAAATGTCAAAATTTTAGACTATGATATTTCTTTTTATGAATAAATAGTTGACATTTTTGATAAGAAATATAAAGTGTTAGTGAAAAAATACCACTCATATGGTAAATTTTTTATGGAGAAATCAAGACGTTAAGGATGGATATGAGGGATCCTTGAGATGTAATGAGGTTGAAGTATCATCATTTTTTAATATAAGTAAGAAACTTTAAAGGGAGAAATTATTATAAGGTGTTATAAATAACACACTAACAGTTTATAACACATTTCTCTTTAAATAAATTTTATGTTTTTGATAGATTTCTTTACATGAAACACTGATTTTAAATGAATCACGATACTCTATTCTTAAAAGTAAATTTTATCACTTAGTCTTGGAATTATAATGTATAAATATTACTATATAAGTTTTGAAAAATATGTATAAATTTTTTCCTTACTAAAAATTTATTGATTATTACCTAGGAAATAAATAATCGATTTAAATGGAAAAAATAATACCATTTTATGTTAAATGACCTTTTTTTCAATATCATATTTTTTCTAATCACTAATTAATATGGATTTTAAAGAAATATATTAGTATTAATGTTATAAAAATGAATAATTATTCATACATTGATTATGAATTGGTTATAGACGATAATAAAATCATTTCAAGGTAAAAATAATTTTTTTTAATTTTTTTATAATTTACAATGTATACTTTATCATTATTAAATAAACTAATAGATATTTATGAATTATTTTAATGAATATTATAGATTATAAATTAAATTGAAAATATTAAATTTAATATAATTGTTTTTACTATACGTTGAATGAGAGTAAAATATTTTTTTTCACAGAAATAAATTTTTACTGAAAATGAGTTTTATATATTCTATGCACATATATTAGAAATTATTTTTACCAATTTTGCTAAATTATTATTTTAAAATAGTTTCAATATTTTTAATAAAAAAATTACAATTATTGAATAATTTCAACATAATTTTTTTCTATAATAAATATTTACTATGATAAGGAACATGTTACCATAGTAAGTATTAAAGGGGTTAAATGACTGGATAACCTAAGATATACAATTTTAAATATCAAAAAAAACTTGATTTATATTTATTTATTAACGTAATTTAGACCATATTCATATCATATTTTGATATTTGGAATTTTTAGCTACTTTAAGTGATTATAAAATATATTATATAATAAGGTATCATGTATTTACATGTTTCTGACCAACCTCACTTATAAAAGGGAACCTACTCATCGCATTTTATCACACCAGATGATCCATTTGGATAGACCAATATCTTCTAAAATACCCTACCAAAAACATTATAGATGACCTTGAATTTCATTTCTTCCATAAATACCCCTCAAATAATCATTAGGGTTTTTTCTAATAAATGATTCATGAAGAAGGGATGTATGTTCTTAGTGAACATTAACATTTTTAATTATTCTTAAATATCTACTAAATATTATATAAACATCATAACATGATTGAATAAGAATTTTTAATATTCAAAAAAAATTTAATGTTATTTTCATTTCCTATCTTCATCACATTTATTAGAAAATGATAACGTCTCTCATGTGTATATGTGTACTACCACCTCCAAGGGGTGACGTGATTTGTTTTTCATTTCATCATTCCATGAATAGTAATAATGATAGATTTAATGAACATATAATGTATTTATTATATTATTATGATTTCAAAAATTAAAATTATTAGGTACCTTTAATTTTTTCCATATATCTAAAATTTAAAACCGTACCTCTACATATGTACAGACTACAACCTACTTGATGAGGTGTAAGTAAATTTTCATCACCACCTTATATGGATAATTATAAAATTGTATAATATAAATAAATTGTAAAATTATGAAATAATTTGGATTTTATATATGATTAAACTACCACCAAGGTTCAAGTACTAAAACCATTAAACTTAATCATGCAGGGAAAATGGAATCTTTTTCTTCTGAATGTTCATTTAAATGAAGAATTATAAATAAATGGGTAATTATAAATTATAAAATAACTACATATAGTATGTTTTGTTTGAATTTTTTTCTATAATAGATATTAAATGAATTTATATTTATTATACATTAGTTTTTAAGGAAAATTAATCAATATGGTACATGAGGAAAGAGTTTATTTTACAATGTCATTACTTTTTGGGTTTATCTATATTAAAATTCCATTGAGAGAAATTATATAAGTGTTATCTATTAAAACCATTATAGTTTCTATAAATATATTTAATTATATAATTTTAATGTATTAGTAACATTTTTTATCTTTATTATATAAAATGATTAAGAAAGAGTTTTTATGAAAAGTCATCCATATTTCTTCTTTTCAGATTGGGAGTCATTTTTCATCATAATTCAGGTTTTTAAAAATGTTTTTTGAAAGTTATTATCTATAAATAAATATTTTAAAAAAATATTTTTACTTCATTAAAATTTCATTATATCAAATTAAATGGAATCATGTCAAAATGTTTTACATATAACTTACTTTTTATTTTTATAAAATTATGAAAATATTTTATGTTTTAATGTATATGGAATGAACATATTTTTGATCATCATGACCATTACATTAATTGAAAAATAATTTACATGTTTCCCTGTTTATTTTAAAATAATATATTTTTCTCAATATTTTAATAATTTATAGTTTTTAATGATATCTAATGAAACAAATATTTTTCATATTATAAATGAAATCTCCAAAAGCTATTTTAAATGTGTTTTCATTTATGTAAAAAAAATTAAGCATTTTTATGCTTTCATTGGGATTATATCTTCAAATTCCACCCACATTATTAATTTATGTTAATTACTATGATGATATTTTGTGGATAATTTAATGAAACAAATTTATTTTATATGGGTTAATCAAGATATGATAAAATAATGATTGTTTTTATGATATCATTCACTTCCATTTTCTGGATAAATTATTGCTATATTACGATTAATTTTTTATGAAAACTATTTATTTTTATTTGTTTATTATATTATGAAAATATGAACGATTTTATGATATTTTTGAACTTTTAAATATGATTTTTAATATATTATGGTTTGTCATAGAATTATATAACCATCTAATGTATTGTAGATAGATTGATATATCATGTGATGATATGAACTATAATGGGGATTGAACGCAATTTAGTAAGGGACTCTATCTACTACGATACATTTGGATTTGAACCACGAATATGGAAATTATGGAATGGTGAGTGAACCCAATCCAATATTGGACTCAATCTAATGTTATTTTCTCACTAAAGAGCATCGACTAGGTGATTTTCTATACTTATGTATGTGACATAAACTTTTGTCTTCTGATTATGATATATTTTCCTGGATCATGATTTATTATTGATGATTCTATATTCATGAAACATATGCCTTTATTTATGAAAAAACCTTATTCCATGACTCTTGATTAATGGTATTGACCGATGTGTATAACTCTTGTAATTTATGATCTTGTTCGCACACACATATGATTATCTTATACTCACTTGTGATCATTGATTGATATGTACTATATTTACCATTACTGAGAATTGTTTCTCACTATTTCTTATATTTTCACTTACAAAGGTTTCCAATAAATGTTTTATGTAGGGTATGACTATAAAGGTTACTATGTGAAGAAAAAATTAGAAGTTTTGAAGTGAATTCTTGCAATAAGGTTAGTATGTATCTAGTCTCTAAAGACACTAAACATTTAATATTATGGGGTGTTTAGTATAAATATATTTAATTAATATTCATCTAAAATTATTTAATATTTATATATTTAATTATTTTATCTCCTCAACATGATCATGAATATTTAATTTATCAAGAAAATATGGAGTCCATAGCTGAGGCTTGGGAGAGATTGGTATTCTTGGGTGTTAGACTGGGTGAAATGATGGTAACATGGTATTTTGAGATGATAATGCATAAAGTTTGAATTATTCCCAAATAAGTTATCTTATGGTTTGACATTATGCATATGTTCATTAGTTTTTATCATGTGGATAGGTTTGAGGAATGATAGATATCCTACTTGGAATTGACTTGGAGATCTCATCGGTGCACCGATAATGGATGAATATAAGGTGGTTACATCCAAATAAGAAATTTGTGTGAATGTCGTCTTTGATATTAAGAGTCTCTTAACTAAAAAAAATTATCTCCTACACAAAATATATATAAGTATGTTCAATATATGTGTAAATTATTATTATATATGATAAAATGTTGGTGTGTATGTGAGATGTATAATGATTTGTGTTCTTGGTTTAGTGCATTAGAAGTTTTCTTAAGATAAACCTTTATCAGGTCCCACACATGTGTGCATGATTTTAGGGATCTCCCAAATTCTATATGTGAATATGGATCAATTAGTGTTTATTTTCTAAACTCACACTAGGCCCAATTTTGGGCTATCATTTGTTGCATTGGGTGCTCTGTATGAGGTTTTGTGCATGAGGTTTCAGACTAAGAAAAATCAAACATCACTTATTTAAATATTACATCATTTTATATTAAAATTCAATACATCTCAAAATAATTCCTTCCAAATAACCATACAAGTATAGTGTATTTATATACTGAAAACAAGATCAATTTTTTCATAATTGATCTTTAATATCTCCTACACTGTTCTTCATATATAGTACACTTCTTAGACATTTCCAAATTAAATTCTTTATCATAAATAGATTTTGATGCATCATCTCACTTCTGATATGCTCTCCCTTTAGAGACTCTCCTCCTTGGGCTTCTTTATCCTGGAATCAGAACATCCCTCACCAGTCAATGATTCTTCTACTCTTTATTTTTTTGTTGCAGCTTTCTCTTTTGGTCCCTTCACTCCAGCCTGGTTTTTACAGGCTTATTCTATTTCTCTTTTGATCTTACCCATATGGATATTCCCCATTTAGTTTAGCATGATGGTTAGAAAGATCTATTGGTAGGTGTTTGTGGATGGCCACAACAGCAGCCCACTGATCTTCTTAGTTCTAGAATCTTTGGTTCATTCTTCTAGGTTTCCTCCCTAATCTATTTTTCAACATCAATGTTTTGGTATCCCTTAGGTTTTGAGCCCTTGTGTTACTCCTTCATGTCCTTTAACAGATTGTATTCACATATGATCCATTTCATCAACTACTTCCAACCCTAGACGCCTGGTCCTTTTCATCCTTCCAGGTTAGATGTATGTGACATAATCCATGGAGGTTTTTTGATTTTTTTGGGGAGTGGTATTAGTTTATGAGCTATTTGAATAGTGGCGGATTTCTTCATTTTCTATGTCCTTATTGTTTTCTCGTATGATGATGGTTTTGGTTATTTTTATATTTACATACAATTTTTTCAGTTGTCAAAAAACGCTATGAAAATAGGGATTGATTCTCGTTCTTCAGGTTTTGTTAAGTTTTTATTTCTCAATGTAATTATAGAATCATTGTTCATCTCTAGTTTTTGGTTATATTCATTATTGTCTATTCTAGCTATAGATCTTATTTTTCATTATGTTAACATGATTTCTCATTGGTAGACTGTGATGAAGATAATGAAATTTAGAGACTCTGTGGTTATGGTGATGTATAACATTTATGTGTACATCATTGAAAGTTTTTGGTTATCTCCATCGATGGTGAGGATGGTGATGATGAGCTCTGATGATAGAAAAACTCAATGAAGTTGATCATATTCTTGGTTCGAGATCTAATCTTGATGGATAATGGTTCTTTTTACTGGGTTTTCTAAGATCATGGATCGAGGTGGTAATGGTGGATTTTCTAATGTTTTTTTTTGAAATTTTAATGTTCAACTTTTGAATTTTAAATGTGGTGTGTGGGGTTTATGTTGATGTGGGAATGCAGGAACAACTGGAAATTTCATTAAGGTTAAATAGTAAATATAACAATCAATAGTCATAATTTAATATAAGTCAATATTAATTAGTTGAGAACATTACTAAAACATACGATATCATACCTATTAAGTCAAAAAGTAGAAAACAGGAGTAATGGTATAAGGATTTTTCAAAAAAAGGCATGATTCATTTTAGTTTAGAATCACAAATAATCAACAATGAGAAATGATAAAATATCATAATCATAAGAAATAAGTTTTTTTGTAGAAAATTGTGGAGTAAATATAAGAATAAAAATCATATTTCAAGGTTTTTTATCATGATAATCATCACAAAGTACGTTTATATTAAGAACCCACATACGTTATTCATTAAGTGTTAATCAATTCTGTCCCATCACAGGCTTTGGATAATCACTTTTATATTATCATGGTATTGGAAAAAATTTAATTGCACCATATTTCTATGATGAAATATTATTGTATACCCTTATGAGCCTAGTAAAACCTCTTATTTGCCCTTGTGGCCATGAATAAACCTTTTATGGATCATCATGGGCTTCGAAAAATCACATGTGATCCCTTTTATCTCATGGGATGTAAAACATTACCAAGTATATAGGAAGTATATAATATATCCTCTCATCACATAATAATAATCCATTCCTAGATATAGAACAAGAACATTAGATAATTAATCATTACTTCAGAGTTAAATTAACCCATGATAAAGTAATAAGTTTCATGAAACATAGTCATCATAATTAATTTAGAGAAAATAAGTTAATGGTATCATAATACATATCAATAGGGGAGTATAACAATACTCTAAAATATATTGAAAAGTTTTAATGTAACTTTTATAAAAGCATTTTAATGATTCATTGAAAAACATAAGGAAATATCCTTTACATTTTTTATCTATTAAAAATTAAAATTACCAAGAAAATAGGAATGTTATCTTATTTTTAACATAATGAAAACATTCAAATAAATCCCAATAAAAAATTATGGCCATGTTATTGGAAAAATGTGTTTGTCCTTTAAACATTAAAAAACATTGTTTCTGAATATTTTGAAATAAAATCAAAAGAAAGACGTTCAGAAAATGTTTGAAAAGATTCCTTTTACTAATTTTCATACAAAGTAAAAGGTAATACAAAAATACGTTTATCAATCATTTAAAACTACATAATAACTTTTATAAAAAAAAATATATGATCATTTATATCCAATAATAATATTCCCAACCCAAAATGATATAAAAGGATGACTTTCCTTAAAAAAAAATTTTTTTTGTATTTTTTTGTATAAAAAAGGCTTAAATTGAAATAACGCTTGCAAAAACTCATAAATAAAAATATTATAAGAAAATATATATTGTTAAAAATGGATGGAATATATAGTTTCATGCATTATATATTGTAACATAAATAATTGAAGAAAAACTAATATTTTAAAAAAAATTCTTACATCACGTCCTGACTTTATTCATACAAAATCTAAAAAATTATATAATAAATTCATACTTACTATAAATATACAATAGATTAAATTTAATTCATATATTAATATAAATCATTTGCTTATCATTTTTAATTATGAATTTATTAACAATTATTCATTAAAATCAATTTCTAAGTGTCAACTGTTCTGTTCTTAACATGTGTTTTCATTTAGAGATTTTGATTATTGATAAATTTTCAAGGTTTTACCATATAAAAATATAATTCATTTCCAAAATATCATATTTATTAATTATCATCACATTAATAACCATCTATGTAAATATTTGATGAAATATGAATTGCATCACTTCATGGAGGCGGTAGTTTGCATGTACGCACAATGATGTATATCTTTTTCAATCAATAGAAAGAAATTTAAATAATAATTTGTCTATATAAACACATAAATAATGTATATATATATATATATATACCTTTGTTTTTGTGTTTAAATTAAACCCATCATTAGAACCTTCTATGAGATATGGTAATGTCAAATGAAAAATATCGCTTTGTGGAGGTGATAGTATACATATGCATATGAGAAAATTTTACATTATCTATTAGATATAAAAAAATATAGAAATATGGTTGTAACATTAACATAAATTCATTTCACTATATTAAAGACACTTAATTAATAATAATGTGATGGTTATATCGGATTTGGAGGATATTTAGGCTGAAAGAAACTTGAAAAAGGTCGGTAAGAACACATACCATTTACATGGATAACAACTTTTGAAATACACCTTATGGAATCTTAGATCAGTCTTTTGGGAAGATAAGTAACTATATGATTTAATTAGTATGGTTTGGAGTAAATGTGAGTATATATGTTTTAAGATAATGTGGTAATGCAATGCAACTAAATTTAATGGTATGGTTCCATTCTAAATGTGATAGGAGTGGAACCCTTGTAAATATTAAAAAAAATTAAATACATTAAACACAATTCTCATGGAGAGTGACTCAGATTTAGTAACATTTAATTCATAGAATAATTATTGGTATAAATTTAATAAAGCAATCATGTTTAGAAATTTTTCATTAATATTTTTTCCTTTATATCATCGTTTTACCCTCTCATCAACTTTTTAAATCCTTAAAGTGGTGACATGATTCTTACCCTGGTAACTATTTTTAAGGATAAATATTAATTTGACCATATTAAATAATATTTATTATTTTAATATAAATATTTAATTTCAAATATGTAATACATTTTATATGATTCAATTCTAAGATATATTAGAAATTATTTCTATTATTCATGATTAAAATTCATAAAAACCATTTAATCAAAAGAATCCTTAAGAATACAAATGGATTTATTCTCATCCCTTTCCTAGTGAAAACTGCTTGGTGGATGATAATTTATCAAATTGAATTTATTATTTGAAAAATTCATTAATAAATAAATAAATAATGATTAGTTTTATTTAATATGGTAAAAATACATTATGCATATAGAAATTTTAATTTTAAAAAATACTAATTTTTTACATTGATCTATTTGATAGTCAATGTATGAATGATTTTTTATTTTTCTATGTATACGTAATTATTTTCAAAATAATTTAACATTTAAATAAAACATATATAATAAAACTATGTTTATAAATAATGAATTTCTTTTTAACCCAAAATATTTAAGGTATTACTATAGATAATTACATAATTGATTGTAATAATTATGCTTCATTTAATTGAATTGTAATATATTTCACATTTTAATTTAATAATTATTTATTCACATAGGTTCAATGTAGTTTGTATCAAAAAATATAAAAAACATCAATTTTATTAAATATAAATATATTCTAAAATATTAGGGTGTTACATTCTACACCCCTCATAAGAAATCCTCCATAAAAATTCAGTTACACTAAAAAACAAATAAGGATACCTTTGTCTCATTACATCATAGAGATCCCATTGCAAATTTCAAAAAATATATGGTTTCACCATAAAAATTTGAATATGTTTCTGTTATTATTCTATAAAAAAATATCGCATCCATCTAGACTCTCAACCAATCATTATTCATTAGGAATATCATGCCCATGTGGTATAATCACTATTTTTAGTATATGTAAAATATTGGGTATGTAAATCCTCTAAAGAAATACATTGACCACATCCTAAAATTTTGATAGGTTCAATAGATGTTCTATGTTATAAAATACCATCTTGATTTTCTCAATAATCCCATAGGTTTAAATATATCAGAGACTCATCTTACCCTTCTTTCTAAATCTCATAACTTTCTTCAAAAGAGATATTTATATTAATACCTTTCCCCTAACATCAAACAATAGATCTCTCTATAGATTTTTAGAATAATTATAATGCCGACTCTGAGGTACTCTGATATATTTTTGGGTTATGCAAGATTTTTTTTCAATTTTTTTAGTTGGATCAGGCACTTGTAGTTTTAGTTCTCCAACTTCATGCCCACATGTTGGAGTTCTACACTTATTTCTATAGATGTATTCATAATAATCCAACTGAATTATTGAGTGAATGTTATTCATATAAGAAAATTTTACAAGATAAAGGTCTTCATAGAAACCACTTTTAAAATAAATAAACCCAAATCTTTGAATATATTATGAGGCTTGAATTTTCCACACACAGTAACATTTGTCATATAATTATATGAAATTTTAAAGTTCAACTCCATATTCAACACTTGGTGAAGACATATAAAAAACATAAAGGAAAATCATGGGCCTCAATCAAATACAATTTAAAGTATAACTCCCTATAGTCTTACCACTTCATTTATGTATATACTATTGGGATAACTAATTTATAAATCATGTCTAGTATTAATGAAAAACATTGAAATCATTAGGTTGTTGACTATAACATAATTGTTTATATGGATATTAGTTGTCTTGGGTAATCCTATGATGCAGTCCATGGGGATGTTTTACCATATCTATATTTTTATGGGTAATGGTTTCCTCATACCCTTAGACATTTTATATTGAAACATAACTTTATAACAAACCAAGATTTGAGATACATAGTTTATAATATCCATTTTCATGTTACCCCCGTAAAATAATTTTTTATTTATCTAATCATCACTGTAATTCCAGTATAGATATATAATGTAATTCCCCTAACCTAGTTACCAAGAGTTAGTGCATTATTACATAATATTGGCATGAATCAAGGAAATCATGTCCCGAAAGACCGATCAGTTTAGTAGCCTTGGAAATACTAGATACATTCATAATGTTTACATTACATCGTAAAATAGAAAACTACAAAAACATTGTTTCCATATACAACATTAAGATCCCATAGAATATCCCGAAAGGTTAGTTATAATATACTTCTTCGCATCCTAGAAAAAATAAAACATAGAAAGTTGTGAGCTCATATGCTCATCAAAGATAACAATATAGCGGAAACATTCATAAATACGCATAAACATTTAAGGCAATGTATAAGACTAAAAAATCCTTATAAACTTGGGATTTATCATAATATGGGAAAGATAAAATCAAATAATTCAATTTACTTATTCACATCGATACTCTACTATTCGAAAAATCACATGCAATATCAATAACCTCTTTCATAATGATGGAATTCATAATGCCATACTTTCATAACCACATAGTCAAGGCCTTCTGCCAAAACTACAAATAAGATTTTATCAATTCCTTGTACCAAGACACTAGTTTATCTAATGAGACCTACTGATACATTGAGGAGCTATAGTAGGATCCACCTGCCACTTACAAAGTCCAATGCATTCCTCATTTGAAAAGGTTTAAACATAACATAAACATTCGTATTAAAACTAGAATATGAAATGTCAATACTTTATCCATAAACCATGAATGGTGATAAAATTACACATCCACAGTAAAAAATATCACTAAATCTTCAATATAGTATGGATTTTTTTATCATAATAAATCAACTTCAAATAAGCTTAAAATCCATCAAAGGATGTTGACATAGATGAAATCAAAAACTTTTTAAGAGAAATATCTCTTTCTTTATCGAAATCATTTACAATTAAATTAATTATAAATGAAAACATTTATTTTTTAAATATTCTATTAATATTTTAATGAATTCTTAGATGATTTTATAATGACAGAAAATAGTCGTATCCTCCGTATAAGATAAAAAACATTCTTACATTAATTTTGTTGGAAATGTCATAAAGTAACTTTTTTGGAAAACGATGGAATGATTCCTTCAAAAAAATTTATAAAAAGTAAAATAAGGGTATAAATTAATTTTACCCATAGTTTAGTAAATATTAAAAATGTTTCTAAATACATATTTAAGAAACATGGATGTGGATGATAAAGAGGTCCCAGTAGATACTTACGTAAAAACAATATTAGATAATAAAGGGATTGTAAAATTAACCCTTACCTTGTACTTTTCCATGGATGAGGGTAGGATAACCACCTATATAATGGTGAAATAATTATTATTAAATTATAAAAGAGTTATATGCATTAATATTTTATCATATATGATCTTTTAATATTGTTTCGTTAATAATATTTTAGTATTATCGTCGTTTCGAGTGTTAACTGATTCATTTTCCTTTATATTCATTCATATGTGAGTAAGTTTTCTTATGGATAGGATGTATCTTATTCATTTTGAGAATGATATGAAGTCTATAAAAATTATTTTTAATCATATAATGAAAATTATTCTTGAATGGATTACTATGGGGAATGAATCTCATCGTGTTCGTGGAGACGGTAATCCGTACATACGCACAATCAACAATATCATTATTTTGATATAAAAATAATATATAATTGATTGGTATATCATATATAGAGAATAATAATCAATTTATATTTATTATTTACATCAATTATATATCATTATTATACCCATCCAAATCATATTATATTGAATAACAATTACACCACGACGTGGACACGGAAAGTCGTACGTACACACGTATGGTGACATGTCATTCAATGGATGGATAAAACAATGAATATGGTGTACCATATTTATAATATCATCAAAATATATAAAATATACCGGAGGTATTATTTTAGAATGGAAACAACAAGGAAAGTAGAAGTAGAAGAAGAAAATAACATGAAAGAGGGGATGCAATATTTACCTCTTCTTTGGGTTCTTCCTTTTAATTTGATAAAAATGGCTCCTTAGGTTGGCTTTTTGACTAAATGAAGGCCTCACAGATGAAGGTTGGATTGTTGAAAGGGTATTTTAGTAGGGTTCGGTCGATCCAAATTGATTTGAAGGTTTCAATTAGAGAGAATTGTGAGTGCCCTTTTATAAGAGAGGTGAGAGGCACCTTAGGAAAGGATATAAATATTATTTTATAATAAAATCATTTTAGGTTTCAAATAGATAAAAAATAAATTATTTGAAGGATAAAGTGGGGATGGGTCGAAAAACACTCAACCAATAGGTTTTAGATAGGTTTTGTCACTATATTATCCATATCTCTTAGATTTTACTCTTAGTAAAATAGTATAACATTTACCATGTCTCTTTGTATTTTTATATTATATGGTTAATAAACATACTATATAATTCCAAAAGAATCTAAAGTTTTTAATTAATGACAAAACTATCATTATATAAGTCTTTTTTTAGATCCTTATATTTTTAGGAATATAATATTAAATAATAATATAATATTTGTTTTAAAAACACTCTTATGTTAATTTTGACACTATTTGTAATTTTGTTTTTTCTAAATTCATAATAGCATTATTACTTCAAATACAATTCATCTAACCAACCCTCACATGTCATAGTAACTTATAAAATTATTTTAATTAATAAATAGTGTCAAATTACATTTATTTTGATATTTATGATATGAATAATTTTAATATTTAATTTATTAGGTAATTACTGCATCATCATTGTGTCAAAAATAAATATAATACTTTAATGTCTAAAAATTATAAATAAAATATCATTATATACAAAATATTTTTTTATTTCTAATTAGTATTTATAGTTCAATTTATCTTATGTATAACTCTATATTTAAAATGGTTTAGTTTTTAAACTTTCATTTTAACACTTTTAACTCTTCTTTGAATTAAATAATAATAAATGTCCCAATCTAATCCAAGTGGACCTAAAGGATCATATTTTATAACTAAGGTTGTTTTTGTTGAATTAAAAATATCCAATAGAATTAGGACATGTGTTAGTTTAATAATAATATTTTCCTTACCTTTAGTTACCCTATTTACTTTTAATAGTGGTAAATAAATGTCAAACGTTTCTATTCACCAAAACATTTTTTTATCTTATTGAACCACATTTTTCATCTTATATCAATCGTTTCTCTTGTATTTTCAAAATTCAATTCACAGATGTTATAAAATTAAGTGTTATTCAAATTTACAATTGCTCCTAGGAGGAGGGTAAAAAACGGTAAATAGTTCGATAACATTTTGTATATCTAAACTTATTATAAACTGACACCAATGAATTAAATTGAACTTATACATGTATTATGTATATATTTTGACATAAAATAAATTAAACTAAAATAAGTAATTATTTAAATAAAAAGTTTATTTTAACCATTAACGTAGTGTTTTTCACTATTCATAAAAATTAGAAAGCTTTCTGAAACATACAAAAAATTCACCCTAAGAGTATTTTGATATTCCGAATTCAAAAATGAATTTTGATTTTCCAAATTAAAAACATTTAAATTGAATTTATTAATTTAAAATTAATTCCCCTGATCACAACCAAACAACGTATTTTAAGAAATAATAAATAAAAACATATTGACACTTGGTTATGTCCACTTTCAATGTGAAATTACATCCAATGTCCAAAATTGGATTAAATGGTAAAAATACAATTAAATTATACTTCCAAACCATTCAAATTTATAGTTTAAAACTATAAAATATTTTTATTAAAAAGATTCTTCCAGTTAAACTTGTGTATTTTCCATATTCTCCAAAATATGATAGTTATCAGAAAAACACCATAAATTTATCAAAACCAAATTTTTATGTCCCAATTCTAAAGAAAAAAATAATTTTGTCAAATTTAATATATAAAATGTTCAAATATTATATTTAAAAAGGTCTTTCCACTAAAAGGCGGTGAAATTACATTTAAAAAAATTCATCTTTTATCTGAAAAAATGAATTTGTTATTATATTATGTATAAGAAACACATTATATAGGTTATAAAATTATAATTATTATATAAAAAGAAAAAATTTAGTTAATACTATTCATAAACTCTTTTGAACGGCTAGTTTGGTAAGTCGTGGTGCCCTTAAATATAGTGTTGTGTGTAGTGAATGTTGTTGAATTACATTGTAGAAATAACGTACTTTCAAATCTTGGGTTGTTACATTTTCCCCATCTTCAATAAATTGCATCCTTACAACTTGAAATTGTTCTTCGAAAATAAAAGGTTAGAAATAGAAAAATACATTTGTGGAGAACCCACATCGGAAATTGGGTTAATAATATTGAGTCTTAATAAGAGGGAAAGGGAAATGAAAAAGTCACCCCCAAATTATGATCTCAATTAGGAGAACATTGGTGGAAATTAGAGACACGTAATTAGAGGAAAAATGTAAGTATTTATTCAGAGTGATTGAGCTCATCAATTACAAACAAGTGTAAAATTTATGGCCTCAAATCCATCAATCTATGATGATTTAAAATGTCATCGGTTCAACAAAACATGAGTTATTAGGTTAATACATTTTTTGTTTTAAGAAACCTTAGCTAATGTTTATGAATTAATTTCTTCATATAATTAGATACAAAAATAAACTTGACAAGTATAGTTCTATCCTTTAACTAATTTTTACCACAAACTCATCTTTCACTATAAAAGATAATAGAAAATAAAAATTCTCTATTTATCGTAATCGTATATGGCTCCAAAAAAATGAATTTATAATTAATCTATCATACATTTTAAAAAAACTAAACTATATAATCTAGGACATCATGTAAGATAGTGGTAGGTGATTCACCCTTGTCAACCATCGGTTATGGGTTCAATTCTCGTGGCATTTTCGGACGCGACTGGTTGTCACCCGACCTTCGGTTTTCATTTTATCAATTAACCAAATTACAATCTTAAGAAATGATTTTACCTTAACAATAGAATACAATTTTAATCATAATCCATTCCAACCATTATACTTATCCCAAATACTTCATTCCAAACTCACATTCCAAAATTTATAAAGATGTAAAACAGAATGAAGATTGTTTTCTCCATGTAATAACATGTGAATACCATCAACATGTATTCTTTTAATAGACGTTAACACCCTGAATTACCATAAGAATTTATTGAATGCATTCATGCTCCCTTATTTCTTATAGAAAACATGATATATTCTTTATATCCAAAAAATATTGAATACTCCAATAATGACGAAATGAACAAACAATTAATCAGTTCAAAGTTTGTCAATAATATACAATAGAATTTATCCAAATCAATGATCACTTATTCCAAAATCAATACCTTGGTATGAGGACCATGTTAAATTTTTGTCTTTCCTTCAGCTATATATTTTCCAAGAAGATTAACTTTCCTTTGAGTCACTTTTCTTGGTTATACTAATCTCATTTCATTAATGAAATAGTACTGAAGTACAATCCATATATACTGTATAATTCTTATAACATGTAAATAATTAATACAGTACTCCAATGACAAAATACTTTAATAACAACATAAGAACTCTTAATCATTACTCTTATCATAGGTATTATCATAACATGATTATTATTCAATAGCAACATTTTTGGTATAATATGATGATTTAGACATTGATTCGTGTAGTGTCCCAACTCCTTGTAGGGGAAGCATTGTACATTTGAAACATTTTTCTCACCCTTGAAATCACGTACTTGGTGTCCTTTTCCTCCACAAATATAACAAACTCTCATTCCATTCAAGCTTTTACCAAGGTTATTCTTCCCAAATTTTTCATGTATAGGAAAATCATTATTTCCCTTATTCCTTTTATCCACCATTCTCTCTACCATCTTTTTCTTCCCAGGCTTCCCTACAAACCCATAGAACTCAGAAAATTATTTAATTATGTTATGAACACATGATACTACTTTTTCATATGATGATAATACATGGGAGATTATTTCATTTATAAATGTTGTCTTAACACCGTTAATGATATGATCCTTATTACAATTTGGATCATTTGTATTGTTGGAGGTCTCATTCCATCTACTAGGATCCATTTCTAAACAATGGCAAAAACAAGATTAGTTTATGAATTGAAATACATAATTCCAAACTTGTAAAATACTTAACATAAATTGATTAGTTTATGGATATAATCCATAATCATAAAAAATGTTTTCCTTTACGATGTATATACTCATAAACCCTTCATTATGGTTTCTAAATAAAATGAGAATTATCCAAAGCTTATCACCCAGGAGTGTCGTAACCAAGAGTGCAGCAAGGAACGTTGTCGTGCACCAGTTCTCATTCGAGTCTAGCTCAAAGCAGTGTTTTCTGGTTTTACCCCTATGTACATCTGTGCCAGACCTGACTCTACCTCCTCATATCCATACAGGGATGTATTTATTGTAAATCACACAAAATCTCTACATTACCAAAAATCTAGGAAGGTATCCTATATTAATCCTCGATGTCTATCTTAGGATAATGTGCTCTAATCATAGTTTATCTAAATCTAGTTTTTATGGTTTGTATAAACATCCTCTGATATCAATTGTAATGCCCCAACACCAGTTACCCAGATTCGGTGCATTATTACATAACATTAGCATGATATAGGGAAATCTTGTCCTAAAAGTCTGATCAGTTTAGTAGCCTTGGAAATAATAGAAAGATTCATAAGGTTTACATTGCATTGTAAAATAGAAAACTAAAATAACATTGTTTCCATAGGAAAAAATAAGATCCCATATACTATCCCTGCTGGTCAGTCATAATATACTTCTTTGCATCCTGATAAATATAAAATATAGAAAGGGGAGAGCTGAGATGCTCAGTAAGGATAACAATATAGCAGAAACATTATTTAATAAGCATAAACATCTAAGTAAATGTATAAGACTAAAACCATATCCTATTAAACATTAACATTAGCATAATATAGAAAAGATAATATCAAATAATTCCATTTACTTATTCCCATGGATATTCTACTAGTCAAATAATCACATGAAATATCAATAGCCACTTTCAAAATTATGGAATGCATAATGCCAGACATTCATAAGCACATAGTCAAGGCCTTGTGCCAAGACTACAAATAATACTTTGTCAAGTCCTTATGCCAAGAAACTAGTTTGTCTCATTAGTCTTACCGATGCATCATTGAGCTATAGAGGGAACCACCCGTCACTTACTATGTCCAATGCATTCCTCATCTGGAAAGGTTTAATCATAACATACACATTCATATTAAAACTAGCATAAAAAATGTAAATAAATTATCCATAAACCATGAATGGTGTAAAAAGAACACATAAATAGTCAAAAACATCAGAAAACGATCAATAAAATATTTATGTTTTGTATCATAATAAGTCAACTTCATATAAACTCAAAATCCATCAAAGGATGTTGACATAAATAAAATCAAAGCCTTTTTTAGAGAAATGTCTATTTCTATTTTGAAATAATTTAAAATTAATATAATTATAGAAGAAAACATTCATTTTGGAAATATTCTTAAAATATTGTATGGGAAGCTTCGACGATGTTATGAAGATGGAAAATAGCCGCACCCGATGTTTATGTTAAAAAAACATTCTTACCTTAATTTTGTTGAAAAGGTCATAAAGTACCTTGTTTGGAAAATTATGGAAGTATTACATTCAAATAATTTTATAAAAAGTAAAATAATGGTATAAATGAAATTAACCCATAGTCTATTAAATAGTAAAAATGTTTTGAAATACATTTTTAAGTAACATGGATGTGGATGATAAAGAGGTCTTAGTAGATACTTACGTAAAAACAACCTTGGATAATAAAGAGATTCTGAAATTAACCCTTACCATGTAATCTTCCTTGGTCTGGGGAAGGTTAAAATATTATATAATGGTGAAATAATTGTTATGAAAATATAAAATAATAATATACATTAATATGATATCATATATGATCTTTTAATGTTTTTTTGTTAATAATATTTTAGTATTATCATCGTTTTCGGTGTTAACTGATTCGTTTTCCTTTATATGATTTGTTATGTAAGTAATATTTGTTAGGTATAGGATGTATCTTATCCATATTCACAATTATATTAGTCTTTATGGATTATTTTTAATCATCTAAATAAAATTGGTCTTGAATGGACTATGATGGGGAATGAATCTCATCGCGTTCGTGGAGACTGTAATCCGTACGTACGCACAAGCGACAATATCATTCTTTTGATATTAAAATAATATATAATTTGATGGTATAACACATATAAATTATCATTATATTGTTATATTTATTTATTAAATTAATTACACATCATTATTATACCCATCCAAATAATAATGTATTGAATAACAATTACACCACGATGTGGAGACGGAAAGCCGTACATATGCACGTATGATGACATGTCATTCAAATGATGGATAAAATAATGAATATGGTTGTACCATATTTATAATAACATCACATTGTATAGATGATATAGGAGTTATTATTTTATAGTGGAAACAACAAAGGAAGAGGAAGTTAAAGAAGAAAAGAACTGGAAAGTGGTGATGAAATATTTACCTCTACTTCGGGTTCTTTTTTTTTATTGGAGAAAAAGGGATCCATATGATGGATTTATGACTAAAGGAAGGCCTATAACATGACGGGGTGACAGTTTATAGGGTATTTGGGTAGGGTTTTAATGAGAAAAATGGATTTGAAGTTGTGAATTTGAGAGAAGGGGGGGTTTATTTTTATAAGAGGGGTGAGGGGAACCTTAGGAAAAAGATTGAAATATTATTTTATAATAAAATAATTTTCAGTTTCTAATGTCTCCAAATTGAATTATTTAAAGTATTAGGTGAATTTTTGTCTAAAATAAATAAACCAATTGGTTTTATACATGTTTGGATCACTATATTAACCTTATCTTTTAGATTTAACACTTAGTTAAATAGTTTGACATTTTCCATATCTCTTTGTATTTTTATATTATATGGTTAATAAACCTACTATATACTTTCAAGAGAACCAAAAGTGGTTTATTATTGAAATACCTATAATTATATAAGTATTTTGGCCAATCCTTGGATTTTTAATAAAATAAATTCAATTAATAATAGAATATTTGTTTTAAAAACTCTTTTATGGCAATTTTCACACTATTAGGTATTTTGTTTTTGATAAATTTTTAACAACATTATTACTATGAAAACAATTCATCTAACCCACCCTATCAATTCATATTAACCTATAAAATTATTGAAATTCATAAAAATTCTCAAATTACATTTATTTCGATATTTATAATATTAATTATTTTAATATATTATTAATTAGGTAATTACAGCATCATCATTGTGTCATTTATAAATTTAATTCTTTAATGTATAAAAATTAAAAGTAAAATTCCATTATGTAAGAAATATTTTTATATTTATAATGTATATGTATAGTCAAGTATATCTTATATATAACCCTATATTACAAATGGTTTAGTTATTAAACATTTATTTTAACACTTTTAACTCTTCTTTGAATTAAATAATAATAAATGTCCAAATCTTATTCATGTAGACCTAAAGGATCATATTTTATTCCTATGGTTTCTTCTGGTTTAATTAAACTTATCCAATAGAATTAGGACATGTTTTAGGGTAATAAAAACTTCATAGTTTCTTTTAATTACCCTATTTACTTTTAACCATGGTAAATAAATGTAAACAATTTACTATTCACTAAAAAGTATTTTTATCATATTATACCAAATTTTACATACTGATGTCAACTGTGTCATAAATATTTTTGAAATTAAATTCACAAATGTGGTAAAATTATGTTATATTCAAATTTTCAAATGCTCCTAGGAGGTGGGTAAAAGACGGTAAATAGTTCGATAAAATTTTATATATCTCAAATTATTTTAAAATGACTCCAATGAATTATGAAATATATATATATATATTATTTATCTTTTTTGACCTAAAATAATTTAAAATAATATAGCATATTATTTAAATAAAATTTCATTTTTAATCAATATTGCAGTATTTTTCACTATTCATAAAAAATTGAATGTCTTCATAAACATACCAAAAATTAAACCTAAAATTATTTTAATATTCCGAATTCAAAAATGAATTCTATTTTACCAATTTAACAACATATAAATTTCATTTTTTAATTTAAAATTAATTGTCATTGTCAGAACCAAAAAGCGTATTTTTAGGAAATAATAACTACGAAATGATTGACACTTGTTTATATGCAAATTCAAAGTGATACGATATCCAATGACCAAAATTGGATTAAATGGTAAAAATATAATCTAATTATACTTCCAAACCATTCAAATTTATATTTTAACACTATAAATTATTCTGATTAAAATTGTTTTTTTTAGTTAAAATTTAGTATTTTTCCCCATTCACCCAATTATGAAACTTATCAGAAAAATGCCAAAAATTTATCAAAACTAAATTTTTATGTACTGATTCTAAATAAGAAGTTTATTTTGTAAAATTTAATATAAAAAATTTTCAAATATTGGATTTAAAAATGGGTTTCCATTAAAAGGCGGTAAAATTTCTTTTCAAAAATACTTCTTTTATCAGAAAAAATGAATTTGATCTTATATTAGGTCTAGGAAACTCATAATATGGATTAAAAAATTATAAGGATTATATAAAATTCAAAATTAAGTTAATATTATTCATAACTACTTTTGAACGGCCATTTTGGTAAGTCGTGGTGCACTTGAACTCAGCATTGCATGTAGTTCAAGTTATTGAATTACATCGAAGAAATAAGGTACTATGAAATCTCAGGGCGTTACAGATAATGATGAGATATGTATTTAATAAAATATATCCATCCTCAGTTATAATATTGAAGGGATACACATCTGGTTTTTGAATTTAATCATCCCATAGTGGTTAAGGTTGAACTTCAAAACATTCATTACCTTCTTTTATATTTACACACATTCCTTTACTACCTCTTTAATAATTACATGGATATATAGCTGAACATTCATTTGAACATGATAGTATTTCTCCCATTCCATAATGATTTAATGATCTATACCTTAAAAATCAATAATTATTATATCAATTTATATCCTTATCAAGGAAACATTAGCATGGTCGTTCCAACTGAGAGCATCAACCACCTTGTTTGCCTTTCTAAGGTGGAAACTCATTGAAAAATCATAATATCAAATCGAATAAAACCATTTAAATTGGTATATATTTGATGTTTGGGGATTTTAGTTGATTTACCCTACTCAATTAAATTTTTTTTTCCTAAGAGTGTACCATAGTGGCACAACCTAGGGTCGATCACAAGGAGGCCGCTTATACGCACTATTTTTTCAATTGTCACTTTTTAATTTAACTAATATAAAACTAACATATATAATATATATGGGGGATTTTGATAATGAAAATTAAATCAAAATGAAATATTAAATCAACATTATCAATTAAAATACCAAAGAAAATCGAACTTGAAAGAACAAGTTAAAGGTAGCAGCGGTGGACAAACGTTGATCGTTGGACACTCCCTTTATCATTGTTTATGAATATATTTTCATTAAATTATCCAATTTATACCTTAATACCTCAAGGTATACACCTAAATAATCTAGATACCATATTGAAATCTCATACATGGGTGCCGATATTCTAATGAAAGTGTTCTGATTACCCGAAGACCTCCGAGTAACCAAAACAGGATGAACTCATCGTGCTCAAAAGCGAGACCTCGCCAAAGAAATTTAAACCATGAGTAAAACCACATTAAATTCATTAGAATATAAGCAATCTAGAATAATTTATAAGAAATTGAAAACACGAGAGAAAAAGAACTCATTCATTCATGCAAACAAGTTCCAGGATAGTTTAAAAGAAAATATTTTACAATGAAAGCACAAACTCAAAAAGGGAAATGTCTTCGGATCTCCATTGCCCACCACCACTTGGATTTATCCCTTCATGGCTTGATTAAATCATGGAATACTCCTATACTCTTGATCTCTCAAGCCAAACCCCTTTGTGACGGATGGTGTGGTGAAGAAAATGGAATATTTTGAGAGGTAGGAGCTCCCCTCCTTTTATAGGCAGATTTTATCTTCACCAAGTTGTCTCGTTTTAGACCAATTAAATGGCCGATTCACATGTGTACCTCTTCATAAATATTATTCATAAATGTCTTGTCCGTCCACCCTCAAAATGTCAGATTAATTGGACGCGTATTGAATGATTTATGGTTTTTCTATTGAAAATAGATTTCTCTGGATGAATCTTCCGGGAAGCTTCCTTCAACACTCTATCACTAAACGGCCATCATAAAGAATTCCAAACGGATTGAAATTTATTGAGAATACGCGCCTTGGAGTCCTCTGTCATATCCAGGTAGAATCGCATCATTTGGAGTAGTGTAGGCCGAAATTTGTTTCCATTAATATGGTGGAGTCAATGCAGTCCGCCCGGAAAAATTGTCAACTTCATTGATTTTTTTGGGCACCATTAATATCGATTCAATCCATGGAACTGAAGACAAAGTTGAAGGAAATAAAATAAGGGTTCCAAAAATATTCGAATCACAAAATTTGGAAATTTATTTTATATGAAATGACCAATATACCCCTGTGATAAAAATCTGTTAAAAATCCAGAATTAGGCCATTTTTGCATTTAGGCTCAAAATAACACCAAAACCTAAATATGTAACAATTTCCCATTAAATAACACTATTGTGTTTTTATAAACATTAAATTACAGTATAAAATATTTGAAAATATTAGCTTCATAAATCCCCCACACTTAAGCATTGCACTCCTGAGCAATTATCATATATATTCAAATCAAAATTCACACAATAATCAAAAATGAGAAAAATACATGATCTTATTAAAAACCAAATTTCATCATGTCTCTTCTATGAAAAACAATTTCCTTTTATTTTCATTCCAAAAATTTAAATTTGTTCAACCTAAAAAATCTATCCATGGATCAATCACAACCTACCTCGCTTTGAATTTTATGTCACTCTTCACTCAAGAGAAATAAATTCTGTAGTTATGCTCATACTTGGAAATTGCATGTATCACCATAGGCTTGTGACAATTCTCATTTCTCCATAGCGTGAAACATAAAAATGAATTCAATCATGAGGGCTTTCATCAATGGGTCAAATGACACTGTAGCTTTGGGTTGGTGGTTAAATGATTTAAAAGATCAAGGCTAGAAAGAGAAGGTTTGACTCTAAGGTACAGTGCATGAATAATCAAGTGAAAACCCAGAAATTTCCTCACTCAATCCACCTTGAGAATGTGAAACAAAACACCACCCCCATTTATTTTAAATGGTACATGAGCCAATCAATGATTTCAAGGTATTAAATCATCCAAGTTCTCCCCATTTTTTTTAAAGCTCTAGAAAGGCACAGCTTTATTTTCCTTTTTTATATATATATTTTTTAAGCTCCAGAAAGGCACAACTTTATTTTCATTTTTTTTGAAGGAGAACTGAATGAAACAAAATGAATCATAATAAGATTATGACTCATTCCCAATTATTTCATTTCCCAAAATGTTGATGCATACCACACAATAGCCATCAATAAAACAAATCCCAATGAACGCACACGAATGGCCCTTCCCCCACACTCAAACATGAAATATCTATGCAACAATACCAAGAGAATGGGTAGGTAAGGATAAATTAGCTTGTATTGTGGCTTAAACCTATAAGGCAATTCATGGCATCTAAGGGATAACGAAGGATAAATGTAAAGGTAAGTCTCAGGATAATATGTGGCTAGCCAAATTAGTGCCTCAATCATATTAAAAACATTCAATGAAATCCAAAGCTTCGAAAGAGAAAAATCACAAATTCTGGTTCTCACAAAAAATCCAGGTTTCCCTCAAGAAAGTGTGGGCATTAGAATGAATATGTAAAAGTGTTTTAGAATACCTCACAGGACGAGAAAAATATTTTGAGTCAGTGTTTCAAGTCCATGGATTTCAAAAATCAGTTAAACTCATAAAAATGATTGAAAATCCAATTTAAGGAAAAAAATTCACATCAACAATCATTTAAGATCCTTTTTTTTCAAAAATCATTTCAATTTTATCAAAATAAATTATTGTGTGAAATGTGATCAGAATTATCATTAAAGCTCAAGGTTCCTAAAAAATGAAAAAAATGAAAGCACACAAAAACAAATAAGCAGGTCGACACCCCCCCCCACAATTAAATTTCAGTACCCTTCATTTTGTCTTGATAAAATATTAATAAGGGAAGAGAAAAAAAACTAAATATAAGGAAAGATACAACATGACTTTATTTTTCTAGCAGTACCATTGAGTTAAGCTCCTAGTTGGCACCACTTCTTCCTATAAAGCAATAAATAAAAAAATGAATTAGAAAAAAAAATAGAAAGGTGAAAGGGAAGGGATAATGCTTGGTTTTACCCCCAAGTGGGTGCTAGGTTTTTACTGCCCCTAGTCAGGTAGTTGCAGCAGGTTAACCCCAATCCGAAGGTGGATGGGGCTTCTTGATTAGAAACCACCACAAATTATTTCTCCCGATATCCATATGTGGATGCCAAAAGTGAGAACCCCCAAAGAAAAGAAAAATATCCCCAACCCCTAGAAGAGATGGAAAATAGAATTTGAGATTAAGAGGGGGAGGGAAAAGGATGTAGGGGTGCTCCCTGTTTTTGTAATCTGGAGGAGTGGTGTCCACCGGTGTTGAAAATAGAAGAATAGGAAGTGGCTTCTCTTCTGGTTCATGTTCGTAAATTGGTTCTTCAATTATTTCTTCTTTTTTGCCATCATCCTCAAATGCACCAATGTATAACTCAACAGGCACCTCCATTCTCTCCTCAACAAGAGGACCTTCTTCTTCTTCTTCATCCAGATCCTGCAGTAGTGATGCCAAATCTAAAAATTTAGAATAAGGGATATTAGATTTAAATTCAAAATTAATGAAATTTGAATGAAATGAATGCTCAGAAATTAAAACTCCCTCAGAAATTTCAACTTTAGAACCCTTTTCCTCAAGCAAGGCAGCTGGGAACTCATTTGTTGGCGAGGGAAGTGGGTCCTTAAGATTTTCTTCAACCTCATCAATATCTTCATTAAATGTAGGTGGATCAAGTATTTCATTATCCTCAAATTTTATTTTTTGTCGTTCTATCCATAAGACTTTAACATCTTCAACTTGGGCGACCATCGATGATATCATCTTTCTTGCTTTTTCCATATTTTTGCAATTCTCTTGAATTATCAAGGCATTTTCTTTCAATTTTTGGGAATTTTCAAGAATTTTAATACTCAATGTATCTTCCCTACTTGGATTATCATAAAAGTTATCCACATGCCAATAATTATAATAATTTCCATAAAAATCAATATTGGCTGATGAAATGAATGATATGCAACAAGGCTCTTTTTTTTTGTTTTTTTCTTTGAAAAATAGTGTCTGTAAGCACTTGGCCTCCCCGGCAACGGCTCCAAATTGATGTTTGGGGATTTCAGTCGCTTTACCCTACTCAATTAAATTCTTATTTTCCTAAGAGTGTACCATAGTGGCACAACCTATGGTCGATCACATGGAGGCCGCTTATAAGCACTATATTTTCAATTGTCACTTTTTAATTTAACTAATATAAAACTAACATATATAATATATATGGGGGATTTTGATTATGAAAATTAAATCAAAATGAAATATTAAATCTACATTATCAATTAAAATACCAAATAAAATCGAACTGGAAAGAACAAGTTAAAGGTAGCAGCGGTGGACAAACGTTGATCGTTGGACACTCCCTTTATCATTGTTTACGAATATATTTTCATTAAATTATCCAATTTATACCTTAATACCTCAAGGTATACACCTAAATAATCTAGATACCATATTGAAACCTCATACATGGGTGCCGATCTTCTAATGAAAGTGTTCTGATTACCCGAAGACCTCCGAGTAACCAAAACAGGATGAACTCATCGTGCTCAAAAGCGAGACCTCGCCAAAGAAATTTAAACCATGAGAAAAACCACATTAAATTCATTAGAATATAATCAATATAGAATAATTTATAAGAAATTGAAAACACTAGAGAAAAAGAGCTCATTCATTCATGCAAACAAGTTCCAGGATAGTTTAAAAGAAAATATTTTACAATGAAAGCACAAACTCAAAAAGGGAAATGTCTTCGGATCTCCGTTGCCCACCACCACTTGGATTTAGCCCTTCATGGCTTGATTAAATCATGGAATACTCCTATACTCTTGCTCTCTCAAGCCAAACCCCTTTGTGACGGATGGTGTGGTGAAGAAATGGAATATTTTGAGAGGTAGGAGCTCCCCTCCTTTTATAGGTAGATTTTATCTTCACCAAGATGTCGCGTTTTAGTCCCATTAAATGGCCGATTCACACGTGGACCTCTTCATAAATATTGTTCATAAATGTCTTGGACGTCCACCCTCAAAATGTCAGATTAATTGGACGCGTATTGAATGATTTATGGTTTTTATATTGAAAATATATTTCTCTGGATGAAGCTTCCGGGAAGCTTCCTTCAAAACTCTATCACTAAACGGCCATCATAAAGAATTCCAAATGGATTGAAATTTATTGAGAAGACGCGCCTTGGAGTCCTCTGTCATATCCAGGTAGAATCGAATCATTTAGAGTAGTGTAGGCCGAAATTTTCTTCCATTAATATGGTGGAGTCAATGCAGTCTGCCCGGAAACAATTGTCAACTTCATTGATTTTTTTGGGCACCATTAATATCGATTCAATCCCTGGTCCTGAAGACAACGTTGAAGGAAATAAAATAAGGGTTCCAACAAAATTCGAATCACAAAATTTGGAAATATATTTTATAATAAACTACTAAAATACCCCTGTGATAAAAATCTGTTAAAAATCCAGAATTAGGCCATTTTTGCATTTAGGCTCAAAATAACACCAAAACCTAAATATGTAACAATTGACCATTAAATAACACTATTGTGGGTTTATAAACATTAAATTACAGTATAAAATATGTGAAAATATTAGCTTCATCAATATTCTAATATTTCAGTTTGAATATATACTTCCATATTTTATGATTTGTATATATATATATGTCACTCCAATAAATAAAATGATAATTCTACTATATTTTCAACACAAAAATTACGACTACCTACTCTAAATAATTATTTAGGTAATTATTTCATGAAAATTTTATTGTATAGATTAATATGATACTACCATGTCATTATTCATAATAATACATTATTTTACCTTCCATAATACATCATTGTATAGTATAGATCATTTTACACTATAGGTTAGTGTAAGAACAGGTGCACTGACCAACCTTCGCTTCAACTCCTTGAAATTTTCTTTACATTTCTCTGTCCAAATTAACATAGATATCTCCAGTGGTGATATAGTTAGTGGATATTATAGTCATGTAAAATATTATATAAATCATCAATAGTATCGATCTAATTATAGAATGCTATTTATCACAAGTATAGTTTTTGGTCTAGGCTATTACTCAATAGATTTAATCTTTGAAGGATCCATAAATATACTCTGGATTATAATTACATAACACAATATGATACCTTCTGTTAATATAATTCAAAATTTCTAATTTTTTAAAATAACATCCCATTCATTACGGCCTTCAATAAAACCCACAAATTATCTTCATGTTCTTCATATCTCGAAACATATTATAATATCATATATACAAACCAACATGAGTTGATATTGGTAATCTCTAAAGACATTATTCATGAGATCAATGAAGATTGTGGAGTTACTGGTAATTCCAAACTCCATAACTGTATGTTTATAGTATCCATACATAAAAAATGCATTATTCATTATATCCACACTTATTCCCCATAATTGATGATATATTGGTTAACGAACAATCATGCAATAGTATTGATCTCAAATTATTTAATCAAACACAACATCAATATAGGTTATATGATATTTTTTCTAGTCAGTGATCTTGTATTTTTCTAGATAATCAATGAAAATATACATTGAACCATATTTCCACTTTAAAAAAGAACATGTGAACCCCATGGTGATATAATACTGAATATGAACCCATTTCCTAGGTGATCCTGAAATTTCGTCTTCAATGTTTGAAAATCAATTGTGTCCATTCTATAAGGAGTCATTAAAATTTTTGTAATACTATATTTGGTTCATATTAAAAACTCAACAACACATTTTAGGTAAAGGCTAAAAAAATATTCATCAAACACATTATTATATCCTAAAATAATATAACTATAATTAAATTTGAGTTTATCTTGATTTATTTGAGATACATACCCCCCATGTATAAGTAGTAATAGTCACATAATGGAAGTAATTTCAATTATTAGTTAGTGTTCATCATATCTTTAATAGACGATCATAGGATGATTTGGAATATCAAATTTGATTTCTATTCCTCAATAATTGATATATATATATATATCCAATTAATTTCTAAAATTTCATCAAATTCAACTATGTGTAGTCTAAAAAGATTTAAAATAAGTACATTCCCACAAACTACTATCGAAGAGGAGATATATACATGAGATTCAAGCATCATACCATTAAGAGTATTCACAAAAAAAACAATACGGAATTATTGAGGTGGTTATATGATACATATAGAAAATTTTTCATATATATATTAGTGGGAAGAACCTGAATCAAATCATAAATATCTGGTTCTAAATTAGATTATAAGTGTACCTTTCACTACATTATTCTTGTTTCCCACTTCATGTTTTTATTAATTTCATAAGAATTCCCTTTAACATTGGGTTATCATGTTATTGACATTGTATTTCATCATTAACCTTGAATTCTTGCACTGGTTGGTGTAATTTCTACATGTTTTCAAAAATATAATTGGAGTGTGGGTGGAACATTTGGTTTATATTTCTCTCAATTCATTTCATTATCAAGACTCTTCACATAAATTTAGCATTTATATGATCTATGACCTTCTTTTATACAATTGATTTATTTATATATCCCTTGGATATAATTTCCCTTATGATTATTTTTATATTTTAAGAATAAAGGAAAATTAGTTTCTTTACATGATGGGTTTTATTATTTATTTCCGTGAAAATATATTTTTCAATTATTTTATATAAGAATATGAAAACCATGATTGTATCTACTCCCCATTTCGATATTCAATGTTCATTTAACAATTAATTCATAACTATCAGAGTCTTTATATCATATTTCTTTTAAAGACTTGCTCATAAAATACCAAATAATATATCACTTTATCTTTCATGGTTGATGATAAAACAATATTCTTACGTTCCAGGTTTGGTGAAATTCTCCTCATAGGTACCAACAGAATAATTATACATTGTCTTTCATTTCATGAATTTCATCTCCATTTTAGTCTAAAGAGTTTTTAGAAAATAATCACTAGGAAAATACAATATTAAACTCTTTTTAGGTCATGGAATAAATTTATTATTTTTATTAAAACCCTATTATTTTATTTTATGTTTTTATTTAAAAATAACTTTGATATATAACATACACAACATGTAATCATGAGTTAAAACAAACTGTGACATAATATTATTCAAATTTGAATACTGTAACAAATACACTGGGTTAGAGGGTATGAATTAGAATAATTATGTTATTAAGTTTATGTCATATAGTTTTTCCTTAATAAAAAAATTAATTCAATAATGAAATTTAAAATTCATCTAATTTTCATTATAAGGGAAAGAATAAGAACAAATTTATTTTCTACTTTAGAAATAATTTTCTTATAAAAATTATTTTTCAATGTTTTACAGATGGGAAATTATATTAAATTTATGAAATTTATAAAAGATAAATTTTAAAAAACAAACAAAATATTTGAAATCAGTATATCAAAATTATCTTGTGGTGAATATTTGGATCATTCTAAAAAACTTATTTTTATGTGAATAGTAGAAAATTCATATATGGAAAAACATTATACATTATTTTCATGCAATAATAAAATTATATTATGATTATGATTGGATTAGAATTAACATAGTTATACTTTTATTTAATATAATCATATTATTCACATAGGAATCAATATTATATGTTATTTTGGTGTAAAATCATTTTTAAATTTAAAAATATTATTTTTCTATGAAATATTTCTGATGTATTTTTCATAATTACATTAAAATTAATTTTTACAATTCTAAGAATTGAATTTTGAAAATTTTAATTTATATTTAGAATTAAAATATTTATATTTTTAAAATATAATAATTTAATTTTAGGCCATGAAAAATAGTAAAGATACTAAAAAATAGTCACTATGAGAAAGCATAAAATAAGAGGAACTCAATTAAAACTAGGATTAATGTGTCTAGGTCACTCAAACACTTGAATTTATTTTTTTAAATATATTACTTCAACCATTCCCATAAAATATTTTAATATTTTGAATTTTGGTTCCATTTTCATTTTATAATTATATTTATATTACTTTAAGTAAAGAATAAATACAAAATGTAACTCTCATTATTTTATTATCTATAATTCATTTTTAAGGGAATAAAAAAATTTAATGGATGAATAATTTTTTTTTATTTTGAACATGAATAAATTAGTTGGGAGATATAACTTTATTTTACATTTATTAATGGTATAATTACCTAAAATGCATACTTATCGTTGATGTAGTGCTTGTATAAGTGGGTAAAAAATAAAAGTAAATAGTTTTAAAATATTAAAATTGATGTATTCTACGTAATTTAAAGACTTTCATGGTTTTTCTTTGATAATTTTAAAATTTAGTTAATTTTTTAAATTTTATAATTCTAAATCCATGGTAATATTGTATTTTTTAAATTAAAAATATGTGAATAACACCAAAAATAAATTTCAGGATATTTTATCTTAAACAAATATTTAATTAATTGTTTTAAAAATCATCCAAATGTTATATTTTGAAAATTTAATGTTTAATAGAAGAGAATGTCAATAATATTACACTTATGATCGACGTTTCTTTTTGTAATGACATTATTTACCCTTAAATAATAAGTATTTTTCTACCATTGTAATAAATAAAAAGGCATAAAGTCTGGCTAAACTAAAGAGATAAGGGTTAAAATAAGATAAAAACTTATCTAAATACTATTGTATTAATTTTTTTAGATCTTATATCCTCTAAAATTCAAAATTATTCCAATTTAGAACCACATTTTTGTCAATGTATTCTTTTATAATTTTAAATTTTATAATAATTACATGTCTTCCACCCACCTCACATATAAAAGGGGACCACATCTCCTATATTTATTACACTTTATGAGCCATTAATTTCAAAAATGTTCCAGAAAAAATAATTCTATGATTCCTTCTCTAATTATAAGAAATTATATTATTATTTTAATATTATACTAGGAATTTTTAATGTGTAAGATAAAGGATGGTTTCTAAAGACGATATGTAACTCTTAACTAAGTTGATTATATTATTTCTTATTCTAACTCCATAAATTTGGTAATAAATATGGTTATATAATAACATAAATTTATTTAATATATTGACATTTTATTATTATGATGGGAAACCCCCTTATTCATCTCTTTTTCCATCATATGGTAATTTAAAGCATCATTTGGATGAACATGCTGACTACCCCACACTAAGATATGTATTTTGTTTTTTAACAACACCATTCATGGTTGGATATTATGATGGATTTGATTTTTATATATGATATTAATGAAATTATTCTATAAATATCATATATTATATACCATATTACCTTTCCATCCATTAGATAATGATGATGTTATTTATGCATACATGTGGACTACCACCTATACAAATTGATGTGATTTATTTTTCATTTTTGATTTTAATGAATGATTATAAGGATATATTTAAGGAATATATATGATATATATGATATTAATTTAATTATATAAATATAACACCTTATATTATTTCTTTATTTCAAACCTTTTAAAATTTGAAACATTGCTCGTCTGTGCTTACAGTCTACCTTCTCTATGAAGTGATGTAATTTATTTTCCCTAAACACATTATATGAATAGTTATGAATGTTTATATAATGTATAAATATTATTATTATGAAATTAATAATGTTTTATATAATATGAAACCATGAACATGGTGAATGGACCTAAACTACTAAACCAAAACATGTATATAGAATGGAACAATTAACACCCAAGGTAATGATGTAAACAATGCATTGTAAATAAATAGGAGATAGAATATTAATGTGAATAATATGTGGTATTATATCTACTAATATAGTTCATTTAGATTTATATAATAAATAAAAATTAATTATATACGCATTTAATATAATATAAAAATCAAGTTTTACTTCAGGTATGGATAACATTGTCCAATTTCCACCTCAATGAGGCATGTTTTACTTTATAAACATAATTTATTTCAAATGGTTTATATATTATATATTAAACATGTTATATCATTAATATCAATTTAGTAATCATATTCAACATTTATAATCATTTTTTATCTTTTATCTGGTTTTAATTCAAATGCTTCCAAAAAAGTAAGGATTTATTTCAAATTCCCTTTTTTAATCGAGATTATTTATGTTTATTTTTTTATTGAAAATATTTTATGATATATTTTCCATAAACCCAATATATTATAATATATTTTGGTTATTTGGGGGTTTTCGATGTTTTCATCCAAAATTTTCTCTCTTTCATATTTAAAAATATCAAGGAAAAAAGTAAGAAAATTCAACCTTATTTTATCTTTGGTCAATAAACATTTTCATCCATGGTCATGTGTTTAAAATGATTTCAAGAATGTTTTTTATATGATAAAATGTATATTTAAATTTATTTTAAATAAAATATTATTTGTCTTTCAAAATTTTATTTGTATTATTCTTTTTGTTTTCAAATGAGTCTCTTTTGTTCATTTTTTCAAAACTATGAAAGGAATATTTGTTTTAACTGGTTACCAAATGAATAGAATTTCCAACTATCATGGCCATTCATTTATTTTTTGACTAATTTATTATTTTATTAAGTTATCTAAAAATAAAAAAAATTTATCAATATTTTGGATATTTTTAGTGTTTATAATACCTAAATAAAATGTTATTTTCCTAAATTTTAGATAAATTCTTGAATATTGTCTTACATGTATTGTTCATATATGACAACATAATTTTATGTTTCATTTACATAATTGGGGATAATATATAATGATAATATACTTTTTATTTCTCTGTATGGATTATTATTTTGTGTTTTTTAAATCATTAAAAACTCATTTCTTATCCATACGTTATTTATTGATGAATTAATGGTCTTCCTTTATCCTTTACTAATTCATGGTTTTTGGTCAATAAATTTCTTATGATAACGTTCTCTATCACTCAATATAATTTACTAGATATTAGTTTCTTATTTATGTATATGTTTTATGTATCATGGATTTATATATTGTCATTTATTACAAATTGATATTTTTTAATCACATACCATTTTAATATGTATTTTTGTTGAAGTAATGTTTTTAAGAAAGTTATTTCATTTAAAAAGGAAATATTTATATTTTTAATTCTTGATTCAAAATTTATATTTATTGATTAATATGGCATATTTACTATGAATTATATTATTTATTCAATAAATTAATAATACATTTTGTATATGTAAGTGACTGGTGGGGCCTGATTATAGATAGCCCCTTTATGCATTGATAGTTCACATGAGACAAAAAAAGTTGGTGTGATGTGTTAGTTGAGGCTGTAAAATCATTTCATAATAGTTGGGTAATTTGTATATACCTACCCATATAATAAATGTATCTTTTCCCAGACTTCGACTATAAGATTCATAATATATTTGTTGAGGCCTTGATATTATGAACATGATTGTTTGACATTGTGAATTTTCTTTATTAATATATTTCTTATTTTACAAGGATATATTTTAAAGGATAAGTTATTAAATAAATGGTATATATAATTATTATTTGATATTCCATATTATTTTTTCCTTACTTATTTATGATATCATTTGTTATACTCATTCCCTTACTAAGAATTTAACCTCACCCTTTATTATGTTTCCTTTCCCCAAAATTTGAAGAAGGAAATTTTTAATGATCTTCAAGGTTCAAAATAAAAATTTTCATGCTATGATTTTTTAATATAATAAGCAAATCAAGTATGTATCTAGTTTAACAATATAGATAATCAAATCAATTTTCATGGTAAAATCCCTTATATCTTGTACCAGTGTAAAAACTGTGCATTGACTCTCAGTTACTGAAGTTGGGGTTTCATCCTTGGGTATTGATGGATGTTTGGTAGGATCCTTCAAAACTATATTTTAGATTAATATAGCTAAAAAGGGCATTATGATATTCAATTATAGTATTTGAGAAATTTTGTTGTATTTTTACTCAATGCATCAAAATTCATATTGATTCAGGGTTTACTAAGTGAGTGAAATTTTATAGGGATTGTTCCTAAAAGAAATAAGGGAATCAAAACCTATAGTCAATATTGGGATTACACTTCCTCCTATACTAGTAAAGTGGGTGTTCAATCCAATGGCCCGAAGGCCTTCAATTTATTTTGTTATAAGATAAATCCCCTTTTAAGGGATGAAGAGGGTTAAACCCAAGAAGGCTTCAGGGACATAGAAAAAATCACATTCAAAGGGTAGAAATAGTAAAACCAGAATGAAAAAGTGGGACTAATCCTCCCCAACATTTGATCATTATTAAGATCTCTACATTTTCAAGGATGTTAGGAAAACAAGTTTCATGTGTCAAAGCACATGCTCGATCCTATGGAAGATTCTATACCCTCTCAAACAACCAAATCCAAAAAAAACTATACACTGATAAATCCCCGTCTCTATATCCTCCTTGGAAGAATGTTCTGCGAAATCACATCCAGTTCCAAAGAATTATCACCTTCAAAAACAAACCATCCAAGAAAACAACTTACAATATTCATTAAATACCATCAAGAATCAAAACTTCACAGACAATTTAACATGAATGTTTTGTGGACTGCAGTGCCCCCACTGAAGATATCAATGAGCCCTACGGTGTCCGCTGACACTACAGCCAGTGAGGAGATACCAGAAATGCAATGCAAACACAGCCAATAAATTACTAATTCATCACCATTGTAATCCAACAAAAATCAAACCTGAAAGAAGCTGTGAAGAAAACAAAATCAAAGAGATCCTCTCCCCTCTGGGCCACTTAAGAGCCAACAAAAATCTAAACTAGAAGACCACACCAGAACTATCATAGATTTGTGCCTTCTCAAAGCTGACAAAGATAGATAAAACTTGATCAACACTAATACCACGTCGAGGCCATAGATCCATGTCGAATTCATCAAACCACAACATATCCATGCCATCGTGGAATGATGGAGATAAAACGAGACATTATACCATGCCAAGATTGATGATCTGCAGCGAATATGCCATGCCACATCAGATCCACACCATCAAGGTATACAAAATATCTGAGCCACACCACCTCCAAAACGTGATCCAAGAGTTGATGACACCAAGTTGCCGAGAAATGATGGTGGAGGGAAGAAGAGTATTCCTAAGGAGAAAACCATAGGCGCAAAGCCACATAAAAACACTATTCTTAGGTTCCTCATTAGTCATGAAATTTACCTAGTAAAGTGGTTGTTAGATCTAAGAAAATCATAGACATATCAAGGAAACTAACTCATGTTATAATTAATACCCTAGACCTTGTGGATTAAGAAAATATGATATAATCAAGATTGTGGGGTCATATAATTTTTCATGACTAGTTATATAATGTTATGAAAAATTATATGACCAAAACTAAACTTATTAAAATACACAAAAAGTAAAAATGAAGTTTCGTAGATGTCAATGTGATAAATATTTTGAATGAACATTGATTCAATATCATAGGTGTTAAGAATTTGGGAATAATAACTTGGGTTAATTCCTAAAATAAATGGGATTTTTTTACAAGTGTAGAGATAAAATACATAATACTAATAATTTAAAAGTCAAGAAATAATTTGTTAACATACAGTGTATAGACTGTATGGATTGGGGTTATTTTTAAATCCAAATCCCTAAGAAGAAAGGATGATCCTAATATTTTTTATTGTATTTTTTGATGATATTATAAAATAATCTAAGTATTATAAATATCAGGATAATCACATAAAAAAATTATCATATATATAAATTGTTGATATATGTGAAGTTCAGTGAGTCTAAATATTTTTATTAAAAAGTTTCTCTATTGGAAATATTGTCTCTATGGATATAATATTTCAAGATCTTTCTAAGAAAAAAAACAAAAGAAAACCCCATCTTAGATGAATATAAGATTTAATTAGTTGAATTTAAGGTAATTTTAGTTAATTTGAAGAATATATGATAATGATGTAGTATTATTTATCAATGATAATTTTTAAATGATTAAGAAAAATGAATCCATGAATTGTTCTAATAATATTTGGTTTTATGGAAAATACAGAAAATTTGAATTTCGGAATCATGTGTTGAATAGTGTCAATCACCCTAAAAAGTTATTTTATTAAAATTTGGTATTTTTTAAGAATGTATATATAAAATATCAAGCTATTTTGGAAGATGAAATTGTGTTCCTTGTTAAAGTATAATATATTTATGTGTATTTTATATCATGGTAATTCTTAATATTTGAGAAAAATTATATTTTTTAATATATGATTAGGGAATATTCATTTTTGTGTATGTGATTATAGATAATAGTTATTGGGTATAAAATGATGAATACGTTATCAATCCATTAGTATTTTTGAGTTTGAATTTATCAATAATATTTGTGGATTTTTATTTCTTTGGCTGTTATTTTATCTTGTGGTAACCATTTTGGTTTCACATATGTTGTATAATTATGTATCAATTTTTTATGCTTATGGACAATTTAAATATTATTTTAGTGATTCTTGAATATAGAATATGTTATGATATTGATAATATATATCAAAGTATAAAATCATGCTTATATAATGTGAAGAAATCATGTAAGTAAATTTAATCAGATTTTCTATCCCAGTGGTAATTGATTTTTTCTGAAAACAAGTAAATTGAAGATAAATCTATCAATTATTAAGTGAATAGAAAAAGTCAAATATTAAGGTAAAATTTAAGAAACTCATGTTAATGTAGGATCCTTATTTAGGTACATTCATAATAATTTTCTTGGTGATAATATAGAAATTAATGTTATTGATTAAATATGAATATGAAAACTATATTTTAAATTTAGAAAATTTGAATTAAAATTATGACAATGAAATATCTATAAGTATAGATGAGTGTAATAACATTGTATTGTATTTTATTTTATATTTTAAAATAACACTATAATCGACACCATATATCACATGCAACCTCGAGCTTAAATGGACCACACAATAATATTATTTAAATATGGTTTTTATAACATAATAATTGGGATGGAGGGTATGAATGTGAATAAAAACTTTATGAATTAAATTTACAAAATTTCTATTCAATTAAAAAAATTATATTCTTCTAATTTTTGTTACTATGCAGTGAATAAGAATAATTTCATTTTATGATTGAAAATTACTTTTCTTCTAAAAATGGGGTTTTGTCCTTTTTTACTTTGGTAGTTAGTATTAATTTGTTATAATTGTAAAATTACTAGTTTAAAAAATTTACTTAATTCTTTAAATCAACATGTCAAAATTTTCTTATGGTGAATACATAGAATTTTTTATAAAATATTGATTTTTAAGTGAATGGTAAAAAATAATGATTTTGGTGAAAATTTTAATTTAATTTATTTTTTTTACAAAATTAAATTATAATTTAGATTTTATTGGTAAAATAAGTCTAATATGATTAAAATATTCCAATTATTTAAATTTTAAAAAATATCATATTTTATTTTGGATTAAAATCATTTTTATGTTTAAAAATTGTATTTTCCTATGAATTGTTTTCGATGCATTTTTTTAACATAGATTAAAATTTATTTCTGAAAATTCATAGGATTGAATATGGAAAATTTTATTTCATATTTATAATTATGTGTTTATAATTTTTGAAATAGATTGATTTCATTTTTTATAATGAATTGTAAACATAGTAAAAAACATTCACTATAATAAAGTGTAAAACGGGGTAAACGAAGTGAAAATTATAGTTTAAGGCTTCAAGATCACTCTAACACTTGAATTTTTTTATGAGGTTATTTATATCTTATTCATATTATATCCTAAAATATTTCATTTTTGTTTTTTTTACTTCGATAATGAAATTTATATTACTTTATGTAAGGAATAAATAAAAAATATCACTCTCATTTTTTAATATCTCTAATATATGTAAAAAAAGATGCTATGAATAAATATAAATGTTTTTTTAAATTAATAAATTATTTTTTGATGTTATTTTTATTTAACTTCTAAAGGTGTAATTAGTTAAAATTATTCCTCATCGCTGATGCAGAACTTGTGCAATTGGGTGAAAAATCAATGAAATAGTATTAAAATATTAATTTTTTTATAAATTTGAATTATTTAATGAATTTTATAGATAATAATTCAATTTAATTAATTTTTGTATTATTTAAATTCTATCTCCATGGTATTATTTTTGTTTTTAATGTTAAATTATGTGAATTATCCCTAAAATGAGTTTAAGTATATTTTATGTCAAGAAATATTTAACTAATTATGTAAAAAAATTATAAAAATATTTAAAAAATATATTCAATAATAAATATCCTTGAATATAAACCATTTTCAACTTATAATCCAATTTTCATTTTTTAATGACATTATTGACCCTTAAATACTGTTTATTTTGTTACCTTGGTGAGAATTAAAAAGGGGTGATGAGGTGTTAAACTAAAGAGATACGAGTTAAAATAACATAAAAACAATTGTAAATATTATTGGTTGAATTTATTTATACTATATATTATACAAACTTCCAACTGGATCTAAATTTGATCCAAATTTCTATAATAGTAACCTTATATTATTTTAATGTTTCGAATAATTACATGTGTGTCACCCAACTCACTTAATAAATAAAACCACCTCTCCTCTCTTCATCACACTCCATTATTTATTTAGTTCAATAAAATATACCAAAATAACATCCTATAATATTTATACAAATCTTGTAGAGTATTTTTATAACCTATTAGCATACTATTAAGGTTAAGTGGAAGGTCAAAGGGGGTTTTACAATGAAGAGGTATAACTCTTTACAATGTTATTTCGTTTTATTTCTTCTTATACATCCTAAAATTATATAAAAACAATTATGATGTAATAACATCAGTATTTTACATATAATTAAATTTTATTATGATGATCTCATAACACTTATTCATCTTCTTTTCCATAAAGTAGGAAACAAGGGTATCACCCCTGTGAATCTGTGAACATCCTCCTCTACAAAGAGTTGTATTTTGGTTTTGATAACCACCATTAATGGTTGGTTATTATTATGAATTTAATGCTTATATAAGTTATTAATGATATAATTAGGATTATTATAAAATATATATTATAGACATTCTTATCCTTTAATCCAAAAGAAAATGATAGTGTCACTCATGTGTACATGTGGAATACCGCTAGCACAAATTGATGTGATTATTTTTTAATTTTTTAATTATATAAATAATTATAAAAATATAATTAATGAATATATATTATATTTATGATATAAATACTAATATATAAATATTAATCATTGTATATTATTTTTCATTCCATCTTTTCCAAAATGGCATCATTACTCATGCATACGTATGGACAACCATCTCTAAGAATTGACTTAATTTATTTTTCCTCACCACATTATAAGAATGGTTATAAAATTGTGGATAATGGGAAAAAAATTTAATGATTAGATGACTAATATTATAGAGATTATGAGACCGTGAAGATGTTTTATAGACCAGAACTACGGAACAAAAATATGTGCAATAAATGGAACAGTTAACACCTAAGATAATGATGTAAAAAATAATTGTTAACAAACGAGTTATTAAATGTTATAATTGAATGATAGGTGGTATTAAACTATGAAAATATTTTTTTTCTTATATATGTATAATAAATCTAAATTTATTATATATGATTTTAATATCACATAAAATGCAAGTTGGAGTTGAGGTATGGAAACTTTCATCTCGTTTCCACTTCATTAAGATATGTTTTACATTATGCGCCTAATTTGATTTAAATTGCATATATACTATCACATTAACCTGTTATATATTATATTATTATTTATTCGTGGTATTAAATTTTTTTATTCAGTTTTTCTCTTTTAAGGGTTTTTAATAAAAATATACCAATGTATTGAAGATTTATTTCACAGTCTCATTTTCAATTATGACTACATATATTGAAATTTTTATTAAAATAATTTTATGGATTGTTATCATAAAACTCCATATATTTTTATATATTTTGGTAATTTTTTTTATTATTTTCATAAAATATTTTCTTCCTTTGGTATTTAAAATGACCATGAAATTGTTTTTCAAGAAATTTAACCTTATTTAATAATTGATTGATGAACTATCTCTTCCATGTCTAGGTTCATTAAAAAGTTTTCAAGAATTTAATTTTATATGATAAAATAAATATTTAAACTAATTTTCAAACATATTTTAAATTCTTTTCAATGATATAAAATTAATCTTATTTTTTTCTAATGATGTACTTTTTTACTATTCCCTTTTTATGACTTACTTATTCATGATATATTTTGTTGTATTATATACCATACTGATCATATTATCTCACCATTAATTATGTTTTATTTTACCTAGGATATGAAGAATGAATCATTTAGTAATATTAACTATATAATAATTTTTCTTCTACATGTTTTATTTTTCTAATGTGATATAATAATCTTGCATGTATCTATTTTACGAAGTATTTTAAACTAAATAATCCTTTATGGTGTGATCCTTTATATATTGTACCAATGTAATATGTAATCACAGACTCTAGATTACTTGAGTTGTGGTATCATCATCTTTCCTCCTATTATGGATTAGTAACCATTATCGATCATCCTCACCTTCCAAATGATTCAATTTCAAAATAACCTCCTCGTGGTCAGAGCACTGAAGAATATATTATATATTTTCAATATCATTGAACTATTTATCAAAGAGAAAGTGGATTAGAGGATCCATTTAAGAAAGTTTTTTTCTAAATAAAATAATAAAAGATGAGTTTTTTCCTTTGGAAATTTTAATGTTTGACTTGATTTTTTTAACATTCATATCTTAAGAGGGATTGTGAGAATAGTTTAAATAAATTTCATCTCATATCTCATTCCATTTGATTGATAGTGATGATGGAAAATATATTTTTTTTATCATTCATCAATATGATAATTAATCATTGTTAAAAAAATTGACTAAAACCAAAAACATTACTATAATTATAAAACATCAATAATCATAGTAAGAAATAAAATGATAATGTCACTTTGTTGATAAATGAAATTATGAAATATTTGTATCATACTAGGACACTTAATGTTCATCCTATATCACATTTATTTATCATATGTTTTCATCAGTTTTATCCTCTCATTTCTCATAACAAAATCTCAAAAAATTATTAGTCCCTAACTTGATTCCCAAAAAGGTGACCAAAGAAACACTTATATATATATTACATAATTCTATATAAATATTAAAAACATGTCCCAAAAATAAAATCCCATGAACTATAAAGTTTTGGGTGTGTTTTGAGAATAAATATATTTTCATCTTATTTCATCATATATCGTTAACATATCCCTCAATATGTTTCTATTATAACACCATTATTAGACATTATCAACTTATAACCGTTCTTCATAACCTAAGGAAATGAAAATATAATAAATGTTGATTTCATATTCTTAGTAAGGGTAAATATGGTTGATATCAACTAATGATCATATGTGAGAATAAAATAATATTAAGGGTATAATAACATGATTATAACTTATCAAATCATTCCCAAAAATTCATGTACCCTAAAACATGAGTCATGGAATAAGAAATTATCATAAAAAGATAAATGATACATAAGAGTTTTGAATCATAAATAATAAATCCTGATCCATGAGATCATATCCAAGGCATTAGACATAATTTATGGAATAAAAGTGTGGAAAAATAATATATATAGAAATAAAATATAAAGGTTTTTCACCAAGAAATACTTTAAGTAATGGGCTTGGTTTAACCACCTATTTACCTTCTTGGGAATGGTATAAACACCCTTATACCCTATTAGGTTTAATCTTATCACCTATGTACACTTTTAAGAATTGGAAAACCTCTCGAGTATGCTATTAGGATTCAAAAAATATCTTTTATACCCTCTTAAGATTATGATAATCACCCGTGTACCCTTTATTATCAATAAATATAAAATATTACACTATGTATTGGAAGAATATAAAAGACCCTCCCTTTATATATTAATAAGCTAGTCAAATATATTTCATAAGAACATAAGAGCATTCATCATCACTTCATAGTTCTATTAATCGATGAGAAAGAAATATGTTTGATGAAACATAATTATAATAATCTATATATAGAATGGATGTGTATGGTATCATAATATCATATCCCTAGTGAACAATAATAATTCATATTAGATGTTGACAAATATTAAATAAACTTTTATAAAATCAATAAATAGATTATTTAAAATCATAAAAAAATCCTTTCATATAATTTAAAAACTAAAATTTCCAAAAGTAATGGGAATGTTATTTCATTTTTAAAAATATTGAAACTTTTAATGGAATATTAATAATGAATAAAATTTACTATGATTTCAAAATGTGGTCAATCCATAAATATTTAAATAACCATTCATTTCTTGTGTAAAAATACAATAGTGAGACATGTGGCAATTTTTTGAAAATCTTCATTTTAATCATTTTTAATGAATTAAAATTTTAATATAACTATTACATTATTGATTATTTAAAAATAAACAAGTAATTTTTCGAAAAATATTGAAAAAATGGACATGAAGTGAAAATATTCTCAAACAAATAGAAATTTGGTCAATGTTTCTTAAAAACATTGTTTCAATCATTTTAAATGCTAAAGATGGGTAAACAGAAAGAATACATGAAAAAAAATATAAAATAAATAGTGTATAATAAAAAAAGGTATTTTATGGTGGAGTGAATATATAATTTCCCACAATAGAAATTGACATATAAATAATCTTGGTAAAAAGCTAAATTGTAACATAAACTCTTACTTGAATTCCTGATGTGCTACGTATACACACTAACCTCAAATATAATAAATTTAAACATATTATAAATCTATAATAGAACCATATTAATATTTATATTAGTATATATAATTCAATTAAACATAAAATTACCAAATAATTAATAATTATTAATTAAAATCAATATCTCGGTGTCAACTAATTTTCTTTAAATATATATTTCATCTTAGTGATAGATGTAATTTCACATTGTTCTTGGTCTCATCCTCTCCATAATATTAAACATTTCATAAATATTATATTTATTCATTATATACATTTTTATAATCTTCCTTATAGTGGGATGATGAAAATTAAATTAAATCACTTTATGGAGGTAGTAGTCTGAATGAATGTGCGTGTGATGTTTCAATTATTCAATGAATGAGGAGAAAGGTAAACAATACTTAATATTTAAAGAGTCCAAAATATATCATAAATATCATATATATTAATTAAATTCATTTATTTAACCATTTATGATTTTCTTCAATGAGAAAGAAAAATCATCTCTTTATAAAAGAGGTAGTCCACACTTGTGCATTTGGAAAGTTTAAATTTTCAATTAGATGGGATTAAAATAGAAAAATAGTTCTGCAATTAACATAAAATAATTCTTATATATTAAATATTAATATTTTTTTATGTTTTTATGGATATAATATTTTTTATGATGTTAAATAAGAAACATGAAATCAGTCGGTAAGAATATTTAACTCTTCCATAAGTACTCCTGTATGGAAAAAAATTAAGGATACTTGGATAGGTCATTAAGGAATAACATACCTATAGGATGTTTGTAAGGGTGTTTGTAATGTATTTTTGTATATCTTTGTCAAGATAATTTGAATAAGTTGTATGGATAAGTGAGAATAAGAGGTTCCCTTTATATGTTAGAGGTTTAAAACCCTTGTAGATATTAAGATCATTAAAATATAATTAATATACTTATCCTTGAATATGGAACAAATTTAGTAAAAATTTAGAGATTTTATAAATTAATTTCAAAATACACTCAACCAAAAATACATCGTAAATATTTATTGATATTTGAGGCCTCATTTCTTAGTTTAACCCATTCATTATCCCTTTTAACTCTTACGATGGTGACACGATTTTTACAATGGTACCAATTAATTATATATAAGATTTCAGTTAAAAACTTATTACCAAATATGTATTATTCAAATTATAAATATAGAATTAATTTTACATGATTAAGTTCATGCACATAGAAGTAATTAATTCTAACATCTTCTCACAAAAAAGTGTAAAAACAATTTTTTTTTAAATTTTTCATTAGTCATAAAAATGATTTTATTCATATTTTTTTTATAGTGGAAAATAGTTGGTGAATAAAAATTTATGCTATTGAATTTATCCTCCAAAAATTTATTAGAAATTATTATAAATATTATTTGATTTAATTTATTAAGATAAAACAAATTACACACATAAAAATTACAATTTTCTTAAAAATATCTCTTTTTACATTCAAATGAATCGGTCGTCCTTTATAAAAATTTCATAGTCAATTTATGAATGATTATTATCTTTTTTACATGTATGAAAAAAAAATTTACAAAATACTAATTATCTATATAATGTAAATAAACTTTTATAGAAAAATTTGACAATAAAATAATGTATTTAAATAATACATTTTTATTTAGCCAAGAATAATAAAACTAGTGCATTTTATAATAACTAAATTGATTTTAGAAATTAATTTTCATATAATTTTATTTTCATATATTTATTTTTTTATTTTAAAAATGTTTTATTCACTTTAGATTTGTTTATGTGTATCAATATTAATCTAGTGCAGGAAATTTATTAAATATAAATACATTTTAAAATATCAGAGGGTTATATAGATAATATTTATTATATAAAACATATATTTGATGGAGTTAAGAAGATATTCTACACTTCAGTACTAAATCAAGTAACTATCCATATAATAATCCAATGGAATATACATTATCTATAAGGGGTAATTTTTTCTCTTTTTTTGAATGCTAGAAGAAAAGGTGCATGAAAATATCCAAGAAGATTGGTATTCTCATACTTTTTATAGATAAATTAGGGTCAATCACATCGAGGCAGTGATGTGCGTGATAAATTTTCTCAATGTTCTTGTTTAAATATATTATTCTAAATATAGAAGTGTGATATTATATGTTATCCTAACCTTATTATTTGTTATAGTGTATATAAAGAATTGATAGAGGAACCACCATTAACATTTCCAAGAATCAGTCTTGGAAACCCCTTAGTTCAGGTTTGAAAGCTAGTACCTTGTGTATAGGGTTCTAATACCTTTGACAAATTTTCTTTATGAATTATTTATTTGGTAATTTTATTCATTCATTGGGAAAACTATTAGTGCCTATAGTTTTATAAGACGAAATTCAGATGATATCCCCTTTAATCATAATGATATAAAAATAATATAATAATTATAAAACTATAAAAAAAGTGGTGTTTTAGATATGATAATTCATTGGATCATTTCTACTACACTATCATTAACCTTACATAGAGAATAATTTATACTAACCAATGAATAAGATAATAAATCACTAAAATTAATAAAATCAAAAAACAACATGTGTGATTAAAGTGGACCAGAACTTAATCATACTTAAAAATGAACATTACAACATATTCATTATGGAGAGAAAGAAAAGTGAGAGAAAAAATATTTTTCTAAGGATCCTTATTCAAGAAAAGATACCCATATTTTTATAGTTATAAGGGAACCTATAATCCAGAAACATTACTTATATATGGAATAATAATAATACATCTCTTTCTCTATAAAAAACATACTACAAGTGATCTTAATATAATAACACATTTGTTAGATTATAGATCTTTATTAGACTCCAATAATACATTTGATAGCTCTTCATTATTAATGTATTTATATTATCTTAATATTTATATTTTTTATATGACTTCAAGACATTGTATCTTCACCATTTCGAAAATCACAACTTTTATCATTCTATTAATCATCAAACTAGTGACCAACGCACATCTATTTAATCAGGTTAACCATAAAATCCATTTAGATATACCTTCATCAACAACTTTAGATCATCATATACATCCATAACTCGATTATAGTAAATTGAAACTACACACTCAATCACAATGACTCAGTTTTTATTTTTTTTGAATAATATAAAATATAGAAGACTTAATTCAAACCACATTCCTAATAGAAACTTACAGATATTGTGATAAGTGAAAACCAAAAAATATATTTCACAATCCTCTAAAAAATATGACTATAAAATTTTTTACTCTTATTCATGTCATGATGATTCAAATACACTCTCACTATTCATAATCAGTAATCTTTATTTCTACCACACACTTCATGAAATCCATGTTTATTACTATATTTTCCACATTTGGTTCACCTTATAATAATCTATAAAAATAATCATCTTGGAATTTTAATACAAAAGTATATTATAGTTACAATTTAAATAACATGATATAATTATTATCTAAGTATCTAGGATACCACAATGAAATAATAATACAACGAATCAAAAGAGTAAATGGTGTGTGAGAGGAAGATGTAAATCAAATCAATGTAGTGAAACACTATTAAAAACACAGATTCAAAGGAGAAACATGTATAAAATGAGTGTGTCAAAGGTGGTGATCCTTCTTCAAAAATGTGGATAGGCACAAGGAACGCCAAGGGTGGTTTTATATTGGTAAAATTAAGGAATAATTATTTTATTCCAATTTTGAAATAGGATCTAGGGTGTAATACCCCAACACCAGTAACCTAGATTCAGTGGTAACTTTATTAAATAGGTATAAAGTGTGTGGATCATATCACAAAGGACCAAATAGTTTATCAATATTGGGAGACCAAATATATCATTTATTTCTATATTACATTGGAATATTAAATTATGGTATATAATATTATTGAATCATTATTATTCCTTTTAGTTCATCTATAAATTTATTTATAGATCACCACGTGGTGCCATTCGGAAATAGAAACAAAATAATGGTGTGATCAAATGCTATTTATTGTATAAGTGCAGTAGAAGCTATTATAAAATAAATACACATTATGGAATAGATAATAATAAATAAATATGATATATAAGTAATTTATTGATCATTATAAGAAATATATTCATGGATAGTATAGTAATTAAAAATATCACATGGATAACAATATCTAAATTCATGGTGATGGAATACATAATTTTTTGCATCATGGTCTATATATTCAAGACCTCACAGAATATATTATTTTTACATCAAGGTTGATACTAAGATATAATTTGTACCATAAAGAATACACCTAAGAAATTATTCTTTCATTTTCCAGGAATAAACTACATACTGAAACCTTTTGTATCATGATACCAATTAATGCATCGAGGTCAAATATTTTTCCTTATTCCTCAATTTATAATTTATACTTCAATCACTATATAAAATATTTGAATATAAATACAATTTATAATTTACATTCATTAGTAATAAATAAAAATCTTTTTTGAGATACAAATATATGGAACATTAAAATTTTCCCTCTCAATAAGTGGGATTACATGGATATAATCAATCAAGAAAAAGATGTTGGATTGTTAAACAATAAAAAATCAATATTAAAACACTGTGTAATTCCAAATGTAATAGGAAGTATCATTACTAATGAAAAAAATTTAAGATAGTGGTAAAGTTTAATTTCAAAGTGTTTCGTTATCAAAAGAAGATAGTAATTGAGCTAAATGGTATTTCCTAGTATGGGACCTTAAAAAGTTAGTAAAATACTTCATTTTGGTTAGTTTAGAGAATATGAATTATTCAAATTATATTCCACAAAAGTGTCCATATAGGTGTGTAGTGTTATGACCAATCATATTTCACTAGATTGAATGTTGATATGAAACTAAAATATTTATTTTAGTATAATTAACCAATTGTTTATCTATGTTATAATTATATCCACTTGCATGTATCCCTATAAAGATGTCATTGCTAAGAAAAATAATTACTCTTTATATTGCCAAGTTAAGTAATTCTAGGAATTATGATTGATTCGGAAATTATGTTAACGAGATAACAATATCATTTAATATATATGAAAATGGTGATAATTCCATAGAATTACAAGCATAATGACATTACAATAATTGTTTGTAATTGATAATGGAAGGGGTAGGATAAGAACCCTTATCTCGGCTTAATTAAGGAATAATAAAAAGGGTATAATGAGATCAGTTAAGTAGTATATCAATAAAAACATATTAAATTTGAGATAATAACATGAAATTATAATTAATGAAATATGAAGAAAGGATATTATAATATAATAATTTCAAATTTTAAAGAAAGAGATGTATTGAAACACTTGCAATAATAAATAGATTCGTAAAGCTTGGGAGGATTCATTAAAACCATATAAACTTCTTAAAAGGGATTTAGATGGTGATATGAAGGCTTAATTCCTGATAAATACCTTTTGGGTAGATAGGTATGAGAGAATGGTTGTGTGTGAGCTCCTTCTATAGGGTGAAAAAGAGAGGATTTTCCAGGAAAATAAAATTTATTTAATGGGTAAGAATTGTATCACATGGGGATTAGCTGGGTTTATTGAGTTAGGTTAGTAAGTTTGGTGATATGTGTTTGTATGAATTTAAAACCTATCAATGGTATTTTATAATTTCTATGCATCAAATTGATTATGTAAAATTCGATCAACATTTAATTTCACATTTTAACACTCATTGATCTTGATTGAATATTAAGAATGGTTATTATTTTGTCACTAAAAATATAATCTAAACCTTTTTACTAAATTTTTATATGATGAATATGAATTTGGGATCCATGTAATCAAATTAAACTTCTATATATGAATAAATTATCTTTTAAATGAATACATATAATATGATGAAAAACTATATTTGAATTATTTTTTTGGTTTAATTATTAGGTGTTCTTAATCTTATTTACCCTTAATTACAAACTAAAAGAGTATTAAATTATTTATATACATGTCAAAAAAATATTAGAGTCTTAATATTTAAATATACCCATATAAAAATAAACAATATTTAGAGAGTATTAATATTTTTTTAAAAGAAAAATTTACATTGATAACTAATATTTATCTTTGTAAATTAATATTATAATAACAAATAAATTTTTCCTATTTTTATATATTGAAAATTATTATTAACAATACATAAATAATTTATTTTAATTTAATTTCAAAAATATATAAACAATATAAATTTTAATATTAGCATATGAAATGTGTAAAAACCCTATTTAAAAAAATAATTGTATTTTTATGAATAAAATTTATATATAGGAATAAATATTCAATTATTTTGGTTTTTGTGAAATAAATTGGATTATTATAAAATAAATAAATGTTACTTCAATTCTAATATAATCTGAAATTGAATTTTATAAAAAATAATATTTAATTAAAAGAAAATACAGAAAGAGTTTTTTATTGGAAATTATTAATTATGTCCTTAAAATGTTAATCATAGGTTTTATAAATTCAGAAAAATATTTTTAAAATATTTTTTTTCATGTTTTAAATTTTATTAATTAAAAGGTTTTATAAATTTTTATATCTTTCTTATATAAATTTAAAAATTTTGAAAAAAAATCATTCTCACTATTTACTTAAATATTAATAAATTTAGAAAAATCCCAAAAAATCACCCTAAGCTAATTTTTACATAATTAATCCAAATATGACATCATTTTTATCAAATAAAAATACAGAATTTAGGAGTTTAACTTTTATTTATAATCCCCAAAAAAATTTATTTAGATTGTTCATTGTGAAGTAGGTTTTTAGATATAGTGTTTACCTACTAGAGTAAGTTTTTGGGTATTACATTATCCCCCATTAAATAATATCATCCTTGAATTTAAGTGTTATTTCAAATGATAAATAAATGTGGATATTCATTCCTTAAATATTCTCTAGGATCCCATGTTTCCTACTATTGTTTTTTATTTCTTTAAAAGAATCTCACCAATTGAGTTGTCTGATTCAATAGCACTTTCTCTCTAGTGTCAAGGATCTAAATTGGATCTTAATTATATGAAAATTAATCTTCAAAATATATTCCCTCAAATCTAAGTAAATTATTTAAATCTAGCATGTACATCCTAAATAATTAGTAATTGAAAAAATTATATACTTTTGGAAGGTTGGGTGACATAACCAATCAGTAATTTACAACTTCTATTATCTATATAATTTCAAAAGACTAAATGAACCTATGGATTATCTTCCCCTTCATACAGAATATTAAATCTCCCTTCTATGGTGATACTTTTATGAATACTTGATCCCCCAATTTTGAATCTATTCTCATAATTCTATTATCACTGTGACTTTTTTTCTACTTTAAGCTACTTTGATATGATTTTTAATAGTCTATACATTCCCATTTGTCACCCACACAAGTTATCATCCTACTAAATTCTTCTATTAAAATTCATCATAAATTGTTTTAGAATGGCATCTCTTCCCACACATTTCCAAATATAGTTCCATTTATATTATGGAATGGAAACTATTAATTTATGTGAATTACACCATAGGTAGATATAGATTCCATAAACCTTAGATGTCAAGAAAACATGATATCAACATGAATTCTAAGGTCAAAATAATCCTTTTATAATGACCATTATTTTGGGTATGACATATAGTGATTAAATTTATCTCAATGTTCAGAGCCTCCTTAAGGATTCTATGAAATTTCAATGTGGGTCAGGGGTCAGGATTAGATAATATTAGTACTGCTTCACCATGATGTTTAAATATATCATTTATATATATTTGTTGAATAGGTTCTAGAGTTATATACTCCCTTTTTTTATGAAATTTACCGACATTGTATAGAATTTTATAATGATCCATATCGTATTATTCCTTCTAAGAGTCTTCAAAAATTATGATACATAATCTAGTGTAGAAGTATCCCATGTAAACATTATTATAGGGGTAGGTTTCATGAATACTTTATGATGTTTTACTTTATCCTTAACCTATTGTGATAACAATAATCTAGTACGTATTTTGTAATTTGAAACTTCATACCATCCCACAAAAAAATGTTGTCATAAATCCTTGTATATATATTTGTGCTACCAGGGTGTATAAAGATGCTCATGCTATGTTATTTATCTTGTAATTCTCTTTATAGCTCAAGAATAGATATAGTGCGTTGTATATTTACAAACTTTAACATTCCATATTCATATGAGATGTTTTTTGATGTCCCATCATTGTTGGATTGAATTTTATTTTTCAAACCCAAATAATCATGTTATAATTTCTTTATCATATCTAGTAAGGATAGTTTGAAAATAATTTGTAAAATTAGAGATTCTATCCCTTTCTTTTTTATTCCCATATTGAGTACTACCAGCTCTATGAATATAGGTTCCTTTTTCATCCTCATCTTCGTCAGAAACCCAGGACCATTCCAACTTAATTCATTAGCCACCTTTTTAGATTCCCCATGGTCTTAGTGTATCATGTAATAATAGTCCTTGAGTAGATTTATCAATTTTTATTATCCTATTATGAGTTACTTTTGGGGGAAAATGTATTTTGAAACACTTATGGTCATTATAAATCTCAAATTTATCACCATAGAGATTGTGCATCCATATCTTGTAGGAATGGAATAAAAAATATAATTCAAGATCATGAGTTAAGTAGCTTTATTCATGGAACATTATTTACCTTGATACATAAACAACTACTATAACATTTTACATATATATATTCAATCTAATCCTTTCTTTTATACATCACTATATATTACAAAATCCATCCTTTCTCAATAGTATATTAAAAAATGGTGCAATAAAACATCTCCTCTTTCACACCTTAAAACATTATTCATATTTTTCGAACCATGATATTTTTATCCCTTTATGTGTCAACATAGTTAACGGGTTTGCTAATTCAGAATAACTTTTAATGAAATTTCGATAGTAAGTTACTAATCCACAGAAATTATGTATCTCAATTATATTATATGGTGTAGAAAATATCTTGAGATATTGTGTAATTAAATGATTAACACATATTCTATCCATATAGATAATATAACCACGAAAAAAACATCAGGGATCCAAAATTCAAAATTACATGATTTACCATAAAATTCCATACCATAGAGAGTATCTAGAATGATTAAAATTTGATTCTCATTCTCCCCATAGATTTTATATTATATCAAGATAACATTAATGAATACCAATAAAAAATAAATATTATAATTTTCAAGTACTATATTAATCAGATCTATAAACACTAAGTGTTAATTATTCAATCAAAATGGAATCATTGTAAACTCAAAATTACCATATATAATTTCAAATGAAATATTTGGTATATCATCCATCATCACCTTTAATGGAACATAACCATAGAAATGAAAAATATTTTAGAAATACTGAGTCCATAAATTTTATTAAATAAGTCATGAATGGATGGGTGAGGATACTTATTAATATATTTATGTTGTTTATCTCCCTGTAATCAACACATAACCTCATAGACACATCATTCTTCTTATCCAAAATAATAGGGTCTCCATAAATTGAACCACTTGGTTAGGTGAATCCCTTATCACATAACTACTTTACTTGTTTATTCAGCTCCACTAATTCCCCTAAGGACACTCTATAGGGAGTAATTTATTTTTTTAAACACACTAAGGTTCAAGCCCTCTAAATTTAAATAAAAAAAGTAGATCCTATTTTGAAAATTGGGTTAAGAGAGAACCCATTAAAATCACCATGGGAAAATTCCAATAAATCAAAGAAAAAAATGATCCTGAGTGTTTAATGAGGGTTATAAATCAAGATAAGATAAGGATAAAATTTTATCCCCAAATAGATAATGAAACAGTGGAATAATTCAATGAAAAAAGTCCCCATCCATGAAGTTGTGTCGTTCTGGTGGAACAATTAGGCAGATCACCCTTCTAACACTAAAAAGTGAAGGAAGTGCTAAATGATAGGTTCCTACAGAATTATCTCTCTTTAGATCCACCCACCCAATAAAGCGTGTAAGATAGTCACAATAATTCAATAAGATGCAATATAAATCAAGATAAAAAACATTGTGAAGAATCAAGTCATAGAACTCATTCATCCAAAAAGAATAATAGATGGTTGATGATGGGTGTTGACATTCCCATCCCTATTTCATGTTCTCACACAAAACAGTACCTATTAGGAGGTGTACCGCAACCAAATGCAATTGAACCATATCCATATCCCAAATAGACACCTACAAACTCATCATGAAATGAGATGAAAACTTCCAGGTACCTCAACATCCAAAAAATCATCAATAAATAAGCATCCATGACTCTGTGTATGACACTTCCATCAACACCAGTGAGTTGAACCCTACCATGCATACCACTAATCATGGACGAAAAAAAAGGCTGATCCACCAACCATCACTATCCAAGGAGTCCAATACACAACCTGGAAAACAAAACCCACAACCCAATGATGTCAGAAAATATTAATAGCTACCACACTAATTCCATGTTTCTATCACTCGAATAGACCAAGGACCATTGTTCAAATTCCAAATTATTCCGGGTAGCCCAGATCTAAATCATATTTGAGGATAAGTGAAGATGGGGATTTAAAATAGTATAGAGTAAATATGATGAGGAAGTAGATGATGCTAAATAAAGGACGAAACATGTTAAACCTTAAGGGAATTTAAATGATCACAACTATCACCAGATCCATCAACCCTAATCTAAAGAGGTGAATCTGCTAACAAACCACTCCATCGAGGCATAGACATCGCAAAGCAGAACATGAAACCCCAAGAGAGGGAGATGAACCAACAAGAGAGTGGGGATACATGTATAGGGAGAATTCTATAACACCCATATATTTAATAATATATTTCTTCTTAATAAATTTTATTTCATCAATAGCTTAAGTTACATAAAACACTGAGTTTAAATAAATTGATATTTTATATTAAAAAGTTCTTTAATGGTCATCACCTAATAATAGGTTTTGTGGGTATAAATAGATATAAATAAACTATGAAATATATATGTTTTACATGTATATAAAATAAATACATTAGATATCATTTTATAATAAAATAAATTCAAAAAATTGAATAAACAAAATTACAATTTATCTAATATTTTATGTACAATTGAGAAAATAATATAAATCTAGATTTTTCCTTAAAATAGTAATTTTCTAGAAAATTATTTTCATCACATTTTTTAAATTTATATTAAAAATAAATAATACAAATTAAAGGAATTTAATTTGATAAAATTTATTTAATATTATGAATCAGGAGTACCAAATTTGGTAAATATTCCCATTTTATTTTTTTGCATTATGAATAGTAATCATGGTAAAATATATCACCTTAGTAAAGGGTAAATGGGATTAAACTAGGTAAAAACTAATTGAGTAGTTCATAATTTTACATCATAATTATTATTTTATGTATTTAATTAGACCCTTATCACCTTATTCACTATATATATATATGATTAATGGACAATTTTCCATGAAAATGGCCAATATAATATTTGAGTCAATGAAAGTTGCAAAATTTCACTCTCTTAGTTTACAATATCTATTATGTGTTCAAATAGGGGAAAAATAAATCTATTAATGAATATATAAAAATATTTGTTCAAAATGAAATTATATTCATTATGATAACTTTTTTCTAAATTTTAGTGATTATATAACTACCATAAATTATTCTTCAATGCTAATATAGTATTTATTCAATTAATTGAAAAATAACATAAATAATATTAATGTTAGAAAATGTTATATAATTTGAGTGATTTATAGTGTTCCATGAATTTTATAGATGAATATTATATATTAGTGATTTGTAAATGAATTATTTTTTAAATAAAACTATTAGTTTATGTATTTGAAGTAAAATTAAATTATTATTGTCAAAATTGAAATCAATAAAAATTTATCAAAATAATATTTTATTAAATTATTTAAAAATAATTAAAAACACGAAAAAGGAAAAATGGAAAAAAATCGTATAAAATTTCATCAATTTTCCATTTATGAGTAAATAGTTAACTTATATATAGCATTAAAACCCTTCAAGAGTGAAATATATTTTACTGTGGTTAATGTTAAAATAAGTTAACTAAGGGATTAAATTAAATGATAATGTTTAAAACACCAGACAAACCTATCATGATTTTATTAGTTGAGAAGATTTAAACCATATCCTTTAATATGTACTTATAACTATCCATTTTATACATTATTATTTATAATTAATTTATTATAAATTAATCTTTTAATAAATTCAAGAAATCCCTCTCATCTCAATTATAAAAGGGAACTTCCCCTTTAACTTATATACAACACTACGAGCCATCTGGAATGAACTAACCCTCTCTTGTCCTATTTTAAACATACTTATCATTATTCTACAGGTTCTTTTTATTCCAAAATACCTATTATTTTTCTCGTAAGAATATATCTAAATGGATTCTACTAAATAAGAGCCAATCATCTTTATAGAGTCCTCTATGTTTATTTTCTCATCTACTTCCACTTAATTTGTTGTACCCAAACTAATATAATAGATCCAATATCATCAATATAATGATATTCTATTCTCACTATAGTGAAACCATATTCCATATCTATTTCAACCTCTGAAATTCAAAAACATCGCTAATACATTAATATAGTTTACCATCTCCATGAACGATGTAATTCCTTTTTCTGTCAATATCTTTTAAAAATTACTATAAATACATATATAATGAATATATATGATATTTATATAATTATTAAAATTTTGGATATTAAGGAATAATTATGAAAGTAATAATATTGAAACTACTAAACCAAAACATGCATGAAAGTAAATCAATTATTACCCAAAATAGTAATTTTAACATACAATAGTTAATAAATGAGAAATAAAAGATTATAAGAAAATAATATATATTCTAACATATGTTAGTGTGGTTATAGAATATATTTATATAAATATATATTTTTTATATATGATTTTCCAACACATACGGGGGAATTCAACCCTAAGGTAAGTGTTTGTTTCATGATCTTATCAATATTCGTGATTTCCTATGTATAAGTACCCATTGGGATAGTTATTTTATAATAATATTTCATATATATGACTTATACATATGTTTTCAATAATTTATTTAATACTCTCTAATGATTTTTTGAATTCACTTTTTACCCATGTTTGACTTTTTACAAAATGTTATAAAAAGAAAGATTCTATCATTTTTGGAATGAGGTATGTTTCGGGTTTCTGAAATGATTTTTTTTTCATAAATTATACATCATGAACATAATTTTCCACCGTCATGACTAATAAAAATTTTTAAGCTTCCATTAGAAATTTATAAGTTTAATTTCAAATAAAATTATTTCTATAATATTTTGGATGTTTTTAGTTTTTAAAGTGATTTGTAAAATTATTAAGGTTATTTTAATCAAGAGTGTTTTTAAGGAACATTTTATAGTATTTATATTAATAAATTACCTCAAACATGTGTTTTACTTTTAATTAATTGATAAAATTTTGTATTTATCTCATCCTTAATCATTCCTAGTTTTGTTTAATATCAGTTTGGAATTTGAAATTATTAAAATTTAATATTTTTTTTCTAATATGAACACTTATTGATTTATACGAAATTTTGATTAAGTTATGATATTTATTCATAAGAATAATGCATTGAAATTATTATGTGATAGGTGGGGAATGAAGTTACATATTCTATAGATGCATTGGTGGGTCCAATGAGACAAACTATTTTGATTTTTTGGTCATGGACTTTCCCGTTTATGTAATATGTATTGGCATGAGGCATTAACATTATGATTAAGATGTATTGTAAGAGAAAATTAAAATATCATTATGATGTCTTGGCATTAGGCCTCGATAGTATGTCCTGATTTCTATAAATATTCATTCCATTATTATTAACTTCTTTATTTAGGTGCACATTATTATTTTATTAGTTTTTATATCCATGGATATGTTTTAGATCATGTGATTATTTATATGAAATTATCATTTATTTACTTATATATTATTCATTCCCTATTTAGATTCCAATATATTCATATCCTTATAGAGATTCTTAGCTCACCCCTTATGTTTATTTTCCTTAGAATTCTAAGAAGTGTATTATGTTTAATATTCAAGGATATTATAAAGGGAAAAGTGATGTTCTAAAAAAATAATATGTTGCATTTTAAGTATTCAAATTTAAATGAAAAATTCATGTATGTATATAGTTAACTGGGACTATTAAACAATTGGTCCTTTAGAATGTGATTTCTTTTATGTTGTTCCTATGTAATAAAGTACCCACTAAATCTAGGATAATAGGGTTGTGTTCATTATAGTTGGTATCAGAAAGAGTTTAGAATAAAACTTGGGAACTAAATTTATTAATATATTACAGAACATAACCATGTAAGTAACATTGAGAATAATCATAATGAAACCATGTTTATGATTATAAGATTATATATTTATAGAGTTTTTAATTTATGTTTTGTGTTTCACTATTTTTGGAACTATACATTATGTTCCATAATATTATGATCTAATATAATTTATACCATTATTTATAAATGATACAAAGAATAAGTAAAGGGATCTATATCAATGCACATAATACATGTTCAGATTTGTTTCCTCAAAAAGATAATGAATTTGAAATTTGAGCTATAACTGCAGATGAAAAAATTATAAGTATATTGGGGAAGATATCTCAGGTAATGAGAAATATCCATTCACATATGGATCATCCTGATGATGCACAATTTTGTGTGACAAAGTTATACCACTCCAATAGTTAGTAGCATACATCATTAAATGGGACTATAAATCCCTTTGCAACTTAGAAATGGATATGTTCCATAGAAAATATAATTCTCAGTTTTGGAACAAATAAAAGGGAGAATTTTTTCATGGTAGTTTATAATCTCTCAGTGGATGTGAATTAGTAGTGGTCATTGATTCAAAAAACTAATGATATGAAGGAAATATCAATCATAGATTGGAATGATTCTAAGGAACTTTTCTTGGAAAAGTAATTTCCTCATAAACAACGATCAGATATTGAAAGGAAATTATTATGACTTAGACAAAAGGAATATGAAAAATTTTATAAGGAATAAATATAACATTAAAAGTATAGTGAGCCATATTTTTGACTGCTTAAGAAATCCAAAGACAGATATTTATCATTTATTTGATGGGCCAAAACCAATAATTCTACATGAACTAGACTCCCAATCATTAACACCATATTTAGATATAGTATCATGTGCTATTAAGATAGATAAATAATTTCTTAAGTCTTATGGTGTCAAAGGAAAGTAAGAGAAGAAGAATATGGTAGAAAAAAATTAGATAAGGGGAAGAATATAAAGATTAATTTTCCAAAATGTGGTACTTTGGGAAATAAACACCTTGGTATATGATTAAAAGGAAAAGTTATTTTTATTCAAGCGTAGATAATATTTTGATCATGATTATGAATGATATGGTATTAGAGAATCCATAAAATTGAAGTGATTCAACTATAAATATATTGGTCATTATTCTGACCAATGCCCAAATAGTAAATGAAAATTTCCAAAAAAGTAGCTAAGGTAAAAGACAAATCATATGTAATTACTATAGTAAATGTGTAATTTTCTGAAACTATTGTGAAATATTCACTTTTCATTCACTTCAAAATTAAAAATGTTTTATTTGTGTTTCGTTCATCCCAATCATGAATATCTGAATAATTTTCTGAGGGTATCACATCACCACCTCAATGATTAGTTATTGAGTAAGCATTGAAAATTATAAATGGTACAATGGTGGTATCATAATTCTATAATTCTTCTCTGATTGAATTCTATGGAAATTTGTATACTGAAAATATTGTTAACATCCTTCTTGTCAAAATAGATGGTCTATATTTCATGGATTGGATTTCTATTCATAAATCCCACATCCATTTTTTGATAAAGGAAGGTTACATTTGATATTCAGAACCAATATATGATCTTATATCAGGCTGATAGAAAATATGATCTTTTTATGGAAATAGAATCTATTATATGGGTCATGATTCTTTTACAAAATTTTTGTTTATTTCATATGATTCAAGAATAACTCAATATATATTTTATTCCTATTGTACAGGTGTTTTTTGATGTATTTACAAAATATTTTCCTATTATTCCACTGAATCATGATGTTGATATTTCAATATAACTCATACCTTGTTCTACACCTAATTCAAAGAATCAACATTGAATATATATAATTGAGTTGTAATAGTTGAAGAAGAAAATCCAGGAGAATCTAGAAAAGGGATTTATTCGGAGATGTCAACCATATTGGAACACACCTATTCTTTTTATTAATAAAAAATGAGGTTCAATAACTATCTGGATTAATTATCTATAAATTAACAAGATATTTATTAAGAGCAAATTTCCTCAACCCCATATTTATGAATAGACTGATCAAATTTATTAATCACAATACTTTTCCATTATTGGACTCCATTTTGCATACCATCAATTGAGGGTTAAGAAGGAGGATATACCCAATGAAGCATTCTATAAGGGGTATGAACACAATGAACATATAGTTATCGTATTTGGTCTTACTAACAACACTACTATCTAAGTGGAATTAATGAATAGAGTCTTCAGAGATTAACTTAATCAGTTGGTGGTAGTCTTTACAGATTATATTCTTATATATTCCAAGATAAATGACGAGAATTAAGGTCAGAAGAGTATTTTAATAATGACCCTAAGGAAGGAAATTTTTTATGAAAAATTTCCAAGTATTAACTTTGGCTATAAAAGTTTTCAATTTTTGGTCCAATAATTACAATAAGAGATATATATGTGGATCCATCAATGTACAAATTTATTGAAAAATGTCCTAGACTGTCCATGAAAATTGATATTTGAATTTTTCGTGGTTTAGATGTTTATTATCAACAATTTGTGAATAATTTCTTATATATTTCCAACCCACTCATCAATTTACTCCAAAGGGAACCTGGTTCGTTTGGATAAATAAATTTGAGGAAAACATCAAGGAACTTAAGAAATGGTTAGACTACATTCCTATGCTTACACAACCCTGCCGTGGAGAAAGATTTCTAATCAATATTTATTCATAAAAGATGGTATTTGGATGTTTCCTCATGAAAATGTTATGGTGATAGCTTATACCATTTTCCAACTGAATATCCAAAAAAATTTACCAAAATAAAGATCTATAGTGTGTTGTAGTAATTTTTTTATTAAAGATATGTGGGATTATATTTAGGAAGAAAAGTATGACATATATAATAATCATAAAATTTTATAGTATTTTTAACATAGAATTAGTTAAATATGAGCCAAAGAAGATGGTTGGATATGATTAAAGATTTTGATTCTCAATAAATTATCACTCTCTTAAAGTGAATAAGGTGGAAGGTGCTCTGATTCTAAAAAATCATGCCATCTTATCTTTGGTAAGTATCACAAAATTCCTAACATTTCTAGACATTAAAATTATAGATCTTGAAATATTTATGGATGGGGAGATATTACAACACTTGTCTTTATTACACATTAATTCAGGATTGATTATATAATATTACACATAATACAACTGAGACGATCGATAAGTCTCGTGCTTTTAATTAATTTATTAAATTACATAACGACATAAATGGGGGGGATACATCATAATTATTTAAAACTTCCTTAATAAGAAAATAGAATTACATAATTCTTGAAACTATATGGGATAACTGGGGACATACATTAGAAAGGGGTGAGATATAAAGCCCGGTAAAGGAATAAAAAAAGAATAACATGATGAAATTATTACATGTTAGAAAATATAATTTTTGACAGGATATAATAGGAGTGATAATAATAAACATGAATAATGAGGAATGATATAACATGATAACATAAATGAAATATGGGAATGTGGCCACAACATTAAACATGACATAGAAAAGAAAAATTCAAGATTAACCACCAAGACATCATAACATAATGTGTTAGGATAACCACCAGTGAACCATACATGGAATCTCTTAAGACTAAAACATAACCTAATTCATTCGAAAACTATTTGGGTGTACCCACCATAATTATATCATGTATATTAATAAGTTCTTTAGATAGATAAAATATCATAAGAACATATTTTATCACCATTAATGCCATGATAAATGATTTTGAAATAAATACATGGAATTCCACAACTAATGAAATATATTTATATCTAGGTGAATACCCTTGAGTGGAAATAGTATTAGTGTTCATAGAATAATGGTTTGGCATGGAAAATCACATTGGAATATTTGCAGCATAATGTCAATGCATAAAGGTTCAAAAAATGGAATAATAAGAAAGAAAGGTGTAACTCAACATTAAAAAATAAAATTTAATCTATGGTGGATTTAGAAAAACATATCCCAAAATTTGTAATTGGAAATAAAAGGTATAAAAATAAAAAGATTCTTGAATAACGAATAGAATGAGAGGATCCCATACTATATTTTTACATAGTAACATATTTTGTAGAAACAATAATTACAGTGGATAAATTATCTCTAATTATTATTAAATTAATTAGATCACATATTTATCATTATAAGGTTATAAAAACATAACAAATTGAGATTTAAAAGGTTGAAAATAAACAATTTTATTGAATTGAAAAGAAGATTGGGAGGTCACATACCCTGAGAGGGTGATTCCAAAAACAAGGCATTAGCTTCATGATATATTGGAAAAACTTCGGGAGGACTCTAGAGGTAGGAGGTTAGAGTAAGTATGTGATCCAAAAAATAGTGAATAGTAATGGGATCTTAGCTGAGTTTATAAACCAAAATATATGGCGTTATTATTATTACCAAAATTACATTTTGGACTCTATATAATTAATTAATAAAACCCACGAAACCTCCAATATATTTTCCCACGGTTTTTTTCAAAGGGGATTAGTTTTATTTATTTTTTAAGGAAAATGTCAAAACAAAATAAAATATTACACTTGGTGATTTATAAGTGAGTCATGTTTGTAAATAATTGATTTGAAAACCATAAAATATAATATAGGTTTTTTAGGATTTATAAAATTATTAAAATAAACTAGAAAAACATTATCTTAAATTGGAAGGTTATATACGGTCTTGGATACCTTTTATATCATTTATTTCATCAATTTCTGGGTCATTATAATGTCATATTAAACATTGTATATTTATGCTGTATTTAATCTTTACTTGAAAATTGGACTACCACAGAAAATTCTAAAAAAATTAGATATAGGATCATTTCAACATGTTGATTAAAAAATAATATTAATTTTATTAAAATATTATTTCAAATATTTTGAATTTTTCTTTTAAAATAACAATCTACAATTATGGACAAATTCTGGGTTTTTTACCAATAACAGTTCTCAAATGGTTATAAAAATTACATTTTACTTCATAAAATTATATTATAACTTATATATAATAAAATAATAATAATTTTATTATTTTATTAAATAATATTTTATTTTCTAAATTAACTAATTAATCAAAAAGGAATTTACTAATTAAAATTTCATATTACAAAAAAATACTTTGTATTTTTTGTCACGTCAAAAAAAATAACATAATAACAATAAGAATAAAATATAATAATTTTTCCATTAAAAAATATAAATATTTAAATTATTATGGTATTTATACATATCCCTTTATTACACCAATAAACCCCCTGAGAGCAGGGTTCATGATGGTGAGATTTTCCAGGGGTGGTTCGGTGTACATGGTATGAGTAATGATATTGATGATCCTAAACTTCTCCCATAAATAGTTTTTCTAATGATTTAGTTATTATTTATCATCCTGGTCTTAGTCAATGTAAAATAACAATGATTTTATCGCTTTTGGAAGCTCCGATAAATGGGAATCATAGGGAACGATACTACTGGATGAGGCTATTGATTCTTTCTTTTGTGTCATTTGGATTTATAATAATCATGCATTTATACTATTAATATGATCGATGTTCAATGGATATATTATCAATGGATATTATTCTTAACATTATTTTATATCTGATAAGATATAATAAAACTATGGATATGTATTTTTTCATATATCCATAACAGGTAATTAAATTCAATTAGAAATTGAATTTTATTTATAAATGTTTCAAGGTTTACAATATTCCCCCCTTTACATATTTATCCCTCAATATTTTAATTTCTTGCACTTAATCATATGAGGGAAATTTGGATCCATTACCTCATTTGGCTCACACATCGATTCTTTAAACTTGTGTATTCTTAAAATATCTTTCTGCGTGTGCATTATCATATTTTATAGAAATTTACCTCTATAATATAATATCTTCATCATTATCACTTAAAATGAAATATCATTCTCTAATGGAACCACCTCAAGATTTTTAACATTTAAGTGGTTTGTTATATACTTTCATAAGTTGGATACATGAAACACATCTTGTACTTTGGATATGTTAGGTGGGATTTCTAGTTAATATGCCACCACTTCAATGTGATCAATAATCTCAAAGGGACTGATGTATCTTAGGATATGATGAGGAATAATTTATATCCAACCTCAATATATATGTCTCATTAATTATTGTCAAAAGAACTTTGTTTTCAACTCTTTGTATCTCGGATGTGTTGTTTGATGGTTTTGAACTTTTCTACCATTTCCTTGACCATTTTAGGACCTGATAGTTTGCATTCACCAACATCACCCCAGCATATTGGTGTTCTTTACCTTTTCCCGTGAAGAGGTTTATATTAGACCATTTTTTTGATTTATTGGAAACTATTATTGTATAATAACTCATCCAGAGGAATATGTTGACCTCATCGTCATTTTATGTTCATTGAGAATCATCTCAACTTGTTCAAATGTATTTTTATATTCTTCTTAGTTTGGACATTTGTTTGATGGTTATAAGATAAGTTGAAGTTCAAATCAGTATTTAGAGAATGTTGGAGACTCATTCATAACATGGAGTTAAATATTGGCTCTTGAGTACATACAATAGATATTAGTTTTACATATAGACTCACTCCTTCTATAATGTATATCTGGTCTATTGGATTGAGTGAGATGTCCTCTCAAATTGAAATGAAGTGTATGGTCATTAAAATATGATCCACCACAACCCATATAGCATTATTTAATTTTTGTGTATTCATAATACCAATAGAAAAGCACATGGTTATTGTTTTTCATTTCTATATAGTTATAAGTAATGTTTGCATAAGCACCATGTGTTTTATTCCTTTCAACCTTCACTTACTGATATAAAATACACCTTTATGCATATCTATTAATTTAATTCTTTATATTTTCTCCCAAATAGTGCAATCAATGATTTTGATACATATTTACGATTTCTTTAAGGATGCAGAAAGTTGATCTATGGGAATTATCCAACTTATCCTAATTTAACTGAAGATTTTCTAGTACACATAGTTATGATCTGAATCTTAAATATCATTCTTTGTCAAATTTTATCTCTAAGGATTTTATATTTCCTATAGCATCCACCTACTTCTAAATTTCATCCTCATCTCTTTGAGAATATTTTATTTTCTCTATAGTGGATGGTTGATCAATCATTTAATGAGAGGATTTATGGTGTTTATTCTTGTATGATTACCATGTCCATCCTTTTCAAATCTAATAAAATCAAATCCTTATCAATTATCATTAGTGATAAACTATCTAGGTCCTTTATACTTAGATAATATTCCACTTTATTTAAAACCCTAGGATGGTATTGGATTTAGTAATCATAGTACTTAATTAGATCTAACCATCTTTAATGGTGCATGTCCATCTCTTTCTGTGTGAATATATACCCGAGGCCCTTATAATCTCTATATATTTTACACTTATCCACAAAGAGATAATGTATCCATATTATCACTATGATTATTACTGCATGCAACACTAGATCTTGTGTTTAGTAGTTATTTCATTAACTTTCAATTTCCATGATTCATTGTATATGTCTTTGTCATTCTGCTTTAGTACACATCCCAAGACCTTCTTTGAATAATTATTGTATTCCACTAAAAGTTCCCCACCTGTGGGTAGCGTATGTATAGGTGTGATGATAAGCCTTTTTTCAACTCATTGAATCTATCTTCAAATTAATTATTCTATAAAAAATATCATCCCTTCTATATTATCTTGGTTAAAGGCTCTGAAAATCCTAAGAAAATGTTTAAAAAACATCGATAAAACATAAATAGTCTAAGGAAAATATAGATATATATCACAGATATTACCTCATCCATCCTTTAATTTCACCATTCTTTAAAGGTTCATTAGATGTCATATTACTTGTGATAATATACCCCAATAATGATAATTCCTTTAACCATAACTCATATTTACTATAATTTTCATCAATATTCTCTTTTTATAAGGTGTTAATCACAGTGATCAAATTCTTATCATGCACCTCCTTTCTTTTGAAGTAAATTATAACATCTTTTATAAATACTACCACAAATATTTTGAGGTAATGTCTAAAGAATCTATTAATCATGTCCATAAATATTAATATATCATTAATGAGTCTGAATGAATTTTCTAAGTACTCATTGTTTTTATATATTAGTCTTCGGGTTATCCTCTTTCACCCTTACTTGATAATACCCCAATCAAAGATCCACCTTGGAGAAATATTGGGCTCCAAATATCTGATGAAACAAGTCATCATTATGTGAAAAAAGGATACTTATTCTTTATTTTGATCTTGTTGAGCTCATTATAATCAATTCCAAGGAACATTAACCCATCCTTCTTCTTGATGAAGAGGACTAGTGCACCCCATGGTGAACCACTTGGGAATTTGAACCATTTTTATAGATTCTATTGTAGTTGATTCTACATCTCCTAAAGTTCCACAATTCTTAATCTATATGGAGTCTTGGATATTGTAAAATCCCTAGGTATAATATTGATTTATATTTCAAACACTTGGGAAAAAGGGTGACCAAGAAATTCTTTGAGAAACACATCTGTGTATTCCCTCATAATGAGGATTTATTAAAGAATGGTATTTTACTTAGACTCAATCATTTTAGAGAGATACTCTTACTCAAATGGAAATAATATATATTCTTGAGGTGTTGGTGCTAAATAAAATTAATGCAAATCTATACACTTGAATAGAATTGGATAACAATTCATGATATGGAGTGTGATTTTCTTCTCATGGAAATTCATGTTGGATATATATAAGGAAAGTGAATACATTACGAAAATTTCATCTAATTCAACTATAGGATGTATCATAAGTTTTATTGAGATGTTAATACCACAAATATTTATAAGGGGAGATTTATATACATGGGATGAAATAATTTCCCCCTTTTATTTTTCATTGATAAGTCTACTTCCATGCTTTGTGGTGGTGTTTGAATACTTCTAATAAACTTGTTCGATATGAAATAATGCCTAGAACTAGAATTAAAAAGTGTGTTAACTATTCATGAATGAATAACTAGAATACTTATCACCACATTAGTGTTGGGATCCACCTCAATGGTTGTGATAGAATAAGATCACCCTTGTTAACATGGATTTTATTGGAATTTATTGTCTCTAATAACCCATGCTTTATGCATGTGGTTCATATAGTGTCGTTATTCCTTGTATTTAAAACATTGGATAATAGGGCGAGGGTTTACTAGAGTATTCATATATTACACTACATTAGTGGGTTTATCCTATCAGTAATCACTGGATAGGTTCTCTTCCTCTCTGAAATTAAATCATTTCCTCATCCTTCTTATGAAATTTTTACGGTTCTTCTTTTTACACTTTCAACAAGTGGGATGTTGAAATTTCTTAACACAATCATATTTATCCATCAAACTGCAAGAATTAAAATCCATTTTCTACAATATAACCATGTGAGACCTTTGATACTTTCTGATCTCTATTTCAACTTTGCGGTAACATCATAAAATTTCATCATAGTTGTCAAATTGTTGAATTTATAGGGATTTTCATAGACATAGTTTAATCCTGCAAAACGGCCAATTTTTTATTCGATGGTATTGAAAAATCTAAATGCATATAATTTAGGTAATTTTTTGTTTTACCCATATTACCCAATGGATTCCTCATCTTTTTTCTTAAGGCATATGAAATCCCCTCTAATTTAAGTCATATAGTGAAAGGAAAATATTTTTCAAAAAAATAAAAATTTCTACCACCCCATTACTTTAACCTATTACTCATGATTTTTTTTTACTATCTACCGCTGATTATATTATCTCTCTATATGGTAAATAAACATTATAACATTTTCATTCTCAGAACATTGATGTATGGAGAATATTTTTTTCTCTGGATTTGATCCATTTTTCTACGATTAAGGGATCAGATAATCCATTAAAACTCAAGGGACTTATCAAATAATGTTTTCAATTATAGATTGTTATTTCTTAGGGGTTTTTGGGAGGTCCTCCAGATTGACGATTCTTTTTAGAACTAGAGTCATTTGAGAGAGCATCATCCCAAATTTTTTTATTCCATCTCCCATCAGGTTGGGAAACTCATTTAGGCAGTCATCACATTTCCCTTCACACTTGTGTTTACTCAGATGCTACTATTTGAATCCATTCACTAGAATAAATGGAAAATTCGGGATGATTAATTTTAAACTATTAAATACATAAATAGAAATCCAATAACATTAATTTTAAAACTTATAAATGACATTAATTTTTTAAGTAATGATTTTCTAGGATTCAATGCATATTATCAAGGATATATTTATTTACATAAACATTAATGGTATTTTTTCCCCTAATAAGGGTTTATAATGAGCTTGGGAATTTACCAAAGAATATCTCCTGTGAGTGTAAAACTAGGTGTGCAATAATGCCCATTATTGTGCACCATTTCTCTATTAAGTCTACCTCAATACGGTATTTTTGGATGTTACCCCTTTGTAAACAAGTTCCAGATCCACATCCACTTTTAGTATCAGACAAGGATTTAATTTCATAGAAACCACTTACTCTATAATTTACCAAAATTTTGGGATTGTTATGTTTTTTCTTATCCCTGAGCCTTTCATTATAGTTTTCTAATCATAATCCCAAAAAATAACTAATCATTATTATGATACCAACTATGATAAACCTTTTCATTATTACACATTAATTCAGGATTTATTACATAATATTACATAGAATACAACCCATAATATTAATAATTATATTGTATTTTTGTAATTGGTTACATAACGTAACAACTTAAAATAGGGGGTACATCAGCATTGTTGAAAACTTCTTTAACATTCTCATAAAATTCCTTCATTCATAAAACTACATGGGATAACCTGAGGACATACACAAGAAATGGGTGAGAAATAATTCCCAGCAAGGGATTAAAAAAACATAAAATGAATAATTTATTATATGTTATATAATAGACATTTTAATTGGAAAAAAACAAGAGTGAGAATTATAAACATGAACGATGAAGAATGATGTAACATGATAACATAATGGCAATATGAGAATGTGTCAACAATTTTAAACGTGACATCATAAGCATAATTCATGGTTAAACACCAAGAAATAATAACATAATATGACTATTATAACCTACCATAAAACATAAATTTAATCTCATGAGACTAAAACATTACCTAATGCATTGGAGTGCTATTTGGGCACACTAATCATAGTTATATCATGTACATGCCTAAGAGTGCCACAAGATCATATATCATAAGAACATATTTCATCACACCTAATTCCATGGTCAAGGTGTATTACCCCCTATTTCTCTTATGTAACTCTTAATTAATGATTTTCAGGGTTATAATGTTGTAGGAGATAAAGGGGGGATTCATAAGAACACTAAATGATGTTTTGAGGCAATGGCAACGTTTCATGGGTGGCGCACGGTTTGTCTAACTGTGCTGCCAAATTGTGCAGAGTTGGTCATTTTGAGGTAGTGGATCCCACACAGTTAGAGCACACTTTGGGAGACCATGTGAGGAGGTCCTATGAGGGTTTTATGAGGCAGTTTATAATGCATGGTTAGCCCACGATTTTTCTAACCATGCGAACTAACCATTTGGGCAATTAAGTGATATCCAGAAAAATTGAATCTCACATATTTTTTCTTATATGTGGCCCTTTTTTCCTCATAAAAGGACATAACTCAGGATTTTTCTCTCTCATGGGAAAAATAAGGTTCTTCAATCATTCTAGAGGTGATCTCAAGGCTTCCCTTGGTGAATCGAAGCCATATTCTTGAGGTATGTGATCGTTCCTCTTCGTTCTTATTCTGTTTCTTGGATCTACTTATATATCTAATTCTTATCTTCTCTATTTTTTATATATATGCCCATTATGGGATGATCTAAGTGTTTGGATTCAAAATATTATTATAGTTGGTTGTTGTCTTTCTATGGGAATAGATTTGATGGGGGTTCTTGAAGAATCAACCCAGTTTTCTTGAGAGTTCTTTGTTTGTTGTCGTTTTCATCAAAATATTTGAGGTAGGAGGATTCTTTCTCAACTCCACTTAGTAGAACTGATTTTAATTCTTTCAAATTGAATTTTTGGTGTGTAATTTATTGTTATTTTGTTGTGGAAAACTTATTGGAATCCTTCTTGGGAGATGGTTGTGAAATATAAGAAATTAAGGATTTTGAATGAGTGATTTGTTTCATGATTTTAAAAAATGGGGTTTAAAACAGGTATTTTTCTAGATTATTGAAAAATAAATGGGATTAGTTTTTTTCAATAAAATGGAATGTTTTATTGAAATGAGATGTTTCTTTGAAATTTTTTGTGATTTGGTTTTCAATAAAAGTTCATTTTTATTAAAGTGGATTGTTTTAGAAATGGAAATATTTGGTATAAATGGTGTTTGTGTGAGTTCATATTGAATTTCTAGGTCTTGGTTGAAATATGAACCTCTGTTCAGTGCCAAATGTTAAATGGAACAAGAGATATAATGTTCATGTTGCATATCATGGATTGGTTGAAATATGACCTTATGCTTGGTGCCAAAGGGTTAATGGTACATGGGAAACAATTACCTTGTGATGACTTGGTAGATCAAAGAGAAACCACTCATGAGTGTGGAACTGTCATAACATAGAATGCATGGTTTCTTGAATGGGTTTTTTGGATGGTTGGGTATGACAAAAGGGGGATATTTTGAAATGTTTTTAAATCATTGATTAGTAATTTTTATATAAAAATAACTTGTTTGAAATTGAGTTCATTTGGTTTGTTCTCACATGGTTGCCAATGGTTTTTGGAACTTGTTTTTATTAACTTATAAATTGTTTTGGTAAATTATTTTATATAAACGACATTATATAATTGTTTCTAACACAGATATCCTAGTGGCATAAGTAGGGAAGACATTGGAAAAAACCTTCTGAGTTTTATACTCAGCAAGCATTGGTAATTTGGGGATTTTTTAGATGCTATCTTATGGGATTCGGGAAAAAGGTACAGTTTCCAAGGTTTTTAGCACTACCTTGTGATTTTGGGCTGTTTGGAGATTGTGGAGCATGGAACTTATGGAGTATGGAGTCTTTTAGTCCATTTAGATTCTATTGTCATTTATCTTCTCTGTACTTTGATACTTGGTTATTTTTTATTGTTGCATACTTTGATGTGGTTTGAGATACATAAATTTGTTGAGTTGTCTTCCTTTTTTCATGGATTATATAGTGTATGGTTGGTTTGTTTATTGGCTTATTTATTAATGGGTAAATCACCACCATTGTATTTGAAAACCTTTGGAATTTATTTCTAGCCTTAAGCATGTTGGGGATGTCAGTTAAGGCTTAGTAATGACTCATTGTACTCTCAAGACAATGAGAATTGTTGGGTCAATACAAATAGTATCAGTCTGGTCCTTCCCTTGTGGTACAGGTTATTACTGTTTTTGGTCTTGGAGTTGGACCTCATTTTCTTCTATTTCATGGGTTGGAAAACTAGATTAGAGTAGGTTTTTTGGAACTAGAAATGTATATCATAATATTATGTATCTAACTTATTTATTTTGAACTTCATGTTACCAGGGTGTTGGGTACTTAAGGGTTTTGGATAAACTTCTTGAATGTCGAAAAAATTATTATCATGAATTTAGCCAATGAGAAGAGAATGATATGAAATGTAGATAAATGACTTACCACTATGATTTCATATCTCATTGGGAGGAATGATTAATTATTTTATACAAAGATATAAATTTTTTAAAAATGAAGAATTTGTTTTCAATTGATTTATTTTGAACAGATGATACTTGGTGTATTTCGAAAAGGGATTAATTTTCAAAACCAATAGTTGATTTTCAAAATGGTTGAACATGAAAAAATGTTGTTTTGGAAAAAAATGGTGTGATAGTTGATGTGATATAATTTGAAATACTAATCCATTAGTTGCTAGAGATTAAGATTGGTGGAGTTTGTTGTTGGTTTAGAAAATGGCACCTGGTATGTGTCGTCGAAACAAACATGAAGATGCTATGGAGAATGGGGTCGCACATGAACCACAGGTTAACCAAGAGATGATTCATAGTATTGTCCAAGATTTTCAACTTACGGATACGGGGAACCGAAAGAATGAACCAAGGCATGTGGATCATGCCATGTAGTTTATGATGCAGAATCAACCGAACTTCCGGGGAGATGATGGACCCGAAAAGTAGGAGGTGTGGATAAGCTGGATGAATTGTATCTATAATTTAATTGGCACACCATCAAAGCTCATGGTCAAGATGAGGATGTATATACTTGAGTATCTTTAATGCCAGTGGTGGGATTTAGCAGTGAAGGATAAATTTGATGAAGGCCTTACATGAGAGGGCTTTCGGGAAATTTTCATCAAAAAATTCTATCCTCATATATTCAACATCCAGAAAATGATGGACTTATTCATCCTGAAATCGGGGAGCCTCTTTATCACAGAGTATGTAGATAAATTCTTGAATTTAGTTTGTTTTTTATCGGAGTATATAGAAAGTTTTTCTTTGAATGAATGCATCTTCTAATTAGGTCTAAGGAAGGATATTCAATCGATGATTGTGATGTTTTGTATTACAGATTATATAGATATGGGGAACAGAGAAATTGTTGTTGAATTTGATATCTCTAAATCAAGAGGAGGAGGAATTATGATACCTACATGGAATTGTGGGAACTCAACTATTGGGAACAAGAACAAAAGGGACACCTATTTCAAATGTGAAAGTGGAAATCAAAACCAGACGGTGGGATCAATGAACCTTCCTCCTCAACCCAAGAGAAAAGTAGGTCGCTTTCAATGTGGTTCACTTGACCACATAATGTGAGAGTGTATAGAACAAACTAGAGAATTCCATAACTACAAGAGGATAGGAAACCTTCTATTATATATTTAAAGTTCTATAATGTTAGGTTATCGAGGAACTTTTTAGGTGTCTCAAGAATCATATGCTTTGATATAACAAGGATTGTAGAATCAGTCTCATTAGCAGAGAAGGGCTATCCATGGTTATTCTAGAAATTCCAGTACTCCTCAACAAGGGCAATCTTAGTAAGGCAACAAGGAGAACATTTTAGCGATGAAGAAATTGTATGGAGATGAGTAGATGATTTTTGATGATCATGTCACACCATTTATGGTGAGAGGTATGATTCTTTTGAATTATATCCTTGTTCATGTTCTCTTCGATACTGGGGAATCCCATTCTTTCATTGCTTCTCGTGTCGTTGACCTGCTATTTTTGAAGTTGGAAATGATGTCTTCTGTCTTAAAACTACAAACTTCTCTTAGTGAAAGAGAATGTCAGGCCTTTGCATGTTGAGCATGTGCTATAACTGTTGATGGATCTGAACTAAAATGAGACTTATCAATTTTATATATGGATTTCTATGATGTAATCATGGTTATGTATTGGATGATAATTTTCAAGGCTTAAATCAAATGTTATCGTAGGACCGTTAGTTTCCTAAAATAGGATGGCATCAAGAAAATCATTAGAGGAGAGAGGATTGTAATGAAGGGTGCAAAGAGCTTGTTGGCACTAATGGTGGGAACAATCTCTTACCAGTTGGCTGTGTTGAATTTGGAATCGATGGAAGAGATCGAGGAAAGTATTTTTTCCAACTATTGTGGATAAACATCCAGATGTATTTCCCCAGAACATATCAGGGTTACCACCTCTAAGGGAAGTGGAGTTTATGATTGATCTACTTTTGGGAACTAGTTCTATTTACCTTCCATATTATAGGATATCACCAATAGAGTTACTAGAGTTGAAAGTGATGTTAGACGTGCTGGAAAGAAAGGGTTTTAATCAACCAAGTACGTCCCCATGGGCATCACCGGTCTTGTTTGTGAATAAAGAAAATGGAACTCTTCGACTACATGATGATTATTGTAAGCTTAACCAAGTTACGATAAAGAACATATATCCACTTCCATGAATTGATGATCTATTAGATCAATTAAGAGGAGATAAGGGGTTCTCCAAGATTGAATTGTGATAAGGATATCCCCAATTGTGAGTACAGAATGAGGATATTCCAAATACAACATTCAGAAGCAGATATGGCCACTACGAATATGTAGTCATTCCTTTTGGACAAACTAATGCACTAGAAGTATTCATGGATTTGATGAATCAGATATTTTAGCGATATCTGGATTCTTTTGTTATGGTGTTCATGGATGACATCTTGATATATTCAAATTCATGGGATCGCCATGAAGAGCACCTAGAAATAGTCTTACAAATATTGAGAGATCACTGTCTGTATGCCAAATTATAAAATTGTTATTTTTGGATAAAGGAAGTACATTTTCATGGCCATGTCATTTCTGAAAATGGAATTTCTATTGATCCTAAAAAGATCGACGTTGTTATCTCAGGGAAACCACCAAAGAATGTGATCGAAATATGATGTTTTCTTGGTCTATCTAGTTAATACTGATACTTTTTGCCGGATTTCTCACGATTTTCTTCACAAATTAAAGCTCTGAAAAAAATAATTTTTCATTCCAATGTAAGAAGGAATGCCAGAAGTATTTTCAGGAGTTGAAATTTTTGCTTACATCAGAACCTATCTTGATTTTACCAGAATCAGGATAAGGGTATTGGTGTATTGTGATGCATCATGACAAGGGTTGGGTTGTGTTCTCATGCAACGATAGAATGCGGTTGCTTATGGTTTAAGGTAGCTGAGGGTGAATTAGAAGAAATACCCAACACATGATTTGGAATTAGTTGCATTCATCCATGCTTTGAAAACATAGAGACATTATCTCTTTGGTGAGAAATTTACTATGTTTACAGATCAAAAAATCATAGTACAAATTTTCTCACAGTGAGATTTGAATTTGAGGTAAAGGAGATGGATGGAGTATCTCCAGATGTTTGACATTGACTTGATGTATACACCAGGAAAAAGAGAATTCAGTGGTAGGTGCATTTAGTAGAAATTCATATGCTCAGTTGGAAAAAGAAGCTTTATATGAATGACAGTTGATTTCGGTCCAAGCTTTTCACATACATATTTTATTTTAAATTTATTTTTATTTTAATTTCCATTAATGCTTTGTTTTGGAGGTTTCCAATGGTTTTATGGAGAATAGGTGAGTTTTCGTGAATTGGGCCAAACCGTGAGCCCAATTCCAGTTTTAAAAATAAATTTTGATTATTTTATAACTTATTCATTTTTTAATATTTTTCACTCATTACAACTCCTAAATGACCTCCCCTGATATATTAACACTAAAATTAAAATATGGAGCCTTTGGAAATCCATAACCATGGTTTAATTGGGTTTTTAGTTAGGGAATTAGGACTGCCCGAAAGCCCATTTTATTCATTAAAAATAAATTTTAATTCTTTAATATCTCATTCAATATTTGCGTTGTTTCAGTGATTCCAAGCCTCATATGCGGCCATTACACCCAGACGCTCCCCCAGCCTCTTTACCCCCCTCTTTGGAGCTCTTAGGATCGTGATTTATTGACGAACATCTTAAGGTTTCTAAAATCGGGAAGATTTGATGAGGTATGTTAATTCAATCATAACTCTCTCAATTCATACTCTTTTCCCTCCATTCTAATTCCTAAATGACCTAATAATTCTTGTGAGAACATCCCCTGAGTTTTGGCCGTTTTCAATTTCATATACTGGTGTTTTGGGGAGATTCATTCTAGATTTCTCAAGTATGTTTGTCCATTTCTTTTCCCCTTTCAAATTGATTAGTGTTTCATTCTATGTTTTTAGGGTTTCCTCCCTTTTTATTGAAGTGAAAAATGACCAGTGGGTAGGGGTTCGAACCTAAGGTTTAACCTTGGGTTTTCTTGGTCCAATTTTCTATTTTTAGGTTTGATCTACCCTTCATGAGATGCGGCGGTGGTGCGTTTGTGTTTTCACATAAAGGATTCAGTGGTTTCATTTGATTTGGTAGGTGATTACAATGTTGATGCAATATTTGTGTATTAGCATGCTGTATTTATCATATTTTAAGATTTATATAATTTTATTATTGCTGCAAAAATTGGTTCTAATGATTTTTCCATTGCAATTGAATTTAAAATGCCAATTTGGTGTGAAATTGGGGGTTTTCCAAAGAAGTGTTTTGTTTGTTTATTTGGGGATGCCCTATAAATACTTAGTTGTTTTTATTGATCTGTAATAAGGCATAAAATAATGTTTATAATGTTTATCCCCTTTGGTAATTGCTTCAAAAAAATGGGTTTTAATTGTGTTTGTAAAGAAAGTGATGTTTTGGTTCCACTTTTGTGTGAAAATGAAGGTTTTACAAAGATAATACTTCTTGTTTAACATGGGGATGCCCAAAAATTGATTTGTTTTTTTAATTGATATTTATTGGCTTCCTTTACTGTTTTGGAAACTTACAATTGTGAAAATCATGTACAGGTGGGTTTCTTAAGGGGTTTTGTGTGCAAAACTACACGAGATTTTGTGAAATTGATTTATTCAAATTCAAAGAGTTTGTTGTGTGTTTTAAGTGGTATAAAATGAGATAGCTAATTTATTTGGTGTATGTGACCAGTAGTGGTGTTTTAAATTAAAATGGATATGTGTTAAATCCTGAAATTGTTTGAGCACAAAGGGGGAAGCCCGGGTACCTAGGTGGGGCGGATTTGTACTAGTACGGCTAGTGGACCGGATGGGTTTTGTCCCTGTTTCACATAGCATTTGGATAATGACAACTCTAACTAAACTATGTGGATGATGATTGGGGAACACTAGGTTATGTGTATGTTCCCTACTAGTGGCTCGTGCATGAGAAAGGATTTTACTATGTTTACATTACACTAATGTACGAGGTACATGGGGCCTGAGACTATCTAGTGCCTAGGGGTGTTCCCGGTTTTGTTGCTCAGTGGATTTGTGGTATTTGCCCTTGTTTTTGGGTGTATTTGGAATTATAATGCAGTATCTAATATTCCTATTTAAATGTGTTAAAATTCTGAATGTTTTATCTAGAAAAATGTTTTCAATTTATAGATTCATTTCGTGGAATTTGTCACCGCTTTTAATTGCATATTAAAACTACTTGCTTTTTCACCTTGTATTGCATGCACCTTGGAATCATAGGGTGGTATCCTATTGGGATTAGGCTCACACCCTAATTACACCCCTTGGGTGTAAGTAGACCTTTTTTTGACCCAGGTAAAGGAAAGGCTAAGGGTGATGGCGGTTCAGGGTGTTAGTCGTCATCCTTGGGGCAGAGTAGTGGAGACGACTTGGGGGTGATGACCCCTTGTCATGTGGAGTCCATGGGGCTGTTTTGTTTCTATTCCATTGTGTATTTGGAACTTTTTTATTGACTCTAAACCTATTTATTCAGTTCTGGTTTTTGTTTAAACATCGTTAGGTATAAATTTTTCAGATTCATTTTATTGATTGTTTTTAATGGTTTATGCCTTCATATTCGGGTAAATCGTTTCCAAACCAAAATAAATGATACCCGGGCACTTGTGCCAGCCCGTGGGGATAGGGAACGCCCTTCGGGTCATGTCATGGGCTGGTTTTGGTGCCAGTTTTGGCGATGACCATATTCGGTACGTGACAAAATGGTATCAGAGGAGGTTCATGTTAACTATTTGGGTCATGTTATTTCAGGAAGAGTCGGGATATCATGGAGTTAGGATTATAGGGACTTGGTATTATAGTTATGGGTAGTGTGCCTGATCACCACACCTCATGACATGATTCAAGTTTCCTAGGGAAGTCAGGATTTATCTAAGTCCTTTGGTTTTCTTGTTTTAATGATGGTTAGGGGAAATGAAAAGAGAGTTGGGTTAATGGTCTCTATAAGCTCGCAGGGCCTGGAAAGCCATGTGGAGCTGTGGATATACCCTATAACACTCTCTGTGATAGTTAAGTGATTGGAATATGGCCGCCAATCATATGTCCAAGTCACCCACTGAAACTAGTTTCCTGTCGCATTGTCTTGTGTTCCTTAGTTTTGAAATCTTTGAACTTTGGTTTTAAACTGACTTGGTTTTAAGAATTGTAAAGTTTTTGTGAAATTAGTTTCAAATAAATATGGAATTTTTTGATTTATGAAATGGTGGAAATGAATTTTCATAATTGTTTTGAAATGGAAAATAGTATGCTTATACCTCTTTTGAAAGCCGAAACCATATTGAAGTTGGTTTTCAAAAGTGTTTCCACTATAGTTTTCTAAAAGATTAAAGGGTGTTTTAATGGGATGAGATGTTTTGAAATTGATGTGAATAACTTGAAAGTGAGTTCTTTTTTTTAAATGATTGTGTCCTTATGATGAGTTTTGAAAAATGTGAATTGGGATTTTGATCTCATTGTTAGCAGTTTTCAGAAAAAGGTTCGGTTGGTTGAGCATTTTGTTTTTGAAAAGTGGAAGGAATTTTTGTTTTACCCTTTAGTATTTCCATGAGTGACCACATGCATGGGGTAATATGGGATGATGGATGGTTGATGGAATGACTGGATGAGTGCTGGGATGGTTTTGAGTAGGGTGCCCGGTGTGACACAAAAACATGCATGTGTGAGGCCTATGGGGTACCATTGGTGGATACGCTTATTGCAAAACCGTTTGTTTTCAAAGAAATAGTTTTAAAAAAACATGATGTATTGATGAATTGTTTGGTATAGTTTGTAGTATGGGTTTTTGAAAATGTTGATGTTGTGGGATGTTTTTAGTCCAAGAACCCCTCCTGTTTGAACTGTGTGTTGGGTTTGTGTTTGGTCGGTGAGCTGTGTTGTAGGGACGATTAGTGGTCTCTTTTGAAAAATGTTTTGGGATGCCTTTACGGTGGTTCCCTTCATGTGTTTGGATATGGTTTGAGGCATGTTTTGACTAATGGACCAGCTTGGTTGGGTCCTTGGGTTCTCTCATTGGATAAGGTATGCCCCCATTAAGGGTTAATGCACAGCTGAAGTGAAATCCATATTGTTTCGCCATTGGAAAATCCTCTAGTTGATCAATATAAGGAATATTTTATAGATAATTGTTGATTGAGTCTATAACCATTAATTTAGTTGATTTGTAGATCCTCTTTTAGTGGGATATTTCTTGTGGAAGGTTGAAATAGGCCTTGGTTTCTTAAGTTTCATGATTCATTGAAGGTGGAAGTGTTGTTTGGTTGTTAGTGTGGATGAGTGTCATGATGGTGTCTAAGAGGGCCTCTGGGTTCTTCATAGTTTCCATGAAGCAAGAGTTATTATTAAACAACCAATTTTGAGATTTTGGTCCTGATAGGATATTGTGTCCACTTTTTGGACTTGTCTATTATTTAGGGACATGGAATATGGTCATGTTCCATGTATTGTTTCTGTCAATCACAAGGGTCATGTTTGGTGACGCATTGTGATGTTGTGTGCTCTTTTGACTGTAAAGGTCAAGGTCACACAATCCTCTTAGGTTCTCTGTTATGTTGGGAGTATGTATCCCTTGGGAAAAACATCAAATCCTCTATCTTAGAGGATGGTGTTTATACGTGTCCTACCCTTCTGTTGTTTCTCACCCAAAGAAACAAGTTGCGATCTGTGTACTTATTTTGATCCCTTGTTTTAGTGAAATGTCTGGTTTTGGTAAAGTGAGTTATGGAGTGTGTTATGTCTTAATGAACCCATCAGGGTATGCGGTGTAGTTGTTTGTGGCACCCAAAGAAGAAGTTCCACATAGGGGTTTCAACAGCCAAACTGTGTGGCCGAAGATGCTTCAATATTTTGAGCTCCAGCTAAAGGTCCCGGAGAGAAGCTGGAGCGTAGTCCGGGGAAACCCCAGTCTCGTTTAAACCCTTGTACAAAGTCCTATAATCATTATGAATGATAGGAAGAGTTTAAACCTATGGTGTCATCATATTTCTTCTGTTGTTCCCATTCGGTGGAAATAGGTGGAGGGTTTTGTACCCATGTCATCACAAAATGTTATTCCATCCCCCTTTTGGATTCCACTGAGTCTTTAGAGAAAGGTTTGAAGTTTTTCTGCACTGTTTGTGAACACAGTTTTCACTTGGATAATAGTGACCATGCCCCATAAAACCATGAGGAATGAAGGATCCCAACTATTAGTGTATGGCTTCCCAAACCGTGCAAACTAACCATGTGGTCACCCCAACTCTTTAAATTTTGGGGTCTTTCTTTACCGGCCAGTGCTGGTTGGTTAAGATGGTTGGTTCTTATGGTGAGGAGACCCACTATGAGTCTTATATAATTTCTTTTGTAAATTTCTGATGGATGTATATCCTTTGTACTGGTGAGTCCATTTAGGCCTCCCCCTGTTAGTCTCTTGATTATGTCTCAAAAAAAGTTTTTGTTGTCTCTTATGGTGGGGAGTGTATTTGTGTCCCACTATACCAGTAACTTAGATTTTTCCATGGTCTTGGCTTGGTGTAGATAGTCTCGTTCAGATATATCTAGATACCAACATCATTCTTGAGTAAACATTGGGACTGGAGAGCACCCAATGGTTTATTTAAAGTAAGGTAAGTGTAACCTTGTTCAAAGTTGTTGTTCGTTTGGGTGAATTGCTTGAGTATTGCTCAGATTGTGTTTGAGGAGTTTTTATTTGGGATAAAACCTAAATGTTATTGATGGTTTTAGGAAAGTGGTTTATGTTTGATTTGTGAGAGTATTCCTTCCTTCATTGATCACTGGAGGTGTTTTGGCCTTTGGGGAAGAAACCTGGCAAGGGAGTACTTCTTGGTTTCTCAGTTGGGTTTGGTTGTTGATTTGGTCTTGCTGTGACCTTCCGAGGTGGAAAGTTTTTATGGTGGGGATAATTTTCACATAAATAGCTTAATTTAAATTTAAATTTATTTTAATTTCCATTAATGCTTTGTTTTGGGGGTTTCCAATGGTTTTATGGAGAATAGGTGAGTTTTCGTGAATTGGGCCAAACCGTGAGCCCAATTCCAGATTTAAAAATAAATTTTGATTCTTTTATAACTTATTCATTTTTTAATAGTTTTCACTCATTCAAACTCCTAAATGACCTCCCCTGATATATTAACACTAAAATTAAAATATGGAGCCTTTGGAAATCCATAACCATGGTTTAGTTGGGTTTTTAGTTAGGGACTTAGGACTTCCCGAAAGCCCATTTTCTGCATTAAAAATAAATTTTAATTCTTTAATATCTCTTTCACTATTTGGGTTGTTTCGGTGCTTCCAATCCTCATATGCTGCCATTACACCCAGCCGCTCCCCCAGAATCTTTACCCCCCCTCTTTGGAGCTCTTAGGATCGCGATTTAGGGACGAACATCTTAGGGTTTCTAAAATCGGGCAGATTTGATGAGGTATGTTCATTCAATCATAACTCTCTCAATTCATACTCTTTTCCCACCATTCCAATTCCTATATGACCTAATTGTTCTTTTGAAAAAATCTCCTGAGTTTTGGCCGTTTTCAATTTCAGATACTGGTGTTTTGGGGATATTCATTCTAGATTTCTCAAGTATGTTTTCCCATTTCTTTTCCACTTTCAAATTGATTTGGGTTTCATTCTATTTTTTTAGGGTGTCCTCCATTTTTATTGAAGTGAACAATGACCAGTGGGTAGGGGTTAGAACCTAAGGTTTAAACTTGGGTTTTCTTGGTCCAATGTTCTATTTTTAGTTTTGATCTACCCTTCTTGAGGTGCGGCGGTGGTGCGTTTGTGTTTTCGCATAAAGGATTCAATGGTTTCATTTGATTTGGTAGATGATTCCAATGTTGATGAAATCTTTGTGTATTAGCATGCTGTATTTATCATATTTTATGGTTTATATAATTTTATTATTTCTGCAAAAATTGGTTCTAATGATGTTTCCATTGCAATTGATTTTAAAATGCCAATTTGGTGTGAAATTGGGGGTTTTCCAAAGAAGTGTTTTGTTTGTTTATTTGGGGATGCCCTATAAATACTTAGATGTTTTTATTGATATGTAATAAGGCATAAAATACTGTTTATAATGTTTATCCCCTTTGGTAATTGCTTCAAAAAAATGGGTTTTTAATTGTGTTTGTAAAGAAAGTGATGTTTTGGTTCCACTTTTCTGTGAAAATGAAGGTTTTACAAAGATAACACTTCTTGTTTAACATGGGGATGCCCAAAAATTGATTTGTAGTTTTAATTGATATTTATTGGGCTGCTTTACTGTTTTGGTAACTTACAATTGTGAACATCATGTACAAGTGGGTTTCTTAAGGGGTTTTGTGTGCAAAACTACAAGAGATTTTGTGAAATTGATTTATTCAAATTCAAAGAGTTTGTTGTGTGTTTTAAGTGGTATAAAATGAGATAGATACTTTATTTGGTGTATGTGACCAGTAGTGGTGTTTTAAATTAAAATGGATATGTGTTAAATCCTGAAATTGATTAAGCACAAAGGGGGAAGCTCGGGTACCTAGGTGGGGCGGATTTGTACTAGTACGGCTAGTGGACCAGATGGGTTTTGTCCCTGTTTCACTTAGAATTTGGATAACGACAACTCTAACTAAACTATGTGGATGATAATTGGGGACCACTAGGTTATGGTTATGTTCCCTACTAGTGGTTCGTGCACGAGAATGGATTTTACTATGGTTACATTACATTGAGGTACGAGGTACATGGGGCCTGCGACTATCTAGTGCCTAGGGGTGTTCCCGGTTTTGTATGCTCAGTGGATTTGTGGTATTTTACCTTGTTTTTGGGTGTCTTTGGAATTATAATGCAGTATCTAATATTCCTATTTAAATGTGTTAACATTCTAAAACTTTTATCTTGAAAAATGTTTTCAATTTAAAGTTTCATTTCGTGGAATTTGTCACCGCTTTTAATTGCATAATAAAACTACTTTCTTTTTCACCTTGTATTGCATGCACCTTGGAATCATAGGGTGGTATCCTATTGGGCCTAGGTTCACACCCTACTTACACCCCTTGGGTGTAAGTAGACCTTTTTTTGACCCAGGTAAAGAAAAGGTTAAGGGTGATGGTGGTTCAGGGTGTTAGTCCTCATCCTTGGGGCGGAGTAGTGGAGATGACTTGGGGGTGATGACCCCTTGCCATGTGGAGTCCATGGGGCTGTATTTTTCTTTTCCATTGTGTCTTTGGACCTTTTGTATTGACTCTTAGCCTATGTATTCAGTTTTGGTTTTTGTTTAAACATCGTTTGGTATAAATATTTCAGATTCAGTTTATTGATTGTTTTAATGGTTTATGCCTTCATATTCAGGTAAATCGTTCCCAAACCAAAATAAATGATACCCGGACACTTGTGCCAGCCCGTGGGGATAGGGAACGCCCTTCGGGTCTTGTCATGGGCTGGGTTTGGTGCTGGTTTTGGCAGTGACCAGATTCGGTTCGTGACAAAGCTGACATACATGTGGAATGTTAATACCAAGGTGATGTTGTGGTTTTCTTTTCATCTACACTTGTTCCTAATTTGGTAAAAATTGTCAAAGAGGCACAAACATCAGATGCAGAATGTCTTTTTATGAGTTCTAAAATAAAAGGTTGTAAGACCATTTAAGGATGAAAACTTAATGTGAGTTCTGTTTTGTTCTTTAGAGATTAGATAGTTGTACCCATGACTTTTCAAGAACAACTTTTTCATGTTTACCACCATTCAAGATGGTATGGTACATCTAGGTAACATAATATGTACAAGGCATTGAAGGTTCAATTTTGGTGGAGTGGCATGAAAATAAAGGTGGTTGAGTTCATCTTTCGATGCTTAACATGTTAGTAAGTTATGATAAAACATTAGAGACTAGCATTAATGTTGCATTATTTACCTATCGTAGTGTGGAAATGGGAGCAGATAACTAAGGATTTTGTTATAGGTCTTCCATGAACAGAATGAAAACATGATGCCAACTTGGTGATAGTGGATTGGCTTACCAAGTCAGCCCATTTAATCCCTATTCATGAAACTCATACGTTGGAGGATCTATCAATAAATACATCCATGAAGTGGTAAAAAGGAATGGCATACCTATTTAAATAGTCTCAGATAAATATTTGAGGTTCATGTCTTGTTTCTAGAAATCCTTATACCAAGCTCTTGGGACTCAGATGACTATGAGCACGGTGTATCATCCTCAAACGGATGGGAAATCTAAGTGGACAATACAAACATTGAATGACATATTGTGGGGTTGTGTAATAGACTTTGGTGGCTCTTGGGAGGTGAATATACCCTTACTGGATTTCTCACACAAAAACAACTATAATGACTTGATACATGTGGCTCTATTTGAAGAATTGTATGGGAATCCTTGTCATTCTACACTATGCTAGATGGAAACAGGTGAAACTTCACTAGTTGGGCCGAGCCTTGTCCATGAAACAACAGATAAGATCTAGTTGATCAGAAAGAGGATAGAGATGGCTCAGAGTCATCAGAAATCATATACAGATTACCATATAATACCATTGTTATTTGCTATGGGTGATCATTTCTTCTTGAGGATATCTCAAAGGCTTAGAGATCATCATTTTGAGAAGAATGGAAAGATATTTCCTAGATAAATTACCCCTTTCAATATAGTGTAATAGGTCAGCGAGGTGGGATATTATTTGGCATTAGCACCATGGTTCAATGTGGTGCATAATGTTTTCTATGTATCTCAGTTGAAAAGGTATCAACCTGATCCTAACCATGTGATCAGATATGATCACGTTGGCCTAGAGTTGGATGCTTCATTGATACATATCTCTGTATAATTTAAGGATAGGAAAGATAAAGTCTTTTGGGGAAGATCATTGATCTTGTGTATGTTTTATGGTAACATGGTCAGATATAAGAAGAGACTTGGGAACATGAGATGGAAATAAAAGAGCAGTGGTCGAAACTCTTTCAGTTGGGTGAAGGTTTTCTACTTTCTGTGGACGGAATGACCAATGTTGGGGAGAATTTAGTACCCCATATTTCTTTTATGTAACCATTACTTTATACTTTTCATTTTTATAATCTTAAGGGTGATGAAGGGGCGAGTCAAGAGAAATTTTAGTGAAGTTTTGAGGCAAAGGGTAAGTTGCACGGGCGGTGCATGATTTGTCTAACCGTGCAGCATAACCATGCATAGTTCATCATTTCAAGGTAGTGAATCCAACATATTTGGAGCACTATTTGAGAGACCCTATGAGTAGTTCATGCGAGGGTTTGTCGAGGTATTGGCTAATGCACAGTTAGCGCACGATTTGTCTAACTGTGTGAACTAACCATGCGGGCACTTCAGTGAGAACCCAAAAAAGTGGATCTTACACATTTTTTCCTCAAAGTGGCTCCTTTTATCTCTTAAGCGGCCATCACTAAGTATTTTTCTACTCATTTGGAAAAATAAGTTTATCCCATCATTTCAGAGGTGATCCAAAGGCTTCCCTTGGTGAATCGAAGCCGGATTCTTGAGGTATGTGGTAGTTCCTCTTCGTTCTTGTTCGGTTTCCTAGATCTACATAGATCGAATTATTCTCTTCTCTCAGTTTCTTAGACCTATACCCGTTATGGCTAGATATAAGTGTTGGATGCCAAATATTTCATGATTTGGTCTCGGTATTCCTATGAGAAGAGTTCTAAGGTGGGTTCTTGAAGAATCAACCCGGTTTTCATGAGCGTTCTTTGTTCATTGTGGTTTTCATAAAACCATTGGGGTATGATGCTTCCTTATCGACTCCACATAGTAGAATAGAATAACATGCTTTAAAATTGAATGTGCTGGGTGGAATTTATTGTGATTTGGTTGATGAACACTTGTTTGAAATATTATTTAGCGATGGTTGTGAAATATAGAAAATTGGGGATTTGAATGAGTGATTTGGTACTTGATTTTAAAACATGGGTTTTAAAGTGGTATTTTTTTGGATTTATGACAAACAAATGGGATTAGTTGTTTCAAATTAAAGGGTTCATTCTTTGAATTGAAATATTTCTTTGAAATTGGTTATTCTTTGGTTTTCAATAAAAGTTCAGTTTTATTGAAGTGATTTGTTTTGGAAATAGAAATATTTGGCACAAATGGTATCAATGTGAGTTCATATTGCATTTCTGGGGATTGGTTGAAATATGACCTTGGGATCAACTCCAAATTTTAAATTGAACATGGGATATAATGTTCATATTACATATATGGGGCTTGGTTGAAATATTACCTTGTGCTCGGTGCCAAAATGGTTAATGGCACATGGGAAACAATTATATTGTGACTACTTGGTAGATCAACGAGAAACCACTCATGAGTATAGAACTATCATAATGTAGCATGAATGGATGGTTTCATGGGTTTTCGGGATGGTTGGGTGTGAAAAAAGGGGATATTGTGAAATGGATTCAAATCATTGATTATTTATTTTTCTTGAAGAATAACTTTTTTGGAAATTGGTTTCATTTGGTTTTGATTTCACTTGTCTTCTAATGATTTTTGAAACATGTTTTAATTTAGTTATAAATTGTTTTAGTAAATTTTTTTATATAAAATAATTTATATAATTGTTTCTAACTCTTCTCTCCTTGTGTGATGAGTAGGGAAGTCATTAGGGAAAACCTACTAAGTTTTATACTCACCCCAGCTTTGGCACTTTGGTTCTTTTACAGATGTTATCTTCTAGGACAGAGGATAAGGTAAAATTTCCCATTTTTTTAGCACTACCTCGTGATGTTGTGATTTTTGGAGATTGTGGATCTTAGAGCTTGTGAATCACGGAGTCTTGTAGTCATTTCGGAGTCTTGTGTCATTTATCCACTGTGGACTTTGATACTTGGTTATTTTTCTATTGTTGTATACTTTGATGTGGTTTGAGATATATAAATTTGTTAAGTTACCATTATTTGTTCATGAATTATATTATGAATTGTTGGTTTCTTTATTGGATTATTTATTAAAGTTTAAATCATCCCCCACTTTTATTTTAACCCCTTTGGCATTTATTCCCAGCCTTTGGCGTCGTGGGGATGTTTCTTAAGGCCTAGTAATGAGTCGTTTTACTCTCAAGACAATGATAATTGGTGGGTCATTACACAAGGAGTGTGGAAGAAATGTATGGAATTCATAGATAAAATAATTGTACGTATTTAAAGGTGAACATCCTCAGTTTAAATAGCAATGGTATTCATAACACAAAGGTTTTCTATGGAAAAATCACAGAGAAATTTCGGTAGCATAACGGCATAACATAAATGTTCATGAAATTGATTAATGATATATAAAACAGTATATAATCATTTAAAAATAAAATTTATAGTTATTTTATTTTGAAAAATAGATCCCAAAATTATAAATTAGAAATAAAATGCATAAAAGAAGAATATTCTTAAATAAAGAGGAGACTGAGAGGATTCCTTACTAAATTTCAATATAGTAACAGCTTTTGAGAATGCTATAATGAGAGGGGATAAATAATATATAATTATTAGTACAGTAATTAAAAATTATATGTATCTTTATATGTTCATTAAAACATAACCAATTGATAATTAAAAGGATAAAAACAAATAAGGTGCTTGAATTGAAAAGGATAGATAGTGATCTCTTACATTTAGAGGGTGGTTTCAAAAACATGGGAGGTGATTATTGAGATATTGGGGGAACCATGGTAGGTATATAGAGTGAGGAGGTCATATTAATTATGTTATTAAAAGTATTCTAGTGAAGAGGAATTGGATATTCAAGGGTATATAGAGGAAAATATGTGGGAGTTCATTATTATTTCCCAAACATTGGTTTTGGACTCTAAATAATTAAGTAATAAGAATCCAAAACCATGCCATATATTTATAACATGGTTTCCTCCAAATATGAGTTTATTTATTTATTTTATATGTCCATGTTATGGTCGTAATAAATTACTACCCTTGGAGATGTGAAAGTGAGTCATGTTTATAAATAATTTATTTAAAAAACATAAAATATAATATAGGTGTTCAAGGAATCATAAAGGATATATAAAATTAAAAATATAAAATATAAAACAAATTATTATAAATGGGAAATTAATATTTGGTAGTGAATACCCTTTATATAATTTGTTACATCTCTTTTGGGTCATTATTATGTCATTGTACACATCGTATATTTATATTGTATTAAATGTTTACCCAGAAAATTGATTGTCTCAGAAAATTATGAAAAATTTACTGTTAAAAACTTTATACTTACTGATTCCGAAAAACTTATTTATTTTATCAAAATAATTTTATCAATATTTTAATTTTCACTTTTAAAATAATAATTGACATTTATTGCGAAATTTTGGGTTTTTTGAGAATAACAGTTTTCGAACCCTTATAAAAATTAAATTTGAAATCATAAAAATTTTATTAAAAATTGTATGAAACAAAAAATATTATTATTATTTTATTAAATTATTATTTAATTTAAAAATTCATGAATTCAATAAAAATTAATTTCTTAATTAAAATTTCATATTGGACAAAAATACAATTTGTGTTTTATCGCATCAAAATAAAAAACATTTTCAGAGTAATAATAAGATGAAGTGCAAATAGTGATTATTCTACTGAATATAAAATATAAATATTTATATTATTGGGTTCTTGATACATATACCTTAATTACACCAATATATTCCCTAAGGTTATGGTGCATGATAGTGATCTTTTCATAGGGTGGTTCGGCATACATGGTTAGAATTATGATCTCGATGAGATATAACTTCTACCTTGAACGATTTTTCTCATGCTTTAGTTGTTGGATATCATCATGGACTTGGTCAAATAAAAATCCAAGTTATTTTATATCCCTTGGAAGCTCTAATATATGGGCTTTATAGGGTACAATTCTGGTTGTTGAGGTCATTTCTTTTTTTTCTATGTTAATTGGATTTATCATAACCCCAATTTATACTAAGGATATAACCACTATTCAATGGATATATTATAAAATCTTGTTATACATATAAGTATTATAAATCTGATAGGATATAATAAAACCAAGGAATTTCATGTGTTTTATATAACAATAATTGGTTATTTAATACAATCAAAAACGGGAATTTTATTTATAAATTTTTGCGTCATTATAGGATAAATCATATCTTGCTCAAGTAAATATACAACTATATATCCATGTGAGGATTGATGAGGCATGTAAGGAATATATGGAGCTACAGAAGAATGTGAGAAATGTTCATGAGTTAAACCATGATTGTGAGGAAATGATATGGTTCAGGAATAATTAATGTGTATCATCCATACTATATGTTAAGATGGATCTATTGGATGAAGCTTATATTTATTCATTCTATATTCATCCTAGATGTATAGATATGTATAGTGATTTTAAAGACCATTTCTTATGGGATAACCTTAAGACATATATTTCATAATTTCTTCATGGTGCTTGGCATGTAAGAAAGTTAAGGTTAATAGAAATAAATGTAAGGGGTGTTACAACCATTAATCATACTATAATGGTAATGGGAAAACATCACCATTGATTTTATTGTCAGACACCCAAAGACATCTAAATGGAAAAATTCTATATGTGTTGTAGTTGATCACCTGAAAATGTAATAACACTTCACTATAATTATTGAATACTTACATCTTGATCTTTATTATAGAATTTATATTAATTAAGTCATAAGTTTTCATGGAGTACCATATTCTATTGTATCGAATTGGGATATGAGGATTACCATGAAGTTATAGAAAAGTATTCAGTGAGAATTGGACACAAATTTAAGTTTCATGAAAAATTATCATCCTAAGAAATATGGTTAGTTTGATGAACCCATAAATCTCTAGAATTCGTGTTGGGATCTTTCTTTATGTATTTCAAATACTATTTGGATCAACACCTTTTATTGGTGGAGTTTTCATATGAAAATACCTTTCACTTGATATTTTCATTGGATCCATATGAATCCCCCTATGGAAAGAAGTGTATAACACTAAAATGATGGAATAAAGTTAGATAAATAATTATTTTGGTACATAAAATGTATGAGTAAATTGGAGATAACATCAAATCCATTTATGAACACATAAGATCATCTCAAAGGAAATAAAAAATGTATGATGACTGTCATTGAAAATATTTTGAGTTTGAGGTTGTTAAAAAGATATTCTTATGAACTTCTCCCTAGAAGATGGTGATGATATTTGAAAAAAAGGTCAAGTTAAACCCTATATTTATTATTCCCTTTTAAATTTATAATTACATTGGGATGTTATCTTATCGATTGATTCTTCCACCAAATCTCTCTCAAATTCATGATGTGTTCGATGTTTCTCTCTTGAAAAAGTACATACCTAATCAAGAACATGTGTTGAACTAATACATCATACCAGAAAAAAAAATATCTTTATTGTGAGGAATAACCATTTTATATTATGGATCATATATATAAGGTTTTATGAGACAATACCACTCGCCTGTTCAAGGTCTTTTTGGTGAAACCATCAATTTTAAGAACTTATAGGGAAACACAAGGATGTGATGAGGCTGAAGTATCATATTCTATTTATATCGGAGTATTAAAATTTAAATATAGAAATTAATTTTAAAGGGGTATAATGTAATACCATAATATTTTATAATATATTTATATTTAATATATTTGATTTCTTCGATATCTTTCATTACATGAAACATTATGTTTAAACAGACCATTATTTTATATAAAAACATTATTTAGCAGTTCTCACCTAGTCATTGGGTTAGAAGGTGTGAATTAGAATAAATAAAATATTAAATATATATTTTTTAAAAATGTATAAAATAAATTCATTAGTTATTAATTGATAATAAATGCAAATAAAAATCATTTTGAAAATTAAGGATTTTTTTTGAAAAACAATTTTCATACACGCGATGTGCTTTTATCATAATAAATTAAATTTATCACTATGGGTTACTGATTTATATTAAATTTATACATTTTAAATTCAATCAATCTAATTTTATTTCATATAATATTTTTTATAGGAATTAGAAACTAATATAACTCATATAATATGCTTAAAAACAATAATTTTCTAAAAAATAATTTTTATTGCATTTTTTGCACTTATATTAAAATTAATTTATTCCAATTATAGGTATTGAATTTGATTAAATATATTCCATACACGAAATTTGTAGTGATAATTTTTTAAAATAGGTCCCTTTTATATTTAGGCACTGTGAATAGTAATTAAAATAAAATTTATCACCTTGGTAGAGGGTAAATCATGTTAACCTTGATTAAAAGTAAGTGATAAAGTCATCAGTTTTTATAATAATTATTATTAGATGAATTTAATTCAATCCTTGTCACCTTATTATTGAAATTTAGATGTTTAATATTCACTTTTCTAAAAAAATGAATAATATAATATTAAAATCAAACATGGTTACAAATATCACTCTCTTACTTTTAAATATCTATTATGTGTACACATAAAGAAAAAAGATATTTATGAATGAATATAGATGTCAATTTTTTTCTAATGAAATTATTTTCATGAATATAATTTAATTTTAATTTTTATGTTTTATAAATTTACCATAAATTCTTTCACATCACTAATACATTATTTATTCAATTAATAGAAAAATAAAATATTTAATCTTAATAATATTTAAAGTGATATAATTTGTAGATTTATAGTTTTTCATGAAATATATTGATTAATATTAATTATTAGTGATTTATAAATAAATTTTATTTGAAATTAATCATTTTATCGATGAATTTTAAGTTGAAATTAAATAAATAGTGTCAAAATTGATGTTAATGATAATTTATCATAATTGATTTTTATTAAATTTTATAAAAATCATTACAATATTTAAAAGGAAAATAGGGCAATATATAGTCTATAATTTCATTTCTTATCCATTTATGGGTCAATAATTAACATATATTTAAAATTATAATCCTTTAAAAGTGAAAAATATGTTATCTTGGTTAATGATAAAAGAATTTATCTAACGGTTTAAACTGAATGATAAGGTTTTAAACACACACAAAACTTATCCAAATTCTGTTGGTTTATGATATTTAAACTATGTAATACCATATATTCTAGTACCTATAAATTTGGTTTCATTTTAATTGAGAATAAATTTATTATAATTTAATCTTTTAATAAATTCCAATAGTGCACCTCACCTCAATTATAAAAGTGAACCTCCAACTTCACTTATCAACAACACGTTCTGTTATATATATCGAACAAACCATAACCATTATTATTTTTAAAATAATTACCAATTTCTATCCAAAATACCTATTATAAGTACCTTAAAAAGAGATCCAAAGGAACTCTACTGAAGAAGAGGTTATCATCTTTCCTGAGTCCTTCAAGATTATTTATTCTTCAAATACCATTCAAATTATTGTAGCCACAATAAGATAACATATCCTATATAGTTAATATACAAATATTTTATTATGACTATTTTACAACCATAATCCATCTATGTTCCATCTTACAAAATAAAAAAAACATCGGTCGTGTGTATGTATGGCTTACCGTCTCCATGAACAATGTAATTTGCTTTATCTATATATTTTATGAATTACTATAAATACATATATAATGATTTAACATAATATATATATCAATATTAAAATTTTTTATATTATTGAAAAATTATGAAGGTAAAAAAATACATAAACCACTGAACAAAAATATGTATGAAAAATGATGCAATTATTATTAGAAATTGTGATTTTAACAATGAACTTTTAATAATCATGTAATAAAATAATATTAGAATATAATATGTGAAATTACACAAACTATTTTGGTTCTATAATGAATTTATATTTATTGTAAAATAGTTTCTAATACATATAAAGGAATTCAAACCTGAGGTAAGGGTTTATTTCATAATCTCATCAGTATTCGGGATCGTTTGCATTTATGTTTTCATTAGGATAATTATTTGATATTTCTCTTACATACCCAATTTTCTAAATAATTTTTCAAATTTTTTTTACTATTCTCATATGATTTTTAACATCATTTTTACTAATGTTTTAGTTTTTACAAAATGATTTAAAAAGAACCTTTTTTAATTTTTCAAATGTGGTGTATTTTTACTTTTTGAAAGGAATGATTTTTTAACTTATATAACATGAATGGATTTTATCATAATCATTACTGATAAATTCTTTGAATATTACTTTATAATTTTACATAGTTTTTTTCAAAAAAATATTCCTTCATATTTGGTAAATTTTTAGTTTCAAAAGGTAATTTATAAGAGTGAAAATTTTCTTTTCCTTGAGATTTGTTTTAAGGATCATTTTATGTTATTTTTATTCATCAATGACGTCAAACCTTTATTTTACGTATAATACACTAAGTATATGTTGTATTTATGACATTAATATTCTTTATTTTTATGTTTTATGATTAGTTCTATATGGGAAAGTATTCATATTTTGTATGATAGTTCATTCAATATGGAAAATTATTGATTTTCAAGGCATGTTGATTAAGTTGTGTTATTTATTCATATGAAGAATGAATTATAGTTATTAACTGATGGGTGGGTAATGGAATTACATATCCCCATAATGCATTAGTAAGTCTCATAGGGTAAACAATTTTGTGTTTTTGGCTGAGACATTACCCATTTATGTATTATTCCTCGGTATTAGGCCTTAACAATATGTTTAAGGTGACATGGAACAATTTCTTGATATTATGATTAAGATACCTTTACATGAGGACTCAATAGTAATTTAAAATGTCCAGCATTATTCATTCCATCATTATGAACTCATTTATTCATGTCTATGTGATTATTTTAATTGTTTTTATATCCATGGGTATGTTGTTTCTCTTATGATAATTTATGTTGAATTATCATTTTTATACCTTATTTATATTCCACTATACGCATACCATTACTAAGAATCTGATATTATATCTTTCGTATATTTTATTTCCCCAAGATACCAGGAAGTGTTTTATGATTAAAACACATGGATACACGAAAGTTGGTAGTGATGTTCTCAAATAAAATACTATGTTGTATTTTATGTTTTCCAATGTAATTGTGAAATTCAAGTATATAACTATATCACTAAGAGTGATAAACTATTTCTCCCTTTAGGATTAAATTTCTTGTATATAGTGCCTATTTAATAAGGTAGACACCATATCTTGTATTCTAGGGTTCTATTATTTACATTTTAGATATAGTTTTTTCTTCTGGGATGAGTTCAACCAAAAATTCTACTTCATGATCAAGAAGATTTACATGTAATTATTTAGGAATAACATTAATGTATCCATGCACAATAGGCATATGATCCATTCTTAAAATATACTTCACAACCATAAGCTATGTCTTATATTATTCTCCATGGATTTAATTATGGTATTCAAGTACTGGAGACCTTGTATGACTCAGATAATGAGATTTCCCCTCTAAATAAAATTAACGCTACTCCCCTTCATGAATCATAATATGTTCCTCTTGAAAATTATTTTTATCAATATAATTTTAAATCCAATTTTTACCTATAATTATATTACAGTCAACCTTATATATTTTAATCAAATTTTCAAGTAGAGTGTGTCTATGCATTATAATAGAGACTGATTGATATGTCCTCATTGAAGTAATATTTTCATTGGGTGTCTTGATTGACACCACATTTCTCTAGGTTCTTGGAAATTTTTTAATATTCTCAAAAAATATATAGTATATAAAAGAGTATTAATATGAATAATAAATTATGTAAATATCTATATTTGAGTTTATGATCAATATACGTTGTATCACCTATTTAGAAAATTTTAATTCATCTATTTTAATTTCATAATCTAACATTTCCCACCATGCTTCTTTTGAGGTGAATTCTCATGATTCCTAGGGTATTAGTTTGAGTAATTATCCTTCTCATGACAATTGAATCACTAGGTATTGGTGTCTTTATTCATTATCATTAATTCCTATGTGATATATATCCTCTCTCCAGACTTCTAAAAACTCATGTTCCCTTTAAGAATGTACTAGGGTTTTACTTTCCATAATTATCACATATCAGATGCCATTTATTTCCCTTCTTCTTCTTCATCTCATTTCTTTGCCTATAGTACAAAGTTTTCCTATTCTTATCATTACTTCCCTAAAAACTTAGGACATATAGAATAATTTTTCTATCTTTATGGATATTGATACTATATCAATGTATAATAAAGATGTTTGAGAGACTAGTGCCCTTTGGAGTCTCAGCATAATCCCATTAAAGAAATTATTGATCTAACTATATGTTTTTTATTTGAAGTGTTCATCTTACCTAGAATGTATTATAAAATTAGACTCATAATCAATAATACTCTCTTTTTTCCTTCTCATTCAAATTAAGTAGTTTTCTTTTCAAATAAACTCATTTCCCTTGAAGTACAAGTTTATAAAAGAATATCACCTTGAAAGTCATCCACTATATGTTTTTAATCTCCTCCTCATTGTTATTTTTAATAAATGGCCACCATTGATCATAATATCCCAATAGATAATAAAAATCTATTGATAATCTTCCCTTTTATTACTTCCCATTATAAGAAAAATATTTTTTAGAGACCTGATACATTTGTTGGATACTAATGGATTAATTTTATCATTGAATGGTGCATGTTTTTTTCTCAAACATTGGTCCAACAATGTTAAAAAATGTTGTGTATTAATATGTTTCTCTATATGGATAATGTTTATTAGTCAAAACCTATGTTAACTACTATAATAATTTGACAATTTATTCAGTTATAACACCATCCATGTTTACTTTCTCAAAAATGAAATCGCTACACATATTATAGATGTCAATATGATTTCCCTTACTTTAAGTAGGTTTAATGTCTAACTAATGGAATATACATAATCATATTATAAAATTATGAATAATCATTCATAAAAATTCTAATACATGTAAAAGTGTGTTAGGAATCCAAAGTGTTTATCAAAATGAATTTTATTGTTATGTTCTTCTAAATATTATTTCTTAAGGGTCCTATTATGTTGTACATATACAGTAACTGTAACACCTAGTATCTAACAACCTATATATAGTCATTAATTTATTACATCGATTCAAAATCATAGGATTTTATTACAAGGTATCAGACAGGTTATATGTCTTGGGAGACAAGATATATACATGGTTTTTTATATCACATTAGAATGTCAAATAAAACCATCAAAAATTATTGAAACATTTTTATTCTTTTTATTGAAACATTCTTATTTTTTTAGGTACCCTGAGGAAATATAAACATAATAATGGTGGTATTAAACACTTATTTAGTGTAAAGGTACAATAGAAGCTATCATAATAGTTATACATATGATGGAAGAGTGGATAATAAATATAAATTCCATATAATATATATCTTCAGCCTAAATAATAAAATATGCATTAATAGCATAAAAATGAAAATAAACATATGAATAACAATAACTAAATTCATTGTGATGTAAAATATAATATCAAACATCTTTTTATTTAAAATCATGGCCCCATCCAATACATTATACTCTTTGTTAATGTCACAACCAAGACATCATTCTTATCATCAAGGCTGTTACTATGAAATTATACTTGCATTGGGTAAGCATACACAAAATATCTAAAAACATTTCTCATGATACCAACCAATGAATCGAATATCTACATAATATTAGGCTCTAGTGGTCACATCATTATGTCTGTAGATCCCCAGGATGAATTGACCATTGAGAGGGGGTGAATCAGTAGTCTAATTTATGAATTCTTATCTTTTTAGTTCAAACAATTGAACTTGTTTAGGTCCTAAATCCACTCTATTTTATCTCACAGTATCACATCATATATATTAATACTAATAGATAGAAAAATACATTTTATTTTTTAGGTTCGAAACTAAGCCCCACTCATTGTCATGTTGGTTACACCCCCCAATGGATTCCCTATTATAATTTTATTATCAATTATAGTGGTTCAGGAATTAACTAGTTATATGCCCAAATAGTCAATCCTTTAGTTGATCTTGGTTGTAATATTAGAAATATAACTCTTCTGCCTTGGGTTTTTATACCAGCAACTGTCTTCTCCAACTCCCATCTCTAACTGAGAGACTCATTCTTCTTCTAACTCTAACTAAAAGATTTTATCTACTCTCGACTCCAACCATGAGACTCATCATTTCATCAAGGACTGATCAACTTTATGATGATATTTTGATCATACTCTATGACCATGTTGGATCACACTTTCTCATTTATAATTAATGTACCTGGAATAGTCATAGAATGATTATTTCATTCTTTCTCAATTAAATTTGATCACCTTTGAAAATTCAGTTTTTTTAGTATAACAAAATATAGAGCTTGAATTCTTCCTTATTAAAATAAATCTATATCCTAACTCAACCTGTGTACACGATGCACATAATATATTCTATATTTTATTTAATAATAATATTTCATAATTATATAAAATATATTTTTCATTTCTCATCTTGAATCCCTAGTACATATTTTCCATGGGATTATTATTTTATGTGATTTTGTAAATTATGTCTCAATTAATCAATATTCATTCTTCTGTTTCAGTATTATTCAAGTACTTTTATATTCATGTATGCATGAAATCATGCATAGACTATCTTATCCCAATATATATCACTCTACATCACACTCAATAGATATATTCACACACTATATTCTTGAAATTATGTCATTAAAATATTAAGCATGGATCCTCAAGTCCTTCTCACAAGTATATTGCATTTTCTATTCCTTATTGTGAACATTAATGTATGTGAATCAGAAAGGTTCATCTAAAATAGTGATTTTATGAGTAATGGGTTCTTCCTCACTTTAATGAAATATAGTATGGGTGTATACACTATATCATGGTTTCTCAAAAAACTATGTGCTATCTTAAAGTGAATCATGAAACAAGTTCTTCATAAATATCTTGGAGGGTGGTAAACACAATTCAAAGTCCTACAATGAATTCTTATTCATGACCTAAGAGTCTTATGGAAACTTCTCTTTTTAAAAAATTTTAATTTATAGAAGAAATTATTTTTAGGAACTGATAGGTCTCTCAAGAGGTATCAAAAACTCCTATGTTATGTTCTTTGATATTTATAGGAAGAACGCCACTTCTTCACTGCACCATAGCTCCAAGAATTATTCCACATTGACGAATATTTTAATCTCCCAAAAAAATGGTGTGTCCTCCATATTTAAATTAACCAAATATTTAATAAGTAATAAATTATTCTTACATTAAAAAACTAGTCATCCCTATTATGTGAGTTCATGTTTTCCCCTTGCAATGATGTGTTCACATGTATGTGATGAATAATGCATGAATTAATGTTTCAAAGCTCCAAACTCATCCATTCAATTGAATGGGCTTCTTCAACAAAATTTATATTTGGGAAACACATGTTATTTAAGTTATAACCTTCATGAAAGATGTATATTCTGTTAATGGAGAAAAACAACCTCACTATCTCAAAAGCATGAGCATTAAACCATTACTCTATCATAGAAGTAACCACATGTATAAAATTAAGTATAAAAACCCTTATATAGTCGAGGGTTGAAGGTAAATTCGTGGTTTTTGGTTATTAAGTGGATAATAATTTATCGGATGGTTGTTATTATCATTATATGTATTAAATTGGATAAATAACATGCAGTGTTCCTCTATCCCACATTGGTCGGTGTCCTTATTGGGCACTTCCTCATATGTGATTTTGTTCTTGATTATCATTCATGTAGGCACATAGGTTGATACCCAAAAAAATTCATCTAAACTCCCTTACTAGTCCAAACCTTAGCTATATGGTCCACCCCAAGAACCCTGAGGGCACTATATGCACACCACTATGCATGCCCATGTTCTCCCTATATAGGCCACTCAATCCTATACTACCATGTGAGATACGTGGGTTGGCTCTCCCTTGTGGTTGAGCTAGATCCCACTTATGTGGTTGATGGGATGGCCCATGTGTCTTACAATGGTTGGATAATTGTTTTGATAACAGGCCCACCTTCAAATAATATTTAGAATAATTATAATAAGATAATATAATTTCAATCCATTCTCAAGCCCCTCAGGAAAAATAATATTTTTAATGGTCTTATTTTAATTACTATTTTTTTTAAAAATGTATTCATGAAAATAAATGTTTTCATTGTCTTTGCATCATCAATAATCCTCATGAAAAAAAGTTTATATTATATATCCTTTCTTAAAATCATATTTACTAAAAACAATATGTCAAATTTGACATGAGTCTTTGACATGAGAAATTTTTTGAAAATAATCACGATTACATATGTAGAATAGTTCAATTATGACATCCAATTCCATAAAATGAATCCATAATAATTCTACAAACAACACCACTTCATCTCAACTCACTAATAACATATTGACACATCACTGAAAATAAATGAAATGCTTGGGATCAAAAATCTCCCCCACTATATTTGTTTATCAATATGTATTCACATATATTAAATTCAATATGTGTGATTGAAACATTATCCTCCTTATTGACAATAAAATTCAAAGTATTGGTGGGGTACTGATCTCATGGATTTTCCAAAAACATGTACTAATCCATTAAATAATTATTTATTGAACACTTCTATGTGAGGGCTGGTATCACATGGTTTTCTTATGTAATGATCCAATAGTTAATAAACTCTATGTCTACATGGTATAACTAAATGTATAAAATAAGAAAGATATTAACAAGGTTTCCTATGTTGTTCATAAACTATAAATCATGTGAAATCATGGTTATAATTTTTTATTTCCCAAAATAATGGCTATTAAGATAACAAATATAATATCTTACACAAATTTAAACAAACACATCAGAAAGTTCAGGTTCAAAAATAATGTGTCCCCCATTTTCACATTTTATCATCAACTATGTACTCAACCATAATTGATATTATTAATACAATTTATAATGAATGATGAAAGTTTCATTGGTATAACTTAAACATCATATTTCAAATCCCTACATAATTTTTAGATTCGCTAAAATTATATAAAATAACATACTCATCTCATGGTTTACCCCCCCCCCCATTAGGGAATGCACTATTATCTTCTATTTTGTTGAAATTAATAGAATCTTTGATGCACAATATCTTATTTCTATCTAGAATTTAAAACCACAAACATAGCCTTAAATTCCATACATGTTAGTTCAAAATAAAAAAATTAATAGGAAATAAAGAGGTGCCTCTAAGTTTTTATGAAATAATATCCAGGATGAGAACTGCCTCTCATCCTAGGTTATTCCTTTCTTCCAGTATCTATTTGGGATGATTTATTTGGACTATTATTTCTATTTTTGAATCTCATCTGATTGATTATCATGTTTCATAACTTAAACTTATTCTTGAGAGAGATCAATTAGTGTATTGTATCACTAAGAGGGGGAGGGGTGAATTAGTTATACTCTTTTTCCTTTTTGTTTCTTTTCAATTGAAACAACATTTTCTTCTTATTAGAGATTTAAATTCCCTACCAAAAACACATCCAACACACATCCACAAGAACACAAATATTTACAAGGTTCACTATTCAATAAAAATAGTTATGACCACTTTATGGTTTGGAAATGATTCAATGCCATAAAATCCACTAGATATCAATCCTTGGATTACAATAAGTAGGATATACCCTTTCAGTCATGTGTCACTATGAAACAATCCCACAAGTGCAGGTACACCCTCTTAGCATATATAGGGTAAAATAATTGTCATGTAAAAACTCATCTTACATGTGATTCTTTTCCATTACAAAAAAGTATTCAACTTAAATACAATTCATCAATTCCTTACCAAAAATAAATATAAGAATATCCTGAAATTTGATATAGAAAACTCAGTCCATTTTTTTGGTTTGATGTTCCAAGTTAAATTCCTTTCAGTCCAATTCCCCATAATATAATTCTCTTAACCCTATTTTATGATAGAATACAATATAAATGAATCAACTCTACTTCAATCCTTGAGTACAATAAAACTCAATAAGAAACTTCCATGGTCAGGAAATCTTCGATATAGAAATACCTAGTATGAAAAATCTTGTTCATATTAATTCAGCCTAATACCAACATCAGCCGAATACAATTTCTAAGATGAATATAATGATCTTCTAAATATTATAAAACCTAAATATGATGATCATTTGAATAAAATTTTGAAATCTTATCTCTTCTCCAGTGTCTTATTCTCATCAAATTATCTTCAACGTAAATCAAAATGAAATCACTTTCTCTCACTAAAATTTTAGAGTTCCTCTCTCTACTACGATGAATAGTACACCATCGTTAGTAAACTACAATGTACTTTTCCTTATTTTATAGGTGGCCCAAAAAATGTTTGGTTAGGAAAAACAGAAAATTCCAACTTAACTAAATACACCCAAAATGAAATTTCCCATGAAATCTAGAATAGATTATGACTTCGTCATCTCTAATTGATTCTTCTAAAAACATCTCAAATATTCACCTATTATTCTCTAGAATTAAAATTCAAATGTCAATATGATTTAAATTGTTGGGTATGATTTTATTTACTGATACCGATTACAATTGTTGAGACTGATTTGAATAAAAACTTTTATTTGAAAGTTAATATCCCCCTCAACAAATCATTCAACAATCTATTTTTTTCAACAACACATCCAAACAAAGTAATTCATACCTTTTTAAATGGTTGAAAAAATTATTGATAATATTATATTCTTCAACACCTTTCATGACCCACTTAAAATAAAATTCATCTTCTTCCCCTCTTCCTTTTTCTTGGTTGAAACACCACTTTAAAGAATAGACAAACTAAATCAACTATTGACCCACATGATGAAGACATTTGAAAACAGATAGAGTTCATCCATTTCTTACACCCTTACTATGATAATCCTAAATAAGATCATTATGATATCGATAATTCTGATTTTTATCATCCTAATATTGATATTTTCCTTCTCGAGCCTTATATCGATCATTCTGATATTAATCATTCTGATGTCAATCATCCAGATATTGATCTTTTCCATCATTACACCGATATCGATCTTTCTGATATTGATCATTTTGAGATTGATCATCCAAAAATTTATCATTCTGATATTTATGATTCTGATATTGATCATTCTGAGTACGAAATGTATTTTTATCATCTGATGGAAACCCAAGATTCTATAGTAAATTGGTACCACCGTTTCAATCAATATCACCTTCTCAATAATTATGGGTATGATTATCCTGATATCGTTCTTTAAGTATGTGGTTGATGGGAAAAAAATTCTGAAGTAAATTGATACCATTTATTTTTAATTTATCCATAATCTTATCATATTGGAAAAAAATCGATATCACTTCTTTCTCTCTACCACCCAGATATGATAAATTCAGATACAATCTCTTTTGGATTGCCTGCATCTCTTTCACTCCATCTTTGTTCCATCAAGATTCCATCACAAGTTCTCAATTGAACTCATGATCTATATGAAATACAAATCATCTTCACATTTTAAAACGTCATAGTCACACTTACTTTGATTCTCGAAAAAAAACAAACACTTCTTTCAAAATAGCTTCTTATCATTGCGATGGACTATCACAGTGAGTCTGCTTCTAAAACATTGGTCCTATTTTTATCAATACCATGAGTCTGCTTTTTATAAATACACTGAGTAGCATGATTGTCTCGAGAAACAAATTTAAGTGCTTTCCTTCCATAAAAACATACCTTGATAACAAAAGACTACCTAAAACATCTTCATCTTCATCTTGGTCCTAACAATCTCCCCCATTGTATTTTTTATCAACTTTTTTTCATAAATAACTAAACATTGTATCCTCAAGTAATTGATTAATTATCAATAATTATAATCCTACATGATCTAACTCAGTGTAGAAAATAATAATCATTTATTGCAATACCATGTTATCCAAAAGTAGTGATTATGAAAACACCTTAATCTTTCTTCCTCAGTTCTTCTTCAAACCTCCTTAGAATAAAAAAAATATTTCCTACAACCACTCTAAAAAATAGTTAGAATAGTTCAAACACCAAACAATGGTGAATTCTTATCTTACCCACAACTCCCCCTTTTTACATGAACCACTTCGATTGATTTATGAAACAATAAAATTCTCTACTTGACAATACAATACAAAGATAAGATGAAAGATGGGACAAAACCACATACCTCATCCTTGAAGAGAAAGTGGTTGGATTCCCATGTTTAACCTAATTCTAAAAAACTATTCCTTTAGTAATGGTTTTGTGAAAAATTCCATCCACAAGTTCTGATGTTGAAATATATTCTAGTTTCAATTAATTATTATCCACATTCTCTTTGTTGAAATGATATTTGATATCAATATTATTTGAACAATAATGTTGAACAAGATTCTGAGTGAGATTGATAATGCTTTAGTTGTCACAACCCAAGAGTAAGGATAACTTCACTTCCACATGTAAATATTTCAATTGATTTTTCATCCAAATGAGTTAACTATTAGATTGATTGGAAGAAACATACTCATCTTCAGCTGTAGTGAGAGTTACTGAATTATATTTCTTTGAATGTCAGCTAACACAATTATTTCCCATAATGAATACTCCACCAGTTGTGGATCCCGTATCATCAACATTTCCTACCCAATCTGCATCTGAATACCCAAAAAAATTTGTACTATCTAATATTTAATACATAATTTTAAATACTTTTCTATATTTGATGTATCTGAGAATTATTTTTCTAGCAATACGATGTTATTATTTTTGAGCAATCTGAAATCTTGAACATAAGGTTACTGCATAAAAAATATAGGGTCTTGAGGCAATTAAATACAATAGACTTCCAATCACCTTCTGATACACATTCTGGTCCACTTGTTTTTCTTATCCATCTTTAATCAGTATTGTTCCCAATAAAATTGGAGGGGAAATGATTTTTGTGTTTTCTTTGTCGAACCTATTAAGTTGTTCCTTGGAATACTTTTCTTGGGAAAGAAAAATGTATTATTTCATTTTTATGATTTGTAACCCAAGAATGTATTTCATTTCCCACATCATGGAAGTTTTAAATACCTTCTTCATCTCTTTAGTAAATCTTTCATGACTTATTTTATAATTCCTAGAAATGGTAATATCATCAATATAGACAGTAATTAGAGGGAATAATCTTGAATTTATATAATATATAGATTTTTATCCACTCTTCCTTTCTTGAAATTCATTTTTCTCAAACAAGTATCCAACTTGGAATACCATGCCCTTGGAGTTTGTTTTAGCCCATACAAGTCTTTCTTTAATCCTTACACATAACTTTCATCTATTACAATAAAAAATACATAAGGTTGTTCAATATAAACCTCTTTTTCAAGATGACCATTTAGGAATGAGGGTTCACTACAACAAATACGGGCAAGGGAAGCGCTCGGTTTTTATCAGTGTGAATCAGAAAGCACTGATAAAATGGGGAATTTTATCAGGGCTAGAAAAAAAGAGCTGATAAATCTAACCTTTATCGGTGCTAATAATAGTGCTGATAAACGTTTTTAATATTAAATATTATTATTTTATTTAAAAATATATTAATTATAATGAAATTTAATTTTTATATGTATACATTAAATAAAAAACACATGTTAGTTATGTTTATTATATTTATTTTTTATTTGTATTTATTATGTTTATTAGATTTAGTTATATCTTTATTATATATTTATTATACTATATGTTTATCATATTATATATAAACACATTTTAATATATATATATACTTATTATATATATATATAAATAATTTTATGTTTCCATGTGAATGTGTCAATTGATGCGTACGTTCATATTATCAGGAATATAAGTTCATTTTTACCCTAATGTTTGCCATATATACTATAGTACCATATATACTTGGTGTATTCATTCATTTATTATATATATGAAGCTTTATCTTATCATAAATACTTAAAATCATGATAAATATATTTAAATAAATTATAAATGTATTTATTATATTTAAAAATATAAATATTTAGTTATATATAATTATATAATTTTTAAATATATTATATATAATTATAATTATACATAACTAATTAAATATAAATATGTTTAAATAATTATCAATTTTTGAAATATTTTTTTTAAATGATAAATATATAATTATGATACCTTTTAAATATATTTATTTACAAATATATGTCTTTAATGAATATATACACAGACATAGACATATATATATATTTAAATACATATGAATTTAAATTTAAAATTACTATATCAATTTATATTAATATATATTTAATTATACTTTAAATTATAAAATTATATATATATTTAATTATAATTTATAAACAAACATATATATATATATATTTAATTATAATTGAAATTAGTAAATTATATTAAATATATTAATTATATATATCTATAAAATTATAAATGTATTAAATATATTAGTTGTAATTTTTTATTTATGAATAAATGGTATTTTTTATCAGTAGTAAAAATGAACCACTGATAGAACATATATTTATTAGTACATTTTTATTACTTATAAAGTCATGTTTTATCAGCGCTTTCAATTATAGCACTGCTAAAGTCATGTTTTATAAACACTTACATTTGTAGCACTAATAAAACATACTTTTGTCAGTTATTTTTAGCATAGATAAAGATGTGACTTTATTAGCACTAGAAAAGTGCTGATAAAGGCTTGTTTTATCAGATATTTCAATTGTACCCCTAATAAACAAACTTTTATTAGTTCTTTTTCTCTAGCACTGATTAAAGTGTCTCTGGGTTTTTTAAATAAACCCAGATTTTCTCTATCTACCTCACACCGTTCAAGATCCCATGGAAGCTCATCCCCGTTATCACTACAACCTCCTCTCCTCCATCCTCTCCTCCCTAATCCTCCTCCTTAGTCGTCGACTACTATGCGGCCATGAACTGAACTTCTCCATGTGGCTCTCCTCCACCGTTCCTCTCCTCCACCAATATCTCTCCTCCCCCACACCTCTCCTTCAATGTGTCTCTCATCTGCCATTGCCTCTCCTATATCCCTCCTCTCCTACACCACAAAAACATCTCCACCATGGGCTGAACCACACCTCCATGGTTATTTTTCTCCTCTTTCTCATTGGGTTCACTTATTAAAGTTTGAAATTTATGGTGATGTTGTTAATTGTATGGACTAAATTCCCCACTAAAAATCGTGTTCGTTTTATGGTCCTGGTTTGCGCACTAGTTATATTTGGTAAAATTTAATATTTCTATTCCATATTTTCAATTGGTTGATTAAAAAATCTTCAATACAATGTTGGTTTTAAACATGGTTATTTCCAAAAATTCAAAAGGTTTTTTTATATATTCAAAAATAAATTTTTTATATTCCACTCTATTTTTTTATTACTCTTATATATATTTTTTATTATTATATTATTAAAATTTCATTTTAAAATTAAATATCTTCAATGTGGTTCCACTTATTTCATATAAAACATTATTTACTTTTTATATTTCTATTATGAAAATTATTTTTGAAAGTAAAATTCATCAGAGTATTTCAACTTCATTTAATAGAAATGTTATACATTTCTCAAGTTTCCATTATTGCTGAATTCTTTTATCAATTGACCTCCCTGATCCTACTCTAAACCATCTTTCGGAACCTAAACAACCAACTATGCCTCATTCCTCATCTAAAAACATCTTCTTGATATGGCCCAACTATAACACCCCAAACTAAACCTCCAAGACTGAGCCGAAGTGTCACTTGACTCCATGTATACTTCCGTGTACAAAATATGGTTCCAACTATTGGTGAGGTAATATATGTTATCATGGGGATACTATCCCCTTAGTAAAAAATAAAAATTAGAGTAAAAAATAGTATAAATAATAATCAATGTAAAAAATTAGAACCTAAAAGGGAAAATAATATCATGTAACAAAAATGTCAACCCATGCTATAAAAATATGACATACAATATCCAGTGCAATAAGTCAAGAGGTCCCAATATGTGGCAGAGCCATAAAAAATAAAAAAATGAAAAATATATAAATAAAGAGGTATCTCTATAAGTATCTTGGAATATATCCTAACATCACCTCAATAAACTACTCTTATGGTATAATTTCCTTATGTAGGGCCACTACCCTAATCTGAAATCAAGGTTAAAGAAGTAGGCACACGCACAGAGATGCCCATGTTGGGTGTGAGTATAAAACTTCATAATAAACCATTTATATTTTCGTAAAATAATATAAATATTTATATATAATTGTATATGAGGATAATAAAGTAAATTCACAAGTAAAAAATATCATGTTGGGTCATCGTGCGCTAACCGTGCTGCAACGAACCCCAACCCTACTAGCTTCAAATCCATATCAGAAGAAAAGCTATATATGGATTCCATGAATCTCGTAATAGGCCATATTGGTTATTTATGTATCATAATTGGTCATAATTACATAATGAATTAGGAAAATCTATAAGTCCATCATGCCTCACCAATTATCGCAAGTCAAGCCATAAAGCCATAATGACCCGCCAACTATCTTAGGTCATGCCAAAAGTCCATCACACCTTGCTTCTACTATCAGTTCAAGATACAAGGAAATCATGTCCCACTTTTTTACATTCAATACCCCACCATAATCATCATGATTCACATTGCACATTCTTCCCCTCTAAGTGATTAACAAACCCATAATGGTTCTATATGTCACCATGATAGCAAATAATATATGTCTAAATCTATACACATATATAAAAATACAATCCATTAAAAAATTATTGAGCTATACACATGAATAAACACATCAAATTAAGAGATACATAATGGGTTATACTCAGACAAAAAATTATATCTTATTAATTGAGGTCTCATGGGTCACAAACACACTCACACAAGAATTTCATACCAAGAAAAATATTTTGGTAACACACACAAACACCCAAGAATTTTTTATCATGATATTATATATAATTTCTACAACATGGTAAGGAACTTTCTACTTTAAGAGTGTCAAATCCTAACATCATGGTTCTCCAACTAAAACAATCTCAGACACCAATGATCCCTGTAAACAACCAAAAAACACCACATAAGGATTCTCGAGTGAATATACCAGAAGAAGAGCATGCCAGGAGCTATGATTTGTTTATACTTTCCCAAAAAGATACAACATAATGATCAGATCCAGATAAATCTAATACAAATCTTGAAAAAAATGTATTTCTACATTCCTTTTCTTAGAATATAGAAGGAATCACATTAGATCTTGTCGAAATTACTAAATCTGGCCAAGACAGTCCGGATCCTATGTATTTCCTAAGTAGAAGAGAGATGTTCTTATACGAACAAGAAAAATGGAAGGAAAAGCATTCGATTACCTTGGAATCCCTAAGACTTAAGTCTATATATCTAATTTAAATTCTCTATATAGGGAAGGAATTTACCAAGAACAACCACTAGAGTCCCTAAGTTTGGGATCCCTTGGTATAGAAGTAATAATGAGGGGTTTTAGGAAGGTTTTGAGTTAAAAATCCAATTTTTTGATAAATTAATACCACATGAATGGTTTAGTTTCACTGTTTATCAAACTTTTTGCCAACCATGCAAGGATCAATGCTACTTTTGGGTACTCTCATGGTATAGCTACATGGTTTGGTTAACCATTCGCCAATAATTCTTTTGGTTCTATTTAAATTTACATGGTTACCTGAGGAATGTTACATGGGTAGATCTAACTTTGTTCCAATCATGTTCTCACCTTTATTCCTCTCCAATAGGCTATATAGTTTCCTATGTAAAATCACATGGCCTACCTTAGCCATAATCCCCCTTAAAGGCTTTTATACCCCTCTAAAAATACTTATAGAAACCTAAGACTTCACCCAAACAAATAATAACTAAAATCACATTCAATAATGGCTGAAAATAAGGAATAACACACCGAGAAAGTTCAAGTCCATTACAATCTCCCCCTATAAGGAGTTATTATCCCTAATAAGTGTCACTAGAGATTTTTCTTGACCAAATTAGGCAACTAATCCTATGCATCAGACTCTCGATTCAAATATTATTCTTGAATATGTCCACAATTCAAAAAAACTGAAATGTTAGGCACTATATTCCTTTTAAATACCTTTTCAATCCAATCAATAATTCATAGTATATGTTTCTCACACAATTCATTTACCTACAAATGAAATTTTTAATTATCAATCACATATAAAGGATTCAACTAATACATTCTAAGTTAAGATACATGGAACCCATCATGCACACCTATTTGTCATGGAGGAGGATAAAATTGAAAATAAACCATCCTGATCTATTCCACTATCTCAAATGATCCCACAAACCACAGTTCCAACTTCCCCTACCTCCATAATCATTGATCCGCCAAACAAGGTGGTAGTTGTGTGAAAGTTTAATCCTCCACGGAGAACTCTAAAGGTATCCATGACCATTCTATATAATAATTCTGTCTGATATAAATGGAAACCAACCACTCTTTGATTAATTTCACCCACTCTAAGGTTTCCTATACTAAACTCAAACTGATAACTGCTGACTCAAAAGGTTTTTTTATCAACTCAAACACTAGGTCCCACTCATGTTCATGAGTAATAATACAATGTTTTCCTACTTTTCCAAGTGTAGATGTTTAAATTAAACATTATTATGATTTGTCGTAAGATTCAACCCATGAACTAAGTGATAACCCATACTAGCTCCCATCACCAAGTTCACCTTACAATCCAATCCCCTCTCTATAGGTTAAAATCATTGATTTAATCTTGATCTCTTCTAATAGATACCCTTACATGATTAACTATCATCTACTAGTGCAACTAAGCCACTTATGAGAACACACAAAACCAACCACCTCTATCAATGGGTTAGGTTCACCTAGACACCGCTCTAAATTCACACTAAGAAATTTCATCACTACCAAAACATAAGCAAGAAAATATATCACTGTTAGCGGAATATTGACACTAATAATCATAGCCAAAAACTCTCATATATGATCACACCACTAAACCCAACGAAATAACTCAAGGACCCATCCACTTACCCAGTCAAGACTCTTACACATTGATTCTCCACATCATCAAATGGGCTTGTTAGTGACCAAAACAGTTATTGGATTTTAATAAACCACAACTAATCATTACTAAAATTACAAACTATCATGATTAGCTAACACCCATAAATAAGTTCAAAACATGTATTTCATCACCACACTACCCGTCCCTTGATAGGTTATAGATTATTCCCCAAATGAACTGATTATCTCACACACCTAAAACACCATGACTTAGGGGTCACTTATTTACCACATTAGAGAGGTCATTCCATATGAATACATTATTTCTTTTTCAAGTTTGAATTAATAAGTATTCTATTAAAAGTAAACATTTTTAATGTATTTTTACTTCTTATTTTTAAAATCATTGTGTATATTTAATAAATTTTTATTAGGAACTATTTATAATAATTGTATCAATAGTAATCTATTTCCCTTCAAAAAAATTAAATATAATTTTCACTTCAATGATTTAAAAATTTATTGTGAAATGGTTTTTATTTTCATTTATATTTATCATCTTAGGATTTTTTTTTCATATAGTGATATTTTAGTAACAATTTATATATTATTATGATATGATTTTTTTTTGTAAAATTTTCATAATAATATTCTATAATTTCCTAATTTTGTGTGTTATTATTTCTTGAATTATTTAAGAAAATAATTATTTTTCCATTTCAATCATTTTTCCCATTATTTCTCTTTTATATCCCCAACCTTCTTCTCTTCTATATTTCCTTTAGGTTTCTCTTTCTCCCATGAAATGAAATTCTTTTTTTATAAGGATTTTGGGCTTTAGGTTTTCTGAGTGTTATCCATGGAAGGTGACATGTTGTGTATTGGTTAACATTAAATTTAAAGTAGGTGTTTCTTTTCTATTACTTTATTTTATAACTCATGGAATGTGTATACTGTATAAATTTGTTTTCAATTTAATTATAGTAATGTATGGGTTATTGGGTGAAATTATAAATTTTGTTCTTAAATTCTAGGCTTGTCATAAGGGTTTTATCATAATAATTTCATGTATTATTTTTAAATTAGATAAATTCTCATGAAAATAAAATTTGAAAAAGGGTTATTGGGACATTTAAATGTTTTTATAGTAAATTTATGTTTTATAATTTTTTTTGTTTTTTCAAAGGAATTTTTGATGTGCTTGGAGAATGTTTTGGAACGAGAAAGAATGTTATTTGAAGTGCATCCAAAATCATTGAAATAATGAGACATTTAAGAAGGGGAGTGAAACTCTACATACAAAGTTGTTTTTCATGTGTAAACCCATTTTTCACTTCAAAAATTAAATGGTTTATTTATCATGTGACCCTAAATGATTTAACCTACACTTGTTTCACCAGTTATGAGTTATTGGATATTTAGATGATGGATGTATGTTGTGAAAAGGGGATGTTATATGTTATGGTCTTGTAGGTGAGGAGCGAGACATTTTTTTGGTAATTATCTATATTTCATTTCCAACTCCATGTTTTTTTGTTTATGGTAACTTGGGTGTCTAGATGGTAGGTTTTGATTCATGCTACACTAGTTGGTACACACAATTCTATGGTCCCCCTAGTTGTGTTTAAGACAATTCGAGTGGTAAGGTTCCATTATGATGAGTTTATTATGGTTTAATTGGGTGGATCGTGTTATTATTAGATGAAACATATATCATATGTTCTTCTATATAGTTAAAGTTTCATTTTTGGATCGTCATACACTAGTACCTAGGGTATATCCCATGAACTTTTGTTCCATGATAGTGGTTCTATATAGAGTATTAAATTGTTATATTTATTATATCCTCATTATGCTTGTTTTATTAGTTTAACTATTAATATTGGTAATCTTTAATATTATATTTTTTTTCATTATTACATGGTTCCCTTCTTCATTGTGAATTTATTTTCACTAGTTGATATAGGTTCTTTATGAGATAATGAATATTTTTTCATGTGGTAGACAAATTTATGTATTATGAGATCTGTAGTAAATATATTTCCCACCAATGCATTGGGAAAAAGGTTATATATTAGGATATATAAATGTTTTGTGAATATGATAGTAAGTCTATATGTTTGAAAAGGGTGAGTTTGATTGTGTTATGATCTACTCATAAAAATACATCTGAATAAGATAAAGAGTTTATATGTTCATGGGTGAGTGTGATGGTGTCAATCCCTAATCATAAATTGAAATGTGAATATGGTTTTGAGTTTTCAGTGGGGGGGTCAGAACACCAGAAACAAAGTTCCCCAACTAGTGAAGGGTTGGCAAGTCTATAAGGTTGATGGGATGAACACTAAAAACTAGTGATCAGAGATAAATAGGGGGTGCCATGATACATATAAGGTATGTGGTCATCAATGATTTTCATTTTATAGATAGAGGGTGTGACAATGATATCTAGTTATTTTTTTAGGGGTTCAGTTTTTAAACAATTCAAGTATTTTGAAATGTTTCTTTAAAATTAAATGTGTTTAACATACCCTTTTTTATTTAAATTGCTTTAAAATGGTTCAAAAAAAGAAATGGGGTTTTGAGAAAGGTTGTTTGAAACTAATTGGTTTATTTTAAAAGGGGTTTGTAATTTTAATGAGGAATTTGTGTAAATGAAAGGTTTTTTAATGGGATTTCAATTGTGATTTTATAAATAGTTTTCAAAGGAGATTTAAAGTCTATAACTTTTTTATCCATGGATAATTTTTATATCAATGTTTTGTGTATTTTTTTATTAAATATTAATATCACCAAATCAAACAGGATGGATATGAATAAAGAATGGATGTGTCTCAATCATCTGACAATAGTGTATGAAGATGGACTGAAAGAGTTCATCAAGTTTGACAACGATCATGCATATTATCCTTCTCAAATCCTTTGTTTATGTTTATGCTATTTTAATTCAAGACAATTTAGTCTAAAGGAGTTAAATTAATACTTGATCTGTCATGGAATATATCGAAGCTATAAATGTTGGAATAAATATATGGAAAAGTGAATGTATCTAGTGGCTGGGATAACACTATGTTTTATGGATCATTTGATATGATTACAAGTGTGAAAAATAAATAATACCATATCAAGGATGTGATTATAGATGTGAATGACGATGAATATTGTATTATGGAAATGACATGAATACTTGAAGATAAACTCCGTGATTTCCAAAAATTGTTTGATTACTTAAAGAGTTCTAAAAAGACACTATTGTATAATGCTTTCACTAAATATATATCATTGTTAGACATGCTAAAGTATTATAATTTGAAAGAAGGAAATAGATGGAGTGACAACAATTCTATGGAATTACATGCTCTATAGAATGACATGCTCTTAAACGACAATGATCTCTCAAGGTGAGAATATGATACCAAATGATTTTTACGCTTGATGGGTATGGTCTATGAAAGAATACACGCCTGCCTGAATGATTGTATACTATTTCTAAAGGACTAAAAATCACTTAGATAATGCCCAATGTGTATTACTTCTCAATACAAGAAATATGAATCTGGTTCTATGACTAGTGAATGGTACTTTCCAATCATTCCAATGTTTAGGAACCTATATGAAATTGAGGAGACTATATGGAAATTGACGTGTCACACAAAAAAATAAATAAAGATGGAAAACTACGGTATCTAGCAGACTCTCATAAGTATAAGAGAATTTACCATGAGTATCCTGACTTTGGAAATGAGCTGAGAAACCTTCATCTTGTGTTATCTATAGATGGAGTGAATCCTTTTTGTTTTAAAAGATACAGTCATAGTATATGACTGTTTATGTTGGTAAATTATAATTTTATATGGTGGTTATGAATGAAATGGAAACACATCAGGTTATCTATGCTTATATTAAGACCAAAACAACTGGGTAATGATATTTATTTTTATTTTTCTCCATTAATCTATGATTTGAAATTATTTTGGGATTCAGGTGTTATGATGTATGACACTTACAGAAATAAATATTTCAAGTTGAGAAACATGTTGTATGGGAAGATAAATGACTTTCGTACTTATGGAAATTTTTCATGATATATAATTAAATGAACTCTAGGTTGTCCCGTATATGAACAAGGTACACAATAAATTTCGATGAAACATTAATAAAAAACTATTTTTCTAGGACAACACATATTTCTACCCCGGTGACATAAGTACTGATCTGGGACAACATCATTTGATGCATGTTTAAAATAATGTACACCACTATCTCCACGAATAGGTGACCAACTATTTGAGAAAGTTAAAGATTTGTAGAATGATTTTGGTAAACCATTTTTGAAAAACCTTACGAAAAATATTTGGAAAATGAAATAATTTTTTTATTACCATACATGAATTTTATTTATGTCAGACATTTTCAAGATATTATGCTTGTTGAAAAAAATATATGTGATATTGTAATCGGCACATTGTTAAATTCAACCGACAAAACAAATGATGGAATTAAATATTGGTTGGACATGGATGAGATGGGAATATGAGAATATTTGGCACAAGTGAAAGGTAAAAAATAAACATTTCTTCCAACTTTTGGTTACACTCTTTCCAAAGAAGGAGAGATATATTTTTTCAACTTCTTGAATGATGTAAAGGTTTCAGAGGGGTATTCATTGAATATCAACAACATAATTTCAATGCATGATTTAAATTTAAATGGTCTGAAATCACATGACTAGCTTGTTTTGATGAAAGATCAAATTCTTATAGCTTTACATTTTATTTTTTCCAATAATGTCTGTCATACATTAACAAAGCTCTATTTCTTCTTCAAAGTTATATATAAAAATGTTATAGACTTGGAGAAATTTAAAACTATTGAATGTGAAATTTTCATCATAATATGTGAATTGGAAATGTTTTTCCCATAGACATTCTTTGATATGATGTTTTATTCGATGGTTCACTTGGAGAGATAGATTCATCTATGTGGTCCTATGAACTATAGATGGATGTAACCCATTGAACGGTATATGAATATTTTGATTGTGTATGTGAAAAATCAAAGTCGGCTAGAGGGTTGTATTATGGAGTGATATATTATTGAGGAAGACATTGAATTATGTACCAAATACATGTCTGGTGAGAAAATCAATGGTCTAACAAAATCTTTCACACTGGGTGACTTGTGGGTGAAGAAATTTCTAGAATGGAGGTCATCGCAATCAATATTACAAATCATTAGTAGGCCTAACATTATGTTTTTTATAACAATTTAGACATTGACCCATATGTTGAAACCCACAAAGAAATTCACAGGCATTCGAATCCATTAAGGGATTAAAAAGGATATCAAATAAACATAATCAATTTCTTATACGATGGTTTCAGGACCATATTTTTAAGGAGTCAAATGAAAATCAATACTCAATTTCAGAATGACATCAATGGATAGTTAGAGGACCAAGTTTATATGTATTATCTTACAATGATTATGTAATTAATCATCATACATTCTATATTAATGAACATGATGAATACAGTACTGGACAGAATAGTGTTGTTACACTTGTGGCTAAAGTGATAAATGTTTCTAGTTCTAAGGAAATAAATCCAATTTAAATGAATATGTCATGTTTTTTCATCATCAAAAAAATATGGGAGTTGGATTATATGAAATTTTGAGTGCCTATTATTCATTGAAAGTTGGTTGATAATAGTAGTTCTATTAAAATATATAAGTTGGGATTTGTGAAGGTTTATTTTAGTAAGGAAGGGTACAAACACAAACCATTTATAATGGAATCATAGAAGGTAAAAGAATTTTATGTTATAGATCTCACAAACCAAAACTATTCTTTTTGTTTGTTACCGACCAAAACCATTGAAGAGTCAGAAGAAAATTCAATAGAGGATGACCATTTCATTAGGATATTTCCATCATTTCATAGAAGTTTCAGTGTAGATAGTTTTTTATATGTCAAATGAGAACACAATTAATGGATTTGGATAGTCAATAGAGGGGTGAAATCCCTTCAAACATTAAAAAAATATAGAGTTCAATAATCAGGTTATATTTTTTTATAATATACATCATGGTACTTTATGTTAATATCTATTTATTGATGATATTATGTTATCTAACTAAAATGTTAAACCACATTTTTAGATAAGGACTTCTTCATGTGATGATCCTCCCAATCCCTAGGCATAATAGTTTTCTCAACCTATTGATGCCCACAGTGCAAACGAATAACATGTTTCTCAACTTGTTTCCTTATGTTAATATCTATTGATTGCTTCTTTTATGATATCTAAATTAAATTTTAAACAAATTTTGATGATAATTACTTCTTTATGTGATTATTCTTTCAATCCCGAGGCACAAAATGTTTCTCAACCTGGTACTACTCATTGTGCTGACGAAAAATAGGTTTCTCAACCTGTTGTTGCTCCGAGTGCAGAGGTACAACCACCATATGCACATTCCAATGCTAGCCCTCTGTATCCAGAGGAAAAAATTGATAATGGTGGATTAGAGTAAATTAAAGGTGACAAAACACTAGAAAAACAGAAAAAATATATGCTTTGTAGTTTGATGGTATTAGAAAAAATCATTAAGGCTAAAGAAAAAGGCATCAAATATGAGATTGGATGGAATAAGTAGGCCCAACATGTTAACCCCAATAAGTCCATGTTCAGAAGTGACATTAGAATCATAAATCAGCAATGTTTGGTGATTGATGTAACTTCATGACACCATGTTGTTGCTGAGATTAAGACACTAATGTGGCAGATATTATTTTAACATTACGATATAATTTTTTTAAATTTATTAAAAATTAAATAATGAAACATTGACTTACACTTCATCATCTACTACAGAGTGCATTTATATTAGATGAATCACAAAAATACTATGTCTTAAGGGTTTCTGGAAGTATTAATAGGGGTTTTTTCACACACTTTCAATGAAATATCATCTTGAAGATGCAGAAGGAAAAATAAAACAACACCTACCTTTTATTTATATACACCTATTAACCCAAGCATCATGGGATGTGTTAACCGGCCTTCATGCAAAGAACTCTTTTCAAGAACAGTATGACTCTTAATAAGTTGTTTGATGGTACAAATAATCCTCAATTTGACTGAAATGTTTTAATTTATGAAATAGCAACTGAGTGCTGAAAATAAACAACGGGCATCAAAACCAGCGTAGCCCTACTGTAAAGCAAGAATGGGGTACACATCAACTGTAAAAAATTTGGTACATATTTTAAATATACCATAAAAATTTTATGTGACATAAAAAACAAAATAACTATGTTATTGTTTTATATGATGCTTGAAGAGTCCAAATCCACAGCCACTTCCATCCCACACCAAGTGCTTTGGAAGGATGTTCATCAGAATAAATATGGAAAACTAATAGATGAAAACGCACAAAAAGTTTGGGAAAAAGTGTAAGAATTACATAATTAAAAAATTGCTTTAAAATGATATTACATAACAATGATTACTTATTTTCCTATATTTTATATCTTACATAGTAAAAATAATCAACAACATGCACATTGGATGTAGACATAATTTTAGTGGTCTTGAGCGACCAAAAAAGTATGGTCGCATCAGAGGTGTGGGTTTTTGGGTGACACACAGAACATATTTGTAGAAAAAAGAACAAGTTAAGTATCAAACTGTGGAAATGAAAAGGATGAGAGAAACATTATTTATGTTTCAAGAAGAATTACTGTACCAGAAATAAATGATATAAATTTTGATGTGGGAGGAAAGGAGATCAAACAAGTCAAGAATAATATGTGCATGAAGATCATCCCCCCACCCCCACCAATCTTTATGTGAGCTACTCCCCTCAGAAACAATCCTTATAGAGGTACTCAATTTTCTAATAATTTTTTCTGTGAAATGTGAATCATATAGAAACGAGACACTGATACCTTTCCTGTATTGATATTATATAGGGTGAAAATGAATGTGATTTATATCTATTAACACCCACCCATCACCTTATAACAAGGGATACTATGTTAAATATCCAGAAAAATATGCTACAAAACATACCACTTTTGACAGATCAAGTTAGAGTTTCAATTACTATATGCCTAGTGTTGTGCTATGAGCTACATATTCCAATTGATGATGTAGATATTTATGTTATCTAACAAGCTCCTTGAACATTTATTTTTTGGATGTCACATCTTCTAAGAAAATTTGTCAATGATGTATTCATTTTCAATTTAATTTTTAGGATAAACCCTAAATATTTAGTGAAAAAGTTTTGAACAAATGCATGTTATTATAGATGGACAAAAGGAAGGAGTGAAAGAAATACCGGTTCAAAACCATCTCAAGGATCAACCATCCAATCCAAATAATCTACCTAAATCACTTTAAAACCCCCCACCCCCACCCCCACCCCCCACCCGTTCTATATCCACATTTATTATCATTGAAGGCTCATACGGATTCGAAGTTGAAAGATAGTGGTACTCAAATAATTGATTTTGAAGCAAATACGTATAAAGGGGATGATCTAGACTTCATTGGTTTTGAGATTGAAAATGAAATCATTGACTATGAATGGTTAGACAACAAAATTTTAAATGTTTTCATGAGGTATGTTTTCATGATTGATTTTCTAAAAGATGATATACTTTGATAATTATGACATAATAAATTTTATTATTTTCTTAGGTGTATATATGAAAAACAATTGAAGGGATTTCCCCATGAACAAAAATTTGGACTCATTAGTCCTCATGTCACCCCTATAGAACAAGAAGACATAACTTCCAATAATGACAGTAAAATAGTAGCAGGACTACTCAAATATTTTAATAGAAATATTATGGATGAAAAAATCTTCTTGATACCAATGATGTAGGGGTAAAACTATAATATTTAATAATATAAAATATATCTAAATTTCTATCATTAATTATTTTTTTGTGTTCCTAGGAAGCATTGGATGCTCATTGCGGTCAATTTGGAAACTCTAAAGATTTATTTTCGCGATTAAATGCATGGATATCCAGCAAACTGACCACACATGATGGTTTTTGTTACTTTTTAATACACTACATCAAATATTTTAAAACTAAACTTAAAGGTATATGATTTATATTACCTTTTAATAAGGATTCTATTATGATTGGGTTGTGCATGAATATCATGTACATTATGGTATGCAGATTGGGGAAAAGGACAAGAAACCTAAAAAGTACTAAAATTGTATAAGTATAAGGGTATGTATAATAAGATTTCACTATCCAAACACATATAAAAAAATTACTTATTTTTTTCTCAATGATTCTATAGTTCCTGAATGTAACTGTAAATGCTGTGGTTTTTATGATTGTAAGTTTATAAAAGAGGTCACATTACATGAAAAAGGCGTCATCCCTAAAGATTTATTTTCAAATATAATTGATATTTCATTTCAAATTCTTATTAATCCTTTATGTATTTATATTTTTCATTACTACCATGGCTGCCAAAAATAGTAATATTCACAAGACGATATAGATATTCTTAGAAATGAATGGGCAACATTCCTGATGGAAGAATGTATAAGTATAGAATGAAGATGGTAATCTTCTCAAATAATTTCAACTTTAATAATATTGTATATATTATCATTAACTTTGTTTGATGGTAATATTGTGATTTTTATAAGATAAATTCCCCTCTAAAAATCGTGGATGTTGGTGGTCTTTGTGTTGACACTAAATGAATTTCATGTTGATTGGGTTTTTAATATAAATTAGTGGTCCTCATTTATATGTTATGTGTGTTATTCATAGAACAAATTAGAAAACAAGTATCCATAAGGGGTTTCCCCATCCCTTGAGTTTGTTGTGACATCTTGAGATGTAATGAGAATAGGATATTACTTCACTCTTTTCATTTTCAACAACAAAATGGTATATTATCTAAAAAAACATTGATTCAATCTGTAACATTGGAAGTTCCCATATTTTGTCATCCTAGTAAAGAATCAACTATCTTATATTAATTTGTAGGTCTAGAATATATCATAGTTTTTTCTTCATTGGGTTGACTAAATCTATGCTACATACAAAGGATATTATTCTATGTCAACTGTACCGAGATCAAACTGATGCACGATGCACCTAGTATGAATCAAATTGCATTCTTTCGGTTTGAAATGAAATTTTAGTAAAAAAAACATCTGACATAATGAAAACTAAGGAAATTAATCCCAATTGTTTTGATACTTTAGGAAAAATATCTATCATTCATTTTTGACATGTAGGAATCAACCTCACCTCATTATGATGCATGATGTCACTGGTATGACTCCAAATGAGTCTTGTTATTTAAAATTGACATTAATCCAAGTAAAAAATACAAAACTGACATACTGGAAACCCTGAAAATGAATTAGTATTGTTTTGATACTTTAGGAAAACGATTAATGAGTCAGTTGTGATGTGTAGGAATCAACCCCGCATCAATTTGATGAAGGGTGTTACTTGTATGACTAAATGTGACCACTATCAATTTAAAATTGACATTTTAGGTCAAAAAGTGTAACCCACTAATAACAAAGAAAACACACTATTATTTTCTTAAAAATTAATGAGAATGACTCTTTAGTCATTTGTGTTGTTTATGAACCAGTCTCACGTTAAACCAATGCATGATGATATAGAAATGACTCAAATTGCATGTTTTCAGTTTGAAATGAAATTTTACTAAAAAAACACAACTAACATACTGAAAACTGAGGAAATGAGTTTTAATTATTTTTCATACATTAGGAAAACGATCTATCATCAATTTCTGATGTGTAGGAATCAACCACACATCAATCCGACACACAGTGTCACCGATATGACTCCAAAAGTTTCTTGTTATTTAAAATTGACATTAATTAAAGTATAAAAACACAATTGACATACTATAAAATGGGAAAAAAATTTAGGATTGTTTTGATACTTTAGTAAAGTGATCCATGAGTCAGTTGTGATGTGTAGGAATCAACCCCACCTCAATCTGATGAGTGGTGTGATCGGTATGACTAAAAGTGCTCATTATTAGTTTAAAATTGACATTTTAGCTCAAAACGTTTCACTCACTAAAAACCAAGAAAATGCACACAGATTGTCTTCAAAATTAAGAACAATGATTCATTAGTCCTTTGTGATGTGAATAAAGAAGTCTCACTTCAAACTTATGCACGATATGACCAATATGACTCAAATTTCATGTTTTCGGTTTGAAATGGAATTTTAGTAAAAAACACAACTGAAATACATAAAAAAAAGTATATTTATTTAGAATGTTTTGATACTTTAAGAAAATGATCTATTATCCATTTATGATATGTAAAAATCAACCTCACCTCAATCAAATGCACAGTTCCGTCGGTGTGACTCCAAATGTGTCCTGTTATTTAAAATTGACATTAATTCAAGTATAAAAACATAACAAACATACTAAAAATTGTTCAAATGCATTCATATTGTTTTTATTCATTAGTAAAAATGTCCATGAGTTAGTTTTGAATTGTAGAAATCAAACCCAACTTAATCCAATGAATGGTGTGATCGGTATGACTAAAAGTGTCTGCTATCAGTTTAATATTGACATTTTAGCTCAAAACGTATCAGTAAATGAAAACCAAGAAAATGCACTATAGCTGTCCTTGAAATTGGAGACAGAAATTTATAAGTCCTTTGTGATGTGTATGAACCATTTTCAAATCAAATGGACACACGATATGACCTATGTGACTCAGATTTAATGTTTTCAGTTTGAAATGACATTTCGTAAAAAAAACACAACTAACATACTAAAAACTGAGAAAATGAATTCAGATTGTTTTTATAATTTAGTAAAAAGATCCATTATTTATTTGGGACATATTGAAATCTAAACCCACCTCAATACGATGCACATTTTGACCATTATAACACTAAATGTTTCATTTTTATTAAAAATTTACATTTTATTAATGTATACTTCATATTAATGTTTAATTTATTCATTTATTGTATTACTAAAGTAATTTTTTTCTTTTATAGGTGAAAACTATTTATTGAGTTGGGATTATTTTTTCGGTGAATATGGCTATTAGGAGACTTTTTTAGAGCGAACCACTGACGTCAAAAGGGAAAACATTAAAGTTTTAAGTGTTAGTTGGATAATTGTAAATTTAATTTTATAAAACCTTATTCAAAATGTATATAAATGTTTTTTTGGAATATAACATGAGTGAATATTGATTTATTCATTATGTTAATTAAATGTATATAGCATTATTTTCCAAACCTTTATGTGAACTACTTGTTTTTTCATCTTTTGCATCGTGTATGTGGTAATTTTCTATATACTATGGGTTGTTATTTTTTAGTAGGTTATTGCTGGTTTCTATAGTTTTTTTTCTAGTTTGGTTCTATTTATTACATATAGGTTGTTTGGGTGTGTTGTTATATAAATAGCACACACAGTTAGGGAATCCATTATTAGATCTTCAAATGGCATTGATAAAGGAACCCTTTATCAGTGCTAATTGAAGCACTAATAAATGGGGTCTTTATTAGTGCTTCTAATAGTGATAATAAATGATAACCTTTATCAATGCATTTCGGAGCGTAGATAATGGGGACCCCCTAATAGTGGCTCTATTATCATCACTTTTTAGCACTGATAATAGCCTATTTTGTGGTAGTGGTTTAACATCTATTTGAATTATCTTATAGCCTTGTTGTACAGCAATAATAAGAAATATTGTAATTGTTTCTAATCTCGCCACTAGAGAAAGTGTTTCATCAAAATCAATTCCTTCCATCTTTGAATACCATTTGCAAACCAAACTTTCTTTATTTCTTATAACATCCCCTTCTTCATACAAATTGTTCCGAAAAAACCCCATTTTGTGCCAATGATGTTTTTTTAGGCTTGGGCATGCGTTCCCATGTATTGTTCTTTTCAATCTGATATAATTCTTTTTTCATTGCTTGTACCCATTCTCTATTCCCAAAAGCATCTTTGACATTAATTGAATCAAAATTTATTTTTGTTTCTTTGTGGAAGAACATGTATCCTCTTCCTTCTAGATCATAGCCAAGAATGATTCCATCTTTAGCTTTCATCTAAAACATTCCATGGTTTCAACTTTTCTTATATATAATATATGGACTCCCAAAAACTCTCAAGTGTTTCAAACTAGGAGTTTTTCTGTAAACCAATTCATATGGAGTCATATCTGATTGAGGAAAATATAAATAAGAGTTCTGAATATAAACAACATTACTTGTGGCTTTCCTCCAAAAGTAATTAGAATGTTTCTCTTCAACTAATATGGTTCATACCATTTCCACAATGCTTCTATTCTTCCTTTCAGTAGCCCAATTTTGTTGGGGAGTATATGGGGAACTATACCGATGCATAACTCCATACTTCTAAATATAGTATTCGAACTCTTCACTTCTATATTCAAAACCATTGTTTGTTCTCAACTTCTAGATTCAATACTCATATTCCTTTTTTTCTTTCATTATTAAACTTTTAAACATTTTCAACGAATATGATTTTTGTTTCATAAATATAACACAAGTAATGTGAGTAAAATCACAAATGTAAGTAATGATGTACCTATCTTCATTTATTGATTGTTTTATCATTGGACCACATATATCAGAATGAGTCAGATCGAGGGGTTGTTTTGAACAAATATCACCTTTATTATACACTGAGTTTGTAATCATTCATTTCTAAAAAATAGTGAAACCCCAATCTCTTATTCATGAAAAATTAGGAATTTATAGAACACTATCTCTTTTGAATAACTTTCTCATGTTTCTCTAGAACAAGTGTCCCAGCCGTTTATGCCACAATTAATTCGCTTCTACCATATGCATGTAAAATGAGTTCTATATTTCACTAATATGAAATAGATTCCCTTTTGTACATTTTCCTATTGTAACAATCTTCCCATCTTATTCGCTTTTCACAGAAACCCATATTTCCTAAAGATAACTTTGTTACCCTCATCTAATAATTTTGAAACACTCAGTAAATTATGTTTTAGACCGTCAACATATAATATTTTCTTTGATTACATCTTTTCTTTTCCAATGATGGTTGATCCAAAGCCTTTGATTTTCAAGGATTCTTCATTGCCAAATTTTATTGTGATTTCATTAAAATCCATCACATTCTTTAATAGTTTCAACTGTTCTATCGTGTGAGAATAACACCCACTATCAAGTATCCAAGGTCGTTATCCTTTTGTGGAATTCAATGTAGTTTCAACAACAATACCTTTTTCTCCTTTCTTTTCTTTCATCACTTCCAGCTTGTGAGAATTATTAAGAATATTTTGTTGTGATGGTAACAAAACAAGAAATACTTTTTAAAGGTATCCAGGTTTTTCACATATTTCACAAATAGTTTTTATGGATGTTACCTATTTCAATATTCATTCCACTCTTTTCAAACTTCTTCACATCAAATTTTTCAGCCTTCTTTCTTTGATGAAATTGACTCATTCTTTGTCATTGCCTTTAAAAACCTCTAGAATATTAGTAATTTTGTTGGTTGAACCAATTCATATTTTCCTTATTTATGAATCCCCCACAATACCAGCAATACTCAAAGAAATAGTATTTTTTCTAAAACATCCATATTGATCAGAATTTTAAATATGTTTTTCATCCACCTTCTGCTCATTATTTTATGTTCCCCCAACCGTTTTATTATCAACTATATTATTTTTCTTATATTCTGATTTATCATAACCAAAAGTCTTGGAATCATTTAGTGATTCAGAATGTTTAAAAACATTTTCAGACTAATATTTTTCTCATACTTCATATCCTATATCATTTTTGGTCTTGTCCATATAAACAACATTCAAAACATTATTATTTTTAGAAAAAACTCCATTCTTCTTATCCTTATTTGATATAAAATTTTGTTGAACCTTATCTGGTTTCTCATTTCAAGAATATTCACAACCCTCAAGGATATAGTTTTGGAATATTTTGTTTCTCAATTCATCTTCTGATAGTTTTTGTTTGAAAAGTTCCAACTCTTCTTCTTTTACCTTTCTCTTTACTTACAAAATATTATTACAATTATTTTCATCATCAATATAATTCTTTAAGTCATCAATATCTTTCACCATCTTATCATTCTCATCAGAAAAAATTATTGATTTCTTATTGAATAACAACAATCTTCTAAATTTTTGTTTTTCTTTTCAATCCTTTTTAACTTTCGTAGAAATTCATTCAATTTTTATTTCAAATATATTTCATGTTGAGTTTCTTCTTATTTTAAGCTAATTATTTGGAATTCCTCATCATTCAATGTTCCAATAAAATTATTTTCAATACCATGCTCAATTTATTTTTCATACTCAACATCACTATCTTCTTGTTATTCATCTTTAGAAAAGAAACATCTTCTTTTGGATTTAAAGATTTTTTTTCCTTCCCTATGGATTTCAATTTTTCTTTATCACCATGCTTCTTCCAAGATCATATTTTCTTTCTTTATTCTTCATCATTATCCTATTAATTATTTCATTAAGGATATTTTTACACAAAGTGATCAACTCTTCCATATTCAAAACACTTCAAGGGATGTTTCCCTTTGTATTTCCATTTATCTCATTTCACATTTTTATAGAACAGTGACAAAATATCATGGAGTTTTTTAAAAACCTCATTTTTATAGTCAGAGTCATAATATTCTTCTTAAAAAATAATCTTCTTTGACTTTTCAATATACTTATACATGAAAGACATTTCTATATCAACTTTTGTTTTTCTTCTCAAACATTTCCCTCTTATAATTTCATATGTAATAAGATATCGATTCAAATAATAAGGAGATAATGTTTCGGGGTCTATGTCTTGTAGTGAAGAAACTTTTGCATCAAATTTTTCAGGTAGGCTTCTCAAGATCTTTTCAACAACTGTAGAGTCATAAATATTTTCACCAAGACATCTGATAGTACTCACTATATCATTCACCTTGGTAATGAATCCCCCAAAAGATTCATGCTCACCATCTTCATGTCTTCACACATCAATCTCTATACTTGATGGTTTTCCTCCTTGTTCCTTATTATATGTTTTTCAATTTATCCCATATACATTTGTCTATTGAAAAACCTTTCACTCTCATGAATTAACTTTTATAAAGTAATGATAATATATCATTATTTATCCTTCCATCATTCTCAATATTTTTATTATCAATAGGTATAAGTGGATATTTATCACCAATGGGTGGAAACCCAAGTGTACAGCTTCAAGAATAGCATAACTAGTAAAAATAAGATAACGAAGCATTTTATCCTTCCAGATGTGATAATTCATTCCATCAAATATCGGAATTCATTTACTGTTCACATAGTTCAAATTCTCCATCAGTAATAAATAATGAGGGGAACTTACACTCTGATACCACTTGAGAGAGCTTAGTAAATATATTTTATCAAGGGGAGGGGGACGAGGTTAATCAGTGACACTATTTTTCTTTTATGTTTATTTTCAATTGAAATAACCTTCACATCTAGTTAGAGATTTAAATTCCCTACTGAAAACAAATCTAACCCACATCCATAGGAATAGAAATATTTGCATGTTTTACCATTCAATAAGAGTAGGTATGTACTTATTATGGCTTGGAACTGATGAAATTGCATATAGTCCACTAGAAATAAATCCTAGGATTACAACAATTAGGATATACCCTTTCACTCATGTTGCACTATGAAATGATCCCAATAGTGCATGTGCACCCTCTTAGCACAAATAGGGTAACTAAACTATAATATAACCCCTCATGTTATTTGTGATTCTTTTCAATTCAACAAATGTATTCAATTGAATTACAATTATTCAATTCCTTACCTAGAAGAAAGGTAAGAACCTAATATACTTTGTTACTAAAAACCCAATCGGATTTTTTGGTCTGATTTTCCCTATCTAATTCATCTGAGCTTGATTCTCCCTAATACAATTCACTCAGTCTGCTTTTCTGATAGTATAAAATATAAATTAATTATAACCACTTAGATACCTAAGTGTGATAAAACTCAATATGATACTTCCTCAGTCCTAAAATATTTAATATGGAGATATATAGTGTAACACCCCAGGTAAATAAAGAATATGACATTTTCTTATTTATCCAAATTTGTGAATAAAATATTAATATGACTTTAAAGGGGACGCTTTGCTCGATGGTGTACCCAACACACAACAACGAGTTTCTTGGGAATCATACGTTGCACTCTAATAATAAAATAATATTATTTTAAATGGCAGTTAACATGTAGTCATTGTATTGGCGTGAATGGATATAAATAACTAAAATATGATTATGCATGTTTTTAAATGTTTTCACATTTATCCAATAAAAGATAAAGGCTTAAAATACGGAAAGAATTCAATTTTAGGCGTATATGCCCCAATTTTCACTACAGGTTCACTTATCACCTTTTGATGGTGAGCCGTCATTAAATATAGTTTTGTTCACTCTTATACATTCTATTGGACCAAATAAAACTCTTCTTAAGAATTGGGACCTCAAAATTTACTTTGTGTAAATTTTTGGTATCTTTCCGATAAAGTTCTTTTTTTCAGTGAATAGTGTAAAATGTTGTAATTTAATTCAAATCCACTTTTTAATCTAATTTATTTATATAATTAGATTATCTTTTGAATTGGTTTTAAAGTGAAATTAGAATATATTTTTACCATTAAATACAATAGTGGTCATTGTAATTAATTTCACTTTGAAATCAGACTTAAACTAGTGTCAATCTTTTGATACTTATTGTTTCAAAAAAACACGCTTTTTGCTTTGAAAGCGGTAATTAATTATTAAATTAATTAATCTGACTTATATGTTTTGAATTTTGTAAAAAAGGCTTCATTTTTGAATTCGGAATATCAAATATAGCTTATGGTGAATTTTTGGGATTTTTCTGAAAAACTTCAATTTTTGATGAATAGTGAAACCACTATGTGGTACTTATAAAAACTGATTTTTCCATTTAAATGAAATTTTTCCATATTTGTGTTTTGAATTTCAAAAATCCGACATAAATAGTTGTCATTAAGAAGTAAAATGTGGTTCAATGGGATAAAAATAATTTTTTGGTGAATAGTAACTTACTATGTTTTTAATCGCGATTAGTGGTAATTAGTGTAGTTTAAGGTAAAAATAATGCTTTTAAAAAATAAGATGAGATTGACACATGTTCTACCCTCATTGGTTGTCTCATGGACGACCAAGAAAAGCCATGGGTCAACTTGGGGACCCCATGGAGCCACATTGGTTGGGAAATGACATAAATAACTTTTTATTTAATGTAAAAGTAAAAATGACACAAACATCATATGTTTTACGAAAACAATTATTACATGGGGTTATAAAGATCCGATTTTTTATTATAAATAGTCATTGGAAAGATAAAAAGATTTCCTAAATCCTATTAGTTTTTTTATAATTTTTAGACACTAAAATAAATTAAATTATTTATTACATCATGATGATGCAGCGATGACCTCATTATTTAACGATTTAAATAAAATGGAAAGATAATGTAAAATCTATGAACTAAACATGTCCAAAACTTATTATATGGCTGTATTTCGAACCCTTATCACCTTATCCATGAATTATATCAATGTGGGACCTTTTAAAACCGAAACACATTTTCAAATAAGGTAATATTTCCTTACTTTCCAAAAGTGCCCCTCCTCTCCTCTTATAAAAGGCCCCCACCTCTACCACCTTACACACACTCCTCAAGCATTTGGCTCGCCAAAACCCTGACCATTTACTCTCTCCAAATCCCTCTCCTCATCCTAGAGGATTTCATTTGGGTATAATTCTTTCAAAGGAAGCCTTTAGGCTCAAATCAAAAGGAGTTACACTTTTAAAGGTAATTCATTCTCTCATATTCATTTGTTTTATTTTGCTTCTCCAACCCCCCTAAACTCTTTTTATTTACTTATTTTGTAACAACACCAGTATCTTAAATATACTAGTGTGTTTTTATAAAATTTATTCTAGCTACACTCTCACACAACTACATCAAATGGTTAATGAACATACGGTTTCTGTGGATGGAGAATTTCTGTCTCCCGAAACAATGATTGTTCAACATTCTCTTAACACCTTCAAAGGTTGCCATTAAGATGTCACTATATTAATATATGATATATAATATGTTTATGTTTTACTTATTCTTCTGTATTTTTCATTTCTGTCTTACCTTTATGGCTTCCATTATGGGTATACGCGATATCTTCATTTTAGGAAGTGCGGACTACCGCCCCCTCAAAGTGATGTGATTCGTTAATGCCATACGTGGGACGTATAAAGGATTGATTTAATGTTATTATATATGATGTTATACTGGAATTATTATATACCTCTATATCATTATTATTTCATTCCATTAAAGTATGAGATAGAAATGAAAGTAGCGTTCATGGGTACGTACGGCTAACCGTCTCCATGAACGGTGCATTTCATTTCTTATCCCCAAATGTAATGTACTATTATAAGTACTAGTATATAATTGATATATATGATGAATGATACATCTAAATGATGAATATAATTATGTAATTAAAATATATGTACCTCTCATTTAGTTTTAATTCCATTAATATGACAAAGAAATGAAAGTAGTGTTCATGCGTACGTACGGCTTACCGTCTCCATGAACGGTGCATTTAATTTCTTACCTCTAAATGATTATGTAATATTATAAATACATGTATATGCTGGATATATATGATATATATGATATCCAAATCAGGAATTTCATTCAGGATATAAAGAACCTTTGACCACACGAACAACATGTAATTGTAAGAAGTCCACTTTCGACTTAAGAACCAAATACCGACAGAATGAACATTATTAACTTAAATGATTACATGATGTTTATAACATAATGTAAAAGGAATAATGAACTTGAAAAATCTTCATAAGCAAGTATAGATTAACTCATGTTTATTATTCAGGACGTTAAAGAACGATCAAGTCAAGTCGGACCCGAGGTAAGGGATCCTACTCCTCTCTTTCTTTTTAAGTACACTCTTTTATGTCATTCCTTTTAAAGATCATATTTATTGTTATTGGGATGTAATTTTACATTAATAATAATTTAATTTTTATTTTCATGTGATGAGAGACCCTATTCTCTCTCATCAATCCATTTTGGAAGCTTTGAGTGGCGCCGATAGGCTACCGATTTTCGTAAGAGATCTAACCTCTCTCTTTCTTTTAAAGTACTCACCTTTATGTAACTTGTTTTAAGCTCCTATATGTTATGTTGGGGGATTTTCTTTTATATTAATCTTTCTGTAAACATTATGTTGATGTGATGAGAGACCCTACTTCCTCTCATCAATCCATTTTGGAAGTTTTAAGTGGCACCGTTAGGCTGCCGAGTTTTCTTAAGAGATTTTTCATCTCACTTTTATTACCGTGAGATTTATGATACATTTGCCACAATTTCCATTGAGTGGTTTATGTACTGCCCACTATTACACTCCTTTTGTAATATAATTCCATTTATGGGTATTTACATTTCATTTTATGTCACTTCTTCAATGGGGTGTACTTTTCGAAAGTTACCCAAGTCGGTAAGGGAACCTTTCACCCTCCTCTTTTTAAAACACTTCTTTTGTTGGGTCTTTTAATTTACATATTGTTATGTTGGGATATGTTCTCATATATCCTTATTGATGTAAATTTTATGTCCAGGTGATGAGATACCCTTTTTTTATCTCTCATAAACTCATTTTGATGTGAAACTGTTAGTCTGTCAAGGGAACTTCTTAACCCAATTTCGATTTCATTGTGTTCAACATGTTGTTATTGAATATGTCATCCTTTGAATATGTGTGAATGACCTTTGATTATTTTAAACTTAATATCCACTTATATTTGGTGTATTCATTTGTCACACATAATTATGTAATTGATTTATCCTTAAACAAAGGATATCGTCTTTGTAAGGGACTTTGTCTCAATCTCCTTTTATTGAGGCATATTTCGTTTTATACACAACTTTATTTTATATGGTGTATAAACCCCTTTTACTTTTACATTTATACAAAAGGAATCTTTTTCTATGAAGCGTTTTACTAAACGACAAAGAGGAATGTTTTTTTAATGTACGCGGTGAGAACGACCTTTTTCACCGCTGTAAGTATTATTTGGTCTTTGGCTTCCTCAGCAAGCCATAATGTTTTTAAAATAAACTAAATACCATATACTCTTTTATGTATTTTGGAATTGAAAATGGTTTTGATAAAGGATTCTATTATGTCAATATATTTATGATATAATGTGATTGAAATGTGGAAATGTTATCATTCCTTTATATTGGTTTTATGTTTTATGATTTTATATTGGTACTTGGACATTTTAATGGGTGGTTAAGTTATAAACCATATGACGGGTGGTGCTGTGAATACCAGGACGGGTGGTTACGTTATAACCACCAATGCATTGGGTATGGTAGTCGGCCGTATGGCTATTCCATTAAGTATGTATGGAAATTGGCCGTATGGCTATTCCATTAAGTGATATGTGTAGAATTAGACCGTATGGTTATTCCACTTAAGTATGTTTATGTCCCAAGTTACCTTTATATATGTTATGTTTTCTTTATATGGGTTTTATGGTAATCCTTTGGTTACAAAAAGGTAAGTAATGATACTTTTTTTCAATGAATAGTTTTACTACTTCATGATGGTGAAAAGTATTACATTGATTAAGTATTCATTGTTTACTTGTTGTTTTGAAAAAATAACAGTTTTCATTCTTTGTGTATCCCTTATTGAGCTTCTTATGCTCATCCCAGGTTTTTGAAATGTTTTTCATAATACTTAAAGTGGAATAAGGTCAAGGATGGGATCAATGGAATGTCATGCTATATAAGACATGGAACTAGACATGTTTATTTTTAAGAATTTATTTTATTATGGAAACTTAGTAGAAGTTTCTACTTTGTAATATTTTGAGATGTAATAGTTATGTACTAATTCTCTAAAAATCTAAACCTGAAAAGATCCTCAATGTGAATTAATCATTTATTTCATATTAAGTAATGTTTAAGGCTAGGGGCCTTATATATTGTCCAAAAAATCTAATTCTGATTAATTCATCCGGATACCAACATCAATCAAATATAATTTATAAGATGAACATTATGATCTACTAAATATGATAAATAATGAATATGATGATCATAAAAATACAATATTTCAATCTTGTCTCTTCTCTTATGTCTTCTTCCAGCCAAATTGTCTTCAACAAAAAAGAAAATTGTATCACTTTCTATCATTGAAAACTCTGAGTTCCTCTCTCAACTAAAATGAACAGTACACCATCGTTGTTCAAGAACAATATACATTTTCTAATTTTATAGGTGACCCAAATCAGGTTTGGGTGAGAATCCCACAAACATTCCCGCAAACCTAAATTCACTCAAAATTTAATTTACCCTGAAATCTCTGAGAAATTATGACATCATCAATGCTTCTCAATTCTTCTCGAAACATTTAAAATATCCAACTCTTCTTCCCTATACATCCAATTAAATTTTTACTATGATTTCAATTTTTGGGTCCTATTTCAATTGATAAGACTGATTACAGTTTCTAATACCTATTAGAATCAAATTACTGTATTAGAAAGTTAATCTCCCCCTCAAAAAATCATTCAACCATCTCTTCATTCGATAACTCATCCAAAAAATGTAATTTAACCCATTTGAAATGGTTGAAAAGATTATTGATCATATTCTCTTCTTTATCACCTTTATTTACCCAATTCAAATACAAGGAATCTTCTTATGCTCTTCTCCTGTCCCAGCTAAAACACCACTTTAAAGGATAGAAAAAGAAAATCAACTCTTTACCCACGTGAGGATGAAATTTAAAAACAGATCCGAGTTCATCTATCTCTTCCGCCCCTTACTATGATTATCCTTGATACGATCATTCTTATATTTATCTTTATGATGTCGATCATCCTAATATTGATCATTTCCTTCCTTATCTTGTTATTTATCATTCTGATATTGATCATTTTGATGTTGATCATGCTGATATTGATCTTTTCCTTCCCAAGCCTGATATCGATCATTCTAATATTGATCATTCTGATAATGATCATTCTGTGATTGATAATTATAATATTTATCATTATGAGTATGATAAATGTTTATATCATCCAATATAAAACTTGGATGCTATAGTAAATTTGTACCACCTTTTCAATCATATCTTGATATCAATATTTAAGTATATGGTTGATGGAAAACAAAGTGCTACATTAAATTGGTACCACTTCATTTTAATCCTCCATTAATCCAATCGTATTTAAAAATAATTGTTATCACTTATTTCTTTATTCCAACTAGATACGAAAAATTTGGATAAAATATTTTTCAGATTTGCAACATCTCTTTCACTCCCCCTTTCATCCATCAAGATTTCATCACAAGTTCTCAATTCAACTCATGACCTATATGAAATTATAATCATCAAAGAATCATTAGATTTAAAACATCATAGTCATGTTGTCCGCGGATCACTAGAAAAATAAACACAACTTTCAAAACAACATATTCTTATTATAATGGACTATCATAGTGAGTCTGATTCTAAAACATTAGTCCAATTTTTATTAATACCATGAGTCTGATTCAATACCATGTGTCCAATTTTTATCAATACCATGACTAGAAATATTGTTTCCAGAAATGAATTAAAGTAATTTCATTCCTTCAAAACATACATTGACAACAAAATATAACACAAAACACCATCATTATCTTGGTCTTAACACTTCTTCATGTGAAATGACATTTTTCAACTTAGTTTCTCTATTAACTTTCATTCCTTTAGTTTTAGAATGTTTTTAAACATCCTACAATGGATTTTTGAGTCTCAATTGATTATTCTAAAAAACTTAGAACACTTTCATGAAATTATTTGTCTTCTTGTTATCATCAAATTAATTAACTCTATTTTCTATTTTAGCCTCTTCCCTTACACAACATATGTAATATGTTTTAGATGTATTGTAATGAAAATCTCAACTATGTGACCCTCCTCTTTAGATATTCCACAAACATCCTTTAAGAAGTATTACCTATTATTAAATGGAACCTTGAATGAAATTTGGTTCACAATATTTTTTCTTTTGGTGACTAATTTTTTAATTGTATTATTCTTTTTTTCACATCTCATGACTGACTTAACACCTTCTTTTTAAACCTTCCTCCCCTTTTATTATTTTATTCCATTCACATTATCAGATTATTTCTGAATGTTTGGTACATAACAATATTCATCATAATAGTGACCACTTTTATAGAAAAACTCATAGAAATATTAAAATTATTAAAATTTACTCTTCGTAAAAAGATTCATTTTATATGGATTTCTCTTCTCTTATGTTGATCTTCTCTTTTATTCATCATTTTCCCCTTAAATACAGGACTTCTGGTATTTTTCTAAATTTAAATATTATGATTGCATTCCAATTTTTTATTCCCAGACATCCAACAACATTAAAAATATCCAATGATTCTTCTATTATTATTTTATGGTGTATTTTTTAAAAAATCATAGATTTTGAAACTTTTTATTTTTTAGTGGAATAATTGATCTTTTGGACACTTATTAGGGGACATAACTTCACACATATCCTCTCATTTAACCTTAATTTGGTAGGTTTATTAGTATTTTTCACCATCCGTACAGTCCCACAATTATTTTTAAAACTTTTATAGGTAATTGAAATAAACTTACTATATAAGAAAACTTCAATGTTATGGGTTACCATTTTCTTGGATAATTTTACCTCATTCCCTTTTTGGATTCAAGACTCTCAATTCACACTTGTGTGGTAGTATCTCTTTTTCTAGTATTTTTTGAAGTTCTATCTTGTGTTTAATCATGATTTATTAATGTCACATTCGACACTAAACACATCATATTTTTTGAATTCTTATCATCCAAAATAATACTCAAACTATCTTTCCAATCCTACATCAACTTCTTCATTTATTCTTCATAAATATTTCATTATTTTTGTAATAAATTCTGAATCACCTTGAACATATTTTATCTACCCTCTAATTGAAAATAATTAATGAATATATAAACTTTGTGTAATTTTATGATTGAATGAAAGGATTCTACAAAAATAGTCATAAAGATGTCTTTCACATAATCATTTCTTTATTATTATTCTACATATTAAAAATGTATTTCAATACAAAGATAAATTTTTTCATCCTTTGTTTTCACATGTTTTTTGATAGATTTTAATATTCCAAACCATTTATACAATGCCTCTTCTAAACCATTATTCTCTTCTTCTAGCTATAATTTTTTATCCTGAAGACCCTTTATTTCTTTAATAATACATTTTACCACTTCACTAGGGATGTTCTTCAGGTGTTATTGTAATTAAAAATAAATATAACTAGGTGATATGAAATCATCATGGATTAAGAAAGATTCATTATAAGAATCATAATCATGATAATTACCGTAACATATACCACTTTGATTACCATTAGTTAGTGGTGTCTCTGCCTTTACGATACTTCGTAATATTCCTTTATAATATTTGTTTCATATTATTATGATTTTTTATAGAAATATATAGATTATTATCATCAATGAGAACTTCATTTTTCTCCATCTAAGGTAGCTCACACATTTCATGAAATCAACACTTCATAGGAACTCATTTTGATATTTTTATGGAACAGATACTATGATGAGACTTATAGATCCCCAAGCTATATTGGCCACTGCGAGGGGATAAATCAATGGTATAATTTCATGAATTATTCTCTTTTGATTTCAAGTTCTTGATCTTGTTAAGGTTCTAAATCCACTCAGTTATATATCATAATCTCACCCCATATGTATTAATAATAATAGAGATCACAAAATATGGTATTTAAAAGGTTTGGTAGACCTACTCCTTAGCATGATTGATATAGCCCCCAACATGGATTATCTGATAAAACGTTATTATAAATTAAAATAGTTAAGTAAGTAAATAGTTATACACGATAGTAGTTGATCCTCTAATTGATCCTACGTATACCCCCCAAAAATCCAACTCTTCTTCTTTGATTGGATATACCCCCCAAGTGTCTTCTCATGATCCCAACTCCAACTCCTAGACTTTTTATCCTTGCATATCAAACTGAAAAACATCCTCTACTCCTAGATCTAACCAAGAGACTTACCCTTTATTCAATAATTGATATACTATAATATGATTTTTTTACCTTAATTTATGTTATTTCTTGATCAGAATTTCTCATGTTCACTTTAAGTACCTTAAAAATCAATTAAATGAGTATTTTGGTCAAGCTCAATTAAATATGATCACCTATGTGTGATAAATTTCCTTAGTGAAACAAATGTTTATACATGAATTATTTTATCTTGAAATTATTTCTTCTCCTCACATATGTTTTGAAAGTGGTAAAAATAATATATTTAATGTTTTATGCAAGTATAATCTTACACAACTCAATCCAATCTCTTATTGAATTCTCAATTGGAAACCCTAGAACATATTAGTTTTGGAATTATTATCTTATGTACTTTTTTTAATTATATCTCAATGAATCAAGAAAAATTATTCTCTTTTAGTATTATTTATGTTATTCTATATTCTTGAATTCATGAAAGAGTGTAGGAATTGTCCTATCCATGTATATTTCACTCTCCTTTACATGTATAATATATATGAACACACTATATTCATACAATTAATTCCTGTAAAAAGTAAGCATGGATCCTTAATTCATTCAAGAAAGTGTATATAACTACCTATTCCTTCTTACATGAAATAATATATGTCAATTTTCAAGGTTCATACAATCTAGTGAGGTTACATGGAACAATTTCTTGTTGTCATTTATGAAATCTAGTGTGGGTGTATAAAATATAACACGGTGTCTCAAAATATTTCTTAAAAACCAAAAGGAATTCATAGAAATAGGTATTAAAAAAGCTATTCAATTTTGATAAACACAAGTCAAAGGACCATGGTGAATTATTCTTTCTGTTCTAAAAGGATAACAAAAACTTCTCTTTATGAAATAGTAATGTTCTTAGAAACATATAATCTATAGAAACCAAGATCACTATCAAGATGTACAAAAAACACCTTGTCTAGGTGATTTGAAATTTATAGGCATAACATCACTGAATTGTACTGCCATATCTCTAATAATTATTCCACATTGAGGGTTATTTCAATATCTTATAAAAGGATACATTTTTCCTTATTTTAATTCATCAAAGCATTTGGAGATCATTAATTTTTATTACACCAAAAAAAAAGATGTTCATTATTATGTGAGTTTTAGTTTTCAAATTATGAAGAAGTGATCATGTAGATTTGCTAATGATCATATGCATCAAAATTTAAAAAATCTCAACTCATATATTTAATCAAAAGTAATTATGTAACATTATTTACATTTTTTTATACATTTTCTTTAAGTTATTACATGTATGAAAGATGGATGTTGAATGCAAGGAGGATCATATCCACACTGTCTCAAAATCTAAATCATTAGTAATTTACATGATCATGTAGGTCTCTATATGAAAAAACGTTGGAGTAAAAACCCTTTAAGAGTTAATGGTTAAGGTAAATTCATGGAAACTGGAGAATCATTGGATCTCTGTTGATTGGTGAAGGGTGAATTTAATGTTAATAGTTATAAATAAAAGTTCTTAATTGAGATTAATAGTTTTTACCGGTAGGGGACTGTACGAATGCTGGGAAAATCGATCAGTATGGTTTGTAAATAGAATATTAAGTTTCTAAATAATATCCCCAATATTATCTATAAATGTGTATAGTCTTAGTCCCACTCATCAAGCAGTAGAGTGTAGATTTATTTGAAACTAAATAATCATATTTAAATTTTATTATCCCTATGTGAGTATGTGCCACAACCGCATCCACTTTATTGTATCCAGAAAGTGATCACTTCTCGAAGAAGACCAAACCCTCTTTATTTTCACAAATTTTGGATTTTTGGACATTATGACAGTTTAAGAAATGGATTTAATGGGAGCAAATATCATTAAAAATATCATATGGTTGATAATTCCATAAAATTACATGCATGGGGACATTAAAATAAAGTTTTGTAATTAAAAATAGAATGGGTAGAATAATAATTCCAATGTCGGTATAATATCTGCATAGGAAAAAAGAAAATTAGGAGATCAGATAAGAAGTATCTCATTAAAAACATGTAAAATTGGAGATAATTACCTGAAACTAATTTCAAGTAATCATTTGTAAATGGAATTATAATAAATTTTTTAATTTAAAATAGTAATAAAAGGATTATAAACACTTACCGTACTAAGTTTCTTCAAAAATCTTTTGATGACTCCTTAAAACCAAAATAAATCCTTGGAAATAATTTTTAGATGTAGAGGGAGGAAACAATCATGATCAATTCCATTTATATGGATAGGGGAGAGATAATGGGTAGTAGTGATCTCTTTTTATAGGTGAAAGGATAGTATTTTTAATAGAAACAAATGCTGGGTAAGGGGTAAAAAATCTATCACATGGGGGTTATGTGGGATTGGTGAGTTATCTGTGTTATGTGTGGAAATATTTTTGAGACATGTAAGAATATATTTCAAACAAAAAAAAGTTATTCTAGAATGGTTAAGTTTCAAATATATTTATTAAAAATGAGCCACATTAGATTACACATTTTAACGCTTATTAATCTTGATTAATTATCAATCATTGTTATTATATTATCACTAAAAATATAAGGACAACCTTCATAAAAAATTTCTAGGAGATGACTTTAAATTTATATCAATTTAACAAAATTCAATTTCTAAATATGAGAAATTTATCTTCTAAATTAATATATATAATGTTTCGAAAAAATAGTTTTTTATATAAATATTTTGTTTTAATTATTAGGTGTTCTTAATATCAGTTAACATTAATTATCATCTAAAATATTGTTATTTTTTTGTATATACGTATAAAAATCTTATTATAGTCTTCATTTTAAAATATAATCATCTAAAAATAAACAATATTTATCAACGTGTTATTCTTTTAAAAATAACTCTTTTACCGCAATAACTAATATTTACATGCATAACATAATTTCACTCCAGCACATTAAATTTACCTTACTATGTAATTTAAAAATTCTATTTAATATTTTGAAAATAATTATATTTTATTTAATTTCTAAAAGAGATTAAAAAATTAATTCATTTAAATATTAGAGTATCTAATGCATAAAAACCCAAATTTTAGAATAAGTATATTTTTGTAATTAAAATTTATGTCAAGGATAAAATTATCATTTATTTTTGTATTAATGACATAAATTGTTTTTTATAAAACATATAAAATGAATTGTGCATCTAAATAAATATAAAAATTAATTCTACCAAAATAATGTTTAATTTAAAGAAAAATAAAATGCTGTTTTTTTTAGAAATTATTAATTATGTCCCCTAAATGTTATTCATAGGTTTTCTAAATTTGAAATATTATTTCTAAAATATATATTATTGTTTATAAAAGAATTAATAAATTTAAATTTATTATAAATTTCATTGTAATTCTTCTATAAAATTATAGTTTTGTAAAAAATGTGTTATTCACTATTTGCATAAAAACAATTGTATCAGAAAAATTCCAAAAAATACACCTAATATAATTTTGACACAAATCATCATAGTATTGAATAATTTTTATAAAATATAACTTCTAGAATTTAGGAGTTTAATTTTTAAATATGATCATAAATATTATAACTTTAAACTATTCATTGTGTAATAGTTTTCCAGATGCAATTTTTACCAACTAGAGTAAGGTATCAAGTATTATATAAGATCTATATAGTATTTAGTCTAACACTATCAGTTATATAGTGACTCCATCAGGTACATGGTGTATAAACTTTAATACCCGATGACTCATCCATAGTGACAACCATCATAGTGACCTCATTATGTTCTCATTGGTCTTCATATGGGTATTAAATAGCACACAGCTTCCACCAACTTCACCATTTTTTCTCAACCAACACACAAGAAAACTCTCAGATTGTATACCCCCCAAACAAACACCCCAAAAACATCCCATAAATCAATATAAATTTTATTAAAACACCAGTGTATTGATCATGATCTAAAAATTCAAATCATATGTACAATAAAATTATTAAAATCTGGCCTTCCTCCTCTCTCAGATACACTAAAACCCATGAGTAATTATAAACTGCACACCATAGTGATTGTTATCCTAATGAAACTATGATAGTCCATTGAATATAAATCCCTACTTATATCAGTCCAAAATCCATAACTAAGTAACTATATTTTATCTCTATACTACAATCACCCATAGGATATGCACTCAAATACATTAATCCACCATTAATTGTAGTTTGTTTTACCCTATAACAAATAAAACAATTAACTTAAAATTATTTCCACCACCCAAATGTAATAATTATACTATGATTTATCCATAAATGCTCAAAAAAATCCAAACCCACAGATCTGAGCACCATAGACACACACTATAACAAAACACTGAGATAGTGGCTGAATACAAACATAAATCCTAATACATCGATGAGATAAAAACAAATAAAAACATGGGACTATCGATATCCACACAATAAGAAAACAAATTTAACAACTAATTATTTATATTGGTGTTATCATACATAATAATCACCAATGGAAAACACAAAAAATATTTAAACTCATAAACCAACAAATTTGTACATATAGTAATATCATCCCAACACCAACATTTACAAATTTAGAGTAACTAACATGGTTCACTATAGAAAATGAATTATATAAATCAAAACATTTAATACTAAACATTTTTTCACTATTTTTCCTCCAATTAGAGACCAATAAAACCAAGTTTACATAGGGAATTTTCTAAAAAAAAAACTATTTCAAAAGAATTTAAATATACCAAACTCACATGATATTTTTAAAACACCATTTGAAACCTAATGTTTTTTCACTGAATCAAAAACACATAAATTTATGATCGTAATAGGATTATTACACAAAACAAAATGATATTGTTTGTAACATATAATAACCAAAACTATTTTTTTTTAATTTTCAAAAGTTAAAAAAACATTTTTACACAAGACTCATGCCACAACTGTGTTTTTCTTTTTAAAATTTGAGTTTAAAAAAAATACCAAATATCATTGTCCAATGTTTTCTAAAAATTACAATTAGATACAAATTTTTAAATTTAATAGATTCATACTAATCTAATCACTCATTATAATGTATTTGAGAAAACATTGAAAAGATAATATATACCTTCAATTAATAAAGGATTATGATGTAAAGCATGTCAGACAATAAAATAATAGTTTTGTGTACCATTCCCTAAGCTAACCACTTTCTTAATGAATGAAAAACTTACTAGAACATTGATGAACCTGATATATCTTATTGTGTATCATAAATATAACATTAATACTCTAAAAAACTACACATTTTCTAGCAAGTTGTCTTTTTATTTAATTCATGGTAGCCAATAATGCTCAATATTTACCTCCCAAGACATAAAATCTTATCCCTACTTCTAATTGTCATTGTCCCAACCTAACACGCAATTTTATATAACTCTTTAATTCTCCATATTGGATATATTGAATGATACCTAGGATTGGGACATCATTAGACCTTATATGGTCTTCTCAAAATGCTATATTCTAACTATAGTTTTCATGAATCAATTCACCACCACCATGATCAAACCATATTGTTAAACTCCTCATGAATTCCACTATATATTTCAGAAGGTTTTGAATAGTAGTGAGGGATAAAATAAAAAGTTAAAGAGAATATACCCTTAGATTAAAACAACCCTTAATACATAGTATAATAAATGTAAAAGAAACAATCATCATAGTGCAACCATCACATTAAAAGTTGATATCACAACAAATGTCATTCAATATCAAATATCAAAATCATAGTACAAATAAAATTCCTCACATACATGTTATAAATGGTAAAAAAATTAATAAATGTGTCAAAAAATAAGATTATATACTATAAGGTATAAAAGTAAAAAATTGTAAGGATATGTCTATTAATTGGTTTTGAGTCATGAACTTGTCCCAAATCAATGATTTATATTATCTTAACCATTTTAGATTACTATAAAAGTAGGAATCTATACCTATATTAGGTCATAAAACATTAACACTACTCAGTTAAAAATTCACCCAAGTAGGGTGGATTATAGTTCATTAGAAAACCAACAAATGTTTCTCCAAATGGTACAGTAATTATAATTTCATTATCAATATGATTGTTTGGTAAAAAACCTAAAAAGAAATATATCACCAATGGAGTGATCCTTAAAAACATGTTATTACCGAACATTCTTTGGATAATGTCAGAATAGATATATATGTCCATGTTCTAAATAAATCATGTGAATGGATGATATATATCAGTTCTCATAAAATAGTTAGTTTGGAAGATATATCACCAAATTTGATCACTAGTTTAATGAGATATCATCAACATGACACATTAATCTAAATAAATAATCACTAGAATCGTACCTAATATGAAGGAGACATCACTTAGTTAATGAGGCATCATAACCTCTATATAGAAAATACTCAACCATTAGTCATCATAGTTTAATGATATACCACATATACACATTTATAGTGAACATTTCACCACTAATACAACTAATTTTGTTTGGTCTATCAATCGTCAGAATCCAATTGTTGGGTGGACGATGCTCCATAGAATCTAGTATCTCGGTGAACAATAAACCACTAATACTACCACTTTATCTTGATTATGTATCAATGGTTTCATCTCATGGTTGGTTGTATTATCACCAACATTAATTCCTAGTTTTATTATATACCACCATCACATTTCTTCTTATTGAAGAGTCACCCCAAGTTTACTCAGTTAGGTAGAATATTCACCACCATACAGATACTTAGGTATTCTTTCTACCAACATTATCACATCCAAGTTGGTTAATAGAATGAATATATAGTTGTATGATGTACAACCTTAATAATTATGATGTGGGTATACATCTACCATTACATCAACCACACAGTGAATTAAGGATCGTCGAGCACATTTTCTTGTGGATGAGATACCATATACAATGTATAAGAGGATAATTCACTACCACTAATATAATCAAGGTGGACCAGTACCACCAATATTTTATAAATCCATTAAATATAACTGTTAATAATTTAAAGTCAAAATAATGAATGTGCAAATAATTACCACCTCAAGGGTTATGTTCCATTGATACTAACCTTCTCAAATACCAATGTCTAGTAATTTTATCCCCTAACAATAAAATTATCAAAAAAAACCCCTAATAAGTGTTACATTAAATCATAATACAAGTTTCTTAGTTTCAAGTCCCAAATATAGGTACTTATTCTTTGTTTAAATTCATAGTTTCACTTTTCAATCCATATAGGTATTTTCCATATATTGATGATAGTGTCAACACACAATGCATTAATACAACATAAAATATTACCAATATCCACTTCTATTATAGGTTCTATGAAAAAAAAATTAATTTAATGACATTCCAATCACCACACATTATTATTTTTGGAATTTCATAAGACACATTCCACAAATATAAAATACTTAATGGAAATAAAATTTCGTTGTTTTATAGGACTAATATTCTATTTCTCATTATATACCTTATATAATTCATAATCAAATTTTAAAACTTGAAAAACCTATAAAAATACATGACTTATAAAATAACAAAAAACACATAGTGAAGTAATGATATAATATTGGATTGAATGAAAGAGGTGAGGTTAATTTACCTATGGTACCCTATTGTGGAAGACAATACTTTGATCTAAGCTTGAGTAAGAGAAACACGTATATGATATGAGAACAATAATAAATAAGATAGGAATTGGTTGTACACACTACCCTTATATTCTATTAGTCTCAATATTTAATTTGTTGTGAAAGGTGTGTTAATAGATTTTTGGTGATTTTGTATTAAGTTGGGATTCCTGGAGAATTTTCATGGATTTATTTAATGGAATTAAAATTCACACTTGAGAAATTACCCATATTATAACTCTAAAAATTGTTAGAGCTAATATTTAAATTTGAAATACATGTTATTATGAGGGAAAACTTCATAAAACAAGATTAAGGCCATTAAAATAATCATTTTTACGAAGTGAAGAAGAGGGATTATGGTTTCCATGAAAAAATAAATTGTATATTTCATGAGGAAAGATTTTAAGTCCATGCACTATTTTATTATTGCCTGAAAATTTCAGTGAAGTCCATGATAAATGTATTTACATTTTATATGAAGAATAAGTGATGTAGAATAGGAGATGGTTGATAAGTGGTTTAGTATTTTTCTTGAAATGTTATTAGATAAAGTCTTCCTAGAATATTCATCTAACTCTTTTAATGGGACTTATATTAAATATATTAACCAACCATACAATTCCCCCAAGGGCTATCCCTTAACCACACCTAGGGGGAATTAGGGGAAAACCCTTCATGGGCGATCCTACCAAATGAGGCCACATATGTTGGATGAGTTATTAGGTAATTACATGCCTATAGTCCATAGGATAGTGTTCCCAAATCAAAGCCTCGGTGGAACTACCATGTTGGGTGGAATGGTGATAGAGAGATTTGGCATGTGTTAATGTCGTTGTGGGTTCAGGATCGGACCATGGTACACACTTATGCCAATTTAAAGAAATATATAAGGTAATAAGGAATTGTTAGATTGAGAAAACTTCTAATGTTGGATGACCAATGCATGAGGTATTTTTCCTCTACTTAAATACAATAGATATTCCCTACATCATCCAATCACGCAAATCTAAGTTTTCTGATCATATTATGGAAGTTTTTTCCCCTATTTATGATCAAAGTATTATTATTACACGAATATTATACCATTTAGGAGCTATGGAACTCATTTTTGAGAATCCATGAACCAAATTAATGTCCAAATTAAACTCCATAGTTATTCGAAAGTCTCAAGAATTTATTGGAAATGAAGTTAATGCACTTCCATGAATAAATATATGTAACCCGATCAATGTAATTTCATAGAAAATATAGGTATTATAATTGAGTTAAATGTAATATTTAATGATAAATAATTGATTAAAATGATGAATTCCTATAGTTACACTTTCATGCATCGAATAAAGAAGAATGGTGAAGACTGAGTATTCATGAATTTGATATCCTGCATGAAGAACTTGAGGTGAGCCATGGTTCATGCATAAAATTCATGATAATTATCTATAATTATTCATGTATTATAAAATGAATACACCATGTGAAGAAAAGACAAATAGCCTAATTCTTTGGTAATTCAATGTTTTGATTGTTTGATGCATGAAGAATGTGAGTCATAAGTGATCACTAACATATGTGATAAGAAGAGGCTACCCATACTCATGGGTATTGGAAATGAGTTTCATGTATGCATATAGCATGAAACACTTTTCTTTCACCACATAATCAAATCTTAACACCTCCATGAATGAAGGTAATTAATATTTTATATTTAATATCATTGTGTGTATGGTGCATTGTATGATGATGAAAATAGCCAATAACTCCCTTCATATATTTCAAATATGATAAATATAATACCCAAAAATTATGGGGTATTAAAAATGAGAAATATAATACAATAGAGTCCTTTCACTATTCATATTTTATATGATGAAAACTAAATTTTTTATTAATGAAAAAATTAAATTTGTATTTAAATGGTTTTTTAAAATGATAAATAAATGAGGTTTGTAAATCATGTAATTATTGACATCCCATGCACAATTTGTTTTATAAATATGTGCATGAAGGTGAGGAGAAATTAGTATAGAATCAAAATATCCATTTTTTATATATATATACGTTCTTATATTGAAGATAGAATGGGTTTTAAGCTAGGAGTCTTTTGAATATAAAGAAACTCGTGTGACAAATCATTCAACGATTGAGGACAGTCTAGATTGTACAAAATATATAAGGAGTCTCAAGACCATATATGATGAATATATTGATGAATTACACAAGGGAGAGACAACTATAATTATTGTAGTAGAATTCTATCTATTAAGAAGATATTTCTATCATTGGATTTACATTAAAGATAATGCAGGTAGCAGGGGTGTCTAATCAGTTATTGGAGGAATGTGATTGGGGCGTATAACCAATTAGATAAGAAGAGTAGTTTGGGTGTATGAACAACTATGGAGAGATTTAAATTTGGGTGTATAACCAATTTTGGAAAAATTTCAACTGGGTTTTCTAACCAATTGTATTTGCTTGTGTAGATATTGGATAGAATCCAGGTTGGGTTGTCTAACCAACATGGCAAAGTGTAGGCCTTTCATTGCTAAACCATGTAAATACCATGTGCTGCCCTATCTTATTTACTACTAAACATTAGGTGATGTTGATATATTCTATTCATTGGATCAATAACTGTAACTAGATTAATTGTATGAATTCAAAAGAAATAATTTGAAAAATGTAATCCAGTAACTTAGCCCCCTCTTATTGGTCAATCGGTATGGGGCTCTACAAGTGCTATCAGAGAGATGTTCACCAATAAAGATCCCATTTTTTATGATGAAATATGATAAGCACATCAATAAGATTAAAACCATTATTTTAAGGATTTCTAATGAAGGTAAAGTAATTAAATAACTCAAAAAAAATTGATTCATCATTGACATCCCAATTCAAAGATGAAATCAATATTTTTACCTTATAAAAAATTGAATAATACATCCGAGAATTTATTATCTACAATATAGGTAGAATATAAACCTAATGGTATTTTTAATTCTAACCATAATGTGTATAAAGGATGTAAACATTCAGAATTACTCTTTGAGATGAAAAATAAATGTTATTATAGTGATAATGAGGTTACAAATAAGTTTTTTTTCTAAGTAATTATCATAGAATGAAAAATTATATTAATTTAAAATCATTCATGAATTTTATTATTAAATTAAATAATACTTATACATGTAAAATAAAAAATTATGGAGGGATGAGGTGTCCTTGAATATCAACTCAAATTAAATGGGAACTAGGATAAAGCACTAAATTAACATGATAGAAGATATTTCAAAAGATATTCTAAAGAAAATGGATATGGAAAATAAGCTTAATGTTAGAAAAATATCTCTCAAATTCCAACATGAAAAAAGGATATAATCAAGTAAATATGATTCTTTAAATATGAATGTAATCATTGTTAAGTTAAAATAGAGAAATATAAAAATAAGATAACTTGAGTATAATTTTAACACCTCTATATAGAAAATAAAAATCTCTCAAAAATATGTTTAAACATGTGTAAAAATAAAGTGGAACCTAGATCTGAAATCTAGAAGAAAATTTTTATCCCATAAAAAATCTATAATAGTGCTCCCACAAAAGATATAAAAACCAAAGTGTTTTTATTGTTGAATATTTTTTCACAACATGTGTAGGTGTTTCAAATCCAACAAGCCAAGAGATGTTAGAATAAATTCATAATTGCCAAAATCTCAATCAAAGAGAGACCTAATGAGGTATTACTTTGTTGATAAATGTTTGTTTTTCTAAACTAGGTCATATGGAAAAGAATTTCACATTTAGTAATGAATTAAAGGGTAAACAACCAATAAGGGAACACTCCACTACTATAACATACAAAGAAACATATTTTCCAAGAAAATGACTTATTAAAATGGAAAATAGGTTCAATGTTTTGGTGAATAATAATGACCTTCAACAGAGGGTGTTTCAATCACTAAATTTTAAGCATTCACAACAACACTCTTAGAAGAAAATAAGTCAAATTTGGAAGGGAAAAAAGAGGTTGTAAAAGATATGAAGGAGTTGGAAAATGGTATTCAAAAAATATAGTAAATTCATGGGAAGAAAATATGTTCCCAATCCTTGAATCATGGAAAAAATAAATAAAGCACATCCCATAATGATCATGGGATGAAGACAAAATTAAGGATGATAGAAAATTCTCACCTTGAATGTTTCCATGAAATAAATTATTGGTTTCTCTTTATTCCATACTATTCATTGTGTTATGACCTAACATGCACGGAATTAAAGTAGCTATAATGTTATTTATTGAGTACTTTATTTTCCATGATGATGAATGAGTGCGTCCCTTTTGGGGGATTTTAGATGAATTGGTTAAATTTTCACTACATGGTGAATGTCAACTTTCTAAAAATATTGATGAAATTGGATTTTGGGGAATTCAAATCACACGTTCATCCATTATTATTAATTATATTATCTTATCACTTAAGGTATATTTCTTTCTTGATGATAAAAAGAGACAAAGGGGCTATATCTTTTTTGTACTAAGAATTTAAGATGTTCTTATTGAGGTATGTGCATGATTTAGAATGTATTGATAAATATAATTACTTATATTCCCTATCTTGATAATTGAAAATTTATAATCTTGGTATCACATGTGGGTATCTTTTATAGATGGTATGGACAACCTTGGTTTTATCTCTCTTGTTTTATACATTGGTTTTTCCCACATAGACTTAAAGTTGATTAATTAAAGGCCATTTTCTAATATAATTATGTGAGATAATTCTTCATTTAGAAGTGATAAAGGAAGTATAATAAAAGGGTTGATATCATGTTTTTAAAAGAAATATGATTCAAGGAATCCAAACTTATCCTTTGAATTATATTGTCAAAGGGGAGAAATTCTTGATCACACATATTGAATTTTATATATGTGAAGATATATTGGAACAAAATGGGATATTTTTGGGCCTACTGTTTCATTTTTTTCAATGATGTTTTAATATGTGTTTGGTGAGTTTGAATTAAACATTTATGTGTAGATAATGTTATTGGATTCATTTGATGATAATTTATTTCATGCTTCAACAATTATCCATGTTGTAGCTTTTTTTATTATTGACGATGATCATTAAATTTCAAAAACATGTTCTTATGAGAGAAAATTCCATATAATATGATAAAGACCATGAAAAATAATATTTTCATGAATTTAATAATAGAAATTAATGTTTCCAAGTAATAAAGAAATTATATATTGGATGAGGAAAGAAGTGAAGGCCATGCAATGTTTTATTATTTCATGTGAATTTAAGAGAATAACATGGAAAATTTATTTATATTTTATAGGAAGAATAAGTGAGGAGGAAGAGCATATGGTTGAGAATTTTTTTGAATTTTAGATTGAAATATTATTTAATAAAGGATTAGTGGTATATTTGGATAACTATATGAAGTGCCCGGATCAGTGTGAATCACTGAGAGGGGGTGGGGGTGAATCAGTGATCCCAAAACCTTTTACTAATTGATTCATTATCAATTAAACCTCTATGGATGGTTAAAGCCTCGATCCACTCTTCTTGTATCTATCACCTTTCCTTGAATGATGCAGTAAATATAAAGTCATAGGACATAAGGATTTAAAAGGTTCAGCACCAAAGGCCTACGTCCTTGCCATGTCGGTTATACGCCCCAACATGGTTTCTCCCATTATAATCTATTAGTATTATAATGGTCGATACAGAGTCCCACTGTATCTCTCCTGAGTCCCACAGGAGGGCCTTTATACTACTTCCCACAATGTTACTAGAGTCCCACTGGCCTGCTCCAGAATCCCACTGAAGACTTCTTCCACCCTGAGTCCCACAGGGGGCTTCTCCTGGCTCCTCGAGTCACACGAGTAGCTCTTCTTCACTTTAAGCTTCTTCAAGTATCTTCAGCAGTCTGGGATAAAGACTGCTGGCCTTGCTCTTCACTTCTGATCACTTGATCAGGTCTTCTCGTCTTGCTCAGGATTTATCTCCTTCTTCTCAGGATGACCTGTCCTCTCTCTTCAAGAATCTTCAACAGCCTCTGATAAGGTCTGTTGGTCTTGCTCAAAACTTCTAATCACTTCTGTTGATCAGGGTATTCTCAATTACTGAAAACTCAGGCAGCTGATGTCTTTAACATCACTCTGGCTTCAGTCTCACTTCATATCAACTTCATGCACTGAGTTCATGGCAACTCTTCATCCTCATGCACTGACTGCATGGCTTCTCAATTAATCTTCAAGAACTTCCTGTCTTGGTCAACTCAAAATGCACAGAAGCAGATTCAACTTGTTCACGTGTGCATGTGCATGCATGCATGCATGAACTCCCCTTCTTCTTCTCTTGGTGCAATAAACCCAAAAAGGGTGTAGTCCTTTTTGAACACACACCACTTCTTCCTTCACACTCTTTGTTTAATTTGTTCACACACATAAAAGTGTGTTCTCCTTTAGTGTGGGTATCCTTTACTTCTTCTTCAAAATGTACACACTTTAGTTGTGCACACACTAGGTTTGGCCTTTTGTTCTATTGCACACACACCACTAAGTTAAGTATTTGGCCTTCTTCCTTCAAATTGCACACACACAAAATGGGTGGTCTTCACTTGGTGCTTATGCACACACTTGGGTTCTAAGGCCCTCCTGTCTTCCCACTTGGCTACGACCATCCTTTTGTTTAGCACACACACAAATCGAAGCTGTGGGGCCTTCTTCACTTGTCACACACACAAGGCACTAAGGCCTCGGCCTTCCCTTATTCTTCAATACACACAAGTGAAATGGGTGCAAGGGCCACTTCTTCTTCAACACTACCGTGCAAGGTTCACTGGCCGCGGTCGCGCAAGTTCCACTGCCGCGTAGGGGGAACGGTGCACAGAGGGAGTGCGCAAGGTCGCACTGCCCATCCTCTCCTTCCTGTCGCACAAAGGGGTAGCGCGCAGGGGACCTCCGTTTCTTATTTCGCACAAGGAGTGCGCAAAATGAACCTCACTGAGCCTCTGATGGCTCCGGGATTCACTGCCGCGTAGGGGGCGTGCAAGCTGTTCTTCGTGAGGCAATGCACTCGCGGGACTCCCATTTATCAAAGGATCAGCAAGCTTCACTGAGGGCTCGACCTCTCTTTTTATAGGAAAGGGAGAGGCGGTTCATCCGTGTGAGATATTTTTAATCTCCCGAAGATTTTGGGAAGTTCGTGATTTTTCAAATCTTGATATCTTCCTATGTTTCACACGCGGGTACTTTTTTATTTTCCTCCTTCATGTGCATGCGACTTAGAACGCATGTACGGCCTTCCTTCAGTCCAAACCATGAAAAATATAAACCTCATGGCCTAGGCACATTATTTGCCTCGGCCAAACTCCAATTTTCTCCATTCAACGTGTGCATGCATATTTTATTGCATTTATTGGTTCAGTAGGCTCAGATGATCACGAAAGACACTTCGGCTCGATCAACGGTTGCCGGGAACTCAAATTCTGGTGGTCGGAGGGCTCTGGTTTAGTGGGGGACGTCGAGTGGCCTTCGGCTGAGCTCGAGGAAGGAGACGCCTCAGATCCGTCAGATGTGGCGTTTAGAATATCATCAACAGCTAGATTAGATCGCGGCGCACGGCGGATGAGATGAGCGGCTGTGATCCAGTGCGAGATTGATCGTGCGGCCAGGATGCGCTCCCAGTAAAATTTGCGCGTCCCACATCGAATCGCCGAGTGGATTTTCTGCGGTTTATCAACCTAGCGCTCCCCCAGCCGGCTCAATTGAACTTCCAACCTCCACGGTGCCGCCCCGCACCGTGTTCTCTCTGCGGGCATGCTCTTGCGCCCACTACTGCCACTCGGGCGTGCCACTGGCGCCCACTATGCACACACGGGCACGCGCTCTGGCGCCCCGGCTGCGCAGGCTTGATCTCTGCGTGGCCCCGGCTTACACACGGCCGTGACCTCTCGGGCTGACTCCATGGGATCCCCCTTGGGCGTGGCGACCTTGAGTCCCACATGTGTCTTGGAAAAGAAAACCCTTAAGGTTGGCCCATGGTGGCTTCTTTTTTCCTGAGTATAGAACAAGTCCTTTGTTTTAAAAACAAAGTGTCCAAGTTCAAATGCCAAATGCCACATCACCATTCATCTTCTCCCAAGCCATTCTTCCTTATTCATTTCTTCTCTTCTATTCTTCTTAAGAATTCTTCCATTCCTCTTATACATTTATTAATTACTTAGGAATGGAATTCCCGAAGGTTCTTCATCAACCGAATCTCCTGAATCAAATAAATATTCAATGTTCTTCATTAATCTAATCAGATATCAAGTTGGATCTTCCTCAAATCATCATGCACTAAGAGATAGTGCATGGTCTTCATTGTGGATGGATCATCTTCATCTACTCATGCATTGTCTTAACAATGCATGGTCTTCTAATAATGTGGTGACATTGTATCCAGTTGATACAAGTTCTTGGAACTTAAAGATCAGCTCATCAATCGTCTGATATTCATAGAGAATGTTTCAACCACAACATCCTATGTCACATAGTGAATCTCCTAAGTGACATGCATATTAGTACCATGGCCATTCTCCTTTCCTCACCAACACCATCACATCCTTTTTCATTCACATATTGAAACTCCTTGACATCCATCCATTCATTCCTGGACAACAACATACCTCATTGACAACAAATGCAACACAGTGCACTTCAATCTCCCCCTTTGTATTTGTTGGCAATACACTAGAGCACATATGAATGGGACAATATGTGTGCCAATATTTCTCCCCCTTATTGGCAACCAAATGCAAAGGTGTGGTGTGGTTCCTTTTCAAAATATCACTTCCTCCCTTTGAAAAGTATTTTCTTGAAAAACACTGAGAGAGGGATGATGTCACATGTTCTCTTTAGCAAAGAACCTTTAGTAAATCAACTCTAAGTCTACATGGGCTAACCCGGTGTAGAAAACAAGAGTGATGTAACCAAGGTACTCAATGTTGTCCAACATTCACTATACATGTGAGATCATGCTTCAAGGGGCATGAAATTTTTCATATATAACAATGAATTTTCTAAATCTTGCACAACTTCACAAAACTCATTAGAATGTTCAGGTGCAAAGATAAAGCTCCCCCTTTCATCCTTTTGTCTTCAATCAAACACTCCCCCTCAATTTCCATGATGAATACAATTAAGATACAAGGGATGAAAGTATGATTGGAATACCTTCACATTTCTCAAGATGGTATTAAATCTCAGAATCCTATCTTCTACAGATTGGCCCCCCCTCAAGGGGTCCACTCCATTCTGTCCAAACCACTCTCCACATGAGAATGATCATCATCTTCAATTCCCTGGAATGTTAGCACATGTAAATAAAAGTGGTTAGGGAATAATATGGAACCTCCTTGGTTCATCAATGTGAACAACAAGGTTGAAAAGATTCTCTCAACTGAGATGTCCCATTTTCACCATTCTTCACACTTGCACATTTGATCTTCAATGATGTTTGTGCTGGTGTGGATATCAACACCTCTTTAACTTCTTTGTGTGTGACTCCTCTATTTCTAGGTGCCTTCTGAGCACTAGAGTCTCCTAGTGAAATCTTCATTATTTTGAAGAATCCGTTCTGAGCTGGAATGAATATCATGCAATTATCACTAGTATGTACAGCCTGATTGCACCTCACACATATAACTTGATCTTCATGTGAAATATTTATCTTTCCTTTTGCCTTAGCTATTTCCAGTGCTTTATCTTCAGCTCTCTGTAGCTCTCTGGAAAGTTGCAACTGATTAGGCCATATGACTAACAAGTCATTTGGGAGTGAGGCCTTATTTTTGGAAATTCCACATGGTTCTTTTGATACTGTTAAGCTACCATTCTTAGGCAACTTATTTTCAATCAATCCCTTCTGCTTATTCTGGATTGATTGTATTTTTGAGTCTAGTCTGCTTCTATTCAGTTCCAGGGCTTGTTCACAAAGATCCATGGTGTGTCCTTTTTTCCACAGTAGAAGCATGTTTTCTTGGTGGTCCTTCTGGATACATCACCCTTCTTGGATTTAGACTATAAGGACTTCTTTTCCTTTTTCAAAACCTTCTTGGGAGCGTCTTCAACTTTCTTCTTGCTTCCCAAGGATTCTTTCTAAGCCATGTTCTGTGATCTTTTCTTCTTTTGAGCTCTAGATATAGTTGGAGATTGAAATGTATCTTTTTGACCACTTTTGCAAACATCCCAGATGTTATCAAGCAATCCAAATATATTTGTGGTAAACAGATGTCTCTGGACCTGTGGATGTTGCTTCTTTCCTTCTGGCTTTCTCCCCCTTGGCATGGGCTTCCTTTGTGCTTTTACATTCATTGGATTGTACCAACAATATTTTGCACAGTGCCCATACTTATTACAACACCAACACTGACCCACAAATGGTGACCTCTTCAGTCCTTCTGATTGTTGGGTACTTTTCTTGTCTTGTTGTGTTGTTTTAGGAGAGCATTCTTTCTTCACTGTCTTCATCCGTACTTGTTTGGATTCATTCTTACATCCTACACTTTAAGTAGAAACACTTTTAGAAGCATGAGTTCAAGATGGTATGGATGGTGCCTTTTTTTAGAAGATGTTTCCCTTTCATTAGAGGATGCCTTTCTTTTAGAATCATCCTTCTCAAAGCACACTTGTGTAGCAACATTTCTACTTTCAGATGACTGGGAGGATTTAGCTTTGGGTGATTGCAGATTTTTCAATATCACCTCCAGTTCAAAGCATTTCATGTTGAGGGAGTTCTTCTCATCCTCAACCAATCTTAGCCTACCTTCCCAATTCTGTTTCAGCTGTTTCATCAGGTCATCATGCACCTTCTTTATTTCATTCAATGATTTGTCAAGATCCTTCACCATTTTGACTTTGTCTTCAATTTGAGCATCTCTGACAATCATTGAAACTTTTTGCCTCTTTTCCAGTGCATGAAAAACTTCTTTAAACATTATCTTAAAGAATTAATTCTCAGAAAGGCTTCTTTGTAATTCTTCAGTAGTGTCTTCATATCTTTCATTGCAAAGGGAAACTGATTCATCCTTGGCATTCACCAGCTTTCTGAGAGTGTTGGTTATGCCAACCCTTTTTTACAATTGGACTTCCAGAGAATTGGCTTCATCTTCTAGCTGTAATTTTTTTCTTGAAGATCAAGGATGCATGTAGCTATACACATTGCCACTTCCTTGGGGACTGTCTTCTGATGATATTTGATTGCATTTAGAAGATCATTGTTTCTTCCATCTTCATCACATCTAGAGTAGGCTTCATCAGAATAATGAAAAAAGGAATTGTCATCTGATGTGACTTTCACATTTCTTTCCATAGAAGGAGTTTCTCTGATTGCAGCAACCTTCTTTCTCATCTTCTTTGCATATTTCTTCATTTTTTTTCAGAGTCTTGGCAGATATATCCATTGGAGGCTTTTCTTTCATTTCCTCAAATCTGCACTCCATATAGACTCTCTTGGATCTTTTATAGGTAACCTCCCTCTGATACCAATTGATGTGCCTGGATCAGTTTGAATCACTGAGAGGGGGAGGGGGTGAATCAGTGATCCCTTAAAACTTTTTACTAATTGATTCTTTGTCAATTAAACCTCTATGGCTGGTTAAAGCCTCGATCCACTCTTCTTGTATCTCTCACCTTTCCTCGAATGATGTAGTAAATATAAAGGCACATGACACAAGGATTTACAAGGTTCGGCACCAAAGGCCTACATCCTTTCCATGTTGGTTATACGCCCCAACATGGTTTCTCCCATTATAATCTGTTAGTATTACAATGGTCGATACAGAGTCCCACTGTATCTCCCCTGAGTCCCACAGGAGGGCCTTTATACTGCATCCCACAGTGTTACCGGAGTCCCACTGGCCTGCTCCAGAATACCACTGAAGACTTCATCCACCTTGAGTCTCACAGGGGGATTCTCCTGGCTCCTCGAGTCACACGAGTAGCTCTTCTTCACTTTAAGCTTCTTCAAGTATCTTCAGCAGTCTGGTATAAAGACTACTGGCCTTGCTCTTCACTTCTGATCACTTTATCAGGTCTTCTCGTCTTGCTCAGGATTTATCTCCTTCTTCTCAGGATGACCTGGCCTCTCTCTTCAAGAATCTTCAACAGCCTCTGATAAGGTCTGTTGGTCTTTCTCAAAACTTTTGATCACTTCTGTTGATCAGGGTCTTCTCAATTACTGAAAACTCAGGCAGCTGATGTCTTTAACTTCAGTCTGGATTCAGTCTCACTTCATATCAACATCATGCACTGAGTGCATGGCAACTGTTCTTCCTCATGCACCGACTGCATGGCTTCTCAATTAATCTTCATGAACTTCCGGTCTTGGTCAACTCAAAATGCACACAAGCAGATTCAACTTGTTCACGTGTGCACGTGCATGCATGCTTGCATGCACTCCCCTTCTTCTTTTCTTGGTGAAATAAACCCACAAAGGGTGTAGTCCTTTTTGCACACACACCACTTCTTCCTTCACACTCATTGTTCAATTTGTTCACACACTTAAAAGTGTTTTCTCCTTTAGTGTGGGTATCCTTTACTTCTTCTTCAAAATGTACACACTTTAATTGTGCACACAATAGGTTCGGCCTTTTGTTCTATTGCACACACACCACTAATGTAAGTCTATGGACTTCTTCCTTCACTTTGCACACACACAAAATATGTGGTCTTCACATGGTGCTTATGAAAACACTTGGGTTCTAAGGTCCTCTTGTCTTCCCACTTGGCTACGGCCTTCCTTTTGTTTAGCACACACACAAATCTAGGTCGTGGGGCCTTCTTCACTTGGCACACACACAAGGCACTAAGGCCTCAGCCTTCCCTTCTTCTTCAAAGCGCACAAGTTCAATGGGTGCAAGGGCCACTTCTTCTTCAACACTACCACGCAAGGTGCACTGGCCGCGGGCGCGCAAGTTCCACTACTGCACAGGGGGCACGGTGCACAGAGGGAGCGCGCAAGGTCGCGCTGCCCAACCTCTCCTTCCTGTCACGCAAAGGGGTAGCACGCAGGGGACCTCCCTTTCTTCTTTCGCCCAAGGAGTGCGCAAAAGGAACCTCACTGAGCCTCTGATGGCTCTGGGCTTCACTTCCGTGTAGGGGGCACGCAAGCTGTTCTTAGCGAGGAAAGGTACTCGCGGGACTCCCGTTTCTCAAAGGATCAGCAAGCTTCACTGAGGGATCGACCTCTCTTTTTATAGGCAAGGGAGAGGCGGTTCATCTGCGTGAGATATTTTTAATCTCCCAAAGATTTTGGGAAGTTCAAGATTTTTCAAATCTTGATATCTTCCTCTGTTTCACACGTGGGTACTTTTTTTTCCTCCTTCACGTGCATGCGACTTAGAACGCATGTACGGCCTTCCTTTGGTCCAAACCATGAAAAATATAAACCTCATGGCTTTGGCACATCGTTTTCCTCATCCGAACTCCAATTTTCTTCATTCAACGTGTGCATGAATATTTTATTGCATTTATTGGTTCAGTAGGCTCAGACGATCATGAAAGACACTTCGGCTCGATCAACGGTGGCCGAGAACTCAAATTCTAGTGCTCGGAGGGCTCCGGTTCAGCGGGGGACGTCGGGTGGCCTTCGGCTGAGCTCGAGGAAAGAGATGCCTCAGAGCCGTCGGATGCGGCGTTTAGAAGATCATCAATGGCTGGATTAGATCGCGGCGCATGGCGGATGAGATGAGCGGCTGCGATCCAGCGCGTGATCGATCGTGCGGCCAGGATGCACTCCCGGTGAAATTTGCACGTCCCACATCGAATCGCCGAGCGTATTTTCCGCGGTTTATCAACCTAGCACTCCCCCAGCCGGCTCAATTGAACTTCCAACCTCCACAGTGCCGCCCCGCACCGTGTCCTCTCTGCGGGTGCGCTCTTTCTCCCACTACTGCCACTCGGGCGCACCACTGGCGCCCACTATGCACACACGGGCACGCGCTCTGGCGCCCCGGCTGCGCAGGCTTGATCTCTGCGTGGCCCCGGCTTACACATGGCCACGACCTCTCGGGCTAACCCCATGGGATCCCCCGTGGGCGTGGCGACCTCGAGTCCCACATGTGCCTTGGGGTTGAACCCTTAAGGTTGGCCCTTGGTGGCTTCTTTTTCCCTGAGTATAGAACAAGTCCTTTGTTTTAAAAACAAAGTGTCCAAGTTCAAATGCCAAATGCCGCATCACCATTCATCTTCTCCCAAGCCATTATTCCTTCTTCATTTCTTCTCTTCTATACTTCTTAAGAATTCTTCCATTCCTCTTATACATTTATTCATTACTTAGGAATGGAATTCCCGAAGGTTCTTCATCAACCGAAGCTTCTGAATCAAATAAATATTCAATGTTCTTCATTGATCTAATCAGATATCAAGTTGGATCTTCTTCAATTCAGCATGCACTAAGAGATAGTGCATGGTCATCATTGTGGATGGATCATCTTCATCTCCTCATGCATTGTCTTAACAATGCATGGTCTTCTAATAATGTGGTGAAATTGTATCCAGTTGATACAAGTTCATGGAACTTAAAGATCATCTCATCAATCGCCTGATATTCATAGAGAATGTTTCAACCACAACATCCAATGTCACTTGGTGAATCTCCTAAGTGACATGCATCTTAGTACCATGGCCATTCTCATTTCCTCACCAACACCATCACATCCTTTGTCATTCACATATTGAATCTCCTTGAGATCCATCCATCCATTCCTTAACAACAACATACCTCATTGACAACAAATGCAACACAGTGCACTTCACTATATGAATGGGCCTTGTATTAAAATTATTAGCCAACCACATAAACCCCCCAAGGGATATCCCTCGACCACACATAAGGGGCCTGAGTGTCAACCCCGATGGGAGAACCTATAAAAGGAGGTCATTCATGGTGGTATATGTATTGTGTGGGACCATGTGTAATTCATGTATGAGATCATGCCCAAATAATAGCTACAGTGGTGCCACTGGGTGGGGAGACATGGAGGAAAAGAAATCCAGCCCAGGTAAGCGCCAATGAATGTTTGGGAGAGGAACCCAATACACACATTTGTTGATCTGAAGGAATGAAAAAGGTAATAAGGAAGCACTTGAATAAGATAACTAATTATGTGGTATGTCCGATGTGTGGGGTTTTTTTCCTCCACTTAAAAGTTATAGATATTTTCTATACTTTTCGATTATGCCAATCTATGTTGTCCAATATTCTTAGGGTGGTTGTCTTCTTCAATATATAATAGAAGTATTCTTCTCACATGGTTCATCCTCCATTTATGATCTATTGATCTCATGGTCAAAATTCCATAAATCAAACTTAAGTCCATGTTTAACTCCTAAGATCTAGGTGAGTCTAAAGCATTTATTGGTAATTAATTCACTCACTTCCATGAATAAACATTTGTATCTTAATCCATGCCATCTCTTGATAAATCTAGGTATTATAATTGAGTTAAAAACTAGATCTAAAGTATATGTATTGATAAAAATGTTAAAAATATGTATTTACATTTTCATGCATCAAATGAAGAAAAATGGAGAAGAAGGACACTTCAGTCATTTGTTGTCCCACATGAAAAACATGAGGAGAGTTGTGGGTAATACATATTGTGCATTTTAATGAGCTGAAATTATTTAAGTATTCTAAAATTATTACACCATGTGAAGAAAAACGGGATACCCTTAGTCTTCAAGAATTAAAATCTATATGTTTTTATGCATCTAGAAGGTGATCCACAATTGATTAATTACTCATGTGACAAGAAGAGGTTACCTATAACCACAATTATTTTAAATGAGTTTCATGTATGTGTGTATGGTGGAACATCAGTCTTTCACCATTTTAAGAAATCCTCATTTCATCCATTAATAAAGGAGATGAATATTTGAGACACACTGCCATGGTGAGTATGGTTCACTATGTAGAGAAGAAAATACCCAACAGTTTCATTTGTGTATTTAAAATATGAGAAATATAATACCCATGAATTATGGTTTATTCAAAAATGATAAATATAATACCATAAATAAATCATGAATTTATATTTTAAATGATAAAAATTAAATTTTTTATTCTTGGCACATTTAAATGTGGATTTAAATGACGATTGAAAATGATAAATAAATGAAGATTTTAAATAATGTAACTACTAAGATCTCATTAATATTTTTTATATAAATATATGAATGAAGGTTATTAGAAATTAGTACATTACTTCAATATCCTTTTGAGATCACAATAAATTCTTGTATCAATGAAAGAAAGAGTTTGATGTTGGGAGCCTTTTGATGAAGAAGCAATTTGTGTTCCCAAGCATTGAAAGATGGATAAGAATCCTTATTTCACCAAATTTATGATTCATAAGACCAATATTTCTAAATATATTGACGAAGTACACAATTAAGGGATATTGTTCTTTCTTTTGTGGGGTGAGACTATCTATGAAGAACATACTTCTGGCACTAGATCAACAATGAGGAGAAAAATTATTTTTGGGGTGCCTAACCAGCTACTGTATGCTTGTGATTAGGATGTCTGAACAATTATAGAACAAGAGAAATTGGGGTGTCTAAAAAACTATGTAGATATTAAAATTTTTAAGTCTAACCATTTTTGTATAAATTGAAACTGGGGTGTCTAACTAGTTGTATTAACTTGTGGTGATAGTGAAGAGAGTCGTTGTTGCAGTATCTACCCAACATGGAAAAAAGAAGGCATTTTATTGTTGAACATTGTAAATAATGTGTGAATACCACTCTTATTTACTAATTCACAAAAGTTTTGGTTAAGATATTATATTTATTGGATAAATAACTTTAACAAGTTTAATGTGTTGAATTCAAAAGAATAAATTTTAAAAAGTGGACCATTAATTCATCCCCATCTTAATGGTCAATCCAGCATGGAGATCAATATATTCAAATAAGAATAAAACCCAATATATTTAAATGTTAACCTGTTAGATTAAATTAAATTTTAATATTAAGAAAAAATCACACATTTCCCCAATAGAGCTCCATTAAACACACCCTATAACTCTGGTGGCCTAATTGGTGTTCTGGTATGCACCCAATGGACTTCGGTGGGAAGTGGTAGTTTCCATTACCAGCCCTAAATAAAATCTGTTGGGACCACATGGTACATATGATGGAAATAATTTAATTGTATATATTTTCATTACATTATTGTTTCCTCAAAACATAGGATCCAACCTCCACTCACCCCTTCAACGTCATAAATTAACCAAAATAACTGAGGTTTGGATAAAAGTAAATTCAATTATTACCACCAAAATTTAAGGGTGTTACAACCCCCTAATAATGTAGTAACTAAATAACCAGGATGTTTTACAAATAATTACCGAGACTCATTGGAAAAATCTTTGGCCACTGAGCCTATATATCTTAAACATGCACCCATATTTCATCTTATAAATTCCCTTGCTTCCACTACACTAATACTAGTGATATTAACTTTTAGTATAGATTATTATCATTCCAATATACCATATAAACCATTACGTCTTTAAATGTCTCATCTAAATCATACTCAACATTGTTGATGGTGATAACTTGTGAAGAATTGGGTTAGTATTAGTTAATCTTAGATACATGAAATAAATCATTCAAATCATTGTATCTCTTTGAATTGATATCCATTTTCCCATGATACCAATCCTCTCATAAACATTAAATTACCCAAAAAATCTGGGTTCCAACTATCTAAATATCATAAATTTAATTTTCCTAAACTGAGGAGGCACATTCAAAAAAATATCACCCAACTCAAACACCATAGGATGATGTTTCTAGAAAATATATGATATCTTCCTACTCAAAACTATTTATAACTAATTTTTTATCAAATTAAGATGCTCCAATATCTCATACATGAGACTCAAACTGATGACCATAAAATCTCTAACTCTAACCATTATTGATTCGTCAACGTGAATTTTCCCAAAAGACCCCAAAAAACATCTGAATAGATTCTTAATAACTATTTTTATTTTTAAATTCCACAAATACATGATAGTTATCCCATAAACATCCAAATTTTCGTATAGATACCCTTAACATATCCTCCAACTATAGAACAATATTTTCAGATTTACTATCTAGATAAGTGTGGTAAGAAGTTCTTAAGTTCAACAACACATCAAGAACCTTCATTAACAATCTAAAGATGTGAAATGTATAAAAAGAAACCATGTATTAAATGATAAACTTAGTCACACCTTGAATATGAACTATATCTTAGACATATATTCCATCTAGCTCATTGATATAATATATATCCTAGTTAAATAATAAATGTATAATAATTTTTAATTAATCTATAGTAACCCAAATTCCATAATTCCCATGAGATGACCTTGATAATCATATCATAAAGTCTATAGTCACATTATCTAAATTCCAATTAGGAATGGGTGATTGTTTAAGAAGGCATAGGGATCGCTAATTAATTCTCCTGATTTACTTGATGGACAATAAAGATTTCTGAAATAATTATTTCTATTTTCTTAATAATGTAAGGTGAATAATACTATATTTATATTCCATCATTCATCATGGTAATACTTTAATAGATGACATGGATTTACCCACATGAATCCTCTATTAACTCTTCATATATTCTCATAGGAACCAAAACCTAAACATAGACATAAATAACCTCATATACTTTATGGGGTAATCATGGTGAAGGCTCCCTGGAATATATATTCTCTATCATCAGTAGAAAATAAAAATCATACAACTGACTCTCCATAATAATCTTTTATAGTAAGGTTTAAAAAAATATTTTAGCATGTCTCTTCCTTGATACAGTTGAACATCAACAACAATTTTATTAATGTTTCTTATTATATAATACTTAATACAATCCACACACACCTCTTACACCCAAGTCTAGTTTCTCAATACATTAGTGATAATGTTCCCTATATTATGGGTATACATCATCTTAATATAATAAAAATGTAGGTACTTCACTGACTTCCTCTTCAGTAGATTTATATCTCTATGATAAAGGAAATATTTTAGAATATTATCGTGGTTATAAATTATGAACCTATCTCTCAAAGGGTATAGATTTCAGGATTATAGCACATAAAATAGAACCATTATCTCTAGACCAAGCATTGATTATTTTCACTCATGCACCCTTAATACACTAGTCCTTTAAGAAATAACTCACCCATCCTTTATCAATACTACCATAATCCAAATATTAAATAATCACAGTAAATTATATACTAATTAACCATAACAAGTAAGGTATAGATTTATATAGATTTATCAAGCATTTGGGGGAAGAAATGGTGGAGGACTGTTTAATGATTAGTGCCCCTAATGAAGATGCTAAATAAATTATGGGAAGAATACTATGTTTGGACACTAGAAATGAGAAATTGGATTATATTAGAAACAAATAATGTGTTTTGATAATAAGATTCAATTTGAGGAAGATCAAAAAAGGTTTAATATTTTCAATCTTGGGATTATTTTGTGCGTATTTTTGAATACCTCCTAATGGATGATCCAGGTACACATGCAACTCCTGTTTCCTGGAAAATGTTTAGGGAAAATGATCATGATCATCTTAAACTATCCTTAAATAATTCTATTGTTTATTTTAGTGGTTTTTTAGTTAGGATATGCGGGTTATCACTTTTCCCTTCAAAATTTTCTAGAATATAAAAAATCTAATTTGTATGATGATGATCAATATAGATGATAAAATATTTTTCAACTTTTTAATGGATCTCTATTAAAAGGCTAACAACATTAAATTCACATACATTTTGGTCTAGGATGTTATTGGTGTGTTCACATGGTAGAATTCATGGATTAACATCTAGTAGTAACCTATAAATCCAATCAAACTATGAATATAAAAGATCGTCTCTAGTTATATCCAAGAAATCATATCTTTATCTATCTTTGGGTATTCTAATATGCAAGCATCAGATATCACAATTCCTATAATTTACAACTCAATGAAATAAAATAAAAATATTGAGAGCATGGAATATAGATTATACTCTATCAATGTACTGAAAATGATCTGTTGATAGTGAGAGTGACCCACCCACATTTGGGAGAAAATGAGAATTTTGCTAATTAATATTACTATGAAAGATTCCTAATTTGGATGAAAGGCCACGTTCATTCGGTCTATAAATACTACTAATGTGTTCATATAAATGAATGGAATTTTAACGAATAGATATAATTCATACCTCCTCCTAAAATAAGTATATATATTATTAGAAGGTAATAATTCCAAACATAGGTATTGAGATATGAAGTTGATCATGGATAACAACCTAGAGATTATCTGGTGGTCGAATAGGTCATCAATACAGTGAAGTTGATATCGATTTTTAACCATCCACTATGTTAATATTCCAATAATCCACACATAAATATAGTTATTTTTCTTCCTTCTTAGAGAATAACAAATAATAACCCTAAAAAGATTTTCTTTAGAGATTAATTTTTTTCACCTCCAAATCCTTCTACTAAGACGTCATATCCTTAAGCAATATAGGAAAAATCTTATATGATAGAATGGATATGGGATCTTTATTTGGAATAATATTAATCAAAAACTTGATAGCACAGTTGGGGGAAAACCTAATAAATACATAGGAAACACATGTTGGAATTTATCATCAATAGGAAGGTAAATCTATTGACATATATCCTCATATAAAAAATAAATTAACAAAAATTAGGGGCTGATCTCTGTTATATTTTTATGTTTATGTCTCAAATATCCAACCTGATAATCCTACATTTTAATGTGGTTACAATAACCAACATCCACAAATGTGAAATATTCCCATCAATGATTTAAGTTGATATTTGATTGATATCGAGTTAACTAATCCATCTCAAGAATTGCATAAAAACTGTGCATCTAAAATATAAAAAAGTCCAAGAAATGACTATAATAATAAATAACATGATCACACTTAGGACAACTAAGGATTACCTCTGACCAAACCTCTAATGATGTATTGATAAAATTTACCCCATACAGGTAGTCCAATCCAATCCCTAGATCACTAAATGACTAAGAATATATGAAAAAAATTTATTTAATAATTTTCAGTAAAATAGAATTTGTGTTTGATACCATCTGAATTATACCTCGTACTATAGATAGAAACCCTCCCTTCATGGAATTGGTCTTCTAGATGGAATTAAGCTCTCTTAAACACTAGCCTTGACCTCTTGTATCCTGATATCTATAGGGGTTATCACCAAACTTATATTAGATTCCAATACTATTAGTAACATTAACTCCTACATGACTCGAATTATTAAAGAATTCCTAACTCTTATACTAATACTTTTCTCTTTAACCTCCTCTTAACCCCTAGGTCTAACCAGAACATCACCTGCCAATAGGTCATGTGTGATACCACAATACCTCTACAGCTTCCCTAACTCCCTATAAGAGTGATAGAACATTAGTTATATTTCGGAATTAGAATGAAGAAGGCCCTATTAACCAAACTAACAACACAATTAAATGATTATTCCTCTCATAGGATGTGAAAATATCCTTTTATGGATGGTATAAATGTCTCTAATACTTCATTATCCCTGATGACCCACTCTTAACCATAGTGGAAAATGTTTATTTCCACTATGATCTTCCCAAAGATTGATTCCACTATATTATGAAGAAATTATTAATGACCTCTTAGTAGTATGTTATTTGAATGTTATTAACCTGCAATCAACTAGTGATCCTTTTTTCATCTTTAAAGAATCATTTCTGAGAACTCGTATCACCCTCTATAATAAGTGATAATCATATTAGATTAGTAAATAGGGTTGTATAATCTATTACTAACATGGACCTTTGTACCAAATTCACAATCTTCCAAGCATATTCATCCCTTAATGTAAGATTGAAGAAGCCTATAATGAGGTGTGATTAAAAATACATCTTGGAAATCCACATATGATAGTTTTCATGGACCAAAATGTCCTTGGAATGACTCTTTGTTCCTCAAAACATGTAAGAGTAAAGAATCACTTTCCTCTCATGGGGTGTCTAAAGATGATCAAATATGGTTTATGTGGACTCCATCTTAAATTTGGTAGCTTGTATTATACTCACACCCATAGTGAGTGACAGATGTTGTAGCTAGAACTCACTGGTTAAATTATACTTTGTTTACTTGTCTCTCAGTTCCCCATGTCCCATAGAAAAAAATACCCAAAAAAACTCCCTTTGAGCTACTGATTTATAGATGGAATAGATTAATTAGAAATCATTAATTCTACTACTAGTGAGGAATTCATTTCCATTCTACCCAAGAACATAGTACGAGGTCACTATAGTGTTTTATCTCATCAATACCAAGCACATGACTATGTTCAAAATTCTATTGAAATTATATATTTTACAATTTATGGTAATTAAAAAATTCACACACTGCTCCACCCTATACATGAACCTAATGATACTTAGGTCTCATATATAAATTAAACTATATAATATCTAACCCACTCTCAAGTGAGGTAAAATCTCACATAGGATCACCTAACATGCACAATATATACAAATCATATTCAGTAAACATGGGTCGGTAATGTACAATACTACAACATTCAAAATGTCTTATCCCAAAATTGTAACCAAAATATCATTGACATGAAAGAAAATTAATTTCATGTGAGACCTAAATAATGAAAATAAGTTATGAATAGATGCTCAAATACTACTAATGGAGAATAGTAAAATCCTAAAAACCATAAATCAATATCATATTGAATTATGTTTCTAAAATTCACCCAACTATAAGAGAAAAAACAAATAATAAAAATATCATCCTATGTAACATGAACATTCCTCATATGTGGGTAAGATACTCCTATGAAAAAATACATATACCAATCCCTAAAAACATTTTATCTACTATATACCATATACAAAATAGTATAAAAATGGAACAAATTTCTTTCATGTAACTTTGTAAATTCATTTACCTAGTTCACCTCCTATTTGAATGAACCAAAATGCTATGAACTCAAACCATGTCTCTCTATATTGTAAAGGCCTCCAACTAGAAATGATGTCTCTTGGAAACTGGTGGGTTAACTATACAATATGATATAGATAGCTATAAAATCAAATAATATTCAATATTAAGAAAACAATTATAATTGTATAATAATTTCATAAATAATAGATATCCTGGATAAAAAACATTAAATAGAAAATTTCAATATAATGTTATATCAAAATGTGTTGTTGTACAAGTAGGACTCCAAGACACCCTAAGAGGGGAGGGGTGAATCTGGGTATCATATGTTTCTTTTTAAATCAAGGATCTTTTTCCCACGGTGTTAGGAACTCGTTATACCTATAAGACTAAAGGGAACATAAAGCACACAATCACAAGAAAAGAGACCACACAACACTTTTACATGGTTCACCACTAAGGGCTACATCTAAGGATCATATGCTGATAAATTTCAAGTCATACCTAATTCAACTAAACATCACTATATGTGGATTACAAGGATTAGGTATAGTCACTGTTCCCCAAGAACACTTCCATTACAAAGGTTCAGGGATAGCTCACTGCATCCCTCGGATCACTTCCCTCAACTCCCCCTAGCTCACTGCCTTGAGAGAAGTAAAACTCAGTTTATCGACATGATGGTTGCTTAAATATATTTGCATTGAAGTCTTTATCTATGTTCATCATGAGACACTATCTGTATAGAAGTCCTAAATTGATGCACTTGAAGTCACTTATCACACAAACAGAATACTCAAAAAACTGTTAGAAGCATAACACCACACTTTCATGTAATACCTTAACTTCTCTGCAAGATTTGAAAATTGTTGAAAAAAATAACTTTTGGGCAACCATTACATTTCACACTCCCTTTATCTTTTGAAAAAATAAATAGAAGTGTTCACATAGTCTTTTTAGAATAAATTTACACCTTGTGCGCATGTTTAACATACTATAAATATTTCACGTGCAAACCTTTCACGCAGGAGTGAAACCGGATTATCATTGTAAAATTTATTTTTTTCCTTGGGGGTAGCCAAATGTTTATATAAATTTTAAGACAATGCATGCAAAATCCCGATGCATCTTCATCATTGTATGTAAGTTTATTTCTGATCAAGAAAAACCCCTTTTGACGTCTCATTAGATGTGTATGATTCTTTCATGCAACACCATCTTTCACAGAACTCCAAGTCTTGCATGAACATTTTTCCTATTTCATATTTTAAAGCACAGATCCCAAAACAATACTTGCTCACAAGTTTATATACACCCTTCAATATTTCATGCAACTCCATTTTCTAAACTCAAAATTCTCCATTTCCTGATTTTCAGGACCAAAAATTTGGCAAACACTGTCAAACGACCCCACCTTCAGTACTGGTGTCTGCTTGAACTGTATGATCTCTTTCCTAGAAAACATTAGGAACATGAAATGAGGATTTACAACAAACACAAACAAAACTCCATTTACTCCATATAATGGTCATGGTTCCAATAGTACATCTCATGTAGTGCATAAAACACAAATAGAATCTCCTAAAGTTAGATCATATACAATTGGGTCCAAAGGTAAATAAAAATAATGATACATATATGAAGTAGTCCCAAGTCATTTCTTGTCCCAACCTCTATATATCCATCATTCACTAACAGATCATCCATTTATACCAATAGTGTTCATTCCCTTATATAGGTCATGAAACAATAATTCTACATGACTACCAAATATCTAGAGCTGGGTGTTAGTATAAATATATAGGCCATAACCAATAAAATCACAAATAATTCAAGTAAATATAATTCAATGTATGATATGTGTTTTCAGTAATGAAAAAAAATAATAAATATTTTTCCATATAGATTATTCTCACCAAACCATCTAGTGTCGTACAAACATTTTTTTGTGTCGAAATGGGATAATATACTGATTTTTTAAACAATCCACATAATTTAACAATATTTTAGTCATTATATAATAGTGATGTTAAATGATTTATCACCATCGTGCATCACTATATGATCAATATTTTTTTCCAGAAGATATCCAAGTGAATAATCCATTATTAAACAAATACTAAAAGAGAAAGTTGTATCTATTTGTTTACAAGGCATAAAAAATATTGGTATACAATAAATAATATATCTCAATATATTTATAATATATAATTATGATACACATTTGTAATAGATGATACAACACTAATATAAATTATAATGGCTAGAAAATTCAATAATAAAATTAAGTCATTATGTGAATTATGATCCATTAAATTTGATCTCAATATGGATGATACACCACTAAGATACAACACATGAAGGATGATTTAAAACTAGTTTCATATCCTATGTGGGGGTTACCACTGAAATTAATTCCTAGGAGGATTATAAACAAGTATTCAAATTATCCATGTAGAAAAGGCACCATCATGACCACTACCTTAGGTGGATGAATCACCACCATATAAATCCTTATGTGGATGGTCTATTGTAGGTTTTTCATCCAATTTGATCAATATAAAAGAAAAAATCATCATAATGTATGTGATTTACCACTATAACAATACCAATGTATTTATGTTTCAACAATTACATTGACCTCATGGTGAATTATAGATCATTTAGCTCATCTTAGGGGGATGATATACCATGAACAAACCAATGGTGGATAACACACCGACACTAATTAGACTTTGGTATATGAGTTACCACCAACATACCAAGTATACATTTAAATGAATAAATTTAATTTTAAACCAAAAATAATAATTCATAATTAATTAATATAATAGGTTTTATTTTTTTAATCCACTAACCCACTCAATGTCCAATTTCTAAGCCTCCCTAATCCAATAACATTCATATGTAAAACCTTATAAAGGCATACCTTATGGAACCAAACTAGGATTCTAGGTTAAATTCCTATATATAGGCACCCATTCTGGGATAAACCAATAATTTTACTTTTCAATTCATATGAGAAATGGATATCAAATACCAATGGTGTCAACACCCACCTCTCATAGACAACTCAAAACATTCTTCTTCTCCAATCAAACTATAAGGTCAATTAAAAAAATATATTAGTTTTATGTATGCACAATAAATAAATTTTCAATTATTTCATATGACATATGACACAGATGTGAAAAATAATAGGAATCAAAGACACCACTTACCAAGTATTTATTGGTTCTTTCTCATAGATGATACTAACTTGATTAAACCTGAAATGGTAAAAATACAAAAACCTATAAAAATCCCCATATTTTAGAATTATTTTCGATTCATGGTGAAATAAAAAGTGAATATGAGAGTAAAATTAAATGGGGAGGAATCCTTATCCATGAAACTGTCCTATTATAGATATTATTTAGATAATATCACAATCATGAGAGATCCAGATTATAAATCGAAGACTAAATATGAATGTAGAGGGTAGAGGTCCTCACTACTCATTGATATAAATAAATCAAAAAAATTATTTAAATTCAAAAAAAATTAATTAATTTTTTTTAAATTAACCCAAGAATTTTTCCACTATATCTATGTAGGTAAGCCTATGAAATTATGGTTTACCCATTGGGCTTTCATGCCCAACACTATCTCAACTCTCCAATCCTCTTAAGATCTATATGTAATAATAACCATATATAAGCACTGGCTTAATCTCATATGTTTCATGCCATCATAGTGATAATATCACAGTAAATGAAAGTAAAACAATATTCTAATATCCTTATCACTTGGATATTATATAAAACCCATCATCAATAAACAGTTTGTGCACCAAAGACATGGTCTTCTCTTGGGTATGTGTTTAGAATGATATGAGTTTTCACTATTTCATTTTCTTCCAACCATTTCTACCCAAGGTTCACCCATAATCCCTCCTAGTGCCTCTTCATACATCACACCATGTATGAGAACCCATGAGGAGGATCGCATATTTAGAAATATATATCCTAATTATGAAAAAAATTTAAGAAGCCTCATAATCCAAGTCACATGCACCACAAGTTAACATTGATCATAATGGTTATCTCATATGTCACCTCCTATGTGTTCCAAAACTCTATATTGAGGTGTTTCATAAAATACTCATTACCCCTAAGGCATGATTCCAAGTCACATTGTAACATACTTACACAATCCAATTCTATCTAGAAATAAAACTAATCATTCTCATTAAAAATTCACAAAAGAGTTATGTCACATTTCATCAGGCCATCTATAGAACCATACCAACTATCATCAACCCACTAAGAACAATAATAAATTTGTTGACTTAATCAACAAACTAATGTAACATCGAGACTAATTTAATATACTAATATTTTAAAAAATAATACATTCTATAGTATGTACGACACATAACACTGAGCTTAAACATAAAAAATATTATTATTTAAATGTTTTAATTATAACATAGCCCTTAAATAGATGGGAATGAATAGTATTAATCTCTATATGAAATATATATAGATCCTACACATTTCTAATGTATTAATTAATTATTTTTAAATAAGTACTCAATTTTTAGTAAATTCATTTTATTCTTCATAAATATTTTTTCTTAAAAAATGGTTTTTCATTATTTTCCTGAGTGAATATGTATATAATAATATTTTCCATGTAATTATTTTTTTAATTGTATGGAATTATTATGAGTCTTTGAAAATTGACAGAGCTCGATTCTGATGCCCAGTGTGCTCGGAATGAATTTTTTAACTTTTATAAGGTACATTTAGTAAGCGCGTGAGTAGCATTTTCTAAATTTTGAACCGGTGCTTGGATTTAAAATCTGATTGCACCGTTAAATCAGCAGAACTGGTATTTGCTTAAGAGAGGATTTACTTTGAATATAAAAGGTTTAGAGAAAAATTTATTTTTTATGCCTTTTTAAAAGAAATGAAATGAATTTATTTTCTTATTTTATTTTCTTTCTTATCCACCAACGGACAAGTAGTGTGTGGGGCTTGTGATGTGTCAATCCAATAAATGGATTGACCTATCAATATTAATTAATGATGTTTTGGGGGAATTAGGAAGGATACTAATTAATTACCCCCCATTAATTCCCCACATTATTACTTACCCTCCCCTCTCTTATTTACATGGAGCATGGGGAGAGGTTTTGGAACATCTTTGCCAAGCAATGAAGTGTTGAAGGAGTGTCATGACACTGAACCCTTAGAGGACAGAGCTGTTCCTAGTGAGAGGTGATGGGTGAAACCGAACCATGAACTGAATGATGAAATTTGAGTGGCATCATTGGGAACCTATTGCCGGAACGAAGTACAACCCACCCTCAAGCGCGAACGTCCTCCAATGGATGTACGAGGTAGGGGTTTTTTTCTTGTTTATTTCAAGTGAATTTTTCATGAACCAGTTCATCCTCCCTCTTGTTTATGAGCATAAGCCGATGGAACATGCCTAAAAAACATAGCCTAGATCCTCTGCTATCTTTCTATCCTTGCACCTCCTTAGAAGACCTTCGGTTCGACTGCAACGACCGGCTATAAAGAAGGCAGTGTGTCGAAGTACATCACAAAAGGAGGCCGCGACACAAAGTTTTCATTGTCATCAGAGCAGATGATTCCGGCTGGACATGGAGGATGTGTGGTGCGTTGTTTCGTGTTGTCGGTGAGTAGAGGGATATAGCTCATCAGCCACGGCAGATGGAGGAGGAGGCTGACACATCGGTCAGCCACAGAAGGAGAGGCAGCACAACCAGTGCGCCTCTGGAGAGAAGAATTCATGGCAGAAGCCGCGATGGAGGCAGAACCCACACCTCTAGCGGGTTCCATGGTGACTCGGAGGTGCCCACATGGAACCACCATTTCATGAAACTGAATGGCATTCGATCCATTTGGGATACTGGGGGGAACGTTTACTACCTTTCCAACTCGGGTGGACAATGGCTAGGCCGCCCCTTACAGGTCACACCCTTTTAAGTCAGGCCACCCCTTGCAGGCCGCGCCCTATGTGTTCAGGCCTCCCTTTGGAGGCCACCCAACTCGGGTCCGGCCACCCCATTTTGGGCTGAGCCACACATTACTGACCGCCATTTGCAGGCTTCCCCTTTGTAGGCCGGTCTGCCCTTGTACAACTGCCTTTTTCTAGCCACCCTTTGCTGGCTCGGCCACCCTTGTAGGGGACCTTTGTGGAGCCCCTTTGTAGGTTTCCCCCTTCCGGGCTAGGTTGAGCCCACTGCGGCCCATCCCAGATCAGGTAGGTTCGGGTCAGTCTGACCACGTCGGGCCAGACCCAAGCCCCACCAGGCCCAGAAACACATAAATGGCCATATCCTGAGAACTAGAAATCTGTTTGACAAACCGTCTACGGCTTTGGGATCCTTGTATTGAGACAGTTCTTTTTTGTTATACTCCTCTTGAGTTATTGAGACATTTGGAGTACAAATAGGTTTGATTGAACCTGAATCCAACCAGTCCCCCTGAACTAAAATGATTATAACTTACAAATCGTTCATCCGATTGATGCACCATCTATCACTTTGGATCCCTTACGACATGTTGGTCCTTTGAGTTACTCCATTGTGGATCATAGTTGTAGTCGGGTTATGACAGATATCTCAAGGGATGATTTACAAAACTCGAGCGCACTAGGTGCGAGGAATCTAGTGGGTGGTAGTGAGGTGGATGTTGGAGACAGATCATATGGAGGATAGTACCAAGCGATCCTATGTGGGTCCACACAGATACTGTGTGGGTCAGATCATGTGTGTTTCAGCACTCAGCGATCGTGTTTGGGTAAGAGCATACTATTACTATGTGGTTCAAATCCTATGTGGGTCATTACGGGGGTTATTTTTCTATCAATCATGTGTGGGTCAGATCCAGTGTGGGTCTGCGAGTGTTAGTAACCTATCGATCTTTTGAGGGTCAGAGCCTATGTGGGTCAGTGGTGGTTAGTTACCTATTGATCCTGTGTGGGTTAGACTCTTTTTGGTTAGAATCATTTCCTCTTGACAAAATAACATTATCTATCTTTGCGACTAATCATATGTACTTATTTACTTCACTAATACCTGGTTTGAGCTGCAACTCTGTTTCAACTAAGTCTTTTACCTGTGTGGTACTTCCTATCTTCGTGGTGTTAACATTGTGGTATTCTTCTCTCATGTATGAGATCATTATATCTTGATAACCTAGGTTTATGAATGGGCATATACCTAAGTAGGTTTTAAGTCTTTCTATGTGGTTTTTTCTTCATGGAACATTAGGGGACCTATTGGGTCTCGGGGTCCCTACCGTGTATCATTATACTCACCCCTACATGGTCTTTTCATGCACCTGGTTGTGTCTTGTGCAGATGACGTACAACATTGATTGATGCTGAGTGAGATAGGATTGGACGGTGCACATAGGTGCACCATTTGGTGTAATGTGATGCAGGGACTAGTGATTGTGAGTTGTAAATAACCTTCATGAAGGATATGTGGTGGACAATCCAGGATCTTCTTTTCACCTTTCAGCAGTTTTTTACTTTTCATTTTTACTTGTATTTATCTAGTTGGGCTTGTATTCCATCCTCTTTTACATTCAAAAGACTTTTAATATAGTATTTTACTTCGTGGTTGCATCTTGTTGCATTCTAGTCTTTGTGTTTGTACAGGTTTAAAGGAAATTTCATCCCGTTGTAGGGATACTCCTTTCTGGTTCTAGTCATTAGCCCTTAGCTTATGGAAGGCGGTCTTGGGGTAGTCACGACATGGGCCCTAGGGGATGGGTCATGACAACATGGTATCTGAGGAGTCAGGTCTACTGGTGAACTAGGACTTTGTCCTTTTCAATATAGCAATAGAGTTATGTCTTATGAGTGTGGTATTCAGTTCGGAGAGTCCAGTGTTTGTGTAGCGGCTGATGTATGCATACACCAGGACCCTGAATTCTAATTTCTGACTCAAAACAAGGATGCACTGATTGTGTGTTTTTTTAATGTTTTTCTTGTGATTTCTTTGATTTAGCTAACCAGGTATAACTTTTTGACAGTGTAACACCTGTCTTCATTCAGGATGCCGCCACATAGACAAACAACTGTGATTCCTGAGAGAGTATGTGATAACGGCCCACTAAGTGATGAGGCCTAGGTTCAGGGCCCTCTTATATTGTTAGCACCTTCAGGTGGTGTACTAGAATAACCAATACATGTTAGGAAGTTGTTGCTTCCAACCCCACCAGTAGTGGGTGCACGCCGACTGAGCGTGCTGCACGGTTTTCAGGGGATAGTAATCTGAGGTTCCTAGGCAAGACAAACCCACAGGCAGCTGAGGACTGGTTGGAGGTTGTGGTCAGATTTTTCTGCTTGTTTGGGACACCGGTTGACCTTATGGTGATCCTACCAGCCATTCTATTCTAGGCAGCAGTAGGGAGATGGTGGAGCATGATGCTCTGGATACCTAACGAGTTGAACCTCATCTATCCAGAATTTGAGAGCCTTTTCAGGTCAGTTTTCATCCCTGAGACCTTATGATTTGTGCGCATATAGGAGTTTTTTCACCTGCAGTTGGGCATCATGATTATGGACCAGTACTCGAAAAGGTTCACTGATCTCTCTCGTTACTCCACTGACATGGTACGGAACCCTTTCTTCAGGGCCCAGAACTATGAATAGGGTCTTCGATGAGAGATCAGAGCATCGATGATATCACTCTACATACCAACATAGGCAGGGGTTCTAGAGCGAGTTCTTTTGGTGGAGAGATTCCTAGCTGATCAGGAACCGATAGCAAGACCCACCATCGGGAGACATGTATCAGAGTCATCTGTGTCTAGTTGTAGACAGATGACATAGAGGTCCAATCGGACCAGACATTCTGGTGGATGATCCTCGAATGTAGGGTCTATGGTGCGGAGCTCGCGAGGTAGATGAGGTTAGACGAGGGACATGAAGTGCTACAGTGCGGTACATAGGGTCACATGGCTCGTAATTGCCCGACCCACCGTACAGATGACTAGAAAACAGTCAAGGGACCACCGAGGCATAGGATGTGGTTTGAGTGAGGAAGTATATAGGTGGGCAGATGTGGTAGGGGAGCTATCTATATAGTAGGTGGTGGGCGGCGATTTAAGATTCTTCTTCCACCACCACCAGGTGGCCCACCCCAACCACAAGAACCGGGTTGACAAGGACGAGCTCAGCTCCAGGTGGTTGAGGCCAAGGACCATGACAATTCGGAGATTATTAGAGGTATGATATATGTCTACTCAACCCTATATACAGTACACATGGACAAAGGTTTCAGTCACTCTTTTGTTTCCATGACCCTTTCTCAAAGCTTTGAGATTCCGGTGGAGCTTTTGGCTCAATTTTTACTGCTAGAGACTCCTTCGGGAGAAGATTCAATGATAACCCCTGGTGCCGACAGTGAGAAATTACACTAGGAGGTGAGAGATTCAGCTAGGATCTTTTATTAGCGATGTCGAGGCCTTACAAAATCATATTGGGTATGAACTGGTTATCTATAGTCCATGCATAGATTAACTATATTAGGTGAAAATTGTTGTGTGTTCACATAGACAGGGGCAATTTTTCCTTCACTAGCAAGAAGGGAATTTTTGCAGCACAAGATGGACATACCAAGGGGAGGGTGCATCCAATCACATATTAGTTGGCTAGCCTTACCCTCCAGGTAGAAGATGTTTAGAGTCCAAGCTATCCTGTAGTGGTGGACTAGTATGTTGATGTCTTTCCTATTGATGTTCAAGGAATACCTATACACAAAGAGGTAGACTTTTACATCGACATGTACCCCAGGATGGAACTGATATCTACACCGGCATATCGGATGGCTCCCCGTGGAGATTTGTGAGTTACGGGAATAGTTGGAGGACTTGCAAAGTAAGGGGTTCATAAGGCCCAACATTTCTCCATGAGAAACCTCGATTTTTCTCACTAAGAAGGCATAATGGAGTTTAAGACTCTGTGTGGACTATCAGCTCCTGAACTAGGTGACCATGAAGAACAAGTATCCACTTCTAAGGATTTCTCATCTTTTCGATCAGATTAAGGGAGATCGTTGGTTGTCAAATATAGATCTTGATTCAGGATATCATCATCTCAGCATACGAGATGAGGATGTGTAGAATACAGCCTTTGGATGTCAGTATGGCCACTATAAGTTCATGGTTATGTCGTTTGGCATGACCAATGCCCCAGAAATATTAATGGGACTCATGAATAAGATCTTTCAGCCATACCTCGATTACTTTGTTGTAGTCTTTATCAACGACATCTTGATATACTCAACGGCAGAGGAGGAGCATGCCTATCATGTGCAGATAGTTCTGGATACAGTCCAATAAAACTAGCTTTATGGTAAGCTCTCGAAGTGCTAGTTCTAAACATGAGAGTTCCACCTTCTAGGACACATTATCTCAGAGTATAGAGTTGTAGTGGATCCAGTAAATATAGAGGATGTACTTTCGTGGGAGCCACCCAGAAGTGTGAATGAGGTGCAGAGCTTCCTGGGGTTTGCTGGATAATACTGGAGATTCTTTCCTGACTTTTTCAGAGTTGCAGCACCCTTGTCAGCTTTGAAAAAAGAAGGGATATCCCTTCATATGGATGGAGAGATTCCATCAGTGTTTTTAGGAGCTGAGGTAGAGACTAACGAGTGCTCCCATCTTGAGGCTACCAGAATATGGTGTTAGGTATGTAGTCTAATGTAACACATTAGGGACTAGACATGGGTGTTTCCTGTTACATAAGCTTGCAGTGATCACCTATGGCTCAAAATATATGAGGAAACATGAGAAGAACTACACTACCCACAACCTAGAGTTAGCTACAGAGGTATTCACCTTGAAGGTGTAGCAACATTACTTTATGGGAGAGCATTCTACAGTCTACTCTGATAATAAGACTCTCAGGTATATCTTCCCCCAAATGGAACAAAACCTAAGATAGCGGTGTTGGATATAGTTCCTCCATGACTATGAATTTGAGATAGTCTATACTCATGAGAAGGGGAATGTGCTACTGGATTCACTCATCAAGAGGTCTGGTCTATAGTTGCTAAATGAGGGGAGAGAGCAGTTAGCCACATTGTAGATATCCTTCATGGATAGAGATGAAGAATCATACCTCTAGTCTATGATAGTCACTACCCCAATACATCAACATGTCAGGAAGGCATAGCTAGGGGACATTGATTGTTAGGCTCAACATACTCAGATATCCTCGGGACAGGTACCTGGTGGATTTTATGAAGGTGGCAAGCACATCATCCCCTTCAGAGGATGTACCATGGTACAAATGATGCTAGAGGAGGAGGTTTTGGGGGAGTTCCATATGTCTCCTATACCGGTACATCCTGGTGTAGCGAATATATACCAGGACCTCTGGTGTAAACACTAGTGGCTAGGGATGAAGAATGGTGTAGCGAATTTTGTTTCATGATGCCTCACTTGTCAGCAAGTGAAGGATGATCATCAGGTTACAGTAAGCTTAGCACAACCACTGGAGGTGTCAGAGTGGAAGGGGGATGGAAACTCCATGGACTTTGTGACAGGGATTCCATGTATATCCAGGGGACATGATTCTATCTAGGTGATCATTGAATAAATCACCAAGTCTATCCACTTCCTACCTATCCGAGAGAAGGGATTAGTAAATGTCTTCAGATGCCTCAACATACAAAAGATTGTGCAACTTCATGGGGTTCCATAGATGATCATTTCTGACCGTGATGTAAATTTTACTTCCCTATTGTAAAAGGTATTGTTGTAGGTGTCCAAGAATCAGGTACATTTGAGCACTACCTTTCATCCTCAGACGGATGGTTAGATGGAGTGGACCATTCAAATGCTGGAGGACGTTCTTCGTGCATTCATCCTAGATTTTTTCCATAGTTGAGAGGATTAGTTGCCCTTAGTGGAGTTCGCCTAAAATAATAGTTATCACTCCACCATCGGTGTGTCACCATTTGAGGCCTTGTACACTCGACCATCAGATCACCTCTATGCTGGACAGACCCAAGGGATTCAACACTTATGGGTCTAGAGTTGCTATGGACTACCACTGAGAAGGTGCAGATCATCCAGAAGTAGATGAAGACTGCATAAAGTAGACATAAGTCTTATGTTAATAGGATATGGATACATTTGGAGTTCCAGGATGGGGACCATTTATTCTTGTGATTGTCTCCTTGATGGGGGTTGTAGATATTTGGTCGAGGCGGAAAGTTATCACTAATGTTTATCAGACAAATTCTGATACTTCAGAGGATAGGTGATGTGGCATACTGCTTTCCACTTCCACCACAGTTGGAGAGGGTACACAAGGTCTTCCATGTATCCTATCTGAGGAGATACATGCATAACCCAACTCACATCATCAACGATGGAGATCTGGACTTTGATGATGGAGATACTTTTGTGGAAGTTCCAGTATAGATTGAGGATCGACAAGAGTGAGTCCTTCGTGGGAGATCGATACCTCTTGTGCAGATTATCTAGAAACATAAAAACCTCAAGGAGTCACATGAGAGCGTGGGGATCAGATTCATGCTCAGTATCCTCATTTGTTTCCATAGTCTATGTTTTGGCTTTCGGGGATGAAAATACCTAAGGTGGGGATAATTTTAAGACCCGTATTTTTCATGAAATTTCTTTAAAATATAGGGAATTATTAAGAGTTTGAAAAAATTAACGGCATGAGATTCTGAGGCCCAGTGTGCCTGGAATGAATTTCTAAAAATTTTTAAGGTGCATTCAATAAGCGCGTGAGTGGTATTTTCTAACATTCTAACTAGTGCTGGAATTAAAAAACTGAGGGTACCATTGAATTCGCATCACTGGGTTTCGCTTAAGGGATGATTTACTATGACCAGAGTAGGACGGGAGAAAGAGTTATGTTTTGTGAATTGTTAAATGAAATTATATGAAATTATATTATAATTTTATTTTCTTTCATCTCCACCAACGGATAAGTGGAGTGTGGGAACTGTGATGTGTCAAGCCAATAAATCGCTTAACCTTTCAATATTAAGTAATGACGTCGTTGGGGAATTAGCAATGTTCCTAATTAATGAGCCCCCATTAATTACCCACGTCATTACTTACCCTCCCCCTCTCCTATTTATATAGATCTTGGGGAGAGGTGCCGGCATAGCTTTGCCAAGCAATGAAGTGCTGAAGGAGTGTCGTGAAACCGAACCCATAGAGGACAGAGATGATCCCAGTAGGACGAGACGGGTGACACTGAACCATGAACCGAAGGACGATGTATGAGCAGCATCATTGGGAACCTATTGCAGGAATGAAGAACATGAACCACCATCATGCTCGGACGTTCTCCAACATATTTATGCGGTATAAGATTAATTATTTTTTATTTCAAGTGAAATTTTGTTGAATCCCTTTATCATACCTCTTGTTTACAAGCTAACACAGAGGGTGTGGGACTAATGAACACAGCTCAGACCCTCCACTATATTGATATACTTATGCCTCTATGGAATATCACCAGCGTGGCTGCACCAACCGACTATGAAGAAGGATGTGTTTCGAAGAACGTCGCAAGAGGAGGCCACAGAACAAAGCTGCAGTAGTCATCGGAGCGGCTGGCACCGGCCGACCATGGTGGAAGTGTGGTGCACCACTAGTGAGCATAGGGTCATGGATTTTCAGTCAAGGAATAAAGAGGAGGCAGTTGGCACATAATCCGGCTGCAGAAGGAGAGGCTATGCGACCAGGGCACTGCCGGTGAGTGGGGAGGTGGCATGACCAGTGCACAGCAGGTGAGAAGAAGTCATGGTCAAAGCCACAGTAAAGGTAGAACCTGTGCCTCCATTGGGTTCTATGGTGACCGAGCGGTGCCCACATGGCGCCACTGTTTCACGAAACCAAATGGCCTCTGGGCCAGTCGGGATACCGGGGGAAATCGTTCCCCCCTTGCCAGCTCGAGTGGACAACAGTTGGGCCGCCCCTTGTCAGTCACGCCCTACCCGGTTGGTCCGTCCCTTGCAGACCACACCATATATAGGCAGGACACCCTTTGAGGGCTTCCCTACTCTGGTTGGGTCGCCCCATTCGGACCACTCCCTACGTGGTCAGGCCACCATTTTTGGGCTTCCCTACTCAGGTTGGACCGCCCCTTGAGGGCCTCCCTTTACGGGCTTCCCCCTTCGCGGGCCGGGTCGCCCCCTTGTGGGCTGCCCTTTGTTGGACTCCCCTTTTCAGGCCGATCCACCCTTGTGGGATACCTATTGTGGGCCAGCGTTTGAGGTTCGAGCTGCCCTTGCAGGTTGGGCCGAGCCTTCCACAGACCAACCCAGATCGGGTTGGGCCGGGTAAGTCCGACCGGATCGGACCGGACGCAGGCCCATAAACACTTAAATGGCCATATCCTGAGAACTGTATGTATGTTTTATGAACCTTATATAGTTTTGGGATCCCTGTATTATGATGGTCTTTTATATATACTCTTCTTGATTTTTGGAGATAGTTGGAGTATGGCAGTGTTTGATCAAACTTGAATCCAACTGGGCCCTGGGACTAAAACGCTTATAACTCACAGACCGGGCATCTGATTGATACACCATCTATCGCGTTGGAACCCATATGACATGGAGGACCTTTAGGTTACTCCTGTGTAGAGATTAGTGTCATTCTTGGTACAACAGATATTTTGAGGGATGATTCTCTGGAACTTGAGTGCACCGGGTGAGAGGAATCCAGTGGCTGGTAGTGAGGCGGAGGTTGGAGACAGATCATATATAGCTTAGTACTGAGTGATCCTGTGTAGTTCAACACCTATCTTATGTGGGTCATGTCTTGTGTGGGTTAGCTTTCAGTGATACTGTATGGGTCAACGCATACTGATCCTGTGTGGGTCAGATCCTGTGTGGGTCAGTGCTCAGAGATCATGTGTGGGTTAGCACATACCAATTCTGTGTGGGTCATTGTGGGGGTTAGTTACCTATCGATCCTATGTGGGTCAAACTCCATATGGTTATAAACAGTGCCTCTTAACAGAATAAGATAATCTAGGATTGCGACTAATCATCAGTACTTAACTACTTCACTAATACCTAGTTTGAGCTCAGACTCAATTTGAACTATGTATTATACCTATGTGGTACTTCTTAGCTTCATATTGTTTTCTTTTTGGTATTCTTTCCTCATGTATAATATGAATATATCATGATAACCTTGGTATATGTATGGGAATATACATAAGAAGGGTTGATGTCTTGCTTTGTGGCTTTTCCATCGTGTAAATTTAAGAGACCTACAGTGTCTCAGGGTCCTTACTGTGTATCGTTATACTCACCCCTACATGGGCTTCTCCCACACCTGGTTGTGTCTGGGGTAGACGATGTACAACAGTGATCGAGGATGAGGGAGCCTGGACTAGATGGTGCTCGGAGGTGGACCATTTGGCATGACGTGATGTCGGGACTATTGATTGTGAGATGTACCAACCCTTCAGGTATGATCCATGTAGGATGATCTATGAGCATCTTTTCACCATTCCATTTTTTGTACTTTTGAGTTGTACTTGTACTTTTGAGTTGTACTTGTACTTTTCTGGTTGGGCTTGTATTCCAGCCCCTTTTACTTTTAGCACTCTTTTAATATAGCAGTTTACTTTGTGGTGGCATCTTGTTGCGTTCTAGTCTTTGTGTTTGTATAGGTTTAAAGGAAATGCCTTCCCATTATAGGGATATGTCTTTCCGGTGCTAGTCGCCAGCCCCAGGCCTATCGAAAGAGGGCATGGGGTAGTCATGGAAAGGGTATTGGGGGACGAGTCATGATAGAATATTATAATCAATTTCTATAATATTTAGAAAATTTATTGGGAAAATTAATATTCATTTTTTAACTAATCATGTCACTCTTATCTTGTGATAAATATTTGAGAGTTTTCAATAAGATTGATTTTCTAATGAATAGTGAAAAATACTGATTTTTATTAAAAACATTTGTTTCATTTTAAATATTTAAAAAGTTATTTTGGATTTGTTTTAAAATTTATTATGTTAATTTTGATTTCAAACAATAAAATTATATTTTTTGAAATGAAAATCATACATAAATTTATTATAAAAATATTTATTCTTAAAAAAGAAATTTTCTTGGAAAAAACCATTGTTCATCGCTTTTTATCGGTTTGATTTTAAATTAAATTTTTTTACTTTTGTGTTTTGAATTTTCAGTAATGTATTACATATTTATAATTAGTTGGTATAAATTATTTAAATATTTCCCTTTTATTTTTAGTCACTATAAATAGTAACTATAATATTTTTTATTAGTAAGCTAAAGGGTAAATTATGTAATTAACGGTTAAAAATAAAATGATATGAACTAAAAAATAACCCTAAAAATCGAATTAATTTTATTTTATGACTCCATTTCCTACATAATCTTCTAATATTATATTATATTGCCTTTTTTTCATTATAATTTGGTTATAACCTTTATAATATTTTATTTAAAGAAAAGTTAAAAATGTCACACTCTTGTTTTTAATAAATATAATATTTTTAGAATACGGTTGAATAAATGATATTTTAGATTATAAAAATTATTTATAAATATAAATGATTTATAATATTCATTTTAATTAATTTTTAATTTTAATTAAAGAAATAATTAATGTAAAATTTAGACAATACTACTGCAAAAATTATTTGATAAATGAAAAAAATATAATAAATGATATTAAAAATATTAAAATTAATATAATATAAGATAATTAATTTGATCCAACAATTTAATATATTAAAATAACATTTTAGGGTTGTATTTATTTTTTTATAATTTTACTTGTTTTATTGATGTTATGAAAATCAACGTAATAAATAGTTCTAATGATTAAAATTAATGATATATTATAATAAATATTATATTACTAAATGATATAAAATTACTAAAAACCTTATATTTGTCCAATTTTTTAAGATATTTTTTATTATATCAATCATGGTCTATTTATACTAACTCTATTGATCCTCATAGAGTAAAATTTATTATCATCGTAGTAAGTGCAAAAGGGGTTAATGAGTGATTAAAACAAAATGATATGGGTAAAAACATAGTAAAAAATTATATATTTTTTATATTATTTTAGATATATACTAATATAATATTATAAATCAATTATAATGAATCAATTTTTAGTTAAAAATTAATTTATATTAATTTAATTTTTTTGAGAAATTCCAACAGTGTCCCTCCCCTCTCTTATAAAAGTAAATATGTTCTTCCTTTTACTAAATACATAAAAAATCATTTTTTTCAGCCAATATCTACTAAATTACCTTTCTAAAATAAATACCCATGTTCTAGAGGCCTTATTTGGTATAATATACAAACCTTTGTCGTCTTATGGTTTTTAGAAAATATGTTGTGTGAACAAGAGGTGTTGTTTTTAATAAAGCACTTCCATTTTATTTCTTATTACAACTACTTGAAATATTATTTAACCATGATTATATAATAAAAAATTATCTTCCATATATTATGGTATTTTAAAGTTAATTTCACAACTTATATCCATCTAATCTTCAATCAAATGGAAACAAACCCATCATTCATGTGTATGGCGAACTACCACCTCAAAAAGTTATGTACTTCATTTTCTTTCACGGTCTCACAAGGATAAATATAATGATTAAATTAATGTATATGTATGATATTAATGACATATTTAAAATTATTAAAATATAATATATCACTTATTTTCTTACCTTTCCATTCACAGAAAAATGATAACGTTGTTCATGCGTACGTGTGTACTACCAACACCATGAAGTGATGTGATTCATTTTTAATCACCACATCACATGGATGATATATATACGTACATTTAAAGAGGTAATATTGTATTTCTTATACGATTATCACTATTCAAAGATAATATACTACTTGTCTTATTTCTGTAATGATAGTTCAAAAATGGAAACGTGACTCATGTGTATGTATGGTCTACCATCTCAATGATTGTAACATATTTTATTTTTCATAACCATATTTCATGATTGGTTTTAAAATTATAATTTAAGTATAAAAATGATAATTATGTCATGGTTACTTTTCCATAGATGACTAAATATTGACCTATTTTACCAAATTCAACCAACGGAAGTCATTTTGGAATTATGAACCAAATATCATCAAAATATCATACATGGATTTAAATAAATAAGAAATTTATATGATAAATAAATAAGTGAAATAAATGGAAAAATAACCTTGAGAAATTATCTCAAGAAGTTATATAATTAACATAAGTTTATTATTCATTAAGATAAATAACATATGTGAAGAGTCAGACTTGTGGTAAAGAACATTCTTTTTAGAAAACTCTTTTAAAGTTTCTCTTAAAAAACTTTTTATTCCATAGCTATATTTGTAAATGTTATTTTTGGGATGTTTGTTATAAGGAAAAAATGATTTATAAAGGTAATTTTATGTATATTTTTACTTTTTATCAAATGTTATCAAAAGTAATATTTTTGCAGAATGTTTGGATTTATTTACAAAAAGATAAAAATTGTTGGTCAAAGTAGGACACTCAAGAGGGGGTGAATTGAGTACTTGTAAAAATTTCTGTTAAAAAAATTATTTGAAATATTCCCCCAAATTAAAAGAAAGATAGGATAGTTAATCAAAGTATTAAATTTATAATAGGTTGACTGTTCAATTACTTTCTTAGAAGATTGGTTATTTATTAGTTATAACAATATAAGATATTGATTTAAATTTTGATACTAATTTACTAAACCAATACCATTATAAATACTATCCAAGACTAACTGTCTAAGTGAAAAATAGTTTTCTGGCATATGAGACAAAATTGATTAAACTAAATTTAAAAACACGACAGATTCAAAAAAGAGGTTCAGTATCAAGCTGATACTTTGTCCTCCACACATGATGATCACCTTACACTAAGAAATATATATATAAAGCTTTGATACACACCCTAGATCGGTGTTTACACAATAGTATAAAAACTGTCCAGGTCACAAGAATTCTACAAGAGTTTCACATGGGAACTAAAATAGGCAGGTCACACAAGACCTCTACCATATTTCTACATGGGATATAGAATATGTACAAAGATTTTTGTGTGAGGATGTCGTATATCCTTCAGTTCAGTGCATAAGTGTAATGCCTCGACCCCAGTTACCTAGAGTTGGTGCCTTGTTACATAACATTGTCATGATCACAAGAAAGATCAAGTCTCGAAAGACCGATTAGTTTAGTAGTCTTAGAAACACAAGATATATTCATAAGTCTTCCATTACATCATAAACTCAAAAAAACTACAATAACATATTTTCTTCATATCCCATCATACTGTCCCTGCAAGTCATTCATAAATTACTTCTTCATATCTTGGGAAAAATAAAACATTGAAAGGGGTGAGGTCGGATGCTGAGTAAGGATAACAATATAGCAAAAACTTTTATAAATAAGCATAAACATTTAAGGAAATGTATAACTAAAACAAAATCCTTTTAAACTTGAACTTCATCATAATATGGAAAATATTAAATTAAATAATTCCATTTACTTATTAACATGGATATTCTACTAGTCAAATAATCACATGCAATTACAATAACCACTTTCATAATGATGGAATACATAAATCCAGACTATCATAACCACAAAGCCAAGGCCTCGGGTCAAGACTACAAATAAGATTTTGTGAAGGACTTGTACCAAGACACTAGTTTGTCTCATCATATCTACAAATGCATCGAGGAGCTATAGCGGGCTCCACCCATCACATATTAATTCCAATGCATTCCTCATATGAACAGGTTTAAACATAACATAAACATTCGTATTAAAACTAGCATAGGAAATGTCAATACTTTCTCCATAAACCATGAATGGTATAACAATAACACATAAAAAGTGAAAAATTCACAAAACCTTCAATACAATATGGATCTCTTGTATCATAATAAATCAACTTCGAATAAGATTAAAATCCATCAAAGGATGTTGACATAGATGAAATCCAAACTATTTGAGAGAAATATCTCTTTTTATGAAATCATTTAAAAGTAACATAATTATAAAATAAAAAATTTACATTGAAATTATTCTTATAATCTTGTAATGTAAGCTTTGAAGATTTTATATTGGTGTAAAATATCCGCACCCTCCGTATAAGTTAAAAAAGACATTCTTACCATAATTCTGTCGTAAAGGTTAAAAAGGAACTTTTTTGGAAAATGATGGAAATATTCCTTTATAAACCTCTTATAAAAAGTCAAAAAAGGTTATAAATGACATTGACCCATATTCTAGTAAATATTAAAAATGTTTTCAATTACATTTTTAATAAACAAGGATGTGGATGATAAACTAGTCGTATTATATTATTACGTATAAACAACATCAGATAATGAAGAGATTGTGATATAAACCCTTACCTTGTACTTTTCCTTGGTGGGTAGTAGGTTAAACTCTTGTATAATGGTGAAATAATTGTTATTAAATTATAAAATAATCATATACATTAATATGATATCATATAAGATCTTTTAACATTGCTTTGTTAATAATATATTAATATTATTGTCGTTTCGGGTGTTAACTTACTCATTTTCTTTTATATGTTTTGTTATGTAAGCCCTGTTTATTATGGATAGGTTGTATCTTATTTATATCCAAAATGATATTAAGTCCTTAAACATTATTATTAATCATCCAATGATAATTATACTTGAATGGATACGATGGGGAATGAATCTAATCACGTTCGTGGAGACGGTAGTCCGTACGTACGCACGAGCGACAATATCATTGTTTTTATATTAAAATAATATTTAATTGGATGGTATATAATATATACAGAATCATTATCACGTTATATTTATTATTTACATGAATTAAACTTCATTATTATACCCATCCAAATAATAATGTTATGAATAACAATTACACCACGATGTGGAGACGGTAAGCCGTACGTACACACGTATGGTGACATGTCATTCAAAGGATGGATAAAATAATGAAATATGGTTATAAAATGTTTAAAATAACATAAAAGTATATATAATATACTGGATTTATTATTTTAGAATGGTAATAACAATGAAAGAAGAAGTGGAAGAAGAAAGGAACTTGAAAGAGGGTGGTGAAAACATTACCTCTTCTTCGGGTTCTCCCTTTTGATTTGATCAAAAAGACTACTTAGGTTGGCTTTCTGACAAAAGGAAGGCCTCTAGGATGAAGTGAGGGAAGTTCAGAGTGTATTTGGGTTGGATTTACCAGAACCAAAAGACTTTTATGGTCAGAATTATTGAGAAGGGGGAGTTCCCTTTTATAAGAGGGGTGAGGGGAACCTTTGGAAAAGCTAGAAATTATATTTTATAATAAATTAATATTCAGTTTCTAATGGCTCCAAAGTGGATTATTTAAATGTTAAGGTGGGGATGGGTCGAAAACCACTCAACCAATAGGTTTTAGACAGGTTTGGGTCACTATATTAACCTTATCATTTAGTTTTAACTCTTAGTTAATTAGTTTAACAATTACCATGTCACTTTTTATTTTTATATTATATAGTTAATAAACATACTTTATACATCCAAGAGACCCCAAAGTGGTACATTAATGATACACCTATCATGAAATAAGTATCTTGGATGAATCTTAGATTTTTAAAAATTTAATATCAATTAATAATATAATATTTTTTTTAAAAACACTTTTATGTCAATTTTGACACCATTCAATAATTGATTTTTGAAAAAAATCATAACAGAATAATTACTTCAAAAAAGTTAATTAAATCAATTATAACATGTCATATTAATATATAAAATTATTTTTATTTATAAAATGTTAAAAATTACATTTTTTGGGTATTTATAATATCAATTATTCTAATTTTTCATTAATAAGATAATTACTGCATCACCATTGTGTCATAAATATATTAAATTATTTAATGACTAAAAATTAAAAATTTAATACCATCATGTAGGAAATATTTTTATATTTATAATTAATATTTATAGTCTAAAATCCAACATATATAACCCAATGTAAAAATTGTTTGTCTAAAAGATATATGCTTATGTCATTTTTGTATTTATTTTAACTTAATTAATATAAAGTGTCATTATCACTTACAAGTGGATCCATGGGGTCACAAAATAGACCCAAATATTTCCATGGTTGGAAATGTGTCATCCAATAAGTTTAGGAAACGTTATATGGTAATTTAGTATTATTATAATATTATTTTTTACCTTTATTTACCGGATTTACCCTTTAACCATGGTAAATAAAATATGTACCGAAGTAATTAATCAAAATGTCTAAAAATAAAAGTTATGTATTTACACAATTTAGACATCCTTATTCAAAATAAGGAATCCATTTTTCAAAATTCAAATCACAGAAGTGGCAGAAATTAATTTAAAATGAATTCCCATTGTAAAAACAAAATGCGTGTTTTTAAGAGATAATAACTATAAAAATATTGACACTTGTTTATGTCCGGTTTAATTGTGAAATTTTGTCCAATGACCAAAATTGTAATAAATGGTAAAATTATATTCTAAATATACTTTAAAACCACTCAAATTCATAATTTATCACTGTTAATTATTTCGATTAGAAAAGTTTTTTTAATTAAAATTTTGTAATTTTCACTATTCATCAAAATATAAATGTTATCCGAAAAGTTCAAAAATTTTACCCTAGGATAATTTTGATATTATGAATAAAAAAATGAAGTCCCTTTTGAGAGATAAAATTTATAAAATTTGAAAAAGTGGGTTTTAAAATTCATATCGGCTCGTTTGATTTGTTGTGGTGTGTGTTAGAACTCGAAGATGCGTACAACACACGCTACTATATTATTCAAAGGAAAGCGTACCATGGAAGCTTGGGGTGTTACATTCTCCCCTCCATCAAATAATTTCAGCCTATAAATTTCTAAATACTACCGCATGAAAATACTCGGGTGGTTCTTAATCATAAGTTCCTCGGGTTCCCACATTTCCTCTTCCATCTTATGGTTTCTCTATAGAACTTTTACCAGACGAGTTGTTCAGTTTCTCAAGACATGTTCTCTTGTATCAAGAATCCTGATGGGCTCTTCACAATAAGAAAGACCGGGTTCCAGTTCTAATTCCTCATAGGTGATTACATGCATTGGTTCAGGCATGTATTTTCTCAACAGTGATACGTGGAAAACATCGTGAACTTTGGAGAGACATAGCGGCATTGACAAACGTTAAGCTACAGCCCCAATTCGTTCTATAATTTTGAAAGGTTCGATGTACCTGGGACTCAATTTACCCTTCTAACCAAAACATATAACTCTCTTCCATGGAGATACCATCAGGAAAACATGATCACCGACATGAAATTCAAAATCCTTCCTTCGATTATCAGCATAGCTCTTCTGCCTACTTCGGGCAGCTTTCATATGGTTTTGGATTACATTCACCATTTCCATCATTTCCTCCACAAGTTCCGGCCCTACAAGTTTTCTTTCACCAGCATTATCCCAACAGGTTGGTGTGCGACATCTCTTTCCATACAACGATTCATATGGTTCCATCTGAATACTTGAATGGAAGCTATTTTTATAGGAAAATTATACCAGAGGTAAATATTGATCCCACATACCCTAAATGTCATCTGAGCATGATATAAACATGACTTCTAAAGTTTGAATAGTCCATTTTGAATGTCCATCTGTTTCAGGGTTGTAGGCAGTGCTCAAACGAAGTTCAGTATCCAAGGCCATTTGAAGACTCTTCCAGAATTTTGAAGTAAATCGGGGATCATGATCTGAAACAATTGATAGGGGTACTCCATGAAGTCTCACAACTTAATTAATATATAGTATTTCTAGACGTTCCAGTGATATATCTTCTCTTATAGCAAGAAAATGTGATGACTTGGTAAGATGATCAATAATAACCCATATTACATCGTTCCTTCTAGGAGTCTTTGGTAGCCCCATGACAAAGTCCATAATAATATTGTCCCACTTCGACTCCAGTACGGGAAGACGTTGCATGACTCCTCCATGCTGTTTCCTTTCAGCTTTCACTCGTTGAAAAATAATACATCTTGACACAAAATCAGCAATCTCCCTCTTCATGTTGTCCCACCAAAAATGTTCCTTCAAATCTCCATACATTTTGGTTCTCCCTGAGTATATAGAGAAATTGGAACTATGAGAATCATCAAAAAAATCCCTTTTTAGATCAGGTATATTTGGAAGAAAAATTCTCTTCCCAAATTTGAAAATTCCTTATTCATACAAAGAGTCTCTCAATCTCCCATCATTCACAGCTTTAATCTTCTTTTGAAATTCTTCATCATTAGTCTAAGAACTCTTTATCCTTTCTAGTAAATATGGTTTGGAAACCATTTGAAAAAACTCTGATGTTTCACCTTCCATGGTGATTCCAATATCGAACATTACTAGGTCCATAAAAATAGGATCCCTTTTAATTCTCATCATGTTCGAAACTCTATGATCTTTTCTACTCAAAGCACCTGCCAGCTTATTTGCCTTCCCAGGGTGGTATTATATTGTGAAATCATATTCCTTGAGTAGTTCAAGCCATTGCATTTGCCTCATGATGAGTTCTTTTTGTGAGAAAATATACTTCAATCTCTTGTGATCAGTATACATCTCACATTTTTCACCATATAGGTAGTGTCTCTATTTCATCAAAGCAAAGATCACATATATTAACTCGAGATCACAATTAAAATATTTTTTCCATGAGTTTTCACCTGTTGTGATGCATAGGCAATAACCCTATCATTCTTCTTAAGGACACAACCATGTCCATTCTTCGATGCATCACTTTAAATAACGAACCCATCATTCCCCGATGGTAGATTCAATATCGGAGCCTTGACTAATCTTCTCTTAAGTTCTTCAAAACATTCTTCACACTCTTTTGTCCAAACAAATATAACCCCCTTACGCGTGAGCTTTGTTAATGGGTTATCCAATTGGGTTTTACCCCTAGGTACATATGTGCTAGAGCCGCCTCTACTGGCACGTATCTAGATAGGGATGTATTGCTCATAAAACTCAAAAAATTTCAACAATACCAAAATTCTAGGATGTTATTCTATACTAATCCCCAAAGTCCATATTAGGTCTATGTGCTCTAAAAAGAGTTTATCTAAATCTAGCATCCATGGTTTGTACTAAAATACCTCTGATACCAACAATAACGCCCTGACCCTAGTTACTTGGATTCAGCACATTATTACATAACATTGGCATGATCACAAGAAAGATCAAGTCTCAAAAAACCGATTAGTGTAGTATTCATAGAAACACTAGATATATTCATAAGTATTACATTACATCATAAACTCAAAAAAAACTACAACAACATCTTTTCTGGATATCCCATCATATTTTCCCTGCAGGTCATTCATAAATTACTTCTTCATGTCCTGGAAAAAATAAAACATTGAAATGGGTGAGCTCGGGTGCACAGTAGGGATAACAATATAGTGGAAACTTTCATAAATAAGAATAAACATTTAAGGAAATGTATAACTAAAACAAAATCCTTTTAAACTTTAGCATTAGCATAATATGGAAAATATAAAATGAAATAATGTCATTTACTTATTCTCATGGATATTCTAATAGTCGAATAATCACATGCAATATCAATAACCACTTTCATAATGATGGAATTCATAATGCCAGACTATCATAACAACATAGCCAAGGCCTCGTGCCAAGACTACAAATAAGATTTTGTTAGGGCCTTATGCCAAGACACTAGTTTGTCTCATGAGACCTACCGATGCATCGAGAAGCTAAACCAGGCTCCACCCATCACATATTAAGTCTAATGAATTCCTCATATAAATAGGTTTAAACATAACATAAACATTTGTATTAAAACTAGCATACGAAATGTCAATAAATTCTCCATAAACCATGAATAGTATAAAAATAACACATCCATAGTCAAACAAATCACAAAAACTTCAATATAATATGGAAGTTTTGTATCATAATAAATCAACTTCAAATAAGCTTAAAATCCATCAAAGGATGTTGACATAGATGAAATCAAAACTATTTGAGAGAAATATATATTTTTTTAAACCATTTAAAAGTAACATAATTATAAAATAAAAAATTTTCTTTGAAAATTATCTTATAATATTTAAGGGAATTTTCGAAGATTTTATAATGGTGGAAAAAAGTCACACCGGCCGTATAAGTTAAAAAAGACATTCTTACCTTAATTCTATCGAAAAGTATAAAAAGGACCTTGTTTGGAAAATGAAAGAAAGATTCCATTATAAACCACTTATAAAAAGTCAAACAAGGATATAAATGACTATAACCCATATTTTAGTAAATAGTAAAAATGTTTTAAAATGCATTTTTAAGAAACATGGATGTGGATGATAAAGAAATCCCAGTAGATTATTACGTATAAACAACATCAGATAATGAAGAGATTGTGAAATAAACCCTTACCTTTTACATTTACTTGGTTGGGGGTTGGTTAAACTCTTGTATTATGGTGAAATAATTTTTATTAAATTATACAATAATCATATACATTAATATGATATCATATATGATCTTTTAACATTGCTTTGTTAATAATATCTTAATATTATTGTCTTTTCGGGTGTTAACTTACTCATTTTCTTTTATATGTTTTGTTATGTAAGACATGTTTTATATGGATATGTTGTATAATATTCATATCTAGATTGATATTAAGTTTTAAAAAATTATAATTAATCATCAAATGAGAATTATACTTGAATGGATATGATGGGGAATGAATCTCATCGTGTTCATGGAGATGGTAGTCTGTACGTACGCACGAGCGACAATATCTTTCTTTTGATATTAAAATAATATTTAATTGGATGTTATATCATATATACATAGTCATTATCATGTTATATTTATTATATACATGAATTAAACATCATTATTATACCCATCCAAATAATAATGTTTTGAATAACAATTACACCACGACGTGTAGACGGTAAGTTGTACGTACACACGTATGATGACATGTCATTAAAAGGATGGATAGAATACTAAAATATGGTTATACAATGTTTATAATAACATAAAATTATATATAATATACTGTATTTATTATTTTATAATGTTAATAACAAAAAAAGAATAAGTGGAAGAAGAAAGGAACTTGAAAGATGGTAGTGAAAACATTTCCTCTTCTTTGGGTTGTTCTTTTTGATTTGATCAAAAGGATTCCTTATATTAGCATTATGACTAAAGGAAGGACTCTAGGATGATGTGAGGGAATTTTAGAGAGTATTTGGGAAGGGTTTTTCTGAAACAAAATTCTTTTGAGGTGTGAATTAATGAGAAGGGGGGTGCCCTTTTATAAGAGGGGTGAGGGGCACCTTTGGAAAAACTATAAATATTATTTTATAATAAATTCATATATAGTTTCTAATGTCTCAAAAGTGGATTATTTAAATTTTAAGGTGTTTATGGGTCTAAAAACACTCAACCAATAGGTTTTAGATAGGTTTGGATCACTATATTAACCTTATCATTTAGTTTTAACTCTTAATTAATTAGTTTAACAATTACAATGTCACTTTGTATTTTTATATTATATAGTCAATAAACATACTATATACATCCAAGAGACCCACAAGTGGTCTATTAATGATAAAAATATCATGATATAAGTATCTTTCCTGATCTGTAGATTTTTAAGAGTTTAATATCAATTAATAATATAATATTTGTTTTAAAAACTCTTTTATGTCAATTTTGACACTATTCAATAATTGATTTTTATAAAACTCATAACAGAATAATTACTAAGAACAAATATAATTAAATAAGTCATAATTTTTCATATTAACCTATAAAATTATTGGTATTTATAAAAAGTCCCAAATTACATTTATTTGGGTATTTATAATATCAATTATTCTAATTTTTCATTAATTAATTAATTACTGCATCACCATTGTGTCATAAATAAATTAATATAATTAATGACTAAAAATTATAAATAAAATAAAATTATGTAGGAAATCGTTTTATATTTATAATGAATATTTATAGTCTAAAATACAATATATATAACCCTATTTAAAAAAGGTTTTTCTAAAATATATATTCTTATGTCATTTTTGAATTTATTTTAACTTAATTAATATAAACTGTCATTATCACTTACAAGTGGATCCATGGGGTCTCAAAATCGACCAAAATATGCCCATGGTTGGACATGTGTCATCCAATAAGTTTATGACATGTTTTAGGGTAATTTATTATTATTATAATATTATTTTTTACCCTTATTTACCAGATTTACCCTTTAACCATGTTAAATAAAATATTTACCGAAGTAATTATTCAAAATGTCTAAAATTAAAATTTACCTATTTACACATTTTGGACATCCTGATTCGAAATATGGAATCCATTTTTCCAAATTCAAAACACATAAGTGGCAGAGATTAAATTAAAATTAATTCCCGTTGTTAAACCAAAAGCGTGTTTTTAAGAGATAATAACTATCAAAAGATTGAAACTTTTTTATGCCCGGTTTAATTTTGAAATATTGTCCAATGTAAAAAATTGTATTAAATGGTAAAAATATATTCTAAATATACATTAAAACCACTCAAATTAATAATTTATCAATATTAATTATTTCTATTAAAAATTTTGTTTTTAATTAAAATTTAGTAATTTTCACTATTCATCAAAATATAAATGTTATTCGAAAAGTTCAAAATTTTTACCCTAGGCTAATTTTGATATTTCAAATCCAAAAATCAAGTCCATTTTGAGATATAAAATTTATAAAATTTCAAAAAGTGGGTATTTCTATTCATAACAGCTATTTTGATTGGTTGTGGTGTGTATTAGAACTCGAAGTTGCGTACAACACACACTACTATATTATTCAAAGGAATGCATACCGTGGAATCGTGGGGTGTTAAAATAAGAAATTTTTTGTAGAAAAATTCACACACTACTTGAAATGTAGTAAAAATGTACACAATAGAGAATAAAATAAATAGATAGAGTTCAAAAGGCTTTGTGCATTGTGAAATGCAGCATTGGACTCTTTGGATGTAGCAGATGTGAAGCCTGATTCTTTGTATCTAAATAGACACTAAAAATCAAGTGTCGTGAAGCTTTGTGTTCTGGTTTCCCTAGAATATAGGATTCTCCTCCTTAGTGTTTGTTTACTTCAATGATGAATGAAGCTTTGATGCACAACAATCCTCTTTTAGTTCAAAATTAGTAGGAATGTGTTTTCTTTGTGTGTTCTTCTCATTGTCCAATTATATATTCTCATAGGTTCTTTTATGTTGTTCTCTTCTTCTATATAACTCATACTCTATGCTTTCAAGTTATTATGGGTGTCTTGTGTTGGCCTAAAATGAGGATGTGTAGCTACCTCATACCTCGTATAGTCCACCGACATAGTCATTAATGTTGTCTGAATTTTTTAAATTTAATCAGTATCATTAAAAAAGTAAAATATAATGATTAAAGATACTTTCCAATAAAAGTGATTTTAAAAAATCTGTCAGTGAGTCATTATGTCAGTTACTCCTTCTATCAGTGATTCATTTTATTGGTATTAGTGAATCATTCTATCTGAGATTCATTCTATCAGTATTAGTATGTTTTGGTGACTCAATGCATAAGTGACTCATTTTGTTCTTCTAGTGAGTCATTCCATATATCAGTGTCTCATTTGTACTGTCGGTGAGTCGTCTATTAGTGAGTTAGTTTTTATTGTCGATGAGACATTCATTCTATTGGTGAGACATTAATTCTTTTGGTGAGGCATTCTTACTATCAGTGAGAAGTTCCTTCTAATATTAATACATTCCTTATGTTGGTACAACATTCCTTCTGTCAGTGTCTCAGTGGAACTATCAATGAGATATTTACTCTATCATTATTAGTGAGTCAGTTTCTATTGTCAGTGTGACACTTGTTCTGTCAGTGTCATTGATTCATACTTATCCAATTTTTCTAGTTTAACTGTCTTTTTACATGAATATACACAAAATATTTTAAATACGTAGTTAATCATATATAGTGTTAATTAAACATATTTAAACTTAAATAAATATGATTGAGTTTATTGGACATTATTTTAAATGATTTGTGATTATTAAAACCATTAAAACAAGAGAGGGTCCAACAATCTCTCCTTTTTTATGATCACAAATCATAGAATTATAAGGTACAATAATTTCATGAATAATATATTCATTATACTTGTTATCTCCCATTTCATATTGCTGTAAAAATTACAGTACAATTCATACATAATCAGAGGTAAACAGGAATAATACCATGTCTTTTTCTCCCCTTTTTTGGATTATCAATTAAAATAAGGATATAAAATAATAAAATCAAATAAGGAAAGAGGAATAAAAGAAACAATGTAAATGAAAGATCATTGGATTTCAAAATGAATATATAGTTCAGTTTAGTGGAAAACAACAGAAGTATAATCAAGAAGCCCAATCAAGAAGTGATCCAAACTAGTCCTTATGATCCAGTATGTCCATTACTTTTTTAGAAGGATCAATCATAGGTTCAGTGGATGGAGGCTAATAGACTGGAGTATTTTAATGAATTCTCAAGGCATAAAGTATAATAGCTTCAGTAACATAAGGGGAAAGGTTAGGTTAGGTTGAATCATGAGGCTGGATCTTCTCTGTGATAATCGGTCTGATCTGGCATAGAGCCTGAGCAACAGACATGGATTGAAGCTGAGGTGGCAAAGAGTTACTAGGAGAGGCTGAAGAGGCTAGAGGAAATCTGAGAGGTGAAGCAGTTGGAACCACAATGGCTTCACATTGTACATATAGATGTTCATTCAAGAGATTAATGAAATATTTGATAATCTCACCAACATATTCCTTGGCCTTCTCAAAATCATCCTTGTTTTCAATAAACTTTTCCAAACTAGGTGTTCAGTTCTTTAGTTTCCTAATATTTTCCTTAAACAGCTCAGTAACTATAAAAAAATTGATATTCTCCACAAAATATTTAAAGTGACTTATCAAATGTATTTTAGTATAAATCCTCTTGAACTAATAGTCCACTTTTTCTATGATATGAGGATTGGCAGTTTCAGCACTCTTATAGTAGATCCTGCCTATATTATGAAAATGGTCACTATTTTTCACAATATTATAAAGTGTATCTTGATCTGTTCTACCAAATAGAGCTTGAAAATCTTCTCTAATAATAGTCCTCACTACCTCATCATCTAGTGAGTGATATACAAAAGCTGCTGAGCAAGGTGCCCCTTATATAATGTCTATAATGTCCTATCTCAACTGGATAAAATCAAGAACTTGAAATCCAGAAATAATATCCTCATGTCTTTGAATTATTCTATCCATGATTTTTATATACTTAGATGTAACATTTTTGACATTGGAAACCAATGTAGTCAACCCATTTCCCACCTTCTAATTATCTATCACAATGGCCTAAATGTGTGAAATTAGTCTAGGTTCCACATGAGAAATAACAGTGTCAGAGAGAAGATTTTAATCACATTCACTAAATCGTAACATGGGAATATGGAAGGAAAAATTCTGAACAGTGGAGAAACTTTCTTCCTTGAAACTATCAAAGTCAACTCTAGTGACATGATCACATGGAAATTGAACTACTGAAGGTACAGTAGTAGAAGCATATGCACCTATAGGAAGTTTCTCAGGATGTATAGAATTATCCACCACTGGTCTCATAGGAAATACTTTATTAGCTTTAGCATTAGATTTATAATATTACAAGATATGGATAACATATCCAAGATGCCTTTTCCATTCAGACAACAGTGAGTCTTCCAAAAGACTGAGTGCCTTAACTGCCACTCTTCCACTTTGAGTCTCCCACTCAACATGAGATATTCTATCTTGAAGATCCCCCTCAACTGGATCTCCTCTTACTTTTTTCTTCCCTTTATCTTGAGATCTTTTTCTAGTATCAAAGAATTGATGCACTGAGATTATTTGAGCTTGTACTTTTCTTTGAACTTGAACTGCTGCCTCTTCTGCAGTATCCACTACTGAAGAACTAGGAGGGTCTACAATGGGTTCTTGATTCACAGTTCCATCCAGCTCTATAGTAACATCATGATCATAACCAATATGATACGAATAACTATCACTCCCTCTTCTTTCATCCTCTCCATAATTTAAATATTTAGATGCATCTTCATCACTTCCACTTCATTCATCATTTTTATCATCTTCATCTTCCTTAATTTGAGAACTACTACAACTTTCCTCTTCTACTTCTATGTCTACTTCTTTTTCTCCTATGGATTCAACTTTAGGACGAATATATCTTCTCTCATACTCAACAATACTAGATTCTTCAGTTTCGTCATCATCACCTAAAATTAGTACATTTGAAAGTAAAGTAAGATGTGGAATGGGTGATCCAAAGGTTATTATCCTTGGGATTTTAGAAATTTCTAGGTTACTCCTTTCATCTATAAGAGATCCTTCCTCTTTAGAAGGTCCAAATTCCTCTTCTTCATCCTCATGATCAGAATATTAATCTTCTTTATCTAGTTCTCAACCAGGATTATCTACACCTATTGGCCAGGATAAATGGTCTACAAGATCAAACTTTTCATAATGTGTCTCCTCATTCCCAACCCATTCCCTATTCTTGGGATTCCAATGAATCTTCATTATTTTAAAATTCCTATTCAAACAGATTCCACTATAGGTAGATAAGTCTCCTCTTCTTCACTAACACATAATTTATCCTTTAACATGGTAGAAATCATCATTGGATATAACAAGCAAAATATTTTTTTAAATAGGGATTTACCAACTCACTGATGTAAAAAATCAGGTATCTACACAAAGATAAAAAGTATACATCTTGATACTTCAAAGATGATAATTTCCCATTCCTAGGATAAATATGGTGCTGAATGAACTTAAAAAACAATCTTCTCTTCCTGTCAAACTCTGTATCTATTAGTATTCTATGTTATTCATTGCCAGTCAACTATTTCAATGTTGTCTCAAAGAAAAATATGTCACTTTTAAGTGTACAACTTCTCTGGTAGTTATTAAATATTGCTTCATTTGAAATCTTTAGGCATTCATCCCACGACCTAGTATAAAATGAAATTATTTTTACTTTAACTACAGATTTGATGCAACATACCTCACTGCCTACCAAAATACATTCATCATTTATGTATAACTCGTGAAAAACATTAAGATTGAATGGCCTTTCATTATTTAAAAACCAGTCCATCCAACCTTGGGTTTGCAATAACTTTAATAAGATAGACATAAACTCTAATATTCATTCAGTATAAAATTCCTTCTCTGGTGTAACCACATGGTTTTCAATTCCAGGATTGTGAGGCTTAGAATTACTATATTATCCCTTATGCTTCTTAGCATGTTGTGATTCATCTCTAGATCCGCCGACAAAGCTGTGCTTCAATCTAACCAGTTTTGATGGTTCAGTTTAAGGTTGGAAGATGAAAGGTATGATGGTAGAGAGCAACAACATGAGTGTAAGGATTAAAGAGTGAGGGTAAGGAATAAATTAGATCAACATAAATTTATCATTTAGAGAATTAAATATTGTAAATTCATAAAAAATATTCAACGAAATAAATAATACAACAATGTTATTATTAAAAATAAAACTGATATAGATAACAGGTTCTATCGGTGTGGTCCCCGTGTCAGTGTCGGAATGACACAAGTGTCGGCATGACATTGTCAGTGAGACACTGTCGGGGCTGGCATGACATTATCAGTGAGACATTACTAGCCTATTTATCCTAAAAGCGTGACAACTACACTTGGTTTAAAGAATGTATTATCAATATAATGTCTTTACAAATTAATCAACCCTAATTCATGTTTGATATAGTTCATTATTTCATATTTTAATAGATTAGTGAATATGTCAAAAAATATGATGTTTAATGCCAATGAACTCTAATGTTATATCAAGTTTTTGATAATGATCTATCAAAATTGATGTCTTACATCAATATACATTGTTATAGAATGAGAAAAAATATTCTTAGTGATGTTAATATCCCTTTTATTATCACAGTTTATAGGGACATGTCTGAATTGATATCCATAGTATAGTAAAATGTGTTTCATTCATATAATCTGAGCACAACAACTACCAACAGCTCTGTATTCATATTTGGCAGTAGATAATGCAATATAATTTTGTTTCATACTACACCATGAAACTATATACATTCCTAAAAACTAACATGTTCCAGAGTTTCTCTTTTTATATATCTTACAACCACAAAAATCAGTATCAGAATAACTCACTAAATCAAAAGGTTGTCCTCTAGGGTAGAAAAATAATAAGTTTTTAGTATACTTGAGGTATTCTTAAAAAACTAACATCATTTAGATTAGATTCATTAGGTTTATCTTGAAAATTGTCACACATACACACAATAAACATAATATTAGTCCTACTAGAGGTCAAGTAGAGTAAACTCCAAATCATTCCTCTATAAGTGGTTTGATCAACATATTTACCATTTTCATCAAGGTCCAACATACAGGTGGTACTCATTTGAGTATCACTTCTTTTTGTACCATCAAAGGCAAACCTTTTTAAAATATCTTTAGTATATTTACATTGACTTAAAATAGTGCCTTCTTTATTTTGAAAGATTTGAAATCAAATAAATAATTTGATTTTTCCCATTAAGCTCATTTCAAATTCACCTTTCATCATTTTTAAAAAATCAATACATACAGAATTCATTGAAGATAAAAAATAATATCATCAACATATATTTGTACAACTAAAACATTTTTAAAAATTCTTTTTATAATGAGAGTAAGATTATCAATACCAGTTGTAAAACCTTTATAAATAAAAAAACTACTTTTTCTATCATACCACGCTCTTGGAACTTGTTTTAAACCATATAAATCATTTTTAATTTAAAAACTTTATTTGGAAAATGAGAGTGTGTAAAACTAGGGGGTTTTCAATGAAAACCTCCTCAATTATATACCCATTTATGAATTCACTCTTAAAATCCATTTATATAGCATAAAATTAAGATGTGTTGAATATGAAAGAAAGATTCTAATGGCCTCAAATCAAGAAACTAGTGAAAAAGTTTCCACATAATCAGTCACTTCTTTTTGACTATAACATTGTGTAACCAATATAGCTTTATTTCTTACAATATTACTATATTTATCTACTTTATTTATAAACACCCATTTAGTGCCTATAGTCAATATATATTTGGTTCTGTAAAAATGTTTCCAAAATTTATTTCTTTTAAACTAATTTAATTTTTCTTTAATATCCATTAAATGAAATTCATCACTGATTGAATCATTAAGTATTTTAGGATCGAGTTGTGAAAAAAGGTTTGATGATCAACCTAGTTTCTCTACGAAGCTCAAGTCAATTTCCCTTTATCTAGGTATCCAACTACATCATCTAAATTATGGTTCTTAAGAGTTCTTTTGGGTCTAGAAAAATAATGGATAGTTATTTTAGGTACATTAGTAGGTTTAGGTTCATTGTGACAAGAGTTTGGAGAATTTCCAAATTTAGATGATTTAACAGATTGCTTAACTATAGTTTCAGATGATTTTTCATTTATGTCCAAATTGGAAAGAACATCCTCAATATTTTCTAGAGATGTCTTGGGTTCATGTGGGTCTGTTTCATCAAATTTGAATTGTATAGATTCTTCACAACATTTAGTTCTTTATTAAACACTCTATAGGATTTACCATAGATTGAATAACCACGAAATATTCCATCATCGGTTTTGGATGCAAATATTTTAATATTTTCCTTTTTATTAAGGATATAGACTTTTCAACAAAAAACATTGAAGTAATTAAACTTGTATTTTCTGTTATTTCATATCTCATAGGGGGGTCTCTTATGAATTGGTCTTATTAAGACTCCATTAATTATATAACAAGTTGTGTTGACATCTTCTACCCGAAAATATATAAGTAATTCATATTCATTAAGCATAGTTAAGGATATCTCTTGTAAGGTTCTATTTATCATTTCTACAACACCATTCTGTTTGGGTGTCCTAAGAGCAGAGATGTAATGAATATTTCCATTTTGTGAGAAACAATATTCAAACTCTTGGTTTTCAAACTCGTGGCCATGGTCACTTTATAAGTATTTAATTCTATAATCTCTTAGGATTCTACTATTCTAGTATATTTTGTCAAAATGAGAACAAGATTCAATTTTTTGAGTAAGAAAAAATATCCATGTATATCTAGAATAGTCATATACTAGAACATAGACATAGTACTTTGCATTTTAACTTGAAACTATAGATGGTCTAAAAAATCCATGTGAAACAAATCAAGAGTTTGAGAAGTTGAAACTTCTTTCATTGGTTTGAAAGATATTTTATGTTGTTTACCCTTTTAACAAAGATTAAAGACTTTTTCATTTGGAAGCACAAGTTTGGGTAGATCCTTTTCTAGTCCTTTCATAGTAATATTTCTAAGAGAATTAATGTTACAACATCCTAATATCCTATGATAGATCTGATATTCTTTGTAAAAGGAACACAAGCGTGAAACATTTTGAGACAATTAGAAATATTTGTTTATAGTATAAACATTTTCATTTTTATGATCAGTAAATACTAACATATTATTAGAATTAAATACATTGCATGCATCATTTTAAAATTTAACATTAAAACCATCATAACATAACCGAGAGACAATAACAAAATAATAATTTAATCTATCAACAAAAAGTACATTGGAAATTAAAACTGAATTAGAGTTACCAATTTTGACAAGGCCAATTAATTTGCCTTTATAATTATCACCAAAATTGAAATGTCATTCATCAATCTTTATTAGAATCTTGAAGCATGAATAATCTCTTATCATGTGTCTTGAACATACACTATCCAAGTGAAATATACTTTTAAAATATCTCTCCTAAAATAAATCCTACAAAAATAGTTTAGAAAAAAAATTATTTTGGTACGTAGGTTTGTTTGGGTCTAGTAACATTTGTAATAAGAGCTTTAGAAACCCACATTTTTTTCATGGTATTCTTATACACAGTTTGTAAAGTGTAGAAAAAATAAATTTTATTCAGTCCAGAAAAACTTGAAATAGTAGAACAAGTTTCATGGATGGAATGTCAAAAAATTCTAAAACTAGGAATAAAACATGATTTCCTATATTTAGATACAAAATTGGTTATGACCAATTTTATTTCACCGGGATGATAGATAATATCACTGGAGTTTTTTGGTGAAAATGTTTTACCAATAATTTGATCCAAGATATCTATAATATTGGTGATCTTTTCTAAATTCGTTTTCAATTGATCATTTGATAACATAAGCTCATTTTTTTAAAAAAAATTGAGCACTATTTTTTCTCTATAGTAAGATTATATTTAATAGTTTAGGTAAAAGAATATATTTTCTTCAGAAAAAATTATTTTTATTTTAACTCATTGCTTATATCTTCAAGAATTTGTTAGTATTCAAACATTTCCACAATATTCATATTTTCATAATCACTCTCATATTCATAATACTATGAATTTTGTATCAGATCTTCAAGGGTTACCTCATATGTGTTTTTTCATGAAACACATGTTTTCCTTGTCACCTTTCTTATCGTGTGATGATTCTAACTTACTGGACTTATCCTCAGAAGTACTCTAGGTGGCCTTAATTTCCATCTTGTATCTTTTATCTTTTTCCACATGTTTCTTATTATATTTTAACATAGGATATTCAACTATTACATGTACTCTTCTCTGACATTCATAGAAAACTATATTATTCGAGTTATCATTCCTTTTCTAATTCTTTTTCTAGATTCCCTTTTTATCATATTTACCTTCGTATCTGGGATTCTTAGAGAATTTATTCCTTTTTTACAAATTCTTAAACCTTCTAGCGAACTGATCCATTTTTTCATCACTGTCATATGGTTAATCTTTATTAATTGTACATCTTTAAAGAGTTTGTATCCTTCCATTTTCATTATGTTTTGAAGTAGCGGTTTTGTAATCCACTGAATTTTTTTTAGGTTCATCCTCCTCCTCCTTTTCGAATGTTAATTCTTCCTCTTACATCATCATCTTTCCTATTAGTTCATTAATTGGAAACATACTAATATCACATGATTCTCTAATTGATACAAAGGTTCCTCTCCATCTTTTTGGTAAACATCTAAGTAGTATCATGATTTGTTCTTTGCCATACATTGGCTTCTCAAGAGGAATCATTGTATTGACTATCTCATTAAACGTGACATACATATCTTAAATGGGTTCATTAGGCTTTATATTAATGTTATCATATTTAATAGTATAAGTATTATGTCTCATTTCTTTGACACTTTTGGTTCCTTCATGTAAAATAGCTAAGGAATCCAAACATTCATAGGCAGATTTACATGCAGAAATTCTATTAAATTCATCATCCCCTAAATCAAAAAAAACAAGGAATTCAAGGCTTTATAATTATTATTGTAAGTAGTTTATGGGGAATCGCTCAATATATTTCTTTCAGTCTTTGTTATTTCATAATTATTTTCTATTACGGTCCAAATATCAAACCTCGTGCTTTCTATATGCATTTTCATTTTAATTTTCCACTGGGCATAATTTGTACCATAACATTAGGTAGGTAAATTGGTTACATCACCTTCGAGACTATTATTCATAATAAAAGATAAATACTATAATTTAAAAATCTAAAAATTTAAAACTAACATAAATTTTTAGGTCCTTAAAACCAAAATTAAAATCATAGTTGAGAATATTTGAAAATTATTTTAAATAACATATGATACCAAAATGTGGTCAGAGTAGGACACTCAAGAGGGGGTGAATTGATTTCTGATAAAAATATATATTACAAACATTATATGAATGAATACCTCAATTTAAAAACAAGAAAAGATAGTTAATCAAAGTAGTAAATTTATAATAGTTTGACTGTTTAAATAATTTCTCAAAAGATTGAATATTTCTCAGTTATAACAAAATGAAATATTGATTTAAATTTTGAAACTATTGTACTAAACTAAAACAGTTATAAATACCATCTAAGACTAATTATCAATGTTAAAATTATTTTTCTGAAATATGAGTTAAAACATAGTAAATTAAATGTGAAAACATAGCGGATAAAAACAAGAGGTTTAGTCTCAAGTGGATATCTCTAGATGGTGATCACCTACCACCAAGTAATATATACATAAATCATTGATTGACACCCTGGATCGTGGTTTACACAACAATATACACATTTTTCAGTTCACAAGACCAATACCATAATTCTACATAGAAACTAAAATACCAAGGTCACACATAACCTCTACCACAGTTCTATATGTGATATAACTGGTTTAAAAAGATATTTGTGAGACGATATCTTGTATCCTTCAGTTCATTGAAGATGACACTGTGTGTAGTCAGATGTACACTCTATTTAAAATGTTTTAAAAATGCACAAAACAAAGAAGGAAATAAATAGAAAGAGTTTCTAAGTATATGAGTGATGTGAAATGTAGCTATGGACTCTTTAGATGTGTTATGTGGGAATCCTGAGTCCCTGTCTTGAAATAGACACTAAAAATAGAGTGTCGTGGAACTTTGTGTAATGGTTTCCTAGAAAGATGGGATTCTCATCATTTTTTTTTTGCTGCAATAATGATTGAAGCTTTGATTCAAAAAATCATCCTTTATATCACAGCTAGTAGGAATGAGATTTCATTGTGTGTTATTATTCTTGGTCTAGTATCTATGCTCATATGTTATTTTCAGTTGTTCTCTTCTTCTGTGTAGCTCATGTTCTATGATTTCATTTTATCGCGTGTGTCTTGTGTGGGCCGACAAGGAAAATGTGGAGGTACCTCTTACCTCGTCCTTTCTGCTAACATAGACATTAATGTTGTCTGAAAAGGCATTAATTTAATCAGTAGAATTTAAAAAATTAAATATGACTATTAGAAATAATTTTAAATAGATGAAAATTTAAACACTTTGTTGGTGAGTTATTCTGTTAGTGACTCCTTCTATTGGTGATTCCTTTTATTAGTATTAGTGACTCATTCTATTGGCATATTATTCTATCATTATCTCCATGAAATAGTGATACATTTATATATGTCAGTGATTCATTATTTCTATTGGTGTCTAATTTCTACAATCGGTGAGTTTTCTTTCGGTGAATCAATTTGTACTATTAGTGAGTCATTCCTTCTATTAGTTAGGCATTCCTTCTATCAGTGAGACGTTCCTTCATCTAGTGAGACATTCCATCTTTCAGTGTCTCAGTTGAGTTTTTAGTGAGACATTTACTCTATTGGTATCAGTGATTTAGTTTGTGTTGTCGGTGTCACACATGTTCTGTCGGTGTTAGTAACTTATACAAAGCCAATTTTCATATTTTAACTGTCTGATAACATGAATATTCAAAGAATGTGTTAAATAAATATTTTATCATATATAATCATAATTAAACATATTTATACTTAAATAAACATAATTTAAATTATTTGACATGATTTTAAATGATTTTTTATTATTAAATCCACTAAAACCAGAGAGGTTCCAACAAAAATGAATGTTCAATTTAATGTATATGATGAAAATGACTTTTCACACCATTGTAACCATTATTTAAATTATGTATTCCTCTATAATATTTTAATTTTTCTACGAAGAAAATGTCACTATCCTTTTTATGGGTATTTTGGTATTGAAAATTGGTTTTTAAGAAGAAAGGTTTTCATGATATCTAAAAAAAATTCACGTAGTTTAAAAAAGGTTTTAAAATTTTTTAATTCCAAATGTATTCCTTGGATATTGTTTATAAAGGCTTAACCCCATTATATCTCACAGGTGATCCTGATATAGATTTTATGATGGGTGTCCCTATATAGCATCGGGTGATCCAATTATATCTTATATGATCAGTGCGCCCAAATAGTTCTCTAATATATTGGGTAATGATTATGTTCTCTGCAGAATTATATTGGAATTAAAATATGAGGTTATTCCAAATATAAGGGATGTAAGATAATGATATCCTAAGGCAACTGCCAGACTTTTCTATGCTTCCTAATGAGTTTTCATTGATTTTTTTCATTTCAAAAGGTAATGTAATTTTATTTGTAAAGGAAGTAGTTTCTATTTCTTTTAAAAAATGTATGATTTTAAGAAAATATTTATTATGTTTTTTCATGTTTTTTCACTAGCATAAAAAATTTCTTATTTTTTGTCCCTTAGTGAATTTTTTTCTCAAACTATGTTTTAAAAAGTTTTACACAGGGATTTATGAATGTGTATGGACAAGGGTAATTTAAATATATATTTTTTGAATATATTTCATGAAAATTTTAAAAAAATATTTTTAAAAGTTTTTTTGTGGGAAAAATGGATACTGATTTGAAGTTCCCACTTTGCAATATATGGGATTATTATAACCTAACTATATAAAACTATAAAATTAAAATATATATGGTAATGTGAGAAAGTAAAATATAGTATAAAGTCACTAGATTATGTAAAGCTTAAAAAATGATTCCTTACAGTAAGTATTAAAGCAGGTTTAAATGACATTAAAGGTTAGGATGTTATTTGAACATAAGTTAAATGTCCTCTATAACTGAAAAGTGTATTATTTTAGGGATAATTATGGATATTTTGGATAAATAGAAAGAGTTGAAGATAACATTATTAAGGATATATTTGTATTTATTTTATTTATGATATGTTTTATTATTATTTAATTAATATGCACACACTAACCTTTTTAGTTTAGTAAAAGGATAGATATAGCATGAACCAAATAAACAATAGATATGATGGAATATGTGGTAGTTTCTATAATAGGAAACCAAATGAAATGGTATATGTGGTAAAAACATTATGGTTATTCTTATTAAGTTATCACAAGTTATGATTTACAACATGAACCTAGGTGAGTCTCTCAACTCCTAAAATAATATATAAATGAACATTTTTTGATATTTATGTGATAATGGTTATAATGGGTGAAATATTCAACACCCAATGATTTAAGAATGTTAGAAGAAACACCTAGTAAAATTTGTTAAAATAATGGGAAGGTGTTTGTTATGAGGTATAAGTGGTCATAAATCAATAATCATACAAGGATAAAAGAAGCATTAAGTTAACACTATGGAAAGAAATAAAATTCTTCATAAGGAATCCATTGAATGTTTTAAATTTTGGATGTATCGGAATTATGAAAATCAATGTATTATAGGGAATTCTCATGAAAGGGATCAGCAAGGTTTCCCAAATAGGGGTTTAGAAATGATCAATTCCATTGTTATTAATGGTGAGAAAGATTAAAATAATAGATGAAAGGTATGGATTATATCATTGGTTAGATTCTGATATTATTGAATCATAGTACCTGATTCATATTTGTGTTTTTAAGAAGTATTATTGAAAAATATAGGATGACATTGTTAAACGATTATGAAGAATGATAAATTATTAAGGTTCATATATATAGGTATTAAAGAATTGTGATTTAAGGATAATCATAAGAAGTAATACTCTTTTGAATTTTTATATTATGGAAGTACATTGGGAGACATTTTTTTAATATATAACAGTTAAGTTTAATATGTCAAAAATTTATTTTAGGAATAATTCTTTATTCATTTTGTTGATATGAGTTTGAATTTATTCATAAAATTTATTGTTTGTATGATCCTTGATGATTAAGGTTATTTTTTTGGATATTCTTCAGAATTCAAGGAAGATTATAATAATTATATTAGTATCTTTTTATAAAAACTACAACCTATAGGTTAGGTGAAAAATATATCCAGTAAGGCTATCGGTCTTGAACCCACAACTGAATGGAGAAAAGAATTCATTTCCTACAACTGGCCTACATGATTTCTTGATTAGTATGATGTTGTTTTTATTTATTTAATTAATCTAAAAAGTAAATGTTATGTTGATTTTTAGAACATATGTTTTATTGTATAGATAGCCATGAGATTGAAAAGAGATTTAGTGATTGTGTTATTAATGTCATTTTGGAATATGTTCACTATTTTGTGGACCGTATATAATTAATGTGAAAAAAATATTATGGGGTTTCATTTGAGGAATAGAGGTTGAATTTCTTTTGGAGACATATATTATTTTAATTTTGATATATATTGATTTAAGTTATTTATATAAATTATTATAATATCTTGGAGATTATGTGATTAAAAAAATTACTTTTTTTATGAGACTGTAATATTGATTAATGTTATTTGGAGAAAGATATTAAATTTGTCATAGAATACTATGTGATCAAATCCATTTGATTTTTTAGGTTCCAATATTATTTTAGAATATTTTAAGTAATCTTAAGGATAGTTATTTATTGAATGGTGTAAGTTGAATTTTGGGTACCACTTTTGAATTTTTTATATTAATATAGTATTTCTTCATATGAAGGTTTATTCGTTTTGAGAATTATATTACACTAGGATAAATATTTTAGTTTTTTTTAATATAAAATGATAGGAGTAATATCTTATGATTATTTTTTGGAATTATGTGATCCTTTAGAAGTTGATTTTAGGGACACATGAATGAAAAGTTCATCTTAAATACTCATAGTTTGTATCAAGAGATGAGGATGTGGTGGAAATTGATTAAAGGTTAAAATTATACTTTTAAAATAAGTATATGTTCAATATGATTTTTTCTACATGAATAATAAATTCTTTAAATCTAGGACAACTTTCTTCAAAAAAAGATTATTTTATTCTTTTCTTAATGAGGAATAAGTTTCCTTTTAACCCATCATAGATTTATGGTTTTGGGATCATTAAATTTCTCCTCATTGTGATCTCTATCACTCTATATCAGTCATTATGTATCATGTTTTCTTACATTTCCAGGTTTTCACTTCCCACAAATGTTTCTGCATATGGAAACATAGTTATGTGTTATTCTAAATAACCTTAATACTTTCTGTTTCTTTCTTTTCAATTGGATGACTTGTTAGGTGTTTTATGATGTTGGATTTCAATAAAGGTATTTTAAAATATCAACCATTTATTACCAAGCCCGGTTTAAAATTTTGGGAATGAAATTTCTTGAATGATGATAATTTTATAACCTAATATTTTGAAAAGATAAATCTATGTTTGATAGCCTGTACGACACACAACACTGAGCTTAAATAAATAATGAAATATTATTATTTAAATGGGACCCTAATTTTGGGAATGAAATTTATGTAATGTCATTTTATTCCTCTAAACTATGTTTCCTTCAAAAAAAATTATCATTATTTTTATGTGTGAATATTGTAATTATTTTTTAAAAATTTTAGAAAATGTATCTTAAAAATAATTAATTTATTTTTTATTCATCATTTGAAAATTATCTTAGAATAATTTTTTTATAATTTTATAAAAAAATAATTTTTCAACGAATATTAATACATACTATTTTTTATTGGAAATTTTATTTTATTTTTAAATATTTGGTAATTCAAATTTTATTTTAGAGCAGTTTTAAAATTTCACTAGTTCAATTATAATTAAAATAATCCAATAATTGTTTTTAAATTTATCTTTATTCATAAATTTTGTATAAAAATATTTTATACTTAAAAAGGGACAGTTTTTTGAAAAAACCATTTTTCATCAAGTTTTTCCGATTTTATTTTATATTTAATTATTAGACTTCTATTTTTTGAATTTTGAAAATGGATTAAATATTTTTAATAATTGGATCTAAATTTATTAAATGGTTCCATTTTATTTTTAGTCATTATGAATAGTAATCAATGTAATTTTTGTTACCATAGTAAATGATAAATTAAGTTATTAAGAGTTAAAAATAAAATAATAAGGACTATAAAATGACCATAATAGATGAATTAATTTTATTTAATAATTAAATTTTATACATTATTATTTAATATAAAATTATATGGTCTTTCTTGTATTTGTATATGATTATAATCTTTATTATATTTTATTTAAAGAGTCAAAAAAATGTAACACTCTTGTTTTTAATAACTATAATATTTTTAATACACATTTAACAGAAGGATATGTTATTTTATAAATATTTTTATGAAATATATATTCTTTATACTCATCATGGTAATTTATTTTTAATTTTTAGTGAATAAATAATTACCTTAAAAATTTATGTAGCGCTAACATAGTAATTATTCAATTGATGAAAAAATAAAATACATGATATTAAAAATTTTAAAAGTGCTATAATTTAAGATAATTAATTACATTCATGAATTTTATATAATAAAATTACATGTTAGGTATGTATTAAAAAAATATAATTTTACTTGTTTTCTTGATGTTACTAAAATCAAAGTGTTGAATGGCTCTAAAAATTGACATTAATGGAATATTATGATAACAAATATTCTATTAAATGATATAAATTTTATAAAAATAATATATTTATCTTTTTTTATTATATGTTATATTATATTTAAAATGTTCTATTTATGGGCCGTTTCTCTATTTATTATAACTATATTGACCCTCCAATTCAAAAAATCTTTATTGTCCCAATTAGTGCAAAAGGGGTTAATGTGGGGTTAAAACCAAAAGATAAGGGTAAAAACATTGTAAAAATGTATAAATTATATTTTATGATATTATTTATACCCATTATAATCCTATATTCAAAATAAATTATTTTGGATACATTTTGAAATGAAAATTAATTTATATTAATTTAATGTTTTGAAAAATTCCAAGAGTTACCCTCCCCTCTCTTATAAAAGGCGATCTCTTAATCCCTCTACTTAACAATTAAATCCCCATATCTTCTACCAATATCTACCTAAAAACAATTATAATATCCATCCATATTTTCTAGAGGCATTATTTTGGTCATATTACCAACCCTAGTGGTCTTAATGTGTTAAACAAAGGAGGTTTTCTGAAGGAGATGTATTATTTTTAATCATGAGTTTATGTTTTATTTCTTATTGCAACTTCAAATACACCTTAACTATGATTATATTATAAATTTTTTTTATTAAATTTACTCATATTATTTATTTTAACTAAAAAACTCATATTCATCTCCTCTTCCATCAAATGGGAAACAAAATCATCATTCCTATGTTTGACGATATATCATTTTGCAAACTGATGTAATTAATTCACCATCACTATCTCTTAAGGATAGTTATAAAGACAGAATTAATGTATTTTTATTATATTCATGAAATATTTATCATTATTTAAATACAATATATCATTTAATTTCTTATATTTCCTTTCACTGAAAAATGATAACGTCGTTTGTGCGTACGTGTGGACTGCCACCTCCATAAAGCAATGTAATTTTTTTTCATCCCCAAATCACATAGATGATATTTATATATATATATACAATTTAATTAATTATATTATTATAATTCTTGAGATATATAATGATAATTTTCTTCTCTCTTTAATGATATTTGAAATATGGGAACGTTACTCATGGGTTTGTACGACCAGTTATCTCCATTATTGAAATATTTTTTTTTTCATAACCATATTTAATGATTTTTTCTAAAAGTACAATTTATGTATAAAATGATAATTATTTCATGATTATTATTCTGGATATGATGTAATAATTAACTCTTTGACCATAGTCAACCTATCATAGTCATCTTGGACTGATGAACTGAAAATCAACAAAACATATAATTTGAAGTTAAATTATTAAGTAATTGGTAGAACATGGAAATATGTAAAATAAAAGGAATAATAAATTTGAAATTTTTTCCCATGAAAGTAAATAATTAAAATAAGTTTATTATTCAGGAAAATGAATAATGTAAGTGATGAATAAGACTTAAGGTAAGGTCCTTTTTTTAATTCTCTTTTAAAGTTTCCCTTAAAATCTCTTTTTCTTCCATATCTATATTTAAAAAATTATTTATTTTTTTAATATGGAAATAAAATATTTATAAATGATATTTTAAGCATTTTTTTATTTCTTTCAAATGTATTCAAAAGGATTATTTTTATAGAATCACCATAATAAAAGGGCCTTGAGTGGTGGTTTATTAGTGGTTGTTCTAGTAACTACCGTGGATTAAATTTGGTTAAAAATAATAATATAGCAGTGGTTTTATCAAACCACCACTATATTTTTATTATGTTAACAATTAGTGGAAGTTTTAATTAAATATCCGATATTTTTTAAAAAAAAATCTAATTAATCCTCTTCCCCCGCTCCCACTACATGAACCCAACCCATTTCCAAGCACTCTCTCCCCCAACCTCTTCCTCTATCTTCCCCAGAGGTAACCCCAACCCCGCAACCCCCATTCCCTCTAACCCGACATCCTCCCATGATCCCTCTAGATACCCTGACCCCCACAACACACCCTCTAACCCCAACCCCCAACATCCCCCCCCCCCTCCGACCTCCCTATCTTTGAACTGAATCCCCACATCAGTAGAAACACGGACCCCCCTAGAGGTTGAATCATCCCCACCCAAAATCTATTATTGAGTATAATTATATGTAAAATCATGGGTAATAAAAATAGTGTATAATTTTTTCATTACTTCCATAGTAATGTATATATGTCATTTTGGTTTATAATATGTTATTTGGATTCGTCAGTTATATGTTTGGAGTTATAATAATCATTAATTTTTGTTATTTAGTGTTAAATTAAAAAAATAAATTCTTTTATGATATAATTTGGTTATGGAATCTTGATCATTCATTATTTCATAGTTTTTATTTTATATTAATAAATTAAACATTGTTTTGTATATTTTAATGCCTCCAATTTTTAAAATATACATAATTGAGCCTTTTTTACAACTCATGACTAATTGGTGGTAGGTTTTGGGGTCATGCATGGTTTCATCACCCACTACGAAAAGTTATCTTTGGATAAAGGCCTTGAAAATGAGATTTTAGACATATTTGAAATTTATTAGAATGCTTCATGTTTTATGCATATGTGAGGAATCATTTGGTATAATAAAATTTATCGAATAATGATAGTGTAGTTGTGGATAAGTTTTAAATTCATGATAATCAATTATTGGATATGTTAAATAGAACATCCAACAAAATTTCAATGATTTTATTTTAACGAACATGATTTTTTAGGGCACTAATTATAATGTGTATTTTTTTAGTCAAATGACTAATTTTTTATCATTTTATTCTAAAATAAAAATTCACATTATTCAAATATAAGTAAACATCATGTTTTATATGTTTAGATAAAATTAAAGGAACATCTAATTTGATGTTATGTTAATAGAGTTGATTTATATAATTTATAGAACATCATTAAGTCACACTAAACTTGTTAAATAGAATATAGACATATAGAGTTGAATATTTTTGGTATGTATCACATATCATGATATCTAGATAATGTATACTTTTTCATTATATTTTTAAAGGGGTTCTCTTGGTATTAGTTTGATGCTGTTAAATGGTTCATAAATTTCTCAGTGTACCTTATTTTTCAATGGAATGAACCCTTCCTAGTTACAACACAATGGTAGAATGCACCATTCTCTTTTTATCCCATAAAAATAATATCATCTACATATAAAATATCAAAAATTAACACATATTTATCATCTTTAATGTAAAGGTTGTTTTCTACACTTCCAGCATTAAATATTAGTTATTTCAATGATGGATATATCTTGAAATACCATAATAATCAGTCTTATCCTAACCCATATAGATCCTTATTTAACATAAGAAAATTAATTTTATATTTTCCAAGAAAGACACTTCATCTTCCAAATCTCAATTTAGGAATACATATTTTATATCTTTTATAATGTTTATGGGTTTCCATTGTGCTAAAATGTGGTGGTCGTCTAATATATGTCATTATTCATCTATTTTTGTGAGAAATAATAATTTATTTGATTCATGTTTTTATATTATACTTTTTTTAACTAAATTATAATAATTTGATTCATCCCATTATCCATTATAGTTGTCATTAAAGAGTCAATGAAGAAGTTGGGTTATATTTAATTTTGATTGTACATGTTTTATTAAACATATATATATATATAAATGTACATGGAGAATACAATCCAATAACTATGGATACAAGTTGTAATAATTTACATAGAAAGATACCATGATATGCCAATGGTTTGGAATAGTTTTTAGATTATGAAATTGAAAACCGATCAGTGGATGGTAGAAGAAATTTTTTGTGTCAAGATTGAAAATTCAAGTAATAGTTGAATAGAAAACAATTATATGATCATTTTATATTGAAATAGTTTCATGTTCTATATGTATGTTGGATTTGGAATGGATAATCAAATTTTATGGAAAGTCAAAATAATGAAAATACTGTCAAAAAAATAAAATGTGACATAGCATAAGATAATTTAGTTACAAATTTGATAGATGAAACATTTGGTTTTTTAGAATATGATTTCCAATATTTTAATAGATCAAAAAAACCATGATTTGATCCTAAGAAGATTTTTATTTCTCAGAACATCAGTGACCAAAAAAATATTTTTTGGAATTAGTTAAATATGGATAACAAGAACTGTATAAAGGGTGTTACAAGTATTTGAAGTTGTATTTTATGTTTATGTTTTATCATATCAACTGTCTATATGTAATTACATAAAATTCAATGCACATGATTTTAGAGTTGATTCATTCTTTATTTAGTGAATCTAAGATCCTTACGTCATTCTGTGAGATGAATAAAGTCATCAAAAAAACAAGGACTTCATTATATAAAGATACATAAAACCCCTAATGATTGTATGTTTTACTATAGAGAAGAGTCTAATAAAGAATAATTCACATAATTTAATACTAGTTGATGGAATTAAATGAACAAAAATGTTAGTATAAATCAATAAAACCTCAAGAAGAAATAGAATAATAAAACTACTGCAGAGGTATTGTGTTACATTTCTCTAAAACCATGCATGAAAATATTATTCATGTCATCTAATACAGCATATGACATGAAGGGGAATATTCACAATAGTAACAATGGCTTGACGATATATCCAAAAGATTCAACATCATGGATGTTGTCTGATTCACTATTTTCATATTTCTATTCAAATCCTTTGAATGTATGTTTGGAATTGTCTTTTGATGGTTTTAACCATTTTGGTACTTTAAGTACTAATTATAGAATTTAGACAATTGATTTTATCTCCTATAATCAACCTCTTTGGTTGTGTGTGAATAATACTTAATTCATTATTTTGATGATAATTTTTGGAAAGAAAATGCATTGAAATGACATTAATGTATACCTTCATCCTATAATCTAATAATTATTAGAATTATGAGATGATGGAGTTGAAATATATGATTCTTAAACAAGAAAACTATTAAAAATGGATGATTATTTAATATGGACAATTAGTGATTTTCTTAAAATAGGAAATTTTTCTTGCTGGAACACTCATGTTGGTTTGCCTTGTCCAGTTTGTAATATTTATTTTTATTTTCAATGATTACCTCATAGAATAAAATGGTGATTTATTTTTCATAATTGATTTCTTGATTCTTATCATAAACTCAATTTTAACAAGACATGATTCAAGGGATATATTTAAATGAAAAAGTCAATGAAGGTGTTATATGGTTCAAAAATCTTGGGGTAATTAATGAATTTCTTTTATGAATTTTTAAAATTTCATAAGATTAAAGAAGGGTGGAAAGGGTATAATGTACAGTATCCAAAGAACCTGGAACAAAACCATGGAAGAAAAAGAGTATAATTTTTAAACTTCCTTATTAGGATTTTAATTTGATACATCATAATCTCTACGTAATGCATATTGATAAAAATGTTTGTGATAATGAAATTTTTATAATGCATAATGAATAAGGTAAATATACGGATCACCATAATGCTCATAAGAACTAGTAGTCAATGAATATAAATCATGGTTTGAGGGAAAATAGTAATGAAAAGTATCCTTCAGCAATTTTTACCATGAAAAATATTGATAAAGATGTTTTTCTTGAAACTTTAAAGAATGAAAAAGTTCTAAATCGATTTTCAAGTAACATATCAAGGTGTGTTGGATTAAAACATCTAAATTTATATGGATTGAAATTTCATGAAGCAAATATTTTGATGGGTCAGTTATTATCATTTTCTTTTCATAATAATTTAGCAGAACAAATAAATGCAGTTCTAGTTTAGTTTTGTACCTTTTCTTAATAAATTTTTGGAAATAATCTAAATCTAATAAAGATTTTTTAAATTCAAGAAATAATTTTATTAATATGATTTCATTTGGAGATGTTATTTCCCTTTTCATTCTTCACAGTCCAGATTCATTTAACTGTTCATTTGGTTGAAGTTGTTAAGCTTGGTGGACCAGTACATTATCAATGGATGTATTCAATTGAGATGTACATTCATATTTTTTTATTTTCATTGGTTAATTAAATTTTATCAAATCATTGCATTACTTTTTTAGATATATTTCTTATTTTTTCCCATCATGTACTTAGGTCATTTGAAAACATATTTGAGCAATAAATCTCAAACAAAAGGCATTATTGTTGAAGGTTACATAGTCAAATAGGACTTTACCATCTATTCTAAGTATTTGGATGGAATTGAGACTATATTCAATCGTGCTAGACATTCTGATGACATCTCCACTAATTCTCATTCTGAAAACCAGTCATTCGCATTTAAAACTATTGAAAACCCAATTAGAATGAGGCTAAATTTTACAAATACTAAATTTTAGATTGCTACATGCACATAGATATGTGCTACTCAATAGTGTTATTGTAGATCTACTTATTGAATAATTTTGACGACACACAAAGAGAAGACTAATTGTTCTAGCTTGAAACGAGTTATAATTAATGAAAACATTTAATAAGGAGCATGTCAAATGGTTCTCCCTTCATTAATGTATATACTCATATTCATATTATTGACATATAATTATATTGTCTATGTTAAAAGTAACGAATTATAACATTTTTTATAGATATTCAATATTTATAATCAAGATAAAATATCGAATGATTTAAAGTGATTGGCTCAAGCAACTATATGTAATGCTAAGAGATTTGATGCCAACAATATTCATGGATTCAAGTGCTGTACAATTTATTGTGAAGAATAATTGAAAAAATAGAATAGTGGTGAATTTACTTTTGCATGGGTGGAATATTATAGGAAGCTATATGATATAATTCAATTAAATAATCATGTCCAGATTTCAGTTGTCTTATTAAAATGTAAGTGGATCAACATTGATTGGGGTGTACTGAAATATTTTTTACATTTTACTTTATTCAACTTCTACCAATTGATGGATATCGGTGATCATGCATAACATGATACATTTATCTTGGATTCAAAAGAAAATATGGTTTATTATGTGGATAATTAAATACATGATGGTTGATGTGTTTTTTGTACACTTAAATCGGAAAGTGTTATATGATATGGTTGAGGAATATCAATTGTTTCTTTGTGACAGTGAACTACATGAACCATGAAACATTAAACAGTTTTTTCCTAGAAATATAAAAACAATATAACATTTAAGAGAGGGTGATAATGATGGACTTTTCGTAATGGAGGTTTATAATAATGAATATACCTTAACTATTTAATATAACTTAACCATTTGAAATGTAGGAATTTCGAAACCAAAAAAAATCAGGATCCTAGCCGATTAACATCTCCGAGCACACCACAACTACCGTAATCTTCTGGGGATCATAGTGATTCTATTGTACCCGAGACTACTAGCGAGATAGTCGTTTCCCTATATGTTGTTAGTATCCTACCTCATAATTGACATATGGTGATAGAGAAGTTCATCAACCCTCTATCTAAGGGATATTAGCGAGTTACCATTACTGGTATGTATTTAATTTTTCAAAAAAACATTATATTTTATTAATTTTTTAATTAATTTCTCTAACAGATAAATAAAATCATAGAAGGGATACAAATCTGAAGACAATATATTTTTGTAACATGAATTAATTCAAGATTATAATTCTATTTTAAGAGTTTGGAGTGGCTGTCAATTATGATTTTGGAGTCTATAGGAAGATTCTTGGTTAGCATTCTTAAGATATGGTGATCTTTCCCATTAATTATAAATATTGGATGAATTTTCCTTTTTCTTTAAAAAATTAGGTCTTTGATACTCAGGTGAAGGTAATAATAATTCAATATTCTTTGGAAATTAATTTATAATACATGAGTAAAATTTTATAATATACTGATAAAATGTTGTTTTTTTATAGATTTTTTTTTATTTTGATGTCCCTGACTCTGTTTCATGCCAATGGACTTTGAAAATTTTTAGAAATAAATGGAGATATTTTAAATAGATATTATGAAATAAGTTTAATGAAAATTCTATGATCTCATGACAAATTTATGAGAAAGTGCATGTAGGAATTTCTCGTGAGCAATGGAATATCTTTTTCAATATCAATATAGATTCATCTGATAAGGTAATATCATATTTTATAGTATCTTAATAACATAAAGACAATAAAATTATAATTTTTATTAGTATTTTTGCTTTTTATATGAATTATCTAAAAAAATTAAGAATTGTTAGAATCAAGTCATTCCACACATTGTAGGGTCATAGAGTTTTTTCAAAAAAGTGCCAACATTGGTTTGTATCTTATTCATTATTATTTATATCATTTTATTATATCTAATGGTTCATTCTAACTAGTTTAAATTTTTATAAAGGATAATGAATTTGGTCACTCTGTTGGGAGAATAAAGATGTGGTTTAAAGTGAATAGGAAACTCTATGGCATTTTTGTAAATGACACTACTAAAGAGGTTGGAGTAGGTACTTTTCATTACCATATAAAATTATTTCATTATCATAAAAAAATTAAAAATATGTTGTATAAACTAAAAATCCTTAAAACCAATTATATGGGGTCACTTATATAGATTAAATGATGCCAATTTGGCATTGTTTGATACATCTAGTCGGCCCCAATTAATTCAGTTTAATCTTTTTTGTTGTTATAATATAATTTTCAATATTATGGTTTTTTAGTTTGGACATAATAATAAATACTAATGAAAAATATATTAATTTGATAAAATTAAAGAGTTTATATATTTTAAAAAACCACTGTTAATATTTTGTATTTATAGGTTAAAATGCAAGAATTCTAGAATGAGAAACCTTCACAATCAGTACTAGTTTCCCAGAACAAAGTAGCTAGAATAGTTTTAGGGAAGGAGAATACCTGATGTGTATAAGGGATGTTATTTATCCCTAATCCATTATAAGAACCTAGATCATCATTTCAGTAATGAATATTAATTTCGGGTGTTTTTGAGAAAAGGGGATATTTTAAAATTTTAGAATTTCACATTATGTACTTAGAAGTACATGAAATGTACCAGGTTGTCATGGGTAGCCGTGTGATCAACTGGTATTTTCCAAAACATGGCCGTGTTGGGTGACCTGGAGATCTCTTAAAGCAGTAACTAGTTAGGGCATGTACACGGAATGAAAATTAAATGAACATGCCATGTTCTTTTTCTTTTATTTCATTAAATGGGCCATGCTCGCGTGTAATAATCATTTTCATCTTATTCTGACCTCATCACATCCAGGAGTAGTTGAGCGTGACGTTTCTTCTCTGAGCCACTGAGTATTCATCCGTTCTCTAAATCAAACTTTGGTGGATGTGTTGGAATCACCTTGGTGATTCCTTCGTTCTTCTTGAATCTCTCCTCCTGATTTTTTCGCTCTCTAGAATTATTCAAGGTTGAATGTTTTTGACCTTTTTTGTATATCTACAAAGTTTTATGTTGATTCAAAGGATGAGGATCAACTATATTGATCGTACAATGTCAAGGTAGGTGGTTCATGCCTTAGCTTGTTTTTTCTTAGAGTTAAATATTCTTAACTGTTGAATACCCTTGTTTAGGGTATTGTGAGTTTTTGAAATTTAACCCTGTTTAATTCCTGATATGGTTTGTTTGTTTAAGAAAGCTTTATTGATTATGAATAAGGTTTATTACCTTGATCTTATAGGTTTTACCCATCTTATATTTGGTTATGGTTATTTGTTCTAGAAAGCATTTTAGGCAGCTATGTTTCCATTCCTAGTGTTGTTAGGATGGAGTTGTTGTTTATATGAGATGAAAGTGTTTTGCATTATGAAAGTATGACTAGGGGAATTAACGGTGTGATCTTTCAGATGTAAAGTATTTTAATTATGATTTTTTTTATTAATGACCTAAGTTATTGACTGTGAGAGCTTCCATGGATCATTAACCAGAGGGGTTGGACTGTGAGAGCTACCTAGAGGTTTGTCTTTAAATAAATTTTAGGCCATAGGGAATTGACTGTGAGAGCTATTAGAGGGTCATTATACTTATGTTTTCTATAAAAACCAAGTTGTATTGAATATGAGAACTACCCAAGTGTTCGTTTTTATTTGATTAGTGCTTTGTGAGACAAAGGGGGTTTGACTGTGTGAGCTTTCCGAAAGGGTCATTACTATTACTAATATCAAGATATGATAAACCAGGGGGTTAGGCTATGAGGACCTTCCCATAGGGTTGTTTTGAAATGATTTTATGATTGTGACGAGTCTAACAATCCATAGTATAAGATTGGACTTGGTCATACTTTATCTTTAGAAGGTCTGTTGAGATATTTGTTTGATATGGTTGTTCAGGGAGAAACTAAGCTTAGGCTAGATCCGCAGGTTACATTATTCAACAGTTTAAATAATTAATAAATGTAAATTATCGTTATTGGAAACATTAGGATTTTTTACTTTTGAGTACTTCCTAGGCGTTGCTTCATTTTGGAATGTTACCTGTTATATATATTCACTGATAGTTAGGCACAGATCTTTTGGTGGTTTCCTACTGGGATTTGTCTCACAACCTATTTGGGTCATGCTTTTGGAGCCAAATAGATTATATGGTTTCAGGTATAGACAAGGGAATGTGCCTTTATACATTAGGTACTTGATTGATGGGGAGCTGGGGAGTTTGGGACCAAGCTGAGGCTTGTGATTCTATTGGAGTTTATTTAATTTTCAATACTTTGGTTTTTGTTTTGTATTCCATCATTTTTACTTGTTTGGATTCTTTCCTAAACACATGTGACATGAATCATTTATATATCTACTACAGCTGATTTTACTATCAGTGTTCCTCTATTTACATTTTTGTAAGGTATTACTACTTCCGATAATATTATTATTTGTCATTCTGTTGTGCATTCCTTGCCAATGAACACTATCACACCCAAGGACCTCACTTCTAGTCCATAGCCTCTAGTGTTCAGGGAAATTCACTTGAGTCCATGTCACCAACCATGTATGGGGAACCTTTGGCTGCCACCCGGAACCAAGATGTTACAGAGTCGTATCTGAGGCAGGTTATTTTCTAATTTATCTTACTATTTGGAGAATATATATAGGTATAGGAATGAATAGGTAGTAATTAATAAGTTGGTCATGGGAGTAGATAACCCATGTATAGGTGAAATCCAATCTACCTCAAATATTTCAATTTTTCTGTTTTCGAAATTATTACAGTTGATTTGATTTCACCGTTTGGTGGTACACATGATTTATATTGTTATCATTGATATTATTGAGGTTATATTTTTGTGTCAACCCATTTATATGGGGGTATTCCATATCATGCATCATATATTAACTTGATAGAGATCACATGCCATGCATTTTTTCATGCCATTTTAAGATAATTACTGATTACATGCTATTGTGATAGGTGTTTTTCAAGCATTTCATGTTATTGAGATATATGCCTTGATAGAATGCATGCTATTTTTATAGGGTATTGGAATATATAAAGTTTCATTTGAATGGATGATAAACTTTGGTTCTTGAGGTGTTATGGGCCCTCTTGGATCGAAATTTGGTGGATCATGTATGAACTTTAATTTAATTTTGTTAGGTTAGGATATGAATAAGGATTCCAAAATTTGATTTGTGGGAGTATGAGCTCTCCTAGGTCAGAATGTTTCATTCCTTGGAAAATATTATGAGTTTTCTGGGGTTTCAAATATATTTTAGAGGCCTACTATTTGGAAACCTAGACAACACGGTGTGTGGTTTTGTGAACACACACTGTGTGTTCTTATGTTTTGGAATAAATGACATTTCATAAGTAAACATAGTGTATTTTATGCACACTCCCTTTAGTCTTTAACTATGTGACTGACTATGTGAGTAGAAACACAGGGTTGTGAAACTTTGGTAGAACACACCATGTACTGGGAGTACACACCGTATTTTAAGAACCGTGTCTCTAGCCGTGTGACTAACTACATGGGTGGTTAAAACATATGAGGTAGAGGTCGTGTGTATAGTTAACACATCATGTAGTGTTATATAGGAGAGAACTGTGTGGTTTATCCAGGTAGAAGAACTTGGGAAAGAGGGAAAAATTCAAGTACATGTCATGTCTGAGAAAGAACATGCTCTATGTGTAGATGTTACATGACTAGGTTTGGTATAGGTACATGCCATGTTAAAAGATTAAGGGAATATGTCATGTAAGGGTTATACTGTTCGTGTATCCATATTTTGAAAAATGTGATTTTTTTTCTTCTCATGTTCCCTTCTTGCACTTCTATGTTTCAGTCCCAGTAAATCTTGAACTGAGGTGGCGCTCGACCTTACAGGGTCATTCCACTAAGACTTCCTCTGGTTGTATGCCAGATACAGGTCAATGATTAGACACTAGAGATGAGAGATCAGGGACTACTATCAGATCCTATATTCATTCCTTTCATGGAACCAGTTGTTATATCAGACATAAGTGTTGATACACAGTTCTGATGAGGCTTCATGAGGATGATTCAGACCTTATTGGGAGCTCTGCATCCTACCCTGTCTATGGAAGAGCTGATGTTGGTGTTCTAGCAGCAGCATCCTCCCACTATTTCTGGGGATGGAGGACTATAGGATACAAAGTCATGGTTGAAGTCTATACTAGCTATATTTTAGCATCTAGAGACGCCTCCATAGATGACTTTGAAGCTCGCAATGTAAATGTTACCTGATTCTTCCAAGATATGGTGGGATGTTATCTTATTGGCAGGATTTCATCGGGATATGTCTTGGGAAGTGTGTTAGAGAAACTTTTCTGACTACTTCTATCATGAGACGTTGAGGTCCGATCAAGTATGAGAGTTCATAAATTTGGAGAAGGGCGCTCTTTCAGTGATGGAGTACTCTTCTCATTTTATAGATCTGCAACACCTTGCACCTATTTTGGGTGGTGACGAGTTATCTTTAGCTAGGTGATTTGATGATGGTATCTAGTGTGGCATCCGGTCACTGGTGAATGTCCTCATGATGACTTTAGTGATGGATATAGTGAATCAGGTTTTTATTACTGAGTATAATATGAGGGACTTGGGGCCTTCCTTCTAGGTGATTCAGCATCCAAGGATAGTACTCTTTGGACAGATAGCAGGAAGCGTCGTAGGGAGATTACATGTGACGTTTCTTTTAGTAGATAGTTTGTATGAAAACCGTTCGGGATGAGTGGGCATACTAGACCACATTGCCCGAGAGACCCAGTTGAGTGTCGATCTTGTGGCTTGATAGTCCATATTTATCATTTTTGTTAGTTTTTCTCATGAGAAACTAGAGAGAGATTTTCTGTTATGACTCTATGTTCAATATTAGGACCACCATTTTCTCATCAGACAATGAATAAGAGTTTTTCTAGTCATTCAGTCCAAGGATGTGGTCCTGGTCATGGTAGTCGGGCTTTAGAATTTCAGTGAAAGGAGGGTGGATAAGCTTAGGGTAATCAGATAGGGTCGTAGGGCCGTAGTGCAGGTCTGACTTTTGGAGTGGATTATACCCAAACAGAGTAGGATCTCGAACCCTCTAAAATTAGAGGTATGATTCTACTTACCTCATTTTTATCTTCTTCTCTTTATGATATAGGTAATTCCCATAGTTTTATATCTATTTCCATTATATAGAGCCTCAAGCTTTGTATCTTTACTTATGAGGATGTTATTATTCTAGACACTTCGTTGGGGATTATGATGGGTAGGGTACGTTAATGAAAGAAGTGCCCTCTTGAGGATGGAGGTTGTCGTTTCTTATGGGAACTCTATGTCTTAGATATGACAGGATTCGATGTCATTCTAATAATGGATTGGTTAGTCTTTTTATAAATTTTTGTTGACTGATATCATCATTGGGTGAGTTTCACATCACTAGAGGGAGGGTCTCTTCTACACAAGGGTGAATAGGATGTCTAGGCGAGTAGAGCTAGACCCGAGAATCATGGGTTGGGAGGAATTATAGCCCAGATTTCCAGTTTATATCTGGTTGACCAGGGGACATTACAAATAGACTTTCCTCCAACTGTAGATCATTTTAGGGATGTCTTATAAGATGAATATGTTGGTTTTCCTCTCAAGTGAGAGGTATATTTCTCCATTGAGCTCATGCCAGGAGTAGCACTAGTGTCCATTCCTCTATATAGGATAGCTAAACCAGAGTTACAGGAGATCAAGAAGTAGTTAGAGGTGTTATAGACAAAGGGTTTTGTCTGAACCAGTAATTCTACTTGGGCCTCACCTATCCTTTTTGCAAAGATAGTGGATGGTACCCTTATAAATTGTGTGGATTATTGGAATTTGTACTAGTTGATAGTCAAGAACTAATATCCTTTTTTGAGGATTAATGACCACTTTGATCAGCTTCGTGGATCCCAGGTGTTCTTGAAGATTGATTTGAGATCTAGTTATCATCACTGGTGCATTTGACCATCATTTATACCTCTTATAGCCTTTTAGATGAGGTATTCTCTACATGAGTATTTGGTTATGTCATTCAATCTGACAAATGCTCTAGAAGTTTTCATGGAACTAGTGATTAGAGTGTTCCATCCTTAATTAGATTCTTTTGTGGTAGTCATCTTGGACTATATCTTGGTGTTCTCTTGCACTAGACACGACCATGTCATCCATCTTGAGATTGTATTAAGTGCACCGAGTGAGAATGAGTAATATTCTAATCTCTCAAAATAACACATTTGGATGGATCAGATTCACTTCTTGGATCATTTTATCTCAAAGATAGGAGTACCAGTAGACCTGGAGAAATTGAGAGCCATAGTTTCCTAGGAGCAGCCGATGAATTTATTTATAGTATAAAGTTTTCTAGGGATAGATGGTTACTAAAAGAGCTTTATAGCGGAATTCTCTTGCTTAGCAGCCCCGCTGATGAGCCTGATTAAGAAGGGTGTGAAGTACTTGTAGAAATATTCATGTGATTCAGCCTTTCAAGAGATGAAAGGAAGGTTGACTTCAGTATTGATACTAGTTTTTCTAGAGTTGAAAAGAGCTTCACTATTTACTGTGATGCATCAGGTATCGGGATAAGAGCATTACTTATATAGGGGGAGGAGTTTTTGCGTACGGGACTTGGCAGTGAAGTCATCATGAGAGGAATTACCCGACACATGATCTCGAGTTAGCTGTATTTTTTCATTCCTTGTGCTACTGGAGACATTATCTTTTGATAGAGAATTTTTTGTTGTTCACTAACTAAAAAAGTATCATATATATCTTTACTCAGTGTGATATAAATTTGAGTTATAAAAGGAGGTATGAGTACCTTTAGTATTTTGACTTTAAGATTGCCTACACACCTGGGAAAGGGAATGTAGTGGCCGATGCGTTGAGTAGGAGGACTCAAATATAGGTAGTTCAGGAGGACAGTAGTGAGTGGAAGCTTATAGATCTCCTCTCTGAGGATCATTTTTATGTTCACGGCAGAGAGGGACATACTTTTCGTTCTTCTATAGCTGTTACCTCTACTCTAATGTATTGGGTGAAAATGAGACAGTTATCATATTCTAAGGGCCTAGTCCTACAGAAGAGTGTGATATGAGAGGAACCTGCACCTTGGTTGATTGTAGGAGAGGATGAAATCTTGATATTTCATGGAAATTTATGGTTGTAGGAAGATATACACATGGATCTTTTGTGGGATTTTCATTCCTCAGTTTGGTCAGTCCATCCTAGTGCCACTAAGATGTATCAAGATCTACACTATTAGTATTCGTGGCCAAGTATGAAGAGTGATGTTGTTGGTTTTCTTATGACATGTTTCACTTGTAAGTAGGTGACAGCAGAGAATCAGTGACCAACATGTATTTTATAGTAGTTACCCATCCCTGAGTGGAATTGGAATGATGTTGTGATGGATTTTTTAACAGGGTTACGAAGGTTTCCTTGAGGGAATGATATAGTCTGGGTTTTCATTGACTTACTCATAAAGGTTACACACTTTTTACCGATCAAGGTGACCTTCGGTGTTAATGATCATGTAAGGTTTTACATCTGAGATATTATATGTTTGGATGGGTTTCTGCACTCTATTGTTTCAAACAGGGATGCTCTATTTAGTTTTCATGACTGGCAGCAACTATAGAGGGATTTGGGTTTATAGGTACTTTTGAGTATAGCTTACCATCCCAAGATAGATGTCCAGTACGAGCACATGATTCAGGTGTTGGAGGACATTCTTCGAGCAAGAATCCTATATTTTGGGGGTTATTGGGAGATACATATACCCCTATTGGAGTTTTCCTATAATAAAAGTTTGCAGGAAATGATTCAGAGGGCAACTTATGAAGCATTGTACAATAGGCCATTCCAATAAACCCTATGTTGGATAGAGGTAGGAGAGGTAGATATGTTGGGACCTTATCCTGTCAAGGAGACCAATTATCAGGTGGAGTTCATTCGTAAGAGAATGGATACTACAAAATATCATTAGAAAATTTTTGCAAATAGACGAAGATGGCCTCTGGAGTTCGAGTTTAGAGATCATGTTTTCTTGTGTGTCACACTGAGGTTGGGACACAAGATGATTAGGAGACAGGGAAAGAATTCACCAAGATATGTTTGGAAGTTTGAGGTTTTGGAGAGATTTGGGTCGGTTTCCTATTAGTTGTAGTTACCTCAGAGGTATCAAGCTATGCACAAAGTTTTTCATGTTTCTTAGCTATGGAGTTACTTCTTAGACCTGACTCATTTTCTTCAACTTGAGGAGGTTGAGTTGGAGGTAGACGCATTGTTCGAGGAGCATCCTATCCGAAATTTTTATTGAAGAGTGAAGGTTATCCAAGCCCGGTCAGTTCCTCTGGTAAGGGTGCTATGGAAGAATGAGAGAGTACCAGAAGAGACATGGGAGAGGGAGACCAATGTGCAATCGCAGTTTCTGGAGCTGTTTGAGGTTCTTCTTTTCCACCTTTTAAGGGAAATTTGGGGATGAATTTTTTTAATGGGCGATTTTTTTAAGAACATGGATCTTCATTTCAGGTATGAATCTTGATTTCGGGTGTTTTTCAGAAAAAAGGGAGATTTTTGAATTTTAGAAGTACATGTTGTTTACCAAGTAATCATGGGTATCCATGTACTAGTCAAGTAACAGCTGAGACATGGTCATGTGGGGTGACTTGAACACTGCCTAAATAGGGGACCAGTTGAGGAATGTACATGGCGTGTACATTAAATGAGCACACCATGTACTTTTTCTTTTATTTCATTAAATGGACCGGGGTTACATCTAATCATCATATTCATCTTCTTTTGGTCTCGTCTCATCCCAGAGTAATCAAGAGTGATTTTTCGTCTCCAACCCATTGATCTGTCATCCACTCTCCAAATAGAACTATAGCAGGTGAGTTGGAATCGCAACAGTTAGTCCTTTATTCTTCTTGAATCCCCCCTCCCGATTTGTTCTCTCTCTCAAGTTATTCAAGGGTGATCATTTTTGATGTTTTTATAGATCTACGATGTTCTAGGTCAATTAAAAGGGTGAGGTTGAACTATATTGATCGTATAACATTGATTTAGGTGGTTCTCACCTTACTATACTTTATCTTTGATTTATATATGCCTAAGTGTTGAATACCCATGTTTAGTGTATTACATGTTTTTGGAATTTAACCTTTTATTAATGTCTGATATGGTTTGTTATTTTAAGAAGTGTTTTTAAATTATTAATAAAGTTTATTACCTTGATTATGAAGTTGTTACCCATGTTTATTTTTTGAATGGTTTCTGGGTCTAGAAAACATGTTAGGATGCTTTCTTTCCATGCTTTGTGTTGTGAGGATGAAGTTGTTGTTTATATGAGATGCATGTGTTTCGCTTTATGAAAGTATGACCAAGTAAATTAACTATGAGAGATTCCTAAGGTAGGGTTATTTAATTATGAATTTCTATTATTATTGACCATATGTCTTGACTGTGAGAGATTCCAAGGTTCATTGACCGGAGGGGTTAGACTATCAGTGCTACTGAGAGGGTCATCATTAATTAAATGTTAGACTCTAGGGAATTGAATGTGAGACCTTCTAGAGGGTCATTATTCTTATTTGTTTCTATGCAGACCAATGGGTATTGACCGAGAGTGATACCCAGGTGTTCGTTTGTATTTCATTAGTTCTTTGTGAGACCAAGGTGGTTAGACTATGTGATATTTCATAGAGGGTCATTATTATAATTAATTTGAGAATATGTTAAACCAGGGGGGTTCAGTTCTGAGGACCTTCTCATAGGGTTGTTTTGAAATGATTGTATGATTGTGATGAGTCTAACTATCCAAATATCATGCTTTGAAAAAGTATTACTTTATCGTTAGAAGGTATTTTTATATGTCTGTTTGTTATTCTTGTACATGGGGATATTGAGCATAGGCTAGATCACGAGGTTACATTATTCAATCGTTTGAATAATTAATAAATGTAAATGAATTTAATTTGAATCTTTAGGATTGTATAATTTTGAGTACTTCGTAGTTGTAGCTTCATTTCATCAAATTTCCTGCTATATATATTCGATAATAGTTAGGGATGGATATTTTGGTGGTTTCCTACTAGGATTTGTCTCACACCTAGTTTGGGTAATGCTTTTAGACCCAAACAGATCATATGGTTACATGTATAGACAAGGGAAAGCGCCCTTCTACATCAGGATCTTGATTGTGGTGAAGCTGGAGAGCATGGGACTAAGAATAGGCATGCGATGTTATTGTATTTTATTTACTTTTCTGTACTTTGGTTTCTATTTTGTATTCCAACCGTGTGACTTGTTTGGATTCTTTCCTAGACACATGTGACATGAATCATTTATATATCTGATGTAGTTGAATTTACTCTCATCCTTCTGTTGTTTAATTTTTTGTATGGTATTATTTCTTCTTCTACTGTTATTATTTTTCATTCTGATGTACATACTCTGCCAATGAGGGAATAGATTCACCACTATCACATCCATGTCCCTCACAGCTAGTTAGAAGCCTATGGAATTTAGGGAAATGTGCTTGAGGCCATGTCATTAACTGGGTATGTAGTACCATTGGGTGAAACCCAGAAAAGGGAGATTACATCCATCATATGTCCTTAGTAGGACGATGCCATCCATTACTGGTACACCTACTTGGGGTTCGAGTAGTTCCATTGATCAAGAATCACATAGAGAAATTTTAAGATTGAAATAAAAAATGAAATAACAAGATAGTTATATAAAAACACAGGATCAGTGGAGCTCACAAATAGAAAATGATTTAATTTCTATATTTCAACAGACAACAGGTATGATCCTAAAGGAAATTTCCAACCTTATATCACATCCCACTAAGATAAATTCTAAATTTCATAAATCATCCACATATTTGAAAAGAACACATACAACATCCATAAATAAAACCAAAATGACAGTTTTTTATATAAAACATTCATTTCAAGTCATACCAACCCCGTCTTGTGCTGGATTTAAATTTTTAATATTCCTATACCTCAAAAAATTAATTATATATCATTATACAAACGTTTAAAAAACAATATGAGCTTGTTTGCTTTATTTTTGACTTTATAAACACTTATAAAGGAACAAAATCCTTTAAAACAAGTGCTATAGGGTTAAAACTAAAGAAATTATGTTGGATTTTCCTGAAATCAAGGTAAAATGACTATATATTTAATTTTGAAATGTATAAACTAATGGAACATCATTTCAACTTATGTCCCACCCATTATTTCCATAAACATGTTTTTAGTGTTTTAAAACACTAAAAATTGTGTGGAATGGTCAAAACAATATAAAATGAACATATATTGTTGTGAAATAATGGGAAAACCACTGATGATTTCTTTTATGTGTACGCATAAACAAAATGTGAATCTGACTTGCAGTGTGGTTGAAATTACTCAGTAAGCACTTTAAAAGTTAAAAAATCATGTAAAAACATGTGTTAGGGGGGTAAATACTTGGAAAACGATGTCGTATTCCCTTGAAATCATGATAAAAAGTCTGTACCATTAATTTTTAAATGTATTAATAGAAGGAACATCATTCCGAATTATAGTTTTTCTATTATGATCGTAAATGCATTTTTATTGTTTTAAAACACTAAAATGTGCATGGAATGGTCAAAACCAAAGAAAAAAACCTCATATTGATATGAGATAATATAAAAAACCACATATAATTTATTTTTTATGTGTATGTATAGACAAAACATCAATATAATTTGTGGTGTGGTTTGAATTACTCAGTATACACTTCTGAAAGTTATGAAATCCTTTAGAAATAAGTATTAGAGGTCAATAGTAGGGAAATTACATCAGGTTTCCTTGAAATCATGAGAAAATGACCGTAGATTTAATTTTGAAATGTAGGAACTAATGACATGTAATTATAAATTATGATTTCCTAGTTATGATCATGAACATGTTTTTAATTTTTTAATACAATAAAATTTACATAAACTGAAAATCCCATAGAAAAAGATCTCATATTAATGTAAAATCAAGTTACAACAACTGTTGACTTTTTTTGGTGTGTATATGTCGACAACATGTCAATCGGATGTGTGGTGTGGTCGTAACTACTTGATATACACTTCAAAAAGTTATAAAAGCCTTTAGAAACATGTTTTGAAGGGGTTAAAACTTGAAAAATGATTTCATTTTCCCCTAAAATCATAAGAAAATGACCAAATATTAAATTGTGAAATGTAAGAACCAATTGTACTTCATTTTGACTTATAGTTTTCCGGTTATGGCCGTAAATGTGTTTTTAGTGTTTTAAGACACTAAAACGTAGATGGAATTGTCAAACCCATAAAAATGACGTCGTATTGAAACACCCCAATATTTCATAGTGTGTTACTTCTTCAAAATAATTCAATAAATTGCACTACACGCAACACCGAGTTCAAGCACACAATGACTTACCAAACAAGCCATTCAAAAGAGGTTATGAATAGTATTAACTAAATTTTAAACCTTATATAATCCTTATAATTTTAGAATCTATATTATGTGTTTCTTAGACATAATGTAAGAACAAATTCTTTTTTTTCAGATAAAAGAATTATTTTTCAAAAATGCACTTTTACCAACTTTTAATAGTGAACCCTTTTTAAATCCAATATTTTAAACATTTATATTTTAAATTTGCCTAAATAAATTTAAATTTTAGAATGCGGACATTATAAATTTACAATGAAACACCCCAAGCCTCCACGGTATGCTTCTCTTTGAATAAAACAGTAGCATGCGTTGTATGCAACTTCGAGTTCTAACACACACCACAACCAATCAAACTAGGTTTTATGAATAGTAATACCTAATTTTTGAAATTTTATAAATTTTATCTCTCAAAATGGACTTCATTTTTGGATTATGAAAATCTAATTTAGCCTAGGGTGAAATTTTGGTACTTTTCAGATAACTTTTATTTTTTTATGAATAGTGAATGTTACTAAATTCTAATTAAAAACATCTTTTTTAAACAAAATAATTAATAGTGAAAAATTACGAATTTGAGTGGTTTAAAAGTATTTTTTTAATTTTTTACAATTTTATACAATGTTGGTCATTGGACATAATTTCACAATTAAACCAAACATAAACAAGTGTCAATATTTTGGTAGTTATTATATCTTAAAAACACGCTTTTTGTTTTGACAGCGGTAATTAATTTTAACTCAATTTATGCCACTTCTATGTTTTAAATTTAGAAAAATGGATCCCATTTCTGGAATCATGATATCCAAATTGTGTAAACAGGAAACTTTAATTTTTATACATTTTGAATAATTACTTCGGTAAATATTTTATTTTCCAAGGTTAAAGGATAAATCCGGTAAATAAGGGTTAAAAAATAATATTATAATAATACTAAATTACCCTAAAATGTGTCATAAACTTATCGGTTGATACATATCTGACCATGGGCATATTTGGGTCCATTTTTTGGACCCCATGGAGCCACTTGTAGGTGATAGGGACACTTTATTTTAATTAAGATAAAGTAAATACAAAAATGACATAAGCTTATATCATTTAGAAAAAAAACTTTACACAGGGATATATATGATATATTTTCAATTATAAATATTCATTATAAAGATAAAAATATTTAATACATAATGATATTTTATTTATAATTTTTAGACATTGATAATGTAAAAATATATAAGACAAAATAATGCTGTAGTATTTTCCTTATTAATGAAAGAATCAAATAATTGGTATTATAAATGTTAAAATAAATATAATTTGAATGTTTTGATGACATAAAAGAATTTTGTTGGTTAATATGACATGTTATGATTTCTTATATTAATTTGTTTTGAATTAATAATGTTTTTACGACTTTAACAAAAATCAATTATTGAGTAGTGTCAAAATTGACATAAATGCGTTTTTAAAACAAATATTATATTATTAATTTAAATTCTATTCCTAAAAACCTAAGGTTCAGCCAAAGGACTTATATCATTTTTTGTGTATCATTAATGGACCACATGGGGGTTTCTTGGATGTATATAGTATGTTTATAAACTATATATTATAAAAATACAATGTGACATAGTAAGTGTTAAACTAATTAACTAAGAGTCGAATATAAAAGATAAAGTTAATATAATGACCCCAAACTGTCTAAAATCTATTGGTTGAAAATATTTAGACCCATACCCACCTTATACTTTGAATAATTTACTTTGGATCCATTAGAAACCGAATATGAATTTATTATAAATTAATTCTTTATGTTTTTCCTAAAGAGCCCCTCATCCCCCTTGTAAAAGGATCCAACTTCTAATCAATTATTCACACCTTCAAAGCCTTTTATTCGGACAACCCCTACCCAAATACTCTCTCAACTTACCTCACTTCAACCTAGAGTCCTTATTTTGATCATAAAACTAACCTATGGAGCCCTTTTGATCAAATCAAAAGAAAGAACCCAAAAAGAGGTAATATTTTCACCACACTCTTTCAAGTTCCTTTCTTCTTCAGCTTCTTATTTCTTTGTTATTTCTATTCTAAAATAATAACTCCAGTATCTCCTATATACTGTGATGTTATTATAAATATGGTACAACCATATTCAGTATTCTGTCCATCCTTTGAATGACATGTCACCATACGTGCGTACGTACTGGTTACTGTCTCCACGTCGTGGTGTAATTGTTATTCAATACATTATTATTTGAATGGGTATAATAATGATATGTATTTGATGTAAATAATAAATATCACATTATAAGGATTCTTTATATATGATATACCATCAAATTATATATTATTTTAATATCCAAAGAATGATATTTTCGCTTGGGCGTACGTACAGATTACCGTCTCCACGACGTGATGAGATTCATTTTCAAGTTCACCATTTATAGACAATTATAATGATATATATATTACTAATAAGTATGTAATATATGAAATAATAATTATACTGGAGATATATATATTTATAAATATAATTATTTATGTACTTACATATATCATATTCACATACTTCTGTTAAATACTATATGAAAACAGAAACAACGTTTATGCATACGTACGGACTACCGTCTCCATAAACGGTTTTTTCCATTTCAAATATATGTCTATTATAAATATTTTTATTCTAAACATATATGATATATTGATCATGTTTTATATTCTGGAATTATTTTAATCATGATCTAAGTGATATAATGAAGAGTAACAAAGTTAAAACACGTAAGATAAAGAAAGCGATTATTACCCAAAATGTTAATTTAACATGGTAATTATTATTAAATGGGTAGTATAAAGTCATTAATGAATCATGTGTGATATCATAAATATTAATATGGTTATGGTATAATTTAATAACATACTACAATCTTCATACATGAGGTTAAACGTACCCTTGACTAAAGGAAAGTTCAAGGTAAGGGTTAATTCCTAAATCTCATTATTATCTGAGATTGTTTATGTGTAAGTATTTACATGGAAATTTTTTTCATCCATGTCAATTTTTCATAAAAATGATTTAAAAATGAATATTTTGAGGATTTTTAAGGGTAAACTTTATCATGAACTGAATTTCAAATGTTTTAAAGATTTATCTTTCTAAATCCTTTTAATTAATGTCTGTGTTTTCAAAATGATGATAAGGATTTATTTATATGGACATGAATGTTTGGAAATGATAATTCTTTTCAAAATTTTCAAAGTGTTATGGAAAACTTTGATTCAAAAATATCTTTTAAATTACTTCCTTTCTAAATGTATTACTTTTAAATGATTTTACAAAAAGGATATTTCTCTCAAAAATATTTTATCATTATTTTCAACTATACCAACATCCTCTACAGGATATTATTTTGGATTGAGGTTGATTTATTAGAATAAAACATTCATTATTGTATTGAATGAGTTATGATATGTTTTATTGTGGGTGTGTTATTTTTATACCATTCATGGTTTATTGTTAAAGTATTGACATTTCGTATGCTAGTTTCAATATGAATGCTTATGATATGTTTAAACCTTTTCATATGAGGAATGTGTTGGACTTAGTAAGTGACGGGTAGAGCCCTCTATAGCTCCTCGATGCATCGGTAGATCTCATGATACCACTAGATGTGGAATTGTCTGAGGCTCTTTCCCAATTTTATTTATGGTTTTGTCCAAGGCCTTAATCATATTAGACGTCTTGGCCGAGGCCTTGACAAAATGTTTCAGAATGTCCAGCATTATACATTCCATCATTATTAAAATAATATTGATGGTTCATGTGATCATTCGACTAGTAGAATACCCATGATTATATTTTATTATGGAATTATTCACTCATCTCATATTCTTTCTATAAAATTATTCATGTTTATTATTGGTAAAGGCATGTGGTTTCAATTATTTACCATTCTTAATATTTATGCCATTTTCTACCCTGTTACTTAACCCTACTGAGCGTTTTAGCTCACCCCTTTCAGTGTTTTATTTTTCCGAGGATTCCAAGAATTTTATTGTGATTGATATGCATGGTTAAGACAAGGGAATAATGGCATCATAAAGGTTATTTATGATTTTTTGTATGTTTTAAAGTGCAATGTAACATTCATGTATGTAATCAATTTTCCATGACTACTAAACTAATCAGTCCTTCGGGTCTTTATTCCTTGTAATCATGCCAATGTATTAAAATATTTCACTGACTCTGTGTAACTAGGGTCGGGGAGTTACAGTTGGTATTATAGGAAGTTTAGAAATAACCTTGGGAACTATATTTATATAAACTATAATTAGAGCACATTACCCACAGATAGAATTTGAGGATTATTATAAAAGAAATTCCTAGAATTTTGGTATTGTATAGATTTTGTGAGTTTTCCGAGAAATACATCCCTGTTTGGATATGAGCAGGTAGAGGCAGCTCTGGCACAGATTTAGCTAGGGGTAAAACCCAAAAACACCGCATTGAGATAGACTCGAATGGGAACCATTGCACGATAATAGGCCTTGCTATACTCTTGGTTTCGAAACTCCTGGGGGTTATACATATGATAATTCTCATTTTCTTTACAAACCGCTATGAAGGGTTTATGAGTATATACCTCCTCAAAGAAATTTTTTTGTGATTATGGATTATATCCATAAACTATTAAATTTATGTTAGATATTAAACATGTTTGGAATTATTCATTACAATTCATAAACTGACCTAGTTTATGCTATTGTATAGAAATGGCACCCAGTAGAAGGAATGTGAACTCCCGCAATACATATAATCCAAAGAGTTAGAAGGAATGTATCTTTCATTGTATTAATCCATCATTTAGAAGGTAAATAGTCTCCCACGTATTATCATCATATGAATAAATAGAATCATGTGTAGATCTGATAAGTAAAGAGTTCTTTAAGTCCTATGGCTTTGACGGGAAGAAACAAAAGAAAAGGATAGAAGATAGAATGATGGATAAAGGGAAGAGGGAAAAGAAGAATTTTCCCATATGTGATAACTGTGGGAAGAAACACCCTAGAACTTGACTGAAAGGAATGGTTGATTACTATATGTGTGTTGAAAAAGGACACCATGTTCGTGATTTTTAGGGTAAGAAAAAGGTTTCCAATGTATAATGCTTCATCTGAAAAGAGTAGGTACACTATACGAATCAATGATCAAATCATCAGAGTATGCCCCAAATGATACTATTGGATAATAATAAAGTTATGATACTGCCACAGATGAATAGGAATGACTAGTGTTTATATGCTGTTGTTGAAGAATTATTTCATTTGACTGTTGTATCAATGATGTACTGGTTATATGAATTATGGAGATAAATAAGGACTGTATTGTAGTACTATTTCATTGAGGATTTGAGATTATATGGTACTATGAAAAGTGACTCAATAGCAAGTTAATCTTTTTTTAAAATACATGGTTGAAGGAATCTTAATCCTTAATATGGTCTTGATACTGAGGTAGTAATTTTGGAATAAGAGATGGTTAATTTGGATAAATAATATTGGATATTCTTCACTACCTTGGCACAGAATAATGGTTTGTTTATTTCATCATTGTTGGAATATTCAAAATTTTTATATATAAGGAATATATCTAGTATTCAATATGGAATAAGGGAGAATGAATGTAATCAATATGGTTTTATGGTATTTCTGGGTGTTACTGTATTGTAAAAGAATACATGATGAAGGTATTCACATGTGATTATATGGCAAAAAAAGACCTTCATTATATTTACCTTCCTTATAAATTTTGGAGTGTGAGTTAGGAAAGAGGTAATTTGGATAAGTCTAATGGAAGGAATGAATTTTATTTTAAATTTGATATAATTGTTAAGTTTAAATCATTTCTAAAGATTATTTTTGGATTTTTATAAAAAGGAAAACACGAAGGTCCGGCGGCAACACGTCGCGTCTGGCAAGGTCGTGCGACTTGAACCCACAATTGAAGGGCGACAAGGGTGTATCACCTACCACTAGACCATGAGATGTCCTGGATTAAATAATGTAGTTTATTTTAAGAAGGTTTTGTTGATGAATTATAAATTCATTTTTTTAACCCAAAACGAAAAAGATAAATAGAATATTTTTTAACTACTATTATATTTTAGAGTGAAAGATGAAATTAGTTAAAGGATGTAAATCTACTTGTCATGTATATATTTTTCTTCTACTCTTATTCTATGAAGAAATTAATTCATATAATTTATTGATGGAATCTTAAAACCAAAAATGTCATATCCTAATACCTTATGTTTTTTTTGACTGATGGTATTTTAAATCATCATAGATTGATGAATTTAAGGACCTCAATTCTAAACTTGTTTGTGATGGATGACCTCAATAAATACCTATAAATATTTACATTTATCTTCCAAATATATGTCTCTAATATCCAAAAGTGTTCTCCTAATCAATATCATAATTTGGTGGTGACCCTTTCATTTCTCTTATCCTCTTATTAAGACTAAATTTTATTAACCAAATTTCTGATGTGGGTTTTCCCACAAATATATTTTCTATTTTTAACCTTTATTTTTGAAAAACAAATATCTAATTTCGAGTACATAATTTATTGAAAGAGGGAAGAATTTAACACCCCAAGATTTCATATTGTCTTAATTCTTTAAAATAATTCAATAACTTGCACTACACACAACACCGAGTTCAAACTCACCATGACTTACCAAACTAGCTGTGTTTCCGACGCTTTCGCCGGGGCGCGCGCGCATCCGTCCGCGGAGGAGGGGGACGCGCGGCTTCGTTGCCCCGCATTCCCGCTTTCCAAAGGCGGGCGGCATTCGTTCCTTGTTCAGGTACGTCTGCTCCTTGATCGAAACGGGATGATGGGATGTCGGTTCTTCCTCCTGTGGATTCCTCCTCAGAACTCGTCACCTAGTCCGGGTCTCCCTTATAGATTTAATACGTAGTTCGTGAAACTCTTCCCAGTGCCATATTGTCATGGACACCGGTTAATTACGCTGCTTCTGTCGGGACATTCCAAAGGGTCCAGTCAGGGCAGCTACCTTCGGTCAGGGGAGTAATCACGTTCGAGGCATCGGTAGCGTGTCTGGATGCTGGGGTACCTGGCATGTCTGTCTGTTATCCTCGATCACGAGGCTTCTCAAGGGCGTGGAAACCCGAGGCATCCCACATCGAGCGCGGGGGGTTACATGTCATAGACACGTACCTGAGGTTTTCCTCAGCTTCCCGTGTTCAACACAGGGTATGTTTGCAAGATTAACGTCTAGCAAAGACGGTTACGCCAAAGGCGTTCCATCCGAGGTTTTCCTCAGGCATCTCGTGTTTACCACGAGGTAGGTCGCGAATTTAACGTCTCGCGGAGACGGTTGAGAATGGAATGGGACCATCGCAGGGGTGGTGACGACGAAGTTGGGCTTGAGCCTTAAAGGGGCTTCCTACGTATCCCCGTGGCAGGGAATCAAAGTCCGCGTAGTTCGGGATGGTGCTGGTAAACCGACGTGATGGTGGACCTTGGTCCGATGGGCATCGTCAGCGTACCTACATGAGGGTGGACCTTGGTCCGGTGGGGGTTGGGCTTGAACCTCTGGGAGGATTCCTGCGTACCATGCCTTGACATGGATCAAAGTCCTCGCAGTTCAAATGATACAGTTTAACGTCATGCGGGACGGTAATGAACCCTGACGTGAATAAACGACGGGTGGTGGGTGTCGGTGAGCCGACATAAGTGAGGGACCTTGATCCACTATTGTTGGGCTTGAACCTCGTGGAGGCTTCCTACGTACCATGCCTTGACATGGATCAAAGACCTCGTAGTTCAAATGGTGAGTCGCAATGGCTTACCACTGGACCGGGGTGCAGTTTAACGTCGTGCTGAACGGGGGTGAAACCCGACGTGAAAGACGGGTGGGCTTGAACCTCGTGGAGGCTTCCTACGTACCATGCCTTGACATGGATCAAAGACCTCGTAGTTCAAATGGGGAGTTTGTCGGTAAACCGACGTGAAAGCAGACCTTGGTCCACTGATGGTGGGCTTGAACCTCGTGGAGGCTTCCTACGTACCATGCCTTGACACGGATCAAAGTCCTCGTAGTTCGGATGGGGAGTAGACCTTGGTCCACTGATGGTGGGCTTGAACCTCGTGGAGGCTTCCTACGTACCATGCCTTGACACGGATCAAAGTCCTCGTAGTTCGGATGGGGAGTAGACCTTGGTCCACTGATGGTGGGCTTGAACCTCGTGGAGGCTTCCTACGTACCATGCCTTGACACGGATCAAAGTCCTCGTAGTTCGGATGGGGAGTAGACCTTGGTCCACTGATGGTGGGCTTGAACCTCGTGGAGGCTTCCTACGTACCATGCCTTGACACGGATCAAAGTCCTCGTAGTTCGGATGGGGAGTAGACCTTGGTCCACTGATGGTGGGCTTGAACCTCGTGGAGGCTTCCTACGTACCATGCCTTGACATGGATCAAAGACCTCGTAGTTCAAATGGTTTGTCAGGGTCGGTGCTCGCTCTAAGCCCACGTGAGTCATGCTCGGTGTGAGAAACAAGAGGTTGCAAGGACCTGACGATCACGTCGCGAAGGGTGCGTCCGTGAGAAGCGAAATGGGGCTTACGCGTTGAGCGGCCCATGGTGTTGGGGCTTACTCCAGGATGGAGGCCCATGGCGCGGCAAAGCGCGGGGAAGATGGACCTTGGTCCGGCGATGGGAGGTGCCTCGTTCCCTATCACGTCCTCCACTGACCTTGGTAGTGGGGAAGTACCGAGATGCACGGGTGCAATCATCCGTACCAAAGGTTAGGGATTTACGCTCTGAGGCGACCCTTCCCCTGCGAACATACACCACTCCGACAAGGAGGATCTCATTCCATGTGCGGAAGAGTTCCATTCCCGTGGAGACGAGTGGTGTAAAAAATGTTCGACGTGGGGAAACCCTTCGTGAGGGAGACGAGGTTGGGTCACAGTTTAACGTCATGTGTTGAGGACGTGGTGCTTGGCAGTTTAACGTCCTGCAGCTCGGACGAGGTGGGTTCACTCCACACCCCTAGGGCTTACATAACCGGTACCCTCTGGTCCTTGGGGAAGGGAAGGTGTCGGTAAGGCCATGGTAAAAGGGGGTCGCGGGAGGAATCATCGAGGGGTCCACGTTAGCGTGGCTATGCGAAGAAGCAATAGCCGTTAGCGTGCCTATGCGAAGGAGCATTGGGCGAAGCAACGCTACGGGAGGTGTTGTCCATGGGACTTTGAAATCACATCGTGCAAACCTGGAGGGTCGCACGGAAGGAGGAATCGCTAAGCAGAGGAGTGTGCTTTGCGAAGTGGGGTGCCTTGGCCTTAGCATGGGGCATAGGTGGAAGTGGGAGGTGCTTCGCGAAGTGGAACAGTGTTCGCGGAGCACTGCCTCGCGAAGGAGTGGTTCGCGAAGCAGGGTCCTGCCAGGCAAAGTGCTTCGCGATGCATAGTTATCCTGCCTTGGCATAGGGATTACTAGCATGGGTTGGGTGTTTCGCGAAGCACGAGTGCTCCGCGGCTGCCCGGGTTCCCTTGGGAATCCCCTTCCTTTGCGAACGCCCTTGGGCTTCGCGAAGGGCATCCCTCTCGGAAGAGGGGCTCAGAACGAAACAAATCAGAGTCGTCTCGCGAAGTAGAAATACCTCGCGGAGCTCATGATTCCCCGGGCAAAGCTTGCTTCGCGATTCGGGAGAGGATAAGCCGAAAGGTCGGATTGTCCGTCCCCGGGACTCAGGGGGAGTCGAGTATTTATAGGGAAGGGGCGCCGCGAAGCAGGGCTCGCGCGCCGCCTCTTGAGCTTCGCGGCGCGCTCGCGAACGTCAAACGCGCCCGCGGAGGATCACCGCCTCTGGTGCTTCGCGGCGGCTCGCGAACGTCAAACGCGCTCGCGGAGGATCACCGCCTCTGGTGCTTCGCGGCGGCTCGCGAACGTCAAACGCGCTCGCGGAGGATCCCCGCCTCTGGTGCTTCGCGGCGCCGCCAGGGCTGGGGCGCTTCGCGGAGGGGCTTCGCGGCTGTGCTTCGCGGCTGTTCTTCGCGATGCAGCATGCCGGCTGTCTTTTTCGTTCCTTCCTTTCGGGCCATATTTTTGGCGCCAACAAATGCCCCCCCTCAGACTTGGAGCCGCGGAGGGTGAAGGGTCGAAGTCTGAGGGAAGATCGCCAAAACTGTCGGTGGTTCGCGATGCGGCATCGCGAAGGAGGCCCGCGATGCTCGTCGGGGCCGCAGATCCGGACGCGCCGCGATGCTCCGCGCGGGCGAGGCGCGCCGCGATGCTCCGGGGTCGGCGTCTATAAATAGGGGGTCCGCCCTCTTTTGTCTTTACGCGCCTTCCTTGTCTTCTTGCGCTCTCGGTTTCGCGAAGCTCCGCGTACTCCGCGACAGCTCTCCGCGAATCGAGCTTCGCGGCGAACCGCGAGTCTCTGACTCTACGTCCGCGCCAAGCGAATCTTTGCGTGCCTGCCTTGGCCGGACTTCGCGGTTTGATCACGCGACCGATCTTCGCAATCCATCTTCGCGACCGAGCTTCGCGACCGAGCTTCGCGATTCATCCGGAAGAATCCTTTTCCGAGGGCCAGAGTTAACATGGCTCATCAAGAAGCTGTGCGGGAAGTGCTTGCAGATGCTGCTCGCCGGGATGAGATGGCCAACCGCCCGGGCTTGGGGGAAATGGTCCGGAACCACTCGGACCACACTTCCTTGACAGATCTGCTGTCGGAAGGCCAGAGGGATTATCCACAGTGCAAAAAACTGCCATTGTACGGCTTTGGGCTGAGGGATGACGTCTTCATCCCTGAGGCGGGAAGGGATGAACCAGCTTGCTGGTTCAGGAGCACACCATGCCAGCGCCAATGGTTCAGGGCGGCCGATGGCCATGCACAGGAGGATTTGACACCCGTCACCGCCGATTGTCTCTACAATCATGTGAACGACATTGACGGGAGGCCACTGCAACCGGAGACGTCCCCTCCTCTCTACCGCACCATGCTGAAGGCGGCTCTGCAGGATCCGACGAAGGGATGGTCTGATGAGTGGGACCTGCGCCAGGGCGGCAATTTTACCGACGACTGGGCCTGGGCCTACTGGGTAGGCGCCTCATGCGAGGAGTTCGAGGCTGAGCTGAGGAGAGTGGGATTGTACGAGGCGGCATGGGCCTCCCAGTTCCACATTTACCAGCCAAAGCAGCTGATGCCGGAACTGCTGAGTAGATGGTCGTCCAGGACCAACACTTTTCATCTGCATCACGGGGAGGTGGGCATCAGCCTGTGGGATGTCCACCAGGTTTCTGGGGTCCCGGTCTTGGGGGCCATGTACGACGAGTTCCTCCCCGTCATCAGTGTGTGGGAAGATGCGGAGCAAATGCCGCGACTGGCGTCAGCGCTGATGGCGTTTGTCCCCGCGGATGACAAGGAAGCAGTGAGGGACGTCCACTTCAGAAGATGGTTCAAATGCTTCCTGAACTTTCCAGAGAATCGAGAGTTCCCTCCAAGGCCTCGGACTTGTCCGAGGGCAGCCCAGCGGGGTAAGGGGCACTCGTATTGGCGGGTTTTGGAGGACAGCCAATGGAAGACTTGGGGCTTCAGCGTCAGCACCGAACAACAGCCAATAGTTAGGCTGGCGGCGTTCATCGCGGCCCTCATATGTGGGTGGATCCTACCAGTGAGAGATACAAGCATGGGGGTACGGCCCAGCTCGTTCATCATGGCGTCGATGCTGGCCATGGGGCAGCGGATCAACCTGGGGATCCCGATGCTCGCCAAGCTATACAGATTGCTGCGACGTATCAGCGAGAGCAAGAAGCCGCTAAGAATATGCGGGCCCTTCCACCTCCTGTATGGGTGGATCGCGGCGCACATCAGGGGGATTTACGAGTATCCAAACCCCATTTCGCCGCCGGGATCAAACTTTCGCCCTTCCATCCTGAACGCAGCTGGGAGCTTCCCATTTAAACTGGCCGTTCCGATGGTGCTGAATAGGGTGTGGAGGGCGGACGAGTTCAACTTTCATCCCTTTCCACTGCCGACGGGAAGGCTTGCCGATGATGGACGGGGAACGGAAGAGCATCGGGCTTACCTCCTGGCCTTCCGAGGTGGCGTTTTGGTGGCTCGGATAGATCGTGAGCCAATCTGTGAACCGTACACCCCGCATCGTTTCGCGAGGCAGTTCCGGTGCCTCCAGCGGCTGACCCCGCAGGTATACTGGGAGGTGCGTCACGAGGAGCACCCGTGCGTGATGAGGCAGTTGTGGATCATGTTCACGCGTGAGGATGGGAAGATGCAGATCACACTGCCTCCATCCACCGCCGCCTTCGGCTTGGTGAAGGAGTACGCCATCAGCTGGGAGGCTGCTTATCCCGGGGAGATGCTGAAGCAGCCAACGATCCGGGTTGGTGACGGTGGGCCTCCTTTATCTCGAGGCCGGGGTCGGAGGGCAGCTAGGGCCGCCCGCGGCAGCGGGGCTGCCGTGGCAGAGAGGCCCGCACCGGCTGAAGGTAGGGCAGCAGCGGCGGATCCGGTGGTTCCGGAAGAGCAGGGTCATCCGGAGGGGCGGCCACCGAGGGGATTCCTTCGGGTATCCGCTCAGGCTCCGGGGAAGCGGCTGCGTCACGTCGACATGGCAGAAAATGCCATCTTTCCGGAAGCTTGGGACATTTGGGATGTCAACCGGCAATTTCTCAGCCCAACCGAGATGTGGGATCACCTGAATCGCCTCGGGATGAGACTGCCGGGCATAGGCCCAGTTCGGGCTGGATTCATGGCGTCTCCGGCGGAGGCGGAGCAATACTTGAACGAGCTGGAGGATTACGTCCACTCCAGCGGTGTTCCTCGCCCGATGACAGACCGGGTGAGGGTACTGTTGAATCAGACGGTCCCTCCACAGCTATCGGCTGCCGACCTGAGGGAGCGCTTCCCCTTGCCGGAGGAATCAGGGGGCTCTTCTCGGGAGGATGAGGCGGGAGGAGGGAGCCCGTTGGAGGAGGGCGAGGTCGGAGACCGAAGCTCAGAATCCGATGACTCCGCGGAGGCTCTCGAGGTAGCATTCCGAACCTCTCTTCTTACGATCTGTTGTTGAATCCATACGGACTTCTCACCAATGTTTGGGTCGTGCAGGAGGAACTTGTTCGTAGGCCTCGTTCTCGCTCCTCGGCGGGTGACGATGCGGGGCCTTCAGAACCCGCGCCTATGGCTGCGTCCAATTCTGCACCTGGTGGAACCGGGGGGTTTGAGGTGGCTCCTCCGGACTCTCCGGGCCTTCCAACAGTATACGGGGGGCCTCGTCTTGGAGTCCCATCGGTACCGGTCCGGGAGCAGCGCTCGGAGGTCAATCTTCGTAAGTCTCCTCCACCGGTCTCTTCGTTGCCACACGTGGGCCATGTCGACTAACTTTTATGTCTCTTTCTGTCATACAGTTCTCCGACTGGCGTGGGCTGCTGCGGCGAGGCTGGTTGGGATGTCTGGCGGCGTTCCTCCCAGGGGCATGCCGGTGATGGTGTCGATAGTCCCTTCACCTCCTCAAGCTGCGGCGCACACCATCACTGGTGGGACCACCAGTAGGGCCATACCTGAAGTCATCGAGGTGGACTCTGAGGAAGAGGATCAACCGGTCAGTCCCAGTCCCGCCGTGCCTGCGCCGGCGTCAGGCGTCGTACCAGACTCAACACCAGATGCGGATCCCGCTGAGGAATTTCTGCAGGCATATCCTGCGTACGAGCCTGCCGACCACGCGGATTGGGACGAAACGGCCTCTGACGAGGAAGACAGCAGCATAGTCCGTCGCCGGTCGTGGAAGCTGATCACGCGCTTCATCAGGGACACTCCCCAAGCGCAATGGCTGGCCGAAATGGATAGACTCCATTCGCGGTTGCGCGAACTATGTGCCGGGGGAGTGGATGCCCAACGCCCTCACGCGCTCATCCGAGACCTCATGGCTGAGAAGATCCGGGAGCATGATCGTGGGCTGAGCGTGGGATGGCAGCGGAGGAAGGCGACGAACATTAGGAAGCTCCAGGAGGCTGAAGGCGAGGCCCAACAGATGCAGATCCGGGCCAACGAGCTTTCAGCCACTCTCAATGCGCAGTCTGAGCTGGTCTCACACTTGAAGGCTCAGCTAGCGGAGGCTGAGGAACATATGGGGCAAACCTCTGGAAGGATGGCTGTCGTCCAGGCCGAGGTGGAAAGGGCCCGGGCCAGGGTTGACGGATTACGCCCCGCCGCTGCTGAAGAGGAGCGGGAGTTGAATCAGCGGCAACAGGCTTTAGACGCCGCAAGTCAACGGGTGGCGGAGCTGCAACGCTCTTTTGACGGAGTCAACCCGTCCATGGGGGAAGTCAACCCCCGAGTATTGTAGCGAACCCGAAGAAACTTTTATTAACACTTTTGTGCTTCAACTCTTTCTTTCTCCTTTGTTTTGAGTTTCGTAGTACGCACAATATCCACTGTTGAATTGCCTTGTTACATCCCTGCAATGTTTGCGGGACGTTTGACGACAATTCTCTCAAACCAGTCCAGATTCCCGAAAGATGGGGAAGGCTTGATCGGAGGAGGAATTTCCAGGATAGCCGAACCACTGTCTCTTCGACGTGCTCTTATGCACGGACAGGGCAACGCCAGGGGCGCTGAAATCAGTTCAAACAGATGAAAATGGGGAGTGTGAATCACGATGCCCAAATTCGGAACGCTATGGAGGCGGCGTGACAATAAAGGACAACCGTTATCCGTGGCGGAGAAACGGTATCCTTACTGCGTTAGCCTGAAACGGGGACAACAAGTGAGCATCGACCGCTGACCATATTCGCAACGCGGGATTTTATCAATTTGTTGTCGATTAATCTTTCGGGACGTTGGCCCAGGACAGTTGGTGGACCATAGGTCAGACATCCTTACTGTTAGGGGGTCCTTCCAGACATGAAAGAAGACGAGGGTCCGAATAAGGGGCACGCAAAGCGTGGAATATGGAGTGATGGTTTGTTCAAACAGAATCCAACACTTCAGTAGTTACACCACCATGGTGGGTGTACGCCAGATGGGCGCATCGGCCTGATCACAGATCATTCTTTCTTCCAGATAGGGCCTCTCTGGCGAGGGCTGGAAATGAGGAGGAATAGGATTTTGCGGGGCTGGACCCTAGGTGAAATGCCTGGGTGTCTCTACGTATCCCATGACGATGGGAATCAAGCCATACGTAGTTCTGAAGGTGCAGTTTAACGTCATGCAGGACGAGGAGCAGCCTGACTGTGTTGGTACACATCCAGCCAAAACTACTAAGCCCACGTGAGTCGTGCTCGGTGTGGGAAACAAGCAGTAGTGGTGGGAATTTCCCGATGCAGAGAGGGGCAGGTGAGGGTAAAGGGATGCTCGGTGACTACCGGCCCAATGACACTAACATGATCATTCAGCGCATCTAGATGCGCGAAGAGAAAGAGCCGAGTATGGTGGAGTTCCACTTGAACATGAGGGAGTGGAAATGTGTGAATCATGACGCTCGAGATTCGGATCACGATGGTGACGGCGTGGCGATGGAGGACTACTGCTGGCCATATTCGCAACACAGCATCCTATCGCGTTAGCCTGAAATGGGGACAAACAAATGAGGGTCGACCGTTGACCGTATTCGAAACACGGGACCGTGTCACAAATGTTGTCGATTATCCGCAGGGACGTTGGCCCGAAACGATTGTAGGGCCCTTAGGTCCAGCATTCATGGAGAGCCCTTAAGCTTAGTATCCACGTCGTCCGAGGGTCCTTTTGGATGTGGAAGAGGATGAGGATCCAAATAGTGAGCTCACGAAGCTTGGTCATGGGATGAGGGGAATGTCCCTGTGAAAATCCCATGCTTCGGGCTTTTTGTCAAAACACATCTGAATACGTCAACGAAACGTATTAGAGAGAGGGAGCAGATTCCTTTCCCTTGGGGAGATCTTAGTTTATGGTCATAGACTTCGGACCATGGATTGGAAAAAGGGGATCAGGGGACGCATGACATCACAACCTGACGTGAATGAGCTCGAGTCGAGGGACCGAACTCAAGGGTTAGGCTGGACCCGCGGGGAAGTACCCGGGCGCTCCTACGTATCTCATAAGGATGAGAATCAAGCCGTACGTAGTTCTGGAAGGTGACAGGGTAAGGTACCAGTGCCAGGGGAAAGGGGAAGTGCGGACGTGGCCCTTGCACTAAAAGAAGCGGAATTTGATGTATCTTGTTTGTTCTTCGAGGTGAATAGTTTTTTTTTTGTGAAGCGACAGGCCTAGAACTGTAGGTCGTGATGTCGCCACAAGAATCAAGCCGTGATGGGCGTTGACAAATGGCATGGCGCGTGGCCAGTACCCAACGTGATGTCCTCTACAGCGAGGTCACCATAATGCGGTGCCGTTTTTCGTCGTGCGGCCAGGACGATAATGTCACAGTTTAGGGTCGTATGATAGGACCAAGCATGCATTTTATCGTCACGCAGCGCAGACGTAGCAGAGACGATGCTAGGCGGGAAATGTGCGCAGTGTTTATAAAACACATTTGACAGAGACATGATCCCACATCAAATCGTACGCCATCCGGAGGTGAAACAGGGAGAGAGACTGGCTTCCTGAATGGGTTGTACCCAGAGACAGGGCGTCTGGGCGGTCCTACGTGTCCCATGAGGATGGGAATTTGAACGTAGTCCCGAATGGGTCTTAGTTTATGGTCTTAGAGCTCGGACCAGGGAGTCCCGAAGGACGCCAGATTGCAGCTTTGTCCCCCTAACATGCAAAGGTGCACTGAGGGATAGCGCCAAAAGTGTCGAGATTCCACCTGGACATGATGGGGTGGAAAATGATGTGAATCATGCAACCAACATTCAAGGACTGAAGGGGCTGGCGTGACGACAGAGGATTACTGCTGACCATGTTCGCAACACAGCATCCTGTCGCGTTAGCCTGAAATGAGGACTAACAAAACGAGCATCGACCGCTGACCATATTCGCAACGCGGGATTTTATCGATTTGTTGTCCGAAACCCTGGAGGGCGTTGGCCCGTATCGGTAGGAGAGCCCTTGGGCGTAGTTTCCAGGCCGTACTTGGGGGTCCCTCCGGGTGTGAAAGATGATGAAAGTCCGAATAGATGGGAACACGAAGCTTGGCAAGTGGAAGGAACTTGACCAAGTTGAATCTGACACTCTTGGTCCTAGACCAGAGTACTCTTAATACATGGTGAACCACTGCGGGGAGCCAAGGGACTCAACCTTGAGGGTGATCGAGAGATGGCAGATTCCCAGGGGAAGGGGGGCATGATGCCCACAACCTTGTATCATACCTACGCACCCCCCGCTGGAGAGGGATGGACCAAATGGTCTAGGTGACCGGGAAATCAGGATATCTCCCAGAGGTGGGGCTGGACCCGAATCTTGAACATTCAGGTGGTCCTACGTATCCCATTAGGATGGGAATCAAGCCACACGTAGTTCTGAAGGGTGCCTTTTAATGTCATGCAGGACAGGGGACAGGAGGACTGAACCTCAGAATGGGGCGTGCGTAGTGCAGCTATTGCGTACCTGACGTGAACGAGGACGTAGTCCCACACTGCGCCACGCAGTCCCGTGATCAGGGTCCTGAAGGCAGGATTAGAGAGATAAATTCGCTGAACTCAAGCTGGACTCGGGGGCAAGGGGCCTCGAACGTAGTTCCAGATGAGAGTCTTAGTTTATGGTCTTAGAGCTCGGACCGTGGATGGTGACAACTCCCAAGTAAGCACAGAGGTCAACCCAATCCCTAAGCCCACGTGAGATAAACTCGGTGTGGGAAACAAGGGGGGGACCCTCATTGCAACACTTGGGGCATCCATTAAAGGGGAGTCAGCAGAGAGTTCCAAAGGACACCTTTGATGTAGCTTGTTCCTCAAACGTGCAGACGTGCACGGGGGAAAAAAGTACCAAGAGTCCCGAAATTCTACTTGGACACGATGAAGTGATGAAGGGTGTGAATTGTGTACCCGGCATTTGGGCTTAATGGGTTGGCGTGACGACAGAGGAAAACTGTTATCCTTGAAGGAAACACAGCGTCTGTATCGCGTTAGCCTGAGGTGGGAGCAGCAAACGAGCATCGACCGCTGACCATATTCGCAACGCGGGATTTTATCGATTTGTCGTCCGAAACCCCGGGGGGCGTTGGCCCGTATCGGTAAGAGAGCCCTTGGGCTTTTGTATCCAGGCCGTACTTGGGGGTCCCTCCGGGTGTGGAAAATGGTGAAAGCCCTGATGCGGGGATACGCAAAGCCTGGAAAGCGGGTGCGGACGTGTCCGAGTAAAGCTTGGCATTCCAGGTAATGAACCAGAGTACTCTTAAGCACATTGGTGAACAGCCGAAAGAGGGATCGACGAAACAGCTCGGTGGTGCGGGAAACATGGCGTGGTCACTACAAGATCCTCGTAGATGAGGACATAATCCCACACCGCACCATATGATCTCTTCATGGAGGAAGGATGGGCCAAGGGGCCAAGATGGGATGAGGATTCCCGAGAGATGGGGCTGGACCCGGATTTTGGACATCCAGGTGGTCCTACGTATCCCATTATGATGGGAATCAAGCCACACGTAGTTCTTGAAGTGCAGTTTAACGTCATGCGGGACTTGGGTGGGGAGTAATATACTCCTGAGCAAGGTGTATAGTATGGCGAAAAACCGACGTGAATGAGGACGTAGTCCTACACCATACCGTACAATCCTATAAGATAGGTCCTGGGCCGCGGCCTAGAAAGGCCGAGGGGCCTGAGGCTGAGCCTCGGTCAGGAGGGCCTGACCGGTTTGTAGTTTAACGTCTTACATGAGGACGGGGGGCCAGGGGCCCAAGGAGGCCAAGGGGCCTGAGGCTGAGCCTCGTAAGGGGAGTTGTACGGCATGGTACATGATCCCGACGTAAATGAGGACGTAGTCCCACACCACACCGTACGCTCCGGGTGAGGAATTGTGGGCTGTGGTCCCGATCACTAGCACCACCTGGGGGAAGTTTATCACCTCAGGATGGGGCAGAATGAATCACTGTTGACCACAGTCGAAACACAGCGTTCCTATGGTGACCCGCATGGGGGCAACAATTGAGGGTCGACCGCTGACTAAATTGGCAACGCGGGACTTGTTTCAATTTGTTGCTTGAGAAACCCTCGGGGGCGTTGGCCCGTATCGGTAGGAGAGCCCTTGGGCTTTGTATCCAGGCCGTCCTTGGGGGGTCCCTCCGGGTGTGAATCCATCCATGAAAGGGGCAAACACCTCCAGGGGGGGACGTGCAGCCGGGTCGAGGCTTGCTCGACATGGGCCGGGGCAAAAAATGTGCGCCCTGCCGTGTCTTAACCCGAGGGGAAGATTTCGGCTTTTGGGCTGGGCCAACAGACGAAATGTCTGGGCGTTCCTACGTATCTCATAAGGATGAGAATCAAGCCATACGTAGTTCTTGAAGGCCATGCAGTTTAGCGTCATGTGGTAAGGACGTGGGAGGGTAGAAGAACGGAGCGGGCGCATGGTGCGACCTTTACAATCTTTGCGTGAGTGGGGTTGCATGAGCGGGGCCAAGAAGGCCGACGCCCTGCTACTCAAAGATCCTCCAAGGAGACCATTCCCAGGGGGAATAGTGGAAGAGAGAAGCTTGGGGCTGGGCTCAAGACGAGGCGTCCGAGCGTTCCTACGTATCCCATAAAGATGAGAATCAAGCCGTACGTAGTTCTTGACATGCAGTTTAACGTCATGCGGGACGAGGGGTATCTCGTTCGGGGACGTGTGCGGCATGGTCATGATCTCAACGTGAGAACGTAGTCCCGCACTGTACCGTACAATCCCGTAAGAGGGTAAGTCGGAGAGAAACGAGGGGGGCCTGGGGCCAGACCTCGGTGGAGACGGGGCCAGGGGCCCAAAGAGGCCGAGGGGCCTGAGGCGGAGCCTCGGTCAGGAAGAACTGACTGACTTGCAGTTTAACGTCTTGCAGTGAGGACGGAGATACAGTTTAAGGTCATGCGGGACCAAGTCGCAGTTTAGGGTCATGCGGGACCGTCTCGCAGTTTAGGGTCATGCGGGACCAAGTCGCAGTTTAGGGTCATGCGGGACCGTCTCGCAGTTTAGGGTCATGCGGGACCAAGTCGCAGTTTAGGGTCATGCGGGACCGTCTCGCAGTTTAGGGTCATGCGGGACCATCTTGTGCCCTAGGCGAAGTATCGCTTGAAGAATCTGGCATTGGTGGGAGGGGTTACACGCTCTCCATCTGTGGTCACCAAGGAGTAAGCTCCATTGGGGTAAACCTTATGGATGATATAGGGCCCTTCCCATTTGGGTTCTAACTTGGGCGGCTTCCTTCCGGGAATCATTGGCGCTCGCAGGGCCAGCACCAGGTCACCCTGTAGAAAAGAGCGGAGACGAACCTTCTTGTCAAAAGCTCTTGCCATCTTGTCCTGATGCCTTTCCAGATTGTGCAGGGCACGAAGCCGGTTCTCGTCCAGTGCTTCTAGCTCAACTAGACGGATCTCGGCTACCTCATCTGATGTCTGGTGATCATAAACGGCCGTGCGTAGCGACGGCAGCTGGATCTCGATGGGTAGGACGGCCTCAGCTCCATACACCAGGGAATATGGGGTCACCTGGGTAGAGTTGCGAGTCGTCGTCCGGTAAGCCCAGAGGGCGTTGGGGAGCTTGTCCGGCCAACTTTTCTTGTTCTGACCAACCATCTTCTGCAGAATGTTAGAGAGGGTCTTGTTGAACGCCTCGATCTGTCCATTTGCCTGTGCGTGGTAGCGGGAGGTATGGTTTGACCGGATGTCGTACTTAGCGTACAATTTCTTCAATTCAGCTGCTCGGAAGTTGGTGCCTTTGTCAGTGAGGACGGCGTGAGGGACCCCAAACCGGTGGATGATGTTGGAGCTCACAAAGTCAACGACGGAACGGGCCTTGACCTCTTTGAGCGGAACTGCTTCTGCCCACTTGGAGAAGAAATCTGTAGCAGTCAGGATGAACCTACACTGGCGGGCTGTTGCCGGCGGGTACGGTCCCACTACATCGAGTCCCCATACCGCAAATGGCCAAGAGTACTTGGTGGGGTGGAGGGGTTCTGGCGGCCGATGCAAGAAGTTGGCGTGCACTTGGCACGCGTGGCATCTCTTGGCGTATCCAATACAATCGTGGATCATGGAGGGCCAGAAGTACCCTAGCCTCCGGATTTGATGGGACAGCTTCGGCCCAGCTTGATGGGCGCCACAGGAACCGGCGTGAACCTCTTGCATAACTTGAGGTATCTCTACTCCTTGGATGCAACGGAGGAGGACACCATCAAAACTCCGTTTATAGAGGGTCTGCTCAAGACTGGGGCCACTCTGGAGGGTAAATTGAAGCGCGCGGCGTCGAATTCGCTCGCGCTCGGCCCGGTTGTCCGGGAGCTGACCATTTTGGAGATACTCGACAAAAGGTGCTCTCCAATCGGGGGTCGTTTCAACCACTGCATCCGACGAACCCGGGACTTCCGATACGGAGGGTCCGGTGGTGAGATGACTTACCCGCAGGCTATCACGGTCCTCTTGGGTGACGGGAGCAATGACTCTCCGGTGGGCCACGTGTATGACCAAATCATCTTGCTCGGGTTCTGCGAGCGATGCGGCTAAGCCAGCTAGGGCGTCCGCTTGGCCGTTCTGCGACCGCGGGACATGGGTAACCTCTGGCCGAGAAGAGAACTGGGCCATCAGGAGGAGGGTGTACTCCAGCAACGGTGCAAGCTCTGGCTTCCTGACGACGTAGTCGCCATTAACCTGTTTGATTACCAGCTCAGAATCTCCTTTCACATGTAGATGGGGTACATGGATCTCGAGGGCCAACTCGAGGCCGGTGATGAGAGCTTGGTACTCTGCCTCGTTGTTCGTACAACCTTCTGACAGCAGGAAGGAGTACGGCAGGACGGCTTGCGTCGGGGTAATGAAAACAATACCCAGACCCACTCTGTTGAGCTTGGGGTCGTTGAGCCTTCTACCGGTGGGGCTCCGGGAGGCGCCGTCGAAATGCATTTGCCAACACGGGACAGCGTGATCGACCGAGAGAATCGTCTCATCGGGGAAATCCAGGTCCAGGGATTGATCCGCGGAGGTTGGATGGGCAGCTAAAAAGTCTGCCAATGCCTGTCCCTTGACGGCCTTCTGAGGCACAAACCTGATGTCAAACTGCTGGAGAATTACTGCCCACCGCGCTAGTCGGCCAGTCAGCATGGGGCGGTTCAGGATGTACTTCAGCGGATCCACCCGAGAGATCAATTGCACCTCGTGGTGTTGCAGGTAGTGTCGCAACTTCTGCACGGCGAAGACGAGCGCAAGGCAGCTCTTTTCGATAAGGGAATATCTGACCTCCGTATCGAGAAGCATGCGACTGAGATAGTAGAGACTGTTCTCAGTGCCCTCGTTATTCTTCTGGGCGAGCAGCGCGCCGAGGGATCTTTCCAGGGCGGTCACGTAAAGGACCAGCGGCTTTCCAGAGACGGGTGGCATCAAGACCGGAGGTTGGAGCAGGTACTGCTTGATTTCCTCGAAGGCGATCCGACACTCCTCATCCCATTCGTAGGCAGCGCCTTTCTTCATGAGCCGAGAAAAGGGCTTACACTTGCCGGCCAGATTCGCAATGAATCGGCGTATATAGGCTAAGTGGCCTTGCAGGCCTCGAAGCTCCCGAATGTTGCTCGGGGGAGGCATTTGGCTGATGGCCTTGATCTTCTCCGGGTCGATCTCGATACCTCGGTATCTGACAACAAAGCCCAGAAACTTCCCGGAGGTGACCCCGAAGGCACACTTCAGCGGGTTCATCTTCAGGTGACGGGAACGGAGGAAACCGAACACTTTCTCAAGGTCTTTGAGATGGTCCTGGCGCTGATATGATTTGACTACAAGGTCATCCACGTAGCATTCCACCAATGTCCCGAGGATCGGTTTGAATATGCGATGCATAGCCCTCTGATAAGTGGCACCTGCATTTTTCAAACCGAATGGCATTACCCGGTAGCAAAAGGTACCCTGGGGAGCCCTGAAGGCAGTGGACTCCTCATCTTCGGGGGCCATCCAGATCTGGTTATACCCGGAATATCCGTCCATAAAAGAGAGGGCTTGGAACCCGGCCGTGGCGTCAATCAACAGCTCCGTCACTGGAAGTGGGAAGTCATCCTTTGGGCAGTGGCGATTGAGATCGCGGAAGTCGATGCAGACTCTAATCTGCCCATTCTTCTTCCTGACTGGCACAATGTTGGCGAGCCATTTGGGGTAATGGACCTCTTTGACGAAGTTGGCCTTGATTAGCTTATCAACTTCAGCCTCAACCATAGCACCATGGGAAGGGTGCATTTTCCTGGGAGGCTGCTTAAACCCACGATGTTTTACCGGGAGGCCCAGACGGTGGACGGCCACTTGGGGATCCAGTCCTGGCATCTCATCGTAACTCCAGGCAAACACATCGCGGTGCTGTTTGAGGAAGTCTACATACTGCTGTCGCTCCTCGAGGGACATGGCCGCACTGATCAATGTGGGTCTTGGATCTGCCTTGCTGCCAAGGTTCACCTGTACCAGCTCATCAACCGTGGTAGAGACGCCTTCTTCAAAGGCTGGGGGAGCATCCTCCAAGTCTTCCTCCCCAGCCGGGGGGAAACTTTCCGTGACGGAAGGTGCTTCTGGGCTCTCAAAACCCGAGGGGCAGCTGGTGCCGGCTTGGGCAGCAGCAGTCATCACATCAGGAGACTCACTCGTCGTGGAGACCATAGCAATGAATGCATTTGACCCTATCCCATCCGGCCTTCGGCCTAAGGGGCCACGCTTGACGATATCAAAGCAGTGGTGACGTGTCGGCCCGAGTCGGTTGATTCCATCCCGGCGAAATAGACACGTATGGCGCACCGCTGTTGTCATGAGCCTGACATCCCGGTACCGTACAGGGGTAGGAGATTCCGGGATGACCCGAGCCTGGTTGGTGTAGGAGTACGAGGTGATTCTCCGCCGTCGCTTGGACGCGGGAACATGCCTTCCTTGCGTACCCGAAACAACAAAACATTGTCCCATGTCGGGGGTCGTGGCCTCCAACCGGTGGATCGGGAGGATGTAGGCGTCGTCCATGCTTGCCCAGGGATCACTTGTGATTGGAGCGGGCTCATCCTCGCTGACCAGGATCTGCTTGTCTTTGCTTTTGTAATAACCCGCATCCAGATAGCGGGCCTCACAAGAAGCAAAGGGGGACGCGTCTCCTTGGATCACGCCTACTCGACCGTTGAGCGAGTACTTAAGGCACTGGTGATACGATGAGGGGACCGCAGCATGCAGATGGAGCCATGGCCTACCCATCAGTGCGTTGTAGGCGGTGTCCTGAGAAACAACCATGAACTCGGTGCTGGCAATTAAGCCACCGAACTGGGTCTTCAGGCGGATCTTGCCGACCGGGGTTTGCTCTGTCCTGTCGTACCCCTGAATCCTGAGGTCAGAGGGAGTCAAATCACCTTCAGACAAACCCAGTTTTCGCAACGTCCGGGTCGGAATTAGATTGATTCCAGAACCCGTGTCAACGAGGCAGCGACGGACTTCCACACCGTTAAAGTGGCCAGTGACATACAGTGGGTGAATGTGCCCCTGTATAGGAGGGTCTTCGTCTTCACCAGAGAACGAGATAACCGCCTGACATTCGGCGTTTTCAATCGTCTCGGTATGGAAGGCCTCCGCGGCTGCCACTTCCGTCTCGAACTGGAGGGGGCTCCTTGGGGCCTCGGCAAGTGCCTCGCGCATCTCGGATGACAAGCGCAGGGCCTCAAGGATGGAAAGCCTCGCCGGAATTCCGGCTAAGTGCTTTAGGACATCATACTTGCGTGCCAAACGCGCACCTCTGCTTACAGGGGGTTTTTCGGCATTTGGAGGCATAGCGGGTCCTGCTGGCTGAACTGGCGGTCGGCTAGCACTGGGTACATCCTGCTGCCTGCTAGTAGAAGCCTGGGGAGTAGTCGCCGGGCTAAGGTTGAACAGCGGGAGCTGGCCCGTCGCCGGGCGAGACTGGCTGTGATACGAACGAGGCGGCTCTCCCTGATCCAGCAACACGAATGGCGGTGGAGGTAGAGCCGAGGGTGCTGAATGGGTCTGCGCGTGCTGAGATCTGCGCTGAGCCTGCTGCCTCGTCTCGGTAGCGTGCACGGCTTGGTCACAAGTGCCTGCTGACACACCTCGGTGACCGGCGCAATTGCGATTCCGCCGACGTTGACGTCGGCTGGAAACATTGGGGCGGTCTGCCTGGGGTTCCCCCTCATCGGGGGTCATATAGGGCTTTACCAGCTCCACGGTGTTAACCGAAGCGTACCCTTGACTATCACTCGAAGAGTCATCCACCGCTGGGCGGATTCTGGGGGGAATGCCCATTTCAGGAGGCATAAAGTCGCCAAGAGTGCGGGATGACGACGGCACTGGCGGTGCACGTTGCTTCTTCTTACGTCGTCGCTGCTTGCCCTTTTGGGTAGAGGTCGATTGCGAGGACGATGCTGAGGCACCGGCTGTTTCTTCTGAAGGTTCCGGCTGCTTCAGGCGTGCCCGGATGATACCCTGGGCACGGATGACAGTTTTTCGAGCCATCCAGTTGTCGTATTTCTGGGACCCGCGGCTAGGGACCTGCTGCCACTCACCCTCGCTGTCACTGCCGATTTCTGATCCTGCAGAGACGCCTGCCACCTGAGCTGGCGCTGGGCCCAGCTTGACTATGTTGTTGTTGACCTGGTCCTGAAGCCAGTCTTTAAACACATAGCATCGCTTGAGGGTGTTCCCCAGGATCCGATGATAAGGGCAGTAGTTGGGGTGATCAGTGAGATGCGCCTCTGCCGGTCTCCTGCACTCAGGCAGACGCACAATCCCTTGCTCCAGAGCACTTCGGAAGTAACCAGGGACCTGATTTTCGTTGAACGAATAGGTATGGTATTTTCTTTCCGGGTAAGGAGCCCTGGGGGCCTGATCCTGTCGAGGGACCGGAGGGGCCTGCCGAGGGGGCGGCGCCTGGTTGTCTCGCCTAGGTGGCGGTGGCGCGTTGCGCGGGGGAACCTGTCGGTTCTGAGGCGGTCGCTGCTGAGCAGGAGCCTGTGCTTGAGGTGGAGGACCTCTGCGGGGTTGCGGGGGTGGTACCGCCGGTAGCAATTCCAGCTGCCTCGGGGCTTCTATTTGAGCCACTGCGGCGGGTTCAGCCCTGGCGGCCCTCCTGGCTGGGATCATTGGGGGCAGCAAACGTGCCTGACTAGCCTGTTGCAGGGCCTCTTCGAGGCGCTGGGCCTTATCCGAGAAATCTCTGAACCCCCCAGGGTAATTCTGGGTAATCAGGGAGGGTACCAGCTCTGTCTTTACGTTCCCCACACACATCGTCAGTAATTGCTCCTGAGTCAGTGGCATATCGAGAGAATACGTAAGTCCTTTCCACCGGGCGATGAAGTCCGCAACCCGCTCATCAGGCCTCTGTTTGCACTTAAAGAGGTCCGCGATGCTGGTCTTCCGCGTGGTGGAGCTGAACTGGTACAAGAACTGCCGGCGAAGGTCTTCCCAGCCGGTCACTGATCCGATGGGGAGCTGGCTGTACCAGACGAATGCCGGACCTTCCAACGTCTGTACAAAACATCGGAGCTTAGCGGCTTCTTGCTGAGCCGGGGTCCCCAACATGGGGCCGCACCTGGAAGAGAAATGAGCCAAGTGCTGGGGTGGGTCCCCTGTCCCGTTAAAAGGCGAGAAAGTGGGGTTCCCAAAACCCGGAGGCGTGGGCATATCATCCACCCACGCGGGATAAGGCTTGCCATCGGGTGGGACCGCCACCTGCCGTGTCTCCAACGCCTCGAGGCGGGCTGTGAGTGCCGCAATAAGGTCCTCCGGGTGGGGGTCCCTGTCTTGACGGGGATCCCTAACCACAAGCGCATTGCCAGGTTCTTCAACGCGGTAGACGGCTTCTGTTGCCCGCGGGTCAACTGGCTGAATGACCTGTTGGGCGACTGGGGGAACCCGGATTGGATTCTTCAGATTGCCCCGTCGCTCAGGGGGGTTTGGCGAGACGTATCGCGCCCTCTTGCCATACGTTCCGGCTTCCACCCTGTCCGCGGCAGTAGCATGATCAGGGTTGCCCGGAGGCATCTCACCAGGGGGAAATTGTTCCTGCCCCTGCTGTCCCGGCCTGGGATTACCGTAGTCGGGTCGTCGCTCTGCAGCGCGCTCAGCCAAGAGTTCGTCGACCAACCTCTTCTGTTCAGCAAGCTGCTGGCGCAACGTGGCTTTCTCAGGATCTTCGTCCGTTTTCTGCACGGAGGCGGACGGGTCGGAGTGCTTGGCTATTCCGACGTGCTCCTTACCCTTGCCAGTGCTTCGACCGAGCGCCAGTGACTCGGTGGGTACAGGGAGGCCTAGCAGGTTCCTTTGATGACGGGTGACTCTCCCTGATGGGTCGAGTAGTGGCGGTACGCACTCGGGTGGTAAGTCCCCATCAAGGAACTCAAGCTCATCTTCCTTATCCACAACGTCGGCCATGTGGACTGTGACCCCTCTTGAGGGCATATCCTCAATGTCGCATAGCGAATCAGGCTGTCGTAGAATAGGGTTGAAGAGGAGGGCGGCATAGCGTCCCCAACCACGGACTTGCACATGGGGGGTAGCTTCCCTGACAATCTTGCGGAGTGCCTTGAAACTCTGAACGCATCTTCGTTGGAGGGCACCCTGATGACCGGGCGACTCGGGGTGCTGGGCCACAAGGAGCACTGCTGCATCAATCAGGCGGCACTGTTTGCCAATCTCCTCGAAGTGCTCCCGACTCCTGGGGTACACTACCCGTTCCCAACGGAGGCGGAAGTGCGTCGCCCACAGGGTCCGACAAAGGCATCCTACTTCTTCAGGGGTAAGCGACTCGGGTATGCGGAAATTCAACGCTGCCGCGGGCCAGAACTTCTCTGGGAAATAGTCCGCTGCAAGAATACTCCAGAAGCTCCTGGGTTCATCCTCAGAGCTCGGCCCTACATTTCCCCACTCATCAACCGGGGGTGGCTGAGGGACCGGTAGCGGCACCGAGGCGGACCTCTGGGATAGCAAACTCGGCGGCGGAGAATACGGCAAGCGAGCAGACTGGCCACCGTACTCTGGGCCTTCCTCTGAAGAGCAAGGTGACCTGACCACAACGTCACGATAGGACGGGCTAATAGCCGCTACTTCGGGTACGGGAATCGCCGTTACCGGTGTCCGGTCATGTCGTGGCTCTACCACCGTTGACCCCCAAAACAGCTCCTTGGGATCCCGGGTAGAGGAAGAGGGCGCTTCGGGCGACGGTGGCGGTGACTGCGCGGTCGAAACCTGCGGAATTCCCAGGATTTCTTCCTCCTGGATGTACCTGCGGAGAGAGACGGGAATCCGATGGACCTCAAATTCGGGGAGAACGAGGCTGACGCGTCTGGTTCCTGCCCCAGTCCTTGATACGGAGGAGCTGGGAGAAGGTTCCATCGCTGAATCGCATTCCGCTTCCGAATCGGAGAAGCGGGCAGGTTTGATCCCCCCCTGGGCCTTCCCAAGATTCTTCCCGTGGCGGCGACGACCCGCTCTTCTGCCCCTGGGTGGCTCTTCGGGACAGGGTTGACCCCTATCAGGCAGCTCTGGGGCGGCGCTAGCGACGTGGCGGAGAGGGCCCCCACTTGAGACAGCCGGGGTGCGAGGGGCACCAGGGCAAATATCAAAGGGTACATGGGGAGGACCTCCATGAACAGTACCCACGTGGGCGGGGCCTCTGTTGGAACCGGCAGGAGCATGGGGAAGGCCTCCACGGTCGATGCGAGTGGAGCGAGGCTGACCTTCACTCCTCAAATTGCTGGGGCGAGGAGGACCTTCGTCAGTCGCAGAGAGGACGTAGGGGGGACCCCCACGTCGAAGGACCGGATGGATGATGCCTTCAGAAGGACGGACTTCATACCCTGTACCGCGGGCGCGGGAAGTGTTTCCGCGCTGAGCATCACTGCCCCGGGGCAGGTCTTCCTGTAGGATGGGGGCGGCATGAAGCATGCCTCCATGACGAACCTCGGAGCGGGGAAGGCCCACGCTCTGTGGAGTGGTGGTACGGGGAGGACCTCCGTACGGGGTGGCATCACCGCGGGTTAACTCACGGCGATCACTACTTGGGCCTGCAACCCGAAGAGTCAACCCGACCTGCCCGCAGGGCGGTTGGGGTCTCGATCCTGGTTGGGCGAAGGGGTGCCCCTGCTCAATGTAGGCGGGGGATTCATAATGTACGTCGGCGGTGGCTCGGGCCACTGTAGCTGTCGACGTGGACGCGGCTAGGCGAGGGTCCTCAGCCCGGGCCCGGCGCTGACGTCGGGTCAGGCGGGCCGGTGCAGGTGGTGCAGGGACGTAGTCTACCTGTTCTTCCTGCGGGGCCGGACGGCGGCGCTGACGTGGCCGGACGGGAGCTCTCGCCTGGGATTCCTGGGTCGGGGCCCTGAGCGGGCTGAGCCGGACCGCACCTGCCTCTTCAGCATAAGGCGAAGAGTCGTCAAGGCGTTCCGGGGATAGGCTCCCGAAACGATTGAATGTCTGGGTGGGGAGCGGGGGCTCCCTGCGCGGCCTGTTAGGGCGGCGTTGACGGCGGGGCCTGGAAGCCTCCAGGTCCAAACGGGCCATATCCCTGGTCGGGATGACCCCTTGTTCCTCATACCTGCGCACGAGGCTGTTGATCACCCTTCGTTGGATGACCTCTGATGGGGAAAGGGGACGTGGACGTCCCGCCTCCCGCGACGTGCCAACCATCGTGGCGGTAGTGGCGCCATGTGGGGTGGTCGTAGTGGTGTCGCCCCTGCCCCTGCGCGGGCGAGGAGCGGATGGTGACCGCATAGCAACCTGATTCCTGACAAACGAAGGGATCAACTCATCAGTACTGAGAGGAATGTGATTGACAGCCAGTGCCCCAGCATTCTTCCATCCCCATGTCTGTGAGAAGGATCCACGCCAACACGCTGCAGAGCGGAGCGCCCCACGTTCTACTACCCCGACTTCTGGTGAGTTCCACGATAGGCCCGCCATTTGCTTGGCGGGGCCAGGCACCGGATACCTGGATCCGGTGACACGTCAATCTACCGGTGTCTCGAACGCTACTAATCTCCATGCTGAGGAGAAGAATTTCACGTCGGGTTCACCATTTCTGTTTCCGACGCTTTCGCCGGGGCGCGCGCGCATCCATCCGCGGAGGAGGGGGACGCGCGGCTTCGTTTCCCCGCATTCCCGCTTTCCAAAGGCGGGCGGCATTCGTTCCTTGTTCAGGTACGTCTGCTCCTTGATCGAAACGGGATGATGGGATGTCGGTTCTTCCTCCTGTGGATTCCTCCTCAGAACTCGTCACCTAGTCCGGGTCTCCCTTATAGATTTAATACGTAGTTCGTGAAACTCTTCCCAGTGCCATATTGTCATGGACACCGGTTAATTACGCTGCTTCTGTCGGGACATTCCAAAGGGTCCAGTCAGGGCAGCTACCTTCGGTCAGGGGAGTAATCACGTTCGAGGCATCGGTAGCGTGTCTGGATGCTGGGGTACCTGGCATGTCTGTCTGTTATCCTCGATCACGAGGCTTCTCAAGGGCGTGGAAACCCGAGGCATCCCACATCGAGCGCGGGGGGTTACATGTCATAGACACGTACCTGAGGTTTTCCTCAGCTTCCCATGTTCAACACAGGGTATGTTTGCAAGATTAACGTCTAGCAAAGACGGTTACGCCAAAGGCGTTCCATCCGAGGTTTTCCTCAGGCATCTCGTGTTTACCACGAGGTAGGTCGCGAATTTAACGTCTCGCGGAGACGGTTGAGAATTGAATGGGACCATCGCAGGGGTGGTGACGACGAAGTTGGGCTTGAGCCTTAAAGGGGCTTCCTACGTATCCCCGTGGCAGGGAATCAAAGTCCGCGTAGTTCGGGATGGTGCTGGTAAACCGACGTGATGGTGGACCTTGGTCCGATGGGCATCGTCAGCGTACCTACATGAGGGTGGACCTTGGTCCGGTGGGGGTTGGGCTTGAACCTCTGGGAGGATTCCTGCGTACCATGCCTTGACATGGATCAAAGTCCTCGCAGTTCAAATGATACAGTTTAACGTCATGCGGGACGGTAATGAACCCTGACGTGAATAAACGACGGGTGGTGGGTGTCGGTGAGCCGACATAAGTGAGGGACCTTGATCCACTATTGTTGGGCTTGAACCTCGTGGAGGCTTCCTACGTACCATGCCTTGACATGGATCAAAGACCTCTTAGTTCAAATGGTGAGTCGCAATGGCTTACCACTGGACCGGGGTGCAGTTTAACGTCGTGCTGAACGGGGGTGAAACCCGACGTGAAAGACGGGTGGGCTTGAACCTCGTGGAGGCTTCCTACGTACCATGCCTTGACATGGATCAAAGACCTCGTAGTTCAAATGGGGAGTTTGTCGGTAAACCGACGTGAAAGCAGACCTTGGTCCACTGATGGTGGGCTTGAACCTCGTGGAGGCTTCCTACGTACCATGCCTTGACACGGATCAAAGTCCTCGTAGTTCGGATGGGGAGTAGACCTTGGTCCACTGATGGTGGGCTTGAACCTCGTGGAGGCTTCCTACGTACCATGCCTTGACACGGATCAAAGTCCTCGTAGTTCGGATGGGGAGTAGACCTTGGTCCACTGATGGTGGGCTTGAACCTCGTGGAGGCTTCCTACGTACCATGCCTTGACACGGATCAAAGTCCTCGTAGTTCGGATGGGGAGTAGACCTTGGTCCACTGATGGTGGGCTTGAACCTCGTGGAGGCTTCCTACGTACCATGCCTTGACACGGATCAAAGTCCTCGTAGTTCGGATGGGGAGTAGACCTTGGTCCACTGATGGTGGGCTTGAACCTCGTGGAGGCTTCCTACGTACCATGCCTTGACATGGATCAAAGACCTCGTAGTTCAAATGGTTTGTCAGGGTCGGTGCTCGCTCTAAGCCCACGTGAGTCATGCTCGGTGTGAGAAACAAGAGGTTGCAAGGACCTGACGATCACGTCGCGAAGGGTGCGTCCGTGAGAAGCGAAATGGGGCTTACGCGTTGAGCGGCCCATGGTGTTGGGGCTTACTCCAGGATGGAGGCCCATGGCGCGGCAAAGCGCGGGGAAGATGGACCTTGGTCCGGCGATGGGAGGTGCCTCGTTCCCTATCACGTCCTCCACTGACCTTGGTAGTGGGGAAGTACCGAGATGCACGGGTGCAATCATCCGTACCAAAGGTTAGGGATTTACGCTCTGAGGCGACCCTTCCCCTGCGAACATACACCACTCCGACAAGGAGGATCTCATTCCATGTGCGGAAGAGTTCCATTCCCGTGGAGACGAGTGGTGTAAAAAATGTTCGACGTGGGGAAACCCTTCGTGAGGGAGACGAGGTTGGGTCACAGTTTAACGTCATGTGTTGAGGACGTGGTGCTTGGCAGTTTAACGTCCTGCAGCTCGGACGAGGTGGGTTCACTCCACACCCCTAGGGCTTACATAACCGGTACCCTCTGGTCCTTGGGGAAGGGAAGGTGTCGGTAAGGCCATGGTAAAAGGGGGTCGCGGGAGGAATCATCGAGGGGTCCACGTTAGCGTGGCTATGCGAAGAAGCAATAGCCGTTAGCGTGCCTATGCGAAGGAGCATTGGGCGAAGCAACGCTACGGGAGGTGTTGTCCATGGGACTTTGAAATCACATCGTGCAAACCTGGAGGGTCGCACGGAAGGAGGAATCGCTAAGCAGAGGAGTGTGCTTTGCGAAGTGGGGTGCCTTGGCCTTAGCATGGGGCATAGGTGGAAGTGGGAGGTGCTTCGCGAAGTGGAACAGTGTTCGCGGAGCACTGCCTCGCGAAGGAGTGGTTCGCGAAGCAGGGTCCTGCCAAGCAAAGTGCTTCGCGATGCATAGTTATCCTGCCTTGGCATAGGGATTACTAGCATGGGTTGGGTGTTTCGCGAAGCACGAGTGCTCCGCGGCTGCCCGGGTTCCCTTGGGAATCCCCTTCCTTTGCGAACGCCCTTGGGCTTCGCGAAGGGCATCCCTCTCGGAAGAGGGGCTCAGAACGAAACAAATCAGAGTCGTCTCGCGAAGTAGAAATACCTCGCGGAGCTCATGATTCCCCGGGCAAAGCTTGCTTCGCGATTCGGGAGAGGAGAAGCCGAAAGGTCGGATTGTCCGTCCCCGGGACTCAGGGGGAGTCGAGTATTTATAGGGAAGGGGCGCCGCGAAGCAGGGCTCGCGCGCCGCCTCTTGAGCTTCGCGGCGCGCTCGCGAACGTCAAACGCGCCCGCGGAGGATCACCGCCTCTGGTGCTTCGCGGCGGCTCGCGAACGTCAAACGCGCTCGCGGAGGATCACCGCCTCTGGTGCTTCGCGGCGGCTCGCGAACGTCAAACGCGCTCGCGGAGGATCCCCGCCTCTGGTGCTTCGCGGCGCCGCCAGGGCTGGGGCGCTTCGCGGAGGGGCTTCGCGGCTGTGCTTCGCGGCTGTTCTTCGCGATGCAGCATGCCGGCTGTCTTTTTCGTTCCTTCCTTTCGGGCCATATTTTTGGCGCCAACAAGCTGTTCAAAAGATTTTATAAATAGTATTAAATAAATTTTGAACCTTATGCAATCCTTATAATTTTAGAATCCATATTATTAGTTTCTTAGACATAATGTAAAAAAAAATCATTTTTTTCAGATAAAAGAAGTATTTTTCAAAAATGCACTTTTACCAACTTTTAATAGTGAGACCTTTTTATATCCAATATTTTAAAATATTATATATTCAAGTTGACTATATAAATTTATTTTTTAGAATGGGGACATCAAAAATTTACAATGAAACACCCCATGCTTCCACAGTACACTTCTCTTTTAATAAAACATTAGCTTGTGTTGTACACAACATCGAGTTCTAACTTACAACACAACCAATAAAACTAGGAGTTATGAATAGTAATACCTACTTTTTAAAATTTTATAAATTTTATCTCTCAAAATGGACTTCATTTTTGGATTCGGAATTTCGAATTTAGCCTAGGGTGAAATTTTGGTACTTTTTGGATAACTTTTATATTTTGATGAATAGTGAAAATTACTAAATTTTAATTAAAAACAACTTTTTTAATCAAAATAATTAAAAGTGATAAATTATAAATTTTAGTGGTTTTAAAGTATATTTGGAATATATTTTTACCATTAAATAAAATTTTGGTCATTGGACATAATTTCACAATTAAATCAGACATAAATATGTGTCAATCTTTTGATAGATATTATATCTTAAAAACACGCTTTTTGTTTTGACAGCGGGAATTAATTTTAAATTAATTTCGTCCACTTCTGTGTTTTGAATTTGGAAAAATGGAATCCATATTTGGAATCAGTATGTCCAAATTGTGTAAATAGGTAACTTTAATTTTTATACATTTTGAATAATTACTTCGGTATATATTTTATTTACCATGGTTAAAGGATAAATCCGGTAAATAAGGGTTAAGAATCAAATTATAATAAAAATAAATTAACCTCAAACATGTCCTAAACTTATTTTAGGATACAATTCCAACCGTGGACATCTTTGGGTAGATTTTTGGGACCCCATGGAGCCACTTGTTGGGGATAGGGACACTTTATTTTAATTAAGATAAAGTAAATACATAAATGACATAAGCGTATATCTTTTAGAAAAACACTTTTCACATTGTGTTATATATGTTATATTTTTTATTATAAACATTCATTAAAAATATAGAAATATTTCTTACATAATTATATTTTATTTATAATTTTTAGACATTGAAACGGTAATAATATAAATGACACAATAATGATGCAGTATTTTCCTTATTAATTAGTGAATCAAATAATTGGTATTATAAATGTTAAAATAAATACAATATGAAATTTTTGATGACATAAAATAATTTTATTGGTAAATATGTCATGTTAGGATTTCTTAACGGAATTTTTTTTGAATTAATAAATTTTTTAAGACTTTAACAAAAATAAATTATTGAGTAGTGTAAAAAACGACATAAATGAGTTTTTAAACAAATATTATATTATTAATTTATATTCTATTCCTAAAAACCTATGCATCAACGAAAATACTTATATCATTATTGGTGTATCATTAATGGACCACTTGGGGCTCTCTTGGATGTATATAGTAATTTTATTAAATATATATTATAAAAATACAATGTGACATGGTAAGTGTTAAACTAATTAACTAAGATTAAAAACTAAAATATAAGGTTAATATAATAACCCAAACCTATCTAAAATCTATTGGATGAAAATATTTGGAACCATAACCACCTTATTATTTTAATAATCAAAATATGGAGCCATTATAATCCTAATATGAATTTATTAAAAATTAATACATTAAGTTTTTCCTAAAGAGCCCCTCCCCCCCTTTATAAAAGGACCCAACTTCTATCCAATTATTCACACCTTCAATGCCTTTTGGTTCGGCAAACCCCTACCCAAATACTCTCTAAAAATCCATCAATTCAACCTAGTTTCATTAGTATGATCATAAATCTAACTTAAGGAGCCCTTTTGATCAAATCAAAAGGAAGAACCCGAAGAAGAGGTAATATTTTCGCCACCCTCTTACAAGTTCCTTTCTTCTTCAACTTATTCTTTCTTTGTTATTTATATTATAAAATAAGAACTCAAGTATATCCTATATATTGTGATGTTATTATAAATATGGTAAAAGCATATTTATTATTCTATATATCTTTTGAATGACATGTCACCATACGTGTGTACGTACAACTTACCGTCTCCACGTCGTGGTGTAATTGTTATTCAACACATTATTATTTGGATGGGTATAATAATGATATTTATTTGATGTAAATAATTTATATAACACTATAAGGATTAGGTATATATGATATACCATCCAATTATATATTATTTTAATATCAAAAGAATTAAATTTTCGCTCATGCGTATGTACAGATTACCGTCTCCACAACACGATGAGATTCATTTCCAAGTTCACCATTCATCGATGATTATAATGATATATATTAATAATAAGTATGCCATATATGAAATAATAATTCTAATGGAGATATATATATTTATATATATAAGTATTTATTTACTTACAAATATCTTATTCACTTACTTCTGTTCAATACTATATGAAAACAGAAACATCGTTTATGCATACGTACGGACAACAGTCTCCCTAAACGGTGTTTTCCATTACATATATATGTCAATTATACATATTTATATTCTAAATATATATGATATATTTATCATTTTTTATATTTTTTATGTATTTAAATGATGGTCTAAGTGATACAATGAAGAGTAACAAGTTAAAAAACGTACGATAAAGAAAGCGATTATTACCCAAAATGTTTATTTATCATGGAAATTATTATTAAATGGGTAATATAAAGTCATAAATGAATCATGTATGATATCATAAATATTAATATAGATCTAGTATAATTTAATAACATACTAATATCTTTGTACATGAGGTTAAATGTACCCTCGACTAAAGGAAAGTGCAAGGTAAGGGTTAATTGCTCAATTTCATTATTATCTGAGATTGTTTATGTGTAAGTATTTACTGGGAAATTTTTATCATCCATTTCCATTTTTCATAAAAATGATTTAAAAATGAATATTTTGGGGATTTTGAAGGGTAATATTTATCAATATCAGAATTTCAAATGTTTTCATGATTTATCTCTCTAAATCATTTTAATTAATGTCCATGCTTTCAAAATGATTTTAAGGATTTATTTATGTGGACATGAATGTTTTGAAATGATAATTCTTCTCAAAAGTTTCAAAGTGGTATGGGACACTTTGATTCAAAAATCTCTTTTAAATTACTTCCTTTATATATGTGTGACTTTTAAATGATTTTACAAAAAGAATATTTCTTTCAAAAAGTTTGACTCATCATTTTCATCTATGTCATCGTCCTCTACTGGATAATATTTTAGATTGAAGTTGATTTATTATAATACAATATTATTTATTGTATTTAATGAGTTATGATATGTTTGACTGTGGATGTTTTATTTTTATACCATTTATGGTTCATGGTTAAAGTATTTACATTTTGTATGCTAGTTTTAATACAAATGTTTATGATATGTTTAAACCTTTTAATATGAGGAATGTATTGGACTTAGTAAGTGACAGGTGGAGCCTGCTATAGCTCCTCGATGCATTGGTAGGTCTCACGAGACAACTAGACATGGAATTGGCTGAGGCCCTTTCCCAATTTGATTTATGGTTTTGGCCGAGGCCTTAATCATTTTAGACGTCTGGGATGAGGCCTTGACAAAATGATTCACAATGTCAGGCATTATACATTCCCTCATTATGGAAATAATATTGATGGTTTATGTGGTCATTTGACTAGTAAAATACCAATGATTATGTTTTATTATGGCATTATTTACGCATATCATATTCTTTCCATAAAATTATTCATGTTTATTATTGGTAAGGGCATGTGGTTTCAATTATTTACCATGCTTAATATTTATGTAATTTTCTATTGTGTTACTTACCATTACAGGGCATTTGAGCTCACCCCTTTCAATGTTTTTTTTCAAGATTTCAAGAAGTGTATTGTCATTGATATGCAGGGTTAATCCAAGGGAATAATGGCATTCATAAATATTATTTATGTTTTTTTTGTATGTCTTAAAGTCCAATGTAACATTCATGTACGTAATCTATTTTCCAAGACTGGAAAACTGATCTGTCCTTCAAGACTTAATTCCTTATAATCATGCCAATCTATTAAAATAATGCACCAACTCTAGGTAACTGAGTTCAGGGCGTTACACGTATTGATGTTAAATCAGTGAAAACCCACTATAAATTTTGTTCTTACAGGTACGCATAGACAACATGTCAATCTGATGTGTGGTGTGGTCAAAAGTACTTGGTATACAATTTTTAAAGTTATAAAAGCATTTAAAAACAACTGTTAGGGGGGGTCAAATCCAGGAAAAAGATATCATATTTCCATGAAATCATGGCACAAAAACTATACATTTAATTTTGAAATGTAATAACTGATGGAACATCATTCCAAATTACATATTTCCCATTATGGTTGTAAACATGTTTATAGTGTTTTAGAACACTAAAACATGTGAGGAATGGTCAAAACCATATAAAATGACCTAATATTGTTGTGATAACATGGAAAACCCACCACTATGTTTTCACTGAGGTGTGAGTGTATAAAACACATCAATATGACATGGGGTGTGGTTATAATTACTCAGTATACACTTTTTAATGGTACAAAAGCCTTTAAAAACAAGTGTCAAGGGGATTAAAACTTGGAAAAAATATTGAATCACTTTGAAATAATGGGATAATGACCATAAATTTAATTGTGAAATGTAGGAACTGACTAAATCTCATTCTAAATTATGGTTTTCCCATTATGGATATAAATGTGATTTTAGTGTTTTAAAACACTAAAACATGTGTGGAATGGCAAAAACCATAGAAAATAGCCTCATATTGAAGTGAAAACATGGGAAAACCACCACTGTATTTTTTTGACATGTATACGTAGAAAACATGTTAATATAACTTGCAAAATGGTCAAAATTTCATGATATATACTTCTGAAAGGTATAAAATAATTTAAAAACAAGTGTTGGGGGTCAAAACATTGAAAACGACATCATATTTCCATGAAATTATAGAACAAAACATACATTTAGTTTTAAAAGGTAGGAGTTTACAACACATCATTCTGAATTATAGTTTTCCAGTTATGTTCGTGAATGTGTTTTTAGTGTTTTAAAACAATAAAACATGCATGGAATGGCCAAAACCAAAGAAAATGACCTTGGATTGCTGTGAAAACATGGGAAAACAACTATTGAGTTTTTTTATGTTTATGCATGGACAACATGACAATATCACATGTTGTGTGGTCTGAATTACTCAATATACACTTCTCAAAGGTATAAAAGCCTTTAAAAACATGGTCAATGGGGCCAAAACTAGGAAATAGACATTATATTTCTTCGATTTTATGGGAAAACAACCATATATTTAATTTTGAAATATAGTAAATGACAGGATTTCATTCCAAATTATGGTTTTCTTGTTATGGTTATAAATATTTTTTAGTGTTTAAAATAATAAAATGTATGTGAAATGGTCAAAACCATATAAACTGGCCTCAAATTGATGTGAAATAATTGAAAACCCACTTTGGAGTTGATGTTGAAATATAGAACATATTGTGCTATCAAAATCATTAAAAAAATTATTCAATAAATTTTAAGCACATCGCACATCACATTAAATATAAATTAGTATATTTACTCATCCCCTTTCAGTTTCAACTATTGAATCTTATATTAAATAGGTATATTAATGTTTTCAAAGTGTTTTTAATTATATTTTTTTATGTTAAATTTTATTTTTTGACTAAAAATTTAAAAAAATATTGTCTACAGCATTATAAATAAATTCCGTGTCTTTTTTATTTCATATTTCATTTCTAAAATTTATGGGTTTTCATTATTGGTGATAGATTTCAGTAGTAGGTAGGAGTTTGATCATTTTGATCCACAATATTCTTCATAATCTATTCTTGATGGATCTTATTTTCCATGGTATGTAAAAAAATCAATTATTCTACAATAATTTTGATTTATTATGTCTAGTTTAATTTTGGTTTCTTTTTTGTTAAAGCTGGTGAGATGACATGGTCGGTTTATGTTTATGACATTATTTGGATGAAGATTTATGTAGTGGAGGTTGTGGTATGGATTTATATCTGGCATGGGTTGTTGTTGAAAATATTTTATATGTATATTGATAGATGTGTGGGTTGACTTAGATAGAGTTTATGATGACCCAATTTTTTTATGTGACTGTGGATGTATGATATATGTATAATGGGATTATCATATATTTATGTTTGTGTTTAGTATATATCATTTTCTTATGTTCATAGTTTTTTACTAAAAAAATTGAAAAGAAATATGATTTAGCGGCTGTTTTAAGTAACTGCTGCTAAATACATTTAATATAATTTGTTTAGTGGTGGTTAAGCTTAACAACTACTAAAATAAATTATCATTAATATGTTCTACAATTTTCTTTTTTATTTATATTTTCCATATATATTTTTTTATAAAAAATAACTACTAAATATCAAGTATTTGGCAGTTGTTTAAACCACCACTAGTTTACAAAAAAACACCACTACTGACCATTTTTTTATAGTGAATGTTTTACTTTCTTTACAAAATACAAGAATTATTTTTCTATTTTAACATATATGGTGTAATGAATTTTCATTCCATCATAACTATTATTTAATTTTTAGATTCCTCTGCATTATTTCATGTTTTCATCAAGAATAACTCTATTTACCTTTCTATCGGTCTTTTGGAATTGAAAATTTGTTTGTAAAAAGAAATTTAATTTTGATATCTAAAATAAATCCAATGTGTCTATAAAATTTTTTATCTTGGGTTTTATTCATTATATGATCCTTGGATATTTTTTATGAAGTTTTGAGCCCCATTATAGTTCATGGGTGAGTGTGATATAATTTATATAATGGGTGCACCCAGATAGCATCAGGTGAGCTTGTTATAGATTATATTATTGTTAAACCTATATATTTCCCCAATGCATTAGGTAATGATTATGCTATCCGAGGAATTATATTGGAAGTTGGTCATAGGTTTATTCTAATTTTAAGGGTTTTGTTAGGGTTTGAAGATAATTATGACATAAGGAAACTAAATTACTTTTCTATACTTGGTAATGAGTTTTCATAGAAATCATTTGATTTAAAAAGGTAAAATATTGTTCTTTTTATAGAAAAAATGATTCTCTATTCAAATAAAAAGGTTTATTTTTAAGAAAAAACATTTTATGGGTTTTCATGTTTTTTCACTAAACTAACATGTTAATTATTTTATGTCTCATACTAAGTTTTCTTATGCTCATCCCACGTTTTAAAATGTATTTCATAGGGCTTTAAGGATGATTAGGTACAAGGATAAGGTCAGTATCAAATTTTTTAATATATGTCATGAAAGTAAAAAATGTTCATTTTTTAAAGTTTTCTTTGGTGGGAAAATTGATATAGAGTAACAGTGTCCACTTTGTAATATATAGGATTTTTATGATATAACTATATAACATTTTAAACCTAAAATATGTTTGGGAAGTTAATAAAATTAATTCTAGTTTAAACTCACTAGAACATGTAATTTTTAAGGATGGGAACTTACAGATGGTATCAAAGTATGGTTTAGATAAAATTAGAGGTTAGGACGTTATTTGAAAATAATTTAAATACCATCTATAACAAAAAATGATAGTATATTATGGAGAATTATTATTATTTGGAAAAATATATTGAGTTTCAAATTCCATAACTAAGGATATCTTAGTGTTTATCCTCCTCATAATATTATTTACTCTGGTTTTATTGATATGATCACACTATGATTTTTTGGTTTAATAAATAGATGAATCCAGTAAAAATCGATGGAAGAATGGATATAAAGGAATATGTAGTTGTTTTCTAAATGGGAAACCAAATGAAATGGGGGTTGTGGTAAAAACTCTTTTGATTATTCTTAACCATATATTACAAGTTATGATTAAAAAAATAAATCTAGTTGAGTCTACCAACACATAAAATAAGAGATGAATTAATATCCATGGAATTTTAAGTGATAAATGTCATAAAATTAAAATCATTCAATATTATATGTGTCATGAATGTAAGAATAAACATCTAGGAAAATTTATTAAAATAATGGGAAGATGTTTTTTAAAGCAGTAAAGGAGGGAATAAAGAAATAATCTGAAAAGTTAAAAAGTAAACATTTGGTTAAAAAATGAAGAAGAATATAGTTATTCCTAAGGAATATATTGAATTTTTTAAATGTGGGATGTATATTCATTATGAATATCAATTTACTAGGGAAAAATCTCAAGAACAAGATAAGAGAAATCATAATGATGAATGTTTAGCAATGCCTAAATCCATTATTATTAAAGATGATGAAACTGATTATGCAATATGAAAGGTATGGATTATATATTAGCATTTTTTTTGATATTATTTAATCCTAGTGCATGATTCTTATTTGTGTGTGTAGGAAAAAAGTATTAAAAAATAAGATAAAAAATCAGGATTAAAAGATTATTAAGAATGTCGAATGATAAATGTGTCTACACATAGGTATTCAAGAATTGTGATTTAAGGTTTATTAAAATAATTAGTACTTTTTTATTGTTTTATGTGATGTAAATACTTTGGGAAACATTTATTTTTGAGGTATATGTAACCTTTAATTTTAACATTTCAAAAATTTATTTGAGAAAGAATTATCTTTTTGTTTTTTGGATTTGAGTTCTGAGTTTTTTATAACCCTTAGTTTTAATATTTTAGTATTGAAGTTATTTTTTTAGTATTCTCATCATATTTCTTGAAATATATAAAGAATTATATAAGTATAATTTTATAAAAAAATATATCTTATAGGTTGGGTGATAGACTAAAACATCTTGAAAGGTTTCTCGTTTTAAGCCCACAACCGAAGGGAGACAAGGGTGCATCACCTAGCACTATTCTTCATGATGTTATGGTTAGTATGAAATTGTTTTTATTTTTTTCACCAATATATAAAATAATGTTTAAGTTAATATTTGGGAAATATGTTTTATTGTATATATAACCATGAGATTAAAATGTGATTTGGTGATTTTTTGATTAATATTATTTTAAAATAGGTCCACTATTTTGGAACCCTGTATGATTAAGGTGAATAGAATATTATGGGATTTTATTTGAGGAATAAATATTGAATTATATTTTGGAGGATTGTATGATTTTAATGTGTCATTATGGTGATTTAAACTATTTATATAAATGATTATAATATATTGAAGATTATGTGATTTAAGTAACTAATTTTTTTTGAGACATTAATATTTTTTTATGTTATTTAGAGATAGATATTAAATTTCTCTTAGAAGAATATGTGATCAAATTCATCTGATTTATTGGTTTCAATCATAGTCTAGAATATTTGTACTGATTTTTAAGGATTTTTAATAATCAAATTACTTATGTTAAGTTTTTGGTGATACATTTGAATTTGGGATATTAAATTATTATTCATTAATTTGAAGGTTTATTAATTTTGGGAATTATCTTACCTTAAGCTAACCATTGTGGTATTTAATAATATCTAAATATGTGGGGAATATATTATGATCTATTTATGGAATTATTTGATCAATTAGAAGTTGATTTAATGCATTTTGCATGAAAAAATCATCTTGAATACTCATCGTTTGGAACAAGATATGATATTTTGGTAGAAATTGATTAAAGAATGAAATTATACTTATAAAGTAATTATATTTTCAATATTATTTTAGTCTAGATGGTAAATAAATACTCAACTCTACGAAAATGATCTTGAAATAAAAATGTTATCTATTTAATTTTCTTATTGAGAAATCAATTTTCTTTTTAACACATCAATGATTTATGGTTTTGTAATCGTCAACTTTCTCCTAACCATGTTCTCTGTCACTATTTATAGATCCTTGTACATTAGTTTTTTTTCATCCATGTATGTTTTTCTAATTCCCATTAATATTTTCATACATGGAAACATAGTTATGTGCTATTCCAGAAGACCTTCATACTTTCCTTTTCTATCTTTTCAGGTGGAATTTTTGTTAAACATATTTATGGTGTGGGATTTTAGTAAAAGTGTTTTAAAGTATAAACCACTGATTACCGAACCTGAGGTCATATTTTGAGGATGAAATTTCTTAAAAGGTGAATAATGTAATATCTAGAGTTTTTTTAAAATAAAAAAAAATATTTGATAGCATGTAGGACATGCAACAATGGGCTTAAACGAAAAAATAAATATTATTATTTAAATGTGATCCTTTCAAACTATTCATTGAGTCGGTGGGAATGAAGAGAATTAACCAAATTATGAAATATATAATGTTATTTAAAATTAATAATTTATTAATTAATTCTTTGAAAATAATCCCTCGATTTTTAGTAAAGTCATTTTTTCATCAAAATTATGTTTTATTCAAAAATGGGTTTTCTTGATTTTTAGGATTGAATATTCAAATAAATTTCTCAAAACAAATTTAAAATGTATTTGAAAAATTGAAATTAATTTTTTAATTTATATTTTTAATTTTATATTAGGATTAATTTTTGAAAATTTTTATAAATATTTATTTTTAGTAAATAGTGAAAATACTCATTTTTCTTGAAAATTAAATTTTCATTTTAAATATTTATAAAGTAAAATTATATTTTGGATTAGTTTTGAAATTTAATTACTTTATTTTTTAATTAAAATAATAAAATTATTGTTTTTTAAATGATATTCGTACTAAAATTTAGTATAAAAAAACTATACATTAAAAAATGGCATTTTTTCTAAAATAATCATTTTTTATCACATTATGCTAGTTTGATTTTAAATTTAATTATTACACTTATGTAATTTGAAATTTGAAAAATGGATTATATATTTGGATTAAATGGGTCCAAATTTATTAAATGTATCCCTTTTTTTAGATGTTATGAATAGTCACTATTGTAATACTTGTTACCACGATAAATGGTAAATTAGGTAATTAAAGGTTCAAAATAAAATGGAAAAGACAAGAAAATATTCCTCACACTTGAATTAATTTTATTTTATGGGTAAATTTCCTTCATACTTATCCAATATTCATTTATATGATCTTTTTTTCTATTTGGATTCGGTTATATCTTTTATTATATTTTATTTAATGAAATGTCAAAAGTGTCACACTCTTTTTTTATTAAATATATTTTTTTAGAATGGATTTAATCCAAGGATATTTTCACTTATGAATATTATTTTTAAATATAAATGAATTTTTTTCATCATGGTAATTTTTTTAAATATTAGTGAATAAATAATTACATTAAAATTTTACACAATGCAAACACAATAATTATTATATTAATGGGAAAATAAAAAATGATATAAAAAATATTAAAAGTAATATAATTTTTTATATTTAACGTGATAAAAAATATATATATGAACATTAAAGGTTAGAGATATATTAAAAAATATTTTTAAATTTTACTTTTTGTCTCTATTTTAATAAAATCAAAGTAATGAATAGTTATAAAAATTGGCGTTAATGACATATTACAAAACTTAATATATTATTAAATGATATAAAATTCATTAAAATATTATATTTGAATATGTTATTACTATATGGTTGATAATATCAACCATGGCCCCTTTATGGGATTTCATTCTATTTATAGTAACTATATTGACTCTTAATGAGTAAAAAAATACTTTTTGTCACTATAAGTGTGAAAAGGGTTAATGAGGGGATAAAACCAAAAGATAGGGGTAAAAACATAGTAAAAACATGTATAATTCTTATTGACTGAGATTATTTACACCCATACTCATCCTATTTTCGAAAAAAGTTTGTTTCAATCCATTTAGAATTGAAAATTAATTTTTATTAATTTAATGTTTTGAGAAATTACAAGAGTTCCCCCCTCCCATAAAAGGGAATTTATATTTCTCTTTACATCACACATTAAAACCCATTTTTCAGAAAATATCTACCCAAATAGCTTCCTAACATCCATAAATTTGTTCTAGAAGCCTTACTTAGGTCTACATAGAAACCGTACTAGTTTTTATCACAAACTGTCCCCCAGGGCCCGTATTGTGACTACCCCAAGCCCGCCTTCTATAGTCTAGGGGCTGGCAACTAGTAACAAAGGAATAAATGCCTAAACTGGGAATGAATTTCCTTGATAATAGAAAACAAACACAATAGAGTACACAACTAGAATCAAAACACTAAGTAAATCAGTAAAAAAAATAAGTGCTGGAATGGAAAAGGGGCCGAAAATACAAGCCCAATAGGAAAGTACAAGTATAAATGAAAAGAAAGTACACCTGAAGAAAAGTAAAGCAGCTACTAGGTCGTCCTCCGGGGTTCCTAGCTGAAGGGTAGGTACAGATTGCCTCCTCAGCACTCCACATCTGTCCGTCTGCTCCGTGTATCATCGCACTGAGTTGTCCACCTCCAGGTACCGTCTAGTCCTGCTACTCTCTACCTCTGTCAACATTGATCGTCGTATGTCACCAACATATCGAGGTGAGGGAATATCTCGTGCATGGGTGAGTATAACGATACTCAGTAGGGACTCTAAGACCCTCATGGTCTCACAAAATCCAACAAGGATAAACCACAAATTATGAAATCAATGGATAACCATTACTTAGGTATATGACCAAACATATACAAAATTTATCTAGTAACCCATCTCAGTTATGAGGAAAATAGAAAAGCCATTGACTCATCTCAAACCAAGATTTTGATTATCGAAACCACCACTACTGGAGAACTCTGTCTCTATTGTGTACAGTGGGAAGGTCACGACACCAAGGCGCTTCTCACTAACCTTGGACTGTTGAGGTACTCCTCTTGTCAAGTATTGCAGGTCTGATGCCAACTATCAGGAACTCTTCCACTATGGGTCTACCACCAACTATCAGGCACTCCCCCTAATAGCCTGCAGAGGTACTCCCTTATCGAGTACCGTGGGTCTGTCACCAACTACCATGCATTCCTCCACTGTGGATTTGCCACCAATTACCAAGAGCTCCCCAATGGGCTAGTCGAATCACTCCGAGTCGATTCGGTCATGCAGTTGTCAGGTCTTTCAGATACTAGGTCTCTTAACTCATTCTGCTCGTTACTAAAATGATTCACTCCATGAGTTTATAGGAAATACTCAAACTATCATGTAGGGCCATGAAGAAGTATCTCAATGGTATTCCACTTCATAGGGGTCTCAACGCACAGACGACACGTCAATCGGATGTCTGGTCTGTTGGTTATTAGCCTTTTAGTCCTAGGGGGCGGTTGTATTCGTGTATAATCAAACCTGACCCTAACTCAAAAATACCCCGAACTCTAGAGGGGTATTCTCAATGGGACCATCTCTTATTAAGACTAATAGTGTCACTGACAGTTTTTCAATGGGAATCGAGTGCTAGAGATATGGCCAAAGCAAGAAAAGGGTCGGTAGTGGGTTGGAGTCTGGTCCGACCTAGTCTGGGTCAACTCGTAGAGACCCGTTGGGTGGGTCATCCCACTATGTTCAACCCGGTCCACTGGGATCGGCCCAGTAGACTTGGGGGGTGGTTCGTCCTGGAGGTTTCCACGTAGTTGACTCATCTAGAAGGACGGGGCCAGTTCGGCCTAGAGTGTTACGAGGGTGCGTCCCGGCATGACTTGTCTTAGAGGACATATCTAGGCTCGTTTAGCCAGGGCACCGCGAGGGGTCCAGGACACCAGCTCGGTTGGGTGGCCGTGAGGGAGACAGGACACCGTTAGGGCACCGGGGAGGGCATGGGGGCACTAGGAAGGTTGCAGATGGGGCCAGGAAGGTCACGGTAGGGCTCTGGGGATGCCAAGAAGGGCGTTGGGGGTTCTAGGCGGGGCACAGTAGGGCACCGTGGGTGCTTGGCAGGGCACAATAAGATGCCAAGGGTGTCGGGCAGGGCACAACAGGGCACCGGGGACTGTGTGGGGCAGTTCACGAGTACGTTGGCAGCGCATGGAAGTGCTGGGCAGTGCACAGAATCACTGGGCAGCACACGAGAGTAAAGTGTAGTGCGCAACAGTGCCATATAGTGCGTGGGGGTTCCGGGTAGCACGTGGGGGCACCGGGAAGTGCTTCGGCGTGGTCGGGCAGGCCATAGTTCAGGCCACGGGTTCAGCTGGGGCACGCGTGGGGCAGGGCGTTGGGAGGACGCGGGTAGGCAGGTCGGGCGCTACTCGACTAGAATTGTTTGGTAGGGAGCTCTAGTGCACCACAGGGGTGGTGCGATTTGCAGAGGTCGCGGGTAGCGCGACCTTCATCGTTGCCGCCTTCGTCGTCGTTGCTTCATCACCATGCCGATGGAATGTCACAAAAGGATCAGTGGAGGGAGTCGGTCCATGTTAGTTAGCCTACACCCTCCTTGTTTAGGGTTGATAACGATTGTTCAACAAAGAGGCAGGAAGTTGAACTTCAGTCATTTATAATACATCACATCAATTCTTTTCAACGAAGAGGATAAAAGAAAAGGAAAGCACCAACTTTCATTAACCCCCTATCTTGCTTGATGTTTGTCGACATTGGAGTGAGGATACAGTCGTCGATCCATTGACGACATTGCATAATGAATATGTCTCATGATTGTTGTGGAAGATGCTCCACGTCGGCAGTATTTGATGAAGTGAGTCGAGGAAAAATCTTCGCCTGTGTTCTTCATGTTCTTCGTTCTTTGTTTGGAGGAGAGTTCTTAATTGGAAGAACTTTTCTCCCAAGGTTTTTTCTTCTCAAGTTGCACCACAATGCCCGGTGAAAATAATATTAGATTGAGTCGTCTAATATTATGTTGGCACAAAAATTCAAAAAGGAGAAATAAATTACGTAGGCTCCCCTAATTAATCCACGAGTGGTTGGCATATTAATTAAATGGGTTGGCTTCATTTAATTAAAGGGGTTGGATCCATTTAATTAAATGGGAAGGTGGAGAGGTTCCAAGGGTGGTGGCAGCATTAAGTGGGGAGTTCCAAGGTTCTCCCCACTTAATGAATAGTTTCAAGGGGTTAAAAGTTTGGTGGTCCCCACCTCATTTAACCTCCCATGGGAGGTTGAGTTCATGTAGTCCCCACCACCATAACCTCTCATGCAATGTTAAGGTGTGTTGGCCCCCACCTCCTACCTTCTCTTGGAGGTTTTAAACTCCACACAACCAAAGGTGACAAAAATCAAATAAAGTTGTTGCACACTATATTTTATTACTTTTTTTTATAAAAAGGCAAAAAATAACTTTTATTTTTGACCAACTGTCATCGAGGAAAAAGTCATCTTAAGTGAATACTGGCACTGTGAGTTCAACGGTTCCCTCATATTTCAGTTCCGAGCACCAGTTCAAAAGTAATAAAAACTCACTCGTACATTTATTGAACATACCTGAACAAAACTTCAGAAATTTATTCCGGGCACACCGGGCCTCAGAATCATGCATCGTCAGTTTTCGCGGACACGTAAGGTTCACATGTATTTACGAAAAATTATTTCCTTCGAATTTCCTGGTCTTTACATTCTCCCCACCTCTGAGCTTTAAGTCCCTGTAAGCTAGAACTTGAACTATGGGAAAAAATGGGGGTACGAAGCACGCATCTAAGCCTCTCGCTCCCATGTGATCTCCTAGAGGTTCCTGTGCTGCCAGAGAATGCACACTGGAGGTATCGATCTTCCATGTAAGACCTGGTCATGTCGATCTAAAATCTCTAATGGAACCTCTGTGAAGGTCGCCCCATCGTTGACGTCTACATCTCCATGGTCGATGATGTGGGTAGGGTCGTACACATATCTCCTCAGTTAAGATATATGGAAGAAGTTGTGCAGCCATCACAATTGAGGTGGAAAAGCTAATTGGTAGGCCACCTCACAAACTCTTATGAGGACTTGAAAAAGTTTGATGAACCTTAGAGATAACATGCCGCCTCAGCCAAATCTTTGTAGACCTCGTCGAGGTGAGACCCAAAGAAAGACGTGGTCGCCATCCTCAAACTCCTGAGGTCTCTGTCTCTTGTCAGCATACGACTTCTTTCTGCTCTGTGTAATCTTCATCCGCTCCTCGATGATCTTTAATTTCTCCATGGTAGCTCACACCATCTCTGTTCCCACTAGTGTTGACTCCCCATGGTCTGTTCAGTAGAAGGGTGATCTGTAAGGTCTCTCATACAATGCCTCTAAAGGTGTCATCCCAATGGTTGAGTGATAGATGTTGTTGTAAAAAAACTCTACCAAAGTCAAGTGATCCTCCCAGCTGTGACTGAAGTCGAGGACACATCCACCTAGCATGTCCTCTAGGGTCTGGATGGTCCTCTTGGTATAACCATCTGTCTGAGGATGGAAGGTGGTGCTCAATCGAAGCTGTGTCCCAAAAGCCTCATACAACCCCTTTCATAGCCAAGAAGTAAACCATGTATCACGGTCAGAGACAATAGAGGAAGGTATTCCATGTAGTCGAAAAATCTCCAACACATAAAGTCATTTGAAGCTCTCTATTGAACCCTGCTCTCTGATCGGTAGGAAGTGGGTTTACTTGGTGAGTTTGTCAATGATCACCCAAATCGAGTCGTCACCCCTGGATGTATGTAGAAGACCCGTCACGATGTCCATGGATATCCCATCCCACTTCCACTTTGTATACTCTAATGTATGAACCAAGCCTTCTGGTACCTAGTGCTCTGCCTTCACTTGCTGGCAAGTGAGGCACCGTGAGACAAACTCCATTACCACCTTCTCCAAACCTAGCCCACAGTGCTATCGCCGAAGATACAGGTACATCTTTACCAATCCTAGATGTACTACTAGAGTGGATGTTTGGAACTCCCTCAACACTTCCTCCTGAAGTGTCACCAGTACCACAGAACATCCTATGAAGAGAATGATGTGCTACCCACCTTCAGAAAATCCAACAGGTGTCTGCCCTATGGATATCTGAGCATGTCGTGTCTCGAAGTCAACGTCGCCATGGTGTGCCTCCATGACTCACTGAAGAAGTGGGAGAGTGACTGAAAGAGACTGAAGTAATGCTGATCTATCTCTATCCACAAAGGATATCTGTAAAGCAGCCAGCTGCTCTATTGCCTCTCCTAGCATCTGTATACTAGATTTCTTACTAAGAGCATATGCTACAACGTTCCCCTTCCAAAGAGTATAGACTATATCAATGTCATAATCATGGAGGAACTCGAACCATCACCACTATCTCAAGTTCAGGTCATTCTGATAGAAGATATAACTAAGAATATTGTGAAAAGAGTACATGGTAAAACGTTCAACCATTAGATAGTGTTGCCGCATATTCCAAGCGAAAACCACTACTACTAACTCTATGTCATGGTTAGTGTAGTTCTGATCGTGTTTTCTCAGCTGCCGAGAGCCATAAGCAATCACTACTTGCTCCTATATTAGGACACGCCCAAGTTTTGTCCCTGATGCCTCATAGTAGACTACGTACCCTACACCATCCTATGGATGCCTCAATTTAGGGGCACTAGTCAGCATCTGCCTCAACTCCTGAAAGATCTATTGGAACTTCTCCGACCACACGAAGGCTTTCCCCTTCTTTATCAAGGCTGATAGTCGTGTTGCAACTCTAGAAAAGGCTGTTACGAACCTCCGATAGTATCCAGCCAAACCTAGGAAACTCCGAACATCTGTCACACTTCTGGGTGGATCCCAACCAAGTACCGCCTCAATATTCACTAGATCCACTACAACTCCAGCCGCTGAGATGATGTGTCCCAAGAAGTGAACCTATCGATTACAAAACTAGAACATCGAGAGATTACTATAAAGTTGGTTCTCTCAGAGTGTGTCCAGTACTACCTGCAAATGGTAGGCATGTTCCCCCTCAGTAGTCAAGTAAATTAGAATTTCATCGATGAAGTGTAAGACAAAGAGCTCGATGGATGGCTGGATTATCCTGTTCATGAGACTAATGAACACTACTGGATCATTTCTTACGCCAAAGGGAATAACCAATAACTGATAGTGGTCGTGCCGACACCTGAAGGAAGTCTTCTATACATCCTCGTCTTGAAGTCTGAGCTGGTGATAGCCTGATATGAGTTGTATCTTCGAGAGCCACCGTGCTCCCTTCAGCTCGTAAAAGAAGTATTCAATCCTCGGAAGTGGGTAATTGTTTTTCACAATCACTTGGTTCAGGCGACAGTAGTTGACATAGAGCCTCAAGCTTCCATCCGCCTTCTTGGAAAACAGAATCAGTGTTGCCCAGGGAGAAGCACTGGGCTAGATTAATCCATTCCCCTACAAGTCCTCCGGCTATACCCGTAGCTCACAATGCTCAGCGGGAGCCATCAGATATGCTAGAGTAGATATCGGTGTTGTCTTAGGGTATAGGTCAATGAAGAAGTCCACCTCTCTGGGAGGACTTAGTCCTATAACATCGTCAGGGAAAACATCTGTGTACTGGTCCACCACTACAGGATAAGTCGGACTCTCCACATCAACTGATTCGAGGGAAAGGAAAGCCAACTAGCGAGTGATCGGATGCACCCTTCACTGACTAAGTCCATCTTGTACTAAGAAGGTTCCCTTATCAATGGTGAAGGTAAAACTGGTCTCATCCATGCAAAAACACTGTACTTTTTTCTAATATAGTCGGACTGAGCATGGACTGTAGATAACTAGTCCATACCCAAGATGATGTCATAAAGACTCAACGCTGCTACTAGGAGATCCCAGTCGAAGCTCTTGCCTCCTAGCGTAAGTTCTCACTATCAGAAATAGTGTGTAACCATCAAATCAGCTCTCGTAGGATTCTCTTGCTGTAAGGATCGAACTAACAGATCCTTCAGAATCTTCTTGCTCTGAACGAGGTTAGTAGAAATGAAAGAGTGACTTGAACCTGTGTCTATAAGAACTGTAGCTCAGGTGGAGTAGACATAGATCGTACCTCAAATAATCTCTAGAACATTGTGATCATAAGCCTCAGCTGCCTAGAATTAAGATCTCACATGTCCACCTGCTCCCAGTAGTCGGGGTGGACTTCCTTGTGGTAGTGGTGTTAACACCTCATAATGCCGTCCACCTCTAGCTGCACATCCAGCTCCTCTTCCACGTCTTACTCCTCCCTTTAGACTACCTCAATCGAACCTCTTCCTCTTCCTGGGAGGTCCCTAAACTGTCTGTTGATCATCAGAACAACGGGTTGTACAGTCACAAGCCATGTGACCATGCCCGCCGCATGAGTAACATTGCTCGCTCCTGGCATGACTGGCTATATCTCCACTCCGGGTGCCCCGCACAACTAATCCTGGATCATGCAGTCGACCACTTGTAGGTCTTATCCTCTTGGAAATATGCAACATCTATCTACTCCAAAATGCAGAAGAATCCATTGTGTGTCGGCTAGTGGTGGGTCTCGCTGCTGGAGACTACTTTGTAAGGAAACTCACCACTATGAGGGCTCTCTCTAGAACCCCCGCCTATGTTGGGATGATGAGTGAGATCATCGGAGCTCTGATCTTTTTCTTGAGACCCTACTCGAAGGTCTGGGCCCTGAAGAATGGGTCCCATAACATATAAGTAGAGTAGCGCGAGAGGTCAGTGAACCTCACTAAGTACTATGCTATTATCATGCAAGCATGTTGTAGATGCAGTAGCTTCTTTATCTACACTGCTCGAAGGGTGGCAGGAAGAAACTTCGCCTGAAACAGGATCTCGAAGTCTGTCCATAGTAGTGTTGCCACTTCATGCACCAGGAGAATCATGCTCTACCATCTTCCTACTACTTTCTGAAGGAGACTCGTGGCATGGATCACCATGAAGTCATATGTTGTCCCTACTAGCCTGAAGACTCTCAGCATAGTCTCCAGCCAATCCTCAGCTGCATATGGGTATATCTCTCCCTAGAACCTGTGTGGCCTCAGGCACTGGAACTCATTCAACGTGCTCAAGAGGCCGGCATCATCTACTGCAGGGGGATGGTGGAATTGGTGGCCCAACGAGGAGTTCTACTGCTGGTGCCTCTGCTAGAAAAGGATCATGCACCAAGGCCTCATCGCTCGGTTGGTTGTTAGTATGTACGACTCTAGGTGATCAAACTAGTCATTCGTGGGGAGGCATCCTAAAAGAAACAGATGCAACATGGTCAAAATATTAAAACCGGTGATCTAAACTTGTTGAGGTAACTTAAAGAAAACTTTTGTAGACACACACGTGATCGGTGTTTTCATGCACTGAGTCGGAAATCAGAAGTCAGGGTCCTGGTGTATGGATATGTCATCTAGCCGCACCAACACTAGACTACCTGAACTAAAAACCACACTTAGTAACCTTAAAACTATTGCTTTATAGAAAATAAAGATCTGAGTTATAAGTTCTACGGTAGAACTGACTCCTCTGATAACAATTTGTCATGACCTGTCCCCCACGACCCATATCGTGACTACCCCAAGCCTTCCTTCCATTGGACAGGGGCTGGAAAATAGCAGAAAAGGTGTAAATCCCTAAACTGGGAAGGCATTGCCTTGATAACTAAAAACCAACACAAAAGAGTACACAACTGGAGGCAAAACACTAAGTAAAACTGTTTACAAAAGAAGTGCTATAAAGTAAAAGGGGCCAAAAATACATGCCCAATAGGAAAGTACAAGTACAACTGAAAATCAAGTACAACTGAAGAAATGCAAAGTGGTTACGAGGTCATCCTTCGGGGTTCCTACCTAAAGGGTATGTACATATGGCCTCCTCATCACTCTACGTCTGTTCTTCTGCTCCGTGTACTGTCATGCCAAGTGGTCCACCTTCGGGCACTGTCCAGTCCTGCTACTTTTTTCCTCAGTCAGCGTTGTCTGTTATTTTGCAACCTACATAATGAGGTGCAGGCATAGCCCGTGCAGGGGTGAGTATATCGATACTCAGTAGGGACCCCAAGACCATAAAGGTCTGAAAAAATTCAACAAGGACAAACCAAAAATTATGAAATCAACAGATAACCATTACATATGTATATGCCCATACATATACCTAAGTTATCTAGTAATCCATATCAGTCATGAGGAAAAACAAAAGTAAATGACTTAGTTCAAACCGGGATTTTCATTATTGAAAACACAGCTGTAGGAGAACTTTTCCTCTATCGAGCACAGTGGGCCTGTCGCAACACCGAGGCACTTCTCACTAACCTTGGATTGCTGAGGTACACCTCCTATCGAGTACCACAGGTCTACTTCCAACTACCAGGCGCTCCTCCGTCGTGGGTCTACCGCCAACTACCAGGCACTCCCCTTAATATCCTGTAGAGGTACTCCTTCTGTCAAGTACCATAGGTCTACCACCAACTACCCGGTGCTCCTCTTCCTTGGGTCTGCCACCAACTACTAAACGCTCCCCACTGGGCTAGTCGAATCACTCCGAGTCGAATCGGTCAAGCAATCATCACTGGCATTCTTGGTATTCTTTTTTCTTCATTGGGAGGTGAGTTCTTCATTGGAAGAACATTTCTCCCATACATTCCTCTTAACAAGTTCCACCAAAATGACATGTGAAAATAATATTAGATTGAGTCATCTAATATTACATTGGGACAACAATTCAAAAAGGATAAATAAATTCTGTATGCTCCCTTAATTAATCCACGAGGTGTTGGCACATTAATTAAAGGGGTTGGATCTATTTAATTAAAGGGGTGGGCTCTATTTAATTAAATGGAAAGGTGGAGAGGATCCACGGGTGGTGGAACCATTAAGTGAGGAGTTCAAGGGTTCTCCCCACTCAATGAATAGTTTCAAGGGGTTAAAAGTCAGGTTGGCCCCACTTCATTTATCCTCCCGTGGGAGGTTGAGTTAGGGAGGGCCCCACCACCATAACCTATCATGGGAGGTTAAGGTGTTGTGACCCCCACCTCCAACATCCTCTTGGAGGTTTTAACCTCCCCACAACCAAAGGTGGTTCAAATAAAATAAAGTTATTGCAAACTTTATTTTTTTTTTTAAAAAAAATCCAAAAACTAGCTTTTATTCTCTTCAAACTATTGTCGAGGTGGAAGTATTCTTAAGAAAATACCAGCGCTACGAGTTCAATGGTGCCCTATGATTTCGGTTCCAAGCACCAGTTCAAAAGTTTTAAAAACCCACTCGTATGTTTACTAAACATACCTAAACAAAACATCAAAAATTCATTATGGGCACACCAGGACTCAGAATCACGCACAATCAATTTTTTTGGACTCGTAAAATTCCCATGTATTTAAGAAAAAAAAATTCAATGGAATGCTTAGGTCTTTATCATTTTAATATGTTAATAAAACACTGTTACAAAAAATTGGTTTATCTAGCACTAGGGATTTAATAGCACTGGATAATAGTGTTGTTAAAACCCTACATTCTCAGCATTAGAAAAATCTCTAGTAAGGGGTAAATTAATAGTGCTAAAAATGAACTATTAAAGGGATTCATTTATCAATGATTGTAAAAAAGTGTTGATAATGGACCCCAATTTAGTAGCGCTATTAAAAAATTAGTGATGAAATTGGAATTTATCAGCACTACTAAAAAAGCACTGATAAAGGGGGTTTTTTGTAAGAACTTCTGAAAAACACTGATACAAGGGTGGTCATTATCAAGGAATTTTTAGAAGCACTAATAAAGCCCCCTCCCCCACATCAGTATTTTTTTACATGCAGTGATAAAGGGTATATTTCATAAAAAATCATTAAAGGACACTCGTGGTGGAAGTTATAGTCATTTGGAGGCCTTCTAGGCCTTGTTTGGGCTCAATATAGGTAATTGTGGGTTCTTATGGGTCTTTGAGGTGTATATATCAATGTAATATTCAATTTGATATGAAATAGAGGCAAAATGGGCACCTGATTCATAACTTATGGCGTTTTTGAAGTTTGTCAAATTTGAAAAACCCTTAAAACCCATAAAACCCTAAAAACCAAAGAAACCCTAAAAAGGTCATATATTTCATTCCAAGAGTTTGTTTCAGCTACAAAACCAATAAAATAGAAAATTATAAAATAAACTAAAACCAAATGAGATTTAAATAATTTTTTAATCAAAAGAATAAAATATATTACGGTTTAAATAAAGTTAGACATTGAACTCGAACATCAAACGACCATAACTTTTGACCTGGGGTCCATTTGGGATCTACCACATATCCAATAAATGTTTGCAACAGGATCTATGATTATGATGGTATCAGAATAAGTTAAAAGAGATTAGTCCAGTTTTTTAATCCTAGAAATTCCTAAAATGCCTCCAAAACTGAGTTTTTTATTGCAGACCCTGATTTCATAAAATTCAAACACCTATAACTTTTGATTCGGGTGTCCGTTTTTCCTTTGCCACATATAATATGGAATATAGTTTTATTATATTAGATTTTAAATTTTTTGGAACTCAAACAGTCACTCATATCAGAATTTATGGTTGTTTATTGGTTTTTACGGTTGTAGGGTTATCAGAGTCTCTTAACATTTTTATGTGTTTTATGAGTTTTTGGAGTTAGCATCCATTTGAAAAAAATATATAAATAAAAATGTATTTATATATATATGTATTTATATTTATTTATAACTATATATATAAACATATAAATAAATATAAAACATATATGAATAAAAATTATAATGTAATATATATTAATATATACATATTTCATAAAATGTAAATCAATATAGTTCAGTAGAGTGGAAAAGTCATTGGTGTATAAGCAGGAGGTCTCTAGTTCAAAATTCATAGGAGGTAGGGGCACATATAGGGGTGAGAATATCTAAAGGGATTATAATGGGGTGGGGGAAGCATTAAGAAAAGGGTTGGGGGAGTGCTGATAAAGGTGGGGGTGGGCTAGGGAAAAAATTATACCCTCTATTAGCAGGTCCATTAGCAAGGCTAAAAAAGTGTTGATAAAGTCCCCCTTTATCAATGCTTTCTTAAAGAAGAATTAAAGGGGGGATTTTTAGCACATTTTAAGAGAACTATTACAGATAACCATTTATAATCTCTTACAATATTAGAGCTTCTATATTGCTGATAAATCCTTTTTACTATCACTATTATAGGACTGATTTTTATTAGTGAAAGGTGGTTCTCTAGAGAAGAACTATTATTTTTTATCAACCAGTTCTATTTTATTTCTTCTTCCACCTCTGTAAAATAATCATTAAAAATTTTTATATAATACTACTTTTATATTACATATAATATGGTGTTTTTATGTTAATGGTATAAATTATATCCATATCCTCTTCCATCAAATAGGAAACGAATCCATCGTTCAAGTGTATGGCGGACTACCGCCTTGCAAACCAATGTAATTTTTTTCCATCACCATCTCTAATGAATAGTTATAATGATGGAATTAATGTATATATAATATATTAATGAAATATTTATCATTCTAAAAATCTAATAGATCTTTAACTTTCATACATTTTCATTCACTGAAAAATGATATCATCGTTCGTGTGATCGTGTTGACTACCACCTCCACGAAGTGATGCGATTTGTTTTTCATCACAAATACACATGGATGATATATATAAGTATGTTTAAAGAAATAATATGGTATTTATGATATAATTAATTTTATATAAAGATAATATAATTATTAACTTCTTTCTGAAATGACTGTTGAAAAATAGAAACGTTACTCATGCATATATACGGCCAACCGTCTTCATGATTGTAACAAAGTTCATTATTCATAACCATATTTCATAATTGGTTTTAAAAGTATAATTGATGTATAAAATTTATAATTATTTCATGATTATTATTCTGGAGAGGAAGGAATAATGACCTCTTTGGCTATAGTCAACCTGGCAAATTCAGTTTGGACTTATGAATTGAAAATTGTTAAAACATATGATGTGAAATTAAATAATTAAGTACTTATTATAACATGGAAATAAGTTTAATAAAAATAATAAAAAACATAAAAATGGTTATCAGGAAAGAAAATAATTAATATAAATTTATTATTTACTAAAATAAACAACATATGTGACAATTCATACTTAAGGTAAGGGGCTTTCTTTTAAAAATATTTTTAAAATTTTCCCTTAACTCTTTTTCCTCCATATATATGTTTTTAAAAGATGTTTTTTAGATTTTTTATGTGTAAATAAAATATTTATAAATGAAATTTTTGAATCATTTTAATTTCTTTATAAGTATTTCAAACAGAATATTTTTATAGAATATTTGACTTTCTTTATAGAAAGACAAATAGGAATGTTATATTTTAATATATATGACAACAATAATTATTCCTGACGCCATAACCATTATTTGAAGTTATTATTCCTATATAGGATTCCATTTTTTCTTAAAATAAAAACCTTATATCCCTTTTTCTAGGAATTTTGGTATTGAAAATGGGTTTTTACAAAGAAAGGGTATTTTGATATCCAAAAATTTTTGTGCACAAGTTTAAAAGAGTTTTTCATGGTTTTTATTCATGATATGATCCATGGAAATTGTTTAAAAAGATTTGAGCCTCATTATATCTCATGGGTGATCCTGATATAGCTTATATTATGGGTTTACCTATATAGAAATAGGTTAATCCTTTATAGAATATATGATGGGTGCACCCAGATAGCACTCTAATGCATTGGGTAATGATTATGTTCACGAGATAATTATTGTGTAAGTTGGTTGTATGTTTGTTCCAATTATATGGGTTTTATATGGGTTTAAATATGTTTATGTCCAAATGAAATTTCAAGGCTTTTATATACTTGGTAATGAGTTTTCATGGAAATAATTTGATTTAAAATATAAGGTAATGATATTTATAAAAAAAATATTGTTATTTCTGGATAAAAAGATATATTTTTAAGAAATTATTTTTTGTGTTTTTAAATTTTTTGCAAAACTAACTGATTTTTTATTTTATGTCCTTTATTTTACATTTTTTAATAATATCATGTTTTAAAAAAATTTATATATATTTAAGGATGAGTAGGGATAAGAATGATATCATAATCAAATTTTTGAAGATATGTTATGAAAATAAAACATATTTCTTTTTAAATGTTTTGATTGGTGGAAAAATGGATATTGCATAGAAGTGTCTACTTTGGAATATATGGGATTTTTATGAACTAACTCTCTATAAACCTAACACTAAAATAACTTTGAGAATGTATTTAAGTGAATTATACTTTAAAATCACTTGAATTTGTAATGTTTACGAATGGTTCTTTACAACTAACTCATATCTTAACCACTATGTCCAAAAATGAATCTCTCCTATATTTAATTATTGATATGAACTACATCATAATAATATTATAAACAAAACAAAGGAAAAATATGAACATCTTTCCCATCACTCGATAAATATTAATGAATAACACTCATTCTGAGGGTGTACGATGGTTTCTATGGACCTATGATAATATAATCTAAAATAACTTCTCAATCTATCTCAACAAATCCATAACCCAAATTTAATCTCAGCTTGTAGATCTAATACTATCATTCATTATCATTAAAACATAGATAACATACTGATAAATCCTGATTAGTAAGTACATAAATAATCAAAAAACTATTTATGAAATAATTCATATCCCTCTAAAGGTATAACAATTTAAAACAAGTTTAAATAAAATTAATTCTATATTTCCATTAAAAACCAAGTCAAAATAAAAAAAATACCTAAAAAATTAAATCCACTCTCAAAATTTCAAAAATAATTCATCCAATGTTGTTTTTTTCATGATTGGATACTTAGAAAAAATATAATTGAGAAATTTATATAGAAACCCCATTAATTGTATTAAATTAAAATTTCAAAACCAACACATTAGATCACTAAAAGAAAATTTAAAGTCAAATAGAAATCAACTCTCTTCTAGTTTTAAATTAAAAAAAGAAAGTTTGTTTACTTTTAAAAAACCAGCTAACAGAATAAAAAAATCTATAAAACATTCTATTGACACTATTTTGAAAAATATTCTTTCTATATATTATTTAATTAGTAATAAAATCCTTATTGAACATTATTCTAACATAAGTAAAACTCAAATTATGAGGTAAATTCATATAGTATCATGAACTATGGTATCAAAAACTATTACTATAGCACATGAATATATGTATGAAATAGCCTCTAATATGACAACTCACACTATGTAATATCATGGTTTGAAAACTCAATGAAACGGTTTGTGTTCTGTTCATAATATACACCCTATAGTAAATAATGAAAATACATAATTTATTTACTTGAATCAATCACCCATTGAATATAATTTCACCAAACACCATAATTAAATCCACTAACTAACATTCCTATACATAAATTATGAATAGTGGTAAGATTAACATATTCCAAAACCCATTATATGAATTTTATATTAAATCCCTTTCAAGTGAAACTATTCCACCATACTCAATTGAAATATTAAGGAAAATAAATAAGTTACTATAATGAAATTAGAAGAGAAGGGGTGGAGGGAAAAAGAAAGAGTTTTATAGATAGAGGGGATCATTTAACTAGAAAAAATATTATTAAACACTACGAAACAAAAAATTTTGAGGGTAGAAAATGGTGTGAATGGGAGAAACCATGGAGGTATCTCCCCATTATTTTATCGAGTTTGGATCAAGGAACTATACTAGTTTTTTTATATGGATAAAAGCAACATTACCCCTGTCCCCTATTTTAAAATGTGATTGAGGGCCTACTAGTTACCCAATATTCCCAAAATAGCTACCTCATGACACTATAAGAATCATATAGTCTCAATTAGAGAGATAACCCCATTAGATTTTCCACCAAGCACCTTGTTGTACTGGACGAGCTACATGATGGTACACAACTACCACCACCCTAATCTTGTTTCTTCACTAAAACCTAATAAATTTCATTGAATATATTTCCACCAAATTAATATTCTTAAAAAAATATCATTAATCATACAAAATAAGAAAAAACACTCCTTTATCTATAAAAATTCAAATATTGAAATTTAACCATCTGAAAAACATATAAAAATATGACCCACATCATTGTTCATCGATAATAAAATAAATTGTTCATCACAAGCTCGTGAAGGATGTTCCCTAGATAAACATAGGTTTTTTACAACCTCAAACCATTCTCAATTTGAAATGGGGTGATGTGATGTTGGGTTTTATAATGGAATTATAGAGGTCCATTTACAGTAGTGATGTAATATGGGTTATTGTACATTTTCAAACAAAAGTGAATCACATATTACTAATTAGGGGGACCCTATTTATTGATTATATTAACTGTTTTTATGTTTTTGTGATAGTATATATAATTTTTAATATATAATTTTTATTTATATCTTATGTAATGTTAGTATTGTCAAAGTAATTATAATTTTTGGATTATTTATGTACATTGTGCTATACCTAAACTAGGAGGGATTCTAGGTATACTTCTCATTTTTTGGAAGAAATTATACAAGAAAACTTCCATGGTTTTATAAACTCATTATAGACTAATCTTACCCAAGTAATGTTTTCATATAATAATAGTTATTTGGAATCTATTTAGATGAAACTATAATTGGTATTTTATGGTAGGCTCCACCGATCACCTCTATGATAGATAAAGGTTGGGGAGTCTTATATTGTATATCTATGTCTCATCGTAAATATTATTAAGTATGTTTGATTGATTCAAATGAAGTTTGTGATTATTCAGAGTAATAAGTTATCATATTTCAACCAATTATGTTTTCTTATACTATTTGAGGAGGGATATTGGGTATTATTTGAATTTTCCACTATAGTAAGCAATATGCATATTTGAAATTTGGGAAAGTTAGTTTCCATATTCATGGGACTATTTTTTTACCTATATGATTGATATAATAACATATATATTAGTGATTCCATATAGATATGGTTCCAGGCACAAGGAAATCTCAATATCCTAGATTTGGAGAAATCATCATGATCCTTCCCATCTGATAAATATTGATGATATCAAGTTATAGGATGATATATCATTTAAGGAGTAACCTATTATTATAATGAATCCAAATGAAAAGATCATTCCTGTCACGAACCGAATCGGGTCGCCATCCGAACCGACGCCCGACTCGGCCCGCGGCAAGGCCCGAAGGGCGTTCCCTATCCCCACGGGCTGGCACAAGTGCCCGGGTATCAAAATAAACCTTGGGAACGATTTACCCGAGTGAATAAATATAAAGCATCCAACCAAAGTAAACCAAACAGAGGTAAAGGTTACAGTCAAACATGTAGATAACCAAACAAGTCTTTGGTTCACAAGTACTCAAAACCCAAATAACACCAAAACAAGACGACCCAAAAACCAACCTAAGGACTGTCGCCCGGCGTAGGGACACCGCCTCTAGGCCACCACCAAAACGCCACGTAGATAGTCTGGCTAGCAACCTTAACCACTGCTCCCAAAAGCTGGACCCCTACCTGTGTCAGAAGTAATCAGATCTACTTACACCCAAAGGTGTAAGTAGGGTGTGAGCAATCGCCCAGCATGATATCACCAAGCAAGATTCCACGCACAAGTATAAAGAGAAAATCCATTTGCAATGCTGTATAAAGTAAAAGGTGCAAAAATAAATAAAAGGTTTTCACAAAAAGCTTTCAAAGAAAAACGGTTCAAGTCACATACCAGAGTGAAACTTAAATGGTATAAATATCATGGGTCAGTGTGCGCACAAGTATCAGTAGCACCAGAGGATGGGAATGCCCTAAGGATACTAGTAACAGTGGGACCCTAGGACATCGTGTCTCAGTGAAACGTGGCTTAGATGGCCACGACCCTCAGAAAACGTGGCTTAGAAGGCCACGACCCTCAGAACACGTGGCTTAGAAGGCCACGACCCTCAGATATCATATGTTTAGTTAGTGTTGCAATCGTCAAACCTGCCAGTGAAACCGGGTCGAGTCATCTCCGGACTACCAGCTCACTAGTCCTAGTCCACCCACCTAATACCCAGGCTTCCCTCCTTGTGCTCACCCAATTCAGAAAACACCTGTCATATCACCCGCACACTGATATTCTTTCTTTTGAAAATACCACACGCACACCATAGCATTTCAAAACATAGTATGTATTGCAAGTACGCTAAATAAAACCAGTAGCACAGTTTGAAAATAAACAACATCCTTTTCCTTTTCTTCAATCAGGTAAACCAAAACAGTACTTTTAAAACTTGCTGATAACTATTTTAAAAGAGAGAGAAAGAAAGACATTCAAAGTTTTAACTAGGTCCAAGTAATAAACACATGACATTTTTTTAATAAGGGGAAAAAGTTCATAGTATGTAAACAGGGGATAAAACATTTGATTAACTAGGAGTGCAAGCAAAGGATTATAAACCCATACTTGAGTGCGGAACCACCTACCTCAAACGGGCGCGGAAGAAGACACGGCGCAAGACTCCAGTTGCGCCGCGGCCGCACTGCCTTGAGCCGTCAACCAGGTCCTAAAACAGCAGAACGCTCAACGGTTTTAGAAAAAAATGTTAACATAATAATAATGATGATAATAATAATTATAATAGAATAATAATAATAATAATAATAATAATAATAATAGAATAATAATAATAATATAAGAGCAATAGAAATAATAATAGAAATAATAATAATAATTATAAATAATAGTAATAACAATAATAATAATATTAATGATAATAATAGCGTAATAATAATAATAATAATACAATAATAATAATAATAATAATAATAATAATAATCATCATCATAATCATAATATCACAATAATATTTATAATAATAATAATAATAATAATAATAATAATAAGAATATTAATAGTAATATTGTTGTTTACATAATTATAATAATAATATATTAATATTTATAATAATAACTAACATATTAATAATAATAATAGAAGAGAACAAAATCTATTATTCATATAAGTTAAAATAATAAAATAAAATGAATAAAAAGAAAACGAGGAAGACCTGCGGAGAAGGCCGAACAGGCGCGCTGGAACAGAGGAGAAGAGGAAGAAAAAGAAAGGAAGAAGAAGGAGAGGAGAGGAAGAGGAGAGGAAGAAGAGGAGAGGAAGGAGAAGAGAAAGAAGAAAGAAGAAGAGAGGAAGAAGAATAAAGAAAAGAAAAAAACGGCAGGGGTGAGGTCCGGCGGAAGGTGCGGGTGAGGGAGAGAGAGCCGGCAGGGGAAGAAGAGAAAGAAAAAGAAAGGGAAGAAGAAGGAGAGAAGAGGAAGAGGAGAAGAAGAAGAAGGGAGAAGGAGGAGAAGAGGAGAAGAAGAGGAAGAGAAGGAGAGGAGAGGCGGCAGGGGCGCGCCGGCTGGACGGGGAGTAGCAGGCCGAGGCGGAAACAGTGCAGGCAGGGGGGGTTGCCGCCAGAGGGAAAACCGGGACGGCGTCGGGAAGCTGGGACGGCGGCGCGGGGGCGGCGCAAGGCGGAGGAGCAGGGCGGCTTCGGTTGAAGTGGGAGAGCGGGGCTGGTCGGCTGGAGCAGGAGGGTCGGCGCAAGGCGGAGGAGGCTGCGTGCACGCCGCGTGAAGGAGGGGTGAGGCCGGGTGCGCGGGAGGCCGAGGGAAAAAGGAGGAAGGGAGAAAAAAAAAAGAAAAGAGAAAAAGGTGTAAAGAATTGGTTACGGGAGAGAGAAAGAAAAGGTGTAATAGAATTGGTTACGGGAGAGAGAAAGAAAAGAAAAGAAAAAAAAAGAAATAAAGTAATAAATAAAATAAACAAAAGTGATAATACTAACAAATTACAAAATTTATAATAAAAATTAAAAGTAATAACAATGATTATAATAATCAATAAAAAATTTAAAAACAATAATAACAATAAAATAAATAAATGATAATAATCATAATGATAATATAGTATTAGTAATAATGATAATATAACATATGTATATTATCAATAATAATAACATTTTCAGAACAATTATAAAGTTAATAATAATAGTATTATATTAATCATAATAAAATAATGATACTAATATTATAATGGTAATGCTAATGACTTAATAATATATAAAATATATCATCAATAATAATAATAACAATGATAATAATATAACATTGACAATAATAAAATAACCATGTTATAATAATAACTAAAACCATGAAAGTTCCTTCTAGAATTCATCGTCCGAGCATCGGCACTGCATGCCGATCGACGTGAAGTAAGTGCGCGCTTATCAGCGCCTCTACAATTATTCTCTAATGACTCAGCCCCCGCTTAACAAAGCAATAAAAACAGACTGACAAAATAAACTCATGAAATAAAAGTTAAAAATTTAAACGCATACCTTAAAAATCCGGGCGTGACAATTCTCCCCACCATGAAGAACTTTCCGCCCTCGGAAAGTCATCTCAAAGCCTGATCAGAGAATAGAAATGGGTACTCCTGCTCAACCCATGACTTTCGCTCCCAAGTCTCGTGTTCGTCATTCCCGTGCTGCCAAAGAACACGGACCAGAGGAATGGACTTCCCACTCAGCACCTTTTCCCGAGAATCCACTATACGCACTGGTCGCTCGACCACAGACAAGTCGGGCTCTATCTCCAGCTCCTCCCAATTCAGCACATGCGACGGGTCGGGGTTGTACTTTTTCAGTTGGGAGACATGAAATACTTCGTGAATCGACGTCAACTGCGAGGGCAAAGCTAACCTGTATTCCACCTTGCCAATCCGCTCAAGAACCTCGAAAGGTCCGACATATCTCGGTGTCAGCTTCCCCTGTTTCCCCAGACGACGGTGACCCAAGCGAGGGGCCACTTTCAGGAACACTCTGTCCCCCACTGAAAACTCAAGGTCCCGCCGCCTCTGATCTGCATAGGACTTGTGGCGACTCTGAGCTGTCAACAACCGCTGCCTAATCAGTTTGACCTTCTCAGACGTCTCCTGAACAAGACTCGGTCCCAAAAGCGAGGCTTCTCCTATCTCAGCCCAACACAGAGGAGACCGACAAGGCCGGCCATAGAGCGCCTCAAAAGGGGCCATTCTGATGGAAGACTGGTAACTGTTATTGTAAGCAAACTCGACCAGCCCCAAATGGCTATCCCATGAGCCTCCAAAATCTAACACACAAGCTCGGAGCATGTCTTCCAGAATCTGATTCGCCCGCTCCGTCTGGCCATCGGTCTGCGGATGGTATGCCGTTCTCATCTTAATCTGCGACCCCAAAGCCTTCTGGAGGCCTCCCCAAAACCGTGATGTAAAACGGGGGTCCCTGTCAGAAACAACTGCTGACGGCACACCATGAAGTCTGACCACCTCCTGAACGTACAAGAGTCCCAGTTCCTCTACCTTCGCTGTGTCTCTGATCGGAATAAAGTGGGCAGACTTAGTCAAACGGCCAATTACCACCCAGATATCATTCCTCCCTCGTGGTGTACGAGGCAGGCCAATGATGAAGTCCATGGCTACCTCATCCCACTTCCAGGTAGGAATGGGTAATGGCTGGAGTAGGCCAGATGGTCTCTGATGTTCTGCTTTCACTTGCTGGCAAGTGTAACATCGGGATACGAAGTCGGCTATGTCCCGTTTCATACCTGGCCACCAGAACTGCCGGCGAACATCGTAGTACATCTTGGTGGTACCAGGGTGGACGGCCCACTGAGACTGGTGGCTATCCTGCATCACCACCTTTCGCAGAGACGACGGCACTACAGCACGGCCCTTGAAGCATAGAACCCTCTGGGAAGACAAGGACCAATCAGAAGGAGTCTCCCCACCATGAAGAAACTGCATAGATCGCTGACAAAACTCATCACCAGGCTGCTCCTGCTGAATCGACTCTAGAAGGGCAGGAGTCAACTGGCTGCTAGCCAAGAAAGTACCTCCACTGTGCTCTCTGCTCTTCAAAGTAAACCAAACAGAGGTAAAGGTTACAGTCAAACATGTAGATAACCAAACAAGTCTTTGGTTCACAAGTACTCAAAACCCAAATAACACCAAAACAAGACGACCCCCCCTGCCTGCACTGTTTCCGCCTCGGCCTGCTACTTCCCGTCCAGCCGGCGCGCCCCTGCCGCCTCTCCCCTCCTTCTCTTCCTCTTCTTCTCCTCTTCTCCTCCTTCTCCCTTCTTCTTCTTCTCCTCTTCCTCTTCTCTCCTTCTTCTTCCCTTTCTTTTTCTTTCTCTTCTTCCCCTGCCGGCTCTCTCTCCCTCACCCGCACCTTCCGCCGGACCTCACCCCTTCCGTTTTTTTCTTTTCTTTCTTCTTCTTCCTCTCTTCTTCTTTCTTCTTTCTCTTCTCCTTCCTCTCCTCTTCTTCCTCTCCTCTTCCTCTCCTCTCCTTATTCTTCCTTTCTTTTTCTTCCTCTTCTCCTCTGTTCCAGCGCGCCTGTTCGGCCTTCTCCGCAGGTCTTCCTCGTTTTCTTTTTATTCATTTTATTTTATTATTTTAACTTATATGAATAATAGATTTTGTTCTCTTCTATTATTATTATTAATATGTTAGTTATTATTATAAATATTAATATATTATTATTATAATTATGTAAACAACAATATTACTATTAATATTCTTATTATTATTATTATTATTATTATTATTATAAATATTATTGTGATATTATTATTATGATGATGATGATGATTATTATTATTATTATTATTATTGTATTATTATTATTATTATTACGCTATTATTATCATTAATATTATTATTATTGTTATTACTATTATTTATAATTATTATTTTTATTTCTATTATTATTTCTATTGCTCTTATATTATTAGTATTATTCTATTATTATTATTATTATTATTATTATTATTATTATTATTCTATTATAATTATTATTATCATCATTATTATTATGTTAACATTTTTTTCTAAAACCGTTGAGCGTTCTGCTGTTTTAGGACCTGGTTGGCTGCTTTATATTTATTCACTCGGGTAAATCGTTCCCAAGGTTTATTTTGATACCCGGGCACTTGTGCCAGCCCGTGGGGATAGGGAACGCCCTTCGGGCCTTGCCGCGGGCCGAGTCGGGCGTCGGTTCGGATGGCGACCCGATTCGGTTCGTGACAATTCCTAGGATGATAGTACACTTGGTGTGTATGTTTTGGAAGCATGATCATATCCATGATGAAATATGGAAAAGAGAGAGACAAAGATAAAATTCAATCTCTTTGACTTATTTTTTTTCCAGTATTTCTCAATGAAATATTTTATGAGGTAGATGCCATATTTTTTGGATATTTTAATAAAAAACATATGAGAAGGAATTTTATTATTGAAATCATTTCAAACCCATGTGTGTTTTGGTAAATTTTATATGATGGTGGAGTTTAACTTTTTTAGGCCATGTGTATTTTTTTTGTTAGACGATGTTGTAGTATAATACAACGAGGTTAATTTTTAATAAAGATAAAAAATAACACCATAATGTATTGTGATAAACTATGTATTAAATGGAAATTTTATTATTTGAGGGGATCACACCCTGAGATCAATATAAGAACAACTTTTGGGATATTGGTGATGTATCCCACCCTAATATTTGGCTTCAATTTGATAAAATTTTATGAATCATGTGTTAAGACTATAACTATTTTCCATGATTATTTTATGTTTATCTAGATTGGGTCATTGTCCCATGATGATCATGGTTAAATCTCAACATTACCCTATTTATTTTTTTTAATTTAATTAAGTAATCTAAATTTTTTTAAAAAATAAAATTGGTTTCCTCCCTTTTTAAATGTGTTTTTTAACAATACACTACTTCCTACATGGTTCTTCCTCCCTAAATTATTGATTTATCCATCATTAATGCTTCAATTTATATTTCATCTATCCTGAATAATTTTCATATGTATTCCTATGACTCCTCCTATTTGATTCTTCTATTATTTCACTATTCACTTCTCTAAATTCTAAAAATGAGGGTTTTTATTTGATTTATGTGGATTTATTGATCAATAATGAATCATTAGTTGATACATGAATAGTAGGATTCTTATATATTGAGTTAAGTGGATGAAACAAATCCTATATATTTATATGAATTTCCATAAAACAATATTATGTGTGTAGTATTTGTGTGTCAGTGTTTGTCTTAGAATGAGACCAACATAGATTTTCATGGATGATAAATAATCAGTATGGACAATTGATATTAGGATAGGTCCCACAAACATTGTTCTTTGAGTATGCGGTCAATAATGGTTCTGTCATAATTGTAAGGTGGTGTCTTATATAGGGGATAATATCCAAGTAGAGTATATTCCTTAAAGTTATAACCTAAAGATCCATGTGAGGCATCCATGATCATTCCTTGATAAATGGATGATTTTATATGAGTTACGATACTGGTGAGTTCAACTTTTAATATAACATGGGACTAGATAGTGGTCTCATTAGTATAGCCCATGATTCATCGGTAGTTTATTATCATTATTCACCTTTTTAATTGGGTGACAACTAATTTAAATATGTTGTTAATATTTTGTTATGAATCACTCACATTAATTATTAAAATAATGAAATTTATTATCTTAGGGTCTATAATTTTTGATGGATCATTTATATCAATTATTTACATATATATATATCAATTAATTTATGTTATATAATTCTAGTGACAAATCATTCATCTTGATGATCATTATAATGGTATCTCTTCCACTCATGATGTTAGTGTTAGGGGTAACTGGTTTACACAAATTAGATATTTCAATGATATATTGTTCACCCTACCTATATCTTTAGTAGTATATTGACTACCCTAATTGAAGAGTATATTAATGTGGCATATAGTTTTTCAATAGGTTTTTGTGGTATATAATCCACCATTTATAAACGAGTATGATGATTCTCATTCACCTTAAAAAAATTTCGAGTGGATATATCATTTATCTAGGATATTATATGGTGATTTTTTATTCTACATAAATAGTATGTTGATTTTGTATCATTCCCCCAGATGTGTGATATTAAAATACCTCATTCACTGTATGATTTGTGTGCGAAGATATATCACTCACCCCTTATGACATGATTGTGGTACCTCATTCACCATAGATGATTTAATGGTGATAGATAATTAACTATAAATAATTACACTTGTGGTGATATATTATACATAGTTATATTATTAGGGGTTATTCACCCCATTTTAGCACTAGTATAAGTAGGTATTATTGTTCAGATTTTTTTCTATGAGAATACCCTATCAAGAAGAGTTTATTATTATGCTTGTTGATTTTTTATATATTATTTAGAATAAAATAAAATATTTATGTCTTTTTTTGGGAAGTCTTTGATCATGGCCTATTGATTCATACTCACACCTATCATGAGTATCTTGTTAATTGTTTGGATTTTGTGATTATTGATACATGTAAGGTAAAGTTCCATATATTCGATGGATGTAATGGAAGGATGGCTATAGTGGGAGATGATAATGAGTAGAGTCTCTAGTCTAGTTGATTTTTATAATATCTATATTCTATTAAAAAAACTTTGATCATGGTATATATTATCATTATATAGGTGATATGACTCTAGATGTGTGTTTGTGTAGCATTATAGTCTTTCCCATTCTTTTATAGCATGTGATATGTCTCTTTAGAGTGGATCACAGTTGTATGTCCATATCGTTTTAATTTTATTTGGTTATGGTTTACAATTATTTCTTCCATTAATGTTCACAATTCTAGAGGTTATAGAATACTAATGTTACAGAATACTCTTTCCACTAATTATAAACATATTTTGTATAGGGAATCATTTTTAGTAGTCCCATATGGAAATGAATTTGGTTACCACTATGGTGATATGGGTCTATATGTTGTCAAACTACATAGTAGATTCATATTTATAATAAAATTTATGTTAATTTTGATTCTCTAACCTTTTTCCATGATGAAATAAATTCTTCAATAATATACTAATCTCTATCAACCAATGATTTTCATCATGATCATCTTTTATCCCTCTCCAGTTTTCTAAAACACCCTAACAATAAGAATTTTCTCTTATGAGAATTATGAGAATAAATAGTGTCTTTAATAAACAACATATTTATTTTAAAATTAATTTCAATGATTAATATTCTCTAAATTTCCCACATTTTTCAACCATTTATTTTTACTCCCTCTCCTATTACTTCTCAAAATTCAAAAAATATTATAACTAATTATTCAATTCATTAAGGAGTAATTAAATCAGTAAAGATATCATTATATACCTCCTAGAATTAAAAATATTTCTTTGGATCTTATAAAAAATAAAAAAAATATCATGATACAAATAAAAGAGTCCCAAACATTCTAAAATTTTACAATTTTGGGAAATTCACCAAATTTTTTATTTAGATTATATAAATAATATCATAATAGTATACCACTGCATTTTAGTTGATAATAATTATTAACTTTTAATTTATGATTTTGGATTTATAATGGTAATTATCCATGAGGAATGTTATAAAAATATACCATACATTTTGGCATTATAGAATCAAAAACTTTTCTATGTTATTAATATAACTATTCAAAATATTATATTATTTATTGATAAATAATATATTAATATAGGATTATAGAAAAATATTGTAATTAAAGCTAATAAATATTTTTTATATTTCAAGAAAGTATTTTCAAACCTGATTTATATTCTATAAGAGAAATAATCAAAATAAATCAATTTATTTTTCTAATAATTTTGAAAGTTATATAAATATTTAAAGAAATGTTTCAATTAAAAAAAGAAATTAAGTAATGGTAAAAGAAAAACTAAATATTATTTTATTACTTTTAAGGTAAACAAATTTTTATATTATTGATTTTATAATAATCAGAAATGGTGTAAACCTTGAGTTTTGAAAGCCGGACTCAAGGTACTAGAATTTTTTTTGAAAAAAACATGTACCTAATACATGTTTGACTATTATAAGGAATAAATATCAGCAAAATAATACATACACAATATATATTAAAAATAGAAAAAACTCATCTTAATCCTTCAATTATTCTGTAATGACTAAAACCCAAGATTGATGTAACATTCAAATACTAGTTTGCGGGCATGATAAATAAAAACCAATATAAAAAAATAACCACTGCATGTGATCACATATAAGATGTCGAGTATAAACATTTTTCATCCTATTATCTCAAATGCCTTAATATATTATAAAAAATTGATTGTAGATAATAACTTCAAATTTAGAAAACTTTATCAAATATCATAAACTAGTGGAGATATAGTAATACAACCAAGCTTATTCTATGAAAAAACATAAGACACTATTATAGTGGAAAGAAAATAGTTTTAGGATCCAATAATAACTTTATATGAAATTCACCATAGGTTATAAAAACAACCTCAATAATCTATTAAAATATTTGTTAATCCCATATTAAATCCATATATATCATATCATTTACATTCTTAGTATCATTTAAAATTATTGAACTCATATGATTCCTAATATCAAGATAATCGAAAATATTAATGATTAGATATTCAATAATTTTGCTAAGTATCTTCATCTTGTTCCTTAATACATTCAAAGAAGTCATCACTGAGTTTATCCTGAACCTATAGAGATTTTTCAAGCTTTCTATGCAGATATATAATAGGGATCTATGGTAATAGCCTAGGGTTAGTAATAAAGGATAATGATTTATCCTAAATTTGAAGATCAATATTCATTTTTTATTTTCCTCCATATTAGGATGCAGTAGTGTCCCCACCAAGGATATTTAACCATAATATTTTATTGGTTTTTTAATCCTTATAAGGCATTGTTGTCTTATGTTATATAGAGTAAGATCCATATGCATCTGGCACTTGATTTTAACCTTTGGTGTCACTTGATATATAGTACTAATCCTCTATCTCATTAAAATATGTTTTGGTTTTTTGGTGATCTAATATCTGAAGATTCAATCTCGTTATGATCTCTCAAAAAATCAACATCAACATTGGGTACATCAACGTCATACTTGTGCACATGACTCTCTCTATGGAGGGAAACATTTCTAGAAAAAAATAGATCCACAATATCACTATCAGTGGGAATGTGTTATTCACCTTGAAACTGAAGGCTAATGTACTCCTCTATGGGATTTCATTTCCTTAATCAGGCTGAGTTCTCATTTTTCCAAGTTATTTTATCCTTTATTATAACCATAATATAATTCCTTCTTATCCCATAAATCATACCCTATATATGGATTTCTAAAAGGTAAACCATGTTCCCAAATCTCATATGGAGCCATATGATAATTTACAACATTGATTGAGGAACTGAAGCAATTACATAATCTTCATGGATCTATTGTAGCATGAAAATTATATAAGAAACTTTGAGTTAGAGATAACATCTAAGTTTCAAATATAAGGAAATTCATCCTTCTTCATATTATTATAAATCTCCTAGAAATGACCAGAGGTGTCATCATATTGAAGGATATTCATAACATTGCTCCTTTTAGACCATAATTTATTTTTATAATTATATTTTTTATTCCCCCATTACTTTCTAAAAGAACATATAATTTTATTTTTATATGAGTTAATGGTGTATCCAATAGTTTTATATTCAATATAAAATGCTGTGAATGTTTCATATTAATCATTCAAACAAAAATTATCATTACCAGTATCAAGAAAATTTTGATTAAGCATGGTTTTTTTATATATAAACCTAACCAAAAATTAAGAAAAAATGAAAAAATTAATCATTTTTATTTTCATTATTTATTTTAATTGGAAATACAATGGATGAATCAATATCACATAGGATTTAATGGTTATAGTATATCCTGATTAGTCAATAAATTCTATCCACAATCAAGTAGCATAATTTAAATCCTTAGAAGTATTAATATATAAATCTCATTCTTCGATTAATAAGGTACCAAATTTATGCATCGGTGAACTAAATCACTAGGTATAGAAATTCAGGTCATCATTTTGGAAGATTATGTGAACAATTGCACACCCTATTGAGGTCATATTATGGTATTAAAATCCCCAAATCATAAAAATAGTACAAGAATGGTCACTAAAACTCCACGACCTTTCACCCCTCGGTAGGAAAACATAGGATATGATCGAATACATGTATGGCTCTATTCTTTGATAAATATCCCCATGATTAGAAACACCATTCTTTGAGCATCCTTTCTTAATGATCTTTTGTAAATTAATAACCCTTATAGAGGAAAATATACTACCATTAGATGAATTATATTATGTATAATAATATTTTTATTATACATAATTCTTCTATTAAATAAATTATATTATTAATTGAAATTATTATTATATGTTATTTTTCTGTTATTTTTTTAAGGAATATCCTTACTTTGGGAATAATATATTTATACAAAACATTAATAATTTGGATGATAATATTTTTTATAGTGTCCCTATAGTCGTTAAATTTATTAGTCAATAAAAATTTCATGATTCTAAAATTTGCATACATTATTTTGAAATCAACTTTGTAAAAATAATATTATTTTAATAATTATTTAAATAATAAATAAACATAAATTTTGTTGACATAATTCAATTATTTTTCATTTAATATAGGGTATAAAAATCAAGAAATTATTAATAAAAATCCATACACCATCATGGAAGATCATTTTTTAGGAATTTCTTGCATATATATTTTTACGTGAATAAATTATATAAAAATATTTGTCTCTAATGTTGAATATGAAATACACTATAATGTTATTATGTTGTAATATTTTATATTAAAAAATATATATCATGATGATTCAATCTTAAAATGCATTCAAATCATTATATAAGTTGTAAATAAAGATACAATAAATCATCGAGGGTATGATTTTTTATGATTAAATTTGTGATTTTAAAAATAGATGTGTAATTCATGTGTGTTATTCAAATCCCTATATGAATTATATATTGAAAAAATTTAATAAATAGAATTAATATATATATTAGATATATTTTAAAAGATAAGATTCATGTGAAGTATCAAAATGTGATATTCTTAAGGATACTAATGATATAATATCGGTATTGGGGTTTTCTCGTCATATTTGGAGTATTAGGTGTGTCTAATTTAACATCACTAATTTTTTTAAACAAATAATAAATGATTAATATTCTATATTCCTGGATTTTATTTTGAGGGAGGATATAAACTAGAATAAATTTATTTTTTAGTAGTTTATGAAAATATAATGTATGATGAATGTGATATTTGATATTAATCCCATTAAGGACTACATGATGGATCATCGTTATCATAAATATCTCCATGAAATAATATTTAAATTTTCTTAATTTCATTTTTTTCTTAAATTAGTTTTTTCCTATGGAGATGACATATATTACTCGGGTAAAATTGACGATGATTTTCAGTATGAATCTCTTATTTCTAAAGGGTAACATAGGGATAGTTGTATGATATCCTAATTGAAACAATATATCTTGTAACACAACCTATATATCCTCTAAATTAAAGTACATTATTTATATTCAAAATAAAATATGTGTTCTTTACATAGAAAAAATATTCCAGGATAGTTTGACACGTTTTAGGAATCTTCATATGATGTCATATTGATTACATTTGTAATGGAAATTTTTACACATACTAAAATCTCATAATAAAATTTATAGAGAATATTTATTCAATTATCAGAAAATATAATATGTAAGCACAATGGAAAAGTGTTCCCTAAAAAATATTCAATAAAAAAAATATTAAATCAACAACTGCAAATCATAGGTGTATGCAAATAGCTTTTATATTTGATTTAATAAACTATTAATTTTTTGTACGGAATGCAAACACATATATGATTTAACTAATTAAATTACATAATTATTTTCTTCTTACATGTACAAAAAAAATTCCATTATAATGAATATTCTTGAAGAGGGGGTGAGGTCCTCATTCTAAAATGAATAACATATTTTATTCTATTTAACATATTAGAAATTTATTTTTTAACCTTTTATTTTTTATTATTTCAAAAAAAATATTCAAAAGTAGTTTTATTTTAAGAAATATTTTTCAAAATTTTCATACATTTATAATCACAAAAAACATTTTTCACTAAATGCATTATTGATAATGGGATCAAACCCTAATTTTTCACTCTTATTCCTAAAATACATAATGCTTTTGAAATTAATATTTTCAGGACTATTACTCTTTTTTAGACCATCTATAAGATTACCTATAAGATTCTTTCCAATAGAATTTCCCTTATTGCTCATAAGATAATTTCTTGGAATCAATTTGGATTTTTTAAAGATAGGTGCATCTAGGATTTTATTTTCACAGCCTTTGAGTATGTCAATCTCCCTAGAAAGTCCAAACGAGGTGGTAAAATCTCTCTTAAACATGATATGAAGAAATCCTTTAAAACTATGGATTTTAACATTATTTTTAATGTTTTACATAGTTTTGGATTCAACAACACTTTCATTGGATGGGTGAAATATCTTTTCAGCTCGGTTTAGATTTTGGTTATCATTCATGGCCCATCTAAGTTATATTTTAACTGTTATCAAGTATTTAGATTGGGTGATCCACTCTAAACTCAATTATTCTCAATTTATAAATATTATCTTAGTATTTTACTCACTTATTGGGTGGGTCCAGGAAATATTAAAATCATCCATGCTTTTGGAGATATTACTCCCCCTTCTCATTTTATTAATGTTGATAACATTATTATATTTTTACATGTTTTCAAGAAGAATATTCAGAATCTCAATGACCTTATCAGTCAATATAAAAGCACAGTGGGAATATGTATCGCCTAGTATAAACTGTTCATTTACTTTGGAAAGGGGTTCACTTCTACCAGAAAGCCATGCTTTCAGATTTATATAGGTATTCAAGAGGGTTTCATACCCTTCACATATCGTGGTGTCCCTTTATTATATGAGAGGACAAAAGTGATCTACTTTAATAACCATTCTGATCAGATTAAAAATTAGCCTCTGCTTGGAAAGCTAAGGCACTCTCAATGTCTTGAAAAACATATATTATCAAATAAACCATTATTTCTAAGATGCACCACTCATTTATTATATATATTAATGGCTATTAGTTCTAGTCAAAATTCTAAATGACTGCATTAAAAAATGGAGTGGTAGTATTCTTGAGTAGAAGATGGTCATTGTTCCTTGTAAAAAGTGTTGTAATTTATTTTCATGTAGTGGAATTGGTATTAATAGCATCAAAAATTTCAATGAATCTCGTCATGATCAATACAAATGGAATATTATTAATTGAAATTATATTTCTATATACTTACTCAAATGTATATTTCTCAAAATATTAAAGCAAATAAATGCTACATACATGGTTTCTTGTATTTGGATCCCAGAAAAAAAATTGAATATCATGGATTAATCTAGGTGAATTATTAGTAGGAATTCATCTCTCAAATTCTAGCCAAACAACTAGATAGAAACTCATTTATTCACTGATTTTAATCTTATGGACTCTTATTCGAATACTCATACTTATATTAAATATTTCAATAATGATCCTTCTTTGATAATTCAGGAATAAATTAGAAGATAATTATGGATTACACCTTTCCCCTTAGGATGATGTACTTATCTGGGAACTGGATAAGAATATAATCTTCAATGGTCTTATATACTCTCATTTTTTATTGAGGGTTCAAATTACAATTTTTACTCAATAAAAATTTCTTGTAGGGCATAGATCATGATTTTATGTTTCACCCTGATTTAGAGATTGGATCATAATCTGATACCTATAGATTATTTATTACGAAATTTGGGTGTGTATCTTTGATCCTAGTTTAGATTATGATTCCAAAATAGAGAAGAAGTTAATCAACTCTTTCTCATTTGAGCCACCAGTTCAGCCAAGTGGACAATAGAATTTGACTTGTTTGAATTTTTAATTCCTATTGTTATTCCACCTGGATCACTACTACAGTATGTTAATGGATCATTATCTCTGTAATTCACTAATATTATTCATGTAGAAATGGAAGAGCTATTTTATCGCATCAAGCTTGGAAGTAATGTGTTAATTCAATATAACACCGCTTTAAATAATCATTTATAAATTTTTTATTTACTTTTCTACATTAGGGATTCTATTTTACTTAAAAACATTTATTGTGGGAATATTATACATGATTTCTCTATTTTTTAGAGATTAAAAATTCCTAGTAATTTTAAGACACAGGTTGGTAGTTTGAATGTTTTATGGAAAACTCCCTTGTATAATTGCATTAAAATTAATTATGATGGTGATTCTAAATGAAACCATATCCCCTCAAGATGTGGTGTTTTTTATCATAGTTATTCTAGGAAATTACTTGGTTTCATTTTTTGTTCCATGTAGATTGGGTACATCACTTGATGTTGAAATTCGTGGAATCATTCATGCTGTCTCCTTTACGAAATCAAATGGTTGAATTATCTATGGCTGTAAAATGAATCCATTGACATTTTTCAGGCTATAAGAAATGGTGTGTTTCTCCTTTAATTCTTAATTATGGATCATTTGATGGAATGTATGAGGTATCTCACATATCTCAACTATATTATCAAACATTCCTATAGGGTGGAGAATTGTGTGGCATATGGTCTCACTAACAAAATAACTAGTTCGAAATTGACTTGGTTGTATGAGCTCCCATCTAATTTGGTCTCTTTTTATGATAGATATTATTGTAAAATCATGTCATTCAACCTCCAGTAACTTTTGTATTTTTAATAAAATTTCCTTGTCCACTTTGTCTAAGAAATAATTAAAAAAATCATAAAACCTCACATATGAGTTTTATTTAATCTTTTCTATGTTTATATACTCATGATCCATTATGCATAATATTTATATTATACATTCATGAATTTAATAATTGAAAACTATTACTCTACGAACATATGTGGTAAAATATTATTTAGGTTGAAAAAAAATCTTAAATTTATTATAAATATTTTATTATAATTTCATTGAGAGAGTGGGATGTTGGTTTATTTAATTATTACTCTATATAACACCCCAAATTTCTTATGAATATTTTAATAAAATTCATGTCTTAAAAATTTTATTTTAACACAAAATGAATTTTCATATTTTTAAAAATATAAACCAAAAATTTTTATTGATATTTATCATCTATTTTTCCTATATATTTTTCAAGTATAATGGAATTTTATTTATTATAATGTTTTTTATCAAAAAAGCGGTTGAAAGATATCGACCTTTCTAGATAATACTCATGCTCATTTTCAAGAACTATTTTTCTTAGTTTTTAATATACTTTGGTTTATATTTTTCTTTGTTGAATTCAATAGAATTATTTAATTTTTTGGAGTGTGTCTGGGCAGTTTATGGTTGGTACACATTTTATCCAAATCGTGTGTTCATACTAGCAAACTATCCACCCTTGAGATAGTAGGCTTTGAAAAATTTCCACACAATTTGTCAAACTATTCCCCCTTTTAGTAGAAAACATACACCCCTAAAAGAGGCCAAATTTAGGTCACACAGTTTGGAAAACCATACTCTCCGGCTTAAGAAATCATACACACAGGTTGTTAATCCTGTAAAAAATTATATAAAAATCTAGAACCCCCAGAATAATTCCTTAATTTTCCCCACATGAACTTTAAATCATCCATATTAATTTTTTAAAATCACATGGAAGGATTCCATGGTTCTCTTAACTCTTTTAATGGGAAATCAATGATTTGGTCAAAGGATTATCTCTCATCCAGTATGTTTTTTCTTCCCTGATTGGATTTCTCTCCCTCTCGCATCTCTTTTAGGATAATGATGAATGTTTTATCCTCCATTGGTGATGGTTTTAGATCTTTGTTTTGATATATCATAATTTTTTGGAGTTAGTGTCCTAGGACCAATTTTTTATTCTTTTATTACATGTTTATTTTATGTATTGAATATTAAAAAAACTTTTTATTTCATATTGTTTTTTATTCTACATGAATCTAATGTAATAATTTCATAGGGTGTAAGTCACATTGATAAGGTTATAGAAGTTCCCCACGATGATGATAACCTTGATGTGATGTAATGATATTATCAAATAATATTCTATAGTGGGATAAAGTAACATGATGGGATACACAGTATATAGATTTTTCGGTTTGAGTACTGATAAGTAGATGAAGCTTCTTTTCATAAAGTTCAAACATGGAAATCTCAAAGATGAGATATTATGAGAATAGACCTGTCATTAGTAATTCCACATGTTTTTGTGTCATCAAATATTTCTATCTAAGAGCATGTGTGATGGTACTTAGAATTTAGGATTATTATTAATGTATGTTACAACTCGTATACATAGATATATTTTGTAAAAAATAGTGAAATAAGTTTATGGTGAATTTGGATGCATTGGGTGTAGCACGAGTGACATGTCATTAATAAATATGTCAAGGAAGAGTTTTTTCCTTACATCTTTATAGAACCAAATATCAAATCCCTTTGATTGGAATAGAACAATCACATTAAATTCCATGTTCATGGTGTAATTACATATTTATTTCAAATATTCAAAGAAATACATATTGATAATATAGGTTGGAAACACATATGTGAATCCTGTATGATGAGATATTGTGAAAAAGTTATTATATTACACAATGAGTTTTTGTATGTGGTTACTAATGTTTAGAAATTAAGTTCATTCTCTTGGGTGAATTTCTCCATTGTTAGGTAGTAATATTGGACATTAGGAAACCACACCTAATTCCAATGAGAAAAAATCCTAGAGGGTCACACACTATGTGTTTTCATTGATCTGAACTAAATTCTATTTTATTTTAGTTAATGGAAAAAATATTATTATCAAGTTTGAGGAATAATTTTATTCATGTTATACTGATCTCATAAATTAAATAAATATTAATTCATTGACTTTTGAATAAAACATTTATATTATTTATTGAATATTTTAATAAAATTATTTTATGTAGATTGTGAAAAAAATATTTATTTATTAATAAAATATTTATTCAGTTTTTCAATAAATGCTAGTAGAGTTCGAACAGACCAAGACTGAGTCTGATGAAAAATATTATTTAACAAGACCATTATATAAGATTTTTTATTATGCAAGTTATCTTGTGAAAAAAGTATAATTATATAATTATTATTATGAATCATGAGATTTATTAAATGTAATAAATCTTATATTTAATGGCAGGTATGAAATCAAATAAAATTATTGCTTAAAAATCAACACTATAAATAGGCGGTTATGACTATTGTGTAGAGTATACAAAACTAAGAATAGAGAATTGTTGTACACAATAAATTCTCTCTCAACTCCTCCTTCTCTCTCCCTATCACGAATGAGACGTGTAAGATAGATTTCATTAAGGTAGAATAACAAGCGATTATGAACTACAAATGCAAGAAACTCAACTCACCGCACTAAAACTTGGAGATCAAGTGGTGTTTCTCAGAGATCATGAGAGCACATGTGGATCACTACATGAGGGATTATATCCTTGGATCCTCACATTGCAACAAAGGTAATGTAAAAGGTTCTTTTTGGATGATCATAATTCACTGTTAAAGAAATTTTCTATGACTGGGTATTTATTTCTTCAAATATTATGTAGATTATTTATAAAATTGAAATGAAATATCTTAACTCATGGTTTTTGGACATGGTTATTAAAATAAATTTTAATATACCTCCCACCGTCACATGCTTCCACTACACCTAGAACCATAAATTTATATCAAAAGGGGTTCATATTTAAATTTATAATTATTTATTTGGTTGTTGACATATGTGAAATTTTTGGTTATATTTTCAATTCATATTATTTGTTCATTAATATTATTTGAATTAACATTTCATTGGCATAATAATCATGTTCATTAAATAATTCATTTTTTAAAGGTTTAAGGAAATATAAAGAATGATCAGGTTTTCCATTAGAATGTGCCAAATCTTTGGCTAATTAAACTGGGTTTCACAACATAAATCCAGAGAAAATGTTGTATACCCATGTGCATTAAATATAGATATGATGATAAATTAATTATATAAAGTGATTTTAGTTTACACCATGTGTTTACCGGGCTAACCTGACACATGTAATGAAGATACATGGTGTGTATCTAGAATTTACATATCATGTAGTCTGACTGAGATAACATACTGAAGCCTCATTCATGTGACTTGGATATGCGACAAATGAGGTACATGGTGTGTAGCTACATTTACATGCTATATAGACTCTCAATAATGGTAAAAATTAAAATTAAATTAGATTTGAAAATTATTACAATAAAACCTTATTTTATTGATTTGCACACAGTTGTATGTTTGAAAGTTTAATAATGGTTTCAATGAATTTTAAATGCTCAATTAAATTATTATAATTAATATGTCATTATTGGTTCTGCCATTTATTTTCGATGAATTCCATTAATGATGAGTATATCCATATAAGATCATATGATCATTAAATATGAAAGGTAAATAATTAATTAATGCAATCATGTTTATCTTATATAATAAAAGAATGAATAAATAAATTAATGCATATCCTTTAATTTTTCATATTAGTTACATGTATAACCATTCATGATATTGACCAAGTCATGTGTATGTGTTTGACGTTTTAATTAAATTTATTTCATGAATTTAAAATTATTTAATATTAAATTAAATAACGGCATGTGAGTCATCTCTCCCACAATTATTATGTAGGACCTATGAGTCTGAGTATATTTATGTAATATTCTTTAATAAATCCTTTGGTTCCACTCACCTGCATGTAAGTAATAAATATTGGCAATTAATAGAGTATACCAATGCGCATATAGTTAGTTCAAGACATAACCATAGTTATGTCCACCCAGGTGATACATGGGTGGATAGTAGGAATGTTGTAACACATGACAAGATCGACAATAAGATTTATTTATTATAGTTCAAAGGTTTATTTAATGTCTGGTCATTAAATATGCCATTAAATAAAGATAATGAATGGGGAATTTAATTAATTATTTATTTATAACTATGAAATTATTTATTTTATGGATGCAGGGTAGTGATGACATAAATAAATGAATTAATGTAAAACTATGGAAATTAAATAAATGAATTATGTGTAAATGTTTTATCCAATATGGTTAATTAATTAAGTAACATCAACTTAAATATTAAAAAGATGTTTAATGGACAAAACAAGATAACATTTATGCATAATAAATTCAAATACATAAATTAATTGTTAAGTAATACTAATCCTTCCATTACTTGACTGTGAATGAAACCATACAACTAATTGTAGAACATGGCCAATGTATGGGAACTTACTTTTATAGGGGAGTTCTCATGAGATTATTAGGTTAAATTAACTGAAATTATATTTATTTTAATGTAAAAAGTATGTGAAAAAAAATTTGGTAAGTATTGAGGAAATCCATGTAAGGGTTTTATGATAGGGGGATCCACTCAACAGATCAAGGAGTTGCAAGTCTGTAGTTGGGAAGACTGCCTAACTAATTACTTCATTAAGGTTTTCATGTACAAATTCTGGATCATTCATAAAATTAATGGGGATCCATTCCACTAAAATGTTAATGAAACTAGAAATTCCATGCTCAATGGTGACACATATTGAGACTTGATAAAAGAGCCGAATATTTAATAAATAAATAAATGACATTTAATTAATTATATCTCACTTATTTTTTAATCAATAAAAGAATTGATAATATGATCCTTTTAATTGAATAATTAAATAAAAAGTTCATTGTAACACCTTGATATTTTTATGAGATAGATATTTTTTTAATTTCTTTGATGTCTTATGTTTTACGCTACACAAAGATAAGTTTCTGTTATACGCAACAGCGACTTAGTTTGTGGTATACGCAACACTATGATTAGCTTTTATTGAAAACAATTTAAAATTATTTTGATAGAATTAATATCATTCATGATCAAGTTTAAGTTAAAAACTAAATATTATTATGATACCTTATAAACTAGTCATTATAATGGCAGTTATGAATAGTATTAACTTTCTTCTAAAATAATATTTAAATGCAAAAAAATTAAGTTTATAAAATAATAAAATCAACCTTGATGGATTTTATTAATATAATAGATATGTAATATACTAAATTTAATATTTAAAATTCTTATTATATTTTTTATATACATGATATAAAAACAAATTCAAGCTTTCGGATAAAATAATTATTTTTCAAAAAATGCAATTTTTTCTCATTTTGATGGCGCACCCATTTTAAATATACTTTTTTTTAAAATTTTATATATTATATTTAACAAAATAAACTTATTATTCAGAAAAAGTATATAAAAATTCACTTTGGATGATTTTTTGATATTTTTCTGATAAGTTTAATGTTTTGATGAATATTAAAAATATACAAAATTTAAATTGAAAACAATTTTTTTAATCGAAGTAACTTATATGGAAAAACAATATTATTAAATAGTATTAAAGTAAAAAAATAGAATATATTTTTAACATTCAATATACTTTTTTTCACTGGTATTAATTTTACCATGATTTTTTAATGTAAAACAATTTCATAAAAAATCAATGTTTTAACATTTAAAAAATATTTTTTCATTCCAAAAATGAGATTAATTTTAAATTAATTAATAAAACATTATTGTTATGAATTTTTAAAAATAGATTCTACATTTTTAACTATTATTTCAAATTAGGTAAATATCGTTATTTTTTTTACGCATTTTGAATATTAACTTTATTAATTTTTTTAATACGATAAAAAGGTAAATTGGGTAATTAAGGGTAAATGTAATATTATAAAATTACCATAAAACTTGATCTAATATGATTATATGAGTTTGTTTACCAAAACCATCCTTGGGTTGAAATTATACACTTTTTACGCCACTTGGATGGGATTAAAACATTTAATATATTTTTTTTAAAGAAAAGTTAAATATGTCTAAGTCATATTTTAAAAAATTAATAATTTTTAAAACAATTTTATATAGAAGATAAATTTGAATATAAATAATATTTTGAAATATTAAATTTTTTCTCTATCATGGTAATTTATTTTTAATTTCTGGGAAATAAATAATTACTTTAAAGAATTATACATCGATGATGTAGAAATTATTTAATTGATGTAAAATTAATAAAATAGTTTTTATTAAAATGCTAATAACCATTAAAATAACAAAAAAACATTACCAAATATTATTGGTCCAGTATATCTCAAACATAATAATCTAATGGAATATTTATTGAATATTTAGAGCCATATGAGAATGATTATGACACTTGTAATATTTTATTTAAAGTGATTTTAAAGGTGTCACATTCAAGTTTTAATAAATAAAACATTTTTAATGTAGGATTTTACATGAGATATATTCTACAATAAATATTATTATAAAATGGAGAGGATTTATCTTCATCATAGTATTTTATTTTTAATTTTTACTCAGAAAAATAAGTATATTAAATAATTACACAAAACTGATGTAGTAATTATTTTATTAATGCAAATATCAAATTAATGTTACTAAAAATACTCAAGTAAATATAATTTGGGATAATTAATATATCCAATAAAATTCTGGATTACCTTGACACCTTATAGATATAATTAAAATGTTTTTTGAGGTTAACATCTTATGTTGATATTTTTACAAATCCAATAAAGAAATAGTTTCAAAATGACTCTATTGATATTTTTTCAAAATAATTTTTTATTAAATTAATTCAAAATCATAAAATATTTTCAAAAATATAAAATAATTATTTTTTTCTCTAAAATATTCTATATATATCATTTATTGTCTAATTTGGATCAAATAAGTAAAAATTACACTATTTTATTATTGAAAAATTTGTTACCTTTGTTAAAATTAAAAGAGAATAATTAAGGGTAATCAAATTGATAAGGTTTAAAATGAAATAAAAACATGTCTAAAAATTCTTTTTTGATGATATTACAACCTTATATCATAAAATATTTTAAATAAGGACATTTTGGAGGTTTCTGGATGTGGTTTAAGTTTCTTATAAATTAATATTTTGGAGTTTCCAAAAGTTCCCCTCACCTTAGTTATAAAAGGGATCCTCCTCCCTCATAAACTTCCCATTTACCTTATAAAATTATCTAGTTACATTCTAGATGTTTTGGTCTTCTCAAAAGACTAACTCTAGTGCCATTAAGAGGAGATCTATAGGGAGCATGCCGAAAAAGTGGTAATCTCCTCTACTGATTCATTCAAACATATTTCTTCCTCTAATTAATCTTCATGAGTTGTTTCCATTATAATGTAATAACTCCAGTATAACATATATAATTATATGTTATTATAGTTAGGGAACAACCATATTACATCTTCTATCTATCCTATGAAACACAAAATCACAACACGTGTGTACGTATGACATACCATCTCCACAATGTAGTGTAATATGTTTTTCACCACCACCATAATTGGATGGATATAATAATGTAAATAATAACAATATATGATTATTATAATATTATATGGATTCTAAAATAAAATATATTTCATCCACTTCCATACCATTTAACAATTATGGGAATGATGTTGTTGCTCGTGCATACGTACGATCTATCGTCTCCATGATACGATGTGATTCATTCTACATGATATTGATTAAATCATTATTATATAAATATATTAAAACTAAAATATTATATATATTGTAATAATATCATTCTAAAAATTATATAACTATAATCTAATACAAGAAACAATAACTTACCCAACGAAACACACATAACAAAATAAAGTATTTAACACCCGATGGATGATTAATAATGTTATTAACAAACAGATGATAATATGATCATATATGATATAATAAAATTTACTATATTTCTAGAATAAATCAATAAAATTATTTAAATCATTATACAAGAGTTTGGGATACATATAAAGGATATCAGACCTATAGTAATGGATTATTTTGTCTCAATTTTATTTCAGTGGGACATATGCCTTATACACCATCTATTTCTTTTGAGTTGTGTTTATGTTGTACAAGAATTTTTTTTATAATTATTATTATAACGGTTGTGATATGCATGTAATTTTCTTTATTTTATGAGGCATACTATTTAATTAATTATAAATTGGTAAGGTATAATTTTATAATCTCATTAGTATTTGAGATATATTATACATAAGTATTTTCTGGGATATATTTATCATCCATTTCCAGGATTCCTAAATATATATTAAAAAATAATTTTTATATCCTTATAAAATTGTTTAAAGTCAATTTTACCCATTGGTGAATTTTTAAAAAATGATATGAAATGAATCTTTTTTTTTTGTTTCTAGTATGAGATACTTTTTGACTTTCGAACAAAAGTATGAGAAGAATGTTTTATTTTAACTTATACAGTATGAAAATATTTTTACTTTTTCATAATGCCTTATTTCCATGAGTCATTATTTACTAAAAGTAATGTTTATTTTCAAATAAATTTGTTTCGTTTAAAATTCCATGGCATTTTGAAAAATTAAAATGTTTATGAAAAAAAGGACATTTTCATTAATAATAATTTTCCAATGTTCTTTCAAAATTATTTTCCATCTAAGAATATATTCTTTAATAGGGTTATATTTCACGTATAACATCCCATTTATTCCTATGGTTTGATTTTGTTTTTTATGGAATACTATTTATGAAATCCATTTCTTTTACATGGATTATGTTATGAATGAATGATGTTTAAAAAAACATTTCATTCATTGGGTTATGCTATAATTAATGATTTTGTAAAGACTTGAAATTTCAGTGGAAATTTTTTTTCTTAAATTCATTGGAATTTTACAAGTTCTTGAAAATGTACGGTGCTTGATTCTGAGGCCAGATGTGCTCGGAATCAAATTCTAATGTTTTGTTCGGGTACGTTCAGTAAACGTACGACTGGGTTTTTATAACTTTTGAACCAGTGCTCAGAACTAAAATCTGAGGGCACTATTGAACTCGCAGCGCCGGTATTCGATTAAGAAGAATTTCACTTTGATAGCAGTGAGCCGACGATAGTAGTTAGTTTTTAGGTCTTCATAAAAAATAATAAAATAATGTTCCCAACACATTATTTTATTTGAGTCGCCATTTGGTGTGCAGTGGTTAAAACCTCCTCATGGAGGTTGGTGGTGGGACCACCGCACCTTAACCTCCCATGGGAGGTTATGGTTGTGGGGCCCACCCAAACTCAACCTACCATTAGAGGATTAAAGTGGTGGGGACCACCTGGGATCTTAACCCCTTAAACTCCCCATTAAATTGGAGAAACCCTCATGCTCCAATTAATATGGGGGAGCCTCTTTAACTCCCCTTTATTAAATTTTTGACAACTCTCATTAATTAATTTGGTGAATCCTATCTAATTAATTAATTATCCTTTTGAATTCATGCCAACAATTAAATAATAGATAAAATATTATTTCTTTTGGGTTGGAATATTTCATTTAGTGGAACTTGGAATGGGGAGATCTAAGGAGAAAAGATCCCAATGAAGAACGAAGAATGCTCCACTAGTGAAGAACTCAAATCCTCTTTGACTTCTTCCCCGGACACCTACCGATGTGGAGCATCTTCCACGAGCTGACGCAACTCGGGATTGGAAGTGCTTGTCGTATGTCATGAACAATGATCCTCTTTGTCTTCTTCCCATAAATCCGTCAATGAATGATGAATGACCAAAAAAGGTAGGTTGTTAAATTCAGTTGAGTGCCTTGTTCTTCCTTTCTTTTTTAAAAAAATAAGGTCATTGATTTCATTCTTTGACATACATTTTGATACCACCCTAAATGTGGAGGGTGTGGGCCAAACCAAAATGTCCTGACCCCTCCACCGATCTTGTTTATGTTGAACTTTTGGCGATGAAGCTGTGAAGAGGCGACGAAGGTGGCAATGAAAAAGGTTGTACTACCTGCAGCCTCCGTGAACCGCGTCGCCCCGTGGCGCACCGGTGCTACCAGACGAACACCTCCGCCCCACGCCACCATGCGCCGTGCCAAAATGGCATGCTCAGCCACCACCCGACATTCAACTCGCCTACCCATTACTTGCATGTGCCCTGCTAACATTTTGGCACCCTCCTAGGCTGAGTCGCCCATGTCGCCTATGCGGCGACCTCTGGGCCGAACCGCCCACGCAGTCCACTGGGTCGGGCCCATCGGACCAGGATGAACCTAGTGAGCTGACATGCCCAACAAGACAGGTTAGACCCAGCAGGTCTAGCCGGGTCAACCCAGACTAGGTCGGCCCAGACTGGGTTGGGCCGAGTCAATTGAACCGGGTCAGACCGGACCTGGGCCCACTAATAACTCTTACTTCCTCTGTCCATATCTTTGGCACCGGATGACCGTTTGATGAACCGTTAGTGGCGCTGGTTTTCATGGATCACAACAGTCCCTTTGAGTAAACCCCACTAGATTTTGGGGTAATGTTGAGATACGTTTAGGTTGGATCATACAAGAATCAAACCGGGCCCTCGAGACTAAGAATCTAATAACTCACAGACCAATAGTCTGATCGACGCGCCGTCAGTTGCGCTGAGACCTATATGACATAGCGAACACTTGAGATACTTCTTAATGAGACTTTGAGGTAGTTTGATTATCGATCATTAGATCTTTTATCAGATCATTCCAAAGACGAGTGGGCATAGTGTAGGGACCTAGTAGCTGGATGAGACCTGACGACTGCTGATCGATTCGACTCGGACTGTTTAGACTAGCCCACCAGGGAGTGCCTTGGTGTCGCGGTAGAACCATAGTGGGGAGCGCCTCTATGTGGAATACTAGACCCATGGTACTTGACAGGAGGAGTACCTCAAAACACTTCGAGGGGGAGCGCCTCTGTGTGACGTGACAGACCCACAGTGGGGAGCACCTCTGTGTGACGCAGCAGACCCATGATACTCGACAGGAGGAGTACCTCAGCAGTCCATGATAGTGGGAAGCTCCTCTATGTGACACAGAAGGCCCACAGTACTCTATAGAGGATAATTACTCAAGCATCTGAGGTTTCTACAGTTTGACTGGGAGTGTGACATGTTACTACCCCTAGAATAAAATCCCGGTTTGAGCTGAGTTAGTGACTTTTGTGTTTACCTCTTGACTAAGATGGATTACTTGATAACATAGGTATATGTATGGGAATATAACTATGTAATGGATATACATTGATTTCATACTCTATGGTTTATCCATAGAGGATTTAGAGAGACCATGGTTGTCTCGGGGTCCCAACTGAGTATCGTTATACTTAAGCCTGCACGGGCTTTACCCGCACATCATTGTCTTGGTTGCAGATGATAGACAGTGATGGCCAAGGATGAGTGGGTAGGGCTGGATGGTACCCAGAGGTAGACCACACGGCGTGACGGTACATGAAGGAGACATACAGACGTGGAGTGTTTTGGGGGAAATCTGTACCTACCCTTCTGGTAGGATCCATGGCAGATGATCCAGGAGCTGCTTTACACCTTTCAGTTGTTTTTGTTCCTTACAGTTGTACTTGTACTTGCTGTTTGGCTTATATTTCTGGCCCCTTTACATTTCATCACTCTTTTTGTATACAGTTTTACTTAGTTTTTTCTTTTATATTATACTATATTGTGTGTGATTGTTTTATAAATGAAATTTCTTCCCTATTTTAGGGATTTATGCCTTTGGAGCTAATCGCCAACCCCTAGCCTATGGAAGCTGGGCTTGGGGTAGTCATTCCATAGGTCCAGAGGATGGTTCGTGACAAATTGGTATCAGAAGAGTCAGTTCTACCACAGAAATAAGGAATCTAATCATTATTTTCGGTGAGGAAATAGCGTTAAGGGTACCTAGTGTGGTTTTCAATTTAGGGAGTCCAATGTTGGTACGGCGGCTGACGTATCCATACAGCAGGACCCTAACATCTGATTTCCAACTCATTGCGCAAAAACACTGATTGCGTGTGTGTTTTCAAAAGTATTATGTAAGTCAACTAAACCAGGTCACATCATCAGGTAAAATCTTTTGATAGTGTCACATCTTTTTCTTTCAGGATTCCTCCCCACAAAAGACCAGTTCGAGGCCCAAGAGTCATACGCACTGATAGCCCACCGAGCGACGTGGCCTTGGTGCAGGGATCTCTTCTAACGGAGGCACTAGTGGTACCACTACGCGTTGGGCCACCAGTTCTACCAGCACCACCAGAAGAAGATGCACATCGATTGAGTGCATTGCATGAGTTCCAGCACCAGAGGCCACCCAGGTTCAGGGGAGAGATGGACCCACAGGTGGTTCAGGATTAGCTGGAGGCTGTGGTGAGAGTCTTCAGACTATTAGGGACACCAGGAGACCTTATGATGAACCTTGTCGCGAGTCTCCTTCAGGCAGCAATAGGCAGATAGTGGATATCGATGCTCCAGGTGCATGAGGAGGCGACCCTAATATGGACAGACTTTGAGATATTTTTTTGGGTGAAGTTTGTCCCATCCACCCTTTGTAAGGTGCATATACCAGAGCTACTACATCTACAGCAGGGTAGCATGACAATAGCTCAATACTAAGTGAGGTTCACCAACCTCTCGCGCTACTCCACAGATATGGTACGAGGCCCATTATTTAGGGCAGAGACCTTCGATCAGGGACTCAGGTGAGAGATCAGGGGTTCTATGATCTCACTCAGAATCCCGAGGCAAGGAAGGGTGCTAGAGAGAGCACTCCTGGTGGATTGTTTCCTTGCTGAATAGTCTCAGGTGGTGAGACCCACCACTAGTCGATATGCAGCGGAGTCTTCTACAACTGGTAGTAGACAGATGACACAGAGGTCCAGGAGGACCAGACCCACGGGTGGATGACCGCATGACTGAAGATAAATTGTGAGGGGAACTTGGGGTAGTGACATACATTCCATGAGAAGATAGTGTTACACATGCGGTGGTTATGGTCACATGGTTCGTGACTTTCTGACCATCCATTTGGATGATCGGCTGACATTTGAGGAACCTCCCGGGAAGAGGCATATGTTCGATCAAGGCAGTCTGTAGGGAGGATATGGACGTGGAAGAGGAGATGGACATGAATCTAGTGGTGGAAGAAGTTTCATGGTGTTACCGCCACCACCACCAGGAGGTCCACCCCGACTGCAGGGAGCAGGTGGAAAGGGGAGATCTCTTCTCCAGGAAATTGGGTCTTATAATCACGGAACTCCAGAGATGATTTGATGTTTGATCTGTATTTACTCCACCGTATTTTCATATCTTATAGACATAGGTTCTAGTCACTCTTTTATTTCCACTACCCTCGTTCAGAGCTCAAAGATTCCGATGGAGCTGTTGGCTCAATCCTCATAGCTATAGACTCGTACGGGAGAAGACTCGATGAATATGCACTGGTGCCGGAAGTGTGAGATTACTCTTGGAGGTGAGAGCTTCAGCTGGGATCTCCTCATAGCGGTGTTGAGGCATTATGACATCATCTTGGGTATGAAATTGTTATCTATAGTCCATGCTCAGATCGACTTTATTTGGTGAAATGTTTGGTGTGTTTGTACAGATGGGACCAGGTTTACCTTTACCGTAGAGAAGGGAGACTTTGTAGCTTAGGACAGACATCCTTGGAAGAGGGTTCCGCCGATCACTCATCAGTTGGCTACCCTTACCCTCAGAGCAGTAAATGTGGATATTCTACGCTATCCTGTAATGGTGGACTAGTATGCGGATGTTTTCCATGACGATGTCCCAGGTCTACCTCCACGCATAGAGGTGGACTTCTATATTGACATGTACCACAAGATGACACTGATATCTACTCTAGCGTATCGGATGGCTACCGTGATGCTTCGTGAGCTGTGTGTATAGCTAGATAACTTTCAGGGGAAGGGATTCATCTGGCCTACTATTTCACCCTGTGTAGCCCCGATTCTATTCTCCAAGTAGGCAGATGGGATCTTGAGGCTCGGTGTTGACTACTCTCTCCAGAACCAGGTGACTATAATGAAAAAGTACCAACTTTCAAGGATTCACAACCTCATTGATTAGCTAAAGGGAGCACGGTGGTTCTCAAAGATAAACCTCAGATCCCGCTATCACCAGCTCAGAATCTGACACGAGGATGTGCATAAGACGACCTTCAGGTGTCGGTACGACCACTATGAGTTCTTGTTTATTCCCTTATGTGTAACCAATGCTCCTGTTGTGTTCATGAGACTCATGAACAGGGTCTTCTATCCATACATCGATCGCTTTGTTGAAGTCTTCATCAACGACATTCTGATATACTCCACTACTGAGGAGGACTATGCCTACCATTTGCGAGTAGTACTGGACACACTCCAAGAGAACCGGCTTTATGGTAATCTCTAAAAGTGATAGTTCTGGATATGAGAGGTTCACATTCTTGATCATGTCATCTCAGAGTCTAGAGTTTCAGTGGATTCAGCAATGATTGAGGTAGTACTTTCTTGGGATCCACCCTGTAGTGTGATGTAGATACAAAGTTTCCTAGGTTTGGATGGTTATTACTGGAGGTTCGTGCCAGACATCTCCAAATTTGCTACACCACTATCAACCTTGATGAAGAAGGGGAAAACCATTATGTGGTCGGAGAGATTCTCGCATAGATTTCAGGAGCGGAGGTAGAGGCTGACTAGTGCCCCCATATCGAGGCTTCCAGAGGAATGCGTAGGGTACGTATTTTACTACGATGCATTAGAGACCAGACTCGGGTGTGTCCTAATGCAGAAGCGAGTAGTGATCGCGTATGGTTCCCGGTAGATGAGACAACATGAGTAGAACTACGCTACACATGAATTGGAGTTAGCAGCAGTGGTCTTCACCTTGAAGATGTGGCGACACTATCTGATGGGTAAATGTTTTACCATGTACTCCGATCACAAGAGTCTCAGGTATATCTACTCTCAAAAGATCCTAAACCTAAGACAATGGAAATGGCATGAGTTCCTCCAAGACTATGTCCTTGAGATAGTTTATACTCTGGGAAAGGGGGACATTATAGAAGATACACTCAGCAGGAGATCTGGTATACAGATGCTAAGAGAGGGGATGGAGTATCTTGTTGCCATACAAATATCTTCTGGGGATAGAGACGGAGTAGCCTTTCTCCAGTCTCATACATTCACTCCCCCTCTTCAACAGGGAGTTAGAGAGGCACAACATGGGGATACTTACTATGAGACATGACGTGCTCAGATATCCATAGGGCATGCACCTAATGGATTCTCTGAAGCTGGGGAGCACATCATCCACTTTAGAGGATGTACTATTGTTCTAGTGTAAATTCAGAAGGAAGTGTTGAGAGAGTTCCACACATCCCCTCTAGCGGCACATCCAATTGTGGAGAAGATGTATCATGACCTCAGATTATAGCATTGGTGGCCAGATATGATGAAGGCGGTAGCAAAGTTTGTTTTTAGATTCCTCACTTGTCAGCAAGTGAAGGCAGAGCACTAGGTACTAACAGGCATGGTCTAGCCTTTATAGATCCTAGATTGGAAGTGGGATGGGATATCCATGGACTTTGGGACAGTTCTTCCATGTACATCCAGGGGTCAGGACATGATTTGGGTGATCATCGACTGACTCACCATGTTAGCCCACTTTCTACCGATTAGAGAGTAGGGATTTGTAGATATCTTGGGATGCCTCTATGCGTAGAAGATTGTGTATTTACAAGGTATACCTTGGATGATTTTCTCCGATCATCATGCATGATTTATTTTCTGACTATGGAAGAGGTTTTAGGAGGCTTTCAGGACACAACTTCGCTTGAGCACCTCCTTCCATCCTTAGACAAATGGTCAGACTGAGCAGTCCATTCAAACCCTCGAGAACATTCTACGTTCTTGTGTCCTTGAATTCAGTCAGAGCTGGGAGGATCACTTATCATTGGTGGGGTTTTCCTGCAACAGCATATATCACTCCACCATGGGGATGGATCCTTTTGGGGCATTATATGGTCGACCTTGAATATCGCAACTCTACTGGATAGACCCAGGGGAGTCATCACTAGTGGGACCCGAGATTGTATGAGCTACCAAGGAGATGGTACATATCAACCAGGAGTGAATGAAGACTGCACAGAGCAAGTAGAAGTCAGAATATGACAGGAGACAGAGACCATTGGATTTCGAGGAGGGTGACCACAGCTTTCTACGGGTCTCACCTTGACGAGGTCTACGGAGATTTGGTCGAGGCGGAAAGTTATCTTTGAGATTCATTAAAACTTTCTAGTTCCTCAGAAGAGTAGGCGAGGTGGCTTACCACTAATTTCTTACACCTCAGTTGCATTGGGTCCATGACATCTTCCATGTATCCTAGATAAGGAGATACGTGCATGACCCTTCCCACATCATCGACCATGAAGAGCTGGACATTGACGATGGGGTGACTTTCATGGAGTATCCATTGGATATTGAATATCGACAGGAGTGGGTCCAACATGGGCAGTCGATACCTATATTACATGTTTGCTGGCAGCACGAGAACCTCCAGGAGAGAACATGGGATCTGGAGGCTCAGATTCGTGCTCAGTACTCCTTCTTGTTCGCTTAGTTCGAGTTTTACCTTATTGGGACATAAAGACCTGAGGTGGGGAGAATGTAAAGACCCATAATTTCCATGGAAATTAATTTTCTTAAATACATGGGAATTTTTACTAGTCTATGATAATTTGCGGCGCTTGATTCTTTGGCCTAGTGTGCCCAAAATCAATATCTAAAGTTTTGTCCGGGTATGTTCAGTAAACGTACGAGCCAGTTTTTATAACTTTTGAACCAGTGCTCGAAACTGAAATCTGTGGGCACCGTTGAACTCACAACACTGGTATTCTCTTATGAATACTTTCACTTCGACGGTAATGAGTAGTGGATAAAAGTTAGTTTTTGGGACTTCTTAAAAAAATAATAAAATAAAGTGTCCTACACATTATTTTATTTGAGTTGTCATTTAGTGTGTGGTGGTTAAAACCTCCTCATGGAAGTTAGTGGTGGGACCCCCACCCCATAACCTCCCATAAAAGGTTATAGTAGTGGGGCCCATCCAAACTAAACCTCCCATGAGAGGATTAAAGTGGTGGGGATCTCCCAGGCTCTTAACCCCTTAAACTCCCCATTAAATCGGAGAAACCCTCAAGCTCCAATTAATATGGGGGAGCCTATTCGACTCCCCTTTATTAAATTTGTGACAACTCTCATTAATTAATTAGGTGGATTCTATCTAATTAATTAATTCTCCATTTTAATTTGTTCCAAAAACTAAAATAATAGACAATCTATTATTTATTTTGGGTTGGCATCTTTCATTTGGTGGAACTTGGAAAGAGGAGAGCTATGGAGAAAAGCTCCCAAATAAGAACGATTAACACACCACTGATGATGAATGTTGATCCTCTTTGACTTCTTGCCAAGACACCTACTGATGTGTAGCATCTTCCACAAGCCAACACATCTCAGGTTTGGAAGTGCTTGGTAGACATAACGAATGACAATCATCGTCATATTCTTCCCACAACTCCGTCAACGAACGACGAACGACCAACAACGGGAGGGGTTTAAATTCAATTCAGTGCCTTGTTCTTCATTTCTTTTTAAATAAAATTGTGCTTGAGTTTCGTTCTTTGATGAACCTTTTGTTACCACCCTAAACACGGAGAGAGCAGGACAAAACAACATTTCCCAACCCATTTGTCGATCTTTTTTACATTGAACTTTCGGCGACGAAGCGGTGATGAGGCAACGAAGGCAGTGATGACAAAGGTCGTACTACCCACGGCCTCTGTGAACTGTGCTGCCCCCGTGGCACTCCGGTGCTCCCGACCGAACACCATCGGCCCGCGCCAGCCTGAGCCATGCTGAACCGGCCTGCTTGGCTGCCACTTGACCACCGGCTTGCCTACCCACGACCTCCCACCAGCTTACGCGCGGCAAGACTAGCACTCATCGCGACCTACCCATGCCCCGAGTGGCATCCCTGGCACCCCGCGCGACCTACCCACGGCTTATCCCACCACACGTGGCCTACCCGCGGCCTGTCCCACCCCGCGTGGCTGGCCTATGGCCTGCTCACGTCCTGTCTGCGTCCTGCCCATGGCCTGCCTGCGCCTTGCCAGCCTCTGGGCGCCCTCCATTGTAAAGTCACCTAAGCCGCATACGCGGAGTCCTCCAGGCCGAACTACCCCCGCAGTCTGCTGGGCCAGGCCCAATGGACCGGGCCAAACCAAGCAGGATGACCCACACAACAGGCCGGGTCATACCCAGACCGGGTCGGCCCAGACTAGGTTGGGCTGAGTGAGTCTGACCAGGTTGGACCGGACCCAGGCCCACTACTAACTGTTACTTCCTTTGGTCATTTCATTGGCACCAGATGACCGTTTGACGAACCATCAGTGACACTGGTTTTCATGGAGAACGATAGTCCCTCTGAGTATACCCCACTAGAGTTACGGGTAATGTTGAGATATGTTCATGTTGGATTGTACACAAATCCATCTGGGGCCCTAGGACTAAAAAGCTAATAACTCACAGACCGGGCATCTGATCGATGCACCATTAGTTGAGTTGAGACCTCTATGATGTGGCGTACCCTTGAGATACTTATTTGTGGGATTTCATGGTAGTTGGAGAATTGACTAGTAGCTTGTGGAGCGGTTCCATCTAGAGACGAGCAGGAATAGTGCGGGGACCTAGTAGCTGGCTAAGACCTAACGACTGCTGATCGATTCGACTTAGAGTATTTCGACTAGCCTAGTGGGGAGCGCCTTGGTGTCGCGGAAGAACCACATTGTGGAGTGACTCTGTGTGATGTAGCAGACCCATGGTACTCGACAGGAGGAGTACCTCAGCAGGTTATAAGGGGGAGTGCCTTTGTGTGACACGGCAGACCCACAGTGGGGAGCGCCTCTGTGTGACGCAACAAACCCATGGTACTCGACAAGAGGAGTACCTCAGTAGTCCAGGATAGTGGGAAGTTCCTCTGTGTGATGTGGTAGGCCCACAGTACTCTATAGAAGAGGTGTACTCCAGTAGTCGAGGATTCGATAGTTTGACTGGGAGTGTTACATGTTACTACTCCTAGAATAAAATCCTGGTTAGAGCTGAGTCATTGACTTTTGTGTTTACCACATGACTGAGATGGATTATCTGATAGCTTAGGTATATGTATGAGAATATACATAAGTAACGGTTATCCATTGATTTAATACTCTATGGTTTATCCTTGGGGGATTTTGAGAGACCATGGTGGTCTCAGGATCCCTACCGAGTATCGTTATACTCACCATTGCACGGGCGTTGCCTGCACCTCGTTGTGTAGGTTGTAGACGACGGACAGCGCTAGCCGAGGCCGAGTGGGAAGGACTATAAGGAACCTAGAGGTTGACCAAACGGCATGACGGAACACAGAGGATACCGACGGACGTGGATTTCTGTGGAGGTTATATGTACCTACACTTTAGGTAGGATCTGTGGCAGATGATCCATGAGCTACTTTACACCTTTCAACTATTTTTGTTCCTTAAATTTGTACTTTTACTTATAGCTGGGCTTGTATTTCTGACCCCTATAATTTTAGCACTCCTTTTTATACTGTTTACATTAGTATTTTTCTTCCAGCCTATACTCTGTTGTGTGTGATTATTTTATAAAGTAAATTTCTTCATAGTTTTAGGGATTTATGCCTTTGGTTCTAGTTGTCATCCACTTGCCTATGCAAGGTGGGCTTGTGGTAGTCACGGCATGGGTCCCGAGGATAGGTCATGACAGTTTTATCTTTTATGGTACATGTATGAATTATTTAATTATGTGATATGTGGGACCTATATCTCCCTCGAATTCAATGGGTAATGATTTATAACTCATTATATTTACTTGACTGGAAATACAAGTAAATATGGTTTAGTAATACAGGGCAGGAACGTCATATTAATCTAGTTCAAAAATAGAGGGATAGAATGAAGAGTGAACATAGTTTGTTAAAGGGCTTTTTACACTATGATGGTCTTGGTAATGATACATGGATAATATTTAAATGATTTTTTATAGTAATTTGTTTTACAAAATTCTATTTTTTATATCAATTTTATTTTCTCTTAGCTTGTGTTCCTTTTTGGTTTATTACTTATAAACTACCAAGATTTATTTCATGACTCAATATTTTGATATATGATATACATGGTATGATTTTCAAAATTTATTTCAATATTTTAACATTCTTATGTTCATATTTTACATGTTTACGCATACTGATAATTTGAGCTCAAATGTTTCATATATTTTCTTTTCCCAAGGATATAAAGAACAGTTTTAGGTAGGAAAACTATAAGGGAAGATATTTATGGGAAATGTTGAAGATATTTAACTAATTATAATAATGTGTTCCAAGTTTCAAAAGTCACTAAACTAAAACGTTGTTTTTGAATCTATTTTTTAATGTAATAATTATTCCCTAAATGTCATGTAATTTACATGTACGTCAAGATTAGTTCATTACAGTTGGTATTAGAGTGAAGGATTAGTCAACCTTTGGAAACTAGGATGTGAAAACTTTAGTGAGATCCAAATATATATTTCTAAGGATAATTCTTCGGGTGTTCTAAGGATAAGTATAAGTATATGTTATAATCTTAGTGTTTTTGTGATAATCATGAATATCCTAGGATTAAACCAAAGATATCATAGATTGAAATATTCTAAGTAATTTACCTTACTTATGTGTTTTTAATCTCTGGTGTGTATTTCCCACACTTTTTTTGGTCTTATCTAATATCTATAACAACATAGAACATAGTTAACAATGAATGTTTCAAATGTGGAATGTATTGGAATTATGTAAACTTATTTTCGATGTAAAAATATCATAAAGAGAATCATAAAGGTGGTACGAGTATTGATTATATGGCTGAGGAAAATGAGATTTTAAATGACATGTGAAAGGTATGGGATGTTCTAGAATTGTTGTTTACTTTAAACCTAAGAATATTAGTTATATTAAGGTTGATGAACCTTAAGTTGTGATTCATATTTAAGGGAAGACTAAGATGATGTATCCTATGTAATGGTTTAAGAATAAAGTTTGATGATTAATGAGTATATGTTTCATAATTCAAAGATTATGTTATATGAATCATGAAATATATAAGTGTTTTCAGTATAAGGTTTTCATTAAGGATTGGAAGGATATGTTGATATATTATATGGACCTAGAAATGTGATTTAATTATAAGGTGATATAATTTAAGAACAGATGACTAAGGGAAATATAATCCTTAATATGTTAAGATAATAATGTTTGGATAAAGATATATTGGATTTGAATAAGCAAATTATATGATTCTAGTTTATTGGGAAATAATTATGGATTTTTTATAAAGAGTGTTATGATATCATGGATGAAGTATACAACTTATCTGGGACTTATGTAATATATCGAATAAGTTTTGGAATAAGGAAACATGCATGATTTCAATTAGGATGTATTGTAATTCAGGTTATTACCACGACTAAAGAGAATACATGATGAAGGTGTTAACATGTTTGGAACGTGACAAGCAAGAGATACCTTATGATACATGAGGGATAAATATTAATCCAATTTAGTGTACCTATTTCTAAAACAATTGGATTTTAATCTTCCATAAGGATTATAAGCTTATAAATTTATAGATAGTATAAGTTAAATTTTGGATGAAGTTGGTTATATTAAAGTATTATCTCACTATAGGTGGACTTATTAATATTTTATAACTTGTGATGACTTTTTTGTTTTGATAATGACTGATGAAATGACATATCATCCTATTTATGGATCACATGATCTTCTAACACTTCAGGAATGACAAATTCAATTTCATTTTTTTAAAAAATAATTTAAGATGAAATTATTCAATGCATGACCAATAGATAGATTGTACTAAAAACAAGTATGTATATCTTATAATTCAAATTATTCAACATTAGGAAAAGTTACTGTGAAGTAAAATGGTGTCTTATTATCATAATTGTTTATGATATCAATGGCCTCTTTCATACTTCTTCAGTTTATGGTTTTGTGATTTTTAACCTTCACTAAATCACCAACATTCTTGTGATCAGTGTTTTTATCAATCTCTAGGATTATTTATATTTTTTATCCATTCCTAATCATAACCTTTGTTCTCTTACGTAGAGTCATAGTTATGATTTACTTTGGGTAACTGTTATTTTCTAACTATTCTTTTTTAAAAGGATGTTTTCTTCTTGGTTTTTATGATTTTGTTTTCTATGAAATAAACTTTCACATATTGAATCCTTTAACAACTGAGACAAATTTTGAGGGTGAAATTCATTTTAATGGGGATAGAATTAAATGCCACAATATTTTTATGAGATAGGTTTTTTTAAATTTATTTGATGTCTTTTTTTGTATGCTACACCAAGATAATCCTGCATTATACACAACAACAACTGAGCTTATGGTATATGAAAATCTATGATTGCCTTGTGTTGAACACAATTTCAAGTTCATTGGATAAAATTAATTTCATGACATACCAACTTTAAGTGAACAACTAAATATTATTATGGTACCTTATAACCTAGTCATTATAATGGTGGGTATGAACAATATTAACTTTCTTCTAAAAAAGTATTTAAATGAAAATAAGTGAGTTTATAAAATAATAAAATCACTCTTGATGGATTTTATTAATGTAATAGATATGTAATATATTTTTTATAATGTTTAAAATTCATATTATATGTTTTCTAGATATAATATAATAACAAATTCAATTTTTAGATAAAATAAGTATTTTACAAAAATGAAACTTTTCCACCATTTGATGGTGCACCCATTTAAAATCTAGATTTCAACACTTTTATATATTATATTTTAAAAAATAAACTTCTTCCTAGGAAACAGGATATAAAAAATTACTTTGGTTGATTTTTTGATATTTTTCTGATGATTTTTAAGTTTTGATGATTAGTAAAAATATAATAAATTTTAATTGAAAACAGCTTTTTTCATCAAAATAATTTATGTAGATAAATTATATTATTTAATGGTTTTAATGTAAAAAACTAGAATATAATTTTGGTCCTTTAATATAATTTTGGTCATTGGAATTTATTTAACCATGAATTTTGATGTAAAAAAATTTCAATCTTTTGTAAGGTTTTAACTTTTAAAAATTTATTTTCCTTTCTGAGAAAGGGATTATTTTTAAATTAATAACTCAAAATGTGGTGTTTTAAATTTTTAAAAATTTAGTATATATTTGGAATCATTAGATCAAAATTATTTAGATATCATTATTTTGTTTTTTGGAAATTATGAATAGTAACTTAAATGATTTTTATTAATATGGTAAAAAGGTAAATCAGGTAATTAAGGGTAAATATAATATTGTAAAATTACCTTTCCACTGGTCCCAATATGATTAGATGGGTTATTTTCTAATTAAACAATTATTGAATCTAAATTTTACACTTTTGAATCCACATGGGTGTGATAAGGATATTTAAAATATATTTGTTGGTCAGAGTGGTTTACTCAAGAGGGGGGGGGGGTGAATTGAGTACCAATTAAAATTTCTGTATTTAAAAACACTATCTTAAAGACCCCCAAATAAAATAATAAATTAAACTGTAGTGAATTTATATTAAAGTAGAGGTTCTGTAAGATTCTCAAGGGATTGATTAATTCCCAGTTAATCAATACAGGAGTGTGTGATTATCTTTTGAAACTAACTTACTAATCTACACATAACATAAACACTTGCTAATTTAATTATCAAAGTGACTTTAAAAACAGTATTGGTTTTAAAGTGATTAGCAGTAGAATAAAACTTTGAAAGAGATGGAATAACAAATGTAACCAAGAGGTTCAGTCTCAAGCTGAGACTTAGTCCTCTCAAAAGTTTATATAAAATGATCCACACCCTGGATCGGGGTTCAACAGTTTACAACTGTCCAGGTCCAAGACCTCTACCACTGTTATTCGTGGGAAACAATACAACAGCAACCAGCTGTCCAGGTCACATACGACCTCTACCACTGTTATTCATGGGAAAGAAAGAATGAAAGAATTTGGTAAGGATTTACAAATCCTCCAGTTTAAGTACAGGAGACAGTGTATGTGTTAGATACAGCAGATAACACACACTGCTCTAAGAGTATAATAATAAATCACAGAACATGAGATGTAGAGTTTTAGAAATGGTTCTGGTGATTTCAGTGTAGCTCTGGACTCCTTTGGATTCGATCAGAAGTGAGTCTGAGTCCTCTTCTCGTTTCTGTTTGAGAAACAGAGTGTCGTATGCTCCAGGTTCATGGACAGTGAAAATGTAGTGGTTGAAGTTCTTCAGTGTTCTTCTTATATGCACAGAACACTTCTCGAGTATGCTTGATTGTCTATGAGATTCTCTGTGTTCTTGATGGAACTGGTTTTTCTCTTCTTGATTCTTCTCGTTCTTTTGTTTCTGGTATATTCCATCCACCACGCTCTTCCAGTTGGGCAGCGTAGTCTTCTCGTATTTATCTCACGGGCAACAGGAGACAGAAAAGATTTCCTTTCTGCAGGTACGAGGTACGGGTTCCTGACATCCGACAACCTTTATCAGATATTTGACAAATTCTTAAAATGTACATGATATGACCGCTGGATAGATTAAATAAAGATAGTAAATAAAGAAATTCAAACAGTGAGTCGAGTGATCGGTAGGTAATCAGCATCGGTAGCTTGATTTCATTAGTTGATTTGACTCTATCGGTGGCTCTATGTGTCGGTTGGTATATGCTTGTATCGGTGACTTTGTTTATCAGTAGCTCCATGTGTCGGTAGCTCCATGCGTCGGTATTGGTAACTTTGTTTATCGGTAGCTTCATGCATCGGTAGCTCCATGTTTGTATCGGTAGCTATCTGTAAGTCTGTAGAATACATTTATAAGCACATCGGTAGCTCTGTGTTAAGTATATCGGTGACTCTGTCTGTCGGTAGACTAAGTCTATCGGTAGACTGGGTACCGGTAGCTCTTTATCAGTAGCTATAGGCAGATTACTTATCTATTTTATGCAGAACACATCCGATTGTGTTAGAATCAATTTATAACTTGTATGAACATGGATAAATGAGGATTAACATATTCCAAAGACTATTTTGAAAAATTATTATTGGTTTGATCACAGATTTGAAAGAATTAAATTATAGATCAATGATACTTAAAAATATCATAGAGAATGAAAACATAATTGGTATTTTCAACACATATGAATACATGATTGAGATTATCAAAACAGGTGAGGTCAACAATCTCCCCCTTTTTGATAATCACAATTTATGATATGGGCATTTAACATAGTGAAAATATAATAGTAAAGAGTATAATATTGAATTCAATTTTCTTAGAGAAAAAAGCATCAGAGATAATAGAAATAGTATGATATAGACATAAGTTATCAGAGGTAACAAGCATAAGGTACGGAAGGTAAAAAGAAACAAAATAATATCAGAGATAAAATTGAAAAGAAGGTAATGTGTCTCCCCTTATTCCTTATTTTTCTCCATTGAAAATATTTCTCATTCTCTCATTTTCTGCTTATTGTTCTCCACCTTTGTGATAATTAAAAAGTGGGAAAGCATATATAGGAGACAAATAAAACATGAGAAGTAAAATGAGTTCTTCTGTATTAGAGCAGTCAGAAAGTATAGAAACAGAATACAAATGAATTCCTATCAAAAATCCTGGCCACTGGATCAATCCACATCTTCAACGTGAGATTTTCCTTTGGGATCAGAAGAAGGTTCGGGTGGTGAGGATGCAGGTGAAGGTTTTGGAATGCCAGAAATGATCAAAGGAGGCTGAGCCACTGACACAGAGTCAGGCCTGTAGGTTGAATATCTTTGGGTGATCATTGGTGTGAGGCTTCGAATAGCTTGAGCAGGAGTCAGCTGGACTGTGGAAACAGTTGAGGCAGAAGCAGGCAAAGCAGGAGGTACGATGACTGGTCTGGCATCAACATGCAAGAAGGGCAGCAACAGATTTCTAAAATCCATAATAATTCCTCCTCCTCTTTCCATAGAACAGATGAAATCATCTTTGTTCTCCATGAATTTCTCCAAGGTAGGAGTCAATTGTCTTAGTTGGCTCACTTGTTCTCTAAAAGCTTGAGTTACTGGAGGTAGCTTCATGTTTTCCAACATCAGCTTGAAGTGGTCATCGAGTTGATGCTTGGTGAAAATTCTGGTGAAGTAGTAGTCCACTTTTCTCTTTATGGCTTCCTGAGAGGCAAAGGCTTCTCTCATATAATCTTGAACAATCTTCATTATCACTCTAGAAGAATCTATTGTAGAAAGCACCACTCGTCTCAACTCTGATGAGTCCACAGAGCCACTGGTTGAAATAGAACCAATCTCCTCCTGCATCATTTATTGAACTAGATTCAGGTCAACTAATAGTTTGGATGTGAGAGGGCCAAGAGAGAAGGAAACAGTTTCTTTGAAACTCTTAGACAAACCACTGATTAGGCTTTGACCTTGAGAGTCCTGTAATTGAACGTGATCCTTCACTGAGGTTTTGAAACTTTCAAACACCGAGACAAACTGACTTACTACACTTTTCACATAAGCTAGGTCCTTTTCAGCTTGAGACTTGGAACTCATATAAGAATCCAAAGCAGCAACTGATGTCTTGAGAGCTTCAAGATCTGCTTCGATTCTAGAAGACTGAGTCTGGCACTCTTTCACTTCTTCCATAAGCTCAGACACAAAAGAAGATAAATTAAAAGCCAGAGAGAGCTCGAAGGATTTCTCTAACATTTTCATTTCTTCATCAAAGCTTTGCTTCATCTCAGCATCTGATACACTAAATGATTCGTTTAGCTCATTCTTCATGGATTCTAGATCAGATTTAGAGACAAAATCATTAGGGACAACTTCAAGAGATCCCTTTACTGAGGCCAAACTAACTACAGAATCAGTGATTACTGATTGAATTGAGGATGAAAGGGAGGTTTCCATTAACTTCACTTATTCAAAAAAACTAGATTTGAGGTCCTCTTTCAGCTTATTCAGATCATGAAATCTGACCACATTATCCGGCAACAACTCAGAAGCAAGATCATAATTGGTCTTCGATCTATTCACAGACATCTCATTATCAGAATCCGGATAATCCAATCCACAGACTATAAACCCTAGGTCTTCTACCGAGTCTCCAAACTCAACAGCTACTGTAACATTTCCAAGAACAGATTGATGCTCCCCCTCAATGGGTGCATTCTCATGTATCACAACAGCATTCAGTGCTGGATTCTCTTCATCAGAATCTTCTACTACAAGTTCCATCGGTGCAGCATCTAGAAGATCTTCTGGTACAGGTACAACTTCTTCTGTATCTCTTTCTACTTCAGCAGTGGGCATAGCTGAGCTTACAATCAAAGGACTCATACTTAAATTACCAGAAACAGACGATTCAGATACATTCTCTTTTTCCTCTTCTTCTTGGTGAGGCACAGACTAGTCTTCTTCATAAGTAGACAAAATTTCCTCTACCTTTCCTTTCCTAGAATAAACCAATTCTGCAACAGGACTTGTGGGAAAGTCTGGATCTCCTCCAACATCCATGGGAGTTTCTTCTTCTTCTTCTGTTTCATTAATATAAACAGGTTCCTCTTCATCAGGTCTCAGACTCGGATCTCTCTTATCCTTTGGTATTGAGGGATGATCCACAAGATTAAACCTATCATATATCTTCTGATAATCACTGACCCATTCTCCCTTCCATGGGTTCCAGTTAATTTTCATGTACATACAAACAGTCGAGGTGATGCAGAAATTATTCCTGACTACAACTGTCTCATCCTGAGACTCAGCTATTCCTTTCACTTTTATCATTACTGAAATCAGCTTGGCAAAGAATAAAGCATTAGTCTTTGACTTTGGTCTAATCATGTCTTCCATTTGAAGCATTAACAATCTGCACAGATTGATTTTCACACCATGACATAGCAGATGAAGAAGATAGATATCTTGATATCTTAGATTTGAAAAATCTCCTCGCCTCGGTATCAACACATGCTGAACAAACTTGAAGAGCAGTCGATTCTCTCCATCCATTTCAGCAGCAACCACTTACCTTTGATTCCCATTACCGGTCAGCTCTTTTAAGGCGGTTTCATAATCAAAGATGTCACTGCTAGGTGGCATTGCACTTGATACGTACCCAGAGACACCTTCATGTGGTACTTTTAAACACTCAGCCCACTCTACTGAAGAAAAAGACATCTCTTTTCCATTTAAAAAAGAGCTTTCCCGATTCTCATTTTCAGACTTCTCGAAGCTTACAAACTCGTAGAACTGTTTTACCAACTTCAGGTAGTATGGGCCATTGTTATTCGAGAAACAATCCACCCATTTCTGGTCCTCCAGAATCTCGAGTACTAACGATTTTCTAGGCAGTAGCCATTCCACGCACAGTTCCTTCTCGATTACTATGTCTCTATTCTGCAAGTGAGGATTCACTGGTCGCTTTCCCGATCTAGTTCTGACTTCACTAACACTGGCTTTATGTTGTGTCTTCTGCTTCTTAGCTTTTGGTTCTACACTTTCATCTCTGACAGTTGGAAGCTTAGTTTTTTCCATCGTGGGTTTAGGGTTCTTGGCCGATTTGGGAGCTAAGGTTCGAAGGTGAGAGATTATGAGCTCGGTGAGGTAGGAAGTGGCTTAGGCTTAGTTTTATCATTTATGAATTCCAAATAAACGACTAAAATAGAGTAAGATAAAATAAAATAAAGCGATTCGTATTCTTGGAGGCAGACAGATGGTTTTTTGTTTAAAAAAAACATTGCATCGGTGTGAGTTAATCATCGGTGAGAGAAAAACAAAAAAAATCGGTGAGAATTGTACATCGGTGAGAATTTCACATCGGTGAGGATTTTCACATCGGTGAGAATTTCACATCGGTTGTGATTAAACATTCCCAATTCCTGTCTTATGTAACTTAGCCTATCCAAACTTAAAGGTTTAGTGAAAATATCAGCCAATTGATGTTCAGTACCAATAAATTCAAGAGATATATCACCTATTTGATAGTGATCTCTTAGGAAATGGTGTCTTACATCTATGTGTTTGGTTCTAGAGTGAGATACATGATTCTTAGAGATGTTTATTGCACTGGTGTTAACACAGTTGATTGAAACATGTTTAAAAACATATCCATTGTCCAAAAGAGTGTGTTTCATCCATAGAATTTGTGCACAGCAACTACCAGCAGCTATATATTCTGCTTCGGCAGTAGATAATGCAACTGAGTTCTGTTTCTTACTACACCAAGAAACTAAAGATTTTCCAAGAAAATGACATGTTCCTGATGTGCTTTTTCTATCTAACTTACAACCAGCAAAGTCAGCATCTGAATAACTCATTAACTCAAAGGATTGTCCTTTTGGGTAAAACAAACCTAAGTTAACCGTGTGTTTGAGATATATAAAAATTCTTTTAACAGCAAGCAAATGAGATTCTTTTGGATTTGCTTTAAATCTAGCACACATACACACACTAAACATAATATCAGGTTGACTAGTAGTAAGATAAAGTAAACTACCAATCATACCTCTGTAATTTTATTGATCAACTGGTTTCCCAGTTTCATCTGCGTCCAATTTACAGGTAGTACTCATAGGAGTTTCACTATCCTTGATACTATCCAGACCAAAACGTTTTAAAATATCCTTTGTATATTTACATTGATTCAAAATAATAGCATTTTCATTTTGAAATACTTGAAATCCAAGAAAGTACTTAAGTTCTCCCATTAAGCTCATTTCAAATTCATTTTGCATACTTTTTGAAAAATCAGTACATAAATAGAGTTTAGAAGATCCAAAAATATTATCATCAACATATATTTGTACATCTAAAACATCTTTAGAAATTCTTTTAATGAAAAGAGTTGGATCAACAATCCCATTAGTAAAACCATTTGTGATAAGGAAATTGCTAAGTCTATCATACCAAGCTCTTGGAGCTTGTTTTAAACCGTACAAAGCTTTAGAAAGTTTAAAAACTTGATTTGGAAAATGGGGGTTAGTAAATCCAGGTGGTTGTTCTACAAAAAAATCTTCAATTATAAAACCATTTATAAATGCACATTTCACATCCATTTGATATAACATGAAATCCAGATGTGCAACATATGCAAGTAAGATCCTAATGGCTTCTAGTCTAGCTATAGGTGCAAAAGTTTCCTCATAGTCTATACCTTCCTCTTGACTATATCCTTGTGCAACTAGTCTATCTTTGTTTCTAACTATATTTCCAGATTCATCTACTTTATTTCTAAAAACCCATTTTGTGCCTATTGTCAAAGTTTCCTTAGGTCTGTCAACTAATTTCCAGACTTTGTTTCTTTCAAACTGATTTAATTCTTCCTGCATAGCTATTACCCAGAATTCATCATTGATAGCATCATTGATATTTTTGGGTTCTAGCTGTGAAAGAAAAGCTTGATGTTCAACCTGGTTTCTTAGAGAAGCTCTAGATTGTGTTCCTCTATCAAGATTACCAACAACAGCGTCTAAAGGATGATTCTTTAGAATCCTCATTGATCTGGTAAAGGTTGGACTAGAAATTTCAGGTTCATCTATAGGTTCGGGTTCCACAGGAGCAGATTCTGGAAAAAGTCCAGAACTAGATGTTTTGATAACAAGTTCTTTAGATTTATCACTAATGTCCAGAACAGATAAGTCTTCTTCAATATTTTCAAGAGAGGTTTTAGACTCATGTGGATCAGTTTCATCAAACTTGATGTGAACAGATTCTTCCACACATTTAGTTTTCTTATTGAATACTCTATAGGCTTTACTTGAAATAGAGTAACCCAGAAAAATTCCTTCATCACTTTTGGGAGCAAACTTATCCATATTATCTTTAGTATTCAGAATAAATACTTTGCAACCAAAATCATTAAAGTAATTAACCTTAGGCTTTCTATTGTTCCACAATTCATAAGGGGTTTTCTTAAGAACAGGTCTAATTAAGACTCTATTAATGACATAACAAGATGTATTTACAGCTTCATCCCAAAAATAAATAGGCAGGTCATATTCATTGAGCATGGTTCTAGCAATTTCTTGAAGGGTTCGGTTTCTTCTTTCTACTACACCATTCTGTTGGGGTGTTCTAGGGGAATAAAAGTTACGAGTATAGCCATTGTGTGAGCAATAAGATTCAAAATATTGATTTTCAAACTCACGACCATGATCACTTCTCAATGTTTTAATCTTATGTCCACTAAGGTTCTCAACAGATTTAGAGTATTTAACAAAATAAGAACATGCTTCACTTTTGTGAGCTAGAAAATATACCCAAGTATATCTAGAAAAATCATCTACAAGAACATAAACATAGTGCTTCCCATTTAAACTAGAAACTCTTGATGGTCCAAACAAATCCATATGAACCAATTCAAGTGGTTGAGAAGTCGAAACTTCTTTCTTTGATTTAAAAGAAACTTTGTGTTGTTTTCCCTTCTGACAGGGGTTACCCACACTATCATTTGGGAATTCTAATTTAGGTAGGTCTCTAACTAGGTTTTTTCTAGAGAGATTTCTAAGTGAGTGAATGTTGCAATGTCCTAATATTCTGTGCCATAGCCAAGATTCTTTATGAAAAGCATTCAAACAAGTAATATTCTAGTTAGCTAAAGAATTCAGATTAACAGCATAAACATTTTCATTTCTTAAGGCAGAAAATACCAAAACATTCTTAGAATTAAAAACATTGCAGGAATCATTTTCAAATTTAACATGAACACCATCATCACATAACTGAGAAATACTTAATAAATTTTATTTAATGCCATAAACAAATAAAACTTTAGAAATCAAAATTGAATCAGTGTTACCAATCTGGCCTAGGTCGATGATTATTCCTCTTGAATTATCACCAAAGGTGACAAAGCCTCCATCAACATTTATTAAACTCTTGAAACAAGAGAAGTCTCCTGACATATGTCTTGAACATCCATTATCCAAATACCAGGTCTCTTTACAGGAGCTCTTTAAGCAAGTTCCCTACAAAAAATATTTAGATGGGAAATGATTTTGGTACCCAGATTTTCTTGGGTCCAGATAGGTTAGCCAATAACACTTTAGGTACACATATTTGTCTAATAGGTCTCATATAATTTTTAGAATTGACATGCTTTGAAAGATAAACTTTATTAGATCCATAGCTATGTATATAACTGGTTGAAGCATATGAAGTTCCAGAATTACCTTCATTCTGTCCAGATTTAGAAATGAATCTAGTTTTGTAAATTTTCCTTTGTCCAGGTTGGTATCCAATACCAGTAGTATATTTAGGTGCTATTTGCTTTCCTAGAATATGTGTTAGTGTATTTTTCCCATTGGTGAACTTCTCTAAGTCTTTATTGAGTTTCTCATTAGATAGTTTCAGTTCAGTGTTTTCTTTTAACAGTTGAGAATTTTTCTCTTTTTCAATAGTGAGTTCGGTTTTAACTGTAGTGGTGAGAGCATGCTGTTTCTTTAATGACTAGTATTTATCCTTAAGTTCATCACATGTCCCTTCCAGCATTTCATAGTACTCAAACAATTCATTTTTAGACATTGTTCCAGAATCAGAATCAGATTCTGCATTATCACCAGAGTAATAATAATTTAAAGCAGGAGTTTCAGCAGTTACCTGAGAAGTGTTTGTCATAAAGCACATGTTTGCCTTATTTTTGTGTTCAGTTTTAGAGATTTCAGATTCAGTAGAGCTATCCTCAGAAGCACTCCAAGTAGCCTTCATGGCTTTCTTAAACTTATTGTCCTTATATTCATATTTCTTTTTATACTTTAGCTTTGGACAGTCGGCTTTAATGTGTCCTTTTCTCTTGCACTCATAGCAGACACCATCATCTGATTTGTCATTCTTCTTCCAATCCTTTTTCCATTTACCTTGGTTATCATACTTACCCTTATAATTTGTTTTTCTGAAGAACTTCTTTTTCCTATAAAATTTCTTAAATCTTCTAGCAATGTGAGCCATCTCAGCATCACTGTCAGAATCACTTTCACTGTCTTCACAGCTTGAACTTTCAACTATAGCTTGAAGCTTTTCTTTGTCCTTATTCTTTGAAGTTAAAGATTTGAAAGCGACAGACTTTCTCGGAGGTTCATTTTCTTCCACTTTATTCACTTTAAGCTCTTCTTCATACATCATCAGCTTTCCAATTAGTTCCTTGACAGGTAGAGCAGCAATGTCACATGATTCTCTGATTGAGACAGATGTGCCTCTCCATCTATCAGGTAGACATCTCAAAATTCTCATAATTTGTTCCTTCGATGAGACATCCTTTCCCAGCGAGATCATTGTATTGACAATTTCATTGAACCTGAGATACATGTCAGAAATGGGTTTGTCAGTCTTCATTTTAAAATTATCATACTTGATAGTATAAGTGTTCAATCTCATTTCTTTAACATTCGTTGTTCCTTCATGAGAAACAGATAAGGTATCCCAAATTTCATATGCAGTTTTACAAGAAGAAATTATATTAAACTCTTCATCTCCTAGAGCACAGTACAAGGCATTCATAGCTTTACAGTTGTTATTGTAAGCAGTCTTTATAGGTTCATCCCAAGTAGATATAGCAGTAGTGGGAATTTTGTATTCTGATTCAATAGCAGTCCAAATATCAAAACCTATGCTTTCTAGATGAATTTTCATTTTCAGTTTCCACTGAGCATAATTAGTTCCATTGGAGAAAGGTGGCTGGTTAGTAGCAGCACCCTCAAGTCTATTGTCCATGATGAGAAAATTTTAAAGAGATAAAAATTTAGATATAACAGAAATTTTATGAACTATAATATACAACTAAAATCACACTTCAAAAGAAGAGTACTTTTAGAGAGTATTTTCGACCCTCTGATACCAAGTGTTGGTCAGAGTGGTTTACTCAAGAGGGGGGGTGAATTGAGTACCAATTAAAATTTCTGTATTTAAAAATACTGTCTTAAAGACCCCCAAATAAAATAATAAATTAAAGTGTAGTGAATTTATATTAAAGTAGAGGTTCTGTTAGATTCTCAAGGGATTGATTAATTCCCAGTTAATCAATATAGGAGTGTGTGATTATCTTTTGTAACTAACTAACTAATCTACACTGAACATAAACACTTGCTAATTTAATTATCAAAGTGACTTTAAAACAGTATTGGTTTTAAAGTGATTAGAAGCGGACTAAAACTTTGAAAGAGATTGCACAACAAATGTAACCAAGAGGTTCAGTCTCAAGCTGAGACTTAGTCCTCTCAAAAGTTTATATAAAATGATCCACACCCTGGATCGGGGTTCAACAGTTTACAACTGTCCAGGTCCAAGACCTCTACCACTGTTATTCGTGGGAAACAGTACAACAGCAACCAGCTGTCCAGGTCACACACGACCTCTACCACTGTTATTCGTGGGAAAGAAATAATGCAAGAATTTGGTAAGGATTTACAAATCCTACAGTTTAAGTACAGGAGACAGTGTATGTGTTAGATACAGCAGATAACACACACTGCTCGAAGAGTAGAATAATAAATCACAGAACAAGAGATGTAGAGTTTTAGAAATGGTTCTGGTGATTTCAGTGTAGCTCTGGACTCCTTTGGAATCGATCAGAAGTGAGTCTGAGTCCTCTCCTCGTTTTTGTTTGAGAAACAGAGTGTCGTATGCTCCAGGTTCATGGATAGTGAAAATGTAGTGGTTGAAGTTCTTCAGTGTTCTTCTTATATGCACAGAACACTTCTCAAGTATGCTTTATTGTCTATGAGCTTCTCTGTGTTCTTGATGGAACTGGTTTTTCTCTTCTTGATTCTTCTCGTTCTTGTGTTTCTGGTATATTCCATCCACCACACTCTTCCAGTTGGGCAGCGTAGTCTTCTCGTATTTATCTCACAGGCAACAGGAGACTGAAAAGATTTCCTTTCTGCAGGTATGAGGTACGGGTTCCTGACATCCGACAACCTTTATCAGATATTTGACAAATCCTTAAAATGTACATGACATGACCGTTGGATAGATTAAATAAAGATAGGAAATAAAGAAATTCAAACAGTGAGTCGAGTGATCGGTAGGTAATCAGCATCGGTAGCTTGATTTCATTAGTTGCTTTGACTCTATCGGTGGATCTATGCGTCGGTTGGTATATTCTTGTATCGGTGACTTTGTTTATCGGTAGCTCCATGCGTCGGTAGCTCCATGCGTCGGTATTGGTAACTTTGTTTATCGGTAGCTCCATGCGTCGGTAGCTCCATGTTTGTATCAGTAGTAGTCTGTAAGTTAGTAGCTTACATTTATAAGCACATCGGTAGCTCTGTGTTAAGTATATCAGTGACTCTGTCTGTCGGTAGACTGAGTCTATCGGTAGACTAGGTACCGGTAGCTCTTTATCAGTAGCTATAGGCAGATTAATTATCTATTTTATGCAAAACACATCCGATTGTGTTAAAATAAATTTATAAATTGTATGAACATGGATAAATGAGGATTAACATATTCCAAAGACTATTTTAAAAAATTATTATTGGTTTGATCACAGATTTGAAAGAATTAAAGTATAGATCAATGATACTTAAAAATATCATAGAGAATGAAAACATAATTGGGATTTTCAACACATATGAATACATGATTGAGATTATCAAAACAGGTGATGTCAACAATCTCCCCCTTTTTGATAATCACAATTTATGATATGGGCATTTAACATAGTGAAAATATAATAGTAAAGAGTATAATATTGAATTCAATTTTCTCAGATAAAATAGCATCAGAGATAATAGAAATAGTATGATATAGACATAAGTTATCAGAGGTAACAATCATAATGTACCGAAGGTAAAAAGAAACACAATAATATCAGAGATAAAATTGAAAATATGGTAATGTGTCTCCCCTTATTCCTTATTTTTCTCCATTGAAAATATTTCTCATTCTCTCATTTTCCGCTTATTATTCTCCCCCTTTGTGATAATCAAAAAGTGGGAAAGCATATATAGGAGACAAATAAAACATGAGAAGTAAAATGAGTTCTTCTGTATTAGAGCAGTCAGAAAGTATAGAAATAGAATACAAATGAATTCCTATCAAAAATCCTGGCCACTGGATCAATCCACATCTTCAATGTGAGATTTTCCATTGGGATCAGAAGAAGGTTCGGGTGGTGAGGATGCAGGTGAAGGTTTTGGAATGCCAGAAATGATCAAAGGTGGCTGAGCCACTGACATAGAGTCAGTACTGTAGGTTGAAGATCTTTGGGTGATCATTGGTGTGAGGCTTCGAATAACTTGAGCAGGAGTCAGCTGGACTGTGGAAACAGCTGAGGCAGAAGCAGGCAAAGCAGGAGGTACGATGACTGGTATGGCATCAACATGCAAGAAGGGCAGCAACAGATTTCTAAAATCCATAATAATTCCTCCTCCTCTTTCAATAGCAGAGATGAAATCATCTTTGTTCTCCATGAATTTCTCCAAGGCAGGAGTAAATTGTCTTAGTTGGCTCACCTGTTCTCTAAAAGCTTGAGTTACTGGAGGTAGCTTCATGTTTTCCAACATCAGCATGAAGTGGTGATCGAGTTGATGCTTGGTGAAAATTCTGGTGAAGGAGTAGTCCACTTTTCTCTTTATGGCTTCCTGAGAGGCAGTGGCTTCTCTCATATAATCTTGAACAATATTCATTATTTCTCTAGAAGAATCTCTTGTAGAAAGCACCACTCGGCTCAACTCTGATGAGTCCACAGATCCACTAGTTGAAATAGAACCAATCTCCCCCTTCATCATTGCTTGAACTAGATTCAGGTCAACTAATAGTTTGGATGTGAGAGGGCCAAGAGAGAAGGAAACAGTTTCTTTGAAACTCTTAGACAAACCATAGATTAGGCTTTGAACTTGAGAGTCCTGTAATTGAACGTGATCCTTCACTGAGGTTTTGAAACTTTCAAACACTGAGACAAAATGACTTACTACACTTTTCACATAAGCTAGGTCCTTGTCAGCTTGAGACTTGGAACTCATATAATAATCCAAAGTAGCAACTGATGTCTTGAGAGCTTCAAGATCTGCTTCGATTCTAGAAGACTGAGTCTGGCACTCTTTCACTTCTTTCATAAGCTCAGACACAAAAGAAGATAAATTACAAGCCAGAGAGAGCTCGAAGGATTTCTCTAACATTTTCATTTCTTCATCAAATCATTGCTTCATCTCAGCAACTGATAAACTGAATGATTCTTTCAGCTCATTCTTCATGGATTCAAGATCAGATTTAGAGACAAAATCATTAGGGACAACTGCAGCAGATCCCTTTACTGAGGCCAAACTAACTACAGAATCAGTCAGTACAGATTGAATTGAGGATGAAAGGGAGGTTTCCATTAACTTCACTTATTCAACAAAACTGGATTTGAGGTCCTCTTTCAGCTTATTTAGATCATGAAATCTTACCACATTATCGGGAAACAACTCAGAAGCAAGATCATAATTGGTCTTCAGTCTATTCACAAAAATCTCATTATCAGAATCTGGATAATCCAATCCACAGACTATAAACCCTGGGTCTTCTACCCAGTCTCCAAACTCAACAGCTACTGTAACATTTCCAAGAATAGATTGATGCTCCCCCTCAATGGGTGCATTCTCATTTATCACAACAGCATTCAGTGCTGGATTCTCTTCATCAGAATCTTCTACTACAAGTTCCATCGGTGCAGCATCTAGAAGATCTTCTGGTGCAGGTACAGCTTCTTCTGTATCTCTTTCTACTTCAGCAGTCGGCATAGCTGAGCTTCCAATCAAAGGACTCCTACTTAAACTACCAGAAACAGACGATTCAGATACATTATCCTTTTCCTCTTCTTCTTGGTGAGGCACAGACTGGTATTCCTCATAAGTAGACAAAATTTCATCTACCTTTCCTTTCCTAGAATAAACCAATTCTGCAACAGGACTTGGGGGAAAGTCTGGATCTCCGCAAACATCCATGGGAGTTTCTTCTTCTTCTTCTATTTCATTACAATAAACAGGTTCCTCTTCATCAGGTCTCAGACTCGGATCTCTCTTATCCTTTGGTCTTGAGGGATGATCCACAGGATTAAACCTATCATATATCTTCTGATCATCACTGACCCAATCTCCCTTCCATGGGTTCCAGTTAATTTTCATGTACTTACAAACAGTCGAGGTGATGCAGAAATTATTCCTGACTACAACTGTCTCATCCTGAGACTCAGCTATTCCTTTCACTTTTATCATTACTGAAATCAGCTTGGCAAAGAATAAAGCATTAGTCTTTGACTTTGGTCTAATCATGTCTTCCATTTGAAACATTAAAAATCTGCACAGATTGATTTTCAAACCATGTATTAGCAGATGAAGAAGATAGATATCTTGATATCTCAGATTTTCAAAATCTCCTCGCCTCGGTATCAACACATGCTGAACAAACTTGAAGAGCAGTCGATTCTCTCCATCCATTTCAGCAGCAATCACTTGCCTTTGATTCCCATTACCGGTCAGCTCTTTTAAGGCGGTTTCATAATCAAATATGTCACTGCTAGGTGGCATTGCTCTTGATACGTACCCAGAGACACCTTCATGTGGTACTTTTAAACACTCAGCCCACTCTACTGAAGAAAAAGACATCTCTTTTCCATTTAAAAAAGAGCTTACCCGATTCTCATTTTCAGACTTCTCGAATCTTACAAACTCGTAGAACTGTTTTACCATCTTCAGGTAGTATGGTCCATTGTTATTCGAGAAACAATCCACCCATTTCTGGTCCTCCAGAATCTCGAGTACTAACGATTTTCTAGGCAGTAGCCATTCCACGCACAGTTCCTTCCGATTACTATGTCTCTTTTCTGCAAGTGAGGATTCACTGGTCGCTTTCCCGATCTAGTTCTGACCTCACTAACACTGGCTTTATGCTGTTTCTTCTGCTTCTTAGCTTTTGTATCTACACTTTCATCTCTGACGGTAGGAAGCTTAGTTTTTGCCATCACGGGTTTAGGGTTCTTGGCCGATTTGGGAGCTAAGGTTTGAAGGTGAGAGATTTTGAGCTCGGTGAGGTAGGAAGTGGCTTAGGCTTAGTTTTATCATTTAGGAATTCCAAATAAACGACTAAAATAGAGTAAGATAAAATAAAATAAAGCGATTCGTATTCATGGAGGCAGAAAGATGGTTTTTTTTAACAAAAAACATTGCATCGGTGTGAGTTAATCATCAGTGAGAGAAAAAGAAAAAAAATCGGTGAGAATTGTACATCGGTGAGAATTTCACATCGGTGAGGATTTTCACATCGGTGAGAATTTCACATCGGTGAGAATTTCACATCGGTTGTGATTAAACATTCCCAATTCGTGTCTTATGTAACATAGCCTATCCAAACTTAAAGGTTTAGTGAAAATATCAGCCAATTGATGTTCAGTGCCAATAAATTCAAGAGAAATATCACCTTTTTGATAGTGATCTCTTAGGAAATGGTGTCTTACATCTATGTGTTTGGTTCTAGAGTGAGATACAGGATTCTTAGAGATGTTTATTGCACTGGTGTTATCACAGTTGATTGAAACATGTTTAAAATCATATTCATAGTCCAGAAGAGTGTGTTTCATCCACATAATTTGTGCACAGCAACTACCAGCGGCTATATATTCTGCTTCGGCGGTAGATAATGCAACTGAGTTCTATTTCGTACTACACCAAGAAACTAAAGATTTTCCAAGAAAATGACATGTTCCTGATGTGCTTTTTCTATCTAACTTACAACCAGCAAAGTCAGCATCTGAATAACTCATTAACTCAAAGGATTGTCCTTTTGGGTAAAACAAACCTAAGTTAACCGTGTGTTTGAGATATTTAAAAATTCATTTAACAGCAAGCAAATGAGATTCTTTTGGATTAGCTTGAAATCTAGCACACATACACACACTAAACATAATATCAGGTCGACTAGCAGTAGGATAAAGTAAACTACCAATCATACCTCTGTAATTTGTCTGATCAACTGGTTTCCCAGTTTCATCTGCGTCCAATTTACAGGTAGTACTCATAGGAGTTTCACTTTCCTTGATACTATCTAGACCAAAATGTTTTAAAAGATCCTTTGTATATTTACTTTGATTCAAAATAATACCATTTTCATTTTGAAATACGTGAAATCCAAGAAAGTACTTAAGTTCTCCCATTAAGCTCATTTCAAATTCATTTTGCATACTTTTTGAAAAATCAGTACATAAAGAGTGTTTAGAAGATCGAAAAATAATATCATCAACATATATTTGTACAACTAAAACATCTTTAGAAATTCTTTTAATGAAAATAGTTGGATCAGCAATCCCTTTTGTAAAACCATTTGAGATAAGGAAATTGATAAGTCTATCATACCAAGCTCTTGGAGCTTGTTTTAAACCGTACAAATCTTTAGAATGTTTAAAAACTTGATTTGGAAAATGAGGGTTAGTAAATCCAGGTGGTTGTTCTACAAAAACATCTTCAATTATAAAACCATTTAGAAATGCACTTTTCACATCCATTTGATATAACTTGAAATCCAGATGTGCAGCATATGCAAGTAAGATCCTAATGGCTTCTAGTATAGCTACAGGTGCAAAAGTTTCCTCATAGTCTATACCTTCCACTTGACTATATCCTTGTGTAACTAGTCTAGCTTTGTTTCTAACTATATTTCCAAATTCATCTACTTTATTTCGAAAAACCCATTTTGTGCCTATTGTCATAGTGTCCTTAGGTCTGTCAACTAATTCCCAGACTTTGTTTCTTTCAAACTGATTTAATTCTTCCTGCATAGCTATTATCCAGAATTCATCATTGATAGCATCATTGATATTTTTGGGTTCTAGCTGTGAAAGAAAAGCTTGATGTTCAACCTGGTTTCTTAGAGAAGCTCTAGTTTGTGTTCCTCTATCAAGATTACCAACAACAGCTTCTAAAGGACGATTCTTTAGAATCCTCGTTGATCTGGTAAAGGTTGGACTAGAAATTTCAGGTTCATCTATAGGTTCGGGTTCAACAGAAGCAGATTCTGGAAAAAGTCCAGAACTGGATGTTTTGATAACAGGTTCTTTAGATTTATCATTAATGTCCAGAACAGATAAGTCTTCTTCAAGATTTTCAAGAGAGTTTTTAGACTCATGTGGATCAGTTTCATCAAACTTGATGTGAACAGATTCTTCCACACATTTAGTTTTCTTATTGAATAATCTATAGGCTTTACTTGAAAGAGAGTAACCCAGAAAAATTCCTTCATCACTTTTGGGAGCAAACTTATCCAGATTATCTTTAGTATTCAGAATAAATACATTGTAACAAAAAACTTTAAAGTAATTAACCTTAGGCTTTCTATTGTTCAACAATTCATAAGGGTTTTTCTTAAGAACAGGTCTAATTAAGACTCTATTAATGACATAACAAGATGTATTTACAGCTTCAGCCCAAAAATAAATAGGCAGGTCATATTCATTGAGCATGGTTCTAGCAATTTCTTGAAGGGTTCAGTTTCTTCTTTCTACTACACCATTCTGTTGTGGTGTTCTAGGGGCAGAAAAGTTACGAGTATAGCCATTGTGTGAGCAATAAGATTCAAAATCTTGATTTTCAAACTCACGACCATGATCACTTCTCAATGTTTTAATCTTAAGTCAACTAAGGTTCTCTACAGATTTAGAGTATTTAACAAAAGAAGAACAGGCTTCACTTTTGTGAGCTAGAAAATATACCCAAGTATATCTAGAAAAATCATCTACAAGAACATAAACATAGTGCTTCCCATTTAAACTAGAAACTCTTGATAGCCCAAACAAATCCATGTGAACCAATTCAAGTGGTTGAGAATTCGAAACTTCTTTCTTTGATTTAAAAGAAACTTTGTGTTGTTTTCCCTTTTGACAGGGGTTACACACTCTATCATTTGGGAATTCTAATTTAGGTAGGTCTCTAACTAGGTTTTTTCTAGAGAGTTTTCTTAGTGAGTGAATGTTGCAATGTCCCAATCTTCTGTGCCGTAGCCAAGATTCTTTATGAAAAGCATTCAAACAAGTAATATTCTGCTTAGCTAAAGAATTCAGATTAACAGCATAAACATTTTCATTTCTTAAGGCAGAAAATACCAAAACATTCTTAGAATTAAAAACTTTGCAGGAATCCTTTTCAAATTTAACATGAAAACCATCATCACATAACTGAGAAATACTTAATAAATTGTATTTAATGCCATCAAGAAATAAAACTTTAGAAATCAAAATTGAATCAGTGTTACCAATCTGGCCTAGGCCGATGATTCTTCCTCTTGAATTATCACCAAAGGTGAGAAATCCTCTATCAACTTTTATTAAACTCTTGAAACAAGAGATGTCTCCTGACATATGTCTTGAACATCCACTGTCCAAATACCAGGTCTCTTTATAGGAGCTCTTTAGCAAGTTCCCTACAAAACAGATTTAGATGGGAAATGATTTTGGTACCCATATTTTCTTGGGTCCAGGCAGGTTAGCCAATAACACTTTAGGTACCCATATTTGTCTAATGGGTCTCATATAATTTGTAGAATTGACATGCTTTGAAAGATAAACTTTATTAGATCCATAGCTATGTATATAACTGGTTGAAGCATATGAAGTTCCATAATTACCTTCATTCTGTCCAGATTTAGAAGTGAATCTAGTTTTGACAATTTTCCTTTGTCCAGGTTGGTATCCTATACCAGTAGTATATTTAGGTGCTATTTGTTTTTCTAGAATCTGTGTTAGTGTATTTTTTCCATTGGTGAACTTCTCTACGTCTTTCTTGAGTTGCTCATTAGATAGTTTCAGTTCAGTGTTTTCTTTTAACAGTTGAGCATTTTTCTCTTTTTCAATAGTGAGTTCGGTTTTAACTATAGTGGTGAGAGCATGCTGTTTCTTTAATGACTTGTATTTATCCTTAAGTTCATTACATGTCCCTTACAGCATATCACAGTACTCAAACAATTCATTTTTAGACATTGTTCCAGAATCAGAATCAGATTCTGCATTATCTCCAGAGTAATAATAATTTAAAGCAGGAGTTTCAGCAGTTACCTGAGAAGTGTTTTTCATAAAGCACATGTCTGCCTTATTTTTGTGTTCAGTTTCAGAGCATTCAGATTCAGTAGAGCTATCCTCAGAAGCACTCCAAGTAGCCTTCATGGCTTTCTTAAAATTATTGTCCTTGTATTCATATTTCTTTTTATACTTCATCTTTGGACAGTCGGCATTAATGTGTCCTTTTCTCTTGCACTCATAGAAGACAACATCATCTGATTTGTCATTCTTCTTCCAATCCTTTTTCCATTTACCTTGGTGATCATACTTACCCTTATAATTTGTTTTTCTGAAGAACTTCTTTTTCATATAAAATTTCTTAAATCTTCTAGCAATGTGAGCCATCTCAGCATCACTGTCAGAATCACTTTCACTGTCTTCACAGCTTGAACTTTCAACTAAAGCTTGAAGCTTTTCTTTGTCCTTATTCTTTGATGTTGAAGATTTGAAAGTGACAGACATTCTTGGAGGTTCATTTTCTTCCTCTTTATTCACTTTAAGCTCTTCTTCATACATCATCAGCTTGCCAATTAGTTCATTGACAGGTAGAGCAGCAATGTCACATGAATCTCTGATTGAGACAGATGTGCCTCTCCATCTATCATGTAGACATCTCAAAATTCTCATAATTTGTTCCTTCGATGAGACATCCTTTCCCAGCGAGATCATTGTATTGACAATTTCATTGAACCTGAGATACATGTCAGAAATGGGTTTGTCAGGCTTCATTTTAAAATTATCATACTTGATAGTATAAGTGTTCAATCTCATTTCTTTAACATTCGTTGTTCCTTCATGAGAAACAGCTAAGGTATCCCAAATTTCATATGCAGTTTTACAAGAAGAAATTCAATTAAACTCTTCATCTCCTAGAGCACATTACAAGCCATTCATATCTTTACAGTTGTTATTGTAAGCAGTCTTTATTTGTTCATCCCATGTAGATCTAGCAGTAGTGGGAATTTTTTATTCTGATTCAATAGCAGTCCAAATATCTAAACCTATGCTTTCTAGATGAATTTTCTTTTTCAGTTTCCACTGATCATAATTAGTTCCATTGAAGAAAGGTGGCTGGTTAGTAGCAGCACCCTCAAGTCTATTATCCATGATGAGAAAATTTTAAAGAGATAAAAATTTAGATATAACAGAAATTTTAAGAACGTTAAAATACAACTAAAATCACACTTCAAAAGCAGAGTACTTTTAGAGAGTATTTTCGACCCTCTTATACCAAGTGTTGGTCGGAGTGGTTTAATCAAGAGGGGGGGGGGGGTGAATTGAGTACCAAATAAAATTTCTGTATTTAAAAACACTGTCTTAAAGACCCCCAAATAAAATAATAAATTAAACAGTAGTGAATTTATATTAAAGTAGACGTTCTGTTAGATTTTCAAGGGATTGATTAATTCCCAGTTATTCAATACATGAGTGTGTGATTATCTTTTGAAACTAACTTACTAATCTACACTTAACATAAACACTTTCTAATTTAATTATCAAAGTGACTTTAAAAACAGTATTGGTTTTAAAGTGATTAGCAACGGAATAAAAATTTGATAGAGATGGCACAACAAATGTAACCAAGAGGTTCAGTCTCAAGCTGAGACTTAGTCCTCTCAAAAGATTATATAAAATGATCCAAACCCTGGATTGGGGTTCAACAGTTTACAACTGTACAGGTCCAAGACCTCTACCACTGTTATTCGTGGGAAACAGTACAACAGCAACCAGCTGTCCAGGTCACAAACGACCTCTACCACTGTTATTCGTGGGAAAGAAAGAATGAAAGAATTTGGTAAGGATTTACAAATCCTCCAGTTTAAGTACAGGAGACAGTGTATGTGTTAGATACAGTAGATAACACACACTGCTCGAAGAGTATAATAATAAATCACAGAACAAGAGATGTAGAGTTTTAGAAATGGTTCTGGTGATTTCAGTGTAGCTCTGGACTCCTTTGGATTCGATCAGAAGTGAGTCTGAGTCCTCTTCTCGTTTTTCTTTGAGAAACAGAGTGTCGTATGCTCCAGGTTCATGGACAGTGAAAATGTAGTGGTTGAAGTTCTTCAGTGTTCTTCTTATATGCACAGAACACTTCTCGAGTATGCTTGATTGTCTATGAGCTTCTCTGTGTTCTTGATGGAACTGGTTTTTCTCTTCTTGATTCTTCTCGTTCTTGTGTTTCTGGTATATTCCATCCACCACACTCTTCCAGTTGGGCAGCGTAGTCTTCTCGTATTTATCTCACGGGCAACAGGAGACAGAAAAGATTTCCTTTCTGCAGGTACGAGGTACGGGTTCCTGACATCCGACAACCTTTATCAGATATTTGACAAATCCTTAAAATGTACATGATATAACCGTTGGATAGATTAAATAAAGATAGGAAATAATGAAATTCAAATAGTGAGTCGAGTGATCGGTAGGTAATCAGCATCGGTAGCTTGATTTCATTAGTTGCTTTGACTCTATCGGTGGCTCTATGCGTCGGTTGGTATATGATTGTATCGGTGACTTTGTTTATCGGTAGCTCCATGCGTCGGTATTGGTAACATTGTTTATCGGTAGCTCCATGCGTCGGTAGCTCCATGTTTGTATCGGTAGCTGTCTGTAAGTCAGCAGCTTACATTTATAAGCACATCGGTAGCTCTGTGTTAAGTATATTGGTGACTCTGTCTGTCGGTAGACTAAGTCTATCGGTAGACTGGGTACCAGTAGCTCTTTATCAGTAGCTATAGGCAGATTACTTATCTATTTTATGCAGAACACATCCGATTGTGTTAGAATCAATTTATAACTTGTATGAACATGGATAAATGAGGATTAACATATTCCAAAGACTATTTTAAAAAAATATTATTGGTTTGATCACAGATTTGAAAGAATTAAAGTATAGATCAATGATACTTAAAAATATCATAGAGAATGAAAACATAATTGTGATTTTCAACACATATGAATACATGATTGAGATTATCAAAACAGGTGAGGTCAACAATCTCCCCCTTTTTGATAATCACAATTTATGATATGGGCATTTAACATAGTGAAAATATAATAGTAAAGAGTATAATATTGAATTCAATTTTCTCAGAGAAAACAGCATCAGAGATAATAGAAATAGTATGATATAAACATAAGTTATCAGAGGTAACAAGCATAAGGTACCGAAGGTAAAAAAGAAACACAATAATATCAGAGATAAAATTGAAAAGAAGGTAATGTGTCTCCCCTTATTCCTTATTTTTCTCCATTAAAAATATTTCTCATTCTCTCATTTTCCGCTTATTGTTCTCCCCCTTTGTGATAATCAAAAAGTCGGAAAGCATATATAGGAGACAAATAAAACATGAGAAGTAAAATGAGTTCTTCTGTATTTGAGCAGTCATAAAGTACAGAAATAGAATACAAATGAATTCCTATCAAAAATCCTGGCCACTGGATCAATCTACATCTTCAACGTGAGATTTTCATTTGGGATCAGAAGAAGGTTCAGGTGGTGAGTATGCAGGTGAAGGTTTTGGAATTCCATAAATGATCAAAGGAGGCTGAGCCACTGACACAGAGTCAGTCATGTAGGTTGATGATCTTTGGGTGATCATTGGTGTGAGGCTTCGAATAGCTTGAGCAGGAGTCAGCTGGACTGTGGAAACAGCTGAGGCAGAAGCAGGCAAAGCAGGAGGTACGATGACTGGTCTGGCATCAACATGCAAGAAGGGCAGCAACAAATTTCTAAAATCCATAATAATTCCTCCTCCTCATTCCATAGCAGAGATGAAATCATCTTTGTTCTCCATGAATTTCTCCAAGGCAGGAGTCAATTGTCTTAGTTGGCTCACTTGTTCTCTAAAAGCATGAGTTACTAGAGGTAGCTTCATGTTTTCCAACATCAGCATGAAGTGGTGATCGAGTTGATGCTTGGTGAAAATTCTGGTGAAATAGTAGTCCACTTTGCTCTTTATGGCTTCCTGAGAGGCAGAGGCTTCTGTCATATAACCTGGAACAATCTTCATTATTTCTCTAGCAGAATCTCTTGTAGAAAGCACCACTCGGCTCAACTCTGATGAGTCCACAGAGCCAATGGTTGAAATAGAACCAATATCCTCCTTCATCATTTCTTGAACTAGATTCAGGTCAACTAATAGTTTTGATGTGAGAGGGCCAAGAGAGAAGGAAACAATTTCTTTGAAACTCTTAGACAAACCACTGATTAGGCTTTGAACATGAGAGTCCTGTAATTGAACGTGATCCTTCACTGAGGTTTTGAAACATTCAAACACTGAGACAAACTGACTTACTACACTTTTCACATAAGCTAGGTCCTTGTCAGCTTGAGACATCGAACTCATATAATAATCCAAAGCAGCAACTGATGTCTTGAGAGCTTCAAGATCTGCTTCGATTCTAGAAGACTGAGTCTGGCACTCTTTCACTTCTTCCATAATCTCAGACACAAAAGAAGATAAATTACAAGCCAGAGAGAGCTCGAAGGATTTCTCTAACATTTTCATTTCTTCATCAAAGCTTTGCTTAATCTCAGCAACTGATACACTGAATGATTCTTTCAGCTCATTCTTCATGGATTCAAGATCAGATTTAGAGACAAAATCATTAGGGACAACTGCAGCAGATCCCTTTACTGAGGCCAAACTAACTACAGAATCAGTCATTACAGATTGAATTGAGGATGAAAGGGAGGTTTCCATTAACTTCACTTCTTCAACAAAACTGGATTTGAGGTCCTCTTTCAGCTTATTTAGATCATGAAATCTGACCACATTATCGGGCAACAACTCAGAAGCAAGACCATAATTGTTCTTCGGTCTATTCACAAACATCTCATTATCAGAATCCGGATAATCCAATCCACAGACTATAAACCCTGGGTCTTCTACCCAGTCTCCAAGCTCAACAGCTACTGTAACATTTCCAAGAACAGATTGATGCTCCCCCTCAATGGGTGCATTCTCATGTATCACAACAGCATTCAGTGCTGGATTCTCTTCATCAGAATCTTCTACTACAAGTTCCATCGGTGCAGCATCTAGAAGATCTTCTGGTACAGGTACAGCTTCTTCTGTATCTCTTTCTACTTCAACAGTCGGCATAGCTGAGCTTCCAATCAAAGGACTCATACTTAAACTACCAGAAACAGACGATTCAGATACATTATCCTTTTCCTCTTCTTCTTGGTGAGGCACAGACTGGTCTTCCTCATAAGTAGACAAAATTTCCTCTACATTTCCTTTCCTAGAATAAACCAATTCTGCAACAGGACTTGGGGGCAAGTCTGGATCTCCTCCAACATCCATGGGAGTTTCTTCTTCTTCTTCTATTTCATTACTATAAGCAGGTTCCTCATCACCAGGTCTCAGACTCGGATCTCTCTTATCCTTTGGTCTTGAGGGATGATCCACAGGATTAAACCTATCATATATCTTCTGATCATCACTGACCCATTCTCCCTTCCATGGGTTCCAGTTAATTTTCATGTACATACAAACAGTCGAGGTGATGCAGAAATTATTCCTGACTACAACTGTCTCATCCTGAGACTCAGCTATTCCATTCACTTTTATCATTACTGAAATCATCTTGGCAAAGAATAAACCATTAGTCTTTGACTTTGGTCTAATCATGTGTTCCATTTGAAACATTAACAATCTGCACAGATTGATTTTCACACCATGTCTTAGCAGATGAAGAAGATAGATATCTTGATATCTCAGATTTTCAAAATCACCTCGCCTCGGTATCAACACATGCTGAACAAACTTGAAGAGCAGTCGATTCTCTCCATCCATTTCAGCAGCAACCACTTGCCTTTGATTCCCATTACCGGTCAGCTCTTTTAAGGCGGTTTCATAATCAAAGATGTCACTGCTAGGTGGCATTGCTCTTGATACGTACCCAGAGACACCTTCATGTGGTACTTTTAAACACTCAGCCCACTCTACTGAAGAAAAAGACATCTCTTTTCCATTTAAAAAAGAGATTACCCGATTCTCATTTTCAGACTTCTCGAAGCTTAAAAATTCATAGAACTGTTTTACCAACTTCAGGTAGTATGGGCCATTGTTATTCGAGAAACAATCCACCCATTTCTGGTCCTCCAGAATCTCGAGTACTAACGATTTTCTAGGCATTAGCCATTCCACGCACAGTTCCTTCTTGATTACTATGTCTCTATTCTGCAAGTGAGGATTCCCTGGTCGCTTTCCCGATCTAGTTCTGACTTCACTAACACTGGCTTTATGCTGTGTCTTCTGCTTCTTAGCTTTTGGTTCTACACTTTCATCTCTGACGGTAGGAAGATTAGTTTTTGCCATCGTGGGTTTAGGGTTCTTGGCTGATTTGGGAGCTAAGGTTCGAAGGTGAGAGATTTTGAGCTCGGTGAGGTAGGAAGTGTCTTAGGCTTAGTTTTATCATTTAGGAATTCCAAATAAACGACTAAAATAGAGTAAGATATAATAAAATAAAGAGATTCGTATTCTTGGAGGCCGACAGATGGTTTTTTTTAAAAAAAACATTGCATCAGTGTGAGTTAATCATCGGTGAGAGAAAAAGAAAAAAAATCGGTGAGAATTGTACATCGGTGAGAATTTCACATCGGTGAGAATTTCACATCGGTTGTGATTAACCATTCCCAATTCATGTCTTATGTAACTTAGCCTATCCAAACTTAATGGTTTAGTGAAAATATCAGCCAATTGATGTTCAGTGCCAATAAATTCAAGAGAAATATCACCTTTTTGATAGTGATCTCTTAGGAAATGGTGTCTTACATCTATGTGTTTGGTTCTAGAGTGAGATACAGGATTCTTAGAGATGTTTATTGCACTAGTGTTATCACAGTTGATTGAAACATGTTTAAAAACATATCCATATTCCAAAAGAGTGTGTTTCATCCACAGAATTTGTGCACAGCAACTACCAGCAGCTATATATTCTGCTTCGGCAGTAGATAATGCAACTGAGTTCTGTTTCTTACTACACCAAGAAACTAAAGATTTTCCAATCAAATGACATGTTCCTGATGTGCTTTTTCTATCTAACTTACAACCAGCAAAGTCAGCATCTGAATAACTCATTAACTCAAAGGATTTTCCTTTTGGGTAAAACAAACCTATGTTAACCGTGTGTTTGAGATATTTAAAAATTCATTTAACAGAAAGAAAATGAGATTCTTTTGGATTAGCTTGAAATCTAGCACACATACACACACTAAACATAATATCAGGTCGACTAGCAGTAAGATAAAGTAAACTACCAATCATACCTCTGTAATTTGTTTGATCAACTGGTTTCCCAGTTTCATCTTTGTCCAATTTACAGGTAGTACTCATAGGAGTTTCACTTTCCTTGATACTATCTAGACCAAAACGTTTTAAAAGATCCTTTGTATATTTACTTTGATTCAAAATAATACCATTTTCATTTTGAAATACTTGAAATCCAAGAAAGTACTTATGTTCTCCCATTAAGCTCATTTCAAATTCATTTTGCATACTTTTTGAAAAATCAGTACATAAAGAGTGTTTAGAAGATCCAAAAATAATATCATCAACATATATTTGTACAACTAAAACATCTTTAAAAATTCTTTTAATGAAAAGAGTTGGATCAGCAATCCCTTTAGTAAAACCATTTGAGATAAGGAAATTGCTAAGTCTATCATACCAAGCTCTTGGAGTTTGTTTTAAACCGTACAAAGCTTTAGAATGTTTAAAAACTTGATTTGGAAAATGGGGGTTAGTAAATCCAGGTGGTTGTTCTACAAAAACATCTTCAATTAGAAATCCATTTGGAAATGCACTTTTCACATCCATTTGATATAACTTGAAATCCAGATGTGCAGCATATGCAAGTAAGATCCTAATGGCTTCTAGTCTAGCTACAGGTGAAAAAGTTTCCTCATAGTCTACACCTTCCTCTTGACTATATCCTTGTGCAACTAGTCTAGCTTTGTTTCTAACTATATTTCCAGATTCATCTACTTTATTTCTAAAAACCCATTTTGTGCCTATTGTCATAGTGTCCTTAGGTCTGTCAACTAATTCCCAGACATTGTTTCTTTCAAACTGATTTAATTCTTCCGGCATAGCTATTACCCAGAATTCATCATTGATAGCATCATTGATATTTTTGGGTTCTAGCTGTGAAAGAAAAGATTGATGTTCAACCTGGTTTGTTATAGAAGCTCTAGTTTGTGTTCCTCTATCAAGATTACCAACAACAGCTTCTAAAGGATGATTCTTTAGAATCCTCGTTGATCTGGTAAAGGTTGGACTAGAAATTTCAGGTTCATCTATAGGTTCGGGTTCAACAGAAGCAGATTCTGGAAAAAGTCCAGAACTGGATGTTTTGATAACAGGTTCTTTAGATTTATCATTAATGTCCAGAACTGATAAGTCTTCTTCAATATTTTCAAGAGAGGTTTTAGACTCATGTGGATCAGTTTCATCAAACTTGATGTGAACAGATTCTTCCACACATTTAGTTTTCTTATTGAATACTCTATAGGCTTTACATGAAATAGAGAAACCTAGAAAAATTCCTTCATCACTTTTGGGAGCAAACTTATCCAGATTATCTTTAGTATTCAGAATAAATACTTTGCAACAAAAAACTTTAAAGTAATTAACCTTAGGCTTTCTATTGTTCCACAATTCATAAGGGGTTTTCTTAAGAAAAAGTCTAATTAAGACTCTATTAATGACATAACAAGATGTATTTACAGCTTCAGCCCAAAAATAAATAGGCATGTCATATTCATTGAGCATGGTTCTAGCAATTTCTTGAAGAGTTCGGTTTCTTCTTTCTACTACACCATTATGTTGGGGTGTTCTAGGGGCAGAAATGTTATGAGTATAGCCATTGTGTGAGCAATAAGATTCAAAATCTTGATTTTCAAACTCACAACCATGATCACTTCTCAAAGTTTTAATCTTAATTCCACTAAGGTTCTCTACAGATTTAGAGTATTTAACAAAAGAATAACAGGCTTCACTTTTGTGAGCTAGAAAATATACCCAAGTATATCTAGAAAAATCATCTACAAGAACATAAACATAGTGCTTCCCATTTAAACTAGAAACTCTTGATGGTCCAAACAAATCCATGTGAACCAATTCAAGTGGTTGAGAATTCAAAACTTCTTTCTTTGATTTAAAAGAAACTTTGTGTTGTTTTCCCTTTTGACAGGGGTTACACACTCTATCATTTTGGAATTCTAATTTAGGTAGGTCTCTAACTAGGTTTTTTCTAGAGAGTTTTCTAAGTGAGTGAATGTTGCAATGTCCCAATCTTATGTTCCATAGCCAAGATTCTTTATGAAAAGCATTCAAACAAGTAATACTCTGCTTAGTTAAAGAATTCAGATTAACAGCATAAACATTTTCATTTCTTAAGGCAGAAAATACCAAAACATTCTTAGAATTAAAAAGTTTGCAGGAATCATTTTCAAATTTAACATGAAAACCATCATCACATAACTGAGAAATACTTAATAAATTTTATTTAAGGCCATCAACAAATAAAACTTTAGAAATCAAAATTGAATCAGTGTTACCAATCTGGCCTAGGCCGATGATTCTTCCTCTTGAATTATCACCAAAGGTGACAAAGCCTCTATCAACTTTTATTAAACTCTTGAAACAAGAGAAGTCTCCTGACATATGTCTTGAACATCCACTGTCCAAATACCAGGTCTCTTTACAGGAGCTCTTTAATCAAGTTCCCTACAAAACAGATTTAGATGGGAAATGATTTTGGTACCCATATTTTCTTAGGTCCAGAAAGGTTAGCCAATAACACTTTAGGTACCCATATTTGTCTAATGGGTCTCATATAATTTGTAGAATTGACATGCTTTGAAAGATAAACTTTATTAGATCCATAGTTATGTATATAACTGGTTGAAGCATATGAAGTTCCATAATTACCTTCATTCTGTCCAGATTTAGAAATGAATCTAGTTTTGTCAATTTTCCTTTGTCCAGGTTGGTATCCTATACCAGTAGTATATTTAGGTGCTATTTGCTTTCCTAGCATCTGTGTTAGTGTATTTTTGCCATTGGTGAACTTCCATAAGCCTTTCTTGAGTTGCTCATTAGATAGTTCCAGTTCAGTGTTTTCTTTTAACAGTTGAGCATTTTTCTCTTTTTCAATAGTGAGTTCGGTTTTAACTGTAGTGGTGAGAGCATGCTGTTTCTTTAATGACTTGTATTTATCCTTAAGTTCATTACATGTCCCTTCTAGCATATCACAGTACTCAAACAATTCATTTTTAGACATTGTTCTAGAATCAAAATCAGATTCTGCATTATCTCCAGAGTAATAATAATTTAAAGCAGGAGTTTCAGCAGTTACCTGAGAAGTGTTTGTCATAAAGCACATGTTTGCCTTATTTTTGTGTTCAGTTTCAGAGCTTTCAGATTCAGTAGAGATATCCTCAGAAGCACTCCAAGTAGCCTTCTTGGCTTTCTTAAACTTATTGTCGTTATATTCATATTTCTTTTTATACTTCAGCTTTGGACAGTCACATTTAATGTGTCCTTTTCTCTTGCACTCATAGCAGACAACATCATCTGATTTGTCATTCTTCTTCCAATCCTTTTTCCATTTACCTTGGTGATCATACTTACCCTTATAATTTGTTTTTCTGAAGAACTTATTTTTCCTATAAAATTTCATAAATCTTCTAGCAATGTGAGCCATCTCAGCATCACTGTCAGAATCACTTTCACTGTCTTCACAGCTTGAACTTTCAACTACAGCATGAAGCTTTTCTTTGTCCTTATTCTTTGATGTTGAAGATTTGAAAGCGACAAACTTTCTTGGAGGTTCATTTTCTTCCTCTTTATTCACTTTATGCTCTTCTTCATACATCATCAGCTTGCCAATTAGTTCCTTGACAGGTAGAGCAGCAATGTCACATGATTCTCTGATTGAGACAGATGTGCCTCTCCATCTATCAGGTAGACATCTCAAAATTCTCATAATTTGTTCCTTCGATGAGGCATCCTTTCCCAGCGAGATCATTGTATTTACAATTTCATTGAACCTGAGATACATGTCAGAAATGGGTTCGTCAGGCTTCATTTTAAAATTATCATACTTGATAGTATAAGTGTTCAATATCATTTCTTTAACATTCGTTGTTCCTTCATGAGAAACAGCTAAGGTATCCCAACTTTCATATGCAGTTTTACAAGATGAAATTCTATTAAACTCTTCATCTCCTAGAGCACATTACAAGGCATTCATATCTTTACAGTTGTTATTGTAAGCAGTCTTTATAGGTTCATCCCAAGTAGATCTAGCAGTAGTGGGAATTTTGTATTCCGATTCAATAGCAGTCCAAATATCAAAACCTATACTTTCTAGATGAATTTTCATTTTCAGTTTCCACTGAGCATAATTAGTTTCATTGAAGAAAGGTGGTCGGTTAGTAGCATCACCCTCAAGTCTATTGTCCATGATGAGAAAATTTTAAAGAGATAAAAATTTAGATATAACAGAAATTATAAGAACTTTAAAATACAACTAAAATCACACTTCAAAAGCAGAGTACTTTTAGAGAGTATTTTCGACCCTCTGATACCAAGTGTTGGTCAGAGTGGTTTACTCAAGAGGGGGGGGGGGTGAATTAAGTACCAATTAAAATTTATGTATTTTAAAACACAGTCTTAATGACCCCCAAATAAAATAATAAATTAAACTGTAGTGAATTTATATTAATGTAGAGGTTCTGTTAGATTATCAAGGGATTGATTAATTCCCAGTTAATCAATATAGGAGTGTGTGATTATCTTTTGAAACTAACTTACTAATCTACACTTAACATAAACACTTACTAATTTAATTATCAAAGTGACTTTAAAAACAGAATCGGTTTTAAAGTGATTAGCAGCGGAATAAAACTTTGATAGAGATGGCACAACAAATGTAACCAAGAGGTTCAGTCTCAAGATGAGACTTAGTCCTCTCAAAAGTTTATATAAAATGATCCAAACCCTAGATCGGGGTTCAACAGTTTACAATTGTCCAGGCCCAAGACCTCTACCACTGTTATTCGTGGGAAACAGTACAACAACAACCAGCTGTCCAGGTCACACACGACCTCTACCACTGTTATTCGTGGGAAAGAAAGAATGCAAGAATTTGGTAAGGATTTACAAATCCTCTAGTTTAAGTACAGGAGACAGTGTATGTGTTAGATACAGTAGATAACACACACTGCTCGAAGAGTATAATAATAAATCACAGAACAAGAGATGTAGAGTTTTAGAAATGGTTCTGGTGATTTCAGTGTAGCTCTGGACTCCATTGGATTCGATCAGAAGTGAGTTTGAGTCCTCTTCTTGTTTATTTTTGAGAAACAGAGTGTCGTATTCTCCAGGTTCATGGACAGTGAAAATGTAGTGGTTGAAGTTCTTCAGTGTTCTTCTTATATGCACAAAACACTTCTCGAGTATGCTTGATTGTCTATGAGCTTCTCTGTGTTCTTGATGGAACTGGTTTTTCTCTTCTTGATTCTTCTTGTTCTTGTGTTTCTGGTATATTCCATCCACCACACTCTTCCAGTTGGGCAGCGTAGTCTTCTCGTATTTATCTCACGGGGAACAGGAGACAGAAAAGATTTCCTTTCTACAGGTACGAGGTACGGGTTCCTGACATCCGACAACCTTTATCAGATATTTGAAAAATCCTTAAAATGTACAAGATATGACTGTTGGATAGATTAAATAAAGATAGGAAATAAAGAAATTCAAATAGTGAGTCGAGGGATCGGTAGGTAATAAGCATCGGTAGCTTGATTTCATTAGTTTCTTTGACTCTATCGGTGGCTCTATGCGTCGGTTGGTATATGCTTGTATCAGTCACTTTGTTTATCGGTAGCTCCATGCGTCGGTAGCTCCATGCGTCGGTATTGGTAACTTTGTTTATCGGTAGCTCCATGTTTGTATCAGTAGCTGTCTGTAAGTCAGTAGCTTACATTTATAAGCACATCGGTAGCTCTGTGTTAAGTATATCGGTGACTCTGTCTGTCGGTAGACTAATTCTATCGGTAGACTGGGTACCGGTAGCTCTTTTTCAGTAGCTATAGGCATATTACTTATCTGTTTTATGCAGAACACATCCGATTGTGTTAGAATCAATTTATAACTTGTATGAACATGGATAAATGAGGATTAACATATTCCAAAGACTATTTTAAAAAATTATTATTGGTTTGATCACAGATTTGAAAGAATTAAAGTATAGATCAATGATACTTAAAAATATCATAGAGAATGAAAACATAATTGGGATTTTCAACACATATGAATACATGATTGAGATTATCAAAACAGGTGAGGTCAACAATATTATTTAAAGAAAAGTTAAATATGTTTTACTCAAGTTTTAATAACTTAGTCATTTTTCAAATAATGTTATATGGAAGATAAATTAGACTATAAATACTATTTTGAAATATAAAATTTTGTTATTTATCATGGAAATTTATTTGTATTTTATAAGAAATAAAAAATTATTTTAAAGGCTTATACAATGATGATGTATAAATTTTTTAATTGATGGAAAATTGATAAAATAATTTTTATTAAAATTCTAATAGACATTAAAAGACCAAAACACTTGAAAAAATATTATTGTTTGAGTATATATCAACCGTAATCATCCAAGGGTTGATTTATTGACAATTTTGAGCCATATGGGAAATATTATGACACTTATAATATTTTGTTTAAATTCATGTTAAAGTTGTCACATTCATGTTTGAATACGTATAACATTTTTAATGTTGAATTTCTCAACATATATATTTGACTATAAGTCTTCTTATGAAATATAGTTTATTTATCTTATTTATAGTATTTTTTTTTATTTTCACTCAAAAAATTAGTATATTAAATAATTACACAAAACTGATGTAGTAATTATTTTATTAATGAAAATATCAAATTAATATTAGTAAAAATAATAATATAAATATAATTTTGGATTATTATATATCCAAAAAAATTCTACATTCACATTACCCCTTATATATATAATAAAATATTTTTTTAGTTTAACATCTTATTTGATATTTTTAAAAATCCATCAAATGAATAGTGTTAAAATGACACTATTGATATTTTTTAAAAATAAGGTTTTATTAAATTATTTAAAATTCATAAATTATTTTAAAAAATATTAAATAGTTATTTTTTACTCTAAAATATTATATATTGTTCATTTATTGTATAATTGGCATCAAATAAGTAAAAATACACTATTTTAATGTTGAACAATTTGTTACCTTATTAAAATTAAAAGCGAATAATTAAGGGTAAACAAAAGGATGAGGATTAAAAAAACTGAAAACATGTCTCAAAATTATTTTTTGATGATATAACAACCTTATCATATATAATATTTTAAATAAGGACATTTTGGAGGTTTTTAGATATAGTTTGAGTTTATTATAAATTAATATTTATGGAATTTCCAAAAGTGACCATCATCTAAGTTATAAAAAAGACACCTCCTCACTTATTTCTTCATAACTATTTTAGCAATAAATTTAGTCCATACCGTAAACATTTCCCTTATCAACTTCCCTAGTTACATTATAGAGGTTCTGGACTTCCCAATAGACCAACTCTATTGCCTTTAAGAGGATATCTAGAGGGAGCATGTTGAAGAAGAGGTAATCTCCTCTACCAACTATTTCAAACTTATTTCTTCCTTTAATTCCTATTCATGATTTGTTTCCATTATAAATTAATAAGCCTAGTATCACTTATATACGAATATGTAATTATAATTATGGAACAAGTGTGTTCTATCTTTTATCCATCCTACAAAAAATGAAATCACCACGCGTGCGTACGTACGGTTTACCATCTTCACAATGTGGTATAACATGTTTTTTACAACCACCTTACTTAGATGGATATAATTATGGAAATAATAACTACATGTTATTATTATAATATTATATGGATTACGGAAAAAAATATATCATCCACTTCCATTCCATTTTTCAATTGTGGGAATGATATCATTGCTCATGCATACGTACGACCAACCATCTCCACAATGCGATGTGACTCATTCTAAATGATATCCACTAAATAATGACTATATAATTTTTTTAATAGAAAAAATATTATATATGTTATATCAACATAATTATGTAAATTATATTAACTATAATCTAAGAAGATGAATAAGAACATATCCAATGAAACATGCATAAGGAAATAAAGCAGTTAATACCCAATGGATGGGTAATAATGTTATTAACAAAAATATGATAATATAATCATATATTATATCATAAAAATGAATATAAATATAGAATAAATCAACTAAAATATTTGAATCATTATATAGGATTTTTGGATACATAAAAAGGATATCATACCAAAGTTATTTTGTGTCCCTTTTATTTCTATGGGACATATGCCTTATACACCACCTATTTATTTTGATATGTGTTTATGATAACCATGAATGTTTTTATGATTCTTATTATAATGGTTATGATATGCATAAAATTTACTTTTTTTATGAGTCGTATGATTCTATTAATTATAAATTGGTAAGGGATAATTTTGTAATCTCATTATAATTTGAGATTATTTATACATAAGTATTTTCTAGGGTATATTTATCATCCAAATCCATGTTTCCTAAATATGTATTACAAAATATTATTTCTATCCACGTAATATTGTTTAATGTTAATTTTACCCATCAGTGAATTTTTATTAAATGGTATAAAATGAATCTTTTTTCGTTTTTGGAACGTGGTACTTTTTTACTTTATGAAAAAAAGTACGAGAAGACTGTTTTCTTTTCAATTCTTTAACATGAACATATTTTTACATTTTCATAACAAATTATTTACCAAAATATTCCTTTACCATATTTCAAGTTTATTTTCAAATAAACTATTTTCTTTAAAAATTTCATTGCATTTTGAGAAAATAAAAAGTTAATGAAGAAGAAAGAATACTTTCCTTAAAAATTAATTTCAAGTGTTATATAAAAATTGTGTTCCATGTAATATTAAATTTTCTAATAGGGTTATGTTTCAAGTATATTATCCCTATTATTCATATGGTTTTATTATTTTATTTATGGAATGTTATTTATGAAATCCATTTATTTTACATGGATTATGTTATGATGTAATGATGTTTAAGAAACCCTTTTTATTCATTGGTTTATTCTATGATGAATGATATATGTTTTTTTAGAACATGTAAGACCGATTTATTTATGTAACTGGTGGGAACTAGATCTCCCTCCAATGCATTAGGTAACGATTTTTAACTCATGAGATAGATAAGAATGGAATAGAACGTAAATATTATTTAGTAATACAGAGTTGGAATTGAAAGTGAATTCAATTTAGTAATTAATGGATGGAATGAGGAGTGAACTCAGTTTAGTAAAATAATTTTTCCACTATGATGTTATTGGAAATGAGCCTTTTCTAATATAGAAATGATTTTCTTTGATTATGTGTTTTCTACAATTCCATCATTTATGTCAATGTTATTTTCTCATGGATTATGTTCCTTTTTTATTTAAGTCTTATTAACTAATAAGATTTATTTCATGGCTTGAGATTTTGATATATGCTATACATGGAATGATTTTAGAAAGTAATGTTCATGTTTTTACATTTTTTAGTTCATATTTTCCATTTTTACGCTTACCAATATTTTGACCTCAAAATTTTCATATGTTTTCTTTTCCCTAGGATTTAAAAAAAGTTTTTAGGTAAGAGTACTAAAGGGTAAGATCTTTATGGGATATTTTTTACATCATTCACCAATTATAAGAATGTGTTACATGTTTATAAATGTACTAAACTAATACGGTATTTAGGCATCTATTTGTTTAATGTATAAAGTATTCTATAAAATTAATGTAATGTACATGTACATAAATTTTGGGTCATTATATTCATCATCCAAAATATCCATATGATAAATATTGAAGAAATATATCCTCATAACTGGTAGTAAATTCTAAGAGTTGTTTAAACATCTTCGGGTTGTGTTACGCCATGAACGGAAATCTTACATGCTATTATTCTCCATTTCTGATCCACCTGCTAAAGTGGCATGTGATGAAGAGTTCCATGTCTATGAAAAACATTTGATTGAAGTGGTCGACATTTCATGTTTGATGCTTTAATCAATGTCTAGTGAACTAATGATGTCTAATGAAAACATGAATGTGTATAAAATAATTGATAACCTTCATGGTCTTTACCATGCGATAGATAGATATGAACAGTTTAAGATATCCATGGAGCTCTTTCATCGAAATCTTAGAGAGGGTTCCCCATCTATGACACATGTAGTCAAGCACATTTTCTATATTGATCACTTATATGATCTAGGGTTTAAACTCCCTAAATAACTGGCCACTGACCTCATTCAACCATCACTCCCTCAGAGATTCTCAAGTTTTCTTGTGAATTTTAATATGAAAAACATTAATAAGTCTCTACATGATATTCTTAATGTTATTCACTAAGTAGATAAGGATATGAAGCATGAAAAATATTTTGTCCTTATATTGATCAAATGGAAAGGGGAGAAAATATATATAATACCAAATATTTTTTAGTCTCTTCCAAGAATAGTAAGATCCAGAGGTGAGAAAGGGAAAGATATGATATCTATTTTTCATGTGGAAAGAAGGGCCACTAGAAGAAAAATTGCACCCAGCCAAAGAAGAAAGGGTAATATTTAGGTGTATTTTTTATTTAGTCCAATTCATCTATTTCTACGAATTCTCTATTAGATTCAGCTTATATTTATCACATACATATTCAAATATAGGAACCAAGTAGATTAAAAAAGATTGACGATGGAGAGGTATATCTTCGATCAACAAATGGAGATAAACTTACTACTATAACTACCATGGTCTACCACCTCATATTACCAACTAAAATGATCTTGTTTTTAAATTGTTTTTATTATGTTCCTTCAGTTAACAAAAAAAATATTTCTATCTCCAGACTTGATATGGATGTATTTATTTTCAAATTTGGTAGTAAAGGTTACTTCTTTTATAAATATATAATTTTTATGGTATGTCACATTTAATTAACAGTATTTATGTGTTGTATTAGATTAACCAAATAATGGAAATAAATAATGAATTTACCTCACATGAATCACACCTCACCCTACTTTGGCATCCCTGGTTGGGTCATGCAAATGAAAAGGGATTGACTAAATTACATCAAGAAGGATATTTACAATTTTTTGAACTAAAACCACTTGTTTTATTTAATGCAGCTTTACAAGGAAAAATGACCCCCCATCCCATTTAGTGGGAAAGGTTAAAGGGCTACATAGATTCTTAAATTAGTTCAAACTAATTAGTGTGGACCATTTATTATTGAAATAATGTGTGGGTACTCATAATTCATAAATATTACTAATGATTTTAGTAGATACAGATATGTCTAACTAATGAGGTATAAATAAGACTCTTTCTATAAATTCAAATAATACAAGAATGAAGTTGAGAGCTGGATTGGTATGAAGATTAACAAACATTACTTAGAATATGGTGGAGAATAAATTACTCAATAATTCATTGATTATTTATGGAAGTTTGGGATTTTTTCTCAATTCACTCCTCGTTATATGACTCAATAGAATGGTGTAAGGAAAAGGACGAACCATTCATTTTTGGACATGGTGAGATAAATAATGAGTCATTATAGTCTTCCATTATCTTTTTGGGGATACACATTAAAAATAGAAGCATACATACTAATCCGAGTGCCAACTAAAAAACAGACAGTTTACCATACCAATTATGGAATGGAAACAAACCCATGTTTTATTACTTACATGTGTAGGGTAAAAAATCATTTGTTAAGGCCTCTTCAGGTAATAATCATACACCCTGAGGCACAACTTGTTGCAAATGGGTATTCAATAATAAACTAGACATGTAAGGAAATGTTAGTACCTATAAGGTGCAACTTGTTGCAAATGGGTTTAAACAGTGTCAAGGAATTTACTACGAAGATACATTTTCACTAATTTAAATGATGAAATCCATTAGAATTTTACTTTTCATTGAAGATTTCTATGATTTTGAAATTTGGAAAATTAATGTCAAAACAGACTTCCTTAAAGGGAACCTTTGGGAAGTTTTTTATATGACACATCCTGAATGGTATTTGACTCCAAAGGATTAGAACAAGGTATGTAAGTTTCAATGATCCGTTTATGGATTAAAGAAATCATCCAGATCATAGAACATTCATTTTTTATGAGGCCACAATGGAATTTGGTTTCATGAAGAATGAATGTGATCCATGTGTATATAAACATGTTAGTGGGAGTGTAGTCATTTTCATAATATTATATTTTGATGATATATTACTCATTAGAAATGAAATATCAGCCTTACAATCTGTTACGTTATGGTTAAATAAATTCTTCTCTATAAAGGACTTGGGCGAGCATGTATATATTCTTGGGATCAATATCTATCAAAATTATCCAAGTGGTTGATTGGACTAAGTCAAAGTACATTCATTGACATGATACTAGAGGGATTCAGTATGGAATAATCTAAGAGGATATTTTTTGACAATGTCACAAGCATTTCATCTTTATAGAAAAATGTGTCCTCATACACATGAGGAAATAAATTGAATGGAAAAGATTCTATACACATCAGTGATTGGGTCAGTCTTGTATATTATGCAATATACTAGGCTATATTTTGTCTACATTTTAAATGTGGTCGGAAGATATCAAGCTGATCCAGGTGCTCATCATTGGATGGAAGTCCAGACTATACTTAAGTATCTATGGCATACTTGGGATATGTTCTGATTTACGGAGGATATTAGGAACTATTCATCAGAGCATATTCATATGTAAGTTTCTAAACTAGTCAAGATGACATGAAGTGACAAATGGGATACATGTTATCTTTTAATAGTGGTTTTATGAGTTAGAATATCTCAAAGTAGGTTGTGGTTACAGATTTTATAGTAAATTATAAGTGTAATGTTGATTTTAAGGTAGATAAATTAGTATTATTGATGCACAGATTCATCCAAGATCCTAATGTTGTATCAAGAAGTAAAGATCCTATCACACTCTATTGTGATAAAAATATATTGGTGGATCTTGAAAAAAATCCAAGATTAGATCAATAGATGAATAACATGCTTCATAACTATCATCTCTTGAGGGATTATTCTAAAAGAAGTGAAGTTGTAGTGAATGTTATTTCCACAGAATACAATGCGGTGGGCCCCAGGACTAAATTATTGACTTTGTAGAAATATAACTATCATTTGAGGTCTATCATACTAAACTTCAGAGGTAGTTGACTCTAGTCCAAGTTGGAATTTTTAGGAGTTTATTTCCTAGACTAAAAATTTGTACTTGGATTACATGAATATTTTATGTATTTAATATTAATAAAACTTATTGTTACATATTGTTTGTTGTTCTGTATGACTCTAATGTTATAATTTCATGGATTATATGTCACATTGATAAGTTCATAGCAGTTCCCCTCTATGATGATACCCTTGATGTTCTATGATGATATTCTCATATAATGTTATGCAGTTGGATAAAGTACTATGATGGGACACATAGTACATAGACTATCAGGTGCAAGTACTCATAAGTATATGAGGCTTCTTATCTTGATGATTGCTCTTAGTAATCTCAAGGATAGGAAATTATGAGAACAGACCCACTAGTTGGAATTCCGTTTGTGTTAGGGTCATCTTATATTTAAATCTACGAGCATTTGTGATGGTCCTTAGACTTAAATATTACTATTAACTTGTGTTACAACTCATGTACTTAGATGTATTTCATAAACCATGAAATAAATAGTTCATAAAGAATATGGATATGTTGGTTGCATCATGAGTGACATTTAATTAATGAATAAGTTGAAAAGGTATTGGTCCCATCCATCTTTATAAAAGTTGATATCTCAACCCTTTGATTGGAATGGAACCATCACATTAAATTTCATGGCTACGGTGTAACAATATGTTTATTTTAGATAGTCAAAGAAAGATATGTCGAGTATATAGGTTGGTGACATGGATTTGCAACCTTCTGGATGAGATATAGTGGAGAAGGAATTATATTACTAAGCAATCATTCATATATTGTTTTCAGTGTTGTGACATTATATTCTTTCTCTTGGGTGTCTTGACCTATTTCTAGATAGTAATCTTCATCTTTAGGAAAGCTTGGATAATATTAATGAGAAAGAATCCTTTGGGGTCATAGATTATGTGTCTTGGTTGATCTCAATTATATTATATTTGATTTTAATTAATGGAATACAAATTATTTTCAACATTGAGCAATAATTTTACTCAAGTTATATGGATCGGATAAATTAAATAAATATTTATTTTATTTATTTAATATATTAACAATTATTTACTCACTATATTGGGAATAAAATATTTATTCTTTTGTTTAATAAATTATAGAGGAGTTCATATGGATCAAGACCGAGTCCAATAAAAAATATTAATTTACAAGAATGTTATATAATATTTGTTATTGCACAAGTTGGAGTGCACCACAAAATAATATTTATATAATTATTATTATGTAAAATGGTATTTAGTAAAGTTAATAAATTTTATTTAATGTCTAATATGAAATTAAATAATATATTAAATTAAATCCCAACTCTATAAATAGGTGGTTATGTCTATTGTGTAGATAATCCAAAATTGGGAATAGAGAATTGTTGCACACAAAGAATTATCTCTCAACTCCTCCTTCTCTCTTCCTCTCAAGAATGAGAAGTGTAAGAGATATTTCATCAATACTAGAGAAAAACTGATCAATAATTAACAACTTAAGACATTCGACTCACCGTGTCATCACTCGTAGATTGAGTAGTGTTGCTCAGAGATCATAGGGGCACATGTGGATCACTACTATATGGATTTTGTCCTTAAATACTCATAGTGTAACGAAGGTAATCTGAAAGGGTCTTTTGGATGATCAACCATCATCAATGAAGAAAGTTCTGAATCCCAAGTATTTATTTCTTCAAATATTAAATAAATTAATTATAAATTTGATGTTAAATATCCACTCACATGGTTTCAAATAATGATTATTAAACTAAATTTTAACACGTTTCATTCCTCTGCATACATTTGCTACACTTGCACCCATCTAATATGTTTGACTTTGATCTACATTTTAGTTCTAAGTCACTTATGTTGTTGTGAAATAGATCATTCCACTTCAATGTGCAAATTTCTAATTTGGTGAACGTCTATAAAAGATCTTGAGGTTGGTTTCCTATTTATCAATTCCCATAGTCTTGGTTTATTTTTCATGTATATAATTATTCAATTTAAATTTCCATGTTAGGAAATTTCATTTTAAATTCAATTGATTAATTGAATTCCCATGCGATAATGAAATGGGATGACTTTGGGAAATTGAAATTGGATAAAATTGTGATCATTAATTGGTTAATTAAGGGGTTAAGAAATTGGTTGAAACCCATGGGGTGTGTCACTATGATTAAAGTGATGAATTATTATTTCTGATTTATTGAAAAATTTGGAATAGTGGACATTGTTGATAAATGAATTGTGGAATTGGTATCGATCCATGGGGTATTCTGGTATGATTGAAATGATTTTTAGGATAGGTAATGATGCTCTAAATACCCATAGAGTTCTATACAACCACTCTAGTTCCAAAATATTTTTATGTATATATAGGTGATCACGAAATTGTGGGATAGGACTCATGCTTCAAATACCAATGGGATTTCATTCTAATGACTAGGCCTTCATTGGTTGAATATGAATTTTAAATGAAATGATAAATGAAAACAATGATATTGTGATATGTGGTATCCATTGTGGATGGTTTATACTCTGACATGGGATAAAGAAGGTATTGATTTTTTTGGTGTCATCAATTACACAGGTAATTATATATTTAATTAAAGCATAATGAATTTTGAAAAATGCTTACTTGTTTATTGTGATTTATTATTTTAGAAACTACATACACTAATATAGAATAGATATTTTCTTAGACAGTGTTGGTGGTAGCCTATAGATTTGTACTCGCACCCTACTTAGCCTGTCTCATTGGTACCTGAATAGACATCATTTTTTCAATATATGATAAGGGAAAGATCCCTATGTTAGATGCTTGATTTGGGATGGAGCATGGTTTTGGGATTCAGACATGATGTTAGGATTCTCTTGGGAGTTTTCAGTGTCTTTATTTTGGATTTTTTATTTGACACCTGACACATATTTAAAATGTCATCTCTACTACTTAGTATGGATATTGTTTTTCGTGATTTGGTTTATCATGTGATAGTGGTATTTATTTGGTTGTGGAATTATTATGGTTATTGGTTATTATATTTTTTCTATTTTTATTTAATTTTGTTATTGTGTTTCTTTGATAAAGAGGGTATATTCCCCCCATGTTATATGTATTAAATACTCACTTCTAGTCAGCAGCCTCTATCATGAGGGGAGGTGTGCTTGAGGTCATGTGACCAACCAGCTCAGGGGACCAGTATGTGGCACCCGCTTTGGGATGTCACAAAGTGGTATCATATGAGTTTAATTTTATTTTAGTTTGTCTTATTATTAGGTAAATGTGGATAGGATATTAAGATGAGTCAAGAATTTTTTAATATATTATGTATGTCAGTAGATGACCCATATACAGAAGTTAAACCAAGTACCTACGGTGGGATTGTTGTTATTGATGTTTTCTATTATAGTTGGATGTTATTCCACCATGAGTGATGCACTTATTATGAGATATTATTAATATTTTCTATGATTTTTATTCATGGCCATGTATGGAATGACAGTTGTGTAATTATGAATCATTCTAGAATCTCAGGATTAATTATGACATGCATCCTTTTCGGCACAAATGAAAAAACATGTTTTGGGAAAGTTGTTTAGATTAAAATGCAATTCTTTATTATGTAATTTAAATTAACATGGTTCCTGGTATAAAATTAGAAATTTTAAATGCTTCTAAATATTTTAAATGAAGTGTATAAATGGGTTTCTAATGAGAAACTTGATATTTTAAAATGTTTTACCCTATTTCATCCTTGACCCATGTGTGGGATGGTTGAGGGTAGTGATAGTGCGTCAGTTTTGACTGTGTAATGGGGTATAATGGATGAATTGTTATGGATTTATTTTCATTCCTATTATGTAAATATGATAATTTCATGTTATGCATCATGGTATGTTTTTTTGGAATTGTAAATATTTTTCTCCACAGCTACACGTGTTGATAGGATGATATGAGGACATTGGTGGAAATGTGCCTCCTGTAGTAAAACCTAAGGCTCTGATAGTTTCAGGTGATGATGCCAGAGAGTAGTTTTGTGAGAAATTTACTCAAATTGTGAAATTTATGGGAAGATACCTAGGGTAGGTTGTGAAGATTATGTCGGACTTGACATGGTATTTTTAGATTCAATACCCTCCAACTTTTACCGGAGAGGGTTGACTTAAGGTAGTTGAGTTCTAGATTTAGTCTATCCATATGATCCTTGATCAATTAGAGACTCCTTCTAGGAAGAGATTCAAAATGGATGTTTATATATTACATGTTCAAGATAATATTTAGTGGGATATCTAGATATAGGATGTGTAGCTAGATAATATGGAGTGGAAGGACTTCTATGAGAATCTCTTGGAGCACTTTTACCCTGATAATCTTAGGTGGGAGAGGTCAGTTGAGTTCATGAGGTTTACCCATAGAAGCATGTATATGATGGAATATGTTGGTTTTTAACTAATTTACAGTGATTTGTTTCAATATTGGAAGGGGATGACTCTACTATGGTGAAGTAGTTTCATGATGGGATTAAATGTGAGAAAAAGTCCTAGGTTAACATCTTTAGCTTGAAAAAGTTTGTTGAGGTGCTGAATCATGATATCATTTTTAAGGGGAACCTAAATGAGGATTCCAATGGAGGATAGGTGTTTTATACTTGATGAATAGTAGGTAAATCTTTCAAGAGTTGGAAGTGTCACTTCAGGAATATCAACTTGGGAGATAGTTGTTGGAGTTGGTGCCCTAGAACCGGCTTCATTGTACTTTATGATAAATATGTATTCATGGGATGGATATTAATAAAATTCTTATCACCTAATTATTATTCATCTAGATGAAATTGTATCTCATAATTTTCTAAGAGTAGCTATCACACTAAAATTTCAGAGTGGATCCCTTCTATGATGAGAATCTAGAAATTCCGTGACCCTATTCTGGAATATATGTTATATAGTCACACGATATCATTTGAAGGTATGAAAATGATACTGGCTATCAGGGGTGGGGACTCATAGGATTTTGATGCAACTTCTCATGGTGTATGTCGTTGGTAATGTCCAAGAGGAAATTAGGAGAATGAGACATGCCAGTAGTAAATCCACATTTATAAGTGTCATTGGAAGTTCCTATCTATGGACGTGTGTATTAGTACTTATACTTTGTTGGACTCCTCATGTGTTAATAATTTTTTAATGATAAATAATACTATAAATTTTGTAAATCTTTCTAATCATTTTTAATCTATCTAAAATCATGTGTACATATCATTAATTTATTTATTCTTTAAATAAACCTATCTAAGATCTTAAGTTCTATGTTTATTGATTGTAAAATATTTTAATTATATTTAATTATGTATTTACTTGATAAATGATTTAGTCTAATCCATTCTATGAATAAAATTTTTTATGTTTGTATACAGATATCTGCTATGTCTGAGAAACCGTGAGTCTGCCACTGGTTATGTTTTTCTAGAAAAAGACCCAGACACCATGACCAGACACCATGACCTAGACACCGTGTCCCAAACACAATGACTAGACACCATGACCCAGACACCATGACCTAGTCACAGTGACCATCCAGACACTGTGAGCATCAAAACACCATGACCAGACACTATGATCAAACACCACATCTATGCTACCTGTTGTTGATCTCTATACAACTGTCCAATCATAGCTGTCTCACCGCTCAAAGGAAAATAAGGGTACAAAAATTCAAGGAGACACTATTTCATGAAGAAACCATTTTCAGACAGACTATGGAACCATTTATTAATCTGATGTGTCATTTTTCAATTTATTTTCTAATGGTCTTATTTGAAGCTTTTAAATACACTGAAATAATTAATGTTTCTTTGTAGACATGTCACCTGACAGTACGAGGTATGAGGTGAATTATACATGCATTCTATCATCTCCAACACATGCATTCTATGAATAAAAATAATACCATGGCTAGAAGAAAAAGAGGTGAAAATAGTGGCAAAAAGAAACAAGTGTGTGCACGATAATGAAGAAGCATGAGCACTCATGAATGAAGAACTGAAACATGCAACCCAATACTGATGGAGAACACATAATTCATACTCAAATAATTGAGTCGAGAACATTTTTCACCTTCAAATCCATGAAGAACATTTGCCATATCTTGCTGACTTATGATACTCTTTTTTCCACAAGTGTACTTGATTTTTGCATCTTCTTCATCTTAGAAGTCTGTAGCTGCATAGACTAACACTCAGGGCACTTCTAACCATATTTCATCATTTTTACTCGGTTGTTTGTTATTTTTATCATTCGAGTAGTGTGTGTGTCTATATAAAAACATGCACTACCTCCTGCATTAATTTTAAGGATACAATATATCTTTTCTCATACATCTTTTTTCACTTGTTTATTCCCACAGATAAGTGTGGAAGAGGTTCATGTGTGGCCTGACAAAGTTTATACCCAAAAATAACTATGGATGTGGTCGTGTGAACTAGAAAATCCTGTTTAATATTTTTAATCACGATCCATGGTGGGGATCAAGTTTATTTATATAAACTTCTTGGTGGTAGGTGATCAGAAATTGGAGTGGATTAGGTCTCGGCTTGATACTGAACCACTTGTTTTATATCTGATATGCTGCATAATTTAGGTTTCTCTATTTTACTATTTAAGTCAGAAATCACTAAATTTACTTTGATAGTTAATCTTGGAAAGAACATATAATTGTTTTTCCTTATTATAATATCTTCAAAAGTAATTTTAATAACTGATATTAATATTTCTGAGAATTAATCAATCTTCTGATAAGTTATTTAAACAGTCAAACCTTCATAACCATATTACATTGATTAAATAGGATGTATAAAAATTTATTTGGTAACCATTTTAAGAATAATTTTTTTAAAAATAAATTTTTATTAATACTAAATTCACCCCCCTCCCCACTCATGAGTACTCTACTCTGACCAACATTTTGTATCAAAGGATGGTTTATTTAGACTGTATTTTTTACCCTATTCAACTATAATTGTTGTTGTACTTTAATGATCTATAAGTTTTTATTAATTATAAATTTATAGATCTTTTAATGTATTCATTGATCATGGATAATATATCAGAAGGTGTTGATACAAAAAAACCTCCATTCTTTAATGGAGCCAATTATGCTCAATGGAAAATTAAAATGAAAATTCATTTAGAAAGTATGAGTATTGAAATCTGGTCTTCAATTATAGATGAATATAAGATTCCTTCTAATAATAGAATCCCTTGGGATGACACTACCAAGACTGCCTATAATAACAATTTTAAAGCAATGAATGTTTTTTATTTATCTTTAGGAGATGATGAATTTAATAGAATTTATGCATGTAAAACTGCCCCTCAAATTTGGGATACCTTGTCTATTTCATATAAACGAACTTCTAGTGTGAAAGAAATGAGACTTAATACTTTTAAAATTAAATATGATAACTTTAAAATGAAACATGATTAACCTATTTATGACATGTATCTTAGGTTCAACGAAATTTTCAACACAATGATTTCTCTTCGAAGAGATGTCACTACCAAATAACAAATCGTTAGGATTCTCAGATGACTACATGAAAGATGGGGAAGAAATTATGTCTCTATTAGAGAGTCATGAGACATTATCAAGATACCTATAAAATAACTCAATGTTAAAATGATAATGTATGAAAAGGATCTGAAAATCAACAAGGAAGAGGAGGATGAACCCCAAAAAATCAGTTGTTTTCAAGACCACCACCTCTAAACACAAAGAGAAAGGGAAATTAGAAGTTTCTGTAGAAAGTTCATGCAGTGAAGAATAATCACCTTAAAGTGATGAGGATATGGCTCAATTATCCAATAGGTTTAATAGATTTTACAAGAAGAAGAACTTTTTCAAAAAGCCTAACTTTAAGGTAAGATATGATCAAAAAGGTAGTTAGAAGAAATATTGGAAAAGAAGTGACATGTCTGATCAGATAGTCTTCTATTAATATTAGATAAAGGGATAGATCAAGGCTAATAGTCCCAAGCTCAAGTACAAAAATAAATATGATGACAAAGATAGGAAGCATAAAAAGGAAATGAAATCAACATAAAGTGATTTTGAGGACTGTTCAAGTGACTCATAATCTTCACATGTTATATAGGTTATCAAATCCAATATGTGTTTTATGATAACCATATCTGAGGTTACACTGGAATCTCTTGTACACAATTCCTATTATTCTAGAGATGAGAGCTACTCTAAAAATGTGTCTAATAAAGAAATATAGGAATATTGTACTATTATTGAAGAGACATGCAATGAACTAAAAGATAAATACAAGTCATTTAAGAAACAACATGCTCTTACCTCAACTATTAAAACTGAACTTAGTGTAGAAATGGACAAAAATGCTCAATTACTTAAAGATAAAAATGAACTAAAACTATCTAATGAGAAATTTAAAAAGGATCTTGAAAGGATTACAAATGGTAAAGATACCTTGGTACAAATTATAGGTAAAACAATTTCTCTTAAATAAACTATTGGAATTGGATATCAACCTAGTAAAATAAATTTTAGAAGAACTAATTTTGTTTATAAGTCTAGGACATACAACATTACTCTGAGTTCTGGAGAACATTCATCTAGTTCAAGTTATGATACACTCTCTTCTATTTCAGGATTTTCCATACCTAATAGAGTTTATTTTTCATGTACATTATATAATACGTATAGGAAACATATGAGACTGATATGGGTTCTTAAGGAACTAGTCACTAATATTACTGGACCCAAACAAGTATGGGTACCAAAATATTTTTTCATTTGAACTTTTTTAGGAAAGTTTCTTAAAGAGTTTTTGTAAAAGATTATAGTACTTGGATAGTGGGTGTCTGAGACACATTACAAGAGACTATTCATGCTTCAAGAATTTCATAAAAATTGATGGAGGACATGTCCCCTTTGGTGACAATGCCAATGGAATGATTATTGTTCTTTTCCAAATCGCTTACTCTAACTCAGTTTTAATTTCCAAAGTACTTCTTATTGATTGATTGAAATATAATCTAGTTAGTATTTCACAACTATGTGATGATGAATTTCATGTCAAATTTGAAAAAAAATTCAATGTTTTTAATTCTAAAAATGAATTAGTGTTTTCTGCATTAAGAAATGAAAATGTTTACTCTGTTAACGTTGAATCTTTAGTTTCTCAAAATGATTATTGTTTAAGTGTATTTCAAAAAGAGTCTTGGATTTGGAAAATGAGACTAAGACACTATAACATTCACTCCCTTAGAATGTTAACAAGAAAAATCTTAGTCAAAGACATACTCAAAATTGTTGTTCCAAACTAAAAAGTGTGTAATCTCTATAAAAAAGGAAAGTAACACAAAATTACCTTATAACAAAAGAAATAAGTGTTAACTTCTTGACCTCTAAAATCGGTTCACATGGATTTGTTTGGACCATCTAGTGTTTGTAGTTTAAATGGGAAGCACTATGTTTATGTTCTTGTAGACGAATTCTCTAGATATACATGGACTTTCTTTTTTGATCACAAAAGTGAAATCTGCTATCATTTTACCAAATATTCCCTAACTGTAGAAAATCAAAGTGGACTTAGAATTAAATCCCTAAGAAGTGATCATGGACATGAGTTTGAAAATAAAAAGTTTGAATCCTTTTGCTCACGAAATAGATATATTCATAATTTCTCTACCCCTAGAACACCACAATATAATAGAGTTGTAGAAAGAATAAATAGAACCCTGTAAGAGATTTATAGAACCATACTTAGTGAATATGACTTACGTATTTATTTGTGGGCTGAAGTAATAAATACATCATGATATATTATCAATAGAGTGTTTATTAGACCTATTCTTAAAAGAACTCCATGTGAGTTGTGGGAAAATAGAAAACCCAGAGTTAGCTAATTCAATGTTTTTGGTTGAAAACTATTTATCCTTAACACTAAGGAAAATCTTTAAAAAAATTCATCCATGAGTGATGAAGGAATATTTTTAGGATATTCAATCTCTAGTAAATATTATAAAGTGTTTAATAAGAGAAATAAATTTTTGGAAGAATATATCCATGTCAAATTTGATGAAATAGATCCACATGACCCTAACACCACTTTAGAGAACATGGAGGATGATTTATCAAATATGAACATTAATTCAAAATACTCTAACCATCCTGTAATGGAATATATGAAAACTTCTAATTCTATTAATCTTTAGATTTAGGTCACAGTGAACCTGACCCTATTGAAGAACCTAAAATCACCAGTCCTTCTTTTTTTAGAGCTTTTAGAAATCTTAAGAACCATCCTTTAGATGTTGATGTATGAGACTTAGATAAAGGAACTAAAACTAGGCATTCTCTTAGAAATCAATTTGAACATCATGTCTTCTTGTCAGAATATGAACCTAAAGACATTAATGATGTTATCAACGATAAATTTGGGGTGATTTCTATTCAATAAGAACTTAATCAATTTTAAGGTAACCATGTTTGGAAACTTGTTGATAGTCCCAAAGACACATTCACCATAGGAACTAAATGGGTGTTAATAAATAAGTTAGATGATGTTGGTAATATAGTTAGTAATAGGGCAAGATTGGTTGCACAAATCTATAGTCAAGAATATGGAATTAACTATGAATAGACCTTTTCACTAGTAGATATAATTGAAGCCATCCGAATTATGCTTACTTATGTTGCACGTCGGAATTTCAAAAAAAATCAAATAGATTTCAAAAGTACATTTCTAAATGGGTATATAGATGAGGATGTATTTGTTGACCAACCCCCTGGTTTTACAAACCCTCATTTTCCAAACCATATTTTTAAATTATCAAAAGCTTTATATGGTTTAAAACAAGCTCCAAGAGCTTGGTATGATAGACTGAGTACTTTTCTTATTTCCAAAGGTTTTACAAAAAGAATAGTTTATCCTAACATTTTAAAAAAATTAATTCCCAATAATTTTTTAGAAGTTAAAATTTATTTAGATGAAAATATCATTGGATATTCAAAAAATTCTTTATGTATTAAATTTTCTAAAATGATGAAAAACGAATTTGAAATGAGTTTAATGGGTGAACGCAAATTCTTTCTTGGATTTTAAATCTTTCAAAATAATAATGGTATTATTTTTATTTAAAAAAATATACTTGAGATATTCTAAAATGTTTTGGATTAGATATTAATAAAAGTAGTGACAGTCCAATGAGTACTATTTATAAGTTAGATATTGATGAAAATGGAAAATCTGCTGATCAAACCATCTACAGAAGAATGGTTGGAAGATTACTCTACTTAACTGCTAGCCGACCTCACATTTTGTTTATTGTGTGTACGCATTCTCCTTTTCAAGAAAATCCTAAGGAATCTCATTTAAATGTGGTTAAAATAATCATAAAATACCTCAAACATACAACTAATCTAAGACTGTTCAATCCCACAGTACAATCATTTGAGTTAGTGACTTATTCTAATGCTGAATTCGGTGGTTTTAAGTTATATAAAAAAAGAACCTCTTGAACATGTCACTTTTAATGCAAGTAACTAGTGTCATGGTGTAGTAAGAAACAAAACTATGTTGCATTATCTACTGTAGAAGTTGAATACATAGTTGCTGGTAGATTTTCTGGAACAATTTTGTGGATGAAACACACATTACTAGTTTATGGATATCAATTCATACATGTACCTACAAATTGTGAAAATAAAAGTGCTATTAACATCCCAAAAAATCTTATTTCACACTCTAGGAAAAAACATATTGATTTAAGACATCAATTTTTTAAAGAACATTATAAAAAATGTTAGAACACTTTGGAATTCATTGGAAGTGAATATCATCATGCTGATATATTAACCAAACCATTAAATTCTAAAATAGTAGATTGCATCATACATTAATTGGGAATGATAAATCTTAAATAGTAAATATACGATTTCACAGCTTACTATTTCATGTTTATAGTCTCACAATAATCTCTCTCTATTATTTTCTGACACTTACTATCTCAAACAATATTGTCACATAATTTTTAAATCACACAGTTACGGTCTCACCGTGAAATCCTATTACGGTCTCACCATGAAATCTAGTTACGATCACACTGTGAAAGCTAGTTACGATCTCACTGTGAAAGTCAATTATGGCCTCATCATAAATAGGATTCATTGTTTTATTTATACATTATATCCTGTATAACAATAATTAATTATTTTACCCTTTTACTTTCCCACATTTTTGATATTGCAATGCTTGATATCCCTAAATGGTAAAAACTAATGATGTTTCACTCCTTATTCACTTGAGATCTCTTCTCTCAAATTGTAACCCCTCTATCAACCCTTTGGTTTTTCTCTCTCTTTATCTCGAACCATCATAGAATGCCATGGATGAAATTCCCATTGTCATCAACTTCTATAAAGCACTGTTCAAAGAAGATGTTGCAAATAGTGCTGAATTTAGCACTTTAAGTTCATCTGAATCTGAATCTGGTAGACAGAATAGTGGTACCTGAAACGAAGACATGCCCTAAGTGAATTTTTTCAAGTAAGTCATTGGTATTGAAATTACATAGAGTGAAACGATGGTTTCATTGGTTTACAATGGAGTATGGTCCAATTTACCCGAAACTAGTTGCATTGTTTTACTAGTATGATCAATTCTCTTTTGATAAAAAAGATGGCTATGTTGTGAGATGTTGGATCAATGGCCATAGTTTTACCTTTTTTAGAGGGTATGGGATGAATGCCTTAGGATACCTCATGAGGGTATTTTTTAGGACTACTAGAGGTTTCCTCTACCTCTAAGTGAGATATTTATTTTGGAAGAAGAATTGGGAAGCTTAACTAGGAATGAAAGAAAGTGAAGAGCCATATCTACTAAGCTAGATGGTGAAACCCGACTTTTGTTTAAGTTTGTTTAGAATCTGATTAGCCCAAGAAAAGGTTATTTTTCTACACTAAAGTATCAGAAGGTATTTTTTATACATCTCATAAAAAATGGTCATAATATCAACCTATGCAAATATTTTATACTCCAGATATGTGATTTAATCAAGATAACCTCCATGTAAACCTTCTTGTTCTATTCAAGGATTATCTCAGCTATTATTCATTCAAAAGAGTTGTTTGGACAAGATAAAGAATCTATTAAGGATTATGAGGTTTGTCTTTAAAAATTTATAGTAAAGAGAATGAAAATCAGTTGGAATCCATGGATAAAATCTTTGGTGGAAGATAATAATAGGATTTATAAAAATTTTAATTTGGTATAACACCCTTCAAAACCTAAGGATATTTCTGATCCTAGTTTGGAACCATACGAAATTATTGAGTATTCTGATGATGAAGAAGAGGAAGACGCTATTGTACCTCCAATAGAAACTATTCTGGTTGAGAAAGATAGTGAATCTGCTCCACAAGTAATAATTGAGAAGAAAATAATTGTTCCTCAAAATTTTTTTGATTTGGAAGAACAACCTACTACTGAAGAAGAATATGTTACTAAGGTAGAAAAATAGGATTTTGTAGGAGAGAATATAGAAGAAGATCTTTCAGTTTTGATAGAAATTGCTCTAGAGGAACACCTAGAGGAACAAGATGTTCCTGAAATCATTCCATCTACTGAAGAGATAATAGATCAAGCCTTTTAGTTGGCTAGAAAGGAAATGGGTGAGTATTTTAGGGATTAATTCTTGGAAATTAATCAAGGATCTAAATCTCTCAATCCTTAGAAAGATGCACCTGGTGAGGGGAAGTAGCCTCCAAGTCTAGAAAGTGTTTAAATACCTAATCTGATTGATCTAAGATCAATGGGAACCTAGTATTAATTACATAGTTATTTTGATGTGACTGATTCTCAAGAAGCCTTAGTTAAAGGAATTTATTTGTCTACTATTTTTCCATTCAAACTGTTATCTACACCTGAAGTTATCTCTTCTAATGATTTTAAGCATGTCGTAGCTTCTATCCCAGAACCTTCACAAGAACCTCTGAACATGGTGAATAAGGATGGTCTGAAAGAATTTGGAGCTACCCTATTAGCTGGAGGTGAAAAAATTATGAATACCCAACTGGCTCATATAACCAATTTATGTGACAGAGATGTTTCCTTGTTGTTGGAAAAGGTCATATGGTGGATTCAACCCAAAATGCTTTATGAGATTTAAGAACACAATGTTGAGAAAAAAACCTAGTGACAACGTAAAACCTCTCATAGGTATGGTTGAAGATATACAAAGTGTGATAAACTCTAGACTAGAACCTATTTCTTATCCTATTGAGGATATTGTTAGTCAGAATCAACAGGAAGTAGCCTCACTGATTCAACCTAATCTAACCTCCTTAGCTGATAAGGTAGCTGAACGAAACAAACATATTTTTCAAGAGATGTGTGATATTGTTATTAGTATTAACATGTTATCTAATGAGTGTAAGGGATGTCTCCAAGAAGTTATAAATCAACTGAAATCCATTACATTGGTGGTTACATCTTCTCGTACTTCTAGAAAATCATCTCAACCCTCTTTAGATAGTGATCTTCTCAGAACAATTGTCAAAGAAGAACATCAACCTATTCTCAGTGGATTTGATAAGGAATATATCTCTGAAGTTATCGAGAATAGTGATAGAGTTCTTGATTTTGTGAGAATTCATTCCACGATTACCAATGATGCCCAGTAAGAAATTTTTAATAAAGTAGATTTCTAATTCAATCAGATCTTCTCTAAAAACGACATGACGAACAATTTCAAGTACTTTGTGGAGAATCTGAAAATCCCTCGTGTCACTCATGCTTTAAAAACTCAAGTTCAAAAGCTCAAATTTTTCACTCCTTTGTTGGAGAAGTTTATGGAGAACAAGGATGACTTTGAGAAATCCATGTATTATGGTGATGAGATCATTGCTGACATCATCATGATTTTGAGGCCTTATATTCATGTACAGAGTAATGCAATTGTCACTCCTACATCTTCACCCATAATATATGGTTTGCCTAAATTCTCATCCTCTACCCTTACCTCTACATCTATGTGTGTCTCCCAGGCTCTAAGTCATATCGGGCCTTTTATCCTTGATCAACAGTTGTCTTGGTCTTCAACTACACCTACCATGGCCCCTTCTATATTTAATGGACTCCCTTTACCTTATCGTTCCACCGGTTCACTCTATTCTTCCACTTAAACCTATAATCCTATGGCTTCTTCTTCTGATTCTACTACCAAGGGAAAAGAGAAGATAATCCAGTGTTGAAGAATAGTGACTACTATCTTTTGATAGAGATGATTTCTGTATTCTTGTTACTTTCTGTTTGTAATGACACTTTTTATCCATATAATGAATTGTGATCTTTTATTGTCAATTTATTATTTTACACTTTTTCATAATCTCCAAATGGGTGGAAATATGAATTCTATATGCACACTAAGGAAGTGTCACATTCACTACGAACAGATATCTCACTCACATGATTTTTGATCATAAAAAAGGAGGAGATTGTTGGAATCATCATGTGTTAATTGTCGGTTTCAGGCACAGTGGAAGCATGTTGGTGGGTTTTTCCAACATTAATTTTAGCATTAAACGACGTTCAATCTGAGATATGTCACGATATAAAATGCCGAATCTTCAGATAAGAATGAAGAACGAAAAAGAAAATAAGTGTCTCAGAACCATTAAGATACGATAATCATTTGTTGGTTATAATTAATTTAATTAATTCATAAGAATTACCTCGATGTAATCCTTTCTTCATTTGAGTCTCCAGTCATGATCAAGTGATCCATCGTTGCGTTGTAGAATCTAAGTATAGAATTCCTCTAGCGGTGATCCACACATGCTCCACGTATCTTTGGACATCGTCAAAGGGATCTCCAGGTGCTAGCATAGAAGAACCTTCGCTTGCGATGTCCGCCTTCTACCACCTTGATCCGGTGGACGATCTCACTCTCATAACATGAAAGCGTTCTTGGTGGAAAGGCAATTCTCTCTTGGATTGAGAGTATTTACAAATAAGTTGTGCACCACAATGGCTCTCTCTCAATGAGAATAATGTAATTTGGGATTATAATACTTAGAATAATAAAATGAATTAATTGCCTGAAATAATTTAATCATTTCATTTAATTCTTAGTAATACCCCATTTCTTAATAATGACAGTTGACCATATTTATTACTTGACATGCGCCCAACATATTACATTTAATATCATTTAATTAAATAAACAATATTTTCTTACGAATAACGAAAAAACAAACTACACTGCGTGTATATAAATATACACAGAGTGTACTTTTATTTTTCTATTTAATTTATTTCCACCACCATATTTATTAGACCTTGAGTAATGGCTATTTATTTCTTAAATAAATGTAACTGCATTACTCTCTAATAAATATATATATTATTTCGCCCACAATATATTTTCTCAAATAACTAGTGTTGAAATAAATGCGATCAGGAATCCTTAAATAATTATTAAACCATAGTCGGGAATAATGTTTATTTAACTTGTTAAATTAATATTTAACAGAGATACATGGACACACCTAGTGTGTGACCCTCTAGGCCTCTTTCTTAGTAGCATTAGGCGGAGCCTACCTAAATTTCAAGGTTAGCATCTAGAAACACGCCAAGGAACCCATAGAGAAAGAAGTTAACTCCGTAATGACATGTCACCTCCTACAAACACTTACCATTTAATATAATCCCTTTGTCTCGATATCTCCTATCAAACGGGTTGCATGCTAGTTTCATCAAACAATGTGCTCGATTATTATTTCTTTGACTTCCCGGAATTGAACTCGCCCATACCTTACCATGGCCAATGATTTATTTAGGCTATATAAATTCCATCATAGGGTCTGAGATATCTACTTCTGTTATGGAACAGAAGGGACAAATCCTTTCTCACATTATCTATTAATGAAGTATTACTCGTGACGCACCCAACGTATCCTACCTCGCTACGAACAGTGTGTCGTCACAGTTTTGATCAATACATCTAAGTGCGCGAGTTGTAAAACCAATTAATAAAAATCATAAAATCTAAGGACCAATACACACGTCCACGGATAGGAACATCCAATGACACTATGATATGTGGATTTCCTACTGATGGGTATCGTTCTCATAATATCCTCCTAAAAATAACCAAGGGCGCACACCATGAGAAGGTACCTCAATGTTTTATGAGTCCTCACCCCTAATGGCCTATATTATTTGTGCCCCTCAAAAAACATCATCTGGCCATAGTACATATATTCAGGAACAGTGTTATGGCACTTCCGGGTCTCATCATAATAGGGATCCGCTATGACCCATTAATGCAACAGGTGTCCTTAGAACATTATAACATGCATTGTCATGAATAAGCACAATTAAGATGTGATAAGGCTTTCATTAATGAATAAAGTACAATGTAGTTGGTTCTTGTCCACCAACTCCAACAGACTCCCACTTGGACTAGAGACAACTGATAACAACTATTAACCTGCTGGCTCTCACATGATATTCATGCTTCTGCTGAGATAGGCCTTTAGTCATGGGGTCTTCCACATTCTCTTCCGTGGACACTCTCCTCACTGTAACTTCACCCATTTGATAGAAATCCCTCAAGAAGTGATACTTCTAGAGTATTTTCTTTGTCCGTTGATGTGATCTTGGTTCTTTTGCAAGAGCCACTGCTGGAGTATTTTCAAAATACAATGTAATGGGATATTTACTGCTAGGCGCCACATTAAGCTCCTAGAGAAAGTTCAAAATCCATAAGGCTTCCTTTTCTACATCATAATCCGCTATATACTTGGACTCCGCTGTAGAATCGATGAAAACTGGCTACTTTGAACTCTTCCAACTCACAGCTACACCATTGAGACAAAAAACATATCCAGATTGCGACGTCAGATCATTATGACCTGTTTGAAAACCAGCATCAACATACCCTCTGATGACAAGCTCCTTGTCTCCTCTATACACTAGGAACATATCCTTAGTTCTTCTCATATACTTAAGTATAGTCTTAACAGTAGTCCAATGTTGTTCTCTTGGATCTACTTGATATCTGCCGACCATGATCAGTGCATAGGCAACATCAAGCCTAGTACATAACATGACATACATGATGGATCCAAGAGTCGAAGCGTATGGGATCTTTCTCATCCTATCATTCTCATGTTGTGTCTGGGGACACATTTTCCTAGAAAGATGTAAGCCATATGACACTGGAACCAACCCCCTCTTGGATTTTTCCATACTAAAACTCTTTAGTATCTGGTCTATGTATGTACCCTGACCTAGTCCAAACATCCTCTTGGATCTATCATGAATGATCTTGATCCCTAGAATGTAGGCTGCTTCTCCTATGTACATCATGGAGAAACACTTGTTCAACCAGTCCTTTACTGACTATAAGGCTGGTATGTTGTTTCCAATAAGTAATATGTCATCAACATATACCACTATCATGATGACCGCATTCCCATTAAACCACTTATAAAAACATGGCTCACATTCATTCTTAATGAATCCAAATTCTTTTAGGGTTCATCAAATCTAATGTTCCATGACCTAGATGCTTTCTTCAATCCATAAATGGATTTATGCAACTAGAAAACCCGTTTGGATTCACCTGGTGTCACAAATTCTTCTGGTTGTGTCATATAGACATCTTCCTGAAGGTTCCTGTTAAGGAATGCTATTTTGTCATCCATTTTCCAAATCACGTAGTCATGGTAAGATATTATGGAAAGTATTATTCTTATGGATTTAAACATGGAAACTAGCGAGAAGGGTTCATCATAGTCAATTCCTGGATGATGTATGCATCCTTTATCCACTAGCCTTGCTTTATAGGTTCTAACTTGACCTTCCATGTCCAGCTTCCTTTTGAATACCCATTTGCATCTAAGAGGATTTACATCAACTCACTCATCGACCAGAACCCAGAATAGGTTCCGATACAATGGAATCCATCTCAGAATTCATAGCTTTTATCCATCATGCAGCTTTTGAGCTTTCTACTACTTCCTTGTAGGAGAGAGGTTCATCATTGTCCAACAATAATGATTCACCATCCTCGGTGACTAGGAAACCAAATCTCTTTGGTTCCCTTACCTCTCTTGTACTTCTACGTAGTATTTGAGTTTCTGAAACCTCTTCCACGGGGACTTGTGGAACTTGTTCCTGTACCAACTCATGTGTATCTGGAGCATCAAATTCATCAAAGTCAATCTTGCTCCCATTATCCTTCTTGAGGATGTGCTCCGTCACAAGAAAGACGGCTTGTCTGGAAACATTCACATTCTTTTCTTGATGGTTATATAGGTAATATCTTTTCATTTCCTTGGGATATCCTATAATGATACACTTCATCCCCAAGGGTGCTAGTTTGTTTCCAGAGAAGGCCTTAACAAATGCTTTGCATCCCCATACACATGTGTGTGACAAAGTGGGTTTCCTTCCATTCCATAACTCGGATGCAATTCCATTTGCCGCCATATTTGGTACTCAGTTTAATGTGTATGTTGCAGTTTGTAATGCATATCACCAAAAGGATAATGGAAGATCTGCATGACTCATCATCGACCTCACCATATCCAAAAAGGTGCAGTTCCTCCTTTCACTAACACCATTCCACTATGGTGTATAAGGAGGAGTGATCTGAGATAGAATCCCAGACTCCCGTAGAAGATCAATGAACTCTTGGTTCCGATATTCTCCACCTCGATCCGATCGAAGTTTCTTTATCTTCTTACCAAGCTGGTTCTCTACTTCATTCTTGAATTCCTTAAATTTACCTAAGGACTCTGACTTATACCTCATTAATTAGACATAGACATATCTACTCAAATCATCTGTAAAAGTAATGAAGAATGAATATCCACCTCTAGCTTCTATTGGAAATGGTCTGCACACTTCTGTGTATACCAATCCTAGAAGCTTTGTGGCTCTTTCACCTTGTCCACCAAAAGTCGGCTTGGTCATTTTTCCTTGTAAACAAGTGTGACATCTATCAAGTGGTTTTAGCTCAGTAGAGTCTAAATAGCCTTCATAGAAGAGCTTTTTCAAGCGCTTCTCGTTCACGTGACCAAGGCGGTGATGCCATAACTAGGTGATGTATGAGTCATTTGAGTTTGTTTCGTTATCGATTGTTAACACTTGGTTTTTGTAATTCAGTACATATAAACCATTGTTTAAATGTGCCATACCATAACATACGTTGTTCTTATAAAAGAGATAGCCCTTATTTCCAACTTTGAAAACAAATCCATCCATATCCAGACAAGATACAGAATTTATGTTCTTGGTAACACAGGCACATAATAATAGTTATTTAAAACCAAAATCGTCCCAGTCGGCAATGAGAGGTGGTAGTCACCAATAGCCAATGCAGCCAGCCTTGCACCATTGGCAGCTCAAAGATCCACCTCTTCCATGGTGATCTTTCTAAATATACTTGGTTCTTATATTTGAATACAGATTTGAGCCCCAAAAGTTGTATCTAACACCCAATGTGTAGAAATAGAAATATTCCACTCGATAACAAACACACCTTTAGAATACCCATGCATCAGGGTGCTGTTCATTTTCCAGTGGCCCTGCTTTCCACATACAAAACACATTGCCTCCCATTCTTTGCCCTGCCATTGGATCTTCCCCTTCTTGTATGGACGGTGCTCAGGGGATTCAGACCGTTTATAAATCTTTGGACCCTTTGCCTTGTCCATCCTTTTCTTGTTCACTATAAAGACCATGGGTTTGTCAAGCCCCATTTCCTTATCTACCTGGAGAATCATGGTCAGAAGCTCTGATAGACTCTTCTCATTTCCACTCATGTTATAGTTGATAATGAAGATAGAGAAGGTCTTGGGCCGTGATGATAGGATGAGATCTGTACGCAACTCATCCGAGAATTTAATCCCTAAGATGTCCAGGCGTTCAATGTAGCAAATAAGCTTGACTACATGAGGACCAACTGGCACAGACTCTCCAAGATTAGTTGTAAACAAATCATTGGAGATCTCATACCTCTCATGTCTCACCTTCTCTTGGTATAGATCCTTAAGGTAAGACATCGTGCTATACACGTCCATGTTTTCATGTTGCTTTAAGAGCTAATTAGACATGGCCGATAGCATGAAACACTGGACATCTATGGTATCATCCATGTGTTTCATGTAGAGAGATAATTCCTCATCACTAGCCTCATTCCCAGGTACAACTGGAATAGGCTCTTCCAGAACATACAATTTCCTTTCGTGGTGAAGGACAACACGTAAACACCACTGCCACTCTTGGAAATTGGTGCCGATGAGAAGGTTTTCCTTCTCGAGTATGGTGTGCAATGATATGTTTGACGTCATTTTCTTGTCTTTTCTAAAAATTAATATGAGAAAAGGTTTAGTAAATTATTACAAAAATTGAGAGAAATAAATTAATTAATACTTATTAGTCTCCCACTATTTTTTGAAATCCAATAGCCGTCACCATTGACTTCAGAATATTCTGTTGTGTGAGTATTCTAGTGGCAAGGATCCATATTTCCCTTCACATTACCCCAAATAGGGTTGTTCAAGCAACTTGAAGGGTTTTAGGTAGGCATTCCAAATGCCAACTGCATTAAATCATAGATCCTTGAACTGCTGAGTAGACTCCCCAATCCTAAAATCCATTTATTTTGGATTTCCTCAACCTTTGCCACTTGGTCACACCAAGTCCTGCTGTGGCTGTCAACCCTTGATGAGAACCAAGTCAAGTCAACCCAAAACCTTGAATTAGAATTCCCTAATAATTGAAATCACCACAACTAGGGTTGGTCAATCACTTTGAACTATGGTTTGATTCTAACCAAGATTATGGAAGGCTATACCGACTTAATATTTATTTTGATGGATTTTATCCTTATACGTAAATTGCCATTTTATTATCTTTGATTACATGCTTGCTTATATTAAGTGGGATATACTTAAGTGATTAACCAAGTCTAAGATAATATTTACGTATAAGACGGTTTTATTTTAGTTCCATCTTGCATACTCATTTAATTCATTAATTGTGTGATCGTGACAACAAACTCACAATAAATATACCATGCAACTGACAGAAATAAAATAAATGGTACGATCATGATCTTTTTCTATTGGTTAGTTTATCTAGTGGCTGATAAACTAACCCAAGACCTAAGGGAGAAACACCTTGAACCTTTCAGGTTCATGTTTACATCTTTCCACCTGTCCACCTTTGTATCTCATTGGATTGGTTTCGTCATGGCTCCTAAATTGAGCAGCCTTCACTAGCTTGGGAGCTCCATCCATTACATATGCATTTATCTCACACACAGGTGAGTGGTAAAAATGGATTTTACATAAAATAATCCTAAGGCACGTAGGCCCTACATATTAATGAGGATATGGCTCGTAGGCCAACAAAATTTAATTTTAAAAAAGAAATTAAATGAAACCATTCACATACAAAGGTCTCGGTCTAGCTCATGATCATCTATACATGCAATGATATTTATGCATTAATAAAACTAGCATTAAATTTTTTAATCGTTATTGTTTAAGAAAAATCATGCTCTAATTAATTAATTATCTTTAATTAATCAATCCATTTATCTTAAACCCTATTCTGAACTTCCTTGAGATTCTCATCCATCATAATTTTAAACAAATAAATTCATTTAAAATTATCCTTGTATGTAACTTGTACCTTGGAGGCAACCTGGTGAATTCCAATTTATTACGTAGATGTTAAATTAAACAAATATATATAAAACACCTATCACGTGTTGTGCCTCAGCTTTACACCTGCACTATGGTACACATCTCAAGGGTTTGTATAATATAATAATAAATTTTAATAAATCTGCGTAATTTGGGTGAGTACACGGCGTGTAGTTCTGACTACACAGTGTGTACTTTTCTTCACCGACCATCCAAAGTACACGCCTGGGGACATGTCCTGTTAATGTACATTGGAAATTTTTGGAGAACACGTCGTGTACAATGGGACACACGCCCTGTAGTTTTCGCGTTACACGGTTTCCCGCCAGGAAGGCCATGTACGAGGTACAGTGTCCAACCTTAACCTTAAGGGACTACACGCCGTGTTTTGTTGGACCACACGGAGTGTAATATAGAAATTGTGTGCCATCTGTTTCTGGTCAATACACGGTGTCTTAAATTATTAGAAAGAATCCAATACACGACCTGATTTGGTGGATTAGTCAATGTATTTAACCTAGACTACATGGCGTGTACTTCCGAATACACACCGTGTATTCTTCTGTTGTACGGCATGAAACATTTGGCTCCTCCGGATGAGTTCCTCTATTTTATTTTAATCAAAATTAAAATAAAAATTCATTTATGTGAGGTGAATGAGAAACGAGGGAGGAGGAACAGATCTCAATATTTAGATTCCCAGAACGATGAAACTTGAATTGAAAAAACTAAATTATTAAATGGGTAAATTTCCAATGAAAAACTAAATAATTATAAACTACGATATGACCCCTCTGATAACACTTATAGGTTCTGGGCACAACGGAAGTGCGTTGGTGGGTTTTCCCAACATTAATTTTAGCTTTAAATGATGTTAAATTAGAGATCTGTCACGATATAAAACGCCGAATCTTCAGATTAGAACAAAGAACAAAATAGAAAATAAGAGTCTTGAAACCATTGAGATAGGATCATCATATGTTAGTTATAATTAAATTAATTAATTCATAAGAATTACCTCAATGTAATTATTTCTTCGTTGGAGTCTCCGGTCGCGATCCTGTGATCCGTCATTACGTTGTATAATCCAAGTATAGGATTCCTCTAGTGCTGATCCACACGTGCTCCATGTATCTCTGGACATCGCCGAAGGGATCTCTGGGTGCTAGCACGGAAGAACCTTCGCTTCCGATGTCTGCCTTCTACCGCCTTGATCCGGTGGAGGATCTCACTCTAGTAATTTGAAAGCATTCTTGGTGGAAAGGGAATTCTCTCTTGGCATGAGAATATTTCCAAATCAGTTGTTCACTACAATGGCTCTCTCTCAATGAGAATAATGTAAATTGGGATTATAATACTTAGATTAATAAAATGAATTAATTTCATGAAATCATTTAATCATTTCATTTAATTCTCAGTAATACCCCATGTCTAAATATTGACAGTTTACCATCATTATTACATGACATGCGCCCACTATATTACATTTAATGTCATTTAATAAAATAAAAAATATTTTATTATGAATCCCAAGAAAACAAACTACATGGCTTGTATATAAATATACATGGCGTGTACTTTTATTTTTCCATTTTATTTATTTCCTCCACCATATTTATTAGACCTTGAGTAATGGATATTTATTTCATAAATAAATGTAACTGCATTACTCACTAAAAATATATATATTATTTCACCCACAATATATTCTCTCGAATAACTAGTATCGAAATTAATGTGATCAGGCATCCTTAAATAATTATTTAACCACATACGGGAATAATATTTATTTAACTTGTTAAATAAATATTTTACTGAGATACGTGGACACACTTATTGTGTGACCCTCTAGGCTTTTTTCTCAGTGGCATTAGGCAGATCCTGCCTAAATTCCAAGGTTAGCATCTAGCAACACGCCAAGACACCCATAGAGAAAGAAGTTTACACTGAAATGACGTGTCACCTCCTACAAAGGCTTACCATGTAATATAATCCCTTTGTCTCGATATCTCCAATCAAATGGGTTGCATGCTAGTGTTATCAATCCATGTGCTCGATTATTCTTTCTTTCACTCCTAGGAATTGAATTCTCCCATACCTTACCATGTCCATAGATTTATTTAGGATATATCAATTCAATCAAATGGCCAGAGATATCTACTTCCGTTATGGAAAATAAGAGACAAATTCTTTCTTGCATTATCTATTAATGCAGTATTACTTGTGACGCACACAACATATCCTACCTCACTGCGAACTGTGTGTCATCACATTTTTCGTCAATACATCTAAGTGTACGAGTTGTAATACCCATTAATAATAATCATAAAGTCTAAGGGCTAATACACACATCCGCAGATAGGAACATCCAATGACACTATGAAATGTGGATTTCCTACTGGCAGGTCTCGTTCTCATAATCTTCTCCTGGATATTACCAAGGGAGAACACCATAAGAAGGTGCCTCAATGTTTTATGAGTCCTCAACCCTAATGTCCTGTATTATTTGTTTCCCTCAAATAACATCATTCAGCCATAGAACTTATATTCAAGAATAGTGTTATGGCACTTTTGAGTTCTCATCATAGCAGGGATCCGCTATGACCCATTAATGCAACAACTGTCCTTAGGACACTATCACATGTATTGTCACACAGAAGAACAATCAAGATGTGATAAGGCATTTATTAATGAATAAAGTAAAACGTAGTTGGTTATAGGCCACCAAATAAAACATTAATCTTGTTTTAGTTATCACAAATCTTATACATTATGTAAATCTTTCTAATACTATTTAATATATCTAAAATCATGTGTAAAGATGATTAGTTTCATTATGTTATAAATAAACTTATCCAATATATTATGTTCCATGTTTAATTATTGTAAACTATTTTAAGTCAGTGTAATAATGAATGTCCTTGATAAATGATTAAGTCTAATACATTCTATGAATATTACTGTTTAAGTCTGTATATAGATATCTGGATAAGTCTGAGAAGTCATGAGTCTTCCATCAGTTATGTTTTTTTGGCAAAAGACCCAGACACCGCGACCACACACCGTGACCCAGACACCGTGACCATCTAGACACTACGACCATCCAGACACTATGACCAGACACTATGATCAAAAACCACATCTGTGCTACTGGTTCCTGATCTGTATACAATATTCCCATAATAGTTATCTCATTTCTCAAAGGTAACAAGGAGACATGGTTTCAAGGAGACACTATTTATGAAGACACTGTTTCTAGATAGACTGTGGAATGGTTTCTTAATCTGATGTGTCATTTTTCAATTCAATTTCTAATGGTCATATTTGAAGCTTTTAAATGCACTGGTATAATTAATGTTTCTTTGTAGACATGTCTCTAGACAGTATGAGGTATGAGGTGCAGAATAAATGCATCCTTGTTACTCCAACACATGCATTCTATGAATAAAAAGATCTGTGTGGCTAGAAGAAAAAGAAGTGAAAATAGTGACAAAAAGAGACAAGTGTTTGTGTGATAATGAAGAAGCATGAGAATTCATGAAAGAAGAACATATACATGCAACCTGATACTACTAAAGAACACATGAAGCATACTTGAATCCTAGAGTTGAGTACATTTTCTCACCATTAAATGCACAAAGAACATGAGGTAGATCTACTGACATATGATACTATGTTTTCTGTAGGAGGAATCAATTTCTGTAATTGCTTCATTAATGAAGTCAAGAGCTACATTGAGTTTCACTCAGGGCACTTATAACCTTATTTTATAATTTTTGTTCTATTGTGTATTATTTTTATCATTCGAGCAGTTTTTGTGTGTCTATATAAAAACATGCACGGTCTCCTACATTAAATAGAAGGATAAAAGATATCCTTTGTCATGCATCTTTTTACACTTGTGTATTCACACAGATAATTGTAGAAGTGGTCCCTGTGTGACCTGAAAATGTTTATACCCATGAGGAACTGTGTCAGAGGTCATGTGACCTATGCAGTCATGTGTAATACTGTTAACCCTGATCCTGGGTAAGGATCAAGTTTATTTATATAAACTGTTTGGTGGTAGGTGGTAACCAAGTGGAGTGGATAAGGTCTCAGCTTGAGATGGAACCACTGGTTTTATATCTGATGTCCTGTTTAATTTATCTTTCTTTATTTCACCGTATATGTTAAAAATCGCTAAATTTACATCTATAGTTAAAATTGGAAAGAAGTTAAAATTGTTTTTCCTTATTAGAATAGATTCAAAAGTAATATTAATAACTAATATTAAGATTACTGAGAATTAATCAATCTTATGAGAAGTTATTTATACAACAAAACCATCATAACCATATTACTTTGATTAATTGGGTTGTATATAAATTTATTGGGGAACCTCTTTAAGAATACTTTTTTAACGAGAAATTTTTTTAATACTCAATTCACCACCCTCTAATGTACTCTACTCTAACCAACAAACTTTAATTTTATTATTAATGGGTATTATGAATCATGTACTTAGATGTATTGATGAAAATAGTGAAGAAATATATTTTCAGTGAGGTAGGATATATTGGATACATCACAAGTAATACTATACTAATTAATAATGTGATTAAGGATTTGTCCCTTCTGTTACATAATGGAAGTTGATATCTCGTGACATTTGATGGAAATGATTTAACCTAAATAAATACATGGCCATGGTATTCTATAGAAAATATCAATTTTTGGGAAGTCAAAGAATGAGAAATTGGTCACATGGGTTGATGGAACTTGCATGCAACCCGCTTGATTGTAGATATTGAGACCAAAGGGATTATATTACATGGTAAGTGTTCATATGAGGTGGCATGTCATTGTAGCACTAACTTCTTTATATATGGGTGACTTGGTGTGTTTCTAGATACTAACCTTGGACTTTAGGCTACTCTGCCTAATTCCACTAAGAAAGAGGCCTAGAGTGCTATACACTAAGTGTATCCAGTATCTCAGTTAAATAATTTATTATTTAACAAGTTGAATAAATAATATTCCCAGTTTTGGTTTAATAATTATTGATGTATGTCTGATCTCATTTCTTTAATCATTTGTTATTAAAGAGAATATATTGCGAATCGAATATTTATTTATCATTTAATAATGTAGTTTTATTTATTCAATAAATAATAGTCATAATTCATGGCCTGATAAATATTGAGGAGGATTGGGGGACCAAGATTCAAGTATGGTGAGATATAATATTAAATATTATTTGATTAATATAATATTTAAATATAACTTTCACATTAATCACATGTCATGGAAATAATGGTATTTCTTTTATTATTTTACATGGGGTTTTTCTGTGGAATAATAAAATATGTAATGGAACTTATGCTAATTATTTATTATTACCTAGTGAATTAAATTCTCAGTTATGTTATTATTTTCTTATTATCACATGGAAAGAAATAGCAAATCACCAGATGTTTGTGCATAAAATTTGGAGAAAATCTATCAATCATCGAGAACTCTCTTTTCTATAAGAATGTTCACAAGAATGATAGCGACCATACTCCACTAGATCAGATAATTCTACAGAAGTGAACTCTCAAGGAATTCCAAGGGGAATGGCGGAACCCCAAGGATATTCTATGATAGAAACTAGATACTCCTTCGGTGACGTCAATAGATTAACAAATCACTTGTGGATCACCACTATAGGAGATCAAATCTTGATCTCTATAACATAACAAAGGTGCCCTGCAGATCTATAGTCAAACGCATCAATAAATAAATAATCACCTTGGAGGCAATTTTTTAATTTAATTTAATTAATTATAAACAAAATATATTACTCGCATCTCTTGGATTAGGGTTTCCATTACTTTTTTTTAATCCTTGATTCAATTTTTTGGACACTGGAATTCATCATCATGTTGATCTTGGATTGTTGATTGAATATGGAAAAAATTAAATTTGGGCATCATCCCTCATGTGCTTCTGTTGCACCCAAAACCTAAAAGTAGTATTAGTGTGCGAAATTTTTTTATAATTATTTAAATAATATTTTGATTTTATAATATTTAATAATTTTGTTTTTAATTCAAGTTTAACCATTCATGTATTCTATATTTCGAGATATGTTCCTCACTTATCCTTTCTCACAGATCTAACAGAAACAAATAATTTTATAATTAAAATTAAATAGAGGATCTAATTAGGAGGTGCCAAAGATTCTGTTCAGGTAACACAATAATGCACATTATGTATTTGTAGTTACACATCATGTAATATACCATACACAACGTATAATTCAGATCACACACCATGAATTTGTGTTTAGTGCATCAGGAGTAATTTGGAAATTACTCAAGCCATGTGCATTAATAACATGCAGTGTAGTTGATTCTTACACCAAGTGTTGGCTAGGAAAGACTAGCACACATTCAGCCAATCTACATTCTATTTGGTCCACTGGACATAGCGTGTAGTCCCTTCATGTCAGGGTTGAGTCGTGTATCCCATACATAGCTTTCCCAACTGGTTATTGTGTAATGTAGAGTTTACACAGTGTGTGGCCCACTGGACATGCTATATACTCTGAAAATTTCTAAAGTACGCCTCAAACACCATTTCCCCAAGCATGTACTTCAAATGGATAGTGAGGATGGTACACGTTGTGTAGTCAGATCTACACATCATCTACTTTTTATAGATTACACAAATTTAAAATTTATTATTATATTTTGTAACCCTTGAGACATGTACCTTCATTTGTGCATTAAGTTAGGACACAACATATGATAGGTGTTTGATATATATATATATATGTGTGTGTGTGTGTGTGTTTTTGTTTGTTTAATTAACATCTGCATGATGTTTAAAGATCTGCACATCATGTATGAGTTGTATTTCTACATTAATGCTACATGTCACAATGATTAAAGTGTATATAGGTATAATACATTTTGGGTAGTTTTGGATGGGTATTCACTTTTTTTCCCCCATGGTACATTTATCTACATGTTTAAATTTGAATGAATATATTTATTTAAAATTATTATGGATGATAACCTCAAGGAATAACAAAAAATGAATTAAGATAAAAGGATTGATTAATTAAAGATAATAATTAATCGATTCAAGCCTAATTTATCTTAATAAGAATGATTACATTATTGAATGCTAGTTTTATAAAGTGTGTAATTCATTTCATGTATATGGGTGATCATGAGCTAGACAAGACCTTTGTATGTGATTTGTTTCCTTTTAATTTATTTATTAAATTAATTTGTTTATATGCACTGCATCTCTCCTCATTAATATATAGGTTATACATGCCCATGGTTTCTTTTATGTAAACCTCATTTTAATCCTCACTTGCATATGTGTAAAATCATATGTAATGGATGGATATAACAAGCTAGTGGTGGAGGTTCAAGTTAGGAGTTGAGGTGAAACCAATCTAAGGAGATACAAAGGTAGACAAGTGGAAAGCTGTAAACATGAACCTGAAATGGTTCAAGTTGTTTCTCCCATAGGTCTGGTTTAGTTTATCAACCGCTAGATAATTTAACTATTAGAAAATATCATGATCATACCCTTTATTTTATTTCTATCAGTTTCATTGTTATTCATTATGGATGTTTTGTCATGATCACATAATTAAATAATTAACAAGCATGCAAGATGGTACTAAAATAAACTAGATTATGGGTAAAAATTATCCAGATATGGTTAATCTCTTAAGTATATCCCACTTAATATTAACAAACATGTAAAAGATTATAATGGGTAATTTACGCCTAAAGGATAAAATCCCCCATTAAATATTAAGTCGTTATAGCATTCATTACTACGGTTAGAATAAAACCAATAGTTCAAAGTGCTCTACCGGCTAAAGTTGGGGTGACATAAATTATTGGGGAATTATAATTTGAGTTTTTGGGTTCACTTAACTTGGGTGACATCAAGGGTTGACTACCAAAGTGTGACATGGGGTAACTGAGAGGTAAAGGTTGAGGAAATCCAAAATTATGGATTTTAGGATGGGGGACTCCATTCAATGGATCAAGGAGTTGTGAGTTAATGGAGTTGTCATTTAGAATGCCTACCTAAAACCTTTCAAATTGCTTGCCATCCAAAGTTGGAGTAATACAAATGGAAATATGGATCCTTTCAACCCGAATATCCTATAAATAGGATATTCTGTAGCCAATGGTGGGGGATATTGGGTTTCGATAAAATAGTGGGATAATAATGATTATTTATTTATTTATTTGTCTTAATTTTATCAGATAAATTACTAAAAATCTTTTCATCTTATCTATAGAAAAAAATTAAAAATAAAATCAAACATATAATTGTGATCTATACTCGAGAAGGAAGACCTTATCACCAGAACTAATTTCTATGAGAAGATAAGGTGGCTTCAGGTTATCCATCATCATGAAAGGAAAATATATGTTCTAGAAGAACCTTTACTAGTTGTTCCAAGAAATGAGAAGAGTGATGAGGATCTCTCTTTATACAATAAATAACTGAATAATGCTACATATGTTTAGTGCATCATGATATCATCCATGAACAATGAGCTCTTAAAGAAACATGAGTAAATGGATGCTTATAGCATGGTGTCTCACCTTTGGTATCTCTTTCAAGAGGAGATACAAGAGAGGTATTAGATCTCCAATGCGGTGTTCACCACTAAGCTTGGAGAGTCTACACTAGTTGGTCCACATGTAGTCATGATTATTGGCCACATTGAGATTCTGGACATCTTAGGGATTAAATTACTAGATGATTTGTGTATAGATATCATACTAATATCATTGTAAATACCTTTTATGGTTTTATTTTGAATTATAATATGAGAAAAAATGAGAATAGTTTATCATAACTACTCACTCTAATTTTCCAAGTGGATAAGGATGTGGTGCATGAAAAACCCATAGTTCTAATGGTGAATTGGAAGATGAAGGACATGGTAACGGGGCCTAAGACTTATAAACAGTATAAAGGCCTCGAGAATTGTCTGACCAAGAATAAGAAGACCCAATATCAGGGAAAGGAAAAGGAGGCAGTATGCTTTGCATGTGGAATGTAAGGCCACTGGAAGAAGAACTACACCCAGAGGCTAGGGGAATCCAAAGGTAAATTTGTTATCAAGTTCAATATTTCCATTTTTAATCATTAGGTATTAGATATAGAATTTGGTGGTCACATCTATATTCGAATGTAGGAACTATATAGATTTCAGAAAATTACCAGAGGAGAGCTGGATCTGTGAGCTACCAATGGTTTGAGGAAGGATGCTCTTATTATTGGAGACTACCAACTTTCATTACTGACTAGGATAATTTTGGTTTAACATTACTATTATTATGTACCATGTGTTACCAAGAACAAAATATATGTATCATGTTTAGATACATATGGTTTTATTTACAAATTCAGAATTAAAAGTTGTTTCTTTTATAAGGAAAACATGTGTTATGGTATGGTACATTTAAATAATGGTCTGTATGTATTAAATTATTAAAACCAATTATTGGAAATAAATAATGAATCAACTATACGTGACTCATATAACACCCAATTTTGGAATCATCATTTAGGTTATCTAAACTAGAAGCACTTGACAAAGCCCTATCAAGATTGTTATTTAGACTCTTCTGAGCTAAAACCACTTGATAGATGTCACGCTGGTTTATAAGATAAAATGACCAAACCACCATTTGGTGGATAGATTGAAAGGGATATAGAGTTTCAAGAATTATTACACACTGATGTTTGTAGACCATTTATTGTAGAATCTAGAGTTAGATATTCTTACTTCATAACTTTTACTGATGACTTGTGTAGATATGGTTATATTTACATGATGAGGTATAAGTCTAAGTCCGTTGACCAAGTCATTGAATTCATGAATGAAATATATAATCGACTTGTTAAGAAGATAAATAAGCTTTCATTGGATTGAGGTGGATAATTTCTTAACCAATAGCTCACCGAATTTATACGGGAGTTTGGGATTCTATCACAACTCACTCCACCTTAGCCACCACAATGGAATGATGTTAGTGAAAGAATGAATCATACCCTATTGGACATGGCAAGGTTGATGATGAGTCAAGAATATCTTCAATTATCCTTTTGGGGATATACATTACAAACTACAACATACACATTAATCTGAGTACCAACTAAGATGAAAAATGGAATTCTATTTTGTGTTATAGAGTGGAAAGAGACCCATTTTGTCTCACACATATTTATGGAGATGTGAGGCATTTGATAATGCTTTCTCAGGAAACAAACTAGCACCCCAGGGCACAAGGCATATATTTTTAGGCTATCCCAAGGAAACAAAGGGATACTACCTATACAACCCCTTAGACAAGAAAGTAATTGTCGCTAGACAAGGCATACTTCTTGAGAGGGAGAACAAAATCCCAAAGGATAGTGGGAGAAAGATTTAATTTGATGAATCTGATGATCAATAAAATGACGAGTTATTATAGGAACAAGTTACATAGGTCACCATGGAAGAAGTAGTTCCCAAAACATAAGTATTATGTAGGAGTGTAAGATATTTAAGGGAACCAGAGAGATATTGTTTTCTTATCATTGAGGATGGTGACTCATTATTTTTAGACAATGATGAAATAATATCCTAGAAGAAGGTAGTAGATATCTCAAAACCTAAAAGTTGACTAGAAGCTATGAATTCCAAGATGGATTCCATCTATCTAAACCAACTTTGGGTTCTGGTTGATGCACTAGTTGATGTAATTATTGTTGGATCTAAATGGTAATTCCAGAAGAAAATGAACATAGAAGGTAAAGTAAGTACCTATAAAGTAATGTTATCGGCTGAAGGGTTTAAATTTAGTCAAGTAAATGACAATTATGAAACCTTTTCACCAGTTTCCATGTTCAAATCCATTAAAATCATATTTTCCAAAGCAACTTACCATGACTATGAGAATTGGAAGACGGATGTCAAAACTGAATTCCTTAATGGGAACCTTCAAGAATATGTCTATGTAATTTAACTAAGAGGTTTTGTGACACCAGGTGATTCCAAAAGGATTTTTAAGTTTTAGAGATCCATTTATGGAATGAAGAAACCATTTAGGTTATGGAACATTTGATTTGATGAATCCATAAAATAATTTGGTTTCATTAAAAATTAATTTGACCATGTGTTTAAAAAAGGATTAATGGGAATGTGGTAGTTATCCTAGTAGTATATGTTGATGACATGATACTTATTGGAAATGACATACCAGTCATACAATTTTTTAAATGCTGGTTGAACAAGTGCTTCTCCATGAAAGACTTAGGCCAAGCAACTTATATTATAGGGATCAAGATCATACGTGATATATCTAAGAGGTTGTTTAGACAAATCCAAAGTGAATATATTGACCATATAATAATGATATTTAGTATGGAACAATCCAAGATGGGATTTGCTCCAGTGTCTCGTGGATTACATATTTCTAAGAAAATGTGTCCCCAGACACAATAATAGAAAGATATAATGAGTAAGATCTCATACTCTTCAGAGATAGGATTTATCATGTATGTCATGTTAGGTACTAGACTTGATGTTTCCTATGCATTGAGAATGGTAGGTAGATATCAATAAGATCTAGGAGAACAACATTGGACTATTGTTAATACTATCTTTAAGTTTCTGAGAAGAACTAATTATATGTTCCTGGTGTATGGAGGAGACGAGAAGCTAGCCATCAGAGGGAATTCTGATTCTAGTTTTTATATATATCATAATGATCTAATGTCTCAATAAATATGTGTTTTATATATCAATGGAGTGTTTTTGAGTATTAAGCGTTCAAAGCATTCAGTTTTCACTGATTCTATATTGGATTCGGAGTATATAACTACTTCTGATGCAGCCAAGGAATCCATCTATATTCAGAACCTTTTACCAGATCTTTATGTGGTACCCAGAATTAAATATATTGTCAAATTGTATTGTGATAATACTATAGAGGTGGCTCTTGAAAAAGATCCAAGATCACATCAATAGAAAAAACATATACTTCGAGAGTATTACCTCTTGAGGTATTTCTATCGAAGGGCTGATGGTGCAGTGAGTAGAGTATCCATATAAGAGAACATAGTGGACCCCTAGACTAAATTCTTATCTCAAAAGTGAAATAAATATCATGTGAGATCTAGAGGACTGAAGGTTTTCAGTAGTTGGTTTGGTGCAAGTGCGAGTCTGTTGAATTTGGTCCCCTAGAAAAAACATTTTTGTACTTTATGATAAACATGTATTCATTGGATGGATATTAATAAACTCATTATCACATCATGATTATTCTTATGCATGAAATTATATGTGATAATTTCTTAAGAGTATCCATAATACTAAATGGTTATAGTGGATCCCTGCTATGATAAGAACACAGAAATGTCATGACACTATTCTTCAATTTTTCTTCTATATCCAGATGATATCATTTGAAGGGACACAAATGATACAAGATATCAATGGTGAAGACTCATAGGACTTTGAGACACCTTATCATGGTGTACTAAATTTGTAATATCCAAGAATACATTATGAGAACGAGACTCGCCAATAGGAAATATACATTTATAAGTATCCTTGGATGTTCCTATCTGTGAATGTGTGAATTGATCCTTAGAAATTAATATTATTATAAGTTGGTATTATGACTTGCACACATAGATGTATTGGTGAAAACCACGATGACATATGTTCATGATGAGGTAGGATATGTTGGGTGCATCACATGTAATACTGAATTAATGAATAATGTGAGAAAGAATTCGTCACTTCAATTCCCTAACGGAAGTCGATATCTCATTCCCTTTGATGGAAATGATATAGCCTAAATAAATCCATGGACATGGTGTTCGATATGAAAGTTCAATTTTTGGAAATTCAAATAATGATAAATCAATCACATGGGTTGATGGTACTTTCATGAATCCCACTTGATTAGAGATATCGAGACAAAGGGATTATATTACATGGTAAGTATTCGTATAGGGTTACATATCATTGTGGCATGAACTTATTTCCTTATTGGTGTTGTGGCGTGTTACTAAATGCTATCCTTGGAATGTAGCCTTCTCCGCCTAATGTTATTGGGAACGGTTCCTAGAGGGTTTCACACTAAGTGTATCCAATATCTCAATTAAATAATTTATTATTTAACAAGTTGAAGAAATATTATTCCTAGTTGTGATTTAATAATTATTCAGATATGCCTAATCACATTTATTTCATCAGTAGTTATTCAATATAATATATTGCAAACATAATATCTATTTATCAAAAAATAATGTAGTTATATTTATTTAATAAATAAATAATACTTATTCAAGGCCTGGTAAATATTGAAAAGGATTGGCGGACCATGTTTCAGGTCTGATGAGAAATAGTTTTAAATATTATTTGATTAAAATAATATTTAAATATAACTTTCAAGTTAATCACATGTCATGGAAATAATGGTATTGTTGTTATTATTTGACATGGTAGTTTTACATGGAATAATAAAATAATTAACAACACTTGTGGTAATTATTTATTATTACCTAGTGAATTAAATTCATGGTTATGTTATTATTTTTATATTATCCTAGCAAAATAAATACCTAATCAGCAGTTGGTTATGTACAACATTTGAAGAAAAAAATATCAATCCTTGAGAGATTTATTTTCTCCACAAACATTCTCAAGAATGACAGCGACCATCCTCCACTGGATCAGAGAATGCTTTTGAAGTATCTCTTATGGTGATCGAAGGTAGATGATGCAATCATAAGGGTCATTCATGCTATCACCCGAAGGCTCCTTAGGAAACATCAAGAGATTCAATGAGAACATGTGGATCATCGCTAGAGTAGATATACTCTTGATCTCAACAAAGAAAAAAAGGTGCACTGTAGATTTTTGGTTGAAAGAATCAATGAAAAAGAATACCCTGTGATGTAATTATTTAATTTAATTTAATTAATTATAAACAAAATATGTTGATCCTCTCTCTTGGTAATCGGTTTCCATTCCATTGTCTAAATCCTTGATTCATTTATGCGAATACTAGCATTCATCATCATATTGATACTGTATTGTTCCTTCAATATGGAAAAAATTAATGTTGGGCACCATTCCTCCCACACATATGCTACACTCGAAACCAACAATCGCCAGAAGAGTGTATGGGGAGATGGATCAATTACGTAGTAGTTACTGAATATACTTCCACCAGTGTGGTTGGTCGGTACATATTCATAACCAATGTCCATGACCACTAGTGGAGTGATGAGCTTATAGCAGGATGGGTCACATACAAAGGTATTGTACAAACCAACAACCTATAGGTAATGATGAGGAAAAATAGTTGAATCAAAGTGACAGAAGGGGGTATTCTACCCAATATTAGTCTGTCATCTGCTGTTATACTGGTCAAGAATGTTGAGGCATTGGACATGGTAATTCTGGTAAATATCACTTGTATTAGGAGTGTGGTGTTGATCAAGGGACTTGGACTATAGCTCAAGGAATAGGGGGAAGGATATTTTCATATAGTTTATCCTATATTTATGGATAACAATGTTGGACCATCGATAGTCAGATATATTATTCCTGTAGATTCTATACTTTTTATTTTCATATTTTATATTGGTGTCTTAAATTAATTTATAACTTCACAATTTTTGAATGGGTGGAGTCTAACATTACATTTTGTGAGTGGGGTGATGAGGATAGAAACACTATTATGAGTATGATTAACAGATATATACTTATGAAAGGTGTGTTCTCTAAAGGATGAAGAGTATCATTTTATTTGGGATCTTTATATCCTTGATATTTCAAGCTTCTACTAGAATTTGGGTAAGGACTGGTTGTTAGTGTACTGAGCCCATATTGATTGTTACCACATGAGAGTTTAATTTACAACTCCTGAGGGTAATAGTTATGTTCACCTTATAGAGTGGGATATTCAGAAAGGTCATGCAGGGCTAGTTCATCAATATCTAATAAAGATCACCACCCAAGTTGCAAGTATATTTTTGGATGACGGGGGTGTAAGTCATGATACATTTCCACCCATATTGGACTATTTCTAGGATGTGTTTCCTGAGGACTTTTCAGGGCTGATAACTAAAAGGGATTTGGATTTTATGATTGAGATCTTGCATGGAACCGAGCCAGTTTATATTGCACCTTACAGAAATGCTCTAACCAAGCTTCAAGAGATTATGACTCAGTTGAATGATATGATGGATTATGTATTTATCTATCTGAATGCATCACCTTGAGATTATCTTGTCTTTTTTTCTAAAAAGGATGATGGAACCTTTCAGTTATGTGTTGAATATTGAAATTTGAAGCGAATGATAGTGAAGATTCGGTATCTTATTCCATGTATCAAGGACCTCTTTGACTAGTTGAGGGTAGATTGTGTTTTCTATGAGATTGAATTGATATTGGGGTATCACAATTTGAGAGTTCGGCCTTCTGATACACCTTGGGAAGAATTTAAAATAAGGTATGACCTATATGAGTTCATCGCGATGTTTTTTGGGATAACAAACACTCCATCTATGATTATGGACTTGATGAACTTAATCATACACATGTAGGTAGATTAGTTTTTGGTTGTCTTTATGGATGATATCTTAGTGTACTCTAAGACTCATGAAGATCTCAGCCAACATCTTGACATCATCCTGAGTACACTTAGAGAGCACCAACTATACTCCAAGTTATCTATGTGTTAATTTTTGATCGAATTATTAAATCTCTTAGGTCATATCATCGTGGAGGAGGGTGTTTTGGTGGACCAATATAAATTTTATACATTGGTTTCTTGGGAGCATGCTAAGAATTTTTTTGATATTCAATGCTCTCAAGGAATAACAGGTTATTATTGAATGTTTATTAAGGACTTTTCCCACATAGAAGCACCACTTTCAAGCTTTACAAAGAAGGGAGTTAAGTTTGAATAGTTTGGATAATGTCATAATGTCTTTTAAGAGTTGATTAATAGTTTGAAAACATCACCAATTTTTACCCTACCCGAGCTAGGGGAGGAGTACACACTATTTTGCGATGCATCTGGGATAGTTTTTGGAGTAGTGTTGATACAAGAGTATATATTTTTAATGTATGGGTCATGGAGGATGAGGCCACATGAATTGAATTACCCTATGCATGAACCAATGTTATCTATAGTGGTTTATTCCTTGAAGTGTTAGTCACATTATCAATTAGATAAAAATTTTACTATGTATATCGATCACAATACCTTAAAGTATATATTTTAGAAATGAGATTTGAATCTCTAGTAGTGGAGATGGGTTGAGTATATGAATTCGTTTGATTGTGACTTGTCATATAAACTCTGGGTGGGAAACAGTTTTGTCGATGAATTGAGCAGGAAAACTCAGACTCAAGCAGTTTATGAGTCTACTTCTGAGTGTAAGATGATTACCTAGCTGGAAGAGATTCATGTTGTGGTTTGAGAGATCCATAATTAGATGACCCTTGTATCGGTATCAGTTGAATCTACTCTTTTGAACCAAATCAGGGAGAGGCAGTATGAGTATTTGAAGTGTTTGGTCTTGAGGAAAATCCATGAAGATGGGGAGTCACCTTTTGATTAGAATATAGATGTGGATGAGATCATCTATGTTGAGAATCATGTGGTTGTGCCCATGAGTTTATGAGAGGAGCTAGTGCACGAATTTCATTCTTCGAAGTGGGGGTGCATCTGGGTTTAACCAAAATGTACCATGACCTACATTGACAGTATTAGTGGTTGGGCGTGAAGAAGGAAATTGTAGGGTTCATGACACAATTCTACACCTATCAATAGGTAAATCCAAAGCATCAATGACAATGTGGTTTACTATAGCTATTACCAATTCCATAATGGAAGTGGGACAACTTTACCATGGAATTAGTGGTGGGTCTCCTGAGGATGCCTTGGATGAATGGTGCTTTTCGGGTGATTATAGACCAATTGATGAAACTATAGAATTTATTGCCTATATGGGAGAATTTCTCAGTGGATCAGTTGGGTGACTTATACATCCGAGAGATAGTCCATATTCATGGGGTTCTATAGAGTATAGTTTCAAATTGTGAATCATGTTTAACTTTGTGTTTATAGAAAGGCTTACAAAAGGATCTTGGTATATAGGTATCACTGAGTACGAATTTACACCCAAAGATAGATGGGATGTCAGAACATACTATATAGGTTTTAGAGGATATTCTTTGGGAGTGCATCCTAGGCTTTGGTGGGTCTTGAGAGATTCACCTAACACTTGTGGAGTTCTCCTATAACAAAATTTATCAGGAAACTATTTATATGACACCATATGAAGCACTTTATAGTAGGACATGCATATCACCTCTACACCAGAGAGAGAAAGGTGAGTCAGAATTGTTGGGATTGAGTCTCGTGTAGGAGTCATTGGATAAAGTTTTCTAATTTGAAGACATATGGATACAGATCATAGAAGGAAAAAGTCGTATGATTATAGATGTCATCAACCCCATGATTTTAGAGTGGGTGGTCATGTTTTCCATTTGAAGTTAACTAGATTGGAGCTCTACAGGATTTAGAGATAGAGTAAGTTGGCACCCAGTTTTGTTGGGCCTTTTAACATTTTGGAGAGAATCGGATCGGTGGCATATAAATTATATCTTCCATAGAGGTATAGTTCTAATAATGATGTTTTTCATGTGTAATGGCTTCAATAGTATCACCTTGACCCTTCTCGTGTGATCAATGTTGACGATGTTGAACTTAAGACTGATGTATCCTTTGAGGAGAATCTGATACGTGTCGTGGATTGTAGTGAGAAATTGTTGCGAGGAAAGACCATGCTGATAGTTTGAGAATTTTGGCAACATGGAGATGTTCTGGAGGAAACTTGGGGGAGAGAAGTTGATATACGGGCTCAGTGGCCTGAACTTTTTACCTCAGAATCTAATAGATACTTGGGAGTATATCTTGAGGATGAGATGTTATATGTTGGGGAGATCAAAAAATATTGACCTTTCTGGAGATGTATCATACCTTTTTTCAGGTACTATTTTCCATTTTTAGTAAAAATTGGTTGAGACTTGTCTTGGGTGTGTTTAGTTGATTTTTGGATGTTTTTATAGGGTGTTGGGGTAGTGCACAATTGGTGCACATTTTTCTCAAACTGTGTGATCAACCTAGAAAACTGTGCACCCTTGAGAAAATGGGGTTTGCATGGTTGGCGTGTGTTTCTCAAACTGTGTTCCCTCTTAGTAGAAATTATGCACCCCTAAGGAGAGATACACAGTTAGGGCCCATGGTTTGGAAAATAATGTGCCCCAAACCAAGAAAATATGTGTGTGGGTTTTTAATACTATGAAGAATTATAAAAAAATATTGTACCCCCCTGTATTAATCCCTAATCACCCACACTCATAGCTAAACTCATTTGTATGATTTTTTAGGCCACTGGAATGATTCCAAGGCTCTACAAACTCCATTTTTTGATGAATCAAAGATCTAATAGAAGGATCATCTCTCATCCAGTATGTTTTTTCTTCCCCAGTTGGATTTCTCTCCCTATTGTTTCTCTTTTCGGATGAAGAGGAATGTTTTATCCTATGGAAGTGATGGGTTTAGATCTAGGTTTTGATAAATCTTAATCCGCATGATCTTGATCTAGGTTTTGGTTCTAACTCTCTTACGTCATTGTGCAATTGATCACTCTACTTCAATTTAGGGATTTCCAATTTGGCGAATGTCTGTCAATGATCTTGAGGTGGTTGGTCTATTTATGAATTTCCATAGTCTTGGTTTAATTTTCTTCTATGTAATCGATCAATTGAAATTTCCATATTCGTAAATTGATTCATAAATTGAATTTATTAATTGAATTTTCATGCAATAATGAAATGGTTTGACTTGGGGAAATTTAAATTTGTTGTAATTGTGTTGTGGAATTTGTGAACAGTGGGATGATGAAATTTGTTAATTAAGGGGTTATGAATTTGGTAGCAACCCATTTGGTATGCTGATATGATTAATGTGATGAATTGTTAATTGTGCTTGATTGATAAATTGGAAATTGTAAACATTGTTGATAAATGAATTGTGAAATTGGTAACCACCTATGGGGTGTGTCGGTATGATTGAAATGAGTTGTGGGACAGAGAATACTGCTCCAAATACCCATAGGGTGTTAGAATGTCACTCTAGGACCCAAATATATTTATGTATATATATGTGATCATTGAGTTGTGGGACATGGATTGTTTCTCCAAATACCGACGGGGACCCTGACTACCATTTAGGCCCCCAATTCTTGAATTTGAATTTGAAATGAAATTATAAATTAAAACTGTTATATTTTCATATGTGATATACCTTAGGGAAAATTCAGACTCTAGCATGAGACAAATTAGGTATTGGTGGATTTTATGTCATCTTCAACCCGAGTAATTATGTGGTTAATTAAAAAATAATGAATTGTGAAAACTATTTACTTGTTTACTATACTTTATTATTTATAAAACTTCATACAATATTATAGACTAGATATTGTTTTAGACGTCATTGGTGGGGGCTGATTGAGTTGTACCCACACACTACTCGAGTTGTCTGATTAGTATCTGAATGGACTTCATTTTTGCAGGACAAGATAATGGTAAAAGTCATATGTTAGATGACTGAGTTGGGATGGAACATGGATGAGGGAACTAGACCTGATGTCGAGACCCGCTGGGGTGTTTTCAGTGTCTTTATTTTGGGTTTTTCATTTGAAACTTGACACATATTTAGCATAACATATCTACTACTTAGTATGTATATTTTGTTTCCTATTTTTTTTATAATGTGATACTAGTATGTATTTGGTTGTAAAATTATTCTGAATATTGGTTACTATATTTTGTCTATTGTTTATTTATTTTAATTGTTGTGCTACTTTGATAATGATAGTATAGTATTTCCATGTTATATGTATTCAAATCTTACTATTACTCGGTAGGTTCTCGCGTATGGGGAGACGTGCTTGAGTTCATGTAACCAACATTCTTGTGACATCAGTATGTATCACTCGGGTCTAGAAATCATAGCAATTCTCAGATCATGTGATAACTCTTTGCATCTAGTGGGGAACAGTGTGTACCACTAGGCTATGTGCTATCCTGCTTTAATTTTTCGTCATTTATATATATTTATATATCTTTTATTATTTTAATGATTATTTTTACATATACAGTGTTATTGGTGCTAAATTTTTATAAATATGATTTGTCAATAAAAAAGTCACTATAATCTAATGGTTTTCATAGTCACAAAATTGTAACATATAACTATTTAATGTAAGTTTATATAACAATTTATGTGAAACTTGTGATGAATGATAAAATATCATTTTTACATTAAAATAATATTTTTTCTTGAATTGTTAATTACATTGCTGATAATTAAATTTCTAAATTATTTTTGTAGGTTGGTGTTTGATGGAAGGGATACGCAACTCAAGGTACTCCCATGGAGATCTATGATAGAGCCCTATGTCTTCCCTTTAATGAAGGAAATAGATTCCATTATTTTTATAAATTAGATTTTTTACATTGTGCAATAAGAAGACTAGAACCCTTGATGACGTGACAACTCGATTCCTGCAACTGTGATTGTAGGTGGGAAACCCAACAATGATCTCTCAAGTGGAGGAAAAGATGGTAATGATGGATTTACTTGACATTATGAAGAATCAACAAATAATGATAATGATCAATTATCTAAAGAAGCTATTTCCAATTATGGAAATATTCCTCTAAATAAGGATCACGACAATGCAGTCATGGACACTAATGAGGGATTGAGAGGTGATGACACATTAAGGTACCCAATAGTGATGCTTTATAATGTAGGTGAACAACACCATAATGAATCTGGGAAGATTCAAACATACAAGGATTTTCTCTCCAATGAGAACCTTTATGATTGTAGTGGATAGGTGAATATTATTACTCAGATTCAAGGAGTAGAGAATTCCATCAATTTTCATGTTTATGATGTCTTTGTAAATGCGGGTAATGCTCCTAATTTGGTAGATTATAATTGCTATATAGACCATGTTAAAGAAGGATATTAGAAATCAAATGCCCAACTTGAACCAGTATTAATGGTAGAGGAAAATTTCTACCACTCTATGATGGGTTGATTCCAATCCATTACAAATGAAGAAAAAAAACCTCATAGGGATTTATAAAACATGAAAAAGGAAACGGTGTCACAATCCTCTAGAGAAAAGTCTATATTATATTCATAGTTATCAATCAAGGTGGTGAAATAGAAACTTGGATCTTGCTAATCTATCTGAGGATTTTCTTTCAATGGATTGTACGTCATGATTTGGCTTCCATTAAGAAATTTAAATAGGGAAAGATAAAAATTGATGACTATATTCTGGTTATAAATCATTTGATCTCCATGATTAATGATGATGTAAAAAGAATTAAAGATTTGGATTATAACGATCTAACCTAGGAAATACATTTGGTTCCATATGTTGCACAATATTATTGGTTGTGCATCAGTTTACTTCTATCATGTTGATGGTTGATTGATCTCTTATTTTTTATGGTTGTTTGGTGTCTTCTTTTTGCCACATTTTGTTTTCAATGTATGTTGGAGTAAGTCCTGACTGATATCATTTTGGGATCTATCACTACATAGACTTGAATCATGCATTATTTTACAGTGGTCCTTTTATGGTTGATTTAGACTATTTCATGCTTAGGAACACTTGACAATGATGGATTATTTTTTATTGTCTGCTGCTTGCTGATGATCTGTATGCACTAGTTCTATGGATGGCTTGTTGATGCAGCTACAACATTTTTGGGTTCTGTTTTGAGTAATTTATACATTCCAATCCTAACACATGTGGTTTTTTTTCTTTTAATAAATGTTTCTTTATACATGTATTTAGATTTACAAATCCATGGATAAAATTTTCAAATTTTATTAGCCAAAATCATCATTTTAAAACATTAAGAAACTTAATTTATAATAAAATAAAAATTTAAAAAATTTTCTATTTTTTTAGTAAATGTTATTATTCTTATATATAGTATATTGTCATCATAAAATGGTTATAAAATTTTGATAATGTAGTTTTTAGAAAATTTAAATGACCATTGACAAAAACATTTGACCATAATGTGCTATGTTTGTTACACTAAAACTGTTTTTTTGAATATGTATTTAAAAGATAAATTCCATTTAATTAATATTATAATTTCAAAAAAAGTTACATTTACAACTATAAAAAATTAATTATCATCCATATAATATATTAGAGATAATCCCAAATATAAATGTAATAATTCATAACAAAATAAATATTTTTTATTCTAAATAAACTATTATTTCTATGAAATAAATGATATTATTAGAAATTCAAATTCCAAAAATTTAGAATTTAAATTTGATAAAAATGAATTAGTTTATGGAATCTTCATGTAGAAATTATTCTAGGGTGAATTTTTTGGGATCTTTATAAAGTAGATTTTTTGGATGAATAGTAAAAATATAGTTTTTATAAATACTACGACTTTTATGACATAATTATGAAATAATAATGCTTTAAAAAGTTATGATACATTGGTCTTGACAAAAAATATATTTATGTTAAAATTAATTAATTTTAAAAAATTAATTTGAGTTTAGAAACATTTATTTGAAATTTTGATACCTCATTTATATTTTATCATAATAAAAACCTATTTTTTGTTTTTTCGATTTAATTGAGGGGGTGGAAGGTGATATTCAGTTTTAGAAAGATCAAAATGTCATATATCCTTCATTTGGTTTATAAAAAATGATAAATTCATGTTAATTACTTCTATTTAAAAGTAGTTTTCCAAATGGATAAAATTATCATTATTTTAACCCAAAAATCTAAAGTATAATTACACCTACCCCTTTACCATGGAAACACACTTCCCATTCACATATCAAATCCAAATATATACTAATTTCCAATATCCTAATTTTATTAGATCCTTTAGGGATGTACTAAAGATACACAATATCAAGCCTTCAAAGATCATGCAAAGTAAATCTTTCATGATGAGGTAACAACAATTCTCGTCCATTGTTTTAAATATCTTCTTCATTACACTCTGCCATTAAATATCCAATATTAAAACATTATAATGTTTATAATATACAATTATATAACATATTAATCATATTATGACACTGGAATCAATATCTTAATCTTTTTATAGTATATACACCCCCCCTTTTGACACGTCCTAATAATGGCTGGTTTTATCTGCCTATGAGGATGTTGTCAATGATTTACTTATCATTTATTATATAGATGGTTAGTGCATATTATGTTATATAAATGTATTTTAATCTATTATATTCATATAGAAATAATTTTATAAAATGAAAATTTATAAAAAATCTAAATCATGAAATGAAAACAAAATGTGATAATTTTAAAAATGGAACATTCCTTCAAGACATTCTCTCTAAAACTAAAATAGTAATTAATAAATTCAATGATTATAACTGATAAACAATAGAAAAAATGAATGTAATTCACATATGTATTCATGTTTTAATAAACGTTAATTTATTATATTGAAGATGGGAACGTGATGAATTAAAATAGGACCTAATGCAATGGTTCATTATATTAGTATTAATTACTTGAAACATATTTCTTATTATAAGACAATTTACTTTTATGTGGTGTAAATATATCCCTATTGACATCTTATATCTTAAATCACCTATCATTTTACAAAAAATTACTTTCATATTTTCTCTCCATATTCCTTGTCATTTGATTCATTACCAAAGCCATACAGGTTGTTGTCAATATAATTTACTTTCATTATGTTATAGCCTTTATTCATGAACTTAATATTTATAATATTGGTTTCTTCCATCCTATGATTGTACTATAATTTATTACCAATTTCTTTTCTAAGGTACACAAGTATTCGTAACATTTCATATCATTGGGTTCACAATTCTTCAAAAGGTTTCTTGTATGTGGACTCGACCTTACCTCTTATTTACAGTCTGATATTTTTTTCCATATCTATATTAATTATATTGTTTCAAAAATTATCTTATCTATACTTCAAAGATTAATTAAGGTAATTTTCAACTATCATTGACTTTATTTACACAATTTTTTATGTGAATATCTTTATATTTTTATCCTGATTCATTTTGGACATTCGTTACAAAAGAGTGAAAATACTACATGAACACATTTCATGCTTTTAAAACCATTTTCAATAAAGAATATTCTTATTGAAGTATTCATGGTTTTCTAAAGTAATTTCTATTCCCATTGTTTTGAGATTAATTAATTTTCTAGAAATAATAAATGTGAATGTTTTAGGTGAATAAATAAAGGGATTTCATTCCACTTATGTACATTTTTATCTTCCTCTCATCAAGTATTATTTTTTATCTTTATTTCATTAATAGTTTCGATATTTATAATTTTTAAAAAAATTTAGCTTCATAATTTCCTTTTTCCACTCCCTTAAAATGGATATTTAATATGGCTTATAAACATGTTTGTAAAACCATGTTATAAAAGCTTCATGAAAATTTTGTTTATAATTTCCCTTTTCATTTCCCTCTAAAACTATAAAAGGTCGATCACCATTGGGGAAATGTTCCATGTAATACCCACTAAATGCTATCTGGTGATATTTTTGGGGATTGAGATTTTTATACCAATCAATCCAATTCTTGATCTCTTCTTATGTGACAATATCCAAAAGTGTTAAACAACCAATCTTCTTATGAAAGTGTCTTTCATTTATGTCAACATCCCTTAATGTTTCTTATGCTTTATTATAGATATTATTTTTTGAATTCATCAATCTTTTTTATTTGGAGGTAATATGATAACTTTTTCCTCATAGAACCAATTTTATTCTCAAGTTAATTATATTTTGATGAAATTGTTATTGTTTTCTTTTGCGGAACATATATGCATGTAAAAATTATGATTTGAAGGGTGAACCCAAAATTATATAGTCCTAAATTGTATTCGGTAATGATTTATTTCTCATGTGATAACATATAAAGGATAGGGGAATAAACTAAATATATTATGGGAATTTTTCCACTATTTGATGATTGTCTTTTTGTACATGATAAAAAAACTTGTAATATTATGGGGGTGTATTGTTGTATAAAAAAATTATTTTTTCCCACACCATATGTTTTTAAACCATATGACACACCATGTTTTAATAATCCAAAAATTATAGACCCGCAAAATATATTAGAATAAATATTTATAAGAATAATAAAAATTTTGTTTGTTGGAATTTTAAATAATTTTAACAAAATTGAACTTGCAGCAGAACTAATAAAAACTACAAAAAAGATGGTAGAACATAAATAAAAATTAATTTCAGAGTTTCGATTAACAAATCAATAACCCATTAAAGGATATTATAAAGTACTATTTTAACCTAAAAAATAAGGGTAATCATAAACCAAATATAAGGTATCCGCAATTATAACCCATGAAAAGGTATCATTGGCTTTAACTGGTTGTAAGGTACATCTTATAATATCATAGAATCCCTCAAATTAACACATCAATAGGTATTTCTTCTAAAATCGAAAGATTAGACCTATCTTCCACAACAAAATTCCTTAATAATCATGATCTATAATAGTTCATGCTTCTATAAACCCGAAATTTGCCTTTATCTCCCAAATAAAGAATCCCTCAATCATAAAGGACCAGTAACACATATATTACAAAAAAAATGCTAATAACATTAAAATTAATTAATCACAAATGATTTCTTAGAAACATAAAAAAATAAAAATTATACTGATCAGATGATATCACCATAAAAATGTTTTCCCGACTTCAAACAATCATCTTAAGATCTTTCTCAAGTAGGTGTGTCCTATTTATTTTTCTTATGGTTCTCAATGATGTGATAAAATTTATAAGAAATTACCCACTGATATGATTTTTCCTTATTAAGGATTAGTTGTAACAGTATTAGAGGCATCTCTATCATCATACAATGAACTCAGAAATGCATCACATCATTTGATGATGTTAGTTTTGCACCACTATAGTAGTTAACAAAATTCAGTCCTATAAACATTTATGTAACAATCCGCCCCAACTCATTGGTTTGAGAGTAGAGAGATGTGCTACAAACCATAGGTAATTTCTCTAAGACACAAAAGGCTGGTAATAAATTACAATGCCTTAGTAAAATGTTTGGGGACTATTTTCCCTAAAGAAAAAACCAACCTACTAAAATTAAATAATAACAACAAAACTGACTACATGATGAATGAGAAAAGAAACCATATAAATAAATGAAATACAAATAAGAGAACTATATCAGAGTGACATCAAAAAAGAATAATAAGTGAACATATAAGAATCTATAACATAAATACTTTGGATAATAGGTGTTACCACTTTTACCAAGAGGCTGACACTCCACATCTCAAGCATCATTAATCATACAATGATGTCAAGGAACACCACTAAAGAAGTAAGAAATGTTCCCATTCCCCGAGTGTTGTCAAAAAATATTTGAAAACACACCAAATTTACCAACCAGGTGGTGAGTATAACACCCAATAGGTAATCCCTAGATAATTACCAACAAACCCCACTAGGAAGAGAACAAGATATGACATTACATATATTGAATATGTGAAGAAAAAAATTAGTTCATAAAATCTGTAACCTAGGTTGCATTTAAGAAATTGTAAATACGAGAAAATTATTTTTCAATAACACTTAGAATATCCATCACAAGTTCCCACACACCCACAAACACATTTATTCCCTATAAATCCTTATACTCATGATTGTGGAATCATCTAGTCACAAAGACATCTCTTGGTGGCCCAATTTGATGGTGGTACTTCCAACCATGTTCCATCCCAAGTTAATTTTTATCGATGGTGGTACTTGCGACCATGATCTCTCTTGAGTTTACTATTATTGACAATTATAATTATGACCAGGATTTATCCCACATGAACATGAACCCATGCCAACACATTTATTCCAAGTTCTAAATTAGAACATTTATTGAAATATGAATTCCATCAATCCTTTTTAGAAAGAAAGTGTGGTCTATATCTCAAAACTACCCTTTTGAAATCACATAAAAATAATGGTTTTATATATATATTTAGGAATTTATTTCCAAATAAATCATAAGATAAATTTATCATAACTCAATCCATCATGTTTCAAAATTTTATAGTGGGAGAGAATCCAACTACCTCAAGTTTATTTGGAAATAAGGATCTAAGAAAATTCCACATATCTAACCTCTTCATTCCATTCCTCTATTTAAACCCAATAATATCACATTAAAACACATCAAAATCCATAGTTCTAGTAATTCTAATACTAACTATGGTTCTGTTCCATAAAAACAAGGAAGATCCAAGACAAGAAGTAAGAATGAGGTCCTATCCATCAATTTCCACAATCAAACACTTGAAAATTCATTGGATTCATATTCTAGATGTAGGAGATCACCAAAAAACACTTAAGGGAGACCTAAAAGCTAAGAGGAAGAAAATAGTAACTAATTGGGGATTTATAACCTCCAGAAATGTTAAAACTCTATGGACCCAAATAGATTCATGACTTGGATTATAAATTCACATCATGATTGATCAATAGGTCACTTATGTTAAAAATTATATAACATCTAGTAAAAATCCAATTATTAATTTATGTAATGTTTAGGTATCACATCATAAATTTCCTTAGATATTAACCATACAAAACCCTTTCATGATTCAAAGTAATTCATGACATATACCCTGAACATATTGTCATCCTGAATAACATATTCATGATCTGAATTTTTCCTATATCAAGATTATAAACCACTCTCTATTTTCCCTGTCCAAAAAATTCCAAAAAATTATCCCATTAACTCCTAACATAAAATAAAATGCATAATAAATAGCTCAACACAAAATGTGGGTGCCACATTCTCCCCACTATCAGGCTTTCTATCCTCAGACAGCTATAGATTAGCATTTACCTTGAACAATTGAAGCCATTACTCTAATATGAACTTATAACATTCATATGATTCCACTTGAATTTGTCCATGCTTCCATAAAACATATAACAAGGATATAGATCATCCTCGTATAGACTCTTCCTGTTTATCCATAATTTTTACTAATCCATAAATAAAACTCACATCAGGCTCAAGAGTAACATGATCCTAACCGATCACATAATTGACATCCCATTGATGCTTATTTGGTTGAGAGATATGAAACACATTATGAACATCACTATATATTAGTGGTAGGGCCAACCAACACAGAATATTTCTAATTCGTTGCACAATTTCAAATGGTCCAATATACCATGGAGTTAATTTCCATCACCTACCCAATAGTCGATTACCGATCCTTGGTGACACTTCAAAGAAGTCATGGTCTATGGAATCCGGATTTTAATTACATAATTTTTCATTACATGATACATATATATGATCTTTTAATGTTTAGTTTCTTGAAAATAAAGTACATAATAACTGAAAAATAAAAACATTATTCTAAAACCACATGAATACACATTCATGGTTTCAATCTAGGTTACATTCACTATATCTCATATCCTGGGGACATGCATAAAAGGAAAGGGCTGAGCATGTAGCCCAGTAAGGGAATAATCAAGAGAGACTAAATAACATGTGACCATGAGACATATCAATAAGAACATGAGGCATGAAGGTAAGGCATAAAAAAGAGGCATAACATAATAAGAAGAGCACGAATCATAAAATGGAAATGTGGCTACAAAATTTAAATGATACATTCATAATCATATCACAAAGGTTAATCACCAAGGTATCGTAAATAAAAATTACCAAGGTTATTCACCATGGTATCATAAAACATGTCATCTATAGAGACCAAATTATTTACACAATGAATTGGAGTGATATCAAGGATCACCCATCATATGTCTTAATTTTCTGTGATCCATATAGATCATAAAAAATAATTTCATTGATAACCTATGGAGAATAAAGAATTATTTTCTTGTCAAAGTCATAGAATAAAAAAGAGCTTAAAGACATGATTATTATGACATTTTTAACCCATGAAAAAAAATGTGGGTATCATATATGAAAATCCCCAAATCAAAAAATCATTTTTAAATCATGTTAAATACTGATTGAAAAGAAAATAAGTCTGGGTATTCAAATAAAAAGGATATATAATTTCTCATGTAAAAGATGTAAATTTGAGATGTAAATTCGGTAGCATGATGGGTATAAAACATGGCATTAAAAAGGGTAAAATGAAAGGGGAAAAGGGTATACCATTCATAAAATACTATAATTAAAATAATGGGTTAATATAAAGTGGACAAAAAGAACATAGTTTGTCAATTAGAATACATACCACACTAAAAGGTAACTTGAAAGGAAATAGAAGAGAAGATTTTACTTACCTTGAAGAGTTACTCCTAGATCTTCAGGAATGGAACCTTTGGGAATTGAGGACACATTTAGTGGACTCCTTGGGATGAAACCCCACCAAAACATCATGGAGGATGGATTTTTTGTGAATAGAAATGCAGAAATTGGTGTGTATTTAATGAAAAAGTAGAGGATATATAATAATTTCTAAATATAGGTCTTGGAAAACATGGTTGTAAAAAATTAAAAACTATTGTTTTAACCATGGTTTTTTCTCATGGTTTTAGAAATTTAGGTCACATTTTATTTTATTTTAACCCAAAATAACTAAGAATCCATTTTCATTACTTATTTTGGTATGGAAAGGTAAAATTTCCTTAAAGTCAAAGTGTATGTTTTAGACTTTAGAAAGCCAGTTATAGGTTTTAGAAATTGATTAAAATATATTAAAATAATTAATAATAATAAAATAAAATATTTTAGGTAATGGAATGTGGTTAATTAATTATTACATAATTATTACATAAGAATCAAGTCATTAAACATACCAAAAACCCAAAACTATATTTTTACTATTCATAGAAAAATTAAAGTATTTTAAAAAATTCTTATATATCCACCCTACCCTAAATTTAATGTTGTGACTTAAAATAATATGTTTATTTTATCAGAAAAATTATCTAAATTTGATAATTTTAAGTTTGCAACATAAAAATCCTTATATGATTAAAATTTATAGTTTTTAAGGAATAATCAAATTTATGACACTTATAATAAATTTCCTAGGCCATTATAAAATTATTTTCTCATTTATATTTTGATATCCATGTTTTAAATGACTATTTGATTAAAAAATATTACTCTGGATAGCATATTTTATTATAAACGTTTTTATATTTTCTAGAAAAATATAATTATGTTCTATTTACATTCCAAAATAAAATTATTATACTCATCTCAATTAAACATATTTTTTTAAGAAAAACAATTTTAATAGGAATTGATGGAATAAACTTTTTATTTATACTATGTAATTAAAACTTAATGTAACTAAGGTTTGGACACATAACACCTTATTACACCAGCATACAACCTAAGGGTAAGTTGTGTGATGATGGTGGTTTTGTGGGGTGTGTCTGCTAACATCAATTGAGTGTTAATATCCAATAACCTGAACTTATTTTGTAGGTGATTTTGTTCAAGATTCACTTACTAAAGCTAAAATTGGGTGTGATCAATGGAGAACCCCAGTGACAATACCTCCCTCCCATGTTTTGATAAATGGGCATCAAACGACACTTCTCTACCGGTGGAGGCCATCAATTATCCTTTATGTATCAACTATCCTTTTCATTAATACTTATAAAAACTAATTATAGTGGTAAAATTATCAACCAAGTGTATTGTTTCCAAAATTCATATTGACCAATGGTTTTATAACGGTCGAATCTCAAGGGCACATTTTACATTTCACACAATAAATACCACTTTATTCATTCACTCAAAATTCACCCAAATATTCTCCATAAGGTTATATTTTCATTTATTAAGATAATTATTTGTTTAATAATTTTTTTTCATTTATATAAAAATTCTAGTGTGGGAAATGATTCTAGTTTATTGGGGTGATCCATATTTTCCCATTTTATTTATTATATTTTATATTTTTTATCCAGTTGTAATGTTTGGCATTTTAATTGGTTTCATAGATGACTAATGCAATGATCATTATTAAAGAGATAAAATTATATTGGTTTCTATTTATTTTGTACACATATGTTATTATATAACATGTAAAAAATATTTATTAAACAAACAAATACCATTTAAAAAAATATGGGTCATTACATTCTTCCCCCTTAAAACTTTTATGCTCAAAATTTCAACTCATTATATCAGCATAGAAAAGTTGAGGGTACTTCTATATCATTGATTCCTCTGGTTCCCACATCACTTCTTTATTTTTTCTTCCTCTATAGAAATCTGAAAATAGGGGTATTTTTTGTGTTTAGAACCTTCTCTCTATGGTCCAAGATCTCCACCAACTACTCCTCATATGAGAGGTCATGTTATAGTTGTACCATAATTGGATTCATTACATGTGAGAGATCATGTATGTACTTCCTTATAAGGGACACATGGAATACATCATGAAGTTGAGGAATATTTTTTGATGTTCTAGCTGATAAACCACTGATCCAATGTCATAAAGGATATCAAAGGGGCCAATGTACCAAGGGATACGATTTACATTCTTTCCAAATCACATCACTCTCTTCGATGGTGATAACATAATAAAAACTTTGTGCACAACATAAAACTCCATGTCCCTTCAATGGTTTCAATCATAGATCATCTTCTAAGTCTAGGAAACCATTATATGTTGTTGGATGGCATGAATCTTTTCTATCATATCTTGTACAAGAATAGGCCCAAAAAATTTCCTCTCACCAACTTCATCCCAACAAGTTGGAGTTCTACATCGCTTCCCATATAGAGCTTCATATGGTTCCATTGGAATACTTTATTGGAAGCTATTTTTGTATAATAACTCAACTAATGGGATGTGTTGATCCCATCCACATTTAAATTCAATTAATCATGTTCTAATCATGTCCTTGAGTGTTTAAATAGTCCATTTATATTTTCCATCAGTTTGGGGGTGGTAAGTCATACTAAATTTCAATTCAGTATTCATATAATGTTGAAGACTTCTCCAAAATATTGATGTGACTCTTGGACCATGATTAGAAACAAAAGAAATTGTCACGCCATATAACCTCACCACTTTATTAATGTATATCTTGGTATATTGGTCAATATATAAATCTTTCCAAATAGCGATAAAATGAGATTTCTTGGTGAGTCAATCCACTATAACCCATATCATATTTTTTCCTTTGGATGTTCTTGAGAGACAAATAATGATGTTTGTAGTGATATTGTCCCACTTCCATGTTGGTATGAATAGTGGTTGTAAAACCCCTTTAGAAAGTTTCCTCTCCACCTTCACTTTTTGACATACCAAGCACATTATAGTGTAGTCAATAACCAACCTTTTCATATTATCCCACCAATAATGATAACGAAGGGCCTTATATGTTTTAGTACTTCTAGGATATCTAGGGAATTTAAAGCTATGAGATACATCCATAAAATCCTTTTTTTATCTCTAGGACAGATGGAACACATATCCATGTATGAAATTTTAATAAACTTTATTAATCATTATTGAAACTAAGAAACTTCTCATTCTTCACAACCTCTATCTTCCATTATTACAAAATATATTATCTTTGAGATTTATTGATATTCTGTAGTAACGATGGTTGAGAAATCACTTAGAACAGGGTTGACAATATCCCTTACCATATGAATACCATGTCTAATTTTACGAGGTACTTGATCAAAGGATATTCTTGAATGCTCATCATTATCAGCACAACCGAGTATTCTCTATATAATGAATCAACAACTTTATTTTAACTTCTAGGGTGATAATGAATTGAGCAGTCATAGAATTTAGGAATTTACACCAATATACTTTGTCTCATGTTCAATTTATTTTTTATGAAAATATAAACCAAACATTGGTGGTCAATTTATATATCACATTTTTACCCATAAATATAATATCTCAATATTTTTAGTGAAAAAATATTTGCAGCTAACTGCAGGTCATGTGTAGGATAATTTTGGTCATGTGGGTTTAATAGTCAAGATAAATAAGCAATCACCTTGTCATTTTTAATGTGGATGCTCCCAAGACCTTTTAGATATGAATAAATATAAATAATAAATCCTTCTATGATGGAGGGTAGAGTTAACACAGGTGAATTAACTAATTTCTTCTTCAATTCATAGAAACATTCTACACACTCCTTTATATAAATGAAAGTGGCCCCTTTTCAAGTTATCATGGTTAGTTGAATAGAAAGTCATGATTTTTTTTCATAATCATCATATAATTCCATGATAAACTAAGGAAAATATTATTATATGTTACCATTATAGGATGAGGCCACTCATTGATATATTTTCTCTTTATAGGGTCAATTGAGACTCCTTCATTGGTTACAATGTTCCCCATGAATGCAATTTATTTTAACTAGAATTCACATTTGATTAATTTTCCAAAAATCATATCCTTCCTCATAGTTCCCAATAAAAAACTTAGATGATCCTCACTATCCCTGATACTTTTGGAATATTTCATAATATCATCAATAAAAACTACCATGAATTTATCAAGGTAGTATTTAATGACTCTATTCATAAAATCTATAAATATAGAAGGAGCATTAATCAAGCCAAATGGAATAACAACAAAACCATAATTCTCATATCTTGTTTGAAATGTAGTATTTATAATTTCTTCTTTCTTCACCCTCAATTTATGATACCAATATTAGAGGTAAATCTTATAGAATTATTGATCCCCATGAAGTTGATCAACTAAATCATCAATCCTTGGGAGAGGGTACTTGTTATTCATTGCGATCCCGTTAATTTTTCTATAATCAGTGGATGGGCACACTAATCCATCCTTATTATTTACCAAGAGAACTGGTGCTCCCCGAAGAGACACAAATGGTTAGATAAATCCCTTATCTAGAAGATATTGAAGTTGTTTCTTGAATTCCTATAAATCCACATTTTATATTCTATACAGGGTTTTTGGTATCAGCTTGGATCTTTGAATGAGTTCAATGGAGAACTCTACCTCTCTTTCTTGGTGAGGTCTAAGTAAATATTAAGAAAATACATCAGTGTATTCAAGAATGATGGGGAAATTATCTATCTTTATACTTTCATTTCCATCTCCCTCTTCACCAATCATCTCCATAAATAAGGATATGGGAGGATCTTATAGAAAAAGATTCGGATGAGGTATCTCTCTTTTGAAAATAACTGTAGTATCTCCATTCAAGACCTCTGAAATTTCCTTTCTTCTAGAATTGATATTAGAATTATACATTGAGATGTAGTCCACACCTAGTATAGTTTCAATTTTCACCATCAGAATAACTACTAGATTTAAAATGAAATTTTAATCACCAAAATTAATTCTAGATTTTATATACACTATTGATGTTGGGATAATTCCTCTAGGATTCTTGACTAATAAATCAACTTCTAGAAGTTCATGGATTATGTATCTACTATTTTCAAACTTGGATGAAATAAATTAATGCATAGAAACCGATTAAAAAAATTACTTTCTATATTTGAGAGAAATAGTGTTCCTACCACCATATCATTTAGAGCCTCTACTCCAGCCATCGTGATAGAAAATTCTTGACTTTTCACCCTTGGACTATGTTGAGGTTGATAGTGATTCTCCTCCATTATATTTTGATATGGACATTTATTGGAAAAGTACCCAAGCTACCCACACTTTAATCCCTTAACTTCTTTCTGGCCCTATACCATCATGCCTTTGACGTTAGTGTTGAAAATTTTAGGCTTCACCTCACTATGACATTTTCAAGCTATATGGTAATCTATTGCACACTTGTTTCAGTTTCCACCCCCATGAATGAAGTTCCAAAAATTCTTCTTCCCACATTTGTTTTACATGGGAAGTTTCAATTTATTTCCTTCTCTTCCATGATCATGTGTTTAGATCCATTTATCTCTTCTTTTTATTTGACCTATGTTGTCTTTGTATCTCACCAAACACCAATTCAGCCTTCACAACACTAGGCACTATCTCCTCATAGCTTTCATAGACTCTATTTTCTATATTCCTCAAGAGATGGGTTCTCATTATAATGAAGAATCTATCAAACTTTCCATTTGGATCAATAACAAAGCTAGAGGTGCATTGATAATGTCTTGTAAAGTTCATCTCATATCTTTTAACTGATTAATTTTCCTTTTGCTTTAGTTTATGGAATTACTTTTCCATTATTGTATACATCAAATAAGGAAAATATTTATTGACAAAGATTACCCTAAAATCGTCCCACTCTATAGAAACAATCTATTTTATTGGCTTCATTTTTTTAATTAGTGTCCACCATTGATCAACTTATCATTCTAACTGGTATACAACCAGGGTTAATTTCTCTTCCTCTAAAAAATTTAGTACATTAATGATCTTTTATATAGATATTATCCATTTCTAAAAAAATCAATGGGTTGGTAGATCCACTGAAATAAGGTGTTCATTGACACATAAAGGAATCAACAAAAAAATTCCCTTTAAGGTGAATCTGGTATCTTTATTTGATTCAAGTTATAGTTCATAACATGAGCTAGTTAATTCATCATCCTCAAGAATTTTTCCATTCCAGTTTCCATCAGAACGCCATCAGTGCATCATCCATTAAACTTATCATTTATGTCATTCCTCCTATTTCCTGTCATTTTTCTAAAATAAGAAAACCTTAGTGAGAAACATGTTAATTTTACAAATCATATGATTCTAAAGGGATTTTAAGTCTTAAAACATCATGATTAAATATTTCATTAATCTCCTCTAATAAAAATTATATTTTCTATATATAATTTATAAAGGTTAATAAAAATATTTTAATTAACCAAACATATCCCCCAAGAGTTTCAAACAAGCTGTGTAGCAAGGCCCATTATCATGTGTCATTTCAAATTCTATTCTATCACAAAGTTATGTTTTCATGTATTAACCCTAGGTACATCTACACCAGATCTACATCCACTTATAGTATCCAAGCATGGATGTATTTATTTATAAACTAATTACTTAATACATACCAAAATACCAATATGTTTTACTATATTTAGACTTTCCCCTAGGGATATTCCTAATGATTGAAGTCCTAATTTACGCAAATAAGTAAACCATCCTTTGATACCTGATATGGAATCCAACATTTTTGTTACATATCATTTCATTACCTGGTACAGACAAAGGATATATTAAAGTTAGGTTTCCTATAAATAAGGTACATAATAAATGAAAAAAGAAAACATTCTTTTAAAACTACTATAATGTCATCTTCATGTATTTACTCTAGGTTAATTTTACTACATCTCATATCCTGGGGACATTTATAAAAGGAAATGTGTGAGAATGAATCCCAGTAAGGGAATAATCATGAGATAAAAAAAATCATGTGATCATGAAACATATCAACAAGAACATGATACATTAAAATATGTAAATACCAGAAATAATAACATAATTATAATAACATGAATCATTAAATAAAAAAGTTGCCAAAACATTTAAATGATATATTCATAAGCATATCACCAAGGTTAATGACAAAGGCTTCATAAATAAAAGTTATCAAGGTTAATAACAATGGTATCATGATACATGTTATCTCGAGATATTAAATTCTTCACCCATAGAATTATAGTGATATTCGGGAACACCATTTATATGTATTTATTTAATTTGATCCACGAGTATCATAAAAATAATTTCATTAATAACATGTATAGAATACCTAATGGGTTTATTATAAAAAATTTGTTATAGAAAAGAGCTTAAAGACATGATCATTACGTCAATTTTAACCCATGAACAGAAATTTGGGTTTCATAGATTTAAACCCCAAAATAAAATTAATTTTTAAATCTTGTTTAACATCTATTGAAAAGAAAAGAGGATGGAGTATTCAAATGAAAAGGAAAAGATAATTTCTCATGTAAAAGAATAAAATTTGAGATGTAAATTCAAAAGTATGATGAGTATAAAATAGGGTTTTAGAAAAGGAAAAATAAGAGGAGAAAAGGGTCTACCATTCATAAAATACTATTATTATATAAATGGGATAACATAAAGTGGTCAAAAAGATCTTAGTTTGGCAATTAGAATACATACCACATACAAATGGATATTTAATTGAAAGAGAAGTGATGGTTTCCTGTAACATGAAGAGTAACTCCTAGATCTTGAGGAATGGAATGACACCTTGGGGGAATCCTTCAGAGGAAAACCACCAAAATATATAGAAAAAGTGGAGGAATTGTTTAATAATTTCCAAATATATGTCTTGGAAAACTAGGTTGTGGAAAATGAAAAAAATCATTAGATTACCCATAGTTTTGAAAGGTTGGGTCACAATTTAATATATTTTAACCCACTATAACTAAGAATCATTGTTATTACTTATTTTTTGAAGGGAAATGTAAAATTTTCACAAAGTAATGTTTATAAAGTCTAAGTTTCCATTTTAGACTTTGGAAAGTAAGTTATAGGTTTTTGAAATTGATTCAAATCTATTAAAATACTTAATATTAATAAAATATAATATTTTAGGTTGTGTATTGTACTTAATTAATTATTACATCATTATGACATAAGTATTAATTCATTAAACATATTGAAAACCCAAAACAATATTTTTACTTTTCATAGAATAATTAAAGTATATTATAAAATCCTCATAAATGCACCCCAACCTAAATTAGACAAGATAATTTAAAATATGATTTTTATTTTATCAGAATAATTATCTAAATATGATAATTTTAACTTTTAAATATAAAAATCCTGATTTATTTAAAAATTGCAGTTTTTAAGGCATAATCAAATTTTGGCACTTATAAAAAAATTTCCAGGCCATTATAAAATTATTTTATCATTTATCATTTGAAAAGTTTGTTTTAAAAGATTATTTTATTAAATAAATATTATTCAAAATACATCATTGTATTATAAAAGTGTATATATTTTTTATAAAGGTAGGAGGGAAGCCCCTCCTTTGTATTTTTATTTAAATCAGAAACAAACTTTTTTCACAAGAGTAGAGAACCTATTACATGGCCATCAAGGCCTATGGTCCTCAAAGAACTAGATATGACCTGATGGTAATTAAACCCTAATTTATATTGACCCGTACTCATCCCTTTCAGTGTGGATTCACTACCTCGTGTCGAGTTGTCATCCTCCTGCACCGACATCCATCCCGTCTGTGCATCCTCCATCACAGTGCATCCTCTAGTCCACCCTCACATCTATGACTGCCAGCCTCTATTATCACCCGACACTTGAATCCAGTAATCCCACTGACCACCTCGGAACCCCTCTGCATCCCACAAGAAGTGTCGCTACCTCGGGTCCACCGACACCTTCCACCATCCCAACCTACGATCCCGCTGACCGCTAAAGAGCCCCACCGCATCCTGCATGACTTGTCTCTACCTCAGGTCCAGCAATTCCTTCCACCATCCCCACATATGAGATTCATTCTGTACTTCCCTAAAAATGTACCGAACATGTGATAAATCTCCAAATTAGAGGATTTTAGGCTTTAAACCCTAGTTGGTGCAGGATCTTGAGGTAGCCACAACCACTAGGCTTAGACCCTAACTACAATGTGAAAATGTATATATTTTCTACAAATATAGAATTATGTTTTATGTGTATCCTAAAATCAAATTACCAAATTCAACTCAATTAAACATATTTTATATTACGACAAAAACATTATTTGTAGGAATTGATGGAATAAATTTTTTATTTATACAAAGCATTTTACACTTTATATAACAGAGGTTAGGACATGTAAACCCTTATTACACTTACATACACCATAATGGTAAGGTGTGAAATGGTGGTAGTTTAAGGGGGGCCTCAGCTAACATCGACCGAGTTGTATTATCAACTAACATGAACTTCTCCCGTAGTAAATTTAATTCGAGATTCGCTTGTGGAATATTAGGTTGGGGTTGGTCAGAGGCAAATTGTAGTGATGATTCCTCCCTCCCATGTTCTGAAAAATGGGCTTCAAACAACATGAATATTCTAGTTGAGTCCATAAATTCTCCATTTTATATAAGTTATCCTTTGTCATTGGTACTTTAAAACACTAATTATAATATTAAAATTATCAACGAAGGGTATAGATTCCAATGGTCATATTTACCAATGGTCATATTTGGCCAATAGTCATATAATAGTCGAATCCCAATGATCAAATTTCCCTTTAGACCCTATAAATACCACTTCATTATTTCACTCAAATTTCACAAAAAAAATCCTCATAAAGTTATATTTTCATTCCTTAATATGTTGATTGAATTACTAATATTTTTTTCATTTAAATTGAATTTTTAGTGGGGTGAAATGATACAAACATATTGGGGTAATCCACACTTTCCCATTTTAGCTATTCTATTTTATATATTTTTTTCAGTTGTAATGTTTTTCAATTTAATTGTTTTCATAGTAGACTATTTTAATGATTGTCATTGAAGAGATAAAATTTTGCTGGTTTTTTTTTATTTTTTATGTGCATGATATTATATAACATGTATCAAACATTTATTAAAGAAACAAATATCAATTAAAAAATTCTTTGTCATTACATGTTCAGTTACATTGAAAATTGGGGTTGGTAAGGAATATCTACGTATGAATTTTGTCAGCTTTTGGTTGTAGCCATTCAATTACGGATCATCAGTATTTTCTCTGTGGTTTTGTGGAGAAGACTCAGTACAATCAATAATGCCTCTCCATTTTCCATCCAACATAGCGAAGAATGATAAGGATGACCATAAAAATCCACAAATGAGGCCATCTGTATCGTCTCCTTGTATGCTCTGATTCTTTAGCCGGGGTGCGTGCATCTATATGTGGGGAGGACGCACTGCTTGTTACCACGCATTCCCGCTTTCCAAAGGCAGGGGACATCCGTTCCTTGTTCAGGGATGTATGCTCCTTGATCGAAACTGGGATGATGGGATTTCGGTTCTTCCTTCTCTGGATTCCTCCTCGGAGCTCATCACCTAGTCCGAGTATCCCTCGTAGATTTAAGATGTGCTCGTGAATCTCATTCCTGGTGTCATATCTACATGGACGCCAGTTAATTACGCTACTTCCTTCAAGAAGCTCCATGGGATCTTTTCGGGGCAGCAACCTTCAGTGTGGAGAATGGTCACGTTGGGGTGTCGTTGGCATGTATGTCTTTTGTTCCTCATCACAGGGCTTCTCGAGGGCACGGAAGCCTGAGGAATCCCACATCAAATGTGGGGAATATGTATCATCTGAGGTTTTCCTCAACTTCCCATGTTTAACACAGGGTATGTCATGAGTTTAACGTCCTGCGGAGACGAATCGGGTTGAAGGACCCCTAGGGGGAACACCGATGTTGGGGCCAGCACGTGGGCGGCTTCCTAGATGTCATGGAGTGGGATAGATGGCATGATCTCACCAGGATGTGGTGTCCTAGGTAAGAATCAGGATGGATGGTGGAGAGAGACATGGGGGTCTTACGTTCTGGGATGGCCCAAGAGGGGGGATATAGTTTAACGTCATGAGGGATAAAATATAGTTTATCTTCATGAAGGATGAGATATATTTTAACATTATGCGGGATGAGATACAGTTTAACGTCATGTGGGATGAGATACAGTTTAACGTCATGCGGGACGAGATACAGTTTAATGTCATGCAGGACGAGATACAGTTTAACGTCACGCGGGATGAAATATTTGGGGCTTACATTCTGAGGCGGCCCATGGTGGTCAGGGAACAGACGTGGAGAGGTCGGGATGACCGAGTGGTGGGATTGAACATCATGGAGGCTTCCTACGTACCATACATTAGCACGGATTAAAGTCCATGTATTTCGCTGGGATGGGGCTTATTCTCTAAGGTGGCCTATAGTGGTGCCATGGTCGATGCGCACTCTAAGCCCACGTGAGTCATGCTCAGAGTGATAAACAAGAGGCAGCAGGGACCAGACGATCACGTCCCAAAAGGTTGCATCCATGAGAAGCGAAAGGGGGCTTATGCGTTGAGCGGCCCAAAGAGGAAACAGGGGAATACGCGTGGTTAGCGGCCCTTGGTGTCAGGGATTACTCCAGGGTGGAGGCCCATGGTTCAACAAAGCATAGTGGGAAAGGGACTCCAATGGCATGGTAGGGGGAAGCACAGAGATGCATGGGTGCAAATATCCATTGAAAGGCTAGGGGCTTACAATCTGAGGCGGCCCTTCCCCCATGGGAAAACGCCACTCTGACAAGGAGGATCTCATTCTATGCAAGGAAGAGTCCATTCCCATGGAGACGAGTGGGCGTAAAGAATGCCCGAGCTGGGGGGACCCTGCGTACGAAGCACGGGGTCGGACTACAGTTTAACGTCATGTGTTAAGGACGAGGTGCTTATCAATTTAACGTACATCAGCTTGGAAGAGGTGGATTCGCTCCACACCCCTAGGGATTACATGCCCAACGCCCTCTAACCCTTGTGAGAGGGAAGGCATCGGCAAGGTCGTGGTGAAGGGGGGCCGCAGGGCGAACCACCGGGGGGTCCACGTTAGCGTGCCTATGCGAAGACGCAATAGCCATTAATGTGCCTATGCGGAGAAGCATAAGGCAAAGCAACACAATGGTAAACATGGCCTAAGGGACCTTGAGGTTACTTCACACAAGCCTGGAAGGCCGTACGGGAAAACAACGCATGGCGCACGTGCCCGGCAGGGGAGACATCAGGTGCCTGTGCAGAGGGGCAGCCAAGGGGCATCATGGTGAAGGGTCCTGGGCTTTGCACGCAAAAAGGGAGATTTGCGTGCAAAACACCTGGACAGAGCGTAATTAGAGCAAGGTAATTACGTGCGGAAGGGGAATTGCACGTGGGGTTTTGCACGTACGGCATGGTATTGCGTGTACGAGACACGAATTATGCGCAAGGAAGGAACCCGGGGGAGGGGGAAAATTCACTTAAGCCAGTGGAGTTGCGTGCAAAGGGGAACTCCGAGGAAAGTTCGCATGAAATTAGGGATTACCTGGAAGTCATATTGCAAGCGGGGGAGCCGAATTGTGTGCACGAGAGCCGATTCGAATTCCGCAACCCCCAAACCATTCGGGGTCCCCTTCTATTTATAGGAAACGTCCAGCGTGGAATCCAGGTGGCGCGTGAAATCTTCCATGCTGGGAACCGTCTTCTCACAATATCTCAATGTGAAGAACTGGGGTGGGCAATTATTGCGCACCGCACCGGCTCGATTTCGCGAATCTCAGGAGCACTTCACACGTAGAAAATTTTTGCGCGTGGATCCTCCATTATTTCACGCACTACATCTCGGGCCTCCTTATCGGGCTTCTGATTCCGAATATGACTTTGCTTCGTCATTCTGAAACTTCCTCCAAGAGTTACAAACTTTTTTGGCACCTACAAATCCCCCCCCCCTTGGAATTGGATCGGCGAGAGGTCGCAACGATCTGATTCCAAGGGAAACGCTGAAATGCCGTAGTGCTGAGTCTCCTGGTTAACTTGCATGAAAAATTCCAACAGGGCACGCAAAATGCCAGAATCCCACGGAATCCTCTTTCCGCACGGCGCAGAACCCTATCCTCGCCTATAAAAAGGGGCGCTAGGTCCCAAATCTGTACATCCGTTTTTCCACGGGATAAGCTATACGGTCTCGTGTGCGAAATCACTCCACGACTGTGCGTAAAAACACTCTGGCAGCGCGGAATTCCCTCTGAATTTCGGCTTTGATTTCACGCCTACTCGGGATCTTCTATGCTTTGCATTCTGATTGCACACCAATCTCTAGGATTCCACGCAACTCCTTCAAATTTCTCTCAAAACTCTCCGATTCTGCACACTACATCCTGATTTCTCCCAAATCCAAAAATATTCAAGATGGCCGCAAACCGAGTTGATGTGGGGGAAGCCGCTTCTCGTAGGAGTGAAATGGCGGCGAATGAGGAGGTTTATGGGGCCAAGTTTATTGTGTCCAACAATCTGATCTTGTTCAATCAGCTGAATCCGGCCCAGAAGACGTATCCCTTGTCGGAAAACCTCCCTCTCTGGAATTTTGGCATCCTAGAGGAGGTTCCCCTACCGGGCTTCAAGGTGGACACGCCGCGGTCATGGGTGGCCCAGGAGGACGAGCTTCCTCGCTACAACATCACCAAAAACGGCCATCCTGCCAGGGAATCCAGACATATAGACATATCTATCCTTAAACCGAGGACTAGGACCATTACCATAGACGAGCCTGTGGCAGAGAATTCTTTGGCCCTGTACGCGAGTACGTTCTATCAGAGAGTCACTGACGACACGAAGGGCTGGCTAAAGGATTCGGACCTGTGGTCCGAGGGAAACATCACCAGTGAATGGGCCTGGGCATTCTGGGTTCTCCATACCTGTGACTAGTTCGGGGATGAACTGCGGTATATTGGCATGTTCGAGGTGGTATGGACATCACAATTCCACTTCCACCACCAACCTAAACTCAGGTCGGAGCTATTCACCTGGTGGTCTTCTGACACCAACACATTCCACCTTCATCAGGGGGAAGTCATCATCAGTCTCTGGGACATTCACTGCATCGGAGGTATCCCACTGGAGGGTTACCAATACGACGAGTTTGTTCCTCCATAGAACACCTGGGGAGATAGGTCGCAGATGCCTATGCTGATGGGGCACCTGTTGGAGCTGGCCAATGAGAGGATGGGGGTCAAGGACCTCCTGAAGGACGTTGCCTTCAAGGGATAGTTCATCCTGTTCCTCGAGAAGGATCCGGTCATCAAGATGCTGGGATGGGGAAAGCGGTGTCCTACTGTGGCTCAGAGGAGCTGGGACGGGTCATACTAGATGACCCTAGAGGCGGGGCAATACCAATCATGGGGCTACCACGTCATTGAGGCCCGGGAGCTGAACGTCCGGTATGCCGGGTTCCTTGCCGCCTTCCTAAGCTGGTGGCTCCTACCGGTGCGGGACGCGAGGATGGGCGTCTTTCCAGCAACACTAGTGATGGCATGATCCATGGCCACCAACAAACGGTTCAGCTTGGTCATCCCTGTACTAGCCAAGATGTATTCCACCCCAGGGCGCATCTCATGAGGGGGGTCGCCTCGGAGAGTATGTGGTCTCTTCTAGATTTTCCATGGCTGGGTGGCGGCTCATCACGGTGGGTACACTTTCCCAAATATCGTCTATCCTCCGGGCAATGGTATGCGGCCGTCCTTGCTAGACATCGCAGGGTTGGCGCCATTAACACTCAATGAGGAGGGCATGCGAATCCGCATTGGCAACCATGCCAAATTCAAATTCATCGCATTCCCCACCCCAGTCGGCCAAATAGTGGACAACAGGTGAGGCTCTCTGGAATAGCAGGAATACTTCTAGAGAATTCTGGGCGGGGTGCTCATGGCTCGGATTGACGGGAAGGTGATATGTGAGCATTATGTGCCATCCCGATTCACCAGGAAGTTTGGGTGCCTCCAACAAATGTCGAAGAAGGTATTCACGGTGGTCTGGTAGGAGAATAATCCATGCGTCTTGCGCCAGATGTGGTTGATGTTTACCACCTTCGGCTCTGGCGATGTCGTTACCCTTCCTCCCACCTGGTTCGATGTCGGCCTATCAACCGAATACGCCGAACACTGGACCATTGCATACCCTGAGGGGAAATTATGCAAGCTTCTCCGGAAAATCGAGGTTGCTCATGCAGAAACCAGGCAATGGGAAAGAAGTCAAGGTGCCGCTGGAAGGGGGGATCCAAGGGAGCGTCAGGGAGCGAGGCCTGCGCAGGCTAGGACCTCGGCAGCGGGAACATCACATGGTGCTGCCGCGTCCTCGTTACCCGCAGGGGGGGTCACATGAGGCGGCTAGGGAACTGCACAGGAAGCAGATATGATATCTTCTCAAACCTTCCCAAGACACAATTCTCCCAGCATTTTGGTTAACCTGTATGACTCTACAGCAATCGCTGAGTGTCGAAGCTATTTGGCAGAAGATAATGCAAAACGGGATCCAACTGCCAGAGGTCGGGCTCGTTCAAATTACCGACCAAGTAAACTTCCATCGGCAGCATGCTTATCTGAGAGTCATGGATGCATATTCAAGCAAAAGGGGGCGGTGTGTGGAGCCACCTTTCTTAGTGAAAGTGATGCTCGGCCAGGAGCATGATCAAAAAGCAATGCCACTGGGGGAAGGCAATAGTGACGAGGAGTCAGAGGGGGAGGAGGAAACCGGAGAGGACGAAGGAAAGGGAGAAGAAGAAGAAGAGCCTGAAGGTGAAGGGTCGAAAGGGGAGACCTACCAAGGGAGTCTCCGAGAGAGTGGTGAGATTGCCGGCTCTGATACCGACATAACCAAGATACTCAAGGTCTGTCCCTATCTTCATTCATTTCACTTATTCATCCATCCTCCTTTCCAACTTCTAAACCACTTCCCCATCCCTCTTAGGAGAAGTTGAGTGTTGGACGGGTGTCCACACTAGAGGAAGGAGAATAGGAACTGGTGAGACATGATGGGGATCCGACACCCATCATTGAATTAACAAGCGTAGAGGGGTCTCCCATCATGGAGGCCCCGGCAGCGGCCAAAACATTGGGGACCGACGCTCTGGATTCATATAAGTCTCACGTTTAACTACTGGCGCTTGGTGTCAAGAGATCCTAACTGACCAGCGTATTACATGCGCAGTGATCTCAACATTGGATGCATGTCAGGCTGCGGAGCCCGGCCCGTCCGCGAGTGGACCAGTGGTGGACATACCACCCGATTCGGAACATGCTATCTGCACTGAGTCGGCCTCGACAATTGATGAATAGGGGGCGAAGGACATCAGCGACGCTGTTCCTGAGACGACGTCGGAAGCTGGTGGAGGCATCATCGCTGCTGGGGAAAGAGAAGAAGGTCGTCCAGATGTTGAGGATCCTTTTCCTCACGAAGGCGTCCCTGTGGCAGATCCTACTGCTGATCTTCTGGATACCTTCTCCATATACGGGCCCGCTGACCCTGAGAAGATAGATGACTCAGAATCAGAGGTGGCCAAGGAGAGCCAGATGACATGGCGCAAGGGGTAGAAGTGTATCCAGTGCTTTCTCAGACAACCCTAGTCGGATTGGCTGAGGCGGATGGGATCACTTCAGACCTGGCTGTGCTTCCTGTGCCTCAGAAGGGCTGAGGCTCAGCGTCTTCGTCTGACGGTCCGTGATTACCTGGCTGAGAATATACGCGAGAGCAGCCGGCGCACCAACATTGAATAGTGCTGGGATGGATCGGCGATCACTCAAGAACTACTAAGGGTGGACCAGGATGTCTGGCACCTCAAAGGGCAGGCATCATATAAGGAGGACTTCATCGCAACATGCTCTGTGCTTGTGGAGAAACTGATGGCCCAGCTGGCTGACGCGCAGGAACAAATAGTTGGGGTGATTCACCAGATGACCGTATTTTGAACTGAGCAGGCACAGGCACAAGCTAGGGCTGGCGAGTTTTGCTCTGTGGTGGCGGATGAGGAGAGAGCCATCAAAGAGCGAGAAGCCGTCCTGGAGGCTACCAGCCAAAGGGTAGAAGCGCTGGAAAGATCGCTTCAGCTTGCTGATCCCTAAGGGCTTGTTTTGGCTATCTCATAAACCTCATGATTGTACTTCTCATCATCTCAATCTGATACACATACAAATCCATCCATTTTTACTCTTGGTTTAACATGCTCAAACAAATTTTCGAAACGAATAACAACTCATCCCTAGGCTCCTGTGGGTCGCGCCCAATGCGAGAAGAAAAGGATGCTTGTGCCATCATTTCATCCAACTGCGGGGCATTGACCAAGCTTCAGGCATCCAAAATTGGGCCTGGATTTCTAAGGAGACCCCAGTCCGACTGATGTGTCGACTTCTCAATGTGCTCTAACACACGAGTGGGGCAATGCCGGGGGCAATGAAATCTATCCGAACATAGGGGGATGGAGAGGAAGGGTGAATCACGCTGCCCAAATTCGGAACACAATGGGGTGAAATGATGGAGGATAACTATCAACCGTGGCGGAAACACAACATCCATACCGTGCTGGCCCGGGATTTGGACAATAAATGAGGGATGACCACTGACCATGTTCACAACACGGGGCCTAACTCAAATATTGTCCGTCAGTTTTCCGGAACATTGGCCCAGGACAGTAGGCGGATCATAGGTCGAGCATCCATACTGTTAGGGGGTCCCTCCAAACATAACCAGTCCTCTGGAACATTGTCCCAAGACAGTAGGTGGACCATAGGTCGAGCATCCATACTTTTAGGGGGTCCCATCAAACATGACCAGTCCTCCGGAACGTTGGCCCAGGATAGTAGGCAGACCATAAGTCAAGCATCCATACTCTTAGGGGGTCCCTTCATATATGAAATGAAATGAGGATCCGAATAGGGGGGCACGCAAAGTGTGGAAGGTGGAGTGGTGGTTTGTTCGAACAGAGTCCAACACTCCCGAAATTGCGCCACCATTGCAAAGGCGTATTAGGCGAACATACAGACTTGATCACGGGTCGTCCCAATTTCTAGGTAGGACCTCTTTGGCGAGAGAACTACCGCTTACAATTATTACCATGAGACATCCCGAACATGCTCGGGGTAGATTTCCCAATTACACCAATTCCCATGAAGTCAGGACGAGGGGCCTACAATAAGGAAGGACGAGGCTTAGTAATTCATGGAGCTGGCCCAAAACTAAATGTCTGGGTGGTCCTACGTATCTCATTAGGATGAGAATCAAGCCACACGTAGTTCTTGAAGCACATTTTAACATCATGTTGGACAAAATACAGTTTAACGTCATGCGAGACGAAGGACACACCGTATTTGGGGATAGGAACGGCACGACGAGTAACCTGGCGTAAATGAGGACATAATCCCGCATCACAACATGCAATCCCACAAGAGAGAGAGAGTCATATAAAGCCAAAGAAATGATCTTAGTATTGGGTCTTAGAACTCGGACCAAGAGGCAGAAAGAAACATAAGAGGGACATGTTGGAGTAACTCAAACACCTGGTGTGAATGGGAATAGGGGGTGTGTACGGTGTGGTGAACAACCCGACGCGAATAAGGACATAATCCCATATCACACCGCAAACCCCCCCCCCCCTCCTTGGGAGAGGCTTCAGGTCGAGATACCGAAAGCAAAAGTTAGGCTGGGCCCGTAGGGAAGTGCTCGGGCGCTCCTACGTATCTCATAAGGATGAGAATCAAGCTGCACATAGTTCTTGAAAGCGTCTTAGTTTAAGGACTTAGTGCTTGGACCATGAATGTGTAAGGTGAACAAGGGACACATGGGAAGGCAGTTACAAATCACAACATGAATGAGGACCTAATCCCTACTTACGATGCATTCTCTGGGGAAATTCTCGAGTCGAGGGACCAAACACGAAGGTTAGGCTAGGCCCGCGTGGAAGTGCATGGGCGCTCTTACGTATCTCATAAGAATGAGAATCAAGCCATACATATCTCTGTAGAGGTAGCGTCCTATCGGCGCGTGGCTGGGACGATACCATCACAATTTAAGGTCATAAGGTTTGGACCGTCACACAGTTTAAGGTCATATGGTTTGGACCAACAACACAGTTTATGGTCATATGGTTTGGACGAACATCACAGTTTATGGTCGTATGGTTTGGACTGTCACAGAGTTTAAGGTCGTATGGATTGAACTGTCACACAGTTTAAGGTCATAAGGTTTGGACCAACACATAGTTTAAGGTCATATGGTTTGGACCGTCATACAGTTTAGGGTCATACGGTTTGGACCGTGGGGAACACACACGATGTGATACCATCATTGCACACGATTTCAAGAGAGGAGCCTCGAGCCAAGGGGCCGGTGAGGGTCCAACCATCAGGAGGGGGACAGGAGATGATAGCTCCCAGCTGTGCTGGACTCGAAACGCAACTTCTGGGCGACTCCTCATTTCCCATGGGGATGAGGGTCAAGCTGCACACAACCTGCAAAGAAGAAACCCAAGTACATACCCTAACACTCAAATCGCGGGAGCCCCGAGAGACACTGTTACGCAGCTTGGTCTGACTGACATGTGGGGGTGTACAGAGGGTGAGTACAAAGAGTGTCGAGATTCCACCTTGACACGGTGGGGCGGAACATGACATGAATCTTTCCACCAACATTCAAGGCCTGGGGAAGCTGGCGTGATGACTGAGGATTGCTGCTGAACACGTTCGCAACACAGCATCCTGTTGTGTTAGCCATGAGGACAAACAAATGAGCATAAACCGCTGACCGTATCCGCAATTCGGGATTTGTATCAATTTTTTGTCTAAAACCCTATGGGGCGTTGGCCCGTGACGGTAGGAGATCCCTTGGGCGTTGTATCCAGACCATTCTTCGGGGTCCCTCTGGGTGTGAAGGATGATGGGGGCTCGAATGAAGGGGAACACGAAGCTTGACAAGTGGGTAGAACTTGCCTAAGTAGAATCTAGCACTCCATGTCCTAGACCAGAGTACCCTGAACACATTAGTAGACCACTAGAAAGGGTCAAAGGGTTTAGTCCGAGAGCAGCCAAAAGATGGCGGATCCCTGGGAAAAAGAGGGGGCGTAATGCCAAACACCCTAGCAACCGGAAGATCATGGGATCTCCTAAGAGATGGGTATGTACCTAACATCTAGGTGTTTAGGCGGTCCTACGTATCCCATAAGGATGGGAATCAATCCGCACTTAGTTCTGGATATACAGTTTAACATCATGTTAGACGAGATACAGATCTTAGTTTTAGGTCTTATAACTCGGACCATAGGAAAGGGAGGAACCAAAAGAGGATCTTAGTTTTAGGTCATAGAGCTCGGACCATGTGCAGTTTAAGGTCATGTAGAACCGCACAGTTTAAGGTCATGCAGGACCATGCAGGCTTAGGCAAAGTACTTCTTGAGGAACCTGGAATTGGCGGGAGGAGTGATACACTCACCATCCATAGTCGTCAGGGAATACACGCCATTGGGATAGACCTTATAGACAATAAAATGCCCCTCCCACTTGTGCTCCAATTTGGGTGGTTTCCTGCCGTGAATCATTGGCGCTCTGAGACCCAGCACCAAGTCACCTTGTAGGAAGGAGAGGAGGCTAACCTTCTTATCGAAAGCTCGAGCCATCCTGCTCTGATGCCTTTACAAGTTATGTAAAGCGTGCAACCTACTTTCGTCTAGCGCTTAAAATTCATCTAGATGGATTTCGGCAACCCTATCCAGTGCTTATTGGTCGTAGACCTCCGTGCACAATGAGGGAAACTGGATCTCGATGGGCAGGATGGCCTCAGCTCCGTATACTAGAGAATACAGAGTCACCTGGGTGGGGATACGAGTCGTCATCCGATAAGCCCGGAGGGCATTGGAGAGCTTGTCCGACCAACTTTTCTTGTTCTGACCAACCATTTTTTTAGAATGTTAGAGATGGTTTTGTTAAACTCCTAAATCAATCAATTCGCCTGCACATGATAGAAGGAGGTGTGGTTAGAGCGAATGTTGTACTTGGCGTACATCTTCTTCATCTCAACCGCTCAGAAGTTGGTTCCGTTATCCGTGGGGATAGCGTGAGGTATTCCAAACCGGTAGATGATATGGGAGCTCACGAAGTCGGTAATAGAACAAGCCTTGACTTCCCTGAGCGGGATTGCCTCTGCCCACTTTGAGAAGAAATCCGTAGTGGTTAAGATGAACCGGCACTAGCGGGCCATCACCGGTGGGTAAGGCCCTACGACATCCAACCCCCAGACTGCAAAGGGCCAAGAATACTTAGAAGTATGGAGATGATATGGTGGCTGATGCATGAAGTTATCATGAACATGGCACACATGACACATCTTGGCATACTCGATGCAGTAGTGGATCATGGAGGGCCAGAAATATCCTAGCCTCCGAATCTGGTGGGACAACTTCGACCCGACCTAGTGGGCGCCACAGGAACCAGCGTGCACTTCTCGTATGACCTGTGGGATCTCGACTCCTTGAAGACAATGGAGGCGAACACCATCAAACCCACGCCTGTAATGGATCTACTCACTGTTGGGACAGCTTCGAAGGATGAACTTTGGCGCGCGGTGCCAGATTCATTCTCGCTCTACCCGGTCCATCATAAGATTGTCGTGCTGGAGATACTCAACCAAGGGCGTCCTCCAGTAAGGAATTGCCTTGATCCCCATGCCTGAAGCCCCCGAGGGTCCTGACGTAGAGGTACCAGCGGTGCGATGGTTCACTCACGGGCCACGATCTCCCTCTGGGATAACAGGAGCAATGACTCTCCGATGCACCATGTGGATGATTAGGTTATCTTGTTCGGTCTCCGGAAGTGATGCAGTCAGGCTGGCCAAAGCATCTTCTCTACTGTTCTGCGACCAGGGAACGTGGACGATATCTGGACGGGAGGGGAGCATAGCCATTAGATGGAGGGTGCATTCCTGCAATAGCATGAGTTCTGGCTTCCTGATAGCATACTCACCATTATCCTTCTTGATGACTAGCTCAGAGTCCCCTTTCACACACCCATGGTGTACGTTAACCTCCAGAGCCAACTCGAGGCTAGTGATGAGTGCATGATATTCTACCTCATTGTTGGTGCAGCCTTCTGAAAACAAGAATGAATATGGAAGAACGGCTTTCTCTAGGGTGATGAAGACGATACCTAAGCCCACCCTGTTAAGCCTAGGATTGTTGAGCCTTCTACCGGTAGGGCTTTGGGAGGCACCGTCAAAGTGCATATTTCAGCATGGGATGGCATGATCGACTAAGAGTATTGCCTCATCAGGATATCCCAAATCCAGTGGCTGGTCCGCAGAGGTTGGGTGGGTAGCTAAGAAGTCTTCCAACGCCTGTCCTTTGACAGCCTTCTGAGGTACGAACCTGATGTCGAACTGCTGGAGGATTACCGCCCAACGTTCCAATCAGCCGATCAATATAGGTCGGTTCAGGATGTATTTCAATGGGTCTACCCGAGAGACCACATGTACATCATGGTTCTTCAAGTAGTGACACAATTTCTGTATGGCGAATACGAGCACCAGGAAGCTCTTCTCGATGGGAGAATATCTAATTTCCGCATCGAGGAGAATGTAGCTATGGTAGTAGAGGCTATTCTCTGTTCCCTCATTGTTCTTATGGGCAAGAAGGGCCCCGATGGATCGCTCCAAGGTGGTCACATAAAGGACTAGAGACCTATCGGAAATGGGTGGCATCAGGACCGGAGGTTGAAGAAGATACCACTTGATTTCCTCAAAAGCGATCTGACACTCTTCATCCCACCCATAGGCGGCGCCTTTCTTCATGAGCTGAGAAAAGGGCTTACACTTACCGGCCTGATTCGCAATGAATCGGCGTATATAGGCTAAGTGGTCTTGGAGGCCTTGAAGCTACCGAATATTACTCGGGGGAGGCATCTGACGGATGGCCTTGATCTTCTCGGGGTCGATCTTGATGCCCTGATACCTAACAATGAAGCCAAGGAACTTTCGGGAGGTGACCCTGAAGGCACACTTCAATGAGTTCATCTTCAAGTGGCGAGAATGGAGGAATCCAAACACTTTATCAAGGTCTTTGAGATGGTCCTGGAGCTGTTGAGACTTAACCACCAGGTCGTCTACGTAGCACTCCACCAGTGTCCCGAGGATCGGCTTGAATATGTGGTGCATAGCCCGTTGATAGGTGGCACCCACATTCTTCAGGCCGAATGGCATAACCCAGTAGCAGAAAGTACCCTGGGGGGCCCTGAAGGCAGTGAACTCTTCATCCTCTGGGGCAATCTAGATCTGGTTGTACCCGGAGTACCCATCCATGATGGATAGGGCTTGGAACCTGGTCGTTGCATCGATCAATAGCTCTGTCACGGGAAGGGGAAAGTCATCCTTCGGACAGTGGAGATTTAGATCATGGAAGTCGATACAGACCCTAATATTCCCGTTATTCTTCCTGACGGGAATAATGATGGCTAGCCACTTGGGGTACTAGACTTCCTTGATGAAGTTGGCCTTGATGAGCTTATCAACTTCAGCCTCAACCATGGCACCATGAGAGGGGTGCATTTTTCTGGGAGGTTTCTTGAACCCACGATGGTATGCTGGGAGGCCAAGGCGGTGGACGGATACCTGGGGGGTCTAGTCCCGGAATCTTGTCATAACTCCAGGAAAACAAATGACGATGTTGTCTGAAGAAGTATATGTACTGTTGTCATTCCACGGGGGGCAGTGAAGCGCTGACCAATGTGGGACTTGGATCCGCCTCACTACCGAGGTTCACCTACTCTAACTGGTCGACTGTGGTGGAGACGCCTTCCTCAAAGGCAAGAGGAGCATCTTCCATGTCATCTTCTCCGCTTGTGGAAGGATCATACATGGGGGGATCCGCTTTAGGGCTTCTCGACCCTGATGGGGAGCTGGCGCTGTCTTAGCCGGCAGAGGTCGTCACGACCGGAGACTCATGCACCACGAAGAACATGGAGATGAAGGCGATTGATCCAATCCCATCTGGCCTTCGGCCCAAGGGGCCATGCTTTACGACATCAAAGCAGTGGTGACGCGTTGGCTTGAGCCGTTCGATTATGGCCCAACGAAACATACACGTATGACATACTGCCATTGCCATGAGTCCAACGTCCTGATATCGTATAGGGGTAGGAGGTTCAGGGATCATCTTATCCTGGTTGGTGTAAGAGTACAAGGTAATTTCCCATCGTCGCTTAGACCCGGAAATATGCCTTCCTCTGGTACCCGAGACAACAAAGCACTGTCCCATATCGGGAGTCATGGCCTCCAACCAATGGATTGGGAAGACATATGCGTCATCCAAACCTGCCCAGGGATCACTTGTGACAGCAGCGGGCTAAACCTCACCTTCCAGGATCTTCTTGTTCATGCTCTTGTAATATTTAGCGTCCAGGTAACGAGCTTCACAAGAGGCAAATGGATACGCATATCCTTGGAGCACTCCCACTCGACCCTTAAGGGAGTTTTTGAGGCACTGATGGTACGATGAGGGAACCGCCCCATGATGGTGGAGCCACGGCCTGCCCATTAACGTGTTGTAGGTGGTGTCCTGAGAGACAACCATGAATTCGGTATTTCCAATTAACCCGCTGAACTAGGTCTTCAGACGAATCTTGCCGAGTGGAATTTTCTCGGTCCTATCAAACCCCTGGATTCTGAGGTCGGAGGGAGTTAAATCATCCTCAGACAACCCCATTTTTCCGAGTTTCTGAATTGGGATCATGTTAATCCAAGAACCTGTGTCGACAAGACTGCGACAGACTTCCATGCCATTGAAATGGTCGGTGATGTACAATGGGCGGATGTTACCATGTATGGGAAGGTCTTCAACTTCACCAAAAAATGAGATAACCGCCTGAAATTTGGCATCCTCAATCACCTCGTTGTGGAAGGCTTCTAGGTCCACTACCTTCGTTTTGAACTGGAGGGGGCTCCTTAGAGCCTCAACAAGCACCTCACACATTTCAGAAGACAGGAGAAGGGCCTCAAGGATGGAAATCCATGCCGGAATGCCGGCCAGATGCTTCAGGACATCATACTTTCGCGCCAAACATGAGCTTCTTCTTACATGAGGTCGCTCTGCGATTGGGGGAATGACGGGCCCTGCTGGTGAGACTGGTGATTGACCGGTACTAGGCACGTCCTGCGGTTCACTATCTAAACCTCGGGAGGTGGCTGTCGTGCTAGGACCGAATGACAGTAGTCGGCCGGTGGCAGGGCAGGGCTGGTTGCGACACGGGCGAGGAAATTCCGCCCAATCCAGCAACACAAACAGTGGTGTAAGCGAACCTGCTGACACCAAGTGAGGGAGCCACGAGTGCTGCTCCCTGTACTGGGCCTGCTGCCTGGTCTTGGTAGCGTGCATGTCCTAACTGGAGGAGATGACTACCATGCCCTGGCGATCCACATAGCCACGGCTCCGTCGACGTTGGCGACGGCTGGGGACATTGGGGAGTTCAACCTGGCGCTCCTCATCATTGGGAGTCAAAAAGGGATTTACCAACTCTACGGTGTTAACCGAAGCGTACCCCTGACATTCACTCGAGGAGCCATCCACTACCGGACGGGGTCTCGGAGGGATCCCCATCTCCGGGGGCATGAAATCGCCAAGTGTGTGGGAAGATGATGGCAATGGCAGGGCGCGTTCTTTCTTCTTGCGTCTCCGCATACTCTTCTAGGAAGAAGCAAGCTGGGACGATGATGCCAAAGCGGCGCTCGCAGACTCAGAGGGCTCTGGCTGACTCAGGCGGGCATGGATGATGCCATGGGCACGGGCAACAGTCTTGTGGGCCATCCAGTCATTATACATCTGGGACCCACGGTAGAAAACCTGTTCCCACTCATCCTCATTTTCACAACTTCCATCTGATCTCACAAAGACATATGCCACCTATGTCGGGGCTGGGCCCAACCTGATTCTGTTGTTGTCAATCTAGTCTTGGAGCCAGTCCTTGAACACATAGAATTGCTGGATGGTGTGTCCCAGGAACTGTTGATAAGGGCAGTAGTTTGGGTGATCAGTGAGACACGCCTCTTATGTCTTTCAGCATTCAGGTAGCCGCACGATGCTTTGTTCCAAGGTGCTACGGAAATAACCGGGGACCTGGGCCTCCCCAAACGAGTATGTCTCATTCCTTATGACTGGAATGGGGGATCATGGGGGATAACCATGTCCCGGGTCCAGAGGAGCAGGCTGAGTAGGCGGAGCCAAATTATCTCTCCCAGGTGATGGTGGTGCGTTACGCGGAGGCGCCTGTCGATTTTGAGGTGGTCTCTTCTCGGCTGGAGGTTGTGCCTGTGGGGGTGGACCCATATGAACATGCTGAGCTGACCTTACTGGCAGCAACTCTATCTTCCTGGGGGCCTCTCTTTGGGATATAGCAGCGGGCTCGGCTCTGGCGGCTCTCCTTGCAGAGATTACAGGAGGCAACAGGCGTGCTTGACCGGCCTGTTGCCGGGCTTCTTTGAGGCACTGAGCCTTGTCCGAGAAGTCCCGAAACCCTCCAGGGTAATTATGCATGATCAAAGAAGGAACCAACTCCACCTTGATGTTACCTACACACATCTTCAGTAATTTCTCCTGATTCAGTGGAATGTCAAGGGAGTACGTGAGCCCTTTCCATCGGGTGACGAAGTCCGCGACTCGCTCGTCGGGCCTTTCCTTGCACCTGAAGAGGTCTGCAATGTTCGTCTACTGGGTTGTGGAACTGAACTGGTATAGGAATTTCTAGTGAAGGTCCTCCCAGCAAGTCACAGATCCAATACGGAGCTGGTTGTACCAGACGAATGCTGGTCCTTCCAGTGTTTGAACAAAGCATCGGAGCTTGGGAGCCTCCTGCTGCGCCGAAGTCCCTAACATAGGCCCGCACCTCGAGTTGAAGTGGGACAAGTGTTGTGGCGGGTCTCCGGACCCATTAATGGAGGTGAAAGTGGGTTTCCCAAATCCCGGCGGGGTCAACATATCATCCACCCATGCCGGGTATGGCTTGCCATCCGGTGGAATTGCCACCTACCGAGTTTCCAGGGCCTCCAAGCGGGAGATGAGTACTTCCATCAGGTCATCCGGATGCAGATTCCTGTCCTGACGGGGATATCTAACCACAAGCGCGTTACCAGGCTCTTCGATACGGTAGTCACTCTCACCGGCTCATGGGGTGGCTGGTGGAGTGACTCTCGGGGCGGTGGGAGGAAACCGAGCTGGGTCCCCCAGGTGGTCCCACCGCTCGGGTGGGTTCGGCGAAACATACCGCGCCCTCTTTCCATGGGTCCTAGTATCTCCCCTGTTGGCGAACATGACAAGGACACGGTTGCCTGGGGGATCTCAGTAAGGGGTAGATGCTCCTGCCTCTGCTGTCCTAGTCTAAGGTTACCATAGTCAGGTCGCCACTCTGCGATGCGTTCGGCCAAGAGCTCATCAACCGGCCTCTTTTCCTCAGTTAGCTTTTGGCGCAGCGTGGCCTTCTCAGCATCTTCCTCTACCTTCTGAATTGAGGCAGATGTGTCGACGAGCTTGACTGAACCGACGGGCTCTTTACCCTTGCCGATGTTTTGGCTCAGTGTCAGTGCCTCTATGGGTACAGGGAGACCTAGTAGGTTCCTCTATTGGTGAGTAATCCTTCCAGATGGGTCCAGTAGCATCCTGTGCTCAAGGGTGAGTCCTCGTCGAGGGGCTCCACACCGTTTCCCTCATCCGAATGTTCATCCATGTAGACTTGCACTACCCTTAGCGACGTTCTCTCAGGGCCGCCTAGTGAATCGGGCTGTCGATGGAACGCATAGAATAGAAGAGCAGCATACTGCCCCCATCCACAGACATGCGCATGAGGGGTGGCTTCCTCAATAACTTTGTGGTGTACTTGAAAACTCTGGACGCATTTTTGCAGGAAGGCCTCATGGTGGACCAACAACTCGGGGTTTTGAACCGCGGGGAGCGCTGCTAGGTCGACCCGATGGCACTGATCACCGATCTCCTCGAGATACGCTTGCCTCCTGGGATAAGGTGCTATCTGATGACGAAGGCGGGAGTGAGTCACCCGAAGGGTCTAGTGGAATCATTCAAACTCTCCTGGGGTGAGTGACTATGGCACATCAAAATCGGATTCTGCGACCGGCAAAAACTTCTCAGGGAAGTGGCCCGCTGTAAGAACGGTCTAGAATATCCATGACTCCGGTTCGGGGTCTGCACCATTCTGCCCCTGCTCGTCCATCGAGGATAGTCGGGGAACTAGAAATGGCGCCGAGGCAGGCCGTTGGGCCGGTGGGCTGGCCGGTAGGGAATACTGCAAACAGGCCGATTGGTCGCCGATCCCTGGGTCATCCTCCAGGGGCTGGAGTGCCCTGGCTGCCACGTCGCGATAGGATGGGCCGGCGAATGGGCCTCCTGTCACAACATCGGCACTTGCCAAGGGTGTGTCACTTCGCGGCTCTTCTGTCGGTCCCCAGAAAAGTTCCCCACCCTCCCTGATAGAGGCGGAAGGTTCTTTCGGGGAGGCCAGTGGAAATTGCGAGCTTGACCCCTAGGAGTATGATAAGTCCTCATCCTCCTAGATATACCTTCGAGGGGAGGGGAATCATACTGACCTCACATTCGGGGAGTACGAGACTGACGCGCCACATCCCCATCCCTTCCCTCAGCTTGAATGGTTGGGGGGAGGTTACATCATTGAGTCGTACTCTACCTCAGAATCTGAGAAACGGCCTAGTCTAATTTCTGTCCGGACTCCCCTGACATTCCTCTTACGGCGACGAGGCCCAGCCTTCCTGCCCCTGGGTATCTCCTCAGAGTAAGGATGTTTTCCTTCAAGGAGTCCCCCGGCCACAATAGAGCTTGGGCCGAGGAGGCTGGAGGCCAGGGTGCGAGAAGCACCAGGACAAATGTCAAAAGGGACATGGTGAGGACCTCCATGCGAGTGAGTGACTGGATACGCAACGGATCCATACTCGAAGCCGGCAGTAGGGGGAGTGACCTCATACCCCATGCAGTGGGCATTGGAAAGAGTCATACCCAGAGCATAGCCATTGCGAAGAAGCTTTCGACTTTCCAAATCAGTGGCACGGAATGAGCCTTTATGGTGGGTGGCACTACCGCAGATTAGTACGCAATGGCCATTGCCAGTGCCCGTGACCGGGAGATTCGAACCAACATTCCTGCAGGGCGGGCGGGGTTTCGATCCCAGTCAGGCACGTGGCTGCCCCTGCTCAACATGTGCGGGGATCTGGTAACAAGAGTCAGCAGTGTCTCGGGCTATAGTGGTTGCTGATATAGATTCCTCAGGACAGGAATTCTCTCCTGCTTGTGTCCATGCTGGCGTCGAGTCAGCTGGGATGGAGTCGGCGGTGCGGGCATGAAGATTGCATGCTCCTCGGCTCGGGGAGTAGGGCGGCGGCATCGACGCAGCCTGGCGGGGGTTCTTGCCGTTAACCCCTGGGACGGTTCTCCGATCGGGTGGACACGGACATCCCCCACCTCATTGGCGTAGGGGAGGGATGTGTCAAGGTGCTTCAGGGATAGGCTCCTGAAGCGGTTGAATGTCGATGTGGGGAGCGGCGGATCCCTGCGCGACAATCGAGGGCGGCGATGGTGGTGAGGCGCAACCACCTCTAGATCAAAACGGGCCATTCCCCTGGTAGGGATGGCTCCTTCCTCGTCATACCTACGAACCAGGTCATTGATCACCCTTCGCTAGATGACTTCTGACGGGGAGAGGGGGCGCGAGCGCCCAACTGCTATGGCGGTTGAACTCAGAGCGACCTTGGAATAGGTGGGACCGCAAGGGGTAGCCGCGTCGGTACTGCCCCCGCCCCTGCGCCAGCGGGCAGGTGGCGATCGAGCTCCGAATGCAGTGATCTAATTCCTGGAAGCAGGGAGATGAACCCATTAGCATCAATAGGAAACGAGATCAACAACCAAGGCCAAGCATCATCCCGTCTTCCATAGTCGGTGAGAGGGATCCACACTGACGACGTCGCATAACGGAGTGGTCAACATCCTGACAGCCTTGACCCCTGGCAGGTTCACGTCCCGATGAGGGTTACCCGGACCTGGTGACATGCTAATCTTCCGACACCCCGACCGCTACCATTCTCCGCATTGAGGAGAAGAGATTCACGTCGGGTTCACCATTTTTTGTATGCTCCGATGCTTTTGCCACGGTTAGCGCATCCGTCTATGGGGAGGATGCACTTCTTGTTACCCCACATTCCCCCTTTCCAAAGGCGGGCGGTATCCATTCCTTGTTCAGGGATGTCTCCTCCTTGATCAAAACCAGGATGATGGGATTTCGGTTCTTCCTTCCATGGATTCCTCCTCGGATCTCATCACCTAGTCCGGGTGTCCCTCATAAATTTAAGACATTCTAGTGAATCTCATTCCTGGTGCCATATCTACATGGATGCCAGTTAATTACGCTGCTTCCATCGAGACGCTCCAAGGGGTCTTGTTGGGGCAGCGACCTTCGGTGGGGAGAATGGTCACATTGGGGTGTCGTTGGCATGTTTGTCTTTGGTCCCTCATCATAGGGCTTCTCGAGGGCGTGAAAGCCCGAGTCATCCCACATCAAACAGCGAGAATATGTATCATATGAGGTTTTCCTAAGCTTCCCATGTTTAACACGGGTTATGTCGCGATTTTAACATCTTGAGGAGACGAATCGGGTTGAAGGACCCCTAGGGGGAACACCAATGTTGGGGCCATCATGTGGGCGGCTTCCCAGATGTCATGGAGTGGGATAGGTGGCATGATCTCACCGGGATGTGGCAGCCCGGGTAAGGATTAGGATGGATGGTGGAGAGAGACATGGGGGCATACGTTCTGGGACGACCCAAGAGAGGGGATACAGTTTAACGTCATGTGGGACGAAATAGAGTTTAACGTCACGCGGGACGAGATATAGTTTAACGTCATGCGGGACGAGATACAGTTTAACTTCATACGGGACAAGATACAATTTAACGTCATGCAGGACGAGATACAGTTTAACGTCATGCAGGATGAGATACATTTTAATTTCATGCGGGACAAAATATTTGGGGCTTATGCTCTGAGGCGGCCCATGGTGGTCAGGAAACTGACGTGGAGAGGTCGGGATGACTGGGTGGTGGGCTTCAACCTTGTTGAGGCTTCCTACGTTCCATGTGTTAGCACGGATCAAAGTCCATGTAGTTCGCTAGGATGGGGCTTACACTATGATGTGGCCCATGGTGGTTCCATGGTCGATGCACACTCTAAGCCCACGTGAGTCATTCTCGTTGTGAGAAACAAGAGGCAGCAAGGACCATACAATCACATCAAAAAAGGTTACATCCATGAGAAGCGGAATGGGGCTTACACATTGAACGGCCCAAAGAGGAAACAGGGGCTTACGCGTGTTTAGCGGCCCTTGGTGCTGAGGCTTACTCCAGGGTGGAGGCACGTGGTGCAACAAAGCACAGTGGGAATGGGACTCCACTGGACTTGGCAGGGGGAAGCACGAAGATGCACGGGTACAATCATCCATTGAAAGGCTAGGGGCTTACGCACTGAGGCGGCCCTTCCCCCACGGGAAAACGCCACTCTGACAAGGAGGATCTCATTCCATGTGAGGAAGAGTCAATTCCCGTGGAGACGAGTGGGCGTAAAGAATGCCCGAGTTGGGGGGACCCTGCGTGCGAAGCACTGGGTCAGACCACGGTTTAACGTCATGTGTTAAGGACGAGGTGCTTAGCAGTTTAACGTCCTACAACTTGGATGAGGTGGGTTCGCTCCACACCCCTAGGGATTAAACGCCCAATGCCCTCTAACCCTTGTGGGAGGGAAGGCATCAGCAAGGCCGTGGTGAAGGGGGTCGTAGGGCGAACCACAGGGGGGGTCCACATTAGTGTGGCTATGTGAAGACGCAATAACCGTTAGCGTGCCTATGCGGAGGAGCATAAGGAAAAGCAATGCAATGGGAAACACGGACCAAGGGAACGTGAGGTTACTTCACACAAGGCTGGAAGGTCGTACGAGAAAACAATGCATCGCGCGCGTTCCCGGCAGGGGAGACATCAGGAGCCGGTGCAGAGGGGCGCCAAGGGGCGTCAAGGTGAAGGGTCCTAGGCTTTGCACACAAAAAGGGAGATTAGTCCGGAAAACACCATGACGGCGCGCAATTGGAGCAAGGGAATTGCACGTGGAAGGGGAATTGCGCGCGGGGTTTTGCCCGCATGGTAGGGTATTGCGCGGACGATACACGGATTGCGCGCAAGGAAGGAACCCTGTGGAGGGGGAAAATTAACTTAATCCGGTGGATTTGCATGAAAAGGAGAACTCCAGGGCAAGGTTGCGTGAAATGATGGATTACCTAGAAGTCATATTGTGCGCGGGGGAGCCGAATTGCGTGCATGAGAGCCGATTCGAATTCCATAGCCCCCAAACCGTTCAGGGTCACCTTCTATTTATAGGCAACGTCCGGTGTAGAATCCAGGCGGCGCGTGAAATCTCTCGTGCTGGGAACCGTCTGCGCGCAATATCTCACCGCGAAGAACCGGGGCTCGCATTTATTGCGAGCCACACCGGCTCGATTTCGCGAATCCCGGGAGAACTTCGTGCGCAAAATTTTTTTGCGTGCGGATCCTCCATTATTTCGTGCACCACATCACGGGCCTCCGGATTGGGCCACTGATTCCGAACATGACTTCTCTTTGTCATTATGAAACTTCCTCCAGGAGTTACAGACTTTTTCGGCATCTACACTCCTGATAGCTTTTATCATCTGAGAATTAATCCAATGGTATATGATCCCCCCATAATTCGAGTCCATGAAATATTCTATGAGAATATATTCCAATTTTTAAATTATGTGTTCTAATTTCTCATCCATTTGGGGATGATATACTATGCTCATGGTTAGTTAAGTTTTGAGAGCCTGTTAAAACAATTGCTAGAATTGAGAATTAAATCAAGGATATCTATTATATACAATTGAAACTAGAACTCCATACAACTTGAACACTTCACGTATCTTCATATTATCCAAATATGCTATCGTGTTGTACTCTATGATACAGAGAAAGCATGTTGAATTTTTGAGTTGATTCACAATCACCCAAATAGAATCATGCTTTCGTAATATTTTTAGTAGGCTTGTGAACCTTCCCTATATATTGGTAAAAAATTAAATAAATGAACTAAAGTTCCCAATAAGGGAAGGATTATAACAACAAGTAAGTAATCCCCAGTGACTTCCCAACACATTCCACTAGTAAAAGAACAAGTTATTTTATTTTTCATAAAGTATATATAAATCCTATAAAATGTTCATAAATGTTATAATAGAGGATCCATTTATGAAAATTTTAAATTAAAGGATTTTATTATTAATTAACACTTTTTATAACCATACCATGTTCACACATACACACACACACACATTCATTCCATATACCTCCCTATAATTTCATGGGGTGATTCATCATATCACTAATCCGTCACTTGGTTACCCAATTTGATGATGGTACTTTAGACCGTGCTCCATACCAAGTTTATTATTATTAAAATTGGTAATTTTTACCATAACCCATCCCATGATTAATATAATTTATGGTGGTAAATCTAACCAAGATCTATCCCACATGAACATGAACCCATACCAATACATTTATGCGATGTGACCAATTAAAACATTTTTTGAAACATGAATTCCATCATGTCTCTTTAGAAGATAACTTTGTTCCATCTATAAAAACTAATATTTTGAAATAAAATCACAAGAGGGTTTTTATATAAAAATTTCTAAAGAGTTTTCCAAATAAAGTATGAAAAAAAATTATCAAAACTCGAGACAGCAAGTTCTATAAGAGTATAGTGGGAGAGAAGGCACCAAACTCGAGTTCGATTGGTAATAAGGGTCTAAGATGATTCAATAGATCTAAACTATTCCTTCTATTGCACTATTAAAATCCAATAAGATCTCATAAAAACTTGCTAAAACCCATAGATATGTTCATTACAACAAAGATATATTGTTCCTTTAAAGAAAAATCAAGGATATCCCTGACATAAAACAAGAATGAGGCCCTAACCATTGATTTCCATGATCAAACACTTGAAGAGTCAATGGAATCTGAGTCCGGATGTAGGAGATCATAGAAAATAACAAAAGTGATCTCTGGAAGTTAAGAGGAATAAAAATCATAAATGTGTGAGGAATTAAAACTACCAAAAAGGATAAAACTGTATCAACCCAAACAATTTCATGGAATCAATTAGAAATTCACATCATGGATAATCTATAGTTCACTTACACAAAAAAACTCATCGCCTTCAGTAAAAATCAAATTATTCATTTATTTCATGAATATCACCACATTGTTAATTTCCCTTGACATTAATTTCATGTATACCTTTCACATTTTGAGGTAATTCACAATATCTTCCCTAAGCACATTTTTGTTCTGAATAACATATTCACAACATTAATTTATCATGTATCCATATTATATACCACTCTCTATTTTCTCCTATAAATTATTTTATAAAATTATAACAACAAATCTAAATGTAAAATAAAACTCAAAAAATTACAACATACCTTAAACTAGATTTTCTATAATTCATGATAAGGATTGAAATAAATATAGTCCCCAAAAATTAAATTTTGATTAAATAACTTAAAATAAAATGTTATGTTGAAAGAAATTATATCATAAGTGTTATGTGATTTTCAAAAATAATATTAAAATGAGCCTCTTTGTAAAAAATATCACCTTTTTGGATATTAGAAACATGAATGTAAAATTTAGTTTGAACAAAATTTTAAAAGAAATAAATCTTATAATTGAATTTGATAAAATATGATGGAATAAATATATCCCCCTTTTATAATGAGAAAAAAAACAAAATAAAAACAAAATAAAATTCAATTTATATAATCATGAATTAACGTTTTATAAAACTTTTTATCACCCCCTTCATGAATATAAATGCAACAAAAATTCCCTCCTTAACTAAAATGTAGAAATTAAAGAATTTTTATAATAATATCATATTTTTATCAAACTATTTTTTCCCTGACATAATAAGAATATTCATATAATATTTTTAGACTTCTAAAATTTTCCCCCTTTAACATTTTCAAAAAAAATTAAAAAATATAAAGAATAAAAATAGATAGAATAGTAACCCGTATTAAAATCATGTTTCTTAAAATTTATAGAAAACATACCTTTGAGAATGATATAGTTTTTAAGGGAACTATCCCCTTTTAATTTTAATGTAATATCCTAAAAATAAACCAAACACCTTTCTCCCAATTAGGATCATACATATGGATAAAAAACCATATATCAGAAGAACAATGAGAGTAGTTGAAAATAAAATTCAAACACACATGCAATAAAAATAAAGTATACATGTATCAAAACTAAAATATCCTCATTAAAATGATACACATAAAAATACACCATTATTGAAAAAAATTTGGAAATCTTAACAATTTTGAAATATTATCCATTAAAAAAAATTCATGATTTAACTGTTAAAATAACCACGGTCATCAGATGTTAAAAAAAATTACAATGATCAAAAATTAAAATTCAGTTTTATGTTGACATTTTTTGATCATGTGATTTAGATTATTCATTTTATTATGATTCTTAACTGTAAAACCTTTCAATTATTCAAAAAACCTCTATTAAACATATGATATTTGAACCTACATCTTTATTTGTTTATTATAAATCACAAATTACTTCATCAGCTCATTAATTAATTGATTATATTGATCCATAATTTCTCCTTGACCACTGATGACTTCATTTCACAATTCAATTTTTTTTCAAAACTATTAGAGATCTCCATGAAAAGAAACGTTGTGTACATTTATAGTTATAACATCTTTTCTATTATCCATAAAACTTGATGAAATATTTTTTAACTTTTGAGAATTTTTTTTCATATTCTTCTTTGAATTATCTTAAAATATCATTAATTTTTACCATTGAATCTGACATTTTATTTTCCCGATTTGATTTTTCAATGTTAACAAGATACTCTTTAATCAAATAAAATCTTACATATATCTCCAATAGAATTTTTTATATATTTTCAAGATTCTCCATTTACTTTTTTTAAGAATTATTTATTTTCGAATTATTAATAAACTAGATAGATTATCTAATATAGATAGTTTGTTGTACTTCTCCATACCAATTTTATAATCATCTGGTTAAACCTCCTAATTTTTATCTTAGTGGTTTCAATGTCATCAAGGATGACAAGCATTCCATTTTATATACCCGAAAACCTTTATGAGGTTGATATAGAGTTATTCCTTTTTTCTTAAAGTGTTTTCTTGTATAGAAACACACTTCAAAGGGGTAAAGGTTTCATCTTCTTAATAATGAAATGCATATTATTTTGGGGTTATATCCTTCTAAACATTTATAATTACGACCTATTTATTTTTCATATTAACATTATTTTTAGTAGAAACATCCTTAAAAAACATATTTTTAACTTCAAAATATATTGATATATCATTATTAGTAATTGAATCTAGTTCAACTTCAAAGTGAGGCAAGGACAGGGAAAATGATTTTTCAAGTACTTCTATTTCATAGATACTTCCCTTTTGAATGTAATCATAATTATTATTGACTGTATAAACTTGAGGAATCATATTATTAATTGAAAAATGAAGGGATAAAACTCTTTCAAATTGAGTTTTTACTAAGTCATCATTCTTCACAAACAACTTATTAAAATCATCATTAGAAAACTCATTTAATATATGGATTTATTATTATCATTTTCCTATATTTATCTATGGATTATATTTTGAAGAATATGGTCCTTTATATTCTTTTCATTTCTTTGCTTTATTTTTAGAAGATTTTTTTAATTCACCAGAATCAATATCTGATGATTTTTCTAAAAACATATTTTTACTATATCACAATTAAATATAATTCTAGATATTATTTTACTATTGATTATATTTCCTTTTAATTTCTCTGCATGATCACAATTCGTAACACCATTATCTTCTAATATCTTCAAAATAACTTTGTTCATGATTCAGATATATAATAATATTTTAAGCTTAACCATTCCAGTGAATATATATTAAATTTTGGTCCAAGTAAACCTGATGAGATTTTTCTTCTAAAAATTTAAAAGAAAACAAAATAGATAAAAAATACTAGATTTTAATAGTACATTTACCACCATTGCTTGTATATATAAATTTTCTATCTCGAAAAAAAATTCTAACTTTTAGGGGTGGATAACTCATTTTATGGACTTCATTTTATAAAAAAACATTCATTCATATAATATTTTCAAAAATAACTATTAGTTTTATAAAAAAATTACGAGATAGAAAAAGTATCTCCCTCAAGGGGAATTCTGAATGATTCATCAAATTATCAATAGATAAAGTACATTTATATCTAAAATTAATTGAATATACCTACATTTTACCATAATATTCAGTAAATTAGGATGTTCTTTATTATTCAAAAATCAACAATAGAATGAATAACTCAGAGCCATCCCTATGAAAAAGTATTTATTTTAACTATTAAAAATTGATCATGTTATTCATTATAAATTAATATTTTTAGAATATATTAGGATTAATTAAAATTTTAAAGAAAATTTCTCTAGTTGAAATTTCTCTGATCGATGCCATTTGAAAAATTGAAACTAAACAGTAATTCTAAAATCAAAACTATTATTTATCAATAACTAAGCAATGAATTCATTCAACAAACTCTGGGTCCACCTTCTTTATTATTATATAAAAATTTATACATTGTATTCATATATCATCCATGATCATGTGGTCCAACATTATTCCCACCAAAGTGCATGACATAAAAACTCTTTCAATATATATATATATTTAATTTAATAAATATTGTTAATTAATTTTTTGATGATATTAAAAAGAAAAATAAATATTTTCATAAATAGTTCTTTTAAAAGTATATATGTAAGAAAATGATTTTTTTAAACTTATATATCAGTGTACCAGCTTGATCTTATTCTATGAAATATAGTTAAAAAAATGGAATAAATACATTAAAATTTTAATATTTTACTTTTAAAAATGTTATATAAATATAAATAATAATAAATCCCACTAAATAAAATTAATTAATGAAATATATATATATATAAACATAAATAATATGGAAACATCATAATATATAAGAAAAAGAAAAAATATTATAAGCTCTAATAAAATTTAAAAGTTACATAGGAAAGAGATATATAAGTTAACCTGTTGGTGTGCAATGACATTATTTATTAAAAAATTAAGTCTATAGATGATTATCCTTCATAGGTCTAAATATATTTACTTAATTAATATGTGGTACCGATGTTTTATTTATCCTCTAGAAATTGTAAGAAGAATGTTACCTTGAGATAGTATTCTAGGATCTTCCCAAATATGGAACTCTATTTAGAGAACAATTATTCTCCTAGTTTACTCCTCTTTGAGAGATAATGTTCAATGGTTCATGACTAGGAACAAAATAGTTTTATTGAAATGTGAAAAGTTTGAAGTATTTTCTTCCAAATCTAGATGTTGACCATTTAGGCCTTATTTGAGATTACATATTCTCAAATTATTTTCTTCCAGTAGTAAATAATTTTAGTAGTTTATTCACACTTTCAATTTAGAAGACAAACTTAATAACCTTAAGTTTAGTATCTTTTACTTCTTGGATTTTTTATCCTTCCAATCATAAGTTATAGAATAATTTTCCACTGATTTCACTATTCCATTATATTTCAACTTAGTGGCCAAATTTGATATATTATCTTTAATTTTTTAATTCCCAATTATGTTCTATTTTTTTCAGGATCTCCTTCTATTGAACTAATAGACAAAATTATTTATTTTCATTCTAATGAAATTTTTTAAACTTTTCCATTAGATTTTAAATGTTTTTTATTCTTAGTAATAAATTAAAAGATAATTCTATATTTTAATTTTTTGATTTAAAAAATTAATATTTATTATCTAAAATAACAGTGTTTAGTCCAACATATATTTTTTTATAACTTCTTGGGAATACAATTCACTTAAACAAAATATTCTTATAGTTTCGTTCAAGTTTAAAAATCCTTATCATAATAAGAATAATTTGATCCTTAATCATCACTATCTTTAATAAATAAATCTTCTATATTGTTATTCAATGGATACTGTGATTGGATTTTAGTACTATTTATCATTCCCATGAATCATTTCATATTTTCTAATATTTTTAGGTTAGCATAAAAACAAATAATATTTTTTTATCACTACTTTTAACCTATGATCTATCATAATATTTATCTCTTTCACATGCACTCCATGTTTCCATTTCTTCTAAAATTTTCTTGTATTTAACCTTGATGAATTTATTATAATATTTTCTATCTTTTATATTATGTTCAAGACAACCCAGTATAATTTTACCATGTTTTCTACACTCATAAAATGTTGGTTGAGATAAATCAATCTTGATTCCTTCTTCCCTTACATCCTTTTTGAAATTCCTCTTTAAATTTCAACTTCTAATTTTATTCCATGTAATAAAATTCCTTCTCTCTAGTTTCCATGAAATTATAATCATTATATCTTTTAATAATACTCTTCATCGTGATCTAACAATAATTTAAATCTCTTGAAGATGATAAAAAGTAAACTCAATTCTTATTTCATTATTTATATGCATCTATTTTCAATCGACTTTCATACTGTATTAAGGCTATAATTAAATATTATAGATTTAGAATTGTAATATTCTCCAAATCATCAATGGTGGTTCTCAATGTGTTATACTCCTATATAAGAATATCAATTTATTTTTTTACCATGTGATCATCTGATAATTCATTATTAATCACAAACCAACCCAGTCAACCCTAAACTATTCACTTGAGCATTCCCCTGAAAAGTCTTCAGAGTCTTTCCCAATCATATCAGGCAGGAAACTAGTGTCAGGCATCAAGAATAATAATTTGAGTATGATTTAGCACACGAAAAATATATAAATAAATAAATAAAAATTGAAAAAATAATACTAAATTGGAATTTATAAAGAAATAAAATGAGACATACCTCCATGTGATACTGTAGGTCACCATCATCCATTGAACCAACACCCCACCATGGTGACCGGGTGCGTTTTTTAAGTAGCACAAGACATTAAAAACAAAGATAGAGCTATAGGGGTGAATATTAAAACTCAATAGTAATTCCGAAATAAACTATTTCATATACCTTACCTTTAAAATAAACCCATTACATGCTAGTTTGAAAATAAGATATATAAAAAGTGAGGTTTTGCATTTTTTCCAAAACAAGTATCAAGTTACCATATTTTAAGTAAAATTATTTTCCATTAAATTTTTAAAATTGTTCCCAAAACAAGCTAAAATAGATTTTGAAGGATAGATGTAGAATAATAAACCATACAAATATTCATTTTATTGTTTTTGATATGGAAAAGAACTAAGAAAAGGTGTATTGTAAAATAGTACGATGAAAACTAGAATAAAAGAGAGCAAGAAACATGGAAAATTACTATGTATATAGGGTTAGTGGGGACATAGGATCCTCATACTCTCAGTGATCGACCAAGGATATGAATTTCGGTATCCTTATTAAGACAAATAATCCCCATCATCAGTAGTCTAGTTAGTGTTTTAGGGTAATCCTTCTAGGTATATTGGATCGTACCTCGATATTCCCATCTCTATGGAGGAATATGTAAAATGAGGGTGCGTCTATATAAATATTCCTTACCAATGCATATGTGTGTAGGTCACCCTCATGAATAGTGGCGAAAACACTCTAAAGAAAAATACCAAAAAAATAAAAAAACAAAAAAATCCTAAATTAAAAACTAAAAAATTGAAGAAAAGAACAAATACTACCTGAAAACTATAGTGAAACAACTTCCTTCAATGTTCGTGGATCGAATTAGTCCCTAAGGGACACAATAACACTAGAAATTAAGGTAAAATAATTGAAATACCCAAAAAGGGGTTAAGGTTTGGATAGGTCACATACACATCAATGGAGGGAAGGGAAACCAAAAATTAAAGATATAGAAAGGAAGAGGAGGGAATAGAAGATTATCAGATTTGATCACATCAAAAACCAGGGGAAAAATTTTCAACCAAAGGGAGGAGAAGGGGGAGTCTGTTCATGCATGTGAAAGGGGAAAGGGGGCTCAGCTATAGAGAGGGAGGGGGTTTGGGTCGCGTGAGAAGGATATGGAGGGGATGGGGGAGGTAATGTTTTTTTTCTTTCTTATGTTTATTATCATCATAAAAAACATCATCGTTATTTATTTTAAAAAAACTACATGGTGGGCATGCATGGTTTTGGCGGACAGTTTACCAAACTGTTAACTAACTATGTACCCTTTACTAGTCACACTCGGCACCTACATGGGTTGGACACATGTTTTGATAAATTGTGCACTAAACATGTGAAACCATTATGTTATAATGACATATTCACTTTCACAACTTCCATATGGTTTATCCAAACATTTATCCTAGCCATGAGATAAGAAAAAACGTCCAAATTTTTTAAAATTTACTAATAAATACCTAAATATACAAATAAAAATATAATTAAATAAATAATATCAGATTGGGGTGTGACCATTATTCCCTACATTAACAAATTCTCCACCCATAAAGTAACCTAGTGAAATAGGGAACATAATTAGGACTCAAAACTGATTGACGCCCAATGAGCCCATGAAACATGGTGTGACCTTTAAACTCCACAATTCAAACCCAGCCAACTCAAAATAAGACATCACCAATTATCATAGGGGGTCTCACCACCTTTAAGTAACTGAATTAAAATGTGGTTTCACCAAGTGGAATACTCAATGAAACCACCCACCAATATGAAACAATTAAACCAAAAAGACTCGAACAAGAAACTTAGCTGAGTCAGAATTCATAATTTCTCAAGACGCATGCATCTACAAATTAGTACCATATAAAAACTAAAACTGATCCAAAATAATACTATCCATTTAATATTTCATATTCTATAATGCACAACTATAAGAATTTCAATAAATATGCCACTAAGATATCCATACGAAAGGTTTCCAAGAATATAATACCATATTAGAGGAACAAATAAATCGTAACCACTCTAACATCAGAGAAAACATGTTGGATATACATCCCCCACACCTGACAACTTTTAAACAACATGAATATATTCACCCTAATACCTATGGCAAGATCCCCTATGTCATGACGTATCTATTGTACCACATTCCTAAGCTGATAATCCTTAACTAAAACTCTTTCTTTCAGTGAAAAAACTTATCAAATATATTTAGTAATCACTAGTGGATATCACAATGACAAGACATCATTGGATAAAGAAAAGATTGATTAGAGTGCTTAAATAGATTGCAATGTAATCAAACAAATGAGTGTTCCAATGAAGGAAATATAGGAATTGAAAAATGATACTTGTCTTGAACAAGTTCTCCCTTTTCACACTCATCACCAGATGGGGAAACTCCGCAAGAACCAAAAGAAACCAGACTATAAACTACAATGGGATTCCCTCTAATAATTTTGAAGATGAAAGAACATTCTCCTTTATCCATTTATAGATACCCCACATGAAAATATAAACCTAAAACTAATTGCTCGACACTATATGTTGAGAAAAGAAAACCAGTTCATTGAAAAGGTCAACCTTCCCCATCACCATTAGTTGACCTTGTTGAGTGTCTATGAGATCTAGAACATTATTATCATTTAATTACTCAAAAATAATCCATTGGATGAAGTTGTCTTGGAGATTTATAGAGACATCCCAACTCACAATGAGGATGGGATGATCACTTTCCACCGGTCTAGTCCCAGTTTAATAAACAAACCCAAGTTAAATCACACCATCATGGAATATGGAGTTCTCAAAAACCTAAAGGCACTCCCAACTTCCTAAATCTATTCCATAGCCTTTAAGGGACCTTAATAACTACAAATGATGGGAAACTATTGAGAGTATATCTTCTCCACCACTCTACTAGGAGTTTTTGTCGGGACAATGAATGGAAGTGGCTCGTTAAAAACCTTCTAGTTCTTTCTAGGAAGCATACTCTAAACAAAATAAATCACAAAACAAAATCAACATCGAATCATAATTTTACCAATTAACAATTTAAAACAAATACCAACCTCATAAACCAATACATCACAAACCAAATAAAAACAAATTTTGATCTCAATCGAAACAAATCCATAAAAATATCACAAAAAAAGATAAGAAACATATTGAAAATCACCATTTTGAAATTCACCCATTTTCAAAATCAATTCCCCCGGTCAAAATTAAAATCATTTTCTACTTCCAAAACCATCCTAAATTCTAAAGCCAATTTTTTTCATTCGAAAACCATTTTTTTAAATACATTTTCATTTAAAAATCCACTAAAACTAGCCAAAATCATACTAAAGTATCACTCACCCCAAAAATAACTGAAATAGGGAACTAGTGGTCATGAATAACCTAACAAAATGGTTTATAAGATGATGAAATAATCATTCACTAACTAATAGAATCATATTGAACCATGCACTTGGGATATACATAGTTTGTTATTCAATGTATTTAAATACCCCGACCCTAGTTTCCCGGAGCCGATGCCTCAATTTATTACATAAGAATATAAAAAAGAATTCCTCGTACCAATGTACCGAATATCTTAGTATTTTTAGAAAACCTGATATTAAAATAATATTTATGTTAAAACATGAAAGAAAAAACAACATTTCCACTCCATTACAAACACCCATAAATTCTTATATTATTCCTACAATTAATTTATAATAATATTCATTTATGTAGCCTAAGAAAAAATAAATCATAATAAAGGGGTGAGATCAGATTCTCAATAAGGGTAAATTTTATAATAGAAGTTATAATAAACATAAACATTAGGCATAGCAAATAACTAAAAAATACATGTCTTTATAAATAATCTTGAGCATAATATGGCAGGAATAAAAGATGAGAAAATAAATCCCAATAACATATCATAAGAGAATGAACATTAATCATGGATATTATAATAGTCAAATATAACATGGTTTATGAATTACTAATTTCATAATGTGGGAATGCATAATTTTGGATATCTGAAACATATCGTCAAGGCCTCAGCCAAGATGTCTAAACATACATGGGAAAGAACTTGGACAAAATTTAATTCTATTTATATCATGAGACCTACTAATGCATCGAGGGGTTATAGAGGGCACAAAAAATCACTTTCGAAGTCCAATTAATTCCTCATATATATGGGATTAAACATAAACATATGATATCTAAATAAGTTTCCCCAATCTGTAAACATAATCACTAACCGATTGGAGTAGCATGGTTAATGGTATCAAGATAGCACATCCACAGTCAAACAGGTCACAAACCATTTAATAAACTTTATAAGATTTAAATAATAATATTTCAATGTTAATAAAACATAAAATTAAATAGTGGTTTTTAAATAGATTAAAATACTGTTTTAATATCATCGAGAAATTTTTGACAAAAATACTCATTTTACTTTTCAAAGAAGAGTTCTTTTGAAAAAAAACATTTTTATTTGTCCTAATTGGTTGTATAAAATAACTAATGAAAAAAATTTGTTTTTCATGAAAATTTATTTATTTTAAAAAAATAATGGGGTGTTAAAATAGATCATGTACCGTCCTTTAAAATAGGTAAGAAATTGGAATGTTCCCTTTGATCGAGCTTGCGTATCGGGAAGAATTGAAAAGAGAACCTTTAAAAAACATATATTTATTATAAAATACAATTGATATGGAAACATGATTTTGGAATGTATGCATAGAAGTTTTATGAATTATATAAAATGAATGAATAATTATGTTGGTTTATAGATAGAGAAAGCATAGCCCGAATGGAAATGGAGGTTTGGGAAGAAAACACTTACTATATGTATGAATGTGTTAAAAACATGACCATATCATATTGGATAATCAAATTAAATCCATTAATTAATTAATCAATAACCTTATATATATGTATTTTATTTACTACATCTTTATTGAGTTTATTTATGGCCTTTTTTATGAGTTATAAGATATTATTTTATTGCTCGAGAGTGTTTTTTTCCTTGGTTTTCATGATCGATATACTTATAAATGAGTATGGAAGTTCATGTGGAATGGGTATAATTTTATAGAATAGAATTTATATGATATTTATGAAAATATATAATTTTAAATGGTTATATATATATATATATATCATTTTTTATATGGTATGAGGATGAATCACTAGATAAGACATTTAGTGATATTTGTTTACATTATTACAATATTTATTGATCATAATGAACTCATTTTTTATCGTTTATTATTATGTAAATATGTTTCTTCTATAATACAATAAATGTTATAATAAATATATTATATTTTGTTTTAACCATAAAAATGTTTTCATTACCATCCTTGAAGGAGAAATTGAAGAACAAAAATCTGTCATCCACGAAGGTTGTAAATCAGCCCCTCAAGGACAGCGATTTCGTTTTTAAAATAAAAGAGAGAGACAAAAGATTTTGATGAAGGATATTACATTAAAATTATATAATTCTAGTATATAAATGATACTATAGTTATTATGATCATTTGGACAGAGAATGTGAGGATCTAATAATAAAAGAAAAGAACTTGAAAAGAAATCAAAAGGAAAAGGAAGATGATTTTATCTCTTGAATATTCCTTATTGAGAATCTCATTAAGGGGATTAGTTTTGTTCTTCTGATGAGACTAAGAGCTCATGGAAATGGGGGAGAGGATTGGGAATAATACTAGGTAGAAATTTGACAAGGCTCAAAGGCATAGAGGTGTGAGGAGAATAGGTGGTGAGGGGTGGTATTTATATTGGAGGAGAGGGGTGATTTTTAAAAATTTAATCCATTTTTTTATTATTTTTTCACAAGAATATGAATATTTTGATAATTATCATCAAATATATTTAAAAAAGAAGTTAATTTCTTTGTTATGGTGCTTACATTGGTGATGACTCAAGGAATACTGTATTTAACTTATAGTGTATTTATACCGTAAATTACTGTATTTTACTATTCATAAAAAATTCTAGTATTTTATAAAAATTCCAAAAATTAACCCTAACAATTTTTCAATATATATAATTAAAAATTAAACTTTATTTAATGAAAATAATTTTGTAAATATGATTAATTTAAATATTATTTAAAACTATAATTTACTTTTTTTATAATTTTTTTTAAAGGATGGGGCTGAAGCCTCGGTTTATTATTTAAAATCAAAGACCACTTTAGACTAGGTACTAGGTCACCCATTACATAGCCCGAAGGCCCAAAGCCATGTGTCCTGAATACAAGGCTTGAAAGCCCATATTTTTGCCCAAATGACCCCTCGGTGAATAGTACTACTACAGTACCTGTGCTGCTACAGTACCACAAACGCTATAGTGCCTACACCAGTCCCTCTGCTGCTACAGTATCATAAATTCTCCCCTACCAAGATTCGATCCTTGGTCTTTTGGATGCCAAGAAGGAGCATGTACCACTAGGGTATATGCTCATTGGAAAACCATCATTTTCTTAAAAAATACATATTTCAAATATATAAATGATTTAGTAACACATTCAAAAATTTATTAAGGTCTCGTAAAATTATCCTAAAATCATAAAATAACAAAACATTGATTTATTAATTTCTTTTATGAAAATTAATTTTATTTTAAATTATTTTATTAATTATAAATTTGATATTAAATATTTATTACTTAAAAAATATCAAAACTTAATTAAAATTTTTTAAAATATTCATTTAATTATATTATTATATAATTATATAATAATTTCATTTATAAGGTGCCTAAATTTTATTTATACTTTCATGGATGATGTTACCGATAATTAGAACAATTTACTATACACAAGGGTCACATTACTATTCCTAATGTTAAGTTTCTATTTCATCGGTATAGGTTCTTTAACATCTAGAAATACCTATTATTTAATTCATTCTTCATTTATAAAGTTTTTATTTTGTTATATATGTGATTTATACTATATGAAGTAAACATAAAAGATAAATATCATTGATAAAATTTTGGCTTGTTACATTTTCCCCTCCTATAAAAATTTAGTCCATAAAGTTTCTAAATTATCTCCCTATAAAAATATTTGGGTGGATATTCATCATAAGATCCTCAGACTCCCACATCGCCGCTTCAATTTTATATTTTTTCCAATGTACCATTACCAGCCGAGTCATCCGATTCCTCAATAGTTGTTCTTTAGTGCCCTGAATCTAAATAGGATCTTCATAGTAAGATAAGTCAAGTTCCAATTCTATTCCATCATAAGTGATTACATGTGTTGGGTCTAGAATGTACTTACTTAATAAGGAGATGTGGAACACATTGTGTACATTAGAAAGGCTGGGTTGTATAGACAAAAATTAATCCATAATCCAATTATCTCTAGTATTTCAAACGGGCTAATATATTTGGGGATCCATTTTCATTTCTTACCAAATCTTATAATGCCCTTCCACGTAGATAAGTTCAAGAAAATGTGATATCCCACTTGAAATTACAAATTCTTCCCTCTATTACCAGCATAGCTCTTTTTCCTAATTTGAGCTGCTTTGTTATGGGTTTGAATAGTCATTACCTTTATTGTTGTTTTCTCTACAAGCTCCAGGCCTACAAGCTTCCATTCACCAACTTCAGCCCAACCTGTAGGTGTACGACATCTCTTTCCATACAACACAACATATAGTGCTATTTTAATACTTGAATGGAAAATATTATTTTAGGAAAACTATTCCAAACGAAAATACTGATCCCCCATACCATGAAAGCTGAAGGAGCATGATCTCAACATGTCTTATAATGTTTTAATGGTCCTTTCGATTACCCTTCCATTTGAGGATGATAAGTAGTACTCAAAATAAGATTAATATACAAATATTTCTAATTTTTTTATAGAATTCAAATTTAAATTGTGGATCATGATAAAACACAATATAAAGAGGTTCTCCATGAATTATTAAAACTTAATTACTATATATCTATACATGGTTCTCTAGTGGAAAATCCTCCCTTACAGTATGGAAATGTACAGATTTCTATGTCCATCAATAATCACCCATATTGCATAATTATTTCTTAGAGTTTTTGTTATTAAAGTGAAAAAATATAAAGTTATTTCATCCCGTTTCCATGTAGGAATAGTTAGATATTGCATGAAACCCCGAGAATGTTGTCTTTCAAACTTCACTTGGTAAAAAACTAAACATATTGATACATAATCATCAATTTCCTGGTTAATATTATCCCACAAAAAATGTTCCTTTATATCTCTATACATATTAGTACTACTACGGTTTATATAGAAATTCGAGCTATGAGAATCATCCAATAAATCCCTTTTTAGCTCAATTATAGATATAACAAATTACCTCCTCCCACATTTTAGAATTTCATCTGTAAACTTCCCATCATTCATTGCTTTAATTTTCTTTTTAACATTCTCATCATCACATTGAGAAATTTTAATTCTTTATAATAAATATGGTTGGGAAAATAGTTGAAAAAATAAATATGTTTCACCTTATTTGATAATTTACATATCCATCTTTGCTAGATCCATATACACAGGGTCCTTGTTAATCTTCATTATTTTCATAACTACATGATTCTTCCTACTCAATGAATCATGAACCTTATTCACCATCCCATGATGGTAGTGTATTAAACAGTCATAATTCTTGAGTAGCTTGAGATACCACCTTTTCCTCATGTTGAGTTATTTCTTTGATAATATATATTTTAAACTCTGTTGATTTGTATATATCTCAGATATTTCACCAAAGATATAGTGTCTCTATATTTTTAGAGAAAATATTATAATTGCTAACTCAAGATCACAAGTTAGATGGTTATGTTCATAAATTTTTAACATCCTTGATGCATAAAAATAACACTATTATTCTGTATAAGGAAACATCTGATAACTTTCTTTAACGCATCACAATAAATTACAAATCCCCTATTACCTGATAGAATAGTCAAGATCAAATAATTCAAAAATATCCACTTCAAAAATTCAAAAAAACATTCAAAATATTTTTCTATTTGAACATAACCCCTTTATGAGTAAGCTTGGTTAACAATTTTTCTAATCAGGTGATGTTCTGAATGAACCACCAATAATGAACTGTTAAACCAATAAAACTATGTACCTCAGTTATGTTCATTGGTGTTGTAAATTCTTGAACCGCCGTTGTCTTTGAAGGATCAACTGATATTCCATCCTTTGAGGCAATATATTCCACAAAAGAAACTAATTGAAGCCAAAATTCAAACTTTCTAAACTTCCAATATAATTCATTTCTTCTAAGATTCTTCAGATTAATCCGCAAGTGATTCTTATGGTCTTTATATCTTTTGGATTATACCAAGATTTCATCTATACATACCACAAAAAAATCCTCAAGATATTCCTTGAAAACACTATTCATTATATCCATGAAGAAAGAGGGTGAATTATTCAGTCCAAAAGGCATTACTATAAACTGGAAATGCCCATACCTAGTTCAAAAATATTATCTTTGGAATATATTCCTTATTCACATGCAATTTATTATATCCAAATCAAATATCAATATTTGAAAATATTGAGCTCTATGAATTTGATCGAATAAATAATCAATATGAGATAGAGGATACATGTTGTTTATTGTAATAGAATTGATTTCTCTATAGTCAATACATAGCCTCATGGATCCATCTTTATTCTTGAAAAAGAGAAAATGGGATCCCTATGGAGAAACACTAGGGATGATAAATCCTTTATCACTCAATTCCTCTAGTGTTTTCTTAAGTTTATCTAATTCTATTGTGTCCATTCTATAAGAAGTCTTTGATATATGTCTTTCAACAGTAATTAAATCTATAGAGAACTCAACTTCCCTCTCTAGAGAATGTCTAGGTAAATACATTGGAAATACACCAATATATTTAGGTACAATAGGTATATCCTCAATTTGAATATATATTTCTTTATCCATAGATGATGTTTTCTCTTCCTCCCCAATAATTTTATTTAGTAGAGCTACAGGGAGTGGATCTAGATGAGAATCAAATGATGATGTTTCTTCTCTAATGATAAGGGATTCTACACCTTCCTCACAAATTTTAACTTCCTTCTTCTTGCAATATATATTAACATAATATTTTAAAATCCACTCCATGCCAAATATTATTTTAAATTTGACCATAGGTATGACGATAAAAGCAGCAGATAATGTATGTTTATATGCTATAATGGGAACTACATGAAACATCTTTATTTTAATGATACTTTCCTTTGGGGGTTTTACTTACAACCCCTTTGTTAAGTATAATTGGAAATATCTAATTTTTAAATAAAACTGGTAATATATAAAGGAATGCAATAATATCGAATCAAATAAAGCATTGTCCATGTTTGAGTAAATGATTAAAGTACCTTCCACCACATCATTAGAAACTTCAACCTCAACAGTTGTGATCATGTAATCTTGGACTTGATCCCTTGGACTTTTTTGGGGAATGTTTTCTTGACACATATGAAAATAATTTTCATAATGTCCCATATCTTAAAAATTGTATCATTAAACATTGGTAGATTCTTTCATTCCCTTTAAATCACAGGCTTGGTGGAATTTTTCTCCACACTTGTAACAAAATCATTTTCCCTTTAAGCATGCTCTAGGGTGTTTCCTTCCATAAGTATCACATGTCAGAAAAATCCCTTTTTTACTCTTTTCTTTATCCATTATTTCCTCTGCCACTATCTTTTTCTATTGATTTCCTTTAATGTCATAAGTCTTATAGAATTATTTCTCTATCTTGATAGTACATGAGACTATATATTCATATGATAAGAATGTTATGGAAACCAGTTTCTTAATGAGGAATGGTTTTAAACTATCAAATAATCTATCAATATTGATCCGTGTATTACATATGTAGTCTACATCATGCCTTGCTAGCTATGTTAAGTTGGCTTCATACTTGGAAAAACACTTATCCTTTTCATCCTCAGATTCAAGAATTTTCATTCCATATCTCCTCATTTTTCGCGAGGAAAGTTTTTTTCTAAGAAAATTTCCTAAAAATCCCACTATTCCATATTTTAAATTTCTTCATCCTCCTTTGTGTTTTGGATTAGTGACCACCATTATCCACATCTCCCAATACACAATAAACATTCATAACAACATTATCCCTTTTGTTACTTCCCAATGTGAGAAATATCTTCTTTGAGAAACTTATCCACTACTCAGCTACAAATGGGTTAGTAGTTCCATTTAATGATATAGGTTTTTATCTCATGAAGAGGTATAACATTTCTCCTCCACATTATGGATCATGATGCTCCATATGGGTAAGGTTATTGTGCATAATCGGAGTCAGCTATCCCAATATAATTATAAGTTGCTCAACACTAGTCGCAACTCTAATACCCACATCACTATCTTGAATAAGAGGGAAATCCCTATATGGGATACATGCGTTGATACAGTTTCCATTACTTTCACTTGGAACCAATTCTAAATAATAACACACACTAGATTAGGTTATTAATCATAATGGGTAATCTCAACCTATAAAAACCCTTAAAATATATTGAAATTATATTGAAATCTGATCTCATAATTATAAACATAGGTTATTTGAGGAAAAAAGTTCATTTAAATCCTTTATTGTGGTTTGTAAAGTAAATGTGAATTATCTTAAGCATATCAACTAGGAGAATCAAACTAGGTGCATAGTAAGGCTCATTGTCATATACCTGGTTACCTTGAGTTAGGTCGGGGACACCTTGTTAGATTTGTTACTCACATGAATCTTTTCTAAAACCATGTCCACTTATAGTATCCAGATATGGATTTATTTCTAAGAAGATGCACATAATCACTACCTTACCAAAATTATTGGATATTTCTTATATGCTTATCCTCAAAGTCCATATTAGGGATATGTTTTCTAATCTATGTTTTCTAAATCTAATTTCAAAGGTTTCTTCTAAACTACCTATGATACCAAATCTAATGACCCCAACCCCAGTTTCATGGATCCTATACCTTAATTTGTTACGTTGTCTTATAAGTAATAAATTCTCATATTAAAGGACCTAATAGTTTAGTAGTTTTGGAAAACTAGATACAAACATGTCATTTACATTAAAATTTTAATGTAAAAAAAAACATTGCAACTCCATTGGAAACACCCATAAACCCTTAGATTATTCTTGAAATTAATTTATTGTAATCTTCATCTTCACATCATGGGGAAAAATAAAACATCATAAATGGGTGAGCTCATATGATCAGTAATATTAAGTAATACAATGAAAGTTATAGTAGATATAAACCTAAACATTAGACATGATGAATAACTAAAAACACTTGCCTTTAAAAATAAACTTGTACATAATATGGCAGGAAAGAAAAATGAGAAAATAAAGTCATATAAATGATCATAAGAGAATAAACCTTAATTGTGGATATTATACCAGTAAAATATCACATATTTTATCGATTAATAATTTCATAATGAGTAAAATCATAATTCCAGACATCTAAAATATATTTTCAAGGCATCATCCAAGATATCTCAAAATACTAGGTTTAGGCCTCGACCCAAACCCAATTATGCTTTGTCTCTTGAGACCTAATGATGTATCAAGGGGATATAGTGGGCCCCACACATCACATTATAAGTACAATTCATTCCACATATGAATGGGGATAAACATAAAAAACAATAACATATGATATGTAAATAACTTTCACCAATCTATAAACATAATCAGTAACCAAAGTGAGTAGCATGGAGAATGGTATAAATATAGCACATCCATAGTCAAACTATTCATAAAACATTTAATAACATATGATAGATGTCAATAATAATATATCAATATTAATAAGGTATAAAATTCAACATCGGAATTTAAATATATGAAAATACTCTAATAAAATCATCGAAAAATTCCTGAGAGAAATACCCCTTTTACTTTTCAAAGAAGAGTTATTTTGATAAAAAGTAATTTTTATTTGACATAATTTTTTGTATAGAACTAGTAATGAAAAATGTAGTTTTTAATGAAAAATTATTTATTTTTTAAAAATAATGGTGTATTAAAATTGATTATGGATGGTACTTGAAAATGGGTTAGAAATCAGGATGTTCCCTTTAATCGACCATGTGTATCTGGAATAATTGATAAGGGAACCATGAAAAAATATGTATTTATTATAAAAAACATTAAATGATATTGAAACATGAGTTCACAATGTATACCCAGAATTTATAAAAAGTATATAAAATTAATGAAGAATTATGTTAGTGTTTATAGGGAGAAATCCTAACCCGAATGAAAATGGGTGTTCGGGAAAAAATACCTTACCCTATGTCCAAATGTGTTATGAACTTAACCTTAACCACTTGGATAATCAAAATAAATAAATTATTCAATTAATTTATAACCTTATATACATGTATTTTATTTACTATAATTTTATTAAGTTCATTTATGGACCTTTTTATGAATTATAAGATATAATTTTATTTCTCATGAGTGTTTGTTTCCTTGGTTTTCTTGACTAGTATACTTATATATGAGTATGGATGTTCTTGTGGAATGGGTAAAATTATCTAAAATTGAATTTAAATTATTTTTATGAAACTTAAAAAGTGTAAATGGTTATATATTTCATTTTTTATATGTTATTATGATGAATCATTCGATAAGTTACTTAGTGATAATTGTTTACATTATTACGACGATTATTGATCATAATGAAATAATTTTGTTTTATCATTTATTATTAAGTAAATATGATAATTATAAAACATGATAATGCTTTTAATACATACATAATAGTCTATTGTAACTACAAAAATGGTTTTATTATTATATTTTAATGAGAAATTGAAGAACAAAAATCTTTCATCCATGAAAGTTGTAAATCAGACCCTCACTGATGATGATTTTATTTTTAAAATAAAAGATATAGAGAAAGAAGTTTGATGAAAAATATTCCATTTACATGATATAATTTCAGTATATAGATGATAATATATTTATCAAGCTCATTTTGAAAGAGGAGGTGAGGAGAAAATAATAAAATAAAATAAATTAAAAATAAATCAAAAGGAAAAGGGAGAGGATTTTACCTATTGAACACTCCTCCTTGAGAACCTACTTAAGGGGATAGGTTTTGGTATTTGTATCATACAAAGAGCTATTGGACATGTTATAGAGTCTTGGGAAAAATATTGGGTAGAATATTTACAAGTCTTAAAGGCTTAGAGGTGCAAGGAGAAGAGGTGGTGAGGGGTGGTATTTATAGTGGAGGAGAGGGGTGATTTTTTAATATTTAATTCAACTGTTCATTATTTTGGATCCTAAATATTAATATTTTAAGAATATCCTAAAATATAATAAAATAATGAAGGTATGTTAGAGATTATGGTTATTACATCAAATATTACCCAAGGAATAGTGTATTTAACTTATAATGTATTTTTACCGTAAATTATTGTATTTTACTATTCACCAAAAATTCAATTATTTTAGACAAATATAAAAAATTCACCCTAATCATTATTCAAAAATTATAATTATATAATTAACACTATTTTATGAAAATAAGTTTCAAAATATGAGAATATTAATATTTAATTAAAACGATCATTTACTTGAAAATATATATATTTTAAAAATATAACTGATTTTATAACATTTCCAAAAAATTAAAAAGGTCTCATAAAATTATACTAAAAACATAAGACAAAACAATATTGATTTATGAATACCTTTTATATAAATTTATTTAATTTTAAATCATTTTATTAATTATACAATTATAATTAAATATTTATGTCTTTCAAAAATACCAACACATAATTAATAATTTTTAAAATATTCATTTTCATATACTGTGACATAATTATATGATACTTTCATTTATAAGGATCTTAAATTTTATTTATACTTTCATTGAAGATTTTACTATTCATTTGGTTGATTTATTATTCATAAGGGTCATATTACTATTCCTAAGGTCAAGTTACTATTTCATCGGTATGGGTTCCTTAACTTTTATAAATACATATTATTTAATTCCTTATTAATTTATAAAGTTTTTATTGTATTTTATATGTGATCTACACTACATGAAGTAAATATAAGAAGGGAAATATCATTGATAAAATTTTGGGTTGTTACCATGTATGCTCACCATTTAGCACGAGATCACTTCCAATATCATCCCCTAACACACACAAGATCATCAATATAAAAAACATCTAACAACAAGACCCAAAACCAAAAATAAAGACTCATAACCCAACTACCCCAGGTGACTTAGGTCTCATCACGAGTGGTGCTAATTAGAAACTAACCCATAACCTACCTCTTGAGCCCTGGTAATTCTATCTCTGATCAACTTGACATCCCAATAAACAAAGGGCGGCTTCAATACCATTTTTTCATGAACCAACCTAGTTAAACAAGAATTATTCAACCAATCCAACCTATAATAGGGCCCTAGAGGAGTTCTCGATCCTACTAGGATGGATACTAGTGTCAGGCATCAATATTGCTCAATTAGTTATTATTTATCCCATTAAAACTTATAAATAAATAAATAAAAATAGATCAAATAAGATTAAACTAGTAGAAGAAAAGAAATAAAACCACACATACCTTCATGTGATCTCGTATGTCACCATCAACCATTGAACTAATATCGCTACACAGAGACCGAGTCTGAGTTATAAGCAGTACCATTAGCTAAAAAACATATAGAGATATATGTGTGAGTATTAAAACTCATTATGCATTCCTGAATAAACTATTCCCCATGACTTACCTAAAATGAAACCTAATACATTCTAGTTTGAAAATAAGATATATAACAAGTAAGGTTTTCAACTATTTACAATACAAGTATCAAGGTTCTGTTTTTTAAAGTAAAACCACTTTCCATTAAATTTTTGAAATATTTCCCAAAACATGCTAAAATTAATTTTATAGGATATATATAGAATAGTATTGAAATAAAAATTCATTTAATTAATTTATATAATTAATGGATCTAAGAAAAAGTTCATTTTAAAATAGTACAATGAAAACTAGAATAAAAGAGAGTAAACACCATGGAAAATTACTATATTTCTATGGTAAGTGGGGACTTCGGAAACTCATACTCTGAGTGATCAACCATGTATGTGAAGGTCTATCTCTTGGTCTAGCCACTCAATCACATCATTAGTATTTGGTTAGTGTTATATCATAATTCTTCTAGGTTGGGTGGGTCATGCCTATTGTAATTGTCTTAGAATACCTACCTAGATACCCAGGATTCGCAAGTGTTTTTTAAAATTTACCAAAACATAGAAATTCCACTTTTATCAAACCAAACATGAATCCACTTTCATTCAATCTAAGATATACATTCCAAGAATTGTCTTTCAATAAAGAAAAAGGGGGAAAATCTATTTAAAAACTATTATACACACACTAAAACATAATTGAAAATACCCATTACACACACAAAACCATTTAGAAAACAACATTCAAAAATTTTAAATGTTGATCATTCTGAAAATATATTGGAATAATATTTAAATAATGAATACCCGTGTAAATACATAATGGGATACATGAAAAATGAAATAGAGTCGAATATAAAGAATCACCACCATTTTTCAGAGCTTAAGAATACTATTTAATATTAAAAACACACTATTAAACAATCAATAAATCAAGGAATTAAATTTGAGGCTAAAACATAGGTAACCTACCTCAAAGCACACTACTTTTGATGATGGAAATTTAAATCCACACTTTTATACCTACACACACATTCATTTATACACACATATATATATAAATTCTCATAGTTCAAATGTAGATATTCCCATCTTTATAAAGGAATATGTATAAAGAAGGTACATATGTATGTACAATCCTTACCCATATATATGTGTGTAGGTTACATTCATGAACGGTGGCCAAAACACACTATAAAAAACTACCAAAAAATGAAAAATGACAATACCCCTAAATTAAAAATTTAAAAATTGAATAATGGAATAAAACCTACCCAAAACCCATTGATAAACAACTACCTTCAATGGTCATGGATAGAATCGGTCCTCATATGACCCAAGGACCCTAGACATCATGGTTCAATTAGAGAAATACCCAAAAGGGGGTTAAAGTCTTTCTAGGTCACACACACTACAAAAAATGGAAGGAAAACCAAAAATAAAAGAAGAATAATGGAAGAGGAGGGGAAGATAAGCTTATTAGAGTTAATCACATCAGAAATTAAGGGTAAAAATCATGACTAAAGGGAAATGTAGGGGGTGTCCTTGCATACTAGGGAGAGGGGAAATAAGGGCTCATCCATGGAGAGGTGAGGGGGGTTTGGGTCATGCGAGTAGGAGGTGACACGGAGGATTTAAAGAGGTTTTTAAATGTTTATTATTATTATTTATAAATTTATTTATTTTAATAAAACACCTGGTGGAAATATAGATTTTTGGTTCATGGTATACCAAACAACGAGCCAACCATACTCCCTTTTCTGGGTATATCAGGAACCCACACAGGTTGGTCACATGGTTTGATAAACCATCCACCAGCCATATAAAAACATTATTTTATAATGAAATATTCACCTACATGGATTCCACATGATTGGTAGAAATACGCAGTCAAACCATGTGATAAGAAAAAATGCCCAAATATTTCAAAATTTTCAAATTAAAACATGATATTCTAAAAGATAATATAAATAAGTAAATAAAATAAATAATTTCAGGTTAGGGTGTGACATTATCATCGAGTGATTGTAAAAAAATAAAAATTATCATTAATAACAAATGAACTTGAGATACAATTTGTTTTAGAATAAAATCAAAATCCAGATAATCACCCTAGAGCATGGATCACTTAGTTTCATGAAATTTTCATGTTTTTTGATGTGTGACCTCTATTTTTTCCATATTCTACATCTTATTCTACAATAAGATAATAATTTATATATTAGGGTTTTTTTGAGAAAACTATCATGAATATCAAACATACTAAAAATAAAGTAAATTATTTTTCTAACTAAATGGTTAGGTGAAAGGAAATTAAGATATAAAAAATTTATAAAATAATGAAAACATAATAATAGTTCCATATAAAATTTAGATACATAATATGATACCAAATTTTTTCTTAGATAATAAAAAAGGTAAACTTATAATGGGGGTGGATTTTTTTATAATTATAATTCATGCTTGATGTTTTTAAATTACAAAAACATGAAGTTATAATTACCCATAAATTATAAAACAAAACAATATATCAATGCAAAATTTAGTATGAATAAAGGAAAGTGAGTTTTCCAGAATAATAAATACATAAAAATTAACAAGTAATAAAATTATTAACTACATTAAATGTAGGCACACCAAAAATAATATAAAAATGTGATGTACTAATTTAAAAATCACTTATCCCTTAATTGATATTATAATATACTCTTTTAACATAAAAAATAAGTGGATAATAAACCCAAGTCAAGGTTTAATAGTCTATGAGCTTCCAAAATTTATAATCCGCATTAAAATGTTAGATATAATATCATCAAATGCCTTGAAATCCATCAACTTAACATATCAATTTGTATTGATCAATTTATAAATTCCTCAATAGAATACCTTGATCGACACTCTAGATAGTAGTTCTTTCTTTATAATATTTAATCTCAACTCTATGTTGAAACCATACAATCCCTAGATTACAAAGTATTGATAACACACCAATTAAATTTGGAATGTTAATATCTTTACAATGAAGGATTCAAAAATGAGTTCTTAGAAAAGAAATCAAAAAGAAAACATTAAATTATTTGAAGCACTCACATTAATAAGTATATTAATGACTTCAATAAATATATATATTATATTTCTCAAGTATGTGTATCCCTTTTATTGTTCATCGAGTCCTCAAAGCCGTAATCTTACTTATATGAAATTCCCCAATGGATAGATACTACATTCTATGGGGTCAATTTTAGAAACATCATAAACATCTTTATCATCATCAAATAATCTCATAAATACTTCACATCTTCTTATAAAGTTAGTTCTATAGTAATACAGTGCTCTAAAAAATTCATTCTTATGGACATTCATGTTAAGGATCTCAAAACATACAGGTATAAAAAATTTTATTCAGAGAAAAAACACTTAAACAAAAACATCAATTTCAAAAAAAAATATCTTGAGTGTTTTGTGATTTTCAAAATTCAGAATAAAATAATTTTATCACTCAACAAGTCTTATTATTGAACCTTGAGATATACTTGTGATGTTTTATTTGTAATTTTCTCCACATTAATATGGTTCTAGGATCCTATGATATCTACTTATTTATGCCATAATCCTTATTTAATTATTCATAAATTATGATATATGTTGTACTGGATTTGATTATTTTATTTTAGGTCATTACACCTTTATTTTTTTCCAATACCCATATGTTTATGTTTTTCTCACTTTTAGACCTTGATTATTATTTATTACATTTAATCTTATCAATCGAGGATAATTTAATAGTTAGAAAACCTTTTTTAGGAATTAATTGATTGGATGGTAAGGTTATTAATGATATTTTGATTGATGATTATTGTGATTTAAGAATAATACATTGAGTAGGTGTAAGAAGTCCTTAGGGTGGGTATAAAGTTTTATGTCAAAAAAATTTCATAATTTTAATATAAATTAACATCTTTTTTGGAGTATTTGTGATTAAGGTTTATACTAATTAGTATGTGATAAATATTGTCGAGAGTAAATAATTATATTTAATTTAGGGAAGTATAAGTTTCTCTGAATTTTTTATTTAAGATATAGTAATAAATATATTTATTAAATAATTATTGGAAATTCGGACTAGAAAATATTAGTGGTAACCCTAAGGATAAGTATAAATATATGAAAATATCATAAAATTTTGATAATGTATAGATTATATGTTTACATATCAATAAAATCTCTATCGAGATGCAAACTACAGGATTACAGTTATAGATACGATGCACCAGGGGTAAAAACCATGAAAAAGTTTGGTTGTGTAATAACTTGATCTTTACTGAGTGAACCAAAATAGGGTTGAACTAAAATTCTATTTGGACACTCTCAGGAGATATTATTTGTATAGTTAACATGCCCTTTACAAACTATTAATAAGTAATCAAATAAATTGTTATTTCATGAAAGATGACAATACAATTAATACCCTAATTTATTTTCAATGATGAGAGAAATTAAAATTTAAAATATTTTATTTATTTAATGGTGTATAATTTAACATCTCAAATTTAAAATGATTTTTTTTTAAATTTTATTTATTAATATATAAACCCAAATTCTAAATTTATTTATTTATTTTTAATAATACTAACCAAAAATATCTACACATATTTATCTGTTATTTTTTATTATATATTTTTCAAGTATAGTAAAATTTCACAGAGTAAAATGTTGTATTTGAAAAAGGGAATCTTACAGGCTAGTAATAACCCATTGTGTCTAGTGAGACCATGGTGTTCGAACCCATAACCAATGGGAGATAGGGGTGCAACACCTACAACTATCCTATCTTCTATCCTTCTTATATTTTCCATAATTTTTATATATAATTATATCTATTTTATTGTTTTCATGATTATATTTACATATTTATTTTTATAAATACAATACATTAATTAAAATTTTTATTCGTAAATAGTTCATCATAATACAATGCTTAATAAAGTATGATACTTGTTTTTGTTGTAATAAAATCATAATATATAGTCATTGAAATTAATGGGATTAAACATTTTATGTAAACATATGATTAATGGTTAAATATAAGTTTTTCCACAAAATAATAGTTTATCATTAATTATTAATTAAAATATTTATCATTTAATTTATAAATGATTTTCATCAGATTCTATGTGCATATTTTGTTTGTAAACAAATTCCTTTTAAAATGTTATGAAATATATTTTATACATAATATAATTTAATTTTAAATATTTATGAAACACGTTTTAAAAATATAATGTATCGGTAAATATCAGGATTTTGAAACCTTTTTCTTTATAAAAAATGTCTTTCATGAGTATGATAATTAATTTAACAATATCATTTTTATTTTAGAAACTTATATTTGATATTTTGGAACTGAAATTATTTTTTATCCATATAAAAAACTATTTCTAGTTCATTTCATTTAATTGAGTGGTTTGAAGGATAAATTTAGTTTTGGATTTTTATACATGTCAAATAATACTCCATTGTTAAATAATAAAATGAAAAATTTATGTAAAACAATTGAATTCAAATATAGTTATCCAAAATGATAAAACAATCAATATTTTAACCTAAAAACAGTTATCCCATCAAATATATATAGTCAATATTCTTTACCTTATAAAATCGATTCCTTTTTACACCTCAAAAACAAATATCTATCGATTTCTCTTTTCATATGTCTCTTATATAACTTATGGATTTTAAATAATTATATAACCCCATGCCTTCAAGGTTTTATGGATTAAATCATCCGTGAAGAGGTAACACTAATTTTGATTCTTTATTTTCTTTCTATTATTTTTTTACAATCCCAATAAATTTACATTTTAAACCTATCTAAATTATTTCATATATAAGTATATAAAATATTAAATTTATTTTGAAATTAAAATAATTATTTTATTCTATTTATATAATATAATCTTTCTCTCCCTCAAACATATCGATAATGGTCGGCTTCATCCACCTATGAGGATATTGGCGATGTTTTACTTATCAAAACCTATAAGAAATTTTAGTTAGGATGAGGTAATATAAAACTATTTAAATATAATATTATAATATTAAAATTAATTTACAAAATAATAAATTAAAAATAATTATATTCATCAAATCAAAACAAAAATAGATAATTTAAAAGAAAACATATCTGTAAGACATTCTCTCTTCAAATGATATAGTAATAATTAAGTTACAATGATCATAAATGATATATAATGATATAAAATAATATAATTCACATCTTTATGCATGTTTTTGATAATGATATATTTATTATAATAGTGGAACAAACATGAAAAAATAATTTGGGACTTATGTTAAGGATTCATTATCTCAATTTCAATACCTTGAGATATATTTCTTCTTATGCACCAATTTAATTTTCAATGGTGTCATTAATTCTCTATTGATTTATTATATCTTAAATAAATGTTTAATATTAGGATATTCACATATATTTACTAACTATCTATTTATTTTCCTTTTCTTTGTTATATAAGTGGTAGAGGTTGTTGTTATCTTAATTCATTTTCATTATGTTATAATATTTATTCTTAAGAAACATAATTAAAAGCATGGTTTCTTCAAACAGGTCTTTTTATTATATTTTATTACATATTTCCTTAAAGATTTTTACAATTATTCTTGATATTTAACCTCGATTTGGTTTATAATATAACTGAACTATCACTTATATGTGGACCATGTATTTTCTCTTCTTTACGGTCGTGAATATTCCTCTTCCATATATGCGCTCTTTCTATTTATTCAAGAATTATATTCTCCATAGAAAAAATATTTATTTAGCTAATTTTATAACATATTTGTTATTTGTTGCAAGTTTTTTGAAATAAATATTTTTAACATTTTCCTTTTCTGTAAACTTTTACTTTCTTTAAAAAGTGTTAAAATAATATAATTTTCAAAATTTTCTACATGAAGGTATAATATCTAATTAATAACTATTTTTCTTAATGAATATTTATTTTAAATATTTAATGGATTTATAAATTAATTTTTATATCTATTTTTTTGTGAATTATTTATTTAATAAAAAATAAATGTTACAATTTTAGAATAATAAATAAATGAATTTTATTTTTCTTTTATATATATATATATATATATATATATTATTTTCCACCCTATCTTCCTTAGACTTAACATCATTTTACTCAATGCTCCAATATTTTTAATTCAATAAAAAATAATGGTATTCAACATCCTTAGTTCACCCACATTAAAATTGATTTTTATAGTGACTCATATGTTTTTTTGTACAACTATGTTATCAAAAAAATGTAAAAATTATATTTATAATTGTGCTACCATTTTACTATTAACATATAAAATATATATTATTTTTGAGTTATGTTTCACATAATACCTATATAAATGTATTATTTTGACTTCTTTTTTGAATATTGAACATTCGGTATCAAACAATCAAATTCTTGATCTCTTCTTATATGATACCATTAAAAAGTTTAATTATGATTTGGTTATTCCATCCATATTCTTTATCTATATGGAATTTGGCAATATTTTCTTCATGAATCCCATTTAATTATTAGTTTAATTATGATTTGGTTAAATTATGATGGTTTCATTTTTTGGAACACATATTCATGTACATATTATAATGTGATGGGTATACCAAGAATTTCATAGCCATCCAATGTATTATGAAATGCTTTATATTTCATGAGATTATATGTTATGGATTTGGGAGAAAACCAATACACTAAGGGAATATATTTATTATGTGATGATGGTCTTGGGAGAGAGCTCTGATATATGATTATGGTGCCATGTTTTATGTTTTCACTACATCATTTTGAATATATGACACTATGATATCTACTTATTTATTTTAAAATCATTATGCTATGATTTATAACCTATTATCTATATTTTAATGAGAAAGATTATTTTTTTACATTCTGTTATTCCACTATGATTTTTTCTCATACCCACATATTTATCTCATTATTACTTATTATATTAAAATTTTATTGATTATTTTTACGCTTACTAAGAGTTTTAGTTTGATTCTTCTTATGTTTCCTTTTCCCCGTTTTATGAATAAAATTATTAAGTAGATGGGTCTATAATGGTATCATGTGTGGATAATTTTGTGAGAGTTGTGAAAGACTTTCCGTAAAATAAGGAATTCTTGGTTTAATGGAAAAAATATCATTGTATTAGAATGATATATATTTATTTAGTTAAAGGCTTTTTATAAATTATTTTAAACTCTAGTTATAAAAAAAGTCTTTAGTATATATGTGAATTTCTTTATTGATATTTTAAAAATGAATATTTATGTATTGGTCACATTAGTTTTAAATCAATACAAATTTTAAAGGATATGTATTTTTCACTATATTAGAATACATGGGTTTGGGGTATCTCAATAGTGATATCCTACATTGATTTACCTTGCAGGAAATCATAAATTCACCATTGTTTTATATCTAATTAATAAGTATATATATATATATATATTAAATATCATATTTTTATGTGAGTTTTAATTCATATATTAAATATTATTCATTATTATTTAGTATTTTGTTGTTGTGTTATACACTGATGAACTTTTTAATCCCATGTTACACATAATTCCACTTTCCTACACTTGAAACTCCAATGAGTTTATTTTTTCCTCTAATTTTTTATTATATTGGTATAAAATATTAACATAATTTATAAATTCTTCTTTTAAAGTATATACATCAAATATCACAAACTATGTTGTTTGTATATTGTGTGATGACATATATGAAGGACATTACAAATCATGAAAAAACCATTATCCTTATAAATATACATGTATATTTATAATAAAATGTCATTTTTTTATATTTGTAAATTGAAATTAAATAAAATTCAATTAGGATTTGAACTATTATTACTCTGGAGATATCGAAATCAATATTTCCCTAGAATAATAGAATTTATATGTCTTAATATTGTAGTCATCCCAATTAAATGAAATATAGTATATTTTTTAAATGACATTGTATTTTAACATTACATATGAAAATATTACTTCCAAAATAATAATTTCACTATAAATTTTTCTATTATTAAATTTAATTATGTATTTTTTCTAAACATTATATTCCTTTTAAGTAATTTTTCAAATTATATTTTATTTCATTATATAACAAAAAAATTTATATTTAATTGTTTTCAGTTATATAATCAATATTTATATAATAGTATGTTGAGATTTCCACTTTGATGTCTTATTTTAATTATAAATAAAATAAGGATATATTAAAATATATTAATTCTTAATTTATTTTAGAATATATTACTATTGATAAATATGTTTGAATGGTATTTTTTATGTTTATTAATTATAACGTTTTTATGAATTCCTTAATATATTTTCAATAATATTTTTCATAAATAATTTCATTGAAAAACAATAGATATTTGTATTAGTTATAAAAATATAATAGGAGGAAATAATTAATATAAATACTTATCAATTTTTTCATCAAATAATGCATAAAAATGTATAAATTTTTAAGTGGTAATAAATTTAAAATTACATTTGATTTGATCCTTGCATTAATGTATCACTATTTTGTACATAATAAATATAATTTGGAAAAAAAGTCAAGATGTTTTCATATTCATTTAAGGTTTTTATAGTTTAATAGACTAAATAAGTAAATTGATATAATTTATATATATATAAACCATTTCAAGATGTTTTACATTAATTTAGTTGTTTATCTATTTTTTCTAAATAGAAGATTGAAAATGTTTTCTATAATTAATAATTTTATATAGATTTTTTTATCATTTGAATATTGGTGTGACTATTTTTAATTTCTATGTTGTTACTTTTATCAGCTTCATTGAATTCAAACATTGTCAAATATAACATATTACTAATGATTTACACCAATTATGATCATATATATCAGTTTATGAAAAAAATACAATGTATGCATTTATAATGAATATATATTTTATTTCATAATCAAAGGTGTCACATCATTTTAAAAAAATTATTAACAAATATACATTGTATTTTTTAACAAATCAACATCAATTTTTTCAGATGTTAAAAAATATACATGATAATCTTCATATATTGTTTCTTTATCTACCCTTCCACATGAAAATGAATAAATATTAATAAATTTATTATAATATATGATACAAAATATATAATAGTTATGAAACATGATAAATAGGATACTATATTTATCAATATGTTATATAACTAATAATAACCATTATATAGGTACATAAACAATTATATATTTTTTATTTTTTATTAGTGTGATATATGAAACCTTTTTAGGAGAAAATTTACTTAGGAATTCTTAAAATAATTATAATTTTATGAAACAATAACAATATAATTAAATAAATTAAATTTATTAAATTTTTTCATATATGTTCTTAAAACAATCATGAATTATTCACTGTTATTATTCTATACATAAGGAAACTCTTGGTAGTATTTTGCAATTATGTATTGATTTTATCCTCTAACAACATAGTTATTCATTTATTATACATTTATTGAACCATTATAAAAGTTTTCTCCCATTTATTCCATCCCCAACCCCTATAAACCATTATCCTAACACTCTCCATATACTATTTCCTAAATCCTGACATTTTAGTGAGCTATCTACATTAAATTTGTTTAGTTTTTTCCTTCCTATTGATGCCCCCTTTTTAGTGACCACCTGATATTCTACACTTATAAATACTTTTTCCTTAATAATTTCCCTTACATTCCTAAAATATCTCATATTAAACCTCATAACATGTTATTCATATTTCTTCCAGTCTTTCATGTGATATCGCTGGCTTTGAACCCCAATGTTATTCTATTCTCTCTAAATGTAACTCTATAATGATATATAGAATACATATTATATTATTGTTGTAAAAGAGTCCATATATGTTTAGGTATTTTTTAAATATATATCTAAATTATTATATGTTTGTTTTTGTTCATGTTCAAAAATAGTTATTTTTATTATTCAAAATATTGATTATTATATATTTATTAAATTATTTTATTTAATGTATAAATGTACCAAATATAGTATGCATTTAAAGTGTGGAAATACAAAGAAAAAATTTTAGACATGTATCAGAATGTTTTCCATGAAGAAAATCATAGTCTATCATGTAGAAAAACCCAAATGCCTATAAATGACATATTCAAATTTTTCATGTAGTCACAGATGAGTAAAAATACAACCAAGTTAACTATGATGATCAACTAAGGAGAATATGAAGTTCATCATACAAGAACACGAATCTCACCCATGTAGAAAATGAATCGCAACCATAATAAAATAGATCATAGTGGTTTTCAAATAAAAGATATGTCGGGTGATCATAATTATTAGTCCATTTCTTTATAAAATTATTAATGTAATATGTATTCATAAATTCTATATTAAAAGTTTATGATATGTATATCATGAACTCATATTCAAGAAACCATATAATTTAGAAAAGTTACCATTGACCTAATGTATAGATGTGACCATTTTAAAAAGTTATATGTTTCATGCTATACAATTTTTTTGAATGTGATGTTTAATGAAGATTTTATGATTATTATTGACATATTAAATTCTTGTATATTTTTTGGAACATTAATTTGAATGATAAATTAATTAATAAATTCTAATTCATTATGGTGGAATTTAAATTTTACATAAATTTAGGGAAGTACGAGACATTTTAAATTATGAATGTGATAATGAAACCATAATGAAAGTAATTAGTTTGTGGAACATCTGAAAAGTAGTTGATTTACAATTAATGGATACAATTATACCATAATACATAGTTCTATGCTGTTATTATTATGTATAATTGATAACATATAATAAATAAATTCATTATGATCTTATAATAATATGGTAATGAATTGTGGATTGATAATTAAATAATAAATAATAATGCAATAAAATTTCAATGTAATAGATATGTCATGATAGAAAACACTACAATGTAGAGATAAAAACAAGGAAATATATCCCAATGGGATTAACCACATTAGTTTTTTTGTGTGTGTGATAATTATGTTGATACTCAATAATTTGATGATTGCTACTTGATTATATATAACCCACCAAGATTTATCTTTAATTGGTGGACACAATAGTGAGATATATATGAGGTTTTATTTATGATGTTTCAACTAAGATGGATAAATTCTACTTCATGATGGATTTTATTGTTTGTTAAATGGATGATTAGGAACACCCCTTTTAAATGGAAATATATTTTTAGAAATGGGAAAGGTAGTTATTAGGGTTTAATGTTTTGAGTTATCATTGAGTGGTTTTGGAGAACAAGTGAAATTCAATATTTTTTGGATAATAAATAAATTTTGTGATGTAGTAGTGTTTTAATATGAGGAAAATAGAATTTAAAATAAACAAATTTACACCATATTTAAGATAAAATTAGTATCTACTATATAAATGCATATAAAAGGATAAATATAAGAAAATATAGATAGAATATTGATGATTGATAGGATTATAGATATTTGAAAATCTACTGCACAATATTATATAAAGGATGGAAAACATATTTTGTTAGTTCATGAATTAAAAATTAAATATTTTTGTGTTAAATAATTATTATTTTATTTTTTTATAGATTTAGATAAAGTGTTAATTCAATGAAGATTAATTTTTTATTTAGATAAAATAAAAAGTCTCATATATGTGGAAGAAAATCAATGTATACAATTAATGGATTCAGACATGGTAACCTTTTAAATTTTTAATTACACAACATATAGAGGTCAAAAATAACTATTTTTAAAAAAAATGATCATACAACGATCACCCATGTTTTTATGGATTATATTTGATTTAATTTTTAAGACAATTTTATGACTATTCCTGATTAAAATCAGATCACCTTAACGTTTTTTATATTTAATTAAATATTTCATTCACTTTCTCCTTTATTTTACTTTTTTATAGGTCCGTGATCATAATAGCAGGAAAAATGACATGGAAAAGAATACAATAATCAATGGATAAGAGTGACTAATTCTAAAATCATTACATTATTATAGTCCCTACCTTTTTTTATTATCATATAATTTTTAAAGTAACAATCTCCTTCCACATAAGTTTTATTTACTTTAGATTAATGATTCAAGGAGCAATAAATGAATAACACCATATTATTTTAAATTTAAATTTTAATAAATTTTAATGACTATGTTGATGATTGGATATATAATGTTAATCATGTGATTTTTTATTTGATGAAAAATTAATTTTTAATATTGGTTTATTTTTTAATATAAAATTTCTCATAAATATTTATGCATTAATTCATTAAAATTTAGGCCAATTGAAATATTTTTTCCATAAATTTATTAATTATCCATTTTTATAAATTCAAATTCCCAAAATCAATTCTAAAATCAATGATATATTATAAATAATAACATATTTCTAAATAGATTCATGGTATGTGTTGATTGATAGATCATTTTTTTTTTTCATAATCATGAATTTAAAATTAATTTATAATTAATTTAGATATTATGTACTTTTCTACCATAGCTCAATATTACCATATATAGATTATAATATTAATTATTCCCTTAAACGCATGGATAACCTGCTAAGTGATACACATTACAAGCTAATTTTTCTTCCATATACCAAAATATTTTTATGTTGTATTGTTATATTCCAACTATATATAGGGAAATAGGTGGTTTCATGGTCATTAAATAGAAAATAATATATTATTATATGTTAAGTGAAATATTATATCTTTTAAGGGGAAAAAATAAATTATATAGTTTAATTTCACAGTCCTATATATTAGTTTGTTAAAAATAGATGAGCCTATATACTATTAGATGATATTTTTTATCAATATGTATTTTTCAATAAGAATCTGTTAATATGTTATTGATGAGATTGTTGTATAAAAATTATGAAGTTTCTAAGTATGGTAATTGCATATTTAGGTAGAGTTCCCATGAATATTGTTCTGATTATCAGGTGAGTTTAAAAATATCATATTTTTGATATACCTTCAAACATGGGAAGTTTTTTTCCATTATTAATATGTGAATATGATACAAGTGGGTTTCTATGATATTCATTTGAAAAAAGGATGTGAGATGAAACCATTGTATATTATTGGAGATCTATTCGGATGGAAAACTGGTTGTATTAAAGTGATTTTAATATGGTATAATGATTATAAATTTTATTAAATATTGGAAAATAAATATAATGTATGATAAAGATGATAATTATTATTTTATTATCATAATATATTCAATTATATTTGATGAAAATGAGTGTTTCATGGTTTTTATTACTTGATAAATTTTTTATCTCTTTAAAGAAATTGAAAACTCTTTTAGGATGTATCATTCTATGTATTGTCATGAGATTAATATTAATGTTTAGTGGAGAAGATACATAAGTGATGATTGAAATGAAATAAATTTAATCTAAGTAATAGAAGTGGATGTTCATTGAAATATTATAATTAATATATATATATTTTATTATACTTTGGCTTTATTATGGTGTTGATTAATGATTATTTGAATGTATTATAATGAAATTTGATGTTCTTAAGTTGAGTTGAGAAATTTTGAGATGAATATGGTATTATAGAACCTAGGGTTTTAAAATTCCATCTAATTATAGAACACATAGCATAATGTTCTCACCAACCCTGTGATAAATAACATAATCTCATGATGTTACATAATATAATTTTTATATTAACTCTATGAATTTTGGAAAGATTCCAGAATCCTATAAAGATTTTTAATATAATTCTATGATGATAAAAATTAATAGGAGTGAAATAGTACTAAGATATATTACATAATTCTAATACATTGAAAACAATTTAGTATCTATATCTAATACTGAGATTTTTAAATAAATATTCTGTTTGAGGGAACTATAAATGATTCAATGGGAATAGTCACTATGATACTATGTAAAACATTTTTCAAATGTATGATCGTTCGTTTAATGAAAATGGTAAATTATAATGTTTTAAAAACAATATAGAAAAACACTGTATTATTATATATAAAGAGATACTAGATAGAAAAATTTTAAAGGATTGGGAAACATAATTATTTATAAGAAAATAATTATCTTACATTAGTTTAAACATATAGAGTATTTTTAATTTGAGAATTAATTTTGGATGTTATTTTTATAATTTATTTGTGACAATGTTTTTTTATTCATTAAATAATGGAAATCATGATTGAATATTGAAATAAAAAATTATGTAATGTATTGAGAATTGATAAGGCTAAGAGATTAGTATTAGGTTAAATATTTTTATAGGAAAGGAGAAGGAGTCACATAACAGAGAAGAAGAAGAATCCATGAATAAATATGGGTATGAGATATAGACTGAAGATAGTTTTGAAAATTTAATGATAACCAAACCACAAAGATATTTCTATATCATAGAAAATTAAAAGGATAATGTTATATAAAATAATTGTTCCAGAAGAGAAGAATCCATAGTAGAAAAAGAGTCAATGTATGTCATTATTTAGATATAAAGTTTTAAATTCATTTTGTTTTTGTGGAGAATATTATGAATGATAAGGCCATTGAAATTAAATATACCATGTGGATTTAAGAGTTATAATATTAAAGATAAATTAAATAACATTATCTTTTATCAAATTAAATGATATTTAAAGGTTGATATTTATAGATAATTAAAAGAGTAAATATTACAGTTATAAAATTCACATGGTGAAGTGAATATTTATGTAAAGATGAAAAAGAAGAGATATTTTTGGCAGAATCTACCATTATTCTAATTATTTCATTGGGAGAAGTGAGAAAAAGTTTCAATTATGCCAAAAATATATCCTTATCTATTAATTGATGATAAATAATATAGGTTTATCCATGTTTCTTCTCCATATAATTCTGGATAAAGAAAGTGAAGATTTAAAAATATAGTCTATGATACTAAAATATAATAATTATTAAGGCCTACCATATCATTATATAAAAAGGATGAAAAAATTATGCTATTTTTTATGTGATTAATCCCTTTTTAATGTTATAGTTTAGTAAGAATATTACACTCTCATTGTCCATGACAGAAACATATTTTTTACTACTTGTCAATATTCAATAGGTTCATGAAGAATCCTATATTTTATAAAGGAAGTATAGGTATGGGATAAATACTAAAAACATAATGTGTATGACTTCATAAATTTATAGTTAGTGATATAATTATTATAGGTTAATGTTCACACCGATACCTGATTTTATCATTATAATAAAAGAGTAACTCTTTGTGATTGGGCTAATAACTAGAGAAAACAAGGGAAATAGTCAACCACATTTCATCCTCATTAATTTTTTTGAAGTTATTTTTAATGAACTATTATATATAATTATATTCAAAAAATCTAATGGTAAGGTAATATGGAGAGATATATGTTCACTAAAGGAGTGCCGAATAAAAATGGATATAGTTTAACAACATAAAAGGAACTAACTATGATTTAACCCCCTCTTTATTCATATCCCAAGTGATCCATCTAAAAATAAAAAATAGAGAAATAGAAAATTTAAGACTAAAGTAAGAATAATTCATTACAATATTTTTTGAATTATTAGCTAATCAAAATTAAAATAAGATAATATGAGTGACACATGTTGCAAAGGGGAATTACTAGGGAATTTACATTTGACTTGGATTGTAATAATGATCTAGATTTTAGGAGAATTACATTATAACATATCAATACTAGTTTTCACATAAATTAATAAGAACAATTAAAATTAGAATTACCATGTATAAATCACTTAGGATTTTCAATTTTATCTCTTAAAGAATAGATTTAGATGAATTAAAATCTTATGAAAAGAATGAATGTTCCTAAGGATTTTATGTAACTACAAATAAATTATCCTAAATTATTGAGTGAAAAAAATTCATGTAATGTAAATCAAAAGTGGGAAGTAATATTAATGAAATATTTAATGATTTTACAAAAGTATGCAAGAGATGTTAATTTTTTGAATAATGTTGAAGGAATGTAATATTTAGGTCAGATTTAAATTCATGAAATGTAAGGAGACAGAAATTTGGTTTCTTAAGATTCACTGGAGTTTGGGTTCATTAAATGTTATTTTTTTTCTTAATAATTTTGTATAAATATTTGGTAGGCTAATGTTTCTATGTAAATTTTAATGGATATATTATTTTTGATAATAATTTTTAAACATGAAGGTATTTTATGAATCAAATAAGTTTTTATTTTTTCTTAGATTAATTTTAAAGATAAATGGATTATTATTGTCTAGTTATATGTGTTTGTAATCATTTTCAATGAATTAAGAATTATGAAAACTTTTGAGTTTCATGAAATCCTTTGAAATGTGAAAGAAAAAAAATCATAATGGAATAGAAGTAAATATAGTATATACTTTTATAAAACCCCATATCAGCAAAGGTGTTTGAAATTCTAGAGAAATATGAATCTTGATTTTGTGGATGAGATGTTTTAAGATACTATTTTTAGAATATAATTTCAAAACATGAAACACAATAAATATGTTTTTTAGGATTGGAATAAGGTTTTGTTGGTGTAAAGGAGCATCCAATGAGTACTAGAGGATGAACGAGTGGTTGGGGATGCAGTATACAACCAGTGGCCCTATCGACATACAGGATCCACTAGCTAGTCAATGATTTTTGGAAATTGTAGGATCCACTTCTAGGTGACATCAGCTAGTAGATGTGGTTTTAGGGGGAATATTTATATATATTCCCCTTATTTTTAAATTGTAATCCCATATTCTCCGACTTTTTTTCTTATACATAACAAGGTTGTCCCTCTTATCCTCTCTTAGTTTCTCTTCATGTTGAAGAATGTTTTACACTGTTTTGCATCTATTCATGGAAAGTATCTTCCATATGTGTTCACTATTATTCTCCTCATCCTTTATCTCTAATTTTTTTCTCTACCAGTTTAGGATTTTAGTGAATGTTCCATTGAATAATGGTGGAATTATCCCAAGATAATGGTTCTTCCATGCATCCTATTTAGTGGATGACCTGATATAAAGACTAAATTCCATCAATCATAATTTTGGTTGAGGTATGAATCTATTTGAATTTATCATGGATTTTTATCAAATAAAATTAAATTTATTTTGGAATCCATTATGATGCTTAGGGATTTGGATTTGGTTTGTTTTGGGAGTCTATTATAGACCTTATGTGGGAATTTGTACATAGTTTAAGTTCAACTAGGGTGACCATTTAGTTTTTAGTGAGTAAGTATATTTTAAAATGGATTGATTAATTAATTACCAATTTTATAATTCGTTTTTTGGATATTTTTTCCTGAAGTAGTGCCTCTATGAAGTTTACATTAGTCGGTGGAATGAATAATGTATTGGGATATGATTGATGATATTGGTAAAAGTGGTCATGCTATGGAATTATTAAATAGAAAGGATTAAAATGAGGTAGTTGGTCTTCTATATAACCCATATGATAGTTATGATATATTTTATTATGTATGTGGTGCATGATATCAACACCAAAAGTGTTTACCAATTCTATCTAATTATGTATCTTAAGATAAATTATGATATAAGATTAAATGGATTGCCTAATAATACAATTAATTGAATTAAAACTTTAGTTAAATGTAATATAGTGGTCTGTACAATGTGTCGAGTTCCAAACTAGACCCTCAGGAACAAGTTTTTTTCCCTCAGTCACTGATGTTTTAGGACATTATTATAATGTATGACTTGATATATTATTCCACTTTAGGGTGTGTTTTAAAAATTAATGTGAGAGTTGTAACATAGTGGAACAATATAGGAGCCCTGATTCAGTTCCATATAACGGTGCAGTGTGAATCATGATGTATGGTTTGAGTAGGAAATGGGTGGACCTTATAATGAATTATATCCAATATCCTCATTGAGATGGGTAGGGAGTGTACTGGTCAAGTATCTACGGGAATTTGGATGGGATGTGAGTGAACTCTTGGGTCTAATTTTAGTAAACGTCAATCTATAACACCAATAAGTACATAACATGACCCTTTTGATACATGGGAACCATAGTAGGTGCCTTGGTGTGAAGGTTCCCCTGATAAGGGTGTGTTATGGTTTTTGAGTAGATACAGTTTTAGGTGTCATGTTAGAAACTGAACTAAACTTGTAAGACCCATAAGGTCTTACTATGTTTGTAATGAAGTGAATAATTATTTAACTAGTCATTTGAATAATTAGTAGAGTTAAAATTAAAGATATATTATACCCCAAGGACGGTGGATTCCCTAAGGTACTCATTTATTTATTTTATATATTGGGGATGTAATTTCCCTAGGAACTTGTTTTTTTTCATTTATACATATTTCCTGTCATGTTTAAAATAAAAAAATACCCTTGGGTGGTATTAATTTTGTTGAAATGAATAACTCCTCATGTAGGTATTTCTATGATACTAATGAAAAGTCCCATTGTAGGGAGTTATGTAGTAATAAGGAAAAATACAATTGTAGGGAGGTCTATGATACTAAATAAAAAACCCCCTTATAGGGAGGTATATGATATTAATGAAAACTCCACTTGAAGGGAAGTATATGATAGTAAAGAAAAATAACCATGTATAAAGTCGTTGATACTAAAGGAAACCCCCTTGTATGGTGTTCCTTGGTACTAAAGAAACTCCCCTTATAGGGAGTTGTGTGATACTAAATAAAACTCTTATTTTAGGGAGTTATATGATACTAAAGAAAGCTATTTTTATAGACTGGTCCATGATACTAAAGAAAACTCACCTTATATGGAGTTTTTGATACTAAATAGAAATCCCTCTAGGGAGTTATGTGATAGTATAGTTGGTGTGGTCATCATGATGTGCTCAAAGAAACTCCATCTTTACAGAATGTAGGCATGGTCGATTGGGGTTTCAAACATGAGAATTGATTATATTCTATTAGTTTTTATTTTTACATATTATTTATTTATTCAAGTACATCACATGTACATATCAATGCATTTATGATATATATGAGACCATGTTTTTGGTTCTCTACTATGTTTTTTTCTCACGCCCTACTCAGGCTTCCATTACACTTTAGGATCGAAATATAGATCCAGATGATCAATTATATGGGGGTGAATTGTATGTTTAAAAACTTTCATTTTTAACCTTAAGAAAAATATATATTTAAAAAGGTTAAACAAATAAATTCCCAAACCCTCTTTGGTTCTTCAACAAAGGGATAATAGGTAACGCCTAGGTCCAATTATAAATAACCTTAACTTAAACAAGTTTATCTTAGGTAAATATTATACCTTAAAGTGTATAGAATCTTATTTATAAGAGTATACAATTATAAGAAAGTATAAGAAGGTTATGCTTTGTTTACATCAAAAAATATATTGGAAATAAAACTTGTAACAAGAACAATTAAACCATTAGAAAATATTTTAACCCAATGATTTGGGTATCCAAAAACCTTGGATAAAGGTCCCTTGACTTATACTTTCATGAAATTCAATATTACCCACACTAGAGTAATCCATCAATAGTAATATCAGAATCTATCTTTTTATCCTCGCAAGACATTAAACATTAAGGTAGTAAGTACCTCCTTCATCCTATCCTAGGAAGTCCTCGAGCTTTAAGGTAGTTGGAACCTCTCTCTTACTATCCCCATAATCCCTCAATTGATCATCCAATTAGAATTGCACTAGCTTGAATAAGTTGTTCTTATCTTGAACATCTTGCCCATATAATTCGCACAAATCATGCAAGTCATCCACTCTATAAATAACTTTACTAAATTTATCAATGTATCAATAAATTATCCTGAACTCATAAAATGTATAGAGTATTTGTTGTAGAAAATACCAACGGTTATATCCTCCTCCAACAGTCATAGTTTTCCTTGAATTTTGGAGGGACCAGGACACATGTGACTCTGAAAACGGTTAGTTAAAAACAGATTATAAGATATTATTTAATTTTAATATAATCATGTGTAATGAACTATAAAATGTAATAAAAAAAATTCTTAAGTTTATAAAACTTAATTAAACTAGGATCTGATAAATGAAACATTCCTTTAAGGAAATGAGCAAACTGTAAGAAAAGTATTTAATAAAATTCTTAAGAAAGTGGAATTTAGAGTCTGAATTTTGAGGAATTTGGAATCTGAATTTTTATGAATTCAGAGTCTAAATTATATAAAATTTGATGTCTGAATTTCAAAGAATTTGGATTTTATATTTTAGAGAATTTGGTGTCTGAATTTTAGAGAATTCAGAGTCTCAATTTCATAGAATTTGGAGTCTGTATTTCAGAGAATTTTGAGTCTAAATTTTAGAGAATTCGGAGTCTGAATTTTAGAGAATTTGGAGTCAAAATTTCATAGAATCTAGAGTCTAAATTTCAGATAATTTAGAGTCTTAATTTCAGAGAAATTGGATTTTGAATTTCAGATAATTAAGAGCCTAAATTTTAGAGATTTCAGAGTCTAAATTTCAATGAATTCGGAGCACGAATTTCAAAGAATTCGGAGTCTGAAAATAGTAAGATGTAGTATCTAAGGAACAGTAAGATTCCGAGGTTTTAGATAAGGATCATATTATTCATATTGAAATTAAATCTATCGAAAAATATGATTATACATGGATAAGGATCATTAAGAATAACTTATAAAAGGACCATTATGTGGTCTATTTCATACCATATCTGATGATGCATGAAACTCACTGTGATTAGAACAAGGCTATTGCATACATAGCAGGAGGGAAACAAGGTGGAAGACATACTAGATTATTATTTCACCCATGATGATGATCTTGTTTACTTCTTTATCCTAGGATCTTCGCCTCCTTAGTGCACCAGCATTTTCTAAGGTGACACACTTGGACTTCATTTCTGTAGGCCCCCTTGAGCCAGGCTGCTCCCCCTTACTTCTCTGTTTTTCATTTTATTTTATTTGGATATGTTATTGTAGCTTGAAACCTTGTCACCTTTCAAAAATCACCATATATGTTTCTCCCATTTGATCTTGGAATGAATATTGATCATGTATGATCATTATTATTGAAAAAAATATAACTAACTCACCCTTAGTTTTTTAAATCCATAAGGATTGTATTATGTTATTTTATTGAGAATTTACTTCTTCTTTCTTAATAATATCTTATTTTAGTAATATACCATTTCTTAGGTAATTCTCTTATTTTTACATAGTATTATTTTGTTCATTCATTCCCCCACCTTAGTGATTTTAAAAAAGTAATGGAAAGTGAAAAAAATTGTACCTGAAAGGTTATAAATATAAAATAAAAAATAATGAAAGGATAAAAAATTTTATTATGATAGGAAAAATTTGTTACAATGAAAAATAAAAAAACAATATCAGAGTTTTAAGAAAATTATTCATCCTTATTATCCTGTTACATTAAATTTCTCAAGGTTTCCTTCAACTTATTTAACTCTTTCTGATCATCCTTGAACTTCTTGATCAAATGATCCTATTTATGATTTTTTATTTCAGGAACTTCGATTATTTATTCTTGAGACTTGATAATTTTAGCTTGTGACTATACCACCTATTTTTGTTGTTTTAAATTTTCTTCCAAATATTCTATGAGTTCTCTTTCACTTTTCAAATTTAGAGAAATTGAATTAATCTTTATATTCAAGTCTCTATCTTCGTGAATCTGGGAAACTTGCTCTTGTTTCAACTTTTCTAAAAGACTTGTTTTAAAGTTCTTTATCAAGTCATCTGACTTATAAAAATAATACTTTATTGAATCATGAAAATCATCCATGATTTTTAGAACATCAATCACTAATTTTTACCATTTGGTTATTTCCTTTCATGATCTCTCATGAGAATCATAACCAATGTAAAAAGTTTTCAACTTATATTCAAGTTTGAAAAAAAATCCATGAGAATATTTGTATTTTATGACTTCCGATTGATTGATTTTTGAAGTAGTTAGCACCTAGAATCAATATTTCAAAATAAGGTAATGGTATTCACTAGCTTCTTTAAATACTGAACAACAAAATCTTGTCCCATGGATGATGAAGATTTTGATGATGATTCATTTTCTTGTGAGTAAATTTTAAATTAATCTTCTACAATCCTATCAGATGATCCCACAACATCTTTCTTAGAGTTTGAAACCACATATTTCCTTGTAAAATCAACTAAAACTTTATTTACATTCTCAAATTTATAGATAACATTCTTAGCATTAGGGGACTCATGCTCACAATTAGAAACATGAATAATTCTATCATCATCATCATCATAAATTTTTTTACCAACTTTATTAGAAACTTTCTTATCATCACCAGGATGAATAAAATCATAATTGGTGATGTCATTATATAAAGTTTTATCATACTCATCCCGATCATCATCATCTTTCCCTTTTTATATTATATTGGTTTATTTGACTTGGGAAGTTCTGATAAATAACTTATCAGAAGGAATTTCCTAATCATGATATTCTTCCACCATTTATATCTCATATTCACTTTCCCATTCTTCTTCTTATTATTATTATTCTTATTATTCTTTTTTAACTACTTCTTCTTCCACAATGGGTTACGAAATTAAAAATTTATTTCCAGGAGTTTCTATTCGAACTGAATCTTGTAAGAAGGATTTCAGTTACTAGATTAATTTTGATACATTCTCTGTTTCCATGAGAAAGGCATAGACAAGATCATCTTCTGACATCTTCTTATTCATCTTCATTTATTTATCTTGATTCTCAAGCTCTTCAGATTTTGGATTTTCAATGCCTTATCCTCAGTAGGGTCTAAACCAAAAACTGCATCTCCTTCCTTATTTTTCTTCTTCTAATCTCTCCACATAGCTACCACTTCATTAGAAAATGTATTTTTCTTTTTGTATTAGGTGGAGAAAATATTTATTTTGGTACTGAATCTTTTTATAACTATTCTGGTTCTTTTCTTTTCTTTGTTGTTTTCATAGAAGTTTCACCTACTTATCCTTTTTTTCTAGTAGCTTGAACCACACTATCAGGAAGATCATAGAATTTACCTGTATTATTACTAAAACTGGTCTTCATTCTTCTTAAAGTATCATCCATCAATAACATAATCTTGAAAACATTATGTTTTTATCTGCATAGAATTTTTTAAATATTCTAAAAAAAGATACATAATATTGGATAAGATTACTGGATACATAATGATATGAGACATGAGGGATACATTATTGATATTAATGATTGTCAAAAAATGTACTTCACAAGATTTATCTTCCTTAGATTCTCTAATAAATTCATCATAAGGATATCACACTTCTTAATGGAATCCTTGTCTCCCTTTTTATGAATATGAAATCCTTGAATCTACAGAGCTAACAATCTGAAATTGTTTAAAATATAATTGATATTCTTTGACTTAACATTTTTAAGTCCAAGGCATTCAATTGACTTAAACTTCTTAAAACTACCTTACATGTTTGGAAACATATGAGAAGAAAAAATAGCCTCTCCTTAATAAGGTATATCCAGAATTCATACAGCCATGTTGAAGGATAATGAATAAATCGTTCCATAGCAATTGAAAGAAAACATTTCTCATTAACCTTGTTTATCAAAAAACTGATTGTATTGTAGAATTATATAAGTAGATCAGGATAAACTAGATCCTGATTCATTATCTTGGAAGCACAATGACTTTTCCATCCATTCCTCGTAACTAATTTTTCAATTAGGGAATAATACTTAATAAAAAAATTTGGGTCCACCAAAAATTTCTCTGTAAATTATCCATCCCTTGAGTTCCTTATTTGAGCCCATCAGATTCTATAAGGAAACTTCTGGAGACATTAGGAACATAATGATATTGATAAAACTAAACGGTTGATTTGAATAGTGGAAGAGCTTCAGTGCAAAGACATTGGAATAACTGATGTGGGACATAAATAGGGGGTCCTTTATATAGGCTTCATGATGACGGTTTATATTCCCCAAAAAATCCAATGGTAAAGATTAGATTGATCTGATCTAATGGTTCATATAAATTAATAAGAACAATTTTTAAGGTTCTGATCTTTTGAGGTTTTAGGGAAAAGATATTTAAGGAAAGTGAATGTGAAATTTTGTTTTATAAAACAAGATAGAAATACCAAATAGTTAAAAAAAATGTAATTATAAAGATTTAAGTAAGGTAACATACCTATTGGATTTCTTAGAATGAAAAATCAGTATTGATAAGGTTATTCTTATAAACATTAGGTTCTGGAATTTTTTTTAGGTAAATAAATAATTTAGGTTCTGAAAAGAGAATATTTTTATGGAAAGAAAATTTTAAATTTTGAACAAAAAAATAAAGGAAAAATAAAAAATTAAACATATATACTACCCATATGAAAAGGATTAACTTAATATAAGGATATTAATTTTAACAAAAAGATAATATGGATGATTACCTTACAGTTATCATTCCTAAATTTTGTTTAATGTATTCAAATATATCAAAGGATAATGATATTGTAAATATATAAGAAAGTTGATATGGCATTCCGATAAATTTAATAATGATATATAATTTTAGTGTGTAATTCCTAAGATAGTGATGCCTAATGTATTTGTTCTTTGAACAAGAGTGATGTGTAGGGTTTTTTCATAGAGAAATGGAACTAGTATTATCACAATGTATTTATGTTTTGGTAAAACTCATCTTATAGTCTGTGGGTTTGTGTTGCATTCACAACAATTGAGCACAAAAACTACCCACTGCTACGTATTCATCTTCATCAGTAGAAACAGATATTAATCAGTGCTTATTAAATTACCAAGAAACTAATGAATATCCAAAGAAATGAGAAGTTCTTTATATACATTTCCTATCCATTCTACATCCACCAAAATTAGTATCTGAAAATCTTTTGAAAACAAAATAATTTCTAGAAGAATAGAAAATTCTCAAATCTATGGTTCCTTCTAAATAGAGTAAAATTATTTTTACTCCTTTTAAATGGGATTAATATAGATTAGATTGATATATTTCACATAACCATACTTAAAACATTAACTCTAGACGACTATCTATGAAGTATAAAAAACTTCCTATCTTACATTTAAAAGATATTTGATCTACTGGTTTTCCAGCTTCATCAAGATTAGGAGAATTTGAGGTATTTATTAGAGTAATTATACTTTTAGTGTTGTCATATACATACATTTTGATAATATCTTTAATATATTTGTGTTGAGCTATAAGAGTTCCTTCTAGTTTTTGAGATATTTTAAAACCATGGAAAAATGCTAACTCACCCATCATACTCATTTCAAACTCATAATTCATGAGATTCACAAATGAATTAGTTAAAGATTACTGAGTTTATCTGAATATAATGTCATCAACATAAATTTGAACAATAAAAACATTTTTATTATCTTTCTTTATAAAAATGTTTGGATCAGCAATTCCCTTAACAAAATTGTTTTGTAACAAAAATCATGTATGTTTATCATACTAGGCTCTGGGGGCCTATTTATGTCCATATAAAGATTTGGTAATTTTAAAAACATGTTAGGATGTTTTTTGTCTTCAAAACATTGAGGTTGTTCAATATAAACATCCTCTTGAACATATCCTTTAATTAAAACAGACATCACATCCATTTGAAAAAGTTTGAAATTAAATAATTCTTAAAGTACTAGTAGAATACGAATAGATTCATGTCTAGATACTAGAGCATTGGTTTCTTCATAATCTATTACTTATTGTTGATTATAGCCTTTATAATATAATCATGACTAATATGTTATAATGATTCCATTTCAACACATTTATTTCTGAAGACCCATTTTATACCATTTACAGATGTTTCCATAGGTCATTCTACCGAGGTCAAGAATTTATTCCTTTCAAATTCATTTAGTTCATCTTACATAGATTTAATCCAATCATCATCACATAAATCATCATCAGTACTTTTAGGTTCTAATTGGGAAAGAAATTTTGGATTTTTTAATTCATTTCTTAAATAACATATAGTCAATACAGGTTGATTCCCAACACTAATAATACTATCACTAGGATGATTATTAAGAAACAACTAATTTGGTTTTTGTAAAACCTGTTCATTAACATAAGGAAAACAATATTCTTGATTAAATACATAAAAAACGTTTTAATGAGTATTTTTTTAATTAAAATAATATTTCATCAAAGGTTGATAAGTAGTTTTTTAAAACTCATTTAAATATGTAGGTTGGGGATGTTTAAAAACAAAAGGATCAGTTTCATCAAATTTAACATGCATTGTTTCTTCAACAGTCCAAGAATTTTTGTTAAAAACACTAAAAACCTTAGAAGAAGTGGAGTACCCTATGAAAATTCTTTCATTGTATTTGGGTTTAAATTAATGTAAGTTATCTTTAGTATTCAAGATAAATAATTTTCATCAAAATAATTTGATGTAAGAAGCATTAGGTTTTTGACCAGTCCACAATTCATAAGGTGTTTTATTAGGAAATGGTCTGATTAAAACTAGATTTATAGTATAATAATAATTGCTTACAACATTAGCCCAAAAATATTTAGTAATAGAATATTCACTCAACCTGGTTCTCATTATCTATTAAAGATTTCAATTTATTCTTTCAACAACACCATTCTGTTGAAGAGTTCTTGTGGATGAGAAGTTATGAATAATTCCTTTCTTACTACAAAATTTGTTAAAGTCTAAATTTTCTAATTCTCCACCATGATCACATTGAATAGTTATTAATGGAAGGTTTTTCTCATTTTTAACTTTGGAAGGAAAATAATTAAAATAAGAAAATGATTAATATTTCTTTGCTAGAAAATATGCCTAAGTAAATCTAGTGTAATCATCAACTAAAAAAATACATAGTATTTTCCTCTAATGATTTCAGTTTGTGTTGGATTGAAAAGATCCATATTCACTAACTATAATGCATCAATAGATGAGACTTCACTGATTTATTTTATGTTTCACTTATGTTTCATTCAATATTGATAAGGATCACAAACTTTTGAAGAATGAAATCTAAGCTCCAACAGATCCTTAACAATGCTTTTGTTTTAGAGTTTTCATAGGTTCTTAAGGTTATAGTGTACTAGTTTTCAATTACATAACCAATATTAATTTTCCATTCACTATGTAACGGTATATCTTGTCTCCTATGATCTCCTAAATTCAGTGTATAAACATTATCATGCCTATGGGCAGAGAGAATAAACTCTTTCTTGTAATTGTTTACTAAGAATTTATCATTAATAAAATTCCCAAGGTTATTCTTATAAGGACGTGCTTAAGAGAATTAAAAAATAAAACAATTGAAATAAAACCTAACTATTGGTACTTCTTATTTTTCCTGAAAATAAAAAATTTAGACTTTTGGAATCCAAATTTTCTTGGATCCAGAAATTATAGAATGTAAAATTTTAGGTATCAAAATTTTCTTAAAATAATTAATATTTATAAAAACCTAAGGACTTGGTTTTATTTAAATAAATTTTTATCTCCAAATGTACACCAAATTGACACTTAGTGAAAAAATAAGCACTTCAGGGAACAAAATAGTTATCAATAAAAACTGGTTTTTAATGAGTATAACCAAATCTAGAACTATTTCTAGGAGGAAGAATTTTTGAATAAATTTTATCAAATTATTTCCTTCCAAAGGTAAAATTTAATAAAATTTTCATTAAGGAAAATATTTCAGATTTTACTCTAAGGAATAAATTCTTATCCTCATAATCATTAGTCTTTGAGTTTAAATTATTCCCTAAAACATTTTTCTTACAAATAACATTTTAAATGTCCTTAAGAAATTGTATCTGTCTGAAAATTTACTTCCTTAAGGTTTTTAGAAATATTTTTAAAATAAAGATTTTTTGATCAAGATATTTAGAAAGATATGATACTTATTATGTTGAAACATAAATTATATAATTTTATCTCTCTAAATTCTTTTTTATCTTACAGTTCTCATTCTCATGTTGTTTATCAGATCTAGATACTTCTTTAAATGAAGTTAAAGTATTATCTTTTGATGAGGAAGATTCTTCATCTAAAGATTCATAATATTCTTTATCAGTAAAATTTTCATTTAATGAAATATTGTTTAAAGATTTAGAATTTTGAACCTTATCCATAGGACAATGATTTTCAATAGGTAATATGGATACAAAACCAATATTATTTTGACTAGAAGATTCATATTTTGAGGATTCATTTGAAGAGTCACCACCACTAGCACTCTAGGTGTCATTATCCTTCAAGACATTCTTAGCCTTAGATTTGTAGTACTTCTTTCTGTTCCTTCCAGAATGATTATCCTTTATATCTTTTCTATTGAGAATATCACAATTAGGTCTGATATGTCCATACCTTTTTCAATCATAATAGGTTACTTCAGAATATTTCTTGTCCTTTCTGTCATTATTTTTATTTCTATAATAAAAATATTTATTTCCACAATCTTGTTCACCCTTCAAGAAATATTATTTAATTCATTTTTAGAATGGTCACTGTCATATGATTCAGATATAATAATTTCGTTCATAAATTTAGATCTAGTTACCCTTCCTAGAGTCTTTGATTTATATTTTGTAGTGAAAGAAACAATTCCATTACCATTTTTCTTCTTATTGAATTCATCATCTCTCTTTATTTTTGTTTCATGTTGAGGAAGAGTTATAGATAACTCATCAAGAGTAGTGTTAGATACTTTCATGTTCTCATCAATAGTCGTTATTTAAGATTCCCACTCATTGGGCATAAAATAAATTATCTTTCCAACAAGAACTTCATCATCAAGACAATTTTCTCCCATAGATTGAATATTGTTGATAATAGTCATAAATCTTTGTTGCACTTTAGAAACAGGTTCTCCATAAGGAAACATAAATCCATGATATTTAGCTCTTAACATATCTCTTCTATTTTATATCACTTTTGAAGTTCCAAAGTGTGTAACTTCATATTTAATCTAGATACTATTTGCTTCTTCACAAGAGGATATTTGACTATATATATTCTTGGTCATGAAACATAAAAGCCTATTGTGTACCTTGTAGGTTAGTTGATATTCTTGTTTTACCAGATTTGGTAATATTCTAATTTCCTTGTCATGAATCTTACATTCATTAGTGACCATGAAAAAAGTATCCACTTTGGTGTTAATAACATGATTCTTCATCCTATCTCTCCAATACTCCTAATCATTACCATAAAAAATTGGCAGTTTGGTAGGATTCAAATTATCTATAGAACCAAGGTTCATTCATTCCATTCTAATACATACTATCTTTTCTGCTAAAATAGGATTAGTAGAAAAATATTTTATAAATAACATCTTTAAGAAAAACATGAACAATTAAAGATAACAAAGTTAAATAATGTTACACAAGGAAAAGATGGGAAAGAAAATTGAGGCAAAAAAAGATGAGCAACAAAAGTTATAGGTAAGTGTAAATATTTCAAAGACCTAATCTGATACCAATTATAGGATCATAATATATATGTAGATTCACGGTTACAAGAGGGGGGTGAATTATAAGTTTAAAAACATTAATTTTTACCCTTATGAAAAAATATATGTTTAAAATAGTTAAACAAGGTGAATTTACAAACCCTCTTTGGTTCTTTAACAAAGGGACAATTGGTAGGGGTCAGGTCAAATCATAAAGAACCTAAACATAAACAAGGTTATATTATGGAAATATTCTATGTTAAAGTGTATTGAATATTATTTATCAGATTATACAAGTATAAAAATTTTATACTTTCTTTCTTCAACAAAATACAGCAAAAATCAAACTTGTAACAAGAACAAGTAAACCATCAATAAATATTTTAACCCAAGGAGAAGGGTATCCACCAACCTTGGATAAAGGTCCCATGATTTACACTTTCAAAAAATTATATCTTACCCAAACCAGGGTAAGCCCTCGATAGGAATATCAGAATATGTCTTGTTATCCCTGAAAGCCCTCAAACATTAAGGTAGTAGAGACCTCTTTCTTCCTATCCCCAAAAGTCCTCTAGCTTTAAGGTATTCGACACCACTGTCTTCCTATCCCCAAAATCCCTATATTGATCATCCAATCAGAATTTCACTAAGCTGAACAAGTTTTTCGCAACTTGAACATGTTTTTCATATCATTCGCATAAAGAATGAGAGTCTCTCTCTATAAATCACATCACATCATTTCTTAATGAATCAACACATTATCTTGAACTCATCAATTGGATGGGTTTTTTATAGGTGAAAATCTCAATAGTTATCTCCTCCTCCAGCAATCATATGTTCTGTGAAATTTAGAGGGACCCAGACGCATGTCACTCGGCTAACGATTAGTTAAAAATAGATTGCATAACATCATTTCATTGTAATATAATCATGTGTAAGGATCTATAAATGTAAGAAAAACCTTATTAAGTTTATGAAAATTAATTAAACTAGGATCTAATAAAATTAAATTTTACTTTAAGGAAATGGGGTAACTATTATAAAATATTTTAATTGGATTCTTAATAATGAGGAATTCAGAGTTTGAATTTTGAGGAATTTAGAATCTGAATTTTGAAGAATTCAGAGTCTTAATTTTGAAGAAATCAGAGTTGGAATTTCATATAATTCAGAGTCTTAATTTCAGAGAATTTGGATTATAAATTTTAGTGAATTTGGAGCTTGAATTTTAGAGAATTTGAGTTTAAATTTTAGAGAATTCAGAGTCTAAATTTTAGAGAATTTGAAGTCTGAATTTAAAATAATTCAAAGTCTAAAAATAGTAAGACTCGATATCTAAGGAACTATAAGTTTCCAAGGTTTTATATAAGTATCTGATTATTCGTATAGAAATTCAGTCTTATGGAAAATATATTTAAACTTAGATAAGGATCAGTAAAATAACATAAAAAAAGAATATTTAAGGATTAATCAAATAGATTTCCTTAGAGAATGAAAATTTTCGTTAAGAAAATGGTTATTAGAGGAATATAATTTTCTTAATAAAATGTGTTTGTGATTTTCAATACAAAAAGGAATGGTAAATTCATAAGTATACTTATTGAATCAACACACACTTGGTTACTTGATCCAAATCTCACTTGGTTAATGGTACAAGTTGGGTTGATGTCCTAATGTTGATCATAAAGTAGGATATCTAAGAGTTTGGAGACTAGGGTTATGTGAGAGTTCGAGTTGAATTATATAATTAGTGTTATTTGTTTCTCATTGTTTATTTATTTTATTATTCCAATATCTTTGAATAGCCTAGAGGGTGGTCAGTCCTGTATGATGATCATGACCATTTGAGTTGTATACTACTTTTCATTTTGATATAACATGTCTTGTTTATATAATTCTAATTATTATAGTTTTTTTTATATTTGGTTATTTAGATCTTATTGTGCAATCTGATATAAGGTGTACAATCGTTTTATAGTACAATATTAGAACCTCATTTCTAGTCAGCAGGCTCTATCGTCATGCAGTGCCACTAGTCTTGAAACTATTCATTGTTTGATGGTATGGGATATTAAAAACTTGTATCAAAGGTTGTTTTTTATTTTTCATAAAATTTGGGATATGTCAGACAAGTTACCTTTAAAAAATATATATTTATTATAAAATACAATTAATATGGAAACATGATTTTGGAATTTATGCATAGAATTTTTATGAATTATATAAAATGAATGAATAATTATGTTGGTGTATAGATAGAGAAAGCATAGCCCAAATGCAAATGGAGGTTCGGGATGAAAACACTTACTATATTTATGAATGTGTTCTAAAAATGACCTTATCATATTGGATAATCAAATTAAATCCATTAATTAATTAATCAATAACCTTATATATATGTATTTTATTTACTATAACTTGTTTAAGTTTATTTATGGCATTTTTTATGAGTTATAAGATATTATTTTATTGCTCGAGAGTGTTTTTTTCCTTGGTTTTCATGATCGATATACTTATAAATGAGTATGGAAGTTCATGTGGAATGGGTATAATTATATAGAATAGAATTTATATGATATTTATGAAAATATATAATTTTAAATGGTTATATATATATATATATCATTTTTATATGGTATGAGGATAAATCACTAGATAAGACATTTAGTGATATTTGTTTACATTATTACAATGTTTATTGATCATAAAGAACCCATTTTTTTCATTTATTATTATGTAAATATGTTACTTCTATAATATAATAAATGTTATAATATTTATATTATATTTTGTTTTAACCATAAAAATGTTTTCATTACCATCCTTGAAGGAGAAATTGAAGAACAAAAATCTTTCATCCACGAAGGTTGTAAATCAGCCCCTCAAGGACAACGATTTCGTTTTTAAAATAAAAGAGAGAGACAAAAGATTTTGATGAAGGATATTACATTAAAATTATATAATTCTAGTATATAAATGATACTAGAGTTATTATGATCATTTGGACATAGAAGGTGAGGATATAATAATAAAAGAAAAGAACTTGAAAAGAAATCAAAAGGAAAAGGAAGATGATTTTATCTCTTGAATACTCCTTATTGAGAACCTCATTAAGGGGATTAGTTTTGTTTATTTGATGAGACTAAGAGCTCATGGAAATGGGGGAGAGGATTGGAAATAATAATGGGTAGAAATTTGACAAGGCTCAAAGGCATAGAGGTGTGAGGAGAAGAGGTGGTGAGGGGTGGTATTTATATTGGAGGAGAGGGGTGATTTTTAAAAATTTAATTCATTTTTTTTTATTATTTTTTCACAAGAATATGAATATTTTGATAATTATCATCAAATATATTTAAAAAAAGAAGTTAATTTCTTTGTTATGGTGCTTACATTGGAGATGACTCAAGGAATAGTGTATTTAACTTATAGTGTATTTATACCGTAAATTACTGTATTTTACTATTTATAAAAAATTCAAGTATTTTATAAAAATTCCAAAAATTAACCCTAACAATTTTTCAACATTTATAATTAAAAATTAAACTTTATTTTATGAAAATAATTTTGTTAATATGATTAATTTAAATTTTATTTAAAACTATAATTTAATTTTTTTTATAATTTTTTTTAAAGGTTGGGGCTGAAGCCTTAGTTTATTATTTAAAAGCAAAGACCTATTTAGACTAGGTACTCAGTCATCCATTACATAGCCCGGAGGACCAAAGCCAGGTGTCCTGAATACAAGGCTTGAAAGCCCATTTTTTTTGCCCAAATGACCCCTCGGTGAACAGTACTACTACAGTACCTGTGCTGCTACAGTACCGCAACCGCTATAGTGCCTACACCAGTCCCTCTGCTGCTACAGTATCATAAATTCTCCCCTACCAAGATTTGATCCTGGGTCTTTTGGATGCCAATAAGGATCATGTACCACTAGGGTATATTCTCATTGGAAAACCATCATTTTCTTAAAAAATACAAATTTCAAATATACAAATGATTTAGTAACACTTTCAAAAATTTATTAAGGTCTCATAAAATTATCCTAAAATCATAAAATAACAAAACATTGATTTATTAATTTCTTTTATGAAAATTAATTTTATTTTAAATTATTTTATTAATTATAAATTTGATATTAAATATTTATTACATAAAAAATATCAAAACATAATTAACATTTTTTAAAATATTCATTTACATATATTATTATATAATTATATAATAATTTATTATATAAGGTGCCTAAATTTTATTTATACTTTTATGGATGATGTTACCAATAATTAGAACAATTTACTATACAGAAGGGTCACATTACTATTCATAAGTTAAGTGTCTATTTCATCGGTATAGGTTATTTAACATCTAGAAATACCTATTATTTAATTCATTCTTCATATATAAAGTTTTTATTGTGTTATACATGTGATCTATAATATATGAAGTAAACATAAAAGATAAATATCATTTATAAAATTTTATCTTGTTACATTTTCTCCTCCTATATAAATTTAGTCAATAAAATTTCTAAATTATCTCCCTATTAAAATATTTGGTTGGATATTCATCATAATATCCTCAGACTCCCACATCGCCGCTTCAATTTTATATTTTTTCCAATGTACCATTACCAGCGGAGTCATCCGATTCCTCAATAGTTGTTCTTTAGTGCCTTGAATCTAAATAGGATCTTCATAGTAAGATAAGTCAAGTTCCAATTCTATTCTATCATAAGTGATTACATGTGTTGGGTCTAGAATGTACTTACTTAATAAGGAGATGTGGAACACATTGTGTACATTAGAAAGGCTGGGTGGTATAGACAAAAATTAATCCATAATCCAATTATCTCTAGTATTTCAAAAGGACTAATAAATTTGGGGCTCCATTTTCATTTCTTACCAAATCTTATAATGCCCTTCCATGTAGATATGTTCAAGAAAATGTGGTATCCCACTTGAAATTACAAATACTTCCCTCTATTACCAGCATATCTCTTTTTCCTAATTTGAGATGCTTTGTTATGGGTTTGAATAGTCATTACCTTCATTGTTGTTTTCTCTACAAGCTCCAGGCCTACAAGCTTCCTTTCACCAACTTCAGCCCAACCTGTAGCTGTACAACATCTCTTTCCATACAACACAACATATCGTGCTATTTTAATACTTGAATGGAAAATATTATTTTAGGAAAACTATACCAAATGAAAATACTGATCCCACATACCATGAAAGCTGATGGAGCATGATCTCAACAAGTCTTATAATGTTTTAATGGTCCTTTCGATTACCCTTCCTTTTGAGGATGATAAGTAGTACTCAAAATAATATTAATATACAAATATTTCTAATTTTTTTTTATATAATTCATATTTAAATTGTGGATCATAATAAAACACAATATAAAGAGGTTCTCCATGAATTATTAAAACTTAATTACTATATATCTATACATGGTTATCTAGTGGAAAATCCTCCCTTACAGTAAAGAAATGTACATATTTCTATGTCCCTCAATAATCACCCATATTGCATCATTATTTCTTAGAGTTTTTGGTATTAAAGTGAAAAAATATAAAGTTATTTCATCCCATTTCCATGTAGGAATAGTTAGATATTGCATGAAACCCCGAGAATGTTGTCTTTAAAACTTCACTTGGTAAAAAACTAAACATCTTGATACATAATCATCAATTTCCTGGTTAATATTATCCCACAAAAAATGTTCCTTTATATCTTTATACATATTAGTACTACTAAGGTTTATATAGAAATTCGAGCTATGGGAATCATCCAATAACTCCCTTTTTAGCTCAATTATAGATATAACAAATTACCTCCTCCCACATTTTAGAATTTCATCTGTAAACTTCCCATCATTCATTGCTTTAATTTTCTTTTGAAAATTCTCATCTTCACATTGAGAAATTTTGGTTCTTTATAATAAATATGGTTGGGAAAATAGTTGAAAGAATAAATATGTTCCACCTTATTTGTTAATTTCCATATCCATCTTTTCTAGATCCATATACACAGGGTCCTTGTTAATCTTCATTATTTTCATAACTACATGATTCTTTCTACTCAATGAATCATGAAGCTTATTCACCATCCCATGATGGTAGTGTATTAAACAGTCATAATTCTTGAGTAGCTTGAGATACCACCTTTTCCTCATGTTGAGTTATTTCATTGATAATATAAATTTTAAACTCTGTTGATTTGTATATATCTCAGATATTTCACCAAAGATATAGTGTCTCCATATTTTTAGAGAAAATATTATAATTGCTAACTCAAGATCACAAGTTAGATGGTTATGTTCATAAATTTTTAACATCCTCGATGCATAAAAATAACTGTATTATTCTATATAAGGAAACAACTGACAACTTTCTTTAATGCATCACAATAAATTACAAATCCCCTATTTCCTGATAGAATAGTCAAGATCAAATCATTCAAAAATACCCACTTCAATAATTCTAAAAATAATCAAAATATTTTTCTATTTGAACATAACCCCTTTATGAGTAAGCTTGGTTAAAAATTTTTCTAATCAGGTGATGTTCTGAATGAACCACCAATAATGAACTGTTAAACCAATAAAACTATGTACCTCGGTTATGTTCATTGGTGTTGTAAATTCTTGAACCGCCGTTGTCTTTGAAGGATCGACTGATATTCCATCCTTTGAGGCAATATATTCAACAAAAGAAACTAATTGAAGCCAAAATTCACACTTTCTAAACTTCCAATATATTTCATTTCTTCTAAGATTCTTCAGAATAATCCGCAAGTGATTCTTATGGTCTTTATATCTTTTCGATTATACCAATATTTCATCTATACATACCAAAAAAAATCCAAAAGATATTCCTTGAAAACATTATTCATTATATCCATGAAGATAGAGGGTGAATTATTCAGTCCAAAAGGCATTACTATAAACTGGTAATTCCCATAACTAGTTCGAAAATACTATCTTTGGAATATCTTCTTTATTCACATGCAATTTATGATATCCAAATCAAATATCAATATTTTAAAATACTGAGCTCTATGAATTTGATCGAATAAATAATCAATATGAGATAGAGGATACTTGTTGTTTATTGTAATAGAATTGATTTCTCTATAGTCAATACATAGCCTCATGGACCCATCTTTATTCTTGAAAAAGAGAACATGGGATCCCTATAGAGAAACACTAGGGATGATAAATCATTTATCACTCATTTCCTCTAGTGTTTTCTTAAGTTTAACTAATTCTATTTTGTCCATTCTATAAGAAGTCTTTGATATATGTCTTTCAATAGTAATTAAATCTATAGAGAACTCAACATCCCTCTCTAGGGAATGTCTAGGTAAATACTTTGGAAATACACCAATGTATTTAGGTACAATAGGTATATCCTCAATTTGAATATATATTTCTTTAACCATAGATGATGTTTTCTCTTCCTCCCCAATAATTTTATTTAGTAGAGATACAGGGAGTGGATCTAGATGAGAATCAAATGATGATGTTTCTTCTCTAATGATAAGGGATTCTACACCTTCCTCACAAATTTTAACTTCCTTCTTCTTGCAAAATATATTCACATAATATTTTAAAATCCACCCCATGCCAAATATTATTTTAAATTTGACCATAGGTATGATGATAAAATCAGCAGATAATGAATGTTTATATGCTATAATGGGAACTACATGAAACATATTTATTTTAATGATACTTTCCTTTGGGGGTTTTACTTACAACCCCTTTGTTAAGTATAATTGGAAATAACTAATTTTTAAATAAAAATATGAATATATAAAGGAATGTAATAATATCGAATCAAATAAAGCATTGTCCATGTTTGAGTAAATGATTAAAGTACCTTCAACCACATCATTAGAAACTTCAACCTCAACAGTTGTGATCATGTAATCTTGGACTTGATCCCTTGGACTTTTTTGGGGAATGTTTTCATGACACATACGAAAATAATTTTCATAATGTCCCATATCTTAAAAACTGTATCATTAAACCTTGGTAGATTCTTTTATTCCCTTTAAATCAAAGGCTTGGTGGAATTTTTCTCCACACTTGTAACAGAATAATTTTCCTTTTAAGCATGCTCTAGGGTGTTTCCTTCCATAAGTATCACATGTCAGAAAAATCCCTTTTTTACTCTTTTAATTATCCATTATTTCCTCTGCCACTATCTTTTTCTATTGATTTCCTTTAAGGTCATAAGACTTATAGAATTATTTCTCTATCTTGATAGTACATGAGACTATATATTCATATGATAAGAATGTTTTGGAAACCAGTTTCTTAATGAGGAATGGTTTTAAACTATCAAATAATCAATCAATATTGATCCAGGTATTACATATGTAGTCTGCATCATTCCTTTCTAGCTATGTTAAGTTGGCTTCATACATGGAAACACTCTTATCCTTTTCATCCTCAGATTCAAGAATTTTCATTCCATATCTCCACATTTTTTGCGAGGAAAGTATTTTTCTAAGAAAATTTCCTAAAAATTCCACTATTCCATATTTTTAATTTCTTCCTCCTACTTTGTGTTTTGGATTAGTGACCACCATTATCCACATCTCCCAATATACAATAAAAAATCGTAACAACATTATCCCTTTTGTTACTTCCCAATGTGAGAAATATCTTCTTTGAGAAACTTATCCACTACTCAGCTACAAATGGGTTTGTCGTTCCATTTAATGATATAGGTTTTTATCTCATGAATAGGTATAACATTTCTCCTCCACATTATGGAACATGATGCTCCATATGGGTAAGGTTATTGTGCATAATCGGAGTCAGCTATCCCAATATAATTATAAGTTGCTCAACACTAGTCGCAACTCTAATACCCACATCATTATCTTGAATAAGAGGGAAATACCTATATGGGATACATGCATTGATACAGTTTCCATTACTTTAACTTGGAACCAATTCTAAATAATAAAACACACTAGATTAGGTTATTAATCATAATGGGTAATCTCAACCTATAAAACACTTAAAATATTTTGAAATTTTATTGAAATCTAATCTCATAATTATAAACATAGTTTATTTGAGGAAAAAATTTCTTTTAAATCCTTTATTGTGGTTTGTAAAGTAAATGTGAATTAGCCTAAGCAAATCAACTAGGAGTATCAAACTAGGTGCATAGTAAGGCTCATTGTCATGTACCTGGTTACCCTGAGTTAGGTCGGGGACACCTTGTCAGATTTGTTACTCATATGCATCTTTTCTAAAACCATTTCCACTTGTAGTATCCAGATATGGATTTATTTCTAAGAAGATCAACATAATCACTACCTTACCAAAATTATAGGATATTTCTTATATGATTATCCTCAAAGTCCATATTAGGGATATGTTTTCTAATCTATGTTTTCTAAATCTAATTTCAAACGTTTCTTCTAAACTACCTTTGATACCAAATCTAAAGACCCCAACCCCAGTTTCATGGAGCATGTACCTTAATTTGTTACATTGTCTTATAAGTAATAAATTCTCATATTAAAGGACCTAATAGTTTAGTAGTTTTGGAAAACTAGATACAAACATGACATTTACATTAAAATTTGAAAGTAAAAAAACATTGCAACTCCATTGGAAACACCCATAAATCCTTAGATTATTCTTGAAAGTAATTTATAGTAATATTCATCTTCAGATCATGGGGAAAAATAAAACATCATAAATGGGTGAGCTCATATGAAAAGTAATATTAAGTAATACAATGAAAGTTATAGTAGATATAAACAAAAACATTAGACATGATGAATAACTAAAAACACTTGCCTTTAAAAATAAACTTGTACATAATAAGGCAGGAAAGAAAAATGAGAAAATAAAGTCATATAAATGATCATAAGAGAATAAACCATAATTGTGGATATTATACCAGTAAAATATCACATATTTTATCTATTAATAATTTCATAATGAGTAAACTCATAATTCCAGACATCTAAAATATATTTTCCAGGCATCATCCAAGATGTCTCAAAATTCTAGGTTTCGGCCTCGACCCAAACCCAATTATTCTTTGTCTCTTGAGACCTAATGATGTATCAAGGGGCTATAGTGGGCCCAACACATCACATTATAAGTACAACTCATTCCACATATGAATGGGGATAAACATAAATAACAATAACATATGATATCTAAATAACTTTCACCAATCTATAAACATAATCAGTAACCAAAGTGAGTAGCATGGAGAATGGTATAAAGATAGAACATCCATAGTCAAACTATTCATAAAACATTTAATAACATATGATAGATGTCAATAATAATATATCAATATTAATAATGTGTAAAATTCAACATAGGTATTTAAATATATGAAAATACTCTAACAAAATCATCGAAAAATTCCTGAATGAAATACCCCTTTTACTTTTCAAAGAAGAGTTCTTTTGATAAAAAGTAAATTTTATTTGTCATAATTTTTTGTATAGCACTAGTAATGAAAAATGTAGTTTTTAATGAAAAATTATTTATTTTTTAAAAATAATGGTGTACTAAAATTTATTATGGATGGTACTTGAAAATGGGTTTGAAATCAGGATGTTCCCTTTAATCGAGCCTGTGTATCTGGAATAATTGATAAGGGAACCATGAAAAAATATGTATTTATTATAAAAAAAACATTAAATGATATTGAAACATGAGTTCACAATGTATACCCAGAATTTATAAAATGTATATAAAATTAATGAAGAATTATGTTGGTGTTTATTGGAAGAAATCCTAACCCGAATGAAAATGGATGTTCGGGAAAAAATCCCTTACCCTATGTCCAAATGTGTTATGAACTTAACCTTAACCTCTTCGATAATCAAAATAAATAAATTATTCAATTAACTAATAACCTTATATACATGTATTTTATTTACTATTATTTTATTAAGTTCATTTATGGACCTTTTTATGAGTTATAAGATATAATTTTATTTCTCATGAGTGTTTGTTTCCTTGGTTTTCTTGACTAGTATACTTATATATGAGTATGGATGTTCTTGTGGAATGGGTAAAATTATCTAAAATTGAATTTAAATTATTTTTATGAAACTTAAAAAGTGTAAATATTTATATATTTCATTTTTTTATATGTTATTATGATGAATCATTCGATAAGATACTTAGTGATAATTTTTTACATTATTACGACGATTATTGATCATAATGAAATAATTTTGTTTTATCATTTATTATTATGTAAATATGATACTTATAAAACATAATAAATGTTTTAATACATAAATAATATTCTATTGTAACTAAAAAATGGTTTTATTATTATATTTTAATGAGAAATTGAAGAACAAAAATCTTTCATCCATGAAAGTTGTAAATCAGCCCCTCATTGATGATGATTTTATTTTTAAAATAAATGATAAAGAGAAAGAATTTTGATGAAAAATATTCCATTTACATGATATAATTTCCGTATATAGATGATACTATATTTATCATGCTCATTTTGAAAGAGGATGTGAGGAGAAAATAATAAAATAAAATAACTTAAAAATAAATCAAAAGGAAAAGGGAGAGGATTTTACCTATTGAACACTCGTCCTTGAGAACCTACTTAAGGGGATAGGTTTTGGTATTTGTATTATACAAAGATCTATTGGACATGTTAGAGAGGCTTGGGAAAAATATTGGGTAGAATTTTTACAAGTCTTAAAGGATTAGAGGTGCAAGGAGAAGAGTTGGTGAGGGGTGGTATTTATAGTGGAGGAGAGGGGTGATTTTTTAATATTTAATTCAACTTTTTATTATTTTGGATCCTAAATATGAATATTTTAAGAATATCCTAAAATATAATAAAATAATGATGGTATGTTAGAGATTATGGTTATTACATCAAATATTACTCAAGGAATAGTGTATTTAACTTATAATGTATTTTTACCGTAAATTATTGTATTTTACTATTCCCCAAAAATTCAATTATTTTAGACAAATATAAAAAATTCACCCTAATCATTTTTCAAAAATTATAATTATATAATTAACACTATTTTATGATAATAATTATCAAAATATGAGAATATTAATTTTTAATTAAAGCTATCATTTACTTGAAAAATATATATTTTAAAAATATAACTGATTTTATAACATTTCCAAAAAATTAAAAAGGTCTCATAAAGTTATACTAAAAACATAAGACAAAACAATATTGATTTATGAATACCTTTTATGAAAATTTATTTAATTTTAAATCATTTTATTAATTATACAATTATAATTAAATATTTATGGCTTTCAAAAATACCAACACATAATTAATAATTTTTAAAATATTCGTTTTCATATACTGTGACATAATTATATGATACTTTAATTTATAAGGATATTAAATTTTATTTATACTTTCATTGAAGATGTTACTATTCATTTGGTAGATTTATTATTCATAAGGGTCATATTACTATTCCTAATGTCAAGTTACTATTTCATCGGTATGGGTTTCTTAACTTTTATAAATACCTATTATTTAATTCCTTATTAATTTATAAAGTTTTTATTGTATTTTATATGTGATCTACACTACATGAAGTAAATATAAGAGGGGAAATATCATTGATAAAATTTTGGGTTGTTACAATGTATGCTCACCATTTAGCACGAGATCACTTCCAATATCATCCCCTAACACACACAAGATCATCAAAATAAAAAACATCTAACAATAAGACCCAAAACCAAAAATAAAGACTCATAACCCAACTACCCCAGGTGACTTAGGTCTCATCACGAGTGGTGCTAATTAGAAACTAACCCATAACCTACCTCTTGAGCCCTAGCAATCCTATCTCCGATCAACTTGACATCCCAATTCACAAAGGGCGGATTTAATACCATTTTTTCATGAACCAACCTAGTTAAACAAGAATTAGTCAACCAAGCCAACCTATAATAAGGCCCGAGAGGAGTTCACGATCCTTCTAGGATGGAAACTAGTGTCGGGCATCAATATTGCTTAATTAGTTATCATTTATCCCATTAAAACTTATAAATAAATAAATAAAAATAGATCAAATAAGATTAAACTAGTAGAAGAAAAGAAATAAAACCATACATACCTTCATGTGAGCTCGTATGTCACCATCAACCATTGAACTAATATCACTACACAGAGACCGAGTCTGAGTTATAAGCAGTACCAGTAGCTAAAAAACATATAGAGATATATGTGTGAGTATTAAAACTCATTAGGAATTCCTGAATAAACTATTACCCACGACTTACCTAAAATGAAAACTAATACATTCTAGTTTGAAAATAAGATATATAACAAGTAAGGTTTTCAACTATTTACAGTACAAGTATCAAGGTTCTGTTTTTTAAAGTAAAACCATTTTCCATTAAATTTTTGAAATATTTCCCAAAACATGCTAAAATAGATTTTATAGGATATATATAGAATAGTATAGAAAATAAACATTCATTTTATTAATTTATATAATGAAAGGATCTATGAAAAAGTTCATTTTAAAATAGTACAATGAAAACTATAATAAAAGAGAGTAAACACAATAAAAAATTACCATGTTTCTAGGGTTAGTGGGGACTTAGGAAACTCATACTCTGAGTGATCAACCATGTATGTGAAGTTCTATCTCTTGTTCTAGCCACTCAATCACATCATTAGTATTTGGTTAGTGTTATTGCATAATTCTTCTAGGTTGGGTGGGTCATGCCTATTGTAATTGTCTTAGAATACCAACCTAGATACCCAGGATTCGCAAGTGTTTTCTAAAATTTACCAAAACATGGAAATTCCACTTTTATCAAACCAAACATGAATACACTTTCATTCAATCCAAGCTATACATTCCAAGCATTGTCTTTCAATAAAGGAAAAGGGGGAAAATCTATTTAAAAACTATTATACAAACACTAAAACATATTTGAAAATACCCATTACACACACAAAACCATTTAGAAAACAACTTTAAAAAATTATAAATGTTGATCATTCTGAAAATATCTTGGAATTATATTTAAAAAATGAATACCCGTGTAAAAACATAATGGGAAACATGAAAAATGAAATAGAGTGGAATACAAAGAATCACCACCATTTTTCAAAGCTTAAGAATACTATTTAATATTAAAAACCCACTATTAAAAAATAAATAAATTAAGGAATTAAATTTGAGGCTAAAACATAGGTAACCTACCTCAAAGCACACTACTTTTGATGATGGAAATTTAAATCCACACTTTTATACCTACACACAAATACATTTATACACACACATATATATAAATTCTCCTAGTTCAAATATAGTTATTCCCATCTTTATAAAGGAATATGTATCAAGAGGGTACATATATATGTACAATCCTTACCCATATATATGTGTGTAGGTTACATTCATGAACGGTAGCCAAAACACACTATACAAAATACCAAAAACTCAAAAATGAAAAAACCCCTAAATTAAAAATTTAAAAATTGAATAATGGAATAAAACCTACCCAAAACCCATTGATAAACTACTACCTTCAATGGTCATGGATAGAATCGGTCCTCATATGACCCAAGGACCCTAGACATCATGGTTCAATAAGAGAAATAACCAAAAGGGGGTTAAAGTATTTCTAGGTCACACACACTACAAAAAATGGAAGGAAAACCAAAAATAAAAGAAGAATAATGGAAGAGGAGGGGAAGATAAGCTTATAAGAGTTAATCACATCAGAAATTAAGGGTAAAAATCACGACTAAAGGGAAATGTAGGGGGTGTCCTTGCATACTAGGGTGAGGGGAAATAGGGGCTCATCCATGGAGCGGTGAGGGGGGTATGGGTCACGCGAGTAGGAGGTGACAGGGAGGATTTAAAGAGGTTTTTAAATTTTTATTATTATTATTTATAAATTTATTTATTTTAATAAAACACCTGGTGGAAATATAGATTTTTGGTTCATGGTATACCAAACAACGAGCCAACCATACTCCCTTTTCTGGGTATATCAGGAACCCACACAGGTTGGTCACATGGTTTGATAAACCATCCACCAGCTATATAAAAACATTATTTTATAATGAAATATTCACCTACATGGATTCCACATGATTTGTAGAAAGATGCAGTCAAACCATGTGATAAGAAAAAATGCCCAAATATTTCAAAATTTTCAAATTAAAACCTGAAATTCTAAAAGATAATATAAATAAGTAAATAAAATAAATAATTTTAGGTTATGGTGTGACATTATCATCGAGTGATTGTAAAAAAATAAAAATTATCATTAATAACAAATGAACTTGAGAAACAATTTGTTTTAGAATAAAATCAAAATCCAGATAATCACCCTAGAGCATGGATCACTTAGTTTCATGAAATTTTCATGTTTTTTTATGTGTGACCTCTATTTTTTCCATATTTTACATCTTATTCTACAATAATATAATAATTTATATATTAGTGTTTATTTGAGAAAACTATCCTGAATATCAAACATACTAAAAATAAAGTAAATTATTTTTCTAACTAAATAGTTAGGTGAAAGGAAATTAAGATATTAAAAATTTATAAAATAATGAAAACATAATACTAGTTCCATATAAAATTTAGATACATAATATGATACCAAATGTTTTCTTAGATAATAAAAAAGGTAATCTTATAATGGGGGTGGATTTTTTTTATAATTATAATACATTCTTGATGTTTTTAAATTACAAAAATATGAAGTTATAATTACCCATAAATTATAAAACAAAACAATATATCAATGCAAAATTTAGTATGAATAAAGGAAAGTGAGTTTTCCAGAATAATAAATACATAAAAATGAACATGTAATAAAATTATTAACTACATTAAATGTAGGCACACCAAAAATAAAATCAAAATGTGATGTACTAATTTAAAAATCAATTATCCCTTAATTGATATTATAATATACTCTTTTAACCTAAAGAATAAGTGGATAATAAACCCAAGTCAAGGTTTAATAGTCTATGAGCTTCCAAAATTTATAATCCACATTAAAATTTTAGATATAATATCATCAAATGCCCTGAAATCCATCAACTTAACATATCAATTTTTATTGATCCTATAAACTAGATGTTAAAGAATAAATTCCTCAATAGAATACTTTGATCGACACTGTAGATAGTAGTTCTTTCTTTATAATATTTAATCACAACTATATGTTGCAACCATACAATCCCTATATTACAAAGTATTGATGACACACCAATTAAAATTGAAATGTTAATATCTTTACAATGAAGGATTCAAAAATGAGTTCTTAGAAAAGAAATCAAAAAGAAAACATTAAATTTTTTGAAGCACTCACATTAATAAGTATATTAATGAATTCAATAAATCTATATATTATATTTCTCAAGTATGTGTATCCATTTTATTGTTCATCGAGTCCTCAAAGCTATAATCTTACTTATATGAAATTCCCCAATGGTTAGATACTACATTCTATGGGGTCAATTTTAGAAACATCATAAACATCTTTATCATCATCCAATAATCTCATAAATACTTCACAACTTCTAATAAATTTAGTTCTATAGTAATACAGTGCTCTAAAAAATTCATTCTTATGGACATTCATGCTAAGGATCTCAAAAAATATAGGTATAAAAAATTTTATTCAGAAAAAAAACACTTAAACAAAAAAATCAATTTCAAAAAAAATATCATGATTGTTTTGTGATTTTCAAAATTCAGAATAAAATAATTTTATCACTCAACAAGTCTTATTATTGAACCTTGACATATACTTGTGATGTTATATTTGTAATTTTCTCCACATTAATATAGTTCTAGGATCCTATGATATCTACTTATTTATGCCATAATCCTTATTTCATTATTCATAAATTATGATATATGTTGTACTGGATTTGATTATTTTATTTTAGGTCATTACACCTTTATTTTTTTCCTATACCCATATGTTTATGTTTTTCTCACATTTAGACCGTGATTATTATTGAGTACATTTAATCTTATTAATCGAGGATAATTTAAAAGTTAGAAAACCTTTTTGAGGAATTAATTGATTGGATGGTAAGGTTATTAATGATATTTTGATTGATGTTTATTGTGATTTAGGAATAATACATTGAGGAGGTGTAAGAAGTCCTTAGGGTGGGTATAAAGTTTTATGTCAAAAAAATTTCATAATTTTAATATAAATTAACATCGTTTTTTGGAGTATGTGTGATTAAGGTTTATACTAATTAGTATGTGATAAATATTGTCGATATTTAATAATTATATTGAATTTAGGGAAGTATAAGTTTCTCTAAATTTTTTATTTAAGATATAGTAATAAATATATTTATTAAATAATTATTGGACATTAGGACTAGAAAATATTAGTGGTAACCCTAAGGATAAGTATAAATATATGAAAATATCATAAAATTTTGATAATGTATAGATTATATGGTTACATATCAATAAAATCTCTATCGAGATGCAAACTACAGGATTACGGTTATAGATACGATGCACCAGGGGTAAAAACCCTGAAAAAGTTTGGTTGTGTAATAACTTGATCTTTACTGAGTGAACCAAAAGAGGGTTGAACTACAATTCTATTTGGACACTCTCAGGTGATATTATTTGTATATTTAACATGCCCTTTACAAACTATTATTAAGTAATCAAATAAATTTTTATTTCTTGAAACATGACAATACAATTAATACCCTAATTTATTTACAATGATGAGAGAAATTAAAACTTCAAATACATGATTTATTTAATGGTGTATAATTTAACATCTCAAATTTCAAATGAATTTTTGTTTAAATTTTATTTATTAATATATAAACCCAAATTCAAAATTTATTTATTTATTTTTAATAATACTAACCAAAAATATCTACACATATTTATCTATTATTTTTTATTATATATTTTTCAAGTATAGTAAAATTTCACGGAGTAAAATGTTGTATTTGAAAAAGGGAATCTTACAGGCTAGTAATAACCCATTGTGTCTAGTGAGGCCATGGTGTTCGAACCCATAACCAATGGGAGATAGGGGTGCAACACCTACCACTATCCTATCTTCTATCCTTCTTATATTTTCCATAATTTTTATATATAATTATATCTATTTTATTGTTTTCATGATTATATTTACATATTTTTTTTTATAAATACATTACATTGATTAAAATTTTTATTCTTAAATAGTTCATCATAATACAATGGTTAATAAAGTATGATACATGTTTTTGTTGTAATAAAATCATAATATATTGTCATTGAAATTAATGGGATTAGACATTTTATGTAAACATATGATTAATGTTTAAATATAGGTTTTTCGATAAAATAATAGTTTATCATTAATTATTAATTAAAATATTTATCATTAGTTTATAAATGGTTTTCATCAGATTCTATGTGCATATTTTGTTTGTAAACAAATTCCTTTTAAAATTTTATTAAATATATTTTATACATAATTTAATTTCATTTTAAAGAGTTATGAAACGCATTTTAAAAATATAATGTATCGGTAAATATCAGGATTTTGAAACCTTTTTCTTGATAAAAAATTTCTTTCATGAGTATAATAATTAATTTAAAAATATCATGTTTATTTTAGAAACTTATATTTGATATTTTGGAACTGAAATTATTTTTTATCCTTATAAAAAACTATTTCTAGTTCATTTCATTTAATTGAGTGGTTTGAAGGATAAATTTAGTTTTGGATTGTTATACATGTCAAATAATACTCCATTGTTAAATAATAAAATGAAAAATTTATGTGAAACAATTACATTCAAATATAGTTATCCAAAATGAGAAAACAATCAATATTTTAACCTAAAAACAGTTATCCCATCAAATATATATAGTAAATATTCTTTACCTTAGAAAATCGATTCCTTTTTACAGCTCAAAAACAAATATCTATCGATTTCTCTTTTCATATGTCTCTTATATAACTTATGGATTTTAAATAATTATATAACCCCAAGCCTTCAAGGTTTAATGGATTAAATCATCCGGGAAGAGGTAACACTAATTTTGTTTCATTATTTTCTTTCTATTATTTTTTTTACTATCCCAATAAATTTACATTTTAATCCTATCTAAATTATTTCATATATCAGTATATAAAATATTAAATTTATTATTAAATTAAAATAATTATTTTATTCTATTTATATAATATAATCTTTCTCTCCCTCACACATATCGATAATGGTCGGCTTCATCCCTCTAAGAGGATATTGTCGATGTTTTACTTATCAAAACCTATAAGAAATTTTAGTTAGGATGAGGTAATATAAAAATATTTAAATATAATATTATAATATTAAAATTAATTTACAAAATAATAAATTAAAAATAATTATATTCATCAAATCAAAAAAAAGATAATTTAAAAAGAAAACATATCTGTAAGACATTCTCTCTTCAAATGATATAGTAATAAATAAATTACAATGATCATAAATGATATATAATGATATAAAATAATATAGTTCACACATTTATGCATGTTTTTGATAATGATATATTTATTATAATAGTGGAACAAACATGAAAAAATAATTTGGGACTTATGTTAAGGATTCATTATCTCAATTTCAATACCTTGAGATATATTTATTCTTATGCACCAATTTAATTTTCAATGGTGTAATTAATTCTCTATTGATTTAATATATCTTAAATAAATGTTTATTATTAGGATATTCACATATATTTAAAAACTAACTATTTATTTTCCTTTTCTTTGTTATATAATTGGTAGTGGTTGTTGTTATCTTAATTCATTTTCATTATGTTATAATATTTATTCTTAAGAAACATAATTAAAAGCATGGTTTCTTCCAACAGGTCTTTTTATTATATTTTATTACATATTTCCTTAAAGATTTTTACAATTATTCTTGATATTTAACCTCGATTTGGTTTATAATATAACTGAACAATCACTTGTATGTGGACCTTGAATTTTCTCTTCTTTATGGTCGTGAATATTCTTCTTCCATATATGCGCTCTTTCTATCTATTCAAGAATTTTATTCTCCATTAAAAAAATATTTATTTAGCTAATTTTATAACATATTTTTCATTTGTTGCAATTTTTTTGAAATAAATATTTTTAACATTTTCTTTATCTGTAAACTTTTACTTTCTTGAAAAAGTGTTAAAATAATATAATTTTCAAAATTTTCTACCTGAAGGTATAATCTCTCATTAATAACTATTTTTCTTAATGAATATTTCTTTTAAATATTTAATGGATTTATGAATTAATTTTTATATCTATTTTTTTGTGAATTATTTATTTAATAAAAAATAAATGTTACTATTTTAGAATAATAAATAAATGGATTTTATTTTTCTTATATATATATATATATATATATTATTTTCCACCCTATTTTTCTGAGACTTAACATCATTTTACTCAATGCTCCAATATTTTTAATTCAATAAAAAATAATGGTTTTCAACATCCTTAGTTCACCCACATTAAAATTGATTTTTATAGTGACTCATATGTTTTTTGTACAACTATGTTATCAAAAAAATGTAAAAATTATATTTATAATTGTGCTACCACTTTACTATAAACATATAAAATATATATTATTTTTGAGTTATGTTTCACATAATACCTATAAAATTGTATTATTTTGTCTTCTTTTTTGAAGATTGATCTTTCGGTATCAAACAATCAAAATCTTGATCTCTTCTTATATGATACCATTAAAAATTTTAATTATGATTTGGTTATTCCATCCATATTCTTTCTCTATATAGATTATGGCAATATTTTCTTCATGAATCCCTTTTCATTATTAGTTTAATTATGATTTGGTTAAATTATGATGGTTTTATTTTTTGGAACACATATTCATGTACATATTATAATGTGATGGGTATACCAAGAATTTCATATCCATCCAATGTATTATGAAATGCTTTATATTTCATGAGATTATATGTAAGGGATTTGGGAGCAAACCAATACACTAAGGGAATCTATTTATTATGTGATGATGGTCTTGGGATAGAGCTCTGATATATGATTATGGTGCCATGTTTTCTGTTTTCACTACATCATTTTGAATATATGACCCTATGATATCTACTTATTTATTTTAAAATCATTATGCTATGATTCATAACCTATTATCTATATTGTAATGAGAAATAATATTTTTTTACATTATGTTATTCCACTATGATTTTTTCTCATACCCACATATTTATCTCATTATTACTTATTATTTTCAAATTTTATTTATTATTTTTACGCTTACTAAGAGTTTTAGTTTGATTCTTCTTATGTTTCCTTTTCCCCGTTTTATGAATAAAATTATTAAGTACATGGGTCTATAATGGTATCATGTGTGGATAATTTTGTGAGAGATGTGAAAGACTTTCCGTAACATAAGGAATTCTTGGTTTAATGGAAAAAATATCATTGTATTAGAATGATATATATTTTTTTAGTTAAAGGATTTTTACAAATTATTTTAAACTGTAGTTATAAAAAAAGTCTTCAGTATATATGTGACTTTCTTTATTGATATTTTAATAATGTATATTTATGTTTTGGTCACATTAGTTTTAAATCAATACAAATTTTAAAGGATATGTATTTTTCACTATATTAGAATACATGGGTTTGGGGTATCTCAGTAGTGATATCCTACATTGATTTACCTTGCAGGAAATCATAAATTCACCATTGTTTTATATCTAATTAATTAGTATATATATATATATTAAATATCATATTTTTATGTGAGTTTCAATTCATATGTTAAATATTATTCATTATTATTTAGGATTGTGTTGTTGTGTTATACACTGATGAACATTTTAATCCCATGTTACACATAATTCCACTTTCCTACACTTGAAACTCCAATGAGTTTATTTTTTTCCTCTAATTTTTTATTATATTAGTATAAAATATTATACTAATTTATAAATTCTTCTTTTAAAGTATATACATCAAATATCACAAACTATGTCATTTTTATACTGTGTGATGACATATATGAAGGACATTATAAATCATGAAAAAAACCATTATCCTTATAAATATACATGTATATTTATAATAATATTTCATTTTTTAGATTTTTAAATTGAAATTAAATAAAATTCAATTAGGATTTGAACTATTATTACCCTAGAGATATCGAAATCAATATTTCCCTAGAATAATAGAATTTATATTTCTTAATATTGTAGTCATACCAATTAAATGAAATATAGTATATTTTTTAAATGACATTGTATATTAACATTACATATGAAAATAGTACTTCCAAAATAATAATTTCACTATAAATTTTTCTATTATTAAATTTAATTATGTATTTTTTCTAAACATTATATTCCTTTTAAGTAATTTTTCAAATTATATTTTCTTTCATTATATATCAAAAAATTATATATTTAATTGTTTTCAGTTATATAATCAATATTTATATAATAGTATGTTAAGATTTCCACTTTGATGTCTTCTTTTAATTATAAATAAAATAAGGATATATTAAAATATATTAATTCTTAATTTATTTTAGAATATATTACTATTGATAAATATGTTTGAAAGGTATTTTTTATGTTTATTAATTATAATGTTTTTATGAATTCCTTAATATATTTTCAATAATATTTTTCATAAATAATTTCATTGAAAAACTATAGATATTTGTATTAGTTATAAAAATATAATAGGAGTAAACAATTAATATAAATACTTATCAATTTTTTCATCAAATGATGCATAAAAATGTATAAATTTTTATGTGGTAATAAATTTAAAATTACATTTTATTTGATCCTTTCATTAATGTACCACTATTTTGTACATAATAAATATAATTTGGAAAAAAAATTCAAGATGTTTTCATATTCATTTAAGGTTTTTATAGTTTAATAGACTAAATAAGTAAAATGATATAATTTATACATATATAAACCATTTCAAGATGTTTTACATTAATTTAGTTGTTTATCTATTTTTTCTAAATAGATGATTGAAAGCATTTTCTATAATTAACAATTTTATATAGATTTTTTTATCATTTGAATATTAGTGTCACTATTTTTAATTTCGATGTTGTTACTTTTATCAGCTTCATTGAATTAAAACATTGTCAAATATAACATATTACTAATGATTTACACCAATTATGATCATATATATCAGTTTATGAAAAAAATACAATGTATGAATTTATAATGAATATATATTTTATTTCATAAACAAAGGTGTCAGATCATTTTAAAAAAATTATTAACAAATATACATTGTTTTTTAAACAAATCAACATCAATTTTTTTCAGCTGTTAAAAAATATACATGATAATCTTCATATATTGTTTCTTTATCTACCCTTCCACATGAAAATGAATAAATATTAATAAATTTATTATAATATATGATACAAAATATATAATAGTTATGAAACATGATAAATAGGATACTATATTTATCAATATGTTATATAACTATTAATAACCATTATATAGGTACATAAACAATTCTATATTTTTTATTTTTTATTAGTGTGATATATGAAACCTATTTAGGAAAAAATTTACTTAGGAATTCCTAAAATAATTATAATTTTATAAAACAATAACAATATAATTAAATTAATTAATTTTATTTAATTTTTTCATATATGTTCTTAAAACAATCATGAATTCTTCACTGTTATTATTCTATACATAAGGAAAATCTTGGTAGTATTTCTCAATTATGTATTGATTTTATCCTCTAACAACATAGTTATTCATTTATTATACATTTATTGAACCATTATAAAAGTTTTCTCCCATTTATTACATCACCAACCCCTATAAACCATTATCCTAACACTCTCCATATACTATTTCCTAAATCCTGACATTTTAGTGAGCTATCTAATTTAAATTTGTTTAGTTTTTTCCTTCCTATTGATGCCCCCTTTTTAGTGACCACCTGACATTATACTATTATAAATACTTTTTTCTTAATAATTTCCCTTACATGCCTAAAATATCTCATATTAAACCTCATAACATTTTATTCATATTTCTTCCAGTCTTTCATGTGATATCCCTGGCTTTGAACCCCAATGTTATTCTATTCTCTCTAAATGTTACTCTATAATGATATATAGAATACATATTATATTATGGTTGTAAAAGAGTCCATATATGTTTAGGTATTTTTTAAATATATATCTAAATTATTATATGTTTGTTTTTGTTCATGTTCAACAATAGTTATTTTTATTATTAAAAATATTGATTATTATATATTTATTATATTATTTTATTTAATGTATAAATGTACCAAATATTGTATGCATTTAAAGTGTTGAAATACAAAGAGAAAATTTTACACATGTATCAGAAAGTTTTCCATGAAGAAAATCATAGTCTATCATGTAGAAAAACCCAAAGGCCTATAAATGACATATTCTAATTTTTCATGTAGTCACAGATGAGTAAAAAATACAACCAAGTTAACTATGATTCTCAACTAAGGAGAATATGAAGTTCATCATACAAGAACACGAAGCTCACCCATGTATAAAATGAATCGCAACCATAATAAAATTGATCATAGTGGTTTTCAAATAAAAGATATATCGAGTGATCATCATTATTAGTCCATTTCTTTATAAAATTATTAATGTAATATGTTTTCATAAATTCTATATTAACAGTTTATGATATGTATATCATGAACTCATATTCAAGAAACCATATAATTCAGAAAAGTTACAATCGACCTAATGTATAGATGTGACCATTTTAAAAAGTTATAGGTTTTCATGCTATACAATTTTTTTGAATGCGATGTTTAATGAAGATTTTTTTATTATTATTGGCATATTAAATTCATGTATAATTTTTGGAACATGAATTTGTATGATAAATTAATTAATAAATTCTAATTCATTATGGTGGAATTTAAATTTTACATAAATTTAGGGAAATACGAGACATTTTAAATTATGAATGTGATAATGAAACCATAATGAAATTAATTAGTTTGTGGAACATTTGAAAAGTAGTTGATTTACAATTAATGGATACAATTATACCATAATACATAGTTATATGCTGTTATTATTATGTATAATTGATAACATAGAATAAATAAATTCATTATGATGTTATAATAATATGGTAATGAATTGTGGATTGATAATTAAATAATAAATAATAATGCAATAAAATTTCAATGTAATAGATATGTCATGATAGAAAACACTACAATGTAGAGATAAAAACAAGGAAATATATCCCAATGGGATTAACCACATTAGTTTTTTTGGGTGTATGATAATTATTTTGATACTCAATAATTTGATGATTGCTACTTGATTATATATAACCCACCAAGATTTATCTTCAATTGGTGGACACAATAGTGAGATATATATGAGGTTTTATTTATGATGTTTCAACTATGATGGATAAATTATACTTCATGATGGATTTTATTATTTGTTAAATGGATGATTAGGTAACACCCCTTATAAATGGAAATATATTTTTAGAAATGGGAAAGGTAATTATTGTGGTTTAATGTTTTGAGTTATCATTGAGTGTTTTAGGAGAACAAGTGAAATTCAATATTTTTTGGATAATAAATAAATTTTGTGATGTAGTAGTGTTTTAATATGAGGAAAATAGTATTTAAAATAAAAAAATTTATACCATATTTAAGATAAAATTATTATCTACTATATAAATGGATGTAAAAGGATAAATACAAGAAAATATAGAGAGAATATTGATGATTGATAGGATTATAGATATTTGAAAATCTACTACACAATATTAGATAAAGGATGGAAAATATATTTTGTTAGTTCATGAATTAAAAATTAAATATTTTTGTGTTAAATAATTATTATTGTATTTTTGTATCGATTTAGATAAAGTATTAATTTAATGAAGATTAATTTTTTATTTAGATAAAATAAAAAGTCTCATATATGTGGAAGAAAATCAATGTATAAAATTAATGGATTCAGACATGGTAACCTTTTAAATTTTTAATTACACAACATATAGAGGCCAGGAATAACTATTTTTTAAATAAATGATCATACAAAGATAACCCGTGTTTTTATGGATTTTATTTGATTTTATTTTTAAGACTATTCTATGACTATTCCTGATTAGAATCAGATCACCTTAACGTTTTTTATATTTAATTAAATATTTCATTCACTTTCTCCTTTATTTTACTTTTTTATAAGTCCAAGATCATAATAGTAGGAAAAATGACATGGAAAAGAATACAATAATCAATGGATAAGAGTGACTAATTCTAAAATCATTACATTATTATAGTCCCTACCTTTTTTTTATTATCATATAATTTTTAAAGTAACAATCTCCTTCCACATATGTTTTATTTACTTTAGATTAATGATTCAAAGAGCAATAAATGAATAACACCATATTATTTAAAATTTAAATTTTAATTAATTTTAATGACTATGTTGATGATTGGATATATAAAGTTAATCATGTGATTTTTTATTTGATGAAAAATTAATTGTTAATATTGGTTTATTTTTTAATATAAAATTTCTCATAAATATTTATGCATTAATTCATTAAAATTTAGGCCAATTGAAATATTTTTCCATAAATTTATTATTTTTCCATTTTTATAAATTCAAATTCCCAAAATCAATTATAAAATCAATGATATATTATAAATAATAACATATTTCTAAATAGATTCATGGTATGTGTTGATTGATAGATCATTTATTTTTTTCATAATAATGAATTTAAAATTAATTTATAATTAATTTAGATATTATATATTTTTCTACCATAGCTCAATATTACCATATATAGATTATAATATTAATTATTCCCTTAAACGCATGGATAACCTGCTAAGTGATACACATTACAAGCTAAATTTTCTTCCATACACCAAAATATTTTTATGTTGTATTGTTATATTCCAACTATATATAGGGAAATAGGTGGTTTCATGGTCATTAAATAGAAAATAATATATTATTATATGTTGAGTGAAATATTATATCTTTTAAGGGAAAAAAATAAATTATATAGTTTAATTTCACAGTCTTATATATTAGTTTGTTAAAAATAGATGAGCCTATATACTATTAGATGATATTTTTTGTCAATAAGTATTTTTCAATAATAATATGTTAATATGTTATTTATGAGAATGTTGTATAAAAATTATGAAGTTTCTAAGTATGTTAATTGGATATTTAGGTAGAGTTCCCATGAATATTGTTCTGATTATCAGGTGAGTTTAAGAATATCATATTGGTGATATAACTTCAAACATGAGAAGTTTGTTTTTTCAATTATTAATATGTGAATATGATACAAGTGGGTTTCTATGATATTCAAGTGAAAAAGGAAGTGAGATGAAACCATTGTATATTATTGGAGATCTATTCACATGGAAAAGTTGTTGTATTAAAGTGATTTTAATATGGTATAATCATTATAAATTTTATTAAATGTTGGAAAATAAATATAGTGTATGATAAAGATGATAATTATTATTTTATTATCATAATATATTCAATTATATTTGATAAAAATGAGTGTTTCATGGTTTTTATTACTTGATAAATTTTATATCTCTTTAAAGAAATTGAAAACTCTTTTAGGATGTATCATTCTATGTATTTTCATGAGTTGAATATTAATGTTTAGTGGAGAAGATACATAGGTGATTATTGAAATGAAATAAATTTAATCTATATAATAGAAGTGGATGTTCATTGAAATATTATAATTAATATATATATTTTTCATTATACTTTGGCTTTATTCTGGTGTTGATTAATGATTATTTGAATGTATTATAATGAAATTTTAGGTTCTTAAGTTGAGTCGAGAAATTTGGGGATGAATATGGAATTATAGAACATAGGGTTTTAAAATTCCATCTAATTATAGAACACATAACATAATGTTCTCACCCACCCTGTGATAAATAACATAATCTCATGATGTTACATAATATAATTTTTATATTAACTCTATGAATTTTGGAAAGGTTCTAGAATCCTATAAAGATTTTTAATATAATTCTATGATGATAAAAATTAATAGGAGTGAAATAGTACTAAGATATATTACATAATTCTAAAACATTGAAAACAATTTAGTATCTATATCGAACACTGAGATTTTTAAATAAATATTATGTTTGAGGGAACTATAAATGATTCAATGGGAATAGTCACTATGATACTAAGTAGAACATTTTTCATATGTATGATCTTTCATTTAAGGAAAATGGTAAATTATAATGTTTTAAAAACAATATGGAAGAACACTGTATTATTATATATAAAGAGATACTAGATAGAAAAATTTTAAAGGATTGGGAAACACAATTATTTATAAGAAAATAATTATCTTACATTAGTTTACACATATAGAGTATTTTTAATTTGAGAATTAATTTTGGATGTTATTTTTATAATTTATTTGTGACAATGTTTTTTTATTCATTAAATAATGGAAATCATGATTGAATATTGAAATATAAAATTATGTAATGTATTGGGAATTGATAAGGCTAAGAGATGAGTATTAGGTTGAATATTTTTATAGGAAAGGAGAAGGAGTCACATAACAGAGAAGAAGAACAATCCATGAATAAATATGGGTATGAGATATAGACTGAAGATGGTTTTGAAATTTTAATGATAACAAAACCACAAAGATATTTCTATATCATAGAAAATTAAAAGGATAATGTTATGTAAAATAATTGTTCCAGAAGAGAAGAATCCATAGTAGAAAAAGAATCAATGTATGTCATTATTTAGATCTAATGTTTTAAATTCATTTTGTTTTTGTGGAGATTATGATGAATGATAAGGCCATTGAAATTAAATGTACCATGTGGATTTAAGAGTTATAATATTAAAGATAAATTAAATAACATTATCTTTTATCAAATTAAATGATATTTAAAGGTTGATATTTATAGAGAATTAAAAGAGTAAATATTACAGTTATAAAATTCACATGGTGAAGTGAATATTTATGTAATGATGAAAAGGAAGAGATATTTTTGGCCGAATCTACCATTATTCTAATTATTTCATTGGGCGAAGTGAGAAAAAGTTTCAATTATGCTAAAAATATATCCTTATCTATTAATTGAAGACAAATAATATAGGTTTATCCATGTTTCTTCTCCATATAATTATGGATAAAGAAAGTGAAGATTTAAAAATATAGTCTATGATACAAAAATATAATAATTATTAAGGCCTACCATATCATTATATAAAAAGGATGAAAAAATATACTATTTTTAGTGTGATTAATCCCTTGTTAATGTTATAGTTTAGTAAGAATATTACACTATCATTTTCCATGACGGAAACATATTTTTTACTACTTGTCAATATTCAATAGGTTCATGACAAATCCTATATTTTATAAAGGAAGTATAGGTATGGGAGAAATACTAAAAACATAAAGTGTATGACTTCATAAATTTATAGTTAGTGATAGAATTATTATAGGTTAATGTTCACACACATACCTGATTTTATCATTATAATAAAAGAGTAACTCTTTGTGATTGGGCTAATAACTAGAGAAAACAAGGGAAATAGACAACCACATTTCATCCTCATTAATTTTTTTGATGTTATTTTTTATGAAATTTTATATATAATTATATTTAAAAAATCTAATGGTAAGGTAATATGGAGAGATATATGTTCACTAAAGGAGTGCCGATTAAAAATGGATAAAGTTTAACAACATAAAAGGAACTAACTATGATTTAACCCCCTCTTTATTCATATCCCAAGTGATCCATCTAAAAATAAAAAATAGAGAAATAGAAAATTTAAGAATAAAGTAAGAATAATTCATTACAATATTTTTTTGAATTATTAGATAATCAAAATTAAAATAAGATAATATGGGTGACACATGTTTCAAAGGGGAATTACTAGGGAATTTACATTTGACTTGGATTGTTATAATGATCTAGATTTTTGGAGAATTACATTATAACTTATCAATACTAATTTTCATATAAATAAATAAGAACAATTAAAATTAGAATTACCATGTATAAATCACTTAGGATTATTTTCAATTTTATCTCTTAAACAATAGATTTAGATGAATTAAAATCTTATGAAAAGAATGAATGTTCCTAAGGATTTTATGTAACTACAAATAAATTATCCTAAATTATTGAGTGAAAAAAATTCATGTAAGGTAAATCAAAAGTGGGAAGTAATATTAATGAAATATTTAATGATTTTACAATAGTATGTAAGGGATGTTAATTTTTGAATAATGTTGAAGGAAAGTAATATTTAGGTCAGATTGAAATTCATGAAATGTAAGGAGACAGAAATTTGGTTTCTTGAGATTCACTAGAGTTTGGGTTCATTAAATGTTATTTTTTTTCTTAATTATTTTGTATAAATATTTGGGAGGATAATGTTTCTATGTAATTTTTAATGGATATATTATTTTTGATAATATTGTTTAAACATGAAGGTATTTTATGTATCAAATAAGTTTTTATTTTTTCTTAGATTAATTTTAAAGATAAATGGATTATTATTGTCTAGTTATATGTGTTTCTAATGATTTTCAAAGAATTAAGAATTATGAAAACTTTTTAATTTCATGAAATCCTTTGAAATGTGAAAGTAAAAAAATCATAATGGAATAGTAGTAAATATAGTATATACATATATAAAACCCCATCTCAGCAAAGGTGTTTGAAATTCTAGGGAAATATGAATCTTGATTTTTTTGGATGAGATATTTTAAAATACTATTTTTAGAATATAATTTCAAAACATGAAACACTATAAATATGTTTTTTAGGATTGGAATAAGGTTTTGTGGGTGGAAAGGAGCATCCAATGAGTACTAGAGGATGAACTAGTGGTTGGGGATGTAGTATACAACCAGTGGCCCTATCGATATACAGGATCCACTAGCTAGTCAATGATTTTTGGAAATTGTAGGATCCACTTCTAGGTGACATCAGCTAGTAGATGTGGTTTTAGGGGGGAATATTTATAAATATTCCCCTTATTTTTAAATTGGATTCCCATATTCTCCCACTTTTTTTCTTATACATAACAAGGCTGGCCCTCTTATCCTCTCTTAGTTTCTCTTCATGTTGAAGAATTTTTTACACTGTTTTGCATCTATTCATGGAAATTATCTTCCATTAGTGTTCATTATTATTCTCCTCATCCTTTATCTCTAATTTTTGTCTCTACCAGTTTAGGATTTTAGTGAATGTTCTATTTAATAATGGTTGAATTATCCCAAGATAATGGTTCTTCCATGCATCCTATTTAGAGGATGACTTGATATAAAGACTAAATTCCATCACTCATAATTTTGGTTGAGGTATGAATCTATTTGAATTTATCATGGATTTTTATCAAATCAAATTAAATTTATTTTGGAATCCATTATGATGCTTAGGGATTTGTATTTGGTTTGTTTTGGGAGTCTATTATAGACCATATGTGGGCATTTGTACATAGTTTAAGTTCAACTAGGGTGACCATTTAGTTTTTAGTGAATAAGTGTATTTTAAAATGGATTGATTAATTAATTACCAATTTTATAATTATTTTTTTGGATATTTTTTCCTGAATTAGTGCCACGATGATGTTTACATTAGTCGGTGGAATGAATAATGTATTGGGATATGCTTGATGATATTGGTAAAATTGGTCATGCTATCGAATTATTAAATAGAAAGGATTAAAATGAGGTAGTTGGTCTTCTATATAACCCCTATGATAGTTAGGATATTTTTTATTATGTTTGTGGTGCATGATATCACCACCAAAAGTGTTTACCAATTCTAACTAATTAAGTATATTAAGATAAATTATGATATAAGATTAAATGGATTGCCTCATAATACAATTAATTGAATTAAAACTTTTTTTAAATGTAATATAGTGGTCTGTACAAAGTGTCGAGTTCCAAACGAGACCCTCAGGAACAAGTTTTTTTCCCTCAGTCGCTGATGTTTTAGGAAATTATTATAATGTATGACTTGATATATTATTCCACTTTAGGGTGTGTTTTAAAAATTAATGTCAGAGTTGTAACATAGTGGAACAATATAAGAGCCCTGATTCAGTTCCATATAAGTGTGCAGTGTGAATCATGATGTATGGTTTGAGTAGGAAATGGGTGGACCTTATAATGAATTATATCCAATATCCTCATTGAGATGGGTAGGGAGTGTACTGGTCAAGTATCTAAGGGAATTAGGATGGGATGTGAGTGAACTCTTGGGTCTAATTTTATTAAACGGCAATCTATAACACCAATAAGTCCATAACATGATCCTTTTGATACATGTGAACCCTAGTAGGTGCCTTGGTGGGATGGTTCCCCTGATAAGGGTGTGTTATGGTTTTTGAGTAGATAAAGATTTAGGTGTGATGTTAGAACCTGAACTACACTTGTAAGACCCATAAGGTCTTGCTATGTTTGTAATGAAGTGAATAATTATTTAACTAGTTATTTGAATAATTAGTAGAGTTAAAATTAAAGATATATTATACACCAAGGATGGTGGATTCCGTAAGGTACTCACATATTTATTTTATATATTGGGGATGTAATTTCTCTAGGAACTTGTTTTTTTCATTTATACATATTTCCTGTCATGTTTAAAATAAAAAAAATTCCCTTGGGTGGTATTAATATTGTTCAAATGGATAACACCTCATGTAGGTATTTCTATGATACTAAAGAAAAGTCCCATTGTAGGGAGTTATATAGTAATAAGGAAAAATACAACTGTAGGGAGGTCTATGATACTAAATAAAAAACCCCCTTATAGGGAGGTATATGATATTAATGAAAACTCCACTTGAAGGGAAGTATATGATACTAATGAAAAATAACCATGTATGAAGTCGGTGATACTAAAGAAAAACCCATTGTATGGTGTTCCTTGGTACAAAATAAACTCCCCTTATAGGGAGGGTTGCGATACTAAATAAAACTCGTATTTTAGGGAGTTATATGATACTAAAGAAAGCTATTTTTATAGATGGCTCCATGATACTAAAGAAAACTCACCTTGTATGGAGTTTTTGATACTAAATAGAAATCCCTCAAGGGAGTTATGTGATAGTATAGTTGGTGTGGTCATCATGATGTGCTCAAAGAAACTCCAACTCTAGAGAATGTAAGCATGGTCGATTGGGGTTTCAAACATGAGCATTGATTGTATTATATTAGTTTTTACTTTTACCTATTATTTATTTATTCAAGTACATCACATGTACATATCAATACATTTATGATATATATGAGACCATGTTTTTGGTTCTCTACTATGTTTTTTTTCTCACGCCCTACTCAGGCTTCCATTACACTGTAGGATCGAAATATAGAACAAGATGATCAATTATATGGGGGTGAATTGTATGTTTAAAACCTTTCATTTTTAACCTTAAGAAAAATATATGTTTAAAAAGGTTAAACAAATAAATTCACAAACCCTCTTTGGTTCTTGAACAAAGGGATAATAGGTAAGGCCTAGGTCCATTTATAAATAACCTTAACTTAAACAAGTTTATCTTAGGGAAATAGTATACCTTAAAGTGTATAGAATCTTATTTATAAGAGTATACAATTATAAGAAAGTATAAGAAGGTTATGCTTTATTTACATCAAAAAATACATCGAAAATAAAACGTTTAACAAGAACAAGTAAACCATTACAAAATATTTTAACCCAATGATTTGGGTATACAAAAACCTTGGATAATGGTCTCTTGATTTATACTT